>JAWNMD010000069.1:0-1397333 GCA_035044365.1 Drosophila neotestacea
GACGCTTAGCACCGCCTTTACCCAAGCCTTTGCCACCTTTACCACGACCAGTCATTTTTCACTTTTATTTTTTTAGTTAACACTGCACGAAAGTCAGAAAGACACTAATGCTTGATTTGCGTCAAGCGCTTCTATTTATACGAAAACGAACGAAAACAAGAGTGAGTTAGCTATACTTACATCCTGCTCGCACACTACCCTCGTAGCACACAATTCGAGACTCACTTCGTTTTCGACATAAAAAATACGAGCAGCGAATGTTTCGTTCTCTTTCTAACCCACCACCATTTTTCTATATAAACGAGGCATCAGGCCATTCGGCCGTTTATTGTGTTTTCAACAGTGACAGTGTGAAGTAAGAATTGTGAAAGAAAAATGGCTCGTACTAAGCAGACAGCTCGTAAATCGACCGGAGGCAAGGCGCCTCGCAAGCAACTGGCTACTAAGGCCGCACGTAAAAGTGCCCCAGCCACCGGTGGTGTGAAGAAGCCTCATCGTTATCGCCCCGGAACAGTTGCCCTTCGTGAAATCCGTCGCTACCAGAAGAGCACAGAGTTGCTCATTCGCAAGCTGCCGTTCCAGCGTCTAGTCCGTGAAATCGCTCAGGACTTCAAGACCGATTTACGTTTCCAAAGCTCAGCTGTAATGGCTTTGCAGGAAGCTAGCGAAGCCTACCTGGTTGGCCTCTTCGAAGACACAAACTTGTGTGCTATCCATGCTAAGCGTGTCACAATCATGCCAAAAGACATCCAATTGGCTAGACGTATTCGCGGCGAGCGCGCTTAAGTTGTGCTTTGTTCAAGCATAAAAAACAAAACAAATCGGTCCTTTTCAGGACCACAAATTTATTTATCAAAGATGATTTTTATTTTCACATTTAAATTGAATATGATTAGTTGCTTACTATTTTATTTATGTTTGGGTATTAACTATAATAATATGCGATGGGAAAAGGTTTTTCTTTATTCAAGCGATTGTGAATTGCGATGACCTGACCCACAATGTTATAGTATATTATTATAAAATATAATATGTTAACAAAATAACAAATATTAAATGGTATTATTATTGGTTTAGCGACCTTTATATTAGTTAATATTTGACTGTTTAGCTGAACTAAGGTCTATATGTAATTTATAATTCGGTCGATATGACACAATATCAACAACAACAAACATCACAAACACTTGCATGGATATAAAAATCAAATTAAATAATATAGTAAATATAGTTCTCGATATATGTACATTAATATTTATGTTTTAATATATTAAAATAAAATATAGCTTCTTACTTTAAGAAAATGTTGCATCTTGTTTGAACGCGGTGGTGCACTTGAATGTTTAAGTATATTGTCTGAAATAGACCAATTTATCGTTAATATTTTTTTAATATCTCTATAGTTGCACAAAAATTTGTAAATTTGCGATATTTGCAATAATATTTTGTTAAGTATTTATAAATTTATTTATATTGTGCCCTTCTGCTGATAGCTTGATGCACCACCAATCGCCATGCTCATCTTGTTTGTACAAAACGTATATTTAAATGGATATTTTAATATTTATATTGATGCAAATGTTAATAAAAACTAATTTAACTTAAAGATAAAATAAATTTATTGTACAATATTACAGAAAAATCAATGTTTTATAATAATTTATATTTTATTGAGCCATTATTCTGTTGCTACTTGCACTCAAAGTTAGCTTGATTTTAACCGAAGATGGTACACTTTGAAACGTATTTAAAAATAAAAATCATTAGTAATACTAGAATTAAAGGTTATATTCTCAAAAAGAATTGTTTAAGTAATTTAATTTTAATAAAAATTATTATTGTTTTTTCTTATTTATATTTAAAACATATGTTTTTATACGATAATTTGTTTTGTGAAAACACAAAGTGAGATTTTAGGCAGTTATGTGAGCCCCGTGAATGATGATATCCAAATGATTTAAATTACATATTATTGTTTAAATATTTAACAAAATATTAATAACCCTAATTATTAATACATTAAACCATAAATTAATTTAAACGTTTAATAAATAATAGGTTAGTGTCAAACTTATTTGACGCGAACGTTCGATGCTAAAATCATTCTCGTATCGCTCTTCTACTCGATTCTCACCAAATCGGGTGACCAAATTTTCGCTCCGCCTCGCGTATATTTACCGTTTAAAAGTCAATTTTACAGTGAAAAAAGCTATAAAGATGTCCGATTCCGCAGTTGCAACATCCGCATCCCCCGTGGCAGCCCCACCAGCCGCAGCAGAGAAGAAGGTGGCCGCCAAAAAGGCAGCACCAGCATCAAAGGCAAAGAAGACGACAGCTCCACCAACACATCCTCCAACTCAGCAAATGGTGGACGCATCGATTCTGAACTTAAAAGAACGTGGTGGTTCTTCGCTCATGGCAATCAAGAAATATATCAGTGCCACATACAAATGCGATGCCCAGAAATTGGCACCATTCATCAAAAAGTACTTGAAGAATGCAGTTGTGAGTGGAAAACTGATCCAAGCTAAAGGAAAGGGCGCATCTGGTTCGTTTAAATTGTCTGCATCTGCTAAGAAAGAGCCCAAGCCAAAAGCTGCCTCTGTGGAGAAGAAAATCAAGAAGGTTGCTGCATCGACTGCTTCAGCAGCAGCTAAAAAGAAGAAAACTTCTACCACCAAGAAAGCAGCTGGGTCCGCTGATAAGAAGCCATCAAAAGCAGTAGCAACCAAAAAGACCGCTGAGAAAAAGAAAGCTGAGAAGGCAAAGGCTAAGGATGCAAAGAAAACTGGTACTGTGAAGGCTAAACCTACAACAGCAAAGGCCAAGTCGAGCGCAGCAAAGCCAAAAGCACCAAAGCCCAAGACCACAAGTGCTAAGCCAAAAAAGGCAGCATCGTCGCCAAAGAAAGCTGCTCCTGCTGCTGCCAAGAAGCCAAAAGCAAAGACTGCTTCTGCATCCAAGAAATAAGAGCCTCAGAGAGTAGTGGCCAAATTTCAAAATTATGGAATTTGTTATTTTAACACAGCCCTTTTCAGGGCTACAAAATGTATTTTAAAAGGGAAAGAAATTTTCAATAGGTAATGTTAATAATAAGTACATAATATTGCTCACTTACTGGAAGACTTTCATAGAAAACATTTTATACTCTATAATCTATATTGTCTAAGAGTGAGAGACGTCAGAAATCTTCGAGTGAGCGATGGGTGAAAAGAAACCTATTCACAAACCAATTTCAACCGATTTCAAATTGGAATGAAAATATCGTCAGATAGTAGACAACTGCAGCAGCTATAGCTTTAAATGTATATTTGTGATTATCTCTATAATAAATAAAAAAAAGTAAACATAAAATATATAACTTTCTGGCAGACGAGGTTAACATCGCGTTGTGTTTTGTTTCTGTCCCTTTTATTAACGTTATATGTACGAATATATTTATTATAAACTATGAAATATTTGAAATTTGTATTCTTTGGATAAATAATTTGTGGCCCTGAAAAGGGCCTTTTGCTTTAGGTTTGCGTACAGTGTACATTAAGCAGAAATTTACTTAGAGCTTGTGTACTTGGTGACAGCCTTGGTTCCCTCACTGACAGCGTGCTTGGCCAACTCTCCGGGCAGCAAAAGACGGACAGCGGTTTGGATTTCCCGACTGGTGATGGTGGAGCGTTTGTTGTAGTGGGCCAAACGGGAGGCCTCGGCAGCAATACGCTCGAAAATGTCGTTCACAAAGCTGTTCATGATGCTCATTGCCTTAGATGAGATGCCAGTGTCGGGATGGACCTGCTTAAGCACTTTGTAGATATAGATGGCATAGCTTTCCTTCCTCTTGCGCTTCTTCTTCTTATCATTCTTAGTGATGTTCTTTTGGGCCTTGCCAGCCTTCTTGGCTGCCTTTCCACTAGTCTTAGGAGGCATATTCACAAATAATATTCACTTTCAATTCACTTCACAAACGGTTTTTACCTACTGTGCTAAAACGCAGCACATTTATACTTTTATTGTAGCAACGCTTTCATGTTAAAATTGTCCATTTTGAAACTAGTTTCTCAGGTAGATATCATCCCTTAACTGAACAAGTTGGTAGCTGAAAAAAGTATAAATATAGTAGCAGTCTTGTCGTCTGACAGAAACATTCGATATTTGTGTGTTTACAGTGAAACAGTGAAATAAATATATAAAAGAAAATGTCTGGTCGTGGTAAAGGTGGAAAAGTGAAGGGAAAGGCAAAGTCGCGTTCTAACCGCGCTGGACTTCAGTTCCCTGTTGGCCGTATTCACCGTCTGCTTCGCAAGGGCAACTATGCCGAGCGTGTTGGTGCCGGCGCTCCTGTGTACTTGGCTGCCGTTATGGAATACTTGGCCGCTGAAGTATTGGAGTTGGCTGGTAATGCAGCTCGTGATAACAAGAAAACTAGGATTATCCCCCGTCATCTGCAACTGGCCATCCGCAACGATGAGGAGTTGAACAAACTTCTTTCGGGCGTAACCATTGCCCAGGGCGGTGTTTTGCCTAATATTCAGGCAGTGCTTTTGCCCAAGAAGACCGAAAAGAAGGCATAAATTACCAGCAACTCATATTTTCGTGTACATAAAACAAACCAAACCCAAACGTCCTTTTCAGGACGACCAAATTTTCCCAAAAGAGATTAATAATTTGAATTATATGAATTCGTTGTTTAAAAATAAAACCTAGCGTATAGAAAAAAAATACTTGAATTTATCCATCGGTACATTGAAAGCGATTCAGTTGGTTATAAGCTATTGCAAGCCTTAGAAATATAACATTAGCAATTTTGGTCATCATTATACAAAAAGTACAGTTGCGTAGTAAAAATATGTATGAAGTAAAAATAAAAAAAGAATAACATACTTTGTTAAGCATTTCTTTCTGAGTATAAGCGCCTTAAATGAATCATTAGCCGTACTGCATTTGCCAACGACCATACCACGCTGAATACATCGGTTCTCGTCCGATCACCGAAATTAAGCAGCGTCGGGCGCGGTTAGTACTTAGATGGGGGACCGCTTGGGAACACCGCGTGTTGTTGGCATATGTCAATTATTTTTCTTTTTCGTTTTATTATTTTGCTTAATTTTAACATTCCGTCAAATTTATTTAATACAAATACTTAAATAATAAAATTATTATTGAATATTTTTGTCTCTTTTAAAGAATGTTTTGGTGGTCCTGAAAAGGACCGATTGGTATGGATATGCTTGTATTTTGTACACAAATGTTTTTAACCGCCAAAGCCGTACAGAGTGCGACCTTGTCTCTTCAGGGCATAGACAACATCCATGGCTGTGACTGTCTTCCTCTTGGCGTGTTCGGTGTATGTGACCGCATCACGGATAACATTTTCCAGGAAAACTTTCAGCACACCACGAGTTTCTTCATAAATAAGGCCAGAGATGCGCTTAACACCGCCACGACGAGCTAAACGGCGAATAGCTGGCTTCGTGATGCCCTGGATGTTATCACGCAAAACTTTGCGATGACGCTTAGCACCGCCTTTACCCAAGCCTTTGCCACCTTTACCACGACCAGTCATTTTTCACTTTTATTTTTTTAGTTAACACTGCACGAAAGTCAGAAAGACACTAATGCTTGATTTGCGTCAAGCGCTTCTATTTATACGAAAACGAACGAAAACAAGAGTGAGTTAGCTATACTTACATCCTGCTCGCACACTACCCTCGTAGCACACAATTCGAGACTCACTTCGTTTTCGACATAAAAAATACGAGCAGCGAATGTTTCGTTCTCTTTCTAACCCACCACCATTTTTCTATATAAACGAGGCATCAGGCCATTCGGCCGTTTATTGTGTTTTCAACAGTGACAGTGTGAAGTAAGAATTGTGAAAGAAAAATGGCTCGTACTAAGCAGACAGCTCGTAAATCGACCGGAGGCAAGGCGCCTCGCAAGCAACTGGCTACTAAGGCCGCACGTAAAAGTGCCCCAGCCACCGGTGGTGTGAAGAAGCCTCATCGTTATCGCCCCGGAACAGTTGCCCTTCGTGAAATCCGTCGCTACCAGAAGAGCACAGAGTTGCTCATTCGCAAGCTGCCGTTCCAGCGTCTAGTCCGTGAAATCGCTCAGGACTTCAAGACCGATTTACGTTTCCAAAGCTCAGCTGTAATGGCTTTGCAGGAAGCTAGCGAAGCCTACCTGGTTGGCCTCTTCGAAGACACAAACTTGTGTGCTATCCATGCTAAGCGTGTCACAATCATGCCAAAAGACATCCAATTGGCTAGACGTATTCGCGGCGAGCGCGCTTAAGTTGTGCTTTGTTCAAGCATAAAAAACAAAACAAATCGGTCCTTTTCAGGACCACAAATTTATTTATCAAAGATGATTTTTATTTTCACATTTAAATTGAATATGATTAGTCGCTTATTATTTTATTTATGTTTGGGTATTAACTATAATAATATGCGATGGGAAAAGGTTTTTCTTTATTCAAGCGATTGTGAATTGCGATGACCTGACCCACAATGTTATAGTATATTATTATAAAATATAATATGTTAACAAAATAACAAATATTAAATGGTATTATTAGCAACCTTGATATTAGTTAATATTTGACTGTTTAGCTGAAATAAGGTCTATATGTAATTTATAATTCTGTTGATGTGACACAATATCAACAACAACAAACATCACAAACACTTGCAAGGATATAAAAATCAAATATTAAATAATATAGTTAATATAGTTCTCGATATATGTACATTAATATTTATGTATTATGTTTTAATATATTAAAATAAAATATAGCTTCTTACTTTAATAAAATGTTGTATCTTGTTTGAACGCGGTGGTACACTTGAATGTTTAAGTATATTGTCTGAAATAGACCAATTTATCGTTAATATTTTTTTAATATCTCTATAGTTGCACAAAAATTTGTAAATTTGGGATATTTGCAATAATATTTTGTTAAGTATTTATAAATTTATTTATATTGTGCCCTTCTGCTGATAGCTTGATGCACCACCAATCGCCATGCTCATCTTGTATGTACAAAACGTATATTTAAATGGATATTTTAATATTTATATTGATGCAAATGTTAATGAAAACTAATTTAACTTAAAGATAAAATAAATTTATTGTACAATATTACAGAAAAATCAATGTTTTATAATAATTTATATTTTATTGAGCCATTATTCTGTTGCTACTTGCACTCAAAGTTAGCTTGATTTTAACCGTAGATGGTACACTTTGAAACGTATTTAAAAATAAAAATCATTAGTTATACTAGAATTAAAGGTTATATTCTCAAAAAGAATTGTTTAAGTAATTTAATTTTAATAAAAATTATTATTGTTTTTTCTTATTTATATTTAAAACATATGTTTTTATACGATAATTTGTTTTGTGAAAACACAAAGTGAGTTTTTAGGCAGTTATGTGAGCCCCGTGAATGATGATATCAAAATGATTTAAATTACATATTATTGTTTAAATATTTAACAAAATATTAATAACCCTAATTATTAATACATTAAACCATAAATTAATTTAAACGTTTAATAAATAATAGGTTAGTGTCAAACTTATTTGACGCGAACGTTCGATGCTAAAATCATTCTCGTATCGCTCTTCTACTCGATTCTCACCAAATCGGGTGACCAAATTTTCGCTCCGGCTCGCGTATATTTACCGTTTAAAAGTCAATTTTACAGTGAAAAAAGCTATAAAGATGTCCGATTCCGCAGTTGCAACATCCGCATCCCCCGTGGCAGCCCCACCAGCCGCAGCAGAGAAGAAGGTGGCCGCCAAAAAGGCAGCACCAGCATCAAAGGCAAAGAAGACGACAGCTCCACCAACACATCCTCCAACTCAGCAAATGGTGGACGCATCGATTCTGAACTTAAAAGAACGTGGTGGTTCTTCGCTCATGGCAATCAAGAAATATATCAGTGCCACATACAAATGCGATGCCCAGAAATTGGCACCATTCATCAAAAAGTACTTGAAGAATGCAGTTGTGAGTGGAAAACTGATCCAAGCTAAAGGAAAGGGCGCATCTGGTTCGTTTAAATTGTCTGCATCTGCTAAGAAAGAGCCCAAGCCAAAAGCTGCCTCTGTGGAGAAGAAAATCAAGAAGGTTGCTGCATCGACTGCTTCAGCAGCAGCTAAAAAGAAGAAAACTTCTACCACCAAGAAAGCAGCTGGGTCCGCTGATAAGAAGCCATCAAAAGCAGTAGCAACCAAAAAGACCGCTGAGAAAAAGAAAGCTGAGAAGGCAAAGGCTAAGGATGCAAAGAAAACTGGTACTGTGAAGGCTAAACCTACAACAGCAAAGGCCAAGTCGAGCGCAGCAAAGCCAAAAGCACCAAAGCCCAAGACCACAAGTGCTAAGCCAAAAAAGGCAGCATCGTCGCCAAAGAAAGCTGCTCCTGCTGCTGCCAAGAAGCCAAAAGCAAAGACTGCTTCTGCATCCAAGAAATAAGAGCCTCAGAGAGTAGTGGCCAAATTTCAAAATTATGGAATTTGTTATTTTAACACAGCCCTTTTCAGGGCTACAAAATGTATTTTAAAAGGGAAAGAAATTTTCAATAGGTAATGTTAATAATAAGTACATAATATTGCTCACTTACTGGAAGACTTTCATAGAAAACATTTTATACTCTATAATCTATATTGTCTAAGAGTGAGAGACGTCAGGAATCTTCGAGTGAGCGATGGGTGAAAAGAAACCTATTCACAAACCAATTTCAACCGATTTCAAATTGGAATGAAAATATCGTCAGATAGTAGACAACTGCAGCAGCTATAGCTTTAAATGTATATTTGTGATTATCTCTATAATAAATAAAAAAAAGTAAACATAAAATATATAACTTTCTGGCAGACGAGGTTAACAACCATCGCGTTGTGTTTTGTTTCTGTCCCTTTTATTAACGTTATATGTACGAATATATTTATTATAAACTATGAAATATTTGAAATTTGTATTCTTTGGATAAATAATTTGTGGCCCTGAAAAGGGCCTTTTGCTTTAGGTTTGCGTACAGTGTACATTAAGCAGAAATTTACTTAGAGCTTGTGTACTTGGTGACAGCCTTGGTTCCCTCACTGACAGCGTGCTTGGCCAACTCTCCGGGCAGCAAAAGACGGACAGCGGTTTGGATTTCCCGACTGGTGATGGTGGAGCGTTTGTTGTAGTGGGCCAAACGGGAGGCCTCGGCAGCAATACGCTCGAAAATGTCGTTCACAAAGCTGTTCATGATGCTCATTGCCTTAGATGAGATGCCAGTGTCGGGATGGACCTGCTTAAGCACTTTGTAGATATAGATGGCATAGCTTTCCTTCCTCTTGCGCTTCTTCTTCTTATCATTCTTAGTGATGTTCTTTTGGGCCTTGCCAGCCTTCTTGGCTGCCTTTCCACTAGTCTTAGGAGGCATATTCACAAATAATATTCACTTTCAATTCACTTCACAAACGGTTTTTACCTACTGTGCTAAAACGCAGCACATTTATACTTTTATTGTAGCAACGCTTTCATGTTAAAATTGTCCATTTTGAAACTAGTTTCTCAGGTAGATATCATCCCTTAACTGAACAAGTTGGTAGCTGAAAAAAGTATAAATATAGTAGCAGTCTTGTCGTCTGACAGAAACATTCGATATTTGTGTGTTTACAGTGAAACAGTGAAATAAATATATAAAAGAAAATGTCTGGTCGTGGTAAAGGTGGAAAAGTGAAGGGAAAGGCAAAGTCGCGTTCTAACCGCGCTGGACTTCAGTTCCCTGTTGGCCGTATTCACCGTCTGCTTCGCAAGGGCAACTATGCCGAGCGTGTTGGTGCCGGCGCTCCTGTGTACTTGGCTGCCGTTATGGAATACTTGGCCGCTGAAGTATTGGAGTTGGCTGGTAATGCAGCTCGTGATAACAAGAAAACTAGGATTATCCCCCGTCATCTGCAACTGGCCATCCGCAACGATGAGGAGTTGAACAAACTTCTTTCGGGCGTAACCATTGCCCAGGGCGGTGTTTTGCCTAATATTCAGGCAGTGCTTTTGCCCAAGAAGACCGAAAAGAAGGCATAAATTACCAGCAACTCATATTTTCGTGTACATAAAACAAACCAAACCCAAACGTCCTTTTCAGGACGACCAAATTTTCCCAAAAGAGATTAATAATTTTAATTATATGAATTCGTTGTTTAAAAATAAAACCTAGCGTATAGAAAAAAAATACTTGAATTTATCCATCGGTACATTGAAAGCGATTCAGTTGGTTATAAGCTATTGCAAGCCTTAGAAATATAACATTAGCAATTTTGGTCATCATTATACAAAAAGTACAGTTGCGTAGTAAAAATATGTATGAAGTAAAAATAAAAAAAGAATAACATACTTTGTTAAGCATTTCTTTCTGAGTATAAGCGCCTTAAATGAATCATTAGCCGTACTGCATTTGCCAACGACCATACCACGCTGAATACATCGGTTCTCGTCCGATCACCGAAATTAAGCAGCGTCGGGCGCGGTTAGTACTTAGATGGGGGACCGCTTGGGAACACCGCGTGTTGTTGGCATATGTCAATTATTTTTCTTTTTCGTTTTATTATTTTGCTTAATTTTAACATTCCGTCAAATTTATTTAATACAAATACTTAAATAATAAAATTATTATTGAATATTTTTGTCTCTTTTAAAGAATGTTTTGGTGGTCCTGAAAAGGACCGATTGGTATGGATATGCTTGTATTTTGTACACAAATGTTTTTAACCGCCAAAGCCGTACAGAGTGCGACCTTGTCTCTTCAGGGCATAGACAACATCCATGGCTGTGACTGTCTTCCTCTTGGCGTGTTCGGTGTATGTGACCGCATCACGGATAACATTTTCCAGGAAAACTTTCAGCACACCACGAGTTTCTTCATAAATAAGGCCAGAGATGCGCTTAACACCGCCACGACGAGCTAAACGGCGAATAGCTGGCTTCGTGATGCCCTGGATGTTATCACGCAAAACTTTGCGATGACGCTTAGCACCGCCTTTACCCAAGCCTTTGCCACCTTTACCACGACCAGTCATTTTTCACTTTTATTTTTTTAGTTAACACTGCACGAAAGTCAGAAAGACACTAATGCTTGATTTGCGTCAAGCGCTTCTATTTATACGAAAACGAACGAAAACAAGAGTGAGTTAGCTATACTTACATCCTGCTCGCACACTACCCTCGTAGCACACAATTCGAGACTCACTTCGTTTTCGACATAAAAAATACGAGCAGCGAATGTTTCGTTCTCTTTCTAACCCACCACCATTTTTCTATATAAACGAGGCATCAGGCCATTCGGCCGTTTATTGTGTTTTCAACAGTGACAGTGTGAAGTAAGAATTGTGAAAGAAAAATGGCTCGTACTAAGCAGACAGCTCGTAAATCGACCGGAGGCAAGGCGCCTCGCAAGCAACTGGCTACTAAGGCCGCACGTAAAAGTGCCCCAGCCACCGGTGGTGTGAAGAAGCCTCATCGTTATCGCCCCGGAACAGTTGCCCTTCGTGAAATCCGTCGCTACCAGAAGAGCACAGAGTTGCTCATTCGCAAGCTGCCGTTCCAGCGTCTAGTCCGTGAAATCGCTCAGGACTTCAAGACCGATTTACGTTTCCAAAGCTCAGCTGTAATGGCTTTGCAGGAAGCTAGCGAAGCCTACCTGGTTGGCCTCTTCGAAGACACAAACTTGTGTGCTATCCATGCTAAGCGTGTCACAATCATGCCAAAAGACATCCAATTGGCTAGACGTATTCGCGGCGAGCGCGCTTAAGTTGTGCTTTGTTCAAGCATAAAAAACAAAACAAATCGGTCCTTTTCAGGACCACAAATTTATTTATCAAAGATGATTTTTATTTTCACATTTAAATTGAATATGATTAGTTGCTTACTATTTTATTTATGTTTGGGTATTAACTATAATAATATGCGATGGGAAAAGGTTTTTCTTTATTCAAGCGATTGTGAATTGCGATGACCTGACCCACAATGTTATGGTATATTATTATATTTGTAATTTATAATTCTGTCGATATGACATACATAATATCAACAACAACAAACATCACAAACCATTGCTACTAGCAAGGAGCACATACAGCTGTTTAAAAAGGTATTAAATATTCAAATATTAAATAATATGTTAATATAATTCTCAATATCTGTACATTAGTATGTATGTTTAAATTTATTAAAATAAAATATAATATTTTACTTTGATTTAATTTTGTATATGGTATAAACATTCCCGAGAAGGGACGCTGGAAACGCATAACGGGCGTTGCAAAAAACTTAAGATTATACCATAAGAAAAAATATTACATATAAGTTTTGGCAGTAGTTTGCATAGTCGTAGATACCCTAACATACCCTGCAGTTGGTTTCGTCGTGGCGAGACGCCAAAGTGCAAAGGAATAAAAAAAACCGAAGACATTAGCGCAGAAACAACGCACCAAAAGTAAAGCTGGGAAAAGTACAGTTCGCACTCACCGACACACTAATACAGGCACACGTTCTGTAGCGGGCTCGCGTAGCAGTCGACGCCGCGATCGAGAGAGCTCTAGGCGCCGAAGTTTGGGTGTGTGTGCACTGCCGAAAAACAGGCTAGTATTAGTGAGTGGAAAAGAGAAAAGGAAACAAAACTTGGCACACAGAATGCACAGTGGGCCACGGGCCAATAAACAAACGACAACAATTGCGAAGTGCACGGTGGCCGATAGTTTCGATAGTTTGGTTTGGCGGACCTTCTAATAATTCCGCAGTTTAATTCTTTATTAATTATTATATGAAAACATTTCTTTGTTAATCCCGTTCTACTTGATTTTAAATGACTTTCATTTGTTTTATTTTCTATTAAAAAGATTTAAAAAGATTATACAAATGAAATGCCTACATGTCAATGTATGTATATGTGTGATGATGTTGAAAATTAAATAAAATAGAAGGCATCTAAAATTCATATACAAAAATATTTGTATTTATTTAATTTCTTCTTATTTTTTAGTTCTACAAGAATATTCTTATAAATTATTGCGCTAGTCACAAACATAAATCAATATAAACTCAAATATAATTTAAAAAAAAAATTATTTGTAGAACCTGTACTTTAAAAAAGTACAAATGGGTCTATTTAGTTTATGAAAAATAAATGCGTTACAGGTCGAAGAAGGCGCGGCACTCCCATAAAGAGACGCTAGCGACCTCTGTGTTTTTCAACTGATATCTTTGTAGTGGCGCCATCTATGGACATTTCTGGTACGCAACATTAAAAAGCAATCTATAGTCAACGCTTTGCACTTAAAAAGTACAGGGTCTCCTACTGTCGAGCTTGCTTAACCGTAGCTTACTGCATTTTTTGATTTATTAAAGTAAAAATTTTTTAAAAAATTTGGATAAATCGACAAAAAGCCGCCCGTTACCCGTGTAAATAGACCTATTGAATGTACGTTGTGTGAAACAAACGGCCACTTATTGCCTCTTAAATAAACTTACTGAGTGAATGTGATATGGACACAGAAAGCCACTCTTAGGGAAATAGACTTGTATATAAATCAAAAGCGAAGCACAATAAATTGAAACAAAATAAAGTGAATAAAATTAAAATAGCCAGTGCGACAAACAAACGTACGTTGAGCGAGGAACGTAACAGTGACGATGATGAATGCAAGCGAAGTCGCACTTCATCGTTGAGCTATGACGACTACACAAGTTCCGACAAAACGACAACGAGCATCGACGTAGATGACTGAATGTGGGGAGAAGCGGAAGCGTTTAACTTACTTGTGAAAGAACTGACGGAGCCTCGCGCAAAAGTTGCTAAAGGTTGGAAACCGTTTTGCACCACTATACAACGACGACAACAACAATGAAGTCAACTTCCCGGCTTTGGGTAAGCCAAAAACACCCAAGAAAGCCGAGAGGAAACGCATAAACAACAACAACAACAACAAAAACGAGGCCAATCAAATGGACATTGAGCCAATAAACAAGAACAACAAGAAGAAGCCGGCGGAAATGAGTCCACCAACACCACCGAGGGCCTTGGAAGCAACTCCACCAACTTCCCCGAAGACTGCCAAAGGGAAGGATATTCCAATCATCTCAACATATAACGTTAACCCAAAAGAGATTCACCCTAAACATAATGAACAAGAATATGACCCATATTAAAGTAACCACACTAGCTGATTTTCATTGAAACAAAGAAAATGTTAGACCTCAATAAGAAAAACTACTTTTCATACACTGCAAAAGAACTAAAACCCTTATCTCTTATTGTAAAAAAACTGCTGCAGCAGATATTCAATAAAGAGGGGTGAAATCAGCCATACAAGATAGTTGTCCAGACCTTAAAATCCTGACTGTTAAAGAATTTAAGAAGAGCTTTTGGCTAGTTCAAATCGAAAAATCAAATAAAACATCCCTAATATTAAATTTAAACACTTTACTCAATTGCAAGATTAAAGTCGAGATCCTAAAAAAGAGCAGGAACACCATTACCCAATGTCATAACTGCGAAAGATTTGGACATGATGCCAGCAATTGCAAAATGCAATACCGCTGCATAAAATGCACAGAACTTCACGCACCAGGAAAGTGCGAAATTAAAAAATCAGACACTCCATCTGAAAGCAACCCAACACAGTGCGTCAACTGTAAGGGGCAGCACACAGCAAATGCCAAAATATGCCCAGTAAGAATTCAGGTCCTTGAAAAAATTAACCTAAAACGCAAGACGTCCGAGCAAAAATTCGTCAAAAACATCCCTAAGTCAATAACTATTGCATACAGCAAAGTAACAATGTACCCTTTGCTTCCTTGTTTAAAAATACTGAACAAAAACACAATACCCCCCCCCCCACCAAAAAAAAATATAGGTAAACAACTCCCTTCGAATGTTGTTATCAATAACCCAGCCCTTCGAAGCCACATGGCTAAGAAACTCGCCACCAATCACCAACAACCAAATCAAACAGCCTTTACCTTAGAGGACATTAACAAAGACAGTACAGAAATCTTTGGAAAGGACCTCTGTTCCTGCATTCAAATTATGCAGAATGTATTTAAAAAATACCCCTCAAACAATAATGGAGAGCACAAAAAAACGAAGCAAGCACTACTGCTAGACTTCTTTATCCAAATACCCCAGATTTAATGATTTAAAATATAATATTTTACTTTGATTTAATTTTGTATATGGTATAAACATTCACGAGAAGGGACGCTGGAAACGCATAATGGGCGTTGCAAAAAACTTAAGATTATACCATAAGAAAAAATATTACATATAAGTTTTGGCAGTAGTTTGCATAGTCGTAGATACCCTAACATACCCTGCAGTTGGTTTCGTCGTGGCGAGACGCCAAAGTGCAAAGGAATAAAAAAAACCGAAGACATTAGCGCAGAAACAACGCACCAAAAGTAAAGCTGGGAAAAGTACAGTTCGTACTCACCGACACACTAATACAGGCACACGTTCTGTAGCGGGCTCGCGTAGCAGTCGACGCCGCGATCGAGAGAGCTCTAGGCGCCGAAGTTTGGGTGTGTGTGCACTGCCGAAAAACAGGCTAGTATTAGTGGGTGGAAAAGAGAAAAGGAAACAAAACTTGGCACACAGAATGCACAGTGGGCCACGGGCCAATAAACAAACGACAACAATTGCGAAGTGCACGGTGGCCGATAGTTTCGATAGTTTGGTTTGGCGGACCTTCTAATAATTCCGCAGTTTAATTCTTTATTAATTATTATATGAAAACATTTCTTTGTTAATCCCTTTCTATTTGATTTTAAATGACTTTCATTTGTTTTATTTTCTATTAAAAAGATTTAAAAAGATTATACAAATGAAATGCCTACATGTCAATGTATGTATATGTGTGATGATGTTGAAAATTAAATAAAATAGAAGGCATCTAAAATTCATATACAAAAATATTTGTATTTATTTAATTTCTTCTTATTTTTTAGTTATACAAGAATATTCTTATAAATTATTGCGCTAGTCACAAACATAAATCAATAAAAACTCAAATATAATTAAAAAAAAAATTATTTGTAGAACCTGTACTTTAAAAAAGTACAAATGGGTCTATTTAGTTTATGAAAAATAAATGCGTTACAGGCCGAAGAAGGCGCGGCACTCCCATAAAGAGACGCTAGCGACCTCTGTGTTTTTCAACTGATATCTTTGTAGTGGCGCCATCTATGGACATTTCTGGTACGCAACATTAAAAAACAATCTATAGTCAACGCTTTGCACTTAAAAAGTACAGGGTCTCCTACTGTCGAGCTTGCTTAACCGTAGCTTACTGCATTTTTTGATTTATTAAAGTAAAAATTTTTTAAAAAATTTGGATAAATCGACAAAAAGCCGCCCGTTACCCGTGTAAATAGACCTATTGAATGTACGTTGTGTGAAACAAACGGCCACTTATTGCCTCTTAAATAAACTTACTGAGTGAATGTGATATGGACACAGAAAGCCACTCTTAGGGAAATAGACTTGTATATAAATCAAAAGCGAAGCACAATAAATTGAAACAAAATAAAGTGAATAAAATTAAAATAGCCAGTGCGACAAACAAACGTACGTTGAGCGAGGAACGTAACAGTGACGATGATGAATGCAAGCGAAGTCGCACTTCATCGTTGAGCTATGACGACTACACAAGTTCCGACAAAACGACAACGAGCATCGACGTAGATGACTGAATGTGGGGAGAAGCGGAGCGTTTAACTTACTTGTGAAAGAACTGACGGAGCCTCGCGCAAAAGTTGCTAAAGGCTGGAAACCGTTTTGCACCACTATACAACGACGACAACAACAATGAAGTCAACTTCCCGGCTTTGGGTAAGCCAAAAACACCCAAGAAAGCCGAGAAGAAACGCATAAACGACAACAACAACAACAAAAACGAGGCCAATCAAATGGACATTGAGCCAATAAACAAGAACAACAAGAAGAAGCCGGCAGAAATGAGTCCACCAACACCACCGAGGGCCTTGGAAGCAACTCCACCAACTTCCCCGAAGACTGCCAAAGGGAAGGATATTCCAATCATCTCAACATATAACGTTAACCCAAAAGAGATTCACCCTAAACATAATGAACAAGAATATGACCCATATTAAAGTAACCACACTAGCTGATTTTCATTGAAACAAAGAAAATGTTAGACCTCAATAAGAAAAACTACTTTTCATACACTGCAAAAGAACTAAAACCCTTATCTCTTATTGTAAAAAAACTGTCGCAGCAGATATTCAATAAAGAGGGGTGAAATCAGCCATACAAGATAGTTGTCCAGACCTTAAAATCCTGACTGTTTAAGAATTTAAGAAGAGCTTTTGGCTAGTTCAAATCGAAAAATCAAATAAAACATCCCTAATATTAAATTTAAACACTTTACTCAATTGCAAGTAGCTGATTTTCATTGAAACAAAGAAAATGTTAGACCTCAATAAGAAAAACTACTTTTCATACACTGCAAAAGAACTAAAACCCTTATCTCTTATTGTAAAAAAACTGTCGCAGCAGATATTCAATAAAGAGGGGTGAAATCAGCCATACAAGATAGTTGTCCAGACCTTAAAATCCTGACTGTTTAAGAATTTAAGAAGAGCTTTTGGCTAGTTCAAATCGAAAAATCAAATAAAACATCCCTAATATTAAATTTAAACACTTTACTCAATTGCAAGATTAAAGTCGAGATCTTAAAAAAGAGCAAGAACACCATTACCCAATGCCGTAACTGCCAAAGATTTGGCCATGTTGCCAGCAATTGCAAAATGCAATACCGCTGCATAAAATGCACAGAACTTCACGCACCAGGAAAGTGCGAAATTAAAAAATCAGACACTCCATCTGAAAGCAACCCAACACAGTGCGTCAACTGTAAGGGGCAGCACACAGCAAATGCCAAAATATGCCCAGTAAGAATTCAGGTCCTTGAAAAAATTAACCTAAAACGCAAGACGTCCGAGCAAAAATTCGTCAAAAACATCCCTAAGTCAAAAACTATTGCATACAGCAAAGTAACAATGTACCCTTTGCTTCCTTGTTTAAAAATACTGAACAAAAACACAATACCCCCCCCCCCCACCAAAAAAAAATATAGGTAAACAACTCCCTTCGAATGTTGTTATCAATAACCCAGCCCTTCGAAGCCACATGGCTAAGAAACTCGCCACCAATCACCAACAACCAAATCAAACAGCCTTTACCTTAGAGGACATTAACAAAGACAGTACAGAAATCTTTGGAAAGGACCTCTGTTCCTGCATTCAAATTATGCAGAATGTATTTAAAAAATACCCCTCAAACAATAATGAAGAGAACAAAAAAACGAAGCAAGCACTACTGCTAGACTTCTTTATCCAAATACCCCAGATTTAATGACCTCCCTCAAATGTATCTTCCAAAATGTGAATTCTATTATCTCCTTAAACAAGAGATACGAATTAGACCTATTCCTAAATAAACACAGGCTAGACGTGATGCTCATTGCAGAGCACCAGTTCATTCGGCGACAAACGCCAGCCACTCACACAGTACTTGCGCAACGCCAAAACTCGAAAGAGAATGGTATGTCCGTCGCAATTTGCGTTAAGAACGGCATTGAGTTTGAACGCATCAACATAGGTCCGCTACGCTTTATTGAAGTTGTAGCCATAAAACCTTCTTACATAGACTCAAATACTCAGAACTGCATTGCAGTCTCCTTATAAGCGACCCAATAATCCTCACCAAATAGCCGACCTTAAAACCCTCTTTGATTCGCTAACCCGAATCCAAAATGGAGGTCATATCATAATAGGCTGCGATCTTAATGCCAAACATCCCAGTTGGCATGTTCCAATCCACAACCCTGCCCACCTAGACCGCGATAGTGAAACTTTGCATAACTGGCTTTTTTGACAACCTAGCTTTGTTCTCCAGTTCAACAAGAGAACCTAGTCGTCCTAATAACTTTAATCCCAACAACCCAACTTCAATAGACCAGAGCTCGCAAATAACTGTTGACCATTTTTCGTTGTCCCAAAATAAGTCTCATTTACGGACCTTTTGTGCAAAAACTCAGAAAAGAACCGTTCACGCCGTCTCTTGAGTAAGACGGTCTTCGGTTGACTAACAACCGATATTTTTGTGTTCCTTTTGTTCTGGTTATTCGCTGACCGTTTTGTCGCGAGCGAAGAAAATAAAAGTCTTTTGCGTTGGTATGTGTGTAAGCGAGGCGTCGCGTAGCGTCGGTTGAAGCGTGTCACTTGCGTTTCATTTTCATGTTATTTTCAGCCCTACATTTTATATTATCTGAAAAACGAAGCTCGTTAAATGCAAAAACTTTAAATTCGTTACTCATTAAGACTAACGCAGAATAATTAAAAAAAACTTGTTATAATATTATTCCGGTGTTTTTGCTATGATTTGGGGCATAACATACTAGTATACTTATTAATAATAATTAGTAATTATGAATATATTATTATTCTGTATTTGAGAGTTTAAGCACCTAAAGCACCTAGTTATTCTGTTCAACCACTGTTTCAACATCAGTTATTTCCCAATTAGCTGGAAACGCAGCAAAGTAATTCCAATTTTTAAGCCAAAGGCTAGCCCCCCACCCCGTCAGGGGTACAGATCCATATCAATACTTTCTGAAATTAGCCTTCTATTCGAAAAAATGCTTACAAATGAAAAAGCACATTGATTCCCACGAAACACTCAAACCCTATCAGTTTGGCTGTAGAGACTTATCCATAAGTCATTCCTTAGCAGTAGCTAACAATTTCATCTACAGCAATATTGTCGGAAGGCGTGCAATGGCTTGTGCTCTCGATTTAGAGATAGCATATTTCAGTTCAATCCAAATACTACACGTATTATACACAATTACCTTACTTCACGGACGTTCTATGTCGTTAGCCCAGATGGTATGTCTCTTACTCGAGACAGCAGATGTTCCCCAGGGGTCATTATTAGTACCAATTCTATATAAGATATACCTCGCAGACATGCCAGACATCGCCCGTATTCAGACGCTAGTTGACGATATTCTTCTTCTTTCCTCTGGCGCATGGATAGCTAGCGCAGATCAATAGATATCTCGATCAATTGTGTCATTAATTTACCAAATGGCGACTAAAATCAATTAAGTGCAAGTAAATGCGAAGGCCAGGCTCACCGATATGTACAAAATGCTCGGAAATTTAATCCAAATCTTTATATCAATGGGAATACACAAATCCAAATAAATCCCCAAACTAAAATTCAGTCAGCATATTGAACACACCCTTTTAAAGGCTTAGATTCAGCTGCGACAAATCTTTCACATTTTTAGGCCCCTTAACCTAAACTCGTCCTTCAATAGTATAGACATTAGCAAATTACGCTCGCTTGCCTACAGGAAGCTAATTCAACCAATTCTTATTCATGGGCATATAAGCAGAAGAAATGCGACTTTTTAAAAGTGCCGTCCGGCACAGAGCGACCACCAAAACTTTAAAAGCATTTTCTCGAAACACGCTTTTGTACGTATTTCATTAGCTATACTAATGTAGATTAGGAGGATTTTTTTCTCTTCCGAAGTTTCAAATTTACACCACCTATGCTGCGTGCCGCAAAGCCCTTCCAGCGAAACGCGTCTCAGGGCGCCGGCGATACCGATAAATATAAAATCTTCTTTAATTAATTATTATTTGGCGTTTTATTCTTTAGTTTTATCGGTGCTTGTGGCGTTGAGTTTCTTTGGCATCGCTTTCTTTTCTACACTCAACAAAAAAAACGCACCGAAAAAACACCAACGCCACCAAGGGAAGATAGGAAACTGGGGACTAGTTTTAATGTTCTTCCTTGCATAACTCAAGTGTCGCCGAAATAGTTGAATAAAGAAAAAACGAAATTCAAACGGGATCTCTCTCCTACAATTTAGTTTCAAAATTAGACGGGCTCTCTTGGTGGCGGCGCTAGCATCAAATTCCATAGTTCCAAAAGTTGACAGCGTATGGTTTTTGGGGGCGCTTTTGCGAAGTTTGCGTCAAAAATATTTTACATATTTTTAGGTCCACTTCTTTTTTGAGTAGGCGAAAAGTTTACTTACCTAAAAATGCAACACAAAAGCTATCGCTCTGAATCGCAAAGTCAACGAACGAACGAGATCCCTGATCATAGTTCCTTAGTTCAGTTTTAGTTCGTTCATTCGAGTCAAAGAGTGCAGCCCTATTTCTAATATCGATGCCAAACAACGTAGAATCACAAACAACGTAAATGGCGCGTAGCAAAATTTGGAAATACTACGAAAAAATAAATCTTCAGACAGCACAATGTTTGCTATGCGAAAAGATTATCAAGACGTGCGGCAACACCTCCAACTTGATGAAGCACATGAAAACTCATCCAACCATGTAAGGATTATGGGCACTGTCCATTTGTCAATACACATACTAAACCATATTTTTGATTGCAGCGATGTAAATGACCATCAGTCGATAGTGGTGCGCGGCATGCTTAAGCGAGAGCCGAATCCCGTAAAGAGTCGGGGCAGAAAAACATTAAAATGTGTCTCTATTAAGTCCAAGAAGGAACACGATTCGAATACAGTGGGCGATATTGATGGAAACCTAATTGAGTTTGTGGACGCGGAAGCGCATGGTGCAGTTGACAGCGTTGTGAATGAAGAAATATATGACAATTGGGCTACAGCAGACACAGAATCAGCTGCCGAGACAGTGAGTGAAGCAGACATAATAGAATTTGAGCCAAAGGACGCACAGGAGGATAGGGATCACATTCAAGATGATGCTGATGATTTTGAAGAAGTAATGTAAGTATCTTTAAAATAAAAATATTTGTATGCTTTTAGTCATTTATACGTATTTATTGCTGCAATAGCCAAACCCAAACTCTGGCCAATGCGGCATACCAGGATAACCTGGCATACTTTGTATGTCGCGATAAGCAACCACTGGACATTATAACGGGAGATGGTTTTAAGCGACTTACACAAGTGCTCTGCCCCTCATTTCAACTGCCAAGCACGGAACAGCTTGGTGCGCGCATAGCTCAAAAGGCACAGGCTCATACTGTAAAGTTGCGGCAACAGTTTGCAAATTTACAAACACTCTCTTTAAGCTGCGCCATTAACACAACGTCTAAAGCAGCTGGCTCGCAACAGTTAAGCTACCTAGAGGTAGTGGCCCATTACCACGAGGGTGTGTGTAGACGTTCCCGCACACTTTCAGTGCAACCCTTGCCTCCTCAGTACGATTTCAGCAGTATTGTTGATCGCTTGGAACGCATTTGTCAGCGTTTTGACATCAATAAGTCAAAAATTGTCTGCATCGTGACCCAGAGCAGCCGATTGTTAGAAAACGCAGTAGCGTCGTTACTAGGAAGTCAACGGCATTTACCTTGCTTTGCATATCTGCTAAAGACGCTCTTGGAATCTGTAACGGAACGCCATGAGCTAAGTACATTGTTTGACAAAGTGCGAGGTCATATTGCACACCAACTGAGCTGCTGCAGCAGCAACTTATCTACGCAACTACAGCTGGATGTGAGTGGACACGCTATTACCAGCTACGAGATGCTTGAGCGCTATGTCCGTCATGCGCCACATATGCACAAATCAACACTTGATGCACCTCCCGGTTTGAATGCTAGTGAATTGGTGCTGGCAAACGAACTTCTGGGCATTTTAAGACCGTTGGTATGTGCTGTTCGTCAGTTATGCGGCTCGAGTATGGAATTCTATCCTTGTGCCAGCAATGCACTGCCCATTGTATACACTGTTCTCAATGAACTGAAGTTGCCAGAGAACGACAACAAGCAACAACACCAAATATCATATGAAATGCGATTGTTTGTGATTAAGCTACTAGAAGAGCTTTTCGAGGACATGGAAAAGAATCATCTATTGGCTTTGTCGAGTTTGTTAGATCCACGTTTTCGAAATATGCCCTTTGAGAGCGCATCATTGGTGGCCAAATATATGACGCATCTCTACAATCTCTATGACGAAAAAGAAGAAACAGCTGCAGATGAATCAGACACTGAAGCTGGTGCAGACGGCTATGATATTTGGGCTGCTTACAGAGCTTTCTCATATGAGAAGCATAAAAACATCACCATATCTGGTGATAGCGAGAGTCAAGATGAAATATCTAGCTATTTCTGCACGAATATGAGCAGTTTGCAGGCGGAACCATTAGTGCTGTGGAAGGATCTGGCCCAGTTTCATCCATTTTTGCACAGTCTGTCCAAAAAGTACCTGCACATACCATCGGCGGCAATTCCACCTTCACGAATATTTACACCCGCTGGCGCCGAAGTTTTAGAACAACATGCTAAAATGTTGAGCGGTCACATGAACAACATGCTATTCATGTCGGAGTGCACCCTAGAAGAGTGGCAATTATAGAAAATACCGTAATGGTATTCCAGAAATAGTTAGATTAGTTTGTTAAAACTCACAGTGTGTCCAAATCAAATAAGGGAAGTCTGGTCAGATTAAAAGTTTTAAATTAATCAGCTCTGAGGCAGACTATAACTTGATTAAGATTTCATTTCTTGTGTGACCGTTCTGTTCAACATTTTTTTCGGCTGATCGTTGACATTGGATTTAAAGATAGAGAACGTAAGTTTTTGAACTCAAAGAAGTAACATTAAGATATTTATTTAATGCAGTAAAATTACCACGGGAGCAGAATAGTTCAATATGGGAATGACAGCTAAGGGACTAAAATCAATAGTGCAGGAGCATGAAACGAAGTTAAAAGACAATGAGACAGAGACAGGGTTAAAAACTGACTAAATCACCTAGACCAATAGCTAAATCATAATAAATAAATGTAAAATTTTACAAATACATATTTCGAAAGAAGTCTATTATTTAAGAGGCTTAAAGATATATATAAATATAAATAAATATATCAGCTGGCTAGGCTAGCAGCTCAAGGTTCTTCCTGCAACTGAAGTATGGTCCACTATCTCCAGGTAGCTTAACTGTGGGTTTTGTGGGTATGCAGACCTTTACTTTTTACTGTGTGTAGAAATGTTGGAAATTTTTTACTCATTTATGCTAGGTTCACAGTGCGTCACATTTATATGGCACAGTGCTACGGTGTTGCATCTGACCATCTTCCGAAACTGGGCCGATGGAGGCCCAAGGCTCTGTTCCGAGCTGTGTGGCGCAATGTGACCTCGTAATTTTGAAAATTCAAAAAATGGCATCAGCATAAACATCTGTACTTACAATTAGTATGTACATATGTAAATATTTTTGTTAAGTTGTGCATAATACCACGTTCTCAATGGGCACAGAGTAGAGACACAGCGGCACAGAACGCGGGACTTATCGATACATTTTGTCTTTCGATATTATTTATTTATTAATGTATGTAATCGATTTCTGGCAGTCTGTAAGCGATATATAGAAAAGTAATCGATATATTAGCTGTGTGGCAATGTTGAACAACACTGATGACGTTTTTTCACGCATTGTATTATTTTAAGCATATTTGATGTGAAAAATTTAAACAATTGCAATATGCAAACGCATATAACAATCAAATAACACACAGAGCGGGTGCCGAGTGTAGCAGTCGAAGCAATTAACAACAACACACACAGACAAATACGCCCTGTCCAACCCTTCACAAAAAAGGGAGAGTATAATTAATTAAGAGGAAGGAAATAAAAACAACAACTAAAAAACGACCTTGGAGTTGCACACAATATGCAAAATAACTGCACGAAAACCAAGGAAATGTTTATTGTGCGTGCTTTAGAAAAAATCCTTGCCGATAAGGACATACGGCGTTCACATCATTCCCAGCTGAAAAAGTCGTGCGACACAGCGCTTGAACAGATTAAAGCAGAGCTCATTAATGCGGGACAGATCGCAGAGGGCAATGAGTTGCCATGTGCGGCTTTGCCGCTGCCTAAGAATGACGCGGCAAGCATTATTAATGCGGAAACGTATTTCCTGCCGTTTGAGCTAGCCTGCAAGAGTCGCTCACCGCGCATTGTTGTCACAGCATTGGATTGCCTGCAGAAACTCATTGCTTATGGACACTTGACAGGTGCCATTCAGGATTCAGCCAATCCGGGTCATTTACTTATTGATCGCATTGTTATCACTATCTATGGCTGTTTTAATGGTCCCCAGACGGACGAGGGTGTTCAACTGCAGATCATCAAGGCCTTGCTCACCGTTGTTACATCGCAGCACGTGGAGATTCACGAGTTTACGCTTTTACAAGCGGTGCGCACTTGCTATGACATCTACTTATCCAGCAGGAACTTGGTCAACCAAACAACGGCACGAGCCACACTAACCCAAATGTTAAATGTGATCTTTGCGCGCATGGAGAACCAAGTCTACGAGGTGGCACCAACGGCAACGTCAATAAATGGAAACATTAACAGTCCCGATAGCAATGCAGATGAACTGTCACCAGCTGTAGAAGGGTCGGACAGTGATGAAGCAATTGCCTCTGAGCTAATAGCTGAGATAATTACAGGTGAGTAATCGATCTCCTTCATAGTTCATAGCATGATGTAATAATAAGGTTTTCCACTTATAAATTTTATTTTGTTAATATTTTGCTAAATAAAATTACCATTACAATTACAGCTGCTTTTAATGAGGCATTAAAGGAACAGGGACAAGATCCGAATCCGGCCGAGGTGGAACCGTCCGTTAATGGTAATGGTTCTGTCGACTCCTTGCACTCGGATCACGACAGTGTCGAGCTACACAGCGAGAATGATGCAATAGTAACGGCCAAATTTACCCATATTCTGCAAAAGGATGCATTTTTGGTATTCCGGGCATTATGTAAACTATCAATGAAGCCACTACCCGAGGGTCAGCCGGATCCCAAATCGCATGAACTGCGCTCTAAGGTATTATCTCTCCATCTTTTGCTGTTGATACTACAGAATGCTGGACCAGTCTTCCGATCCAACGAAATGTTCATTATGGCCATAAAGCAGTATCTGTGCGTGGCGCTGTCCAACAACGGAGTTAGCCTGGTGGCTGAAGTTTTTGAGTTGTCGCTGTCAATTTTTGTGGCTCTGCTATCGAACTTCAAGGTGCATCTGAAGCGTCAAATTGAGGTATTTTTTAAGGAGATCTTCCTTAACATTCTGGAGGCTAGCTCAAGCTCATTCGAACACAAATGGATGGTCATACAGGCGTTAACGCGAATTTGTGCTGATGCACAGTCAGTGGTGGACATATATGTGAACTACGATTGTGATTTCTCGGCTGCCAATTTGTTTGAACGACTTGTCAACGATCTCTCAAAGATTGCCCAAGGCCGGCAAGCACTGGAACTTGGCGCCAATCCGATGCAGGAGAAGTCAATGCGTATACGCGGTTTGGAGTGTCTCGTCTCCATACTAAAGTGTATGGTCGAATGGAGTAAGGATCTGTATGTCAATCCCAATATGCCCGCGCCTGCCTTGCAGGTAAGTGTAGCCTCAATGGGGTAAACTCAGGAATACATTTTTATCAATCTCAATTGTAGGTGCAATCACTGCAGTCACCAACGCAGGATACACAGGTTGGACAGGACAATGTGGACGCGCTGTCCGCACATAATTCCAGCCTTCGTTCGACGCATGGTGGCTCCAGTCATAGCCTTAACTCGTATGGCAGCGCCAAGAATCAAGAAATGCTGGACTTACCGGAGGCGCTGGAAGAGCGCAAGATGCGCAAAGAGGTGATGGAGACGGGCATTGAGCTTTTCAACCGCAAGCCACAGAAGGGTGTCCAGTTTTTGCAGGAGAAGCAGCTGCTGGGCAGCACCTGTCAAGACATTGCCCGTTGGCTGCATGACGACGAGCGTTTGGATAAGACCGTCATTGGTAACTATCTGGGCGAAAATGATGATCACTCCAAGGAAGTAATGTGCGCATACATCGATGCTTTTGACTTTCGTCAACTGGAGGTAGTTGCAGCATTGCGCATTCTGCTCGAGGAATTTCGATTGCCAGGCGAGGCACAGAAGATAGATCGACTAATGGAGAAATTTGCCAGCAGATATTGTGAATGCAATCCACAGAATCAGCTATTCCAAAGTGCTGACACTGTATATGTGCTGGCCTTTAGCATTATAATGCTGACAACCGATCTACATTCGCCGCAGGTGAAGCACAAAATGACCAAGGAGCAATATATTAAAATGAATCGCGGTATCAGCGATAGCAAGGATGATCTGCCCGAAGAGTACTTATCATCTATATACGATGAGATCGCCGAGCATGAAATCAAGATGAAAAATAACACAACAATGCTAACGGCACCAAAGCCGGCAGGTAAACAGCCCTTTATAACGGAGAAGCGACGTAAGCTTCTTTGGAATATCGAAATGGAGGTGATCTCCTTGACGGCCACCAATCTGATGCAGTCAGTTTCACATGTCAAATCGCCATTTACTTCGGCCAAGCATTTAGAGCATGTGCGCCCCATGTTTAAAATGGCTTGGACCCCATTTCTGGCCGCATTTTCGGTCGGTCTTCAGGACTGCGATGATCCTGAAATAGCAACTTTATGTTTGGATGGTATACGTTGCGCCATACGGATTGCCTGTATCTTTCATATGTCCCTGGAGCGCGATGCTTACGTCCAGGCACTGGCACGCTTTACACTCCTGAACGCCAACTCTCCTATTAATGAGATGAAGGCGAAGAACATTGACACCATCAAGACGCTCATTATGGTTGCCCATACGGATGGTAATTATCTGGGCAGTAGTTGGCTGGACATTGTTAAGTGTATTAGTCAACTGGAGCTGGCACAGCTTATTGGAACTGGAGTGCGACCGCAGTTCCTGTCTGGTGCACAGACCACTCTCAAGGATACTCTAAATCCAAGCGTTAAGGAGCACATTGGCGAGACGAGCAGCCAAAGCGTTGTGGTGGCCGTTGATCGTATTTTTACCGGCTCCATGCGACTTGATGGAGATGCTATTGTGGACTTTGTGAGGGCCTTGTGTCAGGTATCGGTCGATGAGCTCCAACAGACGCAACCACGCATGTTCTCCTTGCAGAAGATTGTTGAAATTAGCTACTATAACATGGAGCGCATCCGTTTGCAATGGTCACGTATCTGGCAGGTGCTTGGTGAACACTTTAATACTGTCGGCTGCAATAGCAACGAGGAGATTGCATTCTTTGCACTGGATTCACTGCGTCAACTATCAATGAAGTTCATGGAGAAGGGGGAATTTAGTAACTTTCGATTCCAAAAGGACTTTTTGCGTCCCTTCGAACACATCATGAAGAAAAACAATTCGCCAGCCATACGTGACATGGTTGTGCGATGCATAGCACAGATGGTCAACTCCCAGGTAATGATTTCTGTCAGTGTAGATAAGTATATAATCCATAGAGTAACATTCAAATCTTATTTGCAGGCACATAACATTCGCTCCGGTTGGAAGAACATTTTCTCTATCTTCCATCTAGCTGCTGGTGATCATGAAGAGCCGATTGTGGAATTGGCATTCCAGACAACGGGAAAGATCATTGGCGATCTCTACCGGCGACAGTTTTCAGTCATGGTGGACTCTTTCCAGGATGCCGTCAAGTGCCTGTCGGAGTTTGCGTGCAATGCCCGCTTTCCGGACACAAGTATGGAGGCTATACGTTTGGTGCGCAACTGCGCCCAATGCGTTCATGATGCACCTCAGCTATTTGCGGACCATGCAGGCATGGAAAACGATGCCTCTGTTGCAGAGGAGGATCGCGTGTGGGTCCGCGGCTGGTTTCCCATGCTTTTCTCACTCTCCTGCGTTGTCAATCGCTGTAAGCTAGATGTGCGCACACGCGGACTGACCGTACTCTTTGAGATTGTAAAGACACACGGCGATAGCTTTAAGCCCAATTGGTGGAAGGATCTGTTTAATGTGATTTTCCGCATATTTGACAACATGAAGCTACCGGAGCATGTGACCGAAAAGTCCGAATGGATGACAACAACTTGTAATCATGCTCTCTATGCCATCATTGACGTATTCACGCAATACTTTGATGTGCTGGGTCATCTGCTACTCGAGGAGCTGTTTGCCCAACTTCATTGGTGTGTTCAGCAGAACAACGAGCAATTGGCACGCTCCGGCACCAACTGCCTTGAGAATCTGGTCATCTCAAATGGTTTTAAGTTCAATGAGGTCACCTGGGACAAAACTTGTCAGTGCATACTGGACATATTCAATGCGACGCTACCCAAGGAATTGCTTCACTGGCGCCCTAACAAAGGAAACGAGCAACACCAACAACAACAGCAACCACGTCGCGCCTCAACAATACAACATTCCAATAGCAATAATACACAGGAGCAGCCTGTTATGGCACTGGCGCACAATCACTTTGAGGCGTTGCACATCAAGTGTGTGGTGCAATTGGAGCTGATACAAACAATGGATAATATTGTCTTCTTTCCCGCCACATCGCGCAAGGAAGATGCCGAGACGCTGGCCCAGGCTGCAGCTGATTTGAGCGGCAGTCGAGGTGGTTCCACTCAATCGCAGCAGTTGCAGCTTGATTGTCAACGTGAAGAGCAGGGCATGTATGGCTATTTACGTACCCGGCAATTGTTCACTCTCGCAGAGTGTCTGATGCAGTCGCATCGGTTTGCTAAACGCTTTAATGCCGACCAGGATCAGCGCAATTTACTGTGGCGTGCTGGTTTCAAGGGGTCTGTTAAGCCCAATCTGCTGAAGCAGGAAACAGCCTCGTTGGCTTGTGTGCTACGAATCTTTTTCAAAATGTACGGAGACGAGAATCGTCGCAGTGACTGGCCTGGCATTGAGCAGGAACTGGTGCAGGTATGCAAGGAGGCACTCGGCTACTATCTCAGCCTGCAGAGCGAGGCGCATCGCGATGCCTGGACATCTCTGCTCCTACTCATATTGACACGATTGCTTAAGATGTCCGACAACAGAGTGAGTGCCAATTAAATCATCAATTTGTTGACTTACAACTAATATTTGTTCACTTCTTGCAGTTTGCCACACACGTGTCCAACTATTACAACCTGCTCTGTGACATGATGTGCTTTGATCTTAAACCCGAACTGAGAAGTGTCCTTAGGCGCGTTTTTATGCGCATCGGTCCAGTATTCAATATTATGAACGTGAACGTGAATGTGAATGTTAAATAGTCAAGGCGCCCCACATACCAATCACGCCTCGTTCGATGACTTCGCCACCGTAATGGTGCGTGTCACCTCCCTCCCCCTCCCACACACAACTCCAATTACTCCTTTTAGTTACGTATATATACAGATATATGTATGTATAAAAATATATATACATATGTCTTGGTTTTGTTGTTATGTTTTTTTCCGATTGGCCTCCGTAAGCAGAGTTTATATTTTTTATTATATATTTATATACATACATATACAAATGCAATTGTAACGTTTATAGGTTAAACAAAGTGTTGTTGTTTTATATCATGTTTACGCACACATATAACACTTACTGCATGTGTGAGTTTGTTTGTGTGTGTGTGTCCGAGCGCGCGTAAGGCTTTAATATGTGTGTCAACATTGACCACCTGTACTATGACATATAGTTTTTCGATTTCTGTTTTGAATTTGGCATTAAAAAAGATAAAAATCCTTGGTGTAACCATTTATTTAATAATTCACTACTTAAACTATCTATTATTATGTAGCATAGATAATGATTAACCTATGCTAAACTTTAGCCTGTATATTGCTAGTTTTAATTTAAATCAAATTATATATTTCAAATATATCTATTACAACAATAAACAGTTTTCATATTTCAATCAAGGCCTCTGGGTAAAAGAACTTTTTAATCACAGGAATACTAAGTAGTTACAATTGTTTACAGTACAAGCGTTTTCAAACTTTTAAGGGTTTGTCCAAATTTTCGAAGAGAACTAACTTAATCTCCCATTTGTCTTCTACAAGTTTTTTATTTTTTCAAAATTTTACATAATTAAATTTAATTATTAAATTTAAATTTAATTAGCTCTCTTACTTCTAAAGAACTTTTTTTAAACGGTCAAAAAGCTAAAATCCTATTTTTATTTACATTTATTTGTGTATAAATATGTATTAGAGCTCTATTCAAAAAAATCAAATACAATTATTTTATACAACAAGAGTTTTCTTTTTTTGAATTCTAGGTATATAAATTTAAAAATAAAATTGATACTTGCTTGAATAAAGTTGAATGATGTTAGTTCTGCTTCAGAGAAGACAGATATGGGCAACTAAAACAATTCAACTAAAAAAGCTTACTTTAATCACAAGTTTATAAACTACTCATGAATAGATGGTCACAATAATTTGTTTTTTAATTTCTGTTTTAACAGTTAACTTAAAGCGTTTATAATTTTACGGATATTTTCTGTTGCCACATGGTCAAAAAAAAGACAAACGTTTTTCGATAAATAACGTTTTTTTCAGTCCGTGCCTTTGTTGATAATGTTTTATTAAATGTTAAATAAAATGAATGAAAAACTTGTATAGGTTTGCAGGTCAGATTTACATTCCAATAGCCTGTAAGGCTTTTTTTTTCATAATCACCTTATAGCATATCGGGTCAACAAGAAAAAAAAAACAGGTGAATAGCTAGTGACGTACATAGATTCAGAAATCAAAATTTCTGGTATCAAATTTGGAAGTTCTTCAATTTATTATATGTACTTATCAACTATTCTAAAACTGCTAAACTGGACTGCCGTCCACAGTGATGTTTAATTATGTATTGCTGATCTTTGGGCGCAATTTATAGCTTTTTTATGATGCTCAAGATGTGTGCGACGCATTTATTATAATAAATAAATAGATTCGTACTCGAATGCTTTTATTAGGTTTACGTATTCGCTTGAAAATTCTACTCAAGAGGATTCTTCAGCACACGCGCGTTTCTAAAATGAGAGGGAATGGTTGGTGTAGACTATTTGATTAAATTGTTGCGGTCTGTTGCTAATTTTGAATGAATTTGATTAAAAAAGCAGAGCAGTGTCCAGCCCAGTACGAAATTTATTTATAAAATCTAATAAAAAACCTATAATTTTGTTTTGCAAAGTCTGCTCATAAGAATTCTAAATGGTATATATTTTATTGACTTTTTGAACGTTGGCATGTACTACATACACACAAATATGTTTATTGGAATGCTTTCTTTCACCTCGAATTGTCTTCTATAAGTCTTCACATGACATCCATCAATATGTTCGTGATTCCAATCTTTTAATTTGAAACAATTCGATTAACATGCTCTGCTGCCTATCCAAAAATCAGAGACGAAGGTATGAACGATGTTTTTCTTACTTATTTACGAAAGTTTTCGCGTGGGATTATCGAAGTGTGGAGAGAGCTCCACTTTGTGTGAACTTCAAATTTTAGATCTTATGCTAATAAATCTTGTTAATATGTCAATTTCAATGGAAACTTAATCAGGCTCTCAGTTTATGACGCCCTACAAGTTATTGAATTCGTCAGATTTCGAGATGTGCTAATTGAAAACGAACGGTTGTTTTCTCAATACTCGAATAATATCACCTCAAATGTTCGATTAACTAAAAGTCATCGAAAATTATCATGCATAAAGAACTGTTATACCCAGCATCTTACTTTCATACAACAGCTTGATAACTGCCAGTGTAATAGGTTCTCCCAATTTGTAGGCGAATTGGGAGGTTTATTCAAAATTGAAGATAAACTCGGTTTGCCTGCAGATATAAGAAGTCTTCAGACGGACATGGCTATATCGACTCTGCTGTTGATGCTAATCAAGAATGTATATTCTTTACTCTTTGTCCTTTTAGTTACATTCTTTGATTTTTGAACAAAGTGGATGTTCCCGTAAAGGGTATAAATCAGGGAATGAAACCGAAACGAATTTCGGTTACGGTTCCGGTTCCGGTACGTACCGAAACGAGTATTTCGGTAAAAGGTTCTATTTCGGTGTTGTCCTTTCGGTTCCGGTTCTCGTATCGGTCCATACCGGTACAGTAAAGTAATTTTTAAAAAAATTTTAAAGTAATGAAAATCGAATTTTATCAACAAATATTTGTGTATGTATAAACGTACAAATGCATGCATTTTAGCATGTTAAGCTGACATATAATTCGAGAAATTTTTTTATAGTGCAAAACCATGTTCGTACGAAAAATAACAATCAAATTTTTTTTAAATGTACCGAAACCGTACCGGTACGAACGTTTCGATTTTCGGTTCTTGAAAAATAATTTATTTCGGTTCCGGTTACGGTTACGGTATTTCATTTGAAACGGTTAATTTCGGTTAACGGTTCCGGTTCCGGTTACGGTTTCATTCCCTGGTATAAATTGAACAGATATACTGTGGATATGTGCAGTGTTGGCGATACCTTTTCAAGAAACCCAATCCGCACTTTTCAAAACAGGGGCTATTTCATTTTTGATTCCACAATTTAATAGAAGGGTTAAATTGACTTAATATTTTTTTAAAAAACATGACAAAGATTAACATGAGAAAAGATTTTTGAGAGTTCGGATAAAGCATGTTCTTACTATAGTATTACACCTTAACAATCTGTTCTAAAAGTGGACCATATTATATGCTTGTCTTGAGAGCTTTACTAGAAGATATTTTAATCATAAATCCAAATCCCAAACGAGTTGGACCTTAAGCCAAAAACTGATTTTGGGCACGAGTGTTTATCTAAAAAAACGAGACAAACAAATGAAAAACAAATAAACACAGTAGAGTAGGATCTAAGTGCAAATAGAGACAGATGCTGTTTTATTTATTTTTCGTTATCAGCTCATATGATTAGTTAAAAAAAAATGCGTCCATGAGCGAGTTCACGATCTGAACTTTGTCAGAAACTGCCTGAAAGTATTTCTAAAAGTAAGTGCTTAAATTGAGATAAGAATGAACCCCAAGTAAGTTTTATTTAATAACAGCTGATTGACCTTGAGTTTGGAGGAATGAAAGTAAATAATGAAATGTAGCAAATATGTTCCCCACACTCCCCATATTGCATTTCGCATTACGGAATTGGATTTACGGAAATGTACTGAAGTTATTACCGTGAGCTCACGTGAGGCGCTGAGCAAAAACTGTGCAAAGTGCAAATAAAAGTGTTGCTATTCTTAATTGAAAAATAAGTCAATAGGATTGAGTCAAAAACAAACATTTGAAAAATGTAATTTCGCACGCTTAAATTAATTGCGCATACGCAGCGTGATACAGTGTCTATAGAACTGGCCCCGTATACAATTGTGTTATGGCAATCATGTATGTATGTATTTATGTAGAGATTTATCATATGTGCAAACCAGAAACAACAAAATTTCAATTAGCAGCAAATTTGGTTTAACTCGCTAAACTGTCTCTGGCAACGTGTATGGATCTGTCCACGCTCAGGTCTAATGCAATAAACATTGTCAGCAGCAGCAGCAGCAGCGTTGTTGAAAATTGAGGCACAAAATTGTGGAATTGGCTTCCCCAATAATCGCTGGAAAACAATTTCAATTGAGCGCTGAGCTGTGCTTTCCGTAAGCCCCTCTTCCTAGTTCTATCTGAGATTAACGTGTTGACTCTCTACTAACCCTAAGTGTGCTTGTATGCATATATGATCGTAATCACGGAACAATAAAAAAAGACAATGCAATAAGCTCAAAACTAAAATATACGTCGTGTTTAGACAATTTTGTGAACACAGGGGCTTAAACATTTAATTTACTGTTACATTTATAATTACATTGCTCAACAGAGTTTGTTAACAGTCTGTCTGCTGACAGTCAACAGCAGCGATAACAGTTGTCGATCGCCGAGCTGTAACATTTATACAGATTGCGTATACGCAACGTATTGGGCCACAGAGCACAGTGCAAATAACGATATGCGTTAGATAGACAAAAGGGGTGAGGGGAATGGTAGTGAGCTATTGAACTGTCAACTTTTTTTTTTAACACTCCGACAGTGGTCAAACCCAACCCACCACACCCTTCCCCTCTGATTCCCCCCGATGCTGAACTGTAGTTTAGTTAATTGTGTTGCTGCTCACTTAACGCGATTTTGTTCAATTGACGCGCTCTCTTTCGTCTTTCTCTCTTTCTCCCACTCGCTCTTGCGTTCTCTTGCTCTGACTGTTTAGGTGCGTGTTTTTTTCTGCTGTTTGCTTTTTTTTGTTTTGTTTTTTAGTTGGCGCAACGGCTTCGAAGTCAGCGACGCTGCCTCGAGTCGAGCAGTCTACAGCCAACAGACAAACTAAACAGTCGCGCTCCCATTCCCATTCCCATTCTCAATCCAAGTCTCCGGGTTTTTATAAAACGACCCGTAATATTCAATACAAAACTCAAACGCGAACCAGAATCCGCGAGTGCAACAACAAAAGTGCTTGACAGCTGTACGCTATACGGTTAATAGACAACCAAAGATAAATTCTTAGAATGAGCCATCACTGGGGATACACCGAAGAGAATGGTAAGCTCCAGCTTCCAGTTTATTTTTATTCCATCTACTCTCCCGACAGAAACATAGAAACTGATTTTATCAGTTAACGTTTATATATATTTGGGTGGAGGAAGTTGAGTCTATAAAGACTAACTCTCTCTAAATATCTGCAACTTTGATTTCTTACTATAATAATTCAAATAGCAAACGTATTTTTGAATATTTTCTATACTAATCAATCAATCTGCAAGTAATATAAGTCAGCATACTACAGCTAAATGTTTGCGTACAGAATAAACTTGTAGAGTATTCAATCTTCGTGTTTTCTTTCTTAGCTTTAATTTTTGTTTACAAACAAGAAAAAGCGTCGCGCAGGCGCATGTGTATTTGTGTTGGGAAAGTTTAAAATAAAAGGTGGAAACAAGTTCGAACTGTAAAGGAAGCTGCGATCTACGTGTAGTTCGTTGCATACAACACAACTTATGTGTGATGCATGCTGTAATGTTTGTTGATCAATTGAGGCGAGTTTTGAGTCTTGATTGAATACACATGTTATCTAATAGATAACACACTTGCTTATTGTTGTTCTTGTTTGTTTGATGAATCAAATACGTCATCGCGGCAGTAATTTCTTGCCACAGACAGCGGTCTTCTAATGAATTGCAAACGATAAGATATATACAACTATACGAGTCAGTTTTTTTATTGTGGTTGAGAAACTTGTAAAAACAAAAGCCCATAAGTCAGCCGAGTCATTATCTTCCCACTGAAACAAAGATACAGAGTGAGCAACAGAGATGGAGTGACTAAATTTTAAGTAATTGCTATATGGTATCATTGATTACTCAGCTGTTGCAAGTTTTGTTCCTTATTTTTGGGTTTACACTGGTTATTACCGACCGGTCGGCGCTTCAACTCCAGCTCCCATCTCTCATCGCTCATCTTTCAGTTCAGTCTGTTCGGAGTGTAAACATTCTCTGTTAATTGAATCAAGCCCAGCTTGCCCGCAAATGACGGTTGGCGCGTTCAATTACATGCATCATCGAATTGCCACTCCACAAACTCACACACACCAATACACCCAAAAACACACCCCATACATCCAAAGAGTTATATAAATACGTATATAGGCACGTTCGTCGGTTTGTCGGGTGTTCATAAATATGCGACAGCCATAATTAAATCGTAAAGCTTTGACTCTGGAGAGGTGAAGAGAGCAGACTTGTTCCAGCAATCGCCGCTTAGCACGAGCTGTGTCTCGTGATCTCTACTAGCCACCAGCACGGGTGCTTCCGATTAAAGCAGTCAGAGAGCCAGAGAGTCAGAGAGTTAGATGGAACGAGCATATTGAAACCTGTTCCACGTTCTCTATCTTATACGCTCTTGCAAAGGTTATTACGAATGTATTAACAAATAAATTATAGAAAGAAAAAATGCATAAACCAATCGTCTTATAACAAAGTCTATCGAAATTTATTAAAATCAAGGGATTGTATCAAAGCAAATACAATCTTCATATTTGTTCTGAACTCTTTCTCTTGCAATAATAGAACCACAAAAGCAATGTAAGGTTTATTTAAAAGAGCTTTTAAGTGTATTAACTATTCGATATATTTGTACTCTTTCATGTGTTTATTCGCTTCGATTTTTGTTTTCGTTTTAAATTTCGCCTTCTCTGCTCTATGTTATGTATGTTGGCTTTTGAAGGCAGTTCATTTACTTATGTGACGCTGGTCAAGTGCATGTTCGCTTCTTAAGGACACAATAAAGACCGGTTCCAAAGTCAACACTTTGTCATGGTCTAAAGTCTGTCAAATGTTCTGTCTGACTGCAAACCATGTCCCTGTCCCTGTCATTGGCACTGCCATTCCCCTATTATGGACTCGTTCAACGTCACATGATATGAACTTATCGTACAATAAATTTATATATACCCTTTAGAGTCATTTTAGAATGTGTGTATCTACGAATTCGACATGAAATTTTTTGGCAATTTGTTTTGATTTGCTTAAATGGTGCTGATTGCGTTGATTGTTTTGATTTGTCTGCGATGGAAACTTTCCAATGGAGGTTCGTCTTCTCTATCACTTATGCTTCAAGTCTTATCAAAAGTACTCTACCAACAATGCATACACATATTATGGCCCACTTAAAAGCCAAGTGCTTTTTACATTAAGCATAAGTACATCTAAATGAAGCAATACTTTGTATACTCGTGCATATATATTTGTAAGTATATATTGTTATACTCTATGCACAATAAGATTATGTGATCTGTTCTAATCAAATCATTTCTATTCACACACCTATGCCCCTGTCAAACCACGCAGACACGCTTATACTAGAATTTCAGATTAAAGCTCGCGTGTTCCTTTTTTTAAATCAATCAAATTTCATTTAAGACGTGTTTTCAACGTACTGATAAAGCAAACTCTTCTTGATTCTATTCTATTATTATTTATTGACTACCTATCAATTATATTTTACCCCTTAATTCCCCCTTTCTTTTTTCTTATCTACGTGAACGAGCTAAAAATTGTTTGATCATTACGCCGTTACGCGATATTCACGCAGTTCAGCCGCATACTCGAACTTTTAGGTATTTCTAATCAAATGAGTCAAACCCAAATTTAACTTATTGATTAAAAATATATACCAAATATTAAAATTTCATTAATAAGATTGCTTATTCTTTGTCATGCCCCCGACAATTATTACTTTTATCTCAATTGCTGCAATCATTTTGCACGTGATTCATATTCTCTGCACATAAATCTTTTTAAAATGATAAAATTGACATAACAATCTAAATCATCCCCTTTTTCACAATATATGGTTTTTATCTCGGGTTTTTCCCATCCATATTTGAAAGATTTTCTGACACCCTTTTAAAGATAACAATTGAGTAACCTTAAATGTCGACACAACATTCTTGCTTTTATTTAAAATGATGCAATTCTTTTACATTTCTTTTATTTTCCTTTGTACACAATTCTCCTTCAAATGTTAAAATGGATGTGTAATCAATCTGAATCATTACTTTATCACAAATATATATATTTATATATATATATATATTATTTTCGTCTGACGTTATTATACCATATTGGAAATAGATATTTTTCTACTTCGCTAAGTAGATATACTCCTTTACATATAACAAAAGAGTAACCTTATATGTCAACATGCGCACTTTAGAAAATTCTGTAAACAAAACATATTCTCGCAGTCCATATAAATATTAGATATTTCATATAAACGATTCCATATTTCTGGCTATGGATCAGTTGATAGCTGATCAAAGCCTTTAGAGGTGTGAAAATATGCTATTTTGTTGATATTTTTATATAATTTCTGTCAGTGTGATAAAAATACCACTATAATTTATATGCAAACATGTTAGAAAATAAGAAAAACAATGAAATTTATGGTTTGGAAAATTCACTCTTTAGATAATCATTTCAAGCAAAAACGAAATATGTGTGTTCGTACGTGACAGTTTGGTCGAATTTTCAATAGGTTTGAATTTTGCAAATGTTTTGTCATTTCATTTTGTGTTTATGACAATTCAATAATTCTATTCCTGGCCCTCGTTTGGTTTACATGCAAACAAATAATTAACAATGAAATTGACCAAAATGTCTGAGAGAGGGTTGTATCTTAATTGTACTGCCCATGAGTTTTTGCTTACCCGTAAGCGTTAAGAACCAGCTTATGACATTGCTGGGGCTTCCCAACGTCTACCGAAGGCATTATTCAAGAGGGTTGCTGGCTTGTCTAACTGAATGCCAGTTATAGTATCTCTTCTATATAAAAGTTTATGTATATGAGTATAAAGCATGCCTTTACTCACGAAAGAATATCCCGACTTGAATATTCCATTTACGTATCAGTTCATTGTACATCTGAAGGCCCAATTAGCACTTCCTTACACTCGATCGGCACAAAAGGCACGCAACAAACTCATGATGAGTCTCATCAGTTTGTATAAGTTGTCATATGTATAGTATACTATCTATTATTTATTATCATGCAAGGCTCGCTCATTAAATCGTCAATTCGTAAATGCTAATAAAAAGCCTAAAGATTCGTCGTAACAATTTGTCGTACCAAATTGTTTAATAGCTTAAACTTTTTATTTGTAAGTCTTAATGGATGACACATGAGCTGTAATAATAATTCGGACGATGCACACTGTACTCATTTGAATGTCTCAAAGTGTGCGTACACTTCTTCTCAATATTTCATGAGCTATAAGAGCTAAAGAAGACAAATTTCTAATGAAAGTGTAAAATATCGTATTCCTAAATGAAATTAAAGAAGTTTATGCCAACTTGTGGCGCTGCAAACAGGGTATTTCCCAGTCAATAGCTTTAGGTGGGTTTATTTTGAAATATAAACGAGAGTGAATAAATGGGAAATGTTGCATAAATTCTAATGAAATTTTCAAGCTAGCCGTGACTTATTTCCTGATGTCTGGAAAAATAAGTACAAAACAAGTTTCCACTTTAGTAAGCTGTTGTTTGTGCGTCTGCTCAACTATTTTCTATATTACGTATTTATATAGTAAATAGTACAATGTATTAAGAATACCATATTAAGAATAGACTTTTTACTTGCAGTTATTCAATTTAAGAATCATCTAGATTTTATCAAAACTTTTCAGACTGATTCTCATTTGTATTTTTGCTCCTAAATGAACTGCTTAATTTTCAAATTGTTTATAGACTGTATGATGTCGCAATATGTTTAGATAATGCTGACAGTTGTATGTACTTAGAGTAAATATTTAATTGTTTATCTGCTTTATAGCTTTCTACATTTCCTGCATATTCTTCCTATGATTTGAATTTTATTGTAGTTTTAAATTTCAAGCACGTGAATTGCTTTAGATGCTTTGGTTTAAGATTAAATAACTCAATTTACATAAAAAATTTCACAGTTATAAGGAAATATGAACACGTAATAGGTAATCGAACCTATTTGTCTCTAAAAGAGTATTTAACAGTCGGCAACTTGATTCTAGCCACATTCGCGTGCCTTATTTACTTAAAAAATTTTTCTATTTGCTTAACGAACATTGTGGGTTGATCTTTAGAATCCGTAGTATAAGTCAGCTTCAAACTTGGAATAATATTTGCCGGCACATGCAGTCCGAAAACAAAAAAGCGCAATAAATAAATTTGATAAAAATAAGTAAATGGAAAACCAAAAAAGCAGCTGAAAAAATGACAGCTTCATAAACTTCAAAAGCTGGCAAATATAATAGTAAATCATCAGCTTTACTGGCCGGAAATTTGTACACACTCGCTAAATCAATAAAGGATTGTGGTGATAGAGCAACCAACACTGCGTATACGTGATATTTATATTCTTAAGGCAAGTGCTCAATATTACAAAGTATGCTATGGGCTTAAGGGCTATGTCAAAATGTTGCTCACATGCACAAATCGGGTGCACAATCCTATAAATTCTTTGACCAGAATGACAGTCTTTCACTTAATTACATAATTACTAAAAAAGAAAGGGAGGGAGGCGGAAGAAAGAAGACAGGCCTTGATAAGGCAAATGCATTTCACATGACTTGTTACGGTATTTATTTTATTTATCAATTTTACTGGGCTTTTCAATCAAAGACATTAAATACCCAAAAAGACCGTAGCTTCAATTGGAATGATTTATCATGTGTCAGAGACTAAATAGATAGATAGATAAGGTAGGTGCAACCTTAACACTCGTAAGATACTTATTTCTAGGCCACAATTCGTAGCCCCCGTCCTGCCCCTTTAACACCAATTCCCTAAATTGTGGATCGTTTTGCTTCTTGTGGTTTATCTCGTGCGTGCGTCAGTGCGACGATCCTATCACATGACTCTTCTCTTGACTGATTCTGTAGCCCGGCACGTGACACCATGACCGCCGTAAATATTTGCCTCTATTTGTGCTTGTGGTTGTTGTTGTTATTATTATTGCAGCACCACACGACAATAATTAAAAAGAAAATGCAGCAAACAGCAGAAAATACAAAAAACGATAAAAGTTGTTTGCACAGCTGTATAACTAAATGAAATATCTCTATTGTCGCTTTTATAAGTAAATGTTCTTTATCGAATATTTGCGAAGGCATTAAAACACTTTTAAGATCTTAGCTTTTTATATCTATTTACAAGTTTAAGCAAACTAACGATATCAGAGAGTCGTAATAACTACTTAATTGTACAACTTATATATGAAATTCTTTTACATATAATAGTCTGAACAAGTAAGAACGATTGTGTCGATTCCCCGACTACATATCAAATATTCTTATTTCAATTAATATACATACATATGTTGACGGTGATCTCCTTCTCCATGTTACATTAGCTGCAACAAATACAATATATTCCTATACTCTACAAGTACCGGGTATATTACACAACATCTAATCCATCTAATTATCTGGATTTACCTAACAATTTTCTAACAATTTATTTACTTATAGAAGTAATTAAAAACATGTTGTATTCTTTGTTGGCGCTTGTTGTGGAAACTTTGCTTTGCTTAATGACAAATCGTCTTTTGTTAATAGTCCTCAAATGATAAAAGACTTGAGTATTTCAAACAGGAAAATGATTATTGGTTATTATCGAATTTGGAGAGTAAAAAAAGTTGACCAAGTGATTTGTTCTGAAATTGAATGACTTTTAGTTAAACTGCTGGCTAATAATAGTATATTATCTTTTTATACTTTTAGGACCCGCTCATTGGGCCAAGGACTATCCGCAGGCATCCGGTCATCGGCAATCGCCCGTGGACATAACGCCCTCCAGCGCTACGAAGGGCAGCGACCTTAAAGTCGCGCCACTTAAATGGAAGTACGTACCAGAGGATACGAAGAGTCTGGTCAATCCGGGTAGGTTATATTGATGTCTGATAGTTGGCCTTGGTTACTTATATCATACGGTTATCTCAATTACAGGCTATTGCTGGCGCGTGGATGTGAACGGCGCCAACTCGGAGCTAACTGGTGGTCCTTTGGGGAATCAAATCTTTAAACTGGAACAATTCCACTGCCACTGGGGCTGCACAGACTCCAAGGGATCTGAGCACACAGTTGATGGTGTCTCCTATGCCGGCGAACTACATCTGGTGCACTGGAATACCACCAAGTACAAGTCTTTCGGAGAGGCAGCCGCCGCACCCGATGGACTGGCCGTATTGGGCGTGTTTCTGCAACCGGGGGATCATAATGCGGAGCTCGATAAGGTTAGCAGTCTGCTTCAATTTGTGCTACATAAAGGCGATCGCGTCACACTGCCCCAGGGCTGCGATCCTGGCAAGCTACTTCCCAATGTGCATACCTATTGGACGTACGAGGGTTCCTTGACGACTCCCCCCTGCTCGGAGTGCGTCATTTGGATTGTTTTCAAGACACCTATTCAGGTATCTGACGATCAACTGAATGCCATGCGAAATCTCAACGCCTACGATGTCAAGGAGGAGTGTCCCTGCAATGAGTTTAACGGCAAGGTCATCAACAATTTCCGCCCTCCTCTACCCCTTGGCAAACGCGAACTTCGCGAAATTGGTGGACACTGAACTATGAATTAGTTGGATATAACGGATGGTCAAATGTCATTGGATTCAAGTCGTATGCTTAGATTAATCACAGCGTGCACTGTAGAAGCGGATGGGATGCAGTTGCTTTGAATCTTCCCAGTCAGAGCAGCAGCTGATGATCCAACTGTTAGTCTCGTTTTAGTTCTTATTACTTTATAACAAACACTTGTACCTCTTTATTAAGTATCTGCTTGTAAAACTTTATGTGTAAATTGTATCTTGTATCTGTATCCGTACGTTTGTTTTGTTAAACATTTGCTAAATGACAATTAGATTAATGTGTATTACACTTTATGGTATTACAAAATAATAAATATATTATGTTTAGATGTTGCATATTGAAAATAGACAAGTGGGTCTGCGTTTCAACTCATTTCGGGAAACTAGTGTACATTTAAACTCAGCTAACTAACTATCTGTGCTCATAATTAATCTATCTGAGCTCAAGCTGTCATAGTTGAAAGTTAAAGACAGGTTTCTGGGCATGCAATCTTGCCAGAAATATTCTTATATCATCTATTTTAATCCAATTTATATAGTTTCATGCATTCTTTCGGGGGTGTCCATAAATGTGTATAAATGCATAATAATATGTCCTCTGGACGTTTTTTCGTAGTTGAGTTAAGATTCAACTGAAAGATATTCCTTTTTTTACTTTAATGTATATACATTTTACGCTTTAATATCTTTCAGTAACTTAAATCTTAGCTAAATATTGAAAAGTGGGCCTCAACTAAGAAAGTCTTGTGCTTATTGGTATGTGTCCAATGTTTTATCGTTAATTGTAAAAAAAAAAATTGTATTATTCTCGTTATTGCAATATGTCATCATATATTTGTATAACATTGAACATTCATATTTACCAAGAAGTTTTATATAAAGCTAAGGCGATAAGAGAACAAGTGATTCATTGGTGCGACATTTACAATATACATACGTTTTCTAGTTTATCAAAGAATAAGAATGCTTGTTAAAATATATATAATGATTACAAAAGGAATTAAAGAAATTCCTTTATCGCCTTAGCTTTATATGCTGTAACTGATAAAGAAAACATGTTACCAGATCAACATGGAAATAGTACGAGGTGAAGATAGTTGGCATATAAAACTAGCTTTATCCAAGCATTGCGTTTTCTTCATAACAAAGCCATCCTGATAATCATTAACTAATAACACACAATTAAAGTTCTCTTTTACTTTGTTATCGGAGTCTTCAACATCTTCGTCGAACCATTTCACATACGCAGCCTTAGATCCCGTCGCAATTGAAACATATTCGTTCTGGCCAAGATTGCTAATGTCCAACCAATACTTTTTACTCTCAATGAGCTTTAAACCTATTAATTGCCGTTCTGCATTCGTTGTCAAGTTTATTAGGTTTCCGCCCATTTTACGGCATTCCTGAATAGCTTGGAACCAATTGAGTTCTTTACTTTCGATGTAGTAATACTTTCGGCCGATCAGTTTAAAAGGCTCCAGCTTATGAATTAAGTCTTTTGGCACAGCATTAACTTGTTTGTACTCTATCCTTGTACTAAAATCAGTGCCTGCGAAGGTATTTATAAAATCAAAACTATAGTTTCATTTTGTACTGATATATGACTTTTCTTACTCTCAACCAGTGCCAACAGCATCGTTGCAATCAAAAGAAAAACAAAAACTATATAACGATACATTTTGCTTCAATTTTATATAACTTGTGATTGATTCCACCGATACAACTCAAGTGACATTATTTAAACATAAAGTTCTAGCTATATATAAGCAGAGGTTTTAATTGCTTAATCATTTTACAAGTTGTGTGCTATGTATAACTGTACAAAAACCTCAAATGAACATCATAGCTAAAAGAATTAAGCTTGACAATGGAGGAATTTAATTTTATGTTTATATAAATATGCATATTCACGAAAACTATGAGACGGCGCTCCACTGCTATGATGTCTGTATGGTAAACTCGAGCAGTTCATGTGGCTTACGGGTCCAATGCTGAAAATAGTCCGATTTTAGTTGTTGCCACGCCAATTGATAATCTACAGCCATGGATTTACACTTGGCATAAGTTAAACTGCCGATTTGGGACAATTCTAGATTTTCACATAACACGGGGCTGCTGGGCAGCAAATTTAAAAAGTTGTTTAGAAACTTATATTTACTGACTGCACATGCGGCTTGTGAAGTATGTAAGTTTTTTTTAGTAACGCCTTGGCGCTTTCCAGTAACTGATATTTCATGTGGCCTGCAGGAGTATTTATATGTTTAGTACATTGGGTTGAATTAGATGAAGACTGCTTACCTTAGGTGGTCTGGCAGCTGAGACCAAATTAATTCAGCCGGCGAGGGCTGCAAATCGCCAAGTTGTGCATACTCAAAGGAAAACGATGCATCAATTCGAATTAGTGGTACTTGTGGTTTAAAACGATTGTGTTTAAAGCTTTTGCCTTGCCAACGCTGGTAAATGGCCCTTTTGAGGTATTCAAGGCGCGCATCTCGACAAGTGAAATTAAAGCTACTAAAGTAGATGGGCTTGTTGATCAGCATGTCGAGCAGAGCGCCTTGAACACCAAGCACGTTCCAGCGAGACAACTTATCACTGCAGGACATGGATAACGTACGTTCGCCTCGTCCTGGTTTAGTGCGCAAAGCCGCTGGTGTTTGAAGCATATCATCCATAGGCGTATTATTCTCGTTTATCAACTTAGCGCCGGTGTAAACTGTTTCGCTTGAAAACAATGGTAAGCCAGATCCACGAGGATTTTCATGCTCGTTAAGTCGCTGTCGCTTTGGCATCGATTCGTCTGTTTCTTCTGCAATGCATGCATCTCCGCAAGGTGTTTGTGTGCTAAGGAAATGAAAGTCCAGAAACTTGTTAAGCACAAAACAATCCAGCACTGGATCCCAATTAAAGATTGAATTATCTTCATCGGTTAGCTTCAATGTGGCTGCCTTTAACATCTCGTGGTATAAGTATCGAAGAAAGGCACGTCTTGCCAGCACCTCAGCATGGGAGTCATTTATAATGAATCCACTTTTACATAGTTTACTTCTACCGACACACTTGGTTCTAAATATATTATATATTTATTAGCTTTGTTACTTATATTAGCTACATATACTGTAATTAAAATAATACATACCCTGTAGCAAGTGATACCACTTTACTGCGGTGTGTTCGCCTGTCGTATTGTACTATACCGGCTAATACTGTCCATTGGGTGCTTGTGGGCTTTCCAGTTTTTGGCAAACTCCGGAACTTGTTGAAACATAATTCTGCAATCTCTTGTATTGATGGTTTAACGTCGTTCTGTTGAGGGGACATCAAAAACAATTGTACGTACTTATGCTAGACTTGTTTGTTTACATTGCTAGGACACAGTGTGGCCAGCTTCTGGCACAAAAAACATATGCCAACCAAATGCCAGGTGGCGTCACTTTCAGTTTCACTTTCGAGTGGATTTCAAAAACGAATGCGAACGGATCGGATTGAAAATGTACATGAATTATCTGTGCATTTTTCTAAACTTTTCAGGAAAAGCGCACACTTATCAAAAGCCTACGAACGAAACTTGGCCCCCAGTGGAGCTAAAAAATCGAGTTGTATTTTAAAAGAAGCGAAAAAATGTTGTCTAATTTCGAATTTTAAAATTTAGTTGAAAAAAATCGTTTTCTTGGTTAAAAATAAATTTTAGTTTAGACTCAAATTTGAGTGGACGATTGTTTTTGTTAGCGCCGCCACCGGTAACATTGGGAACTACAAAGCGCCACTTGGTAACATTGGGAACTACAAAGCGCCACTCTTTGGGAACTACAAGTGTAACTTAACTAACTAACTTAGTGAAAAAGTCTCTTTGGCTGATAAATAAAACAAAAAAATATGCCTAAAGTAGTCTCACGGAGCATTGTTTGTTCTGACACAAAAGATCAAGAGGAATATAATGAAGAGAAGCCGTTAAACATATATTACTGCCTGTGTGGCAAAATGTCACTGATTTTAGGTATGTTGTATGTAAACAAAAATAACTTTAATTCTTTTTATAAAATGATCTCTTTTACTAGATTGCACACTGGAGCAGTTGCCGCTGCGCGAAGTGGATAATGCTCGGGTTATCGATGCCAATGACCACGCCAACAAATTGACCTTCAACCCAGCCCCAAAAATGATTTACATTCGCCGCAAGGGCAAGGGTATTGAGAAGCAGTATCGCTATAAGGTAACTCTGGGTTTACATTGCGCCACAGAGCTTGTCACAAAGCTTTAAGGGTGCATTTGGGCCTTAAAATGGGCAATTAAAGTTTGAGAAGTTTAGATGCTCAGATGCACCACTGAGGCTCTGTTTTAACCTCTGCAGCGCAATGTGAACATAGCATAAACATTTGAAATATTTAAATAATAATAATATTAACCAATCCATGACTTTTATTGTCAATTGAAGTGTCGTAACTGCAGTCTCCCATTATACTACCGACACAGTAGTGAATCTACAGTTACTTTTATAATGAACAACGCCCTGGTGCGCAACAAGGGGGATCCCCCGTTGGCCCAGTTGCTGGCATTGGAGGCAAAAAGTAATCACAATACTGTTACCGCTCCAAGTGGGCCACCAATAACTGCAACTGCAACTGCAAATGCAGACGATTCGGGAATAGTGGACGCCAGTGGTAAAAAGGTTATGGTCACGCGCCATACAAAGAATATGGGCAAGTTTAGCTCTGTCACAGTGTCCACTATCGACGAGGAAGAGGATGAAATTGAGGCGGTAAGTCGAAAATATGTCAGGATATTGGTGACACCCAATAATTGTTTCCATTTTAGCGCGAGATTGCTGACAGTTACGCTAATAATGCGAGGATCATTGAGAAGCAGCTTCAGCGCAAAGGCGGAAAACTAGCAGATCTTGGTGTAAAACCCAAACCTGATGATGTGCAACCACCTCAGAAGAAACAACGGGGCACTCTGCTGGAGAGATAACTACCTAACGCCCCTCATTATTATTCTAAATAAATAAACATAACTACGCCCATCAAACAGATGTTATTATAATTTTGTCATCCATCTTTTCAATTTAGTTAAAGCTGTCTCGAGCTAAACGTCGAACGCCTTTGTCCGCAATTTAATATTTTTATAATTTTAATAGTTGGTTGTGCAGATTTTATACGCCCACAATTTCAGGGCTCTCAATAAAATGAAAAATAATGTATTGCTACATGCATTATTAATGCTATCGTTAAAGTTTGCATCAAGTGTTTCGGAAGACACCGATTGTGATTGTGTTCACATTAAGAAATGTGAACATTTTAAAATTATATTGAAGAGAACTATGAGTGAAGATAATATAAATTTTTGCAATAAACGTAACCAAATTGTCTGCTGTCCTAGACAGGAAAAGCAGACTATCGCTGAAAAAAGTAAGAAAAATCTATGTATGTATAAACTATAATTTGGAGAAATCCCATAATAGTGTATCAACTTTTTATGTGTACTTTAATACTAGCACTCTGTTTTATTTAAATTCTTATTTAACATTTAAATTTGTTGTTTTTTGATGGCTCGAGGTCTGTCTTTTATTGAACAAATTATATGTTGGCAATATATTTCGACAAGCCGTCGGCTGTCGTCTTCAGGGCGAATTTCTCCTTAGTTTTACAAGACGCGTTGTTCTGTGCGGCTTGGAGTTAGTAACTGAACATTAAAATAGTTAACTTTATTCTTTTTATAATAAAAATTATATTTTTGTGTTTGAGCAGCCGTGTTTCTGCAACCAAAAACTAGATTTTGTTTGTAAAAAATGCACTCACTTAAAAAAATTCTTTATTGTATGTCAACAAAATAAATATTTCAACTCGCTTAGAGGATCTTTTTACATAATTATTTTCAAAGCCTATATATTTTGATTTAATTTGGAATTGTTGGAAAAGTTATACCTTTTTGAATGAAAAAAATTAAAAAAAGAAAATAAATATAAATATAAAATATATAAATATAAAATCTGGGGCTGCTATATCAGAAAATATGAGTTTGGTAAATTTTAAAAAATACGTAATGCATAGTGTTTCCTGTCGGGCAGAATTAGTTTGAAAAGGGCCATATCTAAAAACGTCTAAAATGGCAGCACTGCTATATACATATGAAAATATATATATCGATATACATAGTTAATCGAATGATTTAAATTGCATTTCAGAATGCATGGAATTTGCAGAAATTGAAGGTTTTTGTCCTAGGAATGGGCTTATTAGGGATGGCAATATTACAGAGCCGCATGAATTGCCGTTTATGGTATCAGTTCAATTGCAAGGCCCGGATGAAAGACCCTCATGGGAATGCGGTGGTGCATTGATAGATCCGAAGTTTGTAATCACTGCAGCGCATTGCTTTGACAAATTACATTATAATCCGAAAATGTAAGTCTTCTGTATTATTAATAATAGTTTAATTTTAAAAAATAATATTTACATTTTACAGACAAGTTTCAGTGCTCTTAGGTGCCCATAATAGAAGTGGATCAGGTACTCCTTTTATGGCGACCGTAATAACGCATCCCGGATACGGCAATTCTGATCCTTTAGCTGATATCGCTCTATTGAAACTTGATAATGAAGCAAAGATTAATACGGAAAAAATAAAACCAATTTGCTTACCTAAAACAAATGGCAGTGAATTCGAAAAGTTTATGGCGGCTGGATGGGGTCAATTTGATGGTGTGAACCAGCCAAATGTATTATTGAAGACAACATTACTGCAAAGTGAATTTGAGAAGTGTCAAATGGAATTATTGTCACCAGATGTAAAAAAGCAAATTTGTGCATCCCCAAACAGTACTTTGGGAGACGTTTGTCACGGTGACTCTGGTGGTCCAGTATTTGTAGGATATCCTGGCCGCGATGATTGCCTCTTTTCATTAATTGGCGTTGTTTCAGAAGGAAAATCCTGCGATGTACCAGGCTCATTTACTCTCCACACACGAATTTCCTATTATCGTGAATGGATAGAGTCAATGGTATGGCCAGAAGAAACAGCTTCAAAAAATCAGTAATAATATGGATAATATTATCACCACTGTTGCCAAAATTTGACTTAAATAAATAAACCAAGATTTTTAAATATACCTAAAAATAGTATACAGAAAAAACGCAGAAATATAAGAAAAATATTCTGAATATATGTAAGCTTATAAGATTTGGATTGTTTTTTACGTGTTTTTTCAATACAAAAAAAAAAAATATAAAAAATAGTTATTACTGCTTATAAAATATTTAAGTCGGCAACACTGATTATTACCGTTAATAATATACCTAATCAAACTAACATGTATTTTCAATAACTGCAAACTGTGGAAAAAGTATTTGTAAAACAATTTAAATTTTGAAAATTTTGCATTGTATGTTATCATTAATCGAATATTAAAATCGTTACCCAGCACTCCTAAGCGATTGTGCAGCTAACTTAACGCCGTTGTAAGCAGAATTTGCAGAGAAAATATATTGAAAAAATTGTGTGTATAGCATGTGAAAACAAAGTTTTGTTTTTGTTCGTTAGGATTGCAAATAAAAAAGCTGAACGCGTTATTCAGGCAAAAACAAGAGGACAGACACAACGCTAAAAATGTTGCTGCCCGACGACGACGACGTTTCTGTTGACTAATAAAAAAGAGTGTGCCTGTGTGCGTGTGTATGCGTATGTATGTGAGTGAGTGTGGAGTGCAGAAATGTTTTCCAGCAGTGGCAGCCATGGGATTAGCGTTGGCGTTGCTTCCACTGTCCAAGGTTCCTCCGATGGCTATGATTTTACAAAAAACGAAAATGCTGCACGTTGGCGCGGTTTGTTTATACCATCGCTGCGCAAGGTGCTGGAGCAGGTGAATCCATGCGTAACGGCCAAAGAAGATGCCCTGCTATATGTGGAAAAGCTGTGTGTGCGTCTTTTGGCAAAATTGTGCGCCAAACCATTGCCGCATTCTGTGCAAGATGTAGAAGATAAGGTTAATAAATCCTTTCCTGTGCCCATCGTTCAATGGGCGCTCAAGGAGGCCAACGAGGTGGTCAATTCGAAAAAGCGTAAATCTCTGTTGCCCACTGAACGGGTGCATACACTACTTCAAAAGGATGTGCTACAGTATAAAATCGATAGCTCCGTATCGGCCTATCTGGTGGCTGTGCTCGAATGCATCTCTGCCGATATACTCAAAATGGCTGCCGACTATGTGTGCCGAATCTCACATTGTGAGATTGCCAAAGAGGATCTCGAGGTGGTCATGAATGCCGAACGTGTCCTAGATATGCTTGACATGCTTGATCAGAGCAGCGAACAGCTCAAGTGCAATATGCTGCCCAGCCCATTGTCGCTGCCAGCGCAACGGGCGAGTGCCACCTACGAGGAGACTGTGAAGGAGCTGATCAATGATGAGAAGCAATATCAGCGGGATTTGCACATGATTATTCGTGTGTTTCGTGAGGAGCTTATTAAAATAGCCCGCGATCCCAAGGACCTCGAACCAATATTCTCCAATATCATGGACATCTATGAGGTGACAGTCACACTTCTCGGATCCCTCGAGGATGTGATCGAAATGTCACAAGAACAAAACGCCCCTTGTGTCGCCAGCTGCTTTGAGGAGCTTGCCGAGGCAGAGGAGTTCGATGTGTACAAAAAGTATGCCTACGATGTCACCTCGCAAGCGGCACGCGATGCTTTAAGTAATCTTCTGGCCAATCCCAACGTAAGCAGTATTTAATATGTTTCTTAAATGGTTAATATAACATATCACATTTATATTATTGCGCAGGCCCCTTCGCTCATGTCAGCAGGTCATGGCTTCCGGGAAGCGGTCAAGTATTATCTGCCCAAGTTACTGCTGGTGCCCATTTGCCATGCGTTTGTCTACTTTGACTATATTAAACATCTAATGGATCTCAGTACATCACAGGACGATATTGAGAGTTTTGCGCAAGTGCAGGGTCTTCTGCATCCATTGCACTGTGATCTCGAAAAGGTGATGGCCAACCTGTCCAAAGAGCGACTGGTGCCGGTAAGCGGTCGAGTGCGACGTCAAATGGCCATTGAACGAACCCGTGAGTTGCAGCTCAAAGTAGAGCATTGGGATGATAAGGATGTGGGACTGAACTGTAACGAGTTTATACGCGGTAAGAAAAGTACAAATTTATGTGAATCTTTGATCTGATTACGACATATTTAATTCACAGAGGGATCACTAAGTAAACTCGGATCAGGCAAACGTATTTGGAGCGAGCGTAAAGTATTTCTTTTCGACGGTCTCATGGTGCTATGTAAAGCAAATACCAAGAAGCAAACGCCATCAGCGGGCGCTACCGCCTACGATTATCGACTGAAGGAAAAGTTTTTTATGCGCCGCGTGGAGATTAGTGATCGAGCGGATACCGAGGAGCTAAAGCATAGCTTTGAGCTCATTACTCGAATGCATCCAGCTATCGTGCTGTCTGCGGAAAATGCACAGCATAAGAATGATTGGATGGCAGATTTGATAATGGTGAATACCAAATCGATGCTTGATCGCATATTGGATAGCATACTGCAGGATATTGAGCGAAAGCATCCTTTACGTATGCCCAGTCCTGAAATCTATAAGTTCGCTGTTCCCGATAGTGCCGAGAATATTGTGCTCGAGGATCGGGACAGCGGAGTTGTGCCCATGATTAAGGGTGCAACGCTATGTAAATTGATTGAGCGCCTCACCTATCATATCTATGCGGATCCCACATTTGTGCGCACCTTTCTCACGACATATCGATACTTTTGTTCACCGCAACAACTGCTGACGCTGTTAATCGAACGTTTCGAAATACCCGAGCCCAGCCTGGTTTATCAGGAACAACAAACAAACAACAGCGTTGGCGGCATTGACTCTGATAAAGATGCTGGGACGGCAACAACGTCAACAGCGGATAGCGACAAAATGCTTAAGAACTCGCAGCGCGAGGATTGGAAACGGTATCGCAAGGAGTTTGTGCAGCCGGTACAATTTCGTGTATTAAACGTATTACGTCACTGGGTGGATCATCACTTCTACGATTTTGAGAAGGATCCGACATTGTTGGACAGACTGTTGCATTTTCTCAATGATGTGAACAGCAAATCCATGCGCAAATGGGTCGATTCTGTGCGAAAGATTGTCGATCGCAAGGTAACTATAATTTTGTAATGTGTTTAATTTTAAACCGAACCTTGCAGAACCTGTTCGGTTTGGGTTTTTTTTTGTTACGCTACCCATATTATGACCAGAATCACCTGGCACCCGAAGCGCAACCGTGCCACTTTTCTAATAAGACGGTTAGGTTCGAAATTTCAAAATATTCGTCTGTTTCCTTTTAAAAAGTGAGAATGAACTTAAAAAGATCCATACCTATACAGAGACATACCTATACTGAGATCCATACCTTTACAGAGATTCTTTTATTTTAAGAATTTTATAATCAAAAAAAACAAAAACGATTTAGAAAATACGTCGAATAAATTGAAATATTATTAATTTTTTTTTCATATGTGCAATGAAACAAATTATACTGTACTCCTAATCATACCGTGTTATTAAAATTGAGCTTTCATGATCAAACTACATACTAACTAATTCGATTCTGTTTGTTTTGTAAGATCGTAGAATGTTTAACATCTTTATCATTATTTTCGTTTTGCAGAACAAACAAAGCAATAAGAAGATCGTCTATGCATACGGTCACGATCCACCGCCCATTGAATATCATCTGAATGTACCGGACGATGATATAACACTCTTAACATTGCATCCGCTTGAGGTGGCGCGCCAGCTGACTCTACTGGAGTTTGAGATGTACAAGAATGTGAAGCCCTCAGAACTGGTTGGCTCACCGTGGACCAAAAAGGATAAAGAATTAAAGAGTCCTAATCTGCTCAAGATTATGAAGCATACCACAAATGTAACTCGCTGGATTGAGAAGTCCATTATGGAGGCGGAGAATTATGATGAACGTCTGGCGATCATGCAGCGTGCCCTTGAGGTGATGATGGTGATGCTTGAGCTAAACAATTTCAATGGCATACTCTCGATTGTCGCTGCCATGGGCACGGCAGCTGTATTTCGATTGCGTGCCACATTTAATGGTCTGCCGGAGCGGCATCGTAAGTTTCTTGACGAGTGTCGTGAGCTCAGTGACGATCATTTAAAGAAATACCAGGAGCGTTTACGCTCCATTAATCCGCCCTGTGTGCCATTTTTTGGTCGTTATCTGACACATATACTGCATCTTGAGGAGGGCAATCCAGATCTTTTGACCAATACGGAGTTAATTAATTTCTCGAAACGACGAAAGGTATCGGAAATTATTGGCGAGATACAGCAGTACCAGAACCAGCCCTACTGCCTCAACGAGGAGCCCACAATACGTCACTTTTTTGAACAGCTCGATCCCTTCAATGGACGCTCCGATAAGGAAATGTCCGATTATCTCTACAATGAGAGTCTGCGTATTGAGCCGCGCTCCTGCAAGACGGTGCCTAAATTTGTAAGTTTACGCACATTTTCCAAATCATTATTTTCATAAACTGACTTTGATTTTTATTATATGCAGCCCCGTAAATGGCCGAACATTCCGCTCAAGTCGCCGGGCATTAAGCCGCGTCGTCAGAACCAGAATAACAACAGCAACAAGCTGTCCAACAATGCACCCACTAACGTGGAGCCACCAGCAACGTCAGCAACGATGACGATAACATCGACAGTGGCAGCGGCAGCGGCGTCCAGCGTTAGTGTTGGGGAACAAAGCCCACAGCATAATCCGCATGCCTTTTCCGTATTTGCACCGGTCATTATTCCGGAGAGGAACGGTGGCAGCACCTGGAGCGGCATATCGATGCACCGGGCAACGGACAATGGTGAGGTGGCTGCGGTGCCGGCGCCGCATCTGCCTAGGAAGCCGGCAGCTCACGTGTGGACGCATAACAGCAATGTGGCAACGGATAACTTTAGCCCAGCATTATCGGAGCAACAGTTGCCAGCTCTACCAATAACAGCAGCCACCAGCGGCTGGAACAATTTGTCAGATTTTTATGTCACCTCTGATTCTGCAGATGTGTTGCCGCCATCGCCACTGCCCAAATTGATGATAAGTCCGCGTCACGAAGCAGTTCCGCCTCCGCCACCTGCCGGCAATCGTTCACCATTCCATGGACGCGCTACACAGACGCAATACAGTCCCACACACAGCATTGCCAGCACAGTGACGCTGATTGGCGGTGGATTGGGAGATGTGAGTCCACAGTTGGGAGGTTTCTATTACAACAGCGAGCAGAGCCAGGGCCAGCCGGGTCCGGTGCCCATATCGCCGCACGTGAATGTGCCAACAGCGACCCTGGAGTATCGAGCGGTACCACCGCCGCTTCCCCCACGCCGTAAGGAGCGCACCGAAAGTTGCGCAGATATGGCCCAAAAGCGACAAGCACCCGATGCACCCACGGTGAGTAGACTCTGAATTCATGTTGTTTAATTGTTGCTAACATTGCTGTGGCTCTTAATTAAAGCTACCTCCACGCGATGGTGAACTGAGTCCGCCACCAATACCGCCCCGACTCAATCATTCCATGGCTGCAAGCTATGCACGACACGGCCATCAGCCAAAGGAGTTTGTGGGTAAAAGCAGCAGCCTCTTGCTGCCCAATACGAGCAGTATTATGATGCGCCGCAATTCGGCAAAGCAGCCATCGCTGGGAGTCGGTGGATCTGCTGTCACGGGTGGAACGTCATTGGGTTCTACCAATGTGACAACGTCAACGCTGGTGAATGTTTCTCAGTCTACAGCCGCTTCCACGGCACTGTTGACAACATCAACGGTTGGGATGACCAGTGACGAACAGCAACTACAACAGCAACCACCGCAGTCGATCTCTCCGGCGTTAAGCTCCTCAACGACCACATCACCGATGACACCCATGACGCCCATGTCCCCGTACATTCCCAGCACAATTGACAGCACCTCGTCAAGCAGCTACCCGCATCAACAGCAGAATCAAACGCGTCTCAGGCCACAGCAACCGCAACAGTCAGTGATTTATGCACAGCAGAAGCAGCAACAGCAGCATATTCACTATCATCCACAACAGCAGCAACACCATCCTCACCATACGCATCATCCGCATCCGCATCCACACACTCAACATCATTCATCACAGCACCCAAATAGACGCTCGTCCCCAAAGGAATTCTTTCCGATTGCCACGAGCCACGAGGGCACACCCAAACTTCCACCTAAACCTAGTCTAAGCGCAAACTTCTACAACAATCCAGGTAAATGGTTTTGCATCTCTCAAATAATCATTTGTAATAACTTCTAATCAAATTCTTAACATTTTACAGATAAAGGTACGATGTTTCTTTACCCAAGTACAAACCAAGAATAATATTTATTGCCTGGCGATGTGTGATAGGACAAAAAAAAAACAAATATAAAATACAAAACAAAAGAAAATACATGCAGAAATACGTTGAACTGCGGCAGCAAGTGAAGATAGATACAAAATGAAAATGTGTATATGTTTTGTGTGTGTATTCAATGAGATATGGACCGAGTTAAATCTGATCGATTTTTATTATTCGAAACTCAAAAGCAAAATGCAACTTTATGTTATTATATTAATTATATTATAAACAATTGTAAATATTGAGAACATTGTATTGATCGTAGAGCGTAAAAACAATAAAGTATAACACTATTGTTAGACATTCGCACCGATTTATTTTATTCTATACTTTTATATAGCACTTCTTCCTTTAGCATTTCTAAATAACATGTAAAACTATTAAATATTTGCTGAAATTTGCATAATTTTACTGAGTATCTACAAGTCGACTTACTTGTGATTAGCAGACATTTTTTTGATCGTTCCATATTGTTTAAATTCTATGGCATTTTATATGGTTTTCATGCAATATTAAATTCGTCATGGTATTCTTTATGAATCTGGCCAATGACCTTGTTAGACTATCAAAAATTAAATACAAAACTGTGTCATTAACCAGCAAAATACCGAATTAAACTGCTCCAACTGTAGTTAACTTCAAGTGACCGGAACACTTGGCAATAGGTATACTTTGAAAGGCATTCGCAGATATTTGTTAACATAAATTTAAATGCATGGTTAATTAGTTGAAATAGGAAAGCCCCAAGTTGTTAGTTTGATGGAGCATAGAAGGGCGTGAGGGGACATTGCGAAAGAGGCCTCATTAATAGCGATTGTGTTAATTGTTCTCGCTGTTGTACATTGCAATTATACGGCAATACCAATAACAAAAAGAAACTGTTCGTTTCCTTTCGCTTTTCAAAAACAACCAACTTTAAGAGCAACTTCGTCGATGACGTCGCTCAAATGCTTCCTGAATTTTGGATGATTGCTTGAACTGGTTTTTCGTGCATTTTGAGACATTTATTGTCGCAACGATCGAAGGCAGGTTTTGTTTGATCTCTTCATTAGAAAGAGTATAAATATTTATTTTTAGAAATATGTAACGTACATATGTATATACAAAGCTCCTAAGGGAAGGTATCTTCTGTAAGTTTCTCTTAATCTTTTCTACAATGGCTTTTAAATATTAAGTCGACAAAGTTAATAGGTACAATTAAAGTTTAATCAAACTCATAAAATGTAGACATGTATGTACATATATTTTATAGAATTACACCTTTATCAAATTCCAACAAAGTATTATATCATCATTCATTCCTTAAATCAATATTATTATTATGCAAATCAAGTTGCGTACTTTTTTTTCAAATCGTTTGACTAATACTTTCTTCAACCAATTAGGAAACCTATATTAGTATGTTAAATGCTTAACTATATAGCCATTTTCAATTTAAGCTTAGCCACTGTGAGTTTGGTGTTAGGGTATTTGGTCTTCGACAGTCGAAAAAGTTTCAACTTTTATTATTATTTTGTTATGCAATTCTGGTTAAGCACCTGTCGTTGCTTTCAAAATTCAGCTGGAAAAGGGTTTGTACGGCAGGTTGAATAACCGTGTTTCAATATTTTCATCAGAATTGACAAATTTCGTGATATTGTCTTATTTCCAACTAATGAACTTAATATTTAGGTATATAAAGAAAAGTTTTTTGAGTATTAATTTAAAAAAAAAGCGGAAAAACAGTATAATGTAGAACAATAAGGATTTTTTTAAAATTTCACATTTATTTACAGAGAAATTGAGGATATATTGACATTGTCGACAGTCAAGGTCGTTGCCCAAGATAAATTCCTTAACTTGTGGGCTTAGATAGAACATTTAATCAATACTATCTCAGTGTATTTGTATACACACATATATCAAGAAATAATTTTCCGCATTGATTGATCGGTGTGTACGAAGCAGTCAGTGAAAGTTGTTGAGATACGTATACTTACTATATAATTCTAAGGTTAACAAAATAGATAATAAATTGAATTTTGTTGTATTTCTTCTATAGTCATGACCAACTTCTTAAAGATTGCTAATTTCACATTATCATCACGACCTACGGCAACAATTTATTCATAGTTCGAGAGTTTCAGCTTCATCTTCACGTTTTTTGCAATTAACTTGTTAATAACCAACTATTCACACAAAACAAAAAAAAAAAAACACCCACAGTAATTTCAACAATCACTCAATGAATTTGCATTTAATGTGGTTGTTGATTGTTGCTAATGAAAGAGAAACTACCTCGACAACAACAATTCTCATCTGAGAGAAACCTCTTCGTAGGCAAAAGCATCTCGCATTATTATCAATTAAATTGGTCAACTGAATTCATACTTAATTGTATTACATGCGCAAATATATTATCAACCTCACAATTCTACAACGCAATTCACAAAATTTACTTAATACACTTAGATGTTTTATTGAGTCTTTAAATGTTATGCGACAATCCAAAATTCCAACTCAATTTCGGAGTATTCGCTTATGATTCAACAAGAAATCCCCGCAAAGCCGCAAATTGAACTTCATAAGATAAATGACAATCAAAGCATAATATCAAACTTGGACGACTTTGGATGAAAACAATAGAAATTAGTTTTAGATGTTTCAAACGTAACTATTTTAATATTTCACATTATCGGACTGAACTGTTGATTTTCCTTAAGCACTTAAACTACACATATGAACTTACAATTGTATGTAGTAATTTTTCTCAATAATACAATTATTTAATAATACTACAATTACTGTTAACTGACGATTGTATTATGAATTATATTTATGTGAAAGTTAATGGAATCCAAAAGTTAAATACTTGATCACAAATTTTGAAAGGAAGCACGGAGTTTCCAAGGAAACGGCATACACACCCCGCAATAAAACAACTCTTAAAGTTATCTTTAGCGAATTTGAACGCTTGTAATCACATTAATCATTAGCTGTAAACGAGCCTCTTACTGGATAATTATGATACTGATGACGGGATGGGAATTTTGCTCAGGATTGAAATTGACTGTTGCAGGTGTCTTTTAACTTTCCCTTATGAATATAACGAACGTGCTAAAAAAACAAGCCGAGAACTGATCGGGTTAGCGATCTTGATTCTCTCGTCATGGGAGAGCGTCGGCATTGTCTTTATGTAAGTCGCAATCGTGTGTGAGTGAATGTGTGTGTATGTGTGTGTGTGCCAGTCAGAAGCAGCTTTTATAAAAGCAGAAAGAACGACAACAATTTGTTCAGTTCGGTTGTGAACTTCAGAATTATTGTCAAGTGTCGACATTAGCCAGGATCAGTTGTATCCGAGGAAATAGACAGCATCCATTCAATTCGAACGATATAAACAGTCAGTTCAGAGATCAGCACAGTTTTAGTGGTGCCAACAAAATGCTGGCCAGTGAAAATTTTCCCTCTCATCACTTCAAGAATTCTATATATAAGCCATACAATGCGGCCACCGCACCCAACGTTGACGATTTGGCAAACGTTTCCAAGACATTGACATTAACCACGCCGTCGTCGAGTGATGCAGTCGTGAACGATGCAGCGTCAGTTGAATTCTCAGCACAAACCAAATTGATGACCGCCAGCAATAATAATAATAATACAAACACCGTCAATAACAACAACAACAATAGCAGTGTTAATGGTTTGTCCAGTTTTGTGGCTAGCCATCCTGCAGCTGAATTCGAGGGTTTCATTCGCGCCTGCGTGGATGAGATCATACAGTTGGCCGTATTTCAGGGCACAAATCGCTCCTCCAAGGTTGTGGAATGGCATGAGCCCGCTGAGCTGCGTCAGTTGTTTGATTTTGAGCTGCGCGATAAAGGTGAGTCGCAGGATAAGTTGCGACATCTGCTCCGCGAAACGATTCGGTTTTCGGTCAAGACAGGACATCCGTATTTCATCAATCAGCTGTACTCGGGCGTGGATCCCTATGCCCTGGTCGGTCAATGGCTTACCGATGCCCTCAATCCCAGTGTGTACACCTACGAGGTGGCACCCGTCTTTACGCTGATGGAGGAGCAAGTGCTGGCCGAAATGCGACGCATTGTGGGCTTTCCCGACAATGGATATGGCGATGGCATCTTCTGCCCAGGCGGCTCGATAGCCAACGGTTATGCAATAAGCTGTGCGCGTTACAAATACGCGCCCGAAACCAAGGTAAGCATCGATCCGAAGGCCAAACCACTTGACACTGCTTTGGTCTGTCCGTCTGACTGTCTATATGTGTGTGTGTGTGTGTATGTGTAAATGTTTGTGTCGGTTTTTTTGTTGTTGTTTGATGCCAAACAAAGCGGAAGCAAAATGCAAGCGACCTAGAAGCGAACTCGGATATCGTTACATACAACTTTTTGAGTACAGTCTCGTTCTAAACATTATCATGTACTAGTAACATGTTGTTTTGGTTTAAAATTAACTTAACTAATTTCAATTCCAAGGTAAATCTTTGTGGCGCATACTTTATTTGCACACACGGCGTATACGTTATATTTATTATATTTTTTTCGTTTTTGTATGGCTTTATAACTCGTTAACTGTTAGTATATACTTCCGACTTTTAGTTTTACATTTTTTTTATATAAATTATTAAATATTTTCATTGAGCTTTGAGCTATCTAGTTCTTTTTTTATTGAATTTACGATCATGTTCTTTTCCATACTTAAAACTACGTATACGTAATATTTATTTGATTTGAGAGCTCACGAAAGACTTTATTACACGTTAAGAATATTTTCTCCAATTTATGATCCACAGCAAAAGGGATTATTCAACGCAAAGCCCTTGATTATATTCACATCGGAGGATGCGCATTACTCGGTGGAGAAGTTAGCCATGTTTATGGGATTTGGTAGCGAGAATGTGCGCAAGATAGCCACAAATGGATTGGGAAAAATGTGTCTCAGTGATTTGGAGGATCAGATCCAATTGTGCTTGGACAATAATTGGCAGCCACTGATGGTATCCGCCACAGCTGGCACCACTGTACTGGGTGCTTTTGACGAATTGGTGGGCATATCCGAGCTCTGTCGCAAGCATAACATGTGGATGCATGTTGATGCGGCCTGGGGAGGTGGTGCTCTTATGTCTAAGAAGTATCGCCATCTACTCAACGGAATTGAACGGTAAATTGTTTGTCGATTAACAAAAATTGTCATCTTACAAATGCAATTTCATTGTTTAGCGCCGATTCGGTGACATGGAATCCTCACAAGCTGCTCTCAGCATCCCAACAGTGCTCGACCTTCCTAACGCGCCATGCTCAGATTCTAGGCCAAAGCCATTCAACGAATGCAACCTATTTGTTCCAAAAGGACAAGTTCTACGATACCTCCTATGATACTGGAGATAAGCACATTCAATGCGGTCGTCGGGCTGATGTCTTTAAATTTTGGTTTATGTGGAAGGCCAAGGGCAGCAAGGGATTCGAGGCTCACGTTGAGAAGGTCTTCAGCATGGCCGAGTTCTTTACCACCAAGCTACGGGAACGTCCTGGTTTCGAGCTGGTCGTGGAGCAACCAGAATGCACCAACATCACATTCTGGTATGTCCCTCCCAGTCTGAGGGAAATGGAACGTAATCAAGAGTTTTTCGACAAGTTGCATAAGGTGGCGCCTAAGGTCAAGGAGGCGATGATTAAGAAGGGCTCTATGATGATCACATATCAACCGCTGCGCCAATTGCCAAACTTCTTCCGTCTTGTGCTGCAAAACTCCTGTCTCGAAGAATCTGATATGTTATATTTCATCAACGAGATCGAATCGTTGGCACAAAATTTGTAGATTGTAGTGCATTGGTACTTTACGGGGACTTTGATGTATTAAGAACATTCTTCATAGGCATAGGATGTACATATTATACATGGTATTGTAACTGGTATTAACTAGCGATTATCACACCATATCGTTACAAAAAATTTTAGTATTTTAAGATGAGACAATAATAAACATTTAGAACAAGCTAAACACTTGAATAGATAAACTAATTGTATCGCTTAATTTTCCAACCATCAATCCTTTATACTCTCTTTATCATTTTTTGTTGCAAAAAGTTCATAAAAATGTTCTTGATCAGCACAATAACACAGTCAATAAAATCAGGTCCATCTGTCTGGCTATCTGGTTGCATGAATACCAAGATTCCAGAGTCAAGTATGCATCTTCCTATATACTATTTTGAGAAGATTACGAATTACAAATGATCATTTTTTGATAACTATTAAACCTTGACCCTTGACACAAGTGTATGAACACATTATAGTCCCGATCTGTCTTGAAAATTGAATCACGATTGGAAATAAAAGCTGGGATGTTATTCAAGATGTTATATTTTTACAAAATAAATACAGGGTCTCTTAAGTTCGAGTTAAAAGTTTCAAACAGTTAAGAAGCAAAAATGCGTTAACAGATATATATACGTATGTATGAATTTTACCTACATAAATCTTATATTTAAATTATTTTTGCAATATTATATACATACAGAAAATAACAACTTACTTTTGGAATACTTCAAATAGCATTTGTTTCGTTTTCCGTTCCGGTATTATTCCCGATTCAAATTATTTCAATGCTAAGTTTATTTCTGGTAATCCTTTGCCGCTCATCAACGTGTCTTTAACACATAACAAAATTGAAGTCCAGCCTCCGTTTGTTGACTCAACTTTCTTCCTACTTAAGCCACTCCCATTGACTGATATCGGGGCCGCCGGCTTTTTCAATGGCCTCATTTACGTTGAGACTTTGGCCAGGCGCAATGCCATAACCAATTTTAAGACCATGTGGATTGGAAGGAGTCTGGCAATCCATGTTGCACTCCTTGCGCAACACCGTGTCAACCTCGACAGAGGAGAAAAAGGCCACCGACATGGGCAGATCTGTTAGACCAATGCGTGAAGCGCAAAAAGAGCGTGTTAGCAAATTGGTAATGTGCATGGCCAAAGCCGCTTTGTGGGCTACTTCATCCTTGACCAGATAACGCAGCTCATCGTGAAAACTCAAACAGAATCGCGCATGGGGTCCCAATAACCAACGCATGCTGACCAACATCAAGTGAAGGAAGTCAACAGCGCCACTCTGCACCACCCAGTTGATTCGTGTGGGCAGAAACCGCTGCTCCTGATCTTCTCCGCTATGCGATTCTAGGGCCCGACTTAAGCGACACTTCAAAAATGGTGTTTCCGGCTGTTTACGTGTGGCAATCTCCTCCAGACGATTGAACATGGCGCTCTCCGTGCCTCCCTGCCAGCTTGGTCGGTGGAAAACCTCACGAATCGGGCGTTGACGCTGTATTGCCAGGCGATTGGCCTCGTAACTGCTGTAGCTGTTGGGAAATCAAACAGATTAGGGAGGAATCATTGAGAGGAAGCATACATTAATACATACGCTCTATCCTCAAGTTCATCGTGGAACTCATGGCGAAGGCGATAGATCCGCTTGCCCTTTGTGGCGGCAAACATCTTCATGGCCTTGGCCTTGGCCTCTGTTGCGCTCAGCGTGGGATTAAATTGCTGCAGAAGATTCTCAGCAAACTGCTGACCAGCTCCATAGATGCGAGCGTAGTTGATCACCTTAGCGTGATCACGCGAGATGCCCACCACCTTGGCGGTAATGGAGTGCATGTCACTGCCGTTCGACTTGCTGCCGCTTAATGTCATCCATCCAAGGGGCGTGGCGCCGTGCTCGCCATGTGCATAGGAATCACCCAGCACAGAGGCTATCCACAGCTCCTGCGAGTCCACATCTGCACCAACCAGCTTGTATCCTGGTGGTGCCTGCACCATGGCGCGCAATTCAGATCCAATGCGATTTGCGCGAGAATTGGAGGCCGTCATCCAAGTGGATTCCATCGCGCGTCGCGTTAAAGTGCCGGCAACGACAACCTGCGGACAAATGGCACCATACACTGTGTTTTGTGATTGGGTTCCCAACTCAGTTGGTAGTTCATTTTCCTGTAGCCAGACAACCATTTGATTAAGTATGCGATCCCGATTATTCCGCCAGTAGGACATCATTCGAGCAATCTCGATGACTCGGGCCGCCGCTTGGCAAGTAGGATCCCCACTGCTCAACGCGTGCTCCGAGAACTTATTCAAAAAATCCTTGGACAGCGGATTTCCAACACGAAAGGAGGGTCCATTCTTGTGGGGTAACTTTAGAAAAAAGCAACAGTCATCCATTACTTGATTACACCAGACTCCAGAACCTGCAAAGCAATATAAATAATTGTGAGCTTATTTCTAACGATGCCATACCAAAAGTGAATTTTTGACCGATAGTTCTTATGGCAGCTTTATGATATAGAAGTGCATATATATGTACAATCTGCCAGATTAGTTGAGATATCTAAACTTTACTTTGACTTGAAATTAGTTAACTGACAATGAGACTTTAACGAGACATAACGTAGCTGACCTTTGTAATGCTCCTCAAGTCGCTGTTGTCGTTGTGAGATCTTTTTGTAGTGCTGTCGTTTGCCCAGATGCTCGTCAATTTGTTTCGGCAGCATATCCATTGCCACATTATATTCCTCAGCTAATGCGTATTGTCGAGCAAATTCTGGTATAGCACAGCGCGTTAGAAGTTGCTCAATAGGCAGGTCGCTATTATGATTGTTCACATCACTGCGAAATGGTACCAGAAAGCCCCAGCCATGCTCGCGTTTGTAGTGAAGAGGATATCCCTCCCAACAGAGCGATAATAGCTTTGGCGCAATCTGCATGCCTGTGCTAATTTCACTAGCTCCAGGTGTCCACGGCTCTTCATCCTCTTCCCACTTTTGATCCTCGCTATAGCCGATCGGTGGCTTGCGACACAGCTTTCGATACCATTGGGGATAGCCGGGAAGAAGTGGACGTCGTGCCGGCATAAGCGCTCCCTGATCGTAAAGATGTTGAAACTTATTCTGCAGTTCACGCTGTTTGGTGGTAAATTGTAGCTTTTGAAGCTCCATGGTTGGTAGCTGTTTACGTTTGGGAGGCTGCTTTAGTTTGAGCTTCTGCACGCTCCAGTCCTCGTCCCACAGCCATAGGTGTTGCCGGTATTGATCATCTTGAAGCAGAGCACAAGCTTCTTCTGCGCGTCGGCCCAAATGGTATTTGGCCTCGATGCTGAGATCCTCGTAGGTCAGTTGGGCATTGCGTATATAACGCTCCCAGTTAGAGTTCACAGGTAGATAGGCCGAACCCATTTCCAGCATGCCCGCCAAGGTGGCAGGATGTGGAAAACGCGTGGCATACATAGGATAAAGCACACGCAGAACACGATGAGTGGCTTCAACATCGCCTGCACAGTAGTTTACAAGCGATTGAAAATGTTGACGCACCTGATCCAGTGTGCCCTCGACAAAGATGTTGCGCGGTTCCTTGGACAAATCATCGCCACCGCAGTAAAGGCGATGCACATCGACCAGACTATTTAGTGAACTCTGCTCTAACCAGTCAAGATCCTCAGCGGCTGGTTCCTTTTTTGATTTAAGCATAGCACGCTGGTAGCTAGTGACACCGCTGACGCACATGTGTAGTGACATAGTGTCTAAAAAGCGGGTGCCCGAGTCCTCAATTAAATATTGCTCCCGCAAACGTGCCCTATCGTAGGAAACATTGTGTCCTACAACCAGGCCCTTTTCGTCATGACCCAGAGGGATGAGATCTTCCAGAATGTAATGGGGCCGTTCATTCCGATCATCCACATCGATTGGCTCCACAGGCGACACATTCAAGCGATGCTTCGTCAGCTTGGGACTAACCCAGCAGTACCAGCGTTTGGTACTTACAGCGGTGGCCAGTACTGGAGTACTGCCCTCCCGAACACATACCTCCACATCGAAGATAATGCCCTTCTCAATGGGATACTGTACAGGAGTGGGAGAGCCATCCACAGGATCGTAGGCGGTCCAGCCAGCATAGAAAGACCAACGCTTGGGTTTAGCTGGCAACTCAATGCATGCAACCAAAGGTTGTAAGAGCGTCTCGTAAGGCTGCACTTGCTCTTTGGCAATAGCATGAAAGTGATCCTCAATGTTCTTCCCACGCAACGGTGGTAATTTCAGATTAACATCCGGAATGCGCAATGTGCTTGCAACGTCAATTCCATGTCGCTTTAATTCAGCGTTGTATAATTTGGCAGCTGCGGTCTGCAGATCAGAGTTTTGCCTTGAGGCCTGAGGAAATATTTGCTTATGTAAATTCTCTGATATCATCTGCACCTTTACTGAATTTTCAGCATATTCTCCATTTGCCGGTATTGGGGTCGTCGTCGTCGGCGCATGTTTTGTTTTTAATTTGTTTTTGGTGGGAAGTTTGCGATAAATTTTAATACTGCTGCTGGCGTAATGTTCACGACCTGCTTTAGTGGCGTAGCAACGGAGCAGACGCATTATTGATTACGAATTTATAACATATTTTTAAATTTCTTCACAAAATTCAGCGCGCAGCGCATTAGAAAACATTTATCGTAATAGCAATTGCGCACATAATTATCGATGGATGAGTACTAACCAAATCAATCGATATACAAACTAAGTACTCTTGGTATTATTTAGCGGTATAATTAGAGTTTTTCGTTGCCGAAGTATCGATAATCCCATAGACACCAACCAGCTTTAACAGATTTTTAAACGAATCGGTTAAAATACGTTTTCCCCTAAATTCAAACCATCCCGAAAAAACAATTGAGTTTCATTAAACAATTTCATTTGTTGCCATTGATAAGAAATAAAAACACTTTAAAATACATACACAGACTTTGTTGCGAAACATTTTTGTGATGAAATGGAAGAAAGAACATAATCTCTTTAGTTATTTGCATAAAAAATTAAATATATATATAAAAGCTTTCATACGATAAACAATTGGAAAAGCAATTTTCGAAAACATTTTGGCAAATACTGTGCACCCGGCCTGCAATCTACAATTTGTTTTTAACAAATAACAATTGCAGGTAATTCTATATTCACATTACACCACAGAGCTTGTAACAGAGCTGTGACATAATGTGAACCTAGCTTAACGACCCAACAAGCGACACACATAAAACATACAAGAGGAGAACACAAGGTGCATCTTAAATCTGCAGATTGCGCATGCCACCATTGATGCCACCCTGCTCTACAGTCCAGATGACCAGCTGACCATCAACACCAGATGTGGACACTTTACTAGCGCTGGCCTTATCACCAGCATACAATAGCATGTTAGTAATAGCGTTCTGATGTATGGAGTCAACGGTGGTGTCAGTATTTTCAGTTCGCATGTTGCGATCCATCGACTGAAAGATGCTCATGGCAGTGATACCGCTAGCCTCCCGTTTTTGTGACTTGTCCAGCTTGCCGCTCAGCACGAGCTTATTGTCCGGAGTCAGGCTGTAGATAAGCGGTACGCAGCTGTAGCCGGCAACGACGACCGATGTGGGCGATACCCACTCGCAGGAGAGGAATGGTAAGTAGCCGGTACGGCATCGTACGACGGTGTTACCATTGGTAGCATCTGCAATGCTTACACAGCTGTCATGGCCAACCCAGCAAACCTTATTGCCGTCGCTGGAGAAGCTCACATCGTTGATCCAACCGCCTCCGGAGGTCAACGAGTTCCTAAACTCCGCCATTAACTGGCCCAACGGCTTGCGATTACCCCATGGCGTTGGAGAAGGCGGTTCCTCGATGTCCTTGATGAATGCCGAAAAGACGCGCACCTTGTAGTCCGTGGATCCAGCCACCAAGAGAACATTATTAGGATGCCAGTCTAATGAGGTCACCGTTGAACGTATGGGCTTCTTGATGTGCTTCGACACCCACCAATCGTTCTCCGATTCAAAGTAACACACCGAAATAAGTCGGGCTCCGGAGCCAACAGCAAACTTGTTCTCCGACGGTGACCATTTGACACAAGTGGCCGCACGATTGATACGCAACAATACAAGTGTAGGCTTCCACTTGCCATCATCGCCCTGCGTCCAAACGTACGCATTCCGATCCGCCGCACAGCTTACGATGCGATTGGTGTTCTTAGCCCAGTCAATGCCCATGACACGCAAATCGTGTTGGTTAAGCACGTCGGCCAACTTCCAGTTGTTTCCGTCCCGACTATAGATATGAATCTCATGGTTGTTTGGTGATAAGGCAATTTCTGAGCAATTGAGCAAACATGAGTCATAGATTAACAGAAATGTCTTTGTGTTTTGAATTGTATTGCTTAGCTCACACTGCGTCACAGAGCCTTGAGGGTACATCTGGGCCTCAAAATCGGTCATATAAATTTAGGAAGCTCAGATGTCCTGATGCATTCCTGACACTCTTTGCTAAGCTTTGTGATGCAATGTGAACCTAGCTTAAGTCCGTTACTCACGAGTGCGATCCTTGTTCCAAGCGTGACACGTTATGGAAGCCAGCGAGGTGCCAAAAGTATACTTCTCGGCCATTGCAAGATTGAACTAAATGCAAAAGATTTAACCACACACGTAGTCGCTACTTTAGGGCGTTGTATGTGAAGGTGTCGGCGTGTTTGTTGCTGGGTCGTTTCTAGTTTTAATCGCGGACTCTGGGCCGTCTACACGATTAAGCTAGCGTTACAACAGTGGAAAAGTCGGTTACCTACACCAATTAAAGGAAAACACACAATTTTTCAAGCGTTCACAAAAGTGTAAAATGCAGAAATTAATCACCTTTGGTAGCGAAGCCAGCTAGTGTTGTATAGCGTCAAACTGTGTCTTTGGGTCAGCAGTAGGGCTACATAAACATAGATTGGTAAAATCGATATAGTCGATGCTTTAAAAATTTTACGATTATTATTTTTCCTTAATCAATACATCGTTAAATGGCGGGATGTTGACGAAAAATATTGCTATATATGATTAGAATGAATACATATTTTGTTTAAATTTGATATGCAATTTTAAGATATTAAAATAAATATTTAAGTTTCATAACAAAACAAAAAAGTTTTTTTAATTTGATATACGTATTTCTATGTTGCTTAAAAATGTATGTAAATATTAAACGATTAAATCTGTGAAACATCGATGTTTTTACACCCCCAGTCAGAAGTGCTGTGCAGCCCTTAATTTTGGCGCGAAGTAGTTATACCAGCTGCTGTTGTTAAAATCTAGATCGATGGATAAAATTTGCGCAGCGTTGGAGCCACAGTTTCCATGTCGGGAGACAGCCATAACTACTTTGGGTGAACTTATTGGAGACTGTAATGAGGCATACCCACCTGCTATTTATCTGTTCGGACATAGTGGAACCGGCAAAACCTCATTAACAAAAGCATTTCTGAAGCAATGTCAGAAGCAGCAGAAGGTTCGCATAGCGACGCTGAATGCAATAGAATGTTATACGACCAAAATAATGATAGAGAATGTGTTGGATGCGCTGTCTATGCAACAGAAGTCCGCTGAAAACATGCTGGAATTTGTAGAGCAATTGCGAACCTGGCATGATCGAGACACTTCTGCTCAAGGAATTCTTATTGCAGTGGACAATGCTGAGAGGCTGCGGGATATGGATGCGAATGTGCTGCCTGTGTTGCTCCGTCTGCAGCAATTGACCAGCCTTAATTTGTGTGTGTTGCTGCTGTCACAGCTGCCGTTCGAGAAGTACTACAATAAGACTGGGTTAAGTGAGATTATAACAATCCACTTGGCGCAGTATAACAAGGCTGAAACGCTTCGCATTCTAAGCACTGATTTTGGCCAAGTGCGACAGGAGCTGCTGCAGCAACAACAACTTACACGTTTAGCAATTTGTGAAGAGGCACTGACGCCGGATTTCTATAGCAATTACCTAAATCTCTTTCTTAGTGTGTTTTACAAGGCTTGCCGAGATGTACCCGAACTACGACTGACGGCACGCAAATGCTTTGGCATCTATATGGATCCCGTGCTAGATGGAAGCATCGATTGCACAGATGTTTCCCGTCTGTGGCGACACATTGCTGGACCCTTGCGCGTCGCCCTCACACAAATCTACATGCGCATTGAAAAGCCGCTTGGCGAGGCAGCAGATATCGAGGATCAGAGTGTGCGTAAACTGGCGCAGTCGTTAGAACTGCCCTACTACGGAAAGTATTTGCTCATTGCCGCCTTTTTAGCCAGTCACAATTCTGCTAAGCAGGACAAACGTCTCTTTGTCAAGCATCATGGCAAGCAACGTAAGCGCATGCAGACAGTCAATTTCAAAGCCAAGGTAATCCATTTTAAATGTATTTTGTATGAAAGATTATTTAAAGTTTTCATTTCATTTTCAGAATGTAGAAAAGATGTCTACAACCCTGGGACCCAAATCCTTTAGTATTGATCGCTTGCTGGCCATTTTCTATGCCATCCTCGATGAGAAAGTGGGTCTCACTTGCAATTTACTATCACAGATCTCCACACTTGTGCATCTGAAGCTACTAAGCTTCGTCTCTGGCGAGCAAAACATTATGGACGGTTCAGCCAAGTTGCAGTGCACCATTGGACTTGAGTTTGTGCTGTATATTGGGAAAGTGGTAGGCTTTAATGTGCGTCAGTATCTTTGCGATTTCATGTAGTATAAGCCATCAATTACAAACAAATCTAAGTGAAATCATTTAATAGTTACGAAATATATTTAACAAATAGGTTGGTAAATCGCTTATATGTATAGTTTCCGCCAACTGCGTATCACGACTGCGCAACTGCAGCAGTCCATTGCAAAGTGTTTCCTGCTCATCCAGAAGCAGCGTATAGGGCACGCCTAGAAGATCGGATAACTCTAATTGCTGTGTCAGCTGTACTTTATTCTTCGCTAGACTGTATCCATTCTCAAAGGACAAATGCAACCGCAATTGGGCACTCTGCAGCACGTCGACCATGTGAGCGCAAATATCACGTAGATCCGATGAGATTAGCTCAGTCTTTTGTATGCCCATAATGCCACATTGATAAGGAGCCAACACGCGATTCAATAGTAGCGAACGCGACTCCCGACCATGGTCACAGCCGTCCAATAACAGCGCTATATGAAGATGAAATGAAGCTAAGCACTATTTTAAAGGCTAGGTAAAATTAAGTAAGTTACCACAGGTGGCTGGTTCCAGTTCAATGATCGAGCGTATAACCTTTGGCAGCATCATTTTTCCAGTGCGTGCGTCGGGTAACTCTAAATTCTGGTCAATAGGTAACGTCACCAAACTAAGTTGCTCTACAGTAATTTCGCCCGCTTCACCAAATGTAGCTCTAATGTTTATGGCTTGACATTCTTCGCTTGGCTCTGATTCAGATTGGAAATTGTAAGGCACAATAGCATAACGACTGGGATTTGAGGAATAACGCATCCACCAAATTTTACTCTCGCGTTGCACATTGTAAAAGTGCTCCAGTCCGCGATGCGGTTCAACAAAGAAATCTGTAATTAACTGCGTTACGGGTGGTTTGTGATCGAATATAGAACTTGATTCCGATGAGAAAGTCAAGCTGCGTTGATGTTTCACCAGCGTAGGGCATTTAGCCTTGCTTGGATGTGATTCAGTCAGTTGTCGGAAATGCTTTTGGAATTGCTTGGAATGAACAAAGGAAAATCGATCATGTCTAATAGAATCGGTGGAAGAGACGCTACCAAGACTAACAGCCAGATGCCGCATGCTGAGCCATTGCTGTTGCAGCTGCTTTGCATAAGCCAACCCGTGATGCAGTAGCTCTACGCTTGGAACATTCGTATTATCTGTGCAGCGAAGGAAGCCAACAGTTTCCAATGATTTTATACAGCGATTTATACGAGTGGACATGGTTATTTTTCAAGTTGTTCCAGCGGTATGTTGCCTGGGGGAGACACGTAGTAGTCCTCGTCCGTGACTTTGGCAATGCGTAGCAGCTCCTCCCGGCAATCTCCTTCCGTCACTTGGTCGTTGCGTAACTGCAGCTGCTGATTTTCCAATACTGTGTACAACGGCCGAACGTTGTGTGTATCAATGTGAGCTATCTTGTCTGCAAATTGAATGCTGCTCTTAAGGGTGGCCAGCGCCTGATCACTGTCCAGATCTACCAATGACAGACGCTCCAAAAGCTGAATCGTTTTTGTGTCAATTTCAATTTCGTTTTTACTGATGTCCGGAAAAATCGTTGCAACCGGCGTCTGTGGAACTTTTGTGGGATGCCTCAGTTGAGTAAAATCAATTTGATGACGGCTTTTCGTTTCTAAGCTAGGCTTTGGCGCTTTAATATTATTTTTAGTTGCAGTTTTGCAAAAAAATCGTGTACAAATTCGCAACATTGTTGAACGATCTATATATAGTACTGCAAAGTGAATAAATTCGCGTTCAATTTTGACAATACTAATTTATCGATATACTCTAATAAATTGGTCTGTGCTTCGGCACGAGTTATCGATGCCGATTATTTATAAAAAGAACCCTGGCCGGTTTGCAGTATTTAAGAGGTTTTCTCTTGCTGTTTATTATTCTGCTAGTTAAAGAAGAGTAAATAAAATGCCGTACGCAAATCAACCGTCTGTTCAAATTAACGAGTTGACTGACGATAATGTAAAGTTTGTGCTGGAGGACACAGAGTTGAGCGTTGCGAATAGCTTACGCCGCGTTTTCATCGCCGAGACGCCGACGCTTGCCATAGACTGGGTGCAACTTGAGGCAAACTCAACCGTGCTGTCGGATGAGTTTCTGGCTCATCGCATTGGTCTCATTCCCCTAATATCCGATGATGTGGTTGAGCGATTGCAGTATACACGTGATTGCATTTGTCTCGACTTTTGTCCCGAGTGCAGTGTCGAGTTTACGCTCGATGTGAAGTGCAATGAGGAGCAGACACGTCACGTTACCACAGCGGATCTGAAGTCTAGCAATGCCAAGGTTCTGCCAGTGACATCACGCAATCAAGGCGAAGAGGACAACGAATATGGCGAAAGCACCGACGAAATTTTGATTATTAAACTGCGTAAGGGACAGGAGCTGAAATTACGAGCTTATGCCAAGAAAGGTTTTGGCAAAGAGCACGCCAAATGGAATCCTACGGCAGGAGTATGCTTTGAATACGATCCCGATAATTCAATGCGTCATACCCTTTATCCCAAGCCTGATGAGTGGCCAAAAAGTGAGCACACCGAACTGGAGGATGATCAGTTCGAAGCGCCTTACAATTGGGAAGCTAAGCCAAACAAGTTCTTTTTCAACGTGGAATCAGCTGGCGCACTGAAGCCAGAGAATATTGTTATAATGGGTGTTCAAGTGCTTAAAAATAAGCTGTCCAATCTACAGACGCAGCTTAGTCACGAGTCCCAGAATGATGCGCTCGCCGTTTAAAATGTTTAATAACAAAAATATATATATTAAGTTCATAATATAATATAAATCAAAGCCTACTCCTTGAACAAACTGTCTATGTTTATGCCCACACTGCTTTCCTTTTTCGCCTTGCTTGAGGATGAAGTCGCTTGCTCTTTCTGATTTATATGTTCTCCTGCATCTTGGAAATCGCTGAGCAGAGTACTCTTGCCTATATCCATCTGTTCACTATCGGGTGTTTCCAAAGTTTCCTCTCGCGATTGTTGCCGTTGCTCCGCTAGTAAATCTAGAGCGGTTTCGTAAATCCGCTGTTCGTCTAATGCTCCTTGAGATCTTAGATTCTCATAAATCTGTATAAACTGCTGGGATTGGGTGCCACGTTTTTGATCAAACAACGATATTGTTTCATTCAGTTTGTTCTGCTTATGCAGTTTTCTGTGCAAATTGGATATTCTAGTTAGATCAATTTTAGATTCACATTGTTGACACTGTCAACTTGAGAAGCACCTACGCTCTCACCATATCCTCTGCATAAAATATATTGCGTACTGGTATATTTGTTGCCGGTCTGTCAAATCTTGGCTCCAATTTGGGTGGAAAGGCTGCATAGACGTCATACCAAATGGGTTTGTCTTCCGTTTTCATGGCGCCGCCTCGTAACAAGCCTTGAATTCTATTAAAACAGTTTATTGGCGACATTTGTTATAGTGGCCCAGCTTAAACATACCTGGTAAAGATGGTACCAATCTTTTCTAGCCTACTTTGTGCCATAGTATTGCTGTTTTTATTAATATTGTTTGGAATTTATTACGACATGCGTTGCGGCATACACACAATACTCGATACTTTTATAGCATATTAGTATTTTGAGTATTTTTCTAACAAATTCATTTGGTGTATTTTTGCTCAGCAGTATTTTTTTGCATTGTTGTAGGGCAATTAAAATAAAATTAAAACAGTTGTCGAAGTAAACAAAAATTTAATCGAGACTCACACAAACACTTTTGATTTGTCAGCAAATCGCGCCACAAATCATAGTGGCGTACTGTGCCCCAATGTAGACCTAGCATTCAAATTTGCCTTATCATTTCCCCTCCGAGTTACGAGTACCAAACACTTATAAAACGACATTTATTTAACATAATTTCGAATTAAATTGGCTCATACAAATGTTATCTTGTTACTTTTTTAAAAGATTGCTTTAATTTTATTTAAGTTGCGCGGTGATTATTGATAAAGTTTTGATATATCGATAGAAGTTTTCGTGCTGATATATTTTCGCACGATATTTGTAGCTGAAATAATTATCGTTATCGATATTTGTGGGCGATATTTTTTGTGAAATATACTCAGTTTTGTTTATTGGGGGATATTAAGTGGATGAGTGCGATTTAAAAATCGTTTTTTATGTGTGGAACAGGTGTAAAATTTACAATCTTCGTGGCATATTCTCTTAATTGTTGTTGTTAACATATTTACTATTTGGCAACTATGTTGTTGTACGGTGTCATCAGTCTAATAGAAAATTGTGCCATTGCGTGTGTTTTTCCGTGTGTGTGTATGTGTGTGCGCGTTTAGTTTACGTTTTTGGGCTCTATCGGCATCCAAAGCAAAAGCAAAAAAGCAAAGGCAATCAAGCAATTTAAGTTAATTAAAAACGTTAGCTAAATTTCGAGTGGTCGCCAACGCTCTTACAATGAGTAATTATCATCCGCACGCGTCGCTGTCGCATCTACAGCAATTGCAGCAGCACCAACACCAACATCAGCTCCAGATACAGAATCATCATCACAATCATCTGCCATCACATTTACAGTTGACATCAACGCCGCCGCCGCCCCAACAACAACAACAGCATCAGCAGCAGCGTCATAATCATACGCCCACAACCACCCAAAGTCAGTCGACGTCGTCGTCGGCTGCAAGTTCAATTTTGGTGGCGCAACCGCCACAGCCGCTGATAAGCAATTCGCTGGCCATACGCCAAGAGATACAACGCTTCGAGAGCGTCCATCCATCGATTTATGCTATTTACGATTTAATCGATTTGCTGCCTCTGCCGGACGCACAGATTGCCCAACAGATACGCGATCACGTCGTTTGCATTGAAGGTGAGTGCGTGTGCCACAAAAAGAGATAGATGAACAGTGAGTGAGATAGAACGAGATGTGTATGAATATGTGCACATTGTTATTGTTATTGTGTGCATTGTGGTTTTTGCTTTTGTTACCTACGTGTGATTCCTGTGTTTTTGCTATATGCTAATCTATGACCAAAAATCTAACCCTTCCAGGCATTGAAAGTGTTGACCCTTGTTGTTGTTGTTATTATTTGTTGTAGTTGTAGCTTGATGTGCCTGCCCTAAACAGAAAGAGCTTCGTTTTTGTTTAAAACAAGCTTTTCGCCCGTGCTTTTGTGAATGTGTTTGTATGTATGTTTGTATGGAAATGTGTGTTTGTAAATGTGTGTGTGTGTGTGTGTGTGTGTGTGTAGCATGAAATTTGATGCTGTCGGATATGCCGCTTCATCCTCTTCTTCATGGTAGCGAGGCAAAAGCAAAAAGCCGAAACCGTTCACAAAAATACAAAAACAAAAAAGAATTGAAAAGAAAAAAGGAAAAACCGGTTCTAAATGGTTTATTAGAAAATCTGTCGACAACAACAACGCCAAAATGTAAACAAAATTGTCAGACGACCTTTTGTTGCTGCTGTGTTTATTGTTGTTGTTGCCTGTGTTGTTAAACATGATTATTATGCGCGTATCGACAAACCAGATAGCAAAAACTTACTCCCAGAAACAGATAAATAGTTCTAGCAACAACAACAACAACAACAATAGTAACTATGTTACTAACCGTTTTCTGCACGCGACTTTCTTATTGGCATTGAAACGATTCAATTGAATTAATCGAGGATGAATGCGGAAATTCGTATTCCAATTGCCATTATAATAATCAAAAGTTTTTGGCATATAACGGTACGGTCAATTGGGTCAAATAACTGTGAATTTAACGCCAAAGCAGAATAGCAAATACGAGTGTACATGTATACATAGTATGTACGAAAATACATTCATATGTACATACGTACTTGAAATTGATTTTATTAACTTTAAATTCTACGAAAATAGACTTTAAATTAATCAAATTATATTTATGATTTGCTCATTCTGAATTCAATCTAAATAAGTTTACCAATTATTTTATTATAGTTTATAGTTATTTGTTTATAAGAAGAGTCGCTTAGTTACAAAAACTTAAATGGGAATTTTTAATAGAAGGTATTTGTTCAATACCCAAATTGAATATAAAACTATATATTTTTTTTTTGTTGTGACAAATTAAGGTAGTTTTTAATACCCTTTTGTATACACTAAAATACTATTCACTAAAATAAAATTGGTCAGGTTCTACGACCTTCGGATTCCAATACAAAAAAGAAAAGAAATGAAAAGAAATCGATTTACATTATGTCAGATGATATCAGCATATGAATAGAATCATTAAAATGAATGCCTGAACTATCTAAGTATTTGTAAATGTGTGTACAGTGAAACCTCTCTTGGGCGGACACTCATGGTCGCCCAATTTGTGTCCGCTCAAGGGGAGTGTCCGCCTATAGGAATATTTTTTTTTTTATGAATTCAAGTGGTTTCTTCCATTCAGCGTTTATTAAAATAAATAATAATGACTTCAAAATAATACAAAATTAACTTCCAGTTAATTTACCCTCTAAGTACATAGTATGTATTAAGCTTAGTATAAAAAAGTGAAAACAAATTAAAAATAAGAAAAAAAAATTAAAAATAAGGAAAATTTACTTCGATTGCGTTGGTTACACTTAATTCTATTGCGTCTTAAAAAAGTCATCTATATTCGTTTGTCAAGCGCTCTTTAATTTTTTGTCCAATATGCAGGACTGCAAATGGCTTTCTAAAAGTTTTATATATTCAAATGCTTTATAATCGTTTAGAGCAAATTTTTGTAATTTCATGATTGCGGTCATCGCCTTATCATCCGAATCTATTTGATCAGGGTCATAATCCGGCTTTTCCGGTTTTTCGTCGGATTCCGAATCATCCTGGTCTCCTGGGGTTTCAATGCAATTAATGTCAAAATCTATAGATTCGTTTTCAGTAACGATCAAGTTATCAATTGACAAAAATTGTTCGAAGCTGATATCGAGTTGATATGTTTTTAGAAGTTGAGAGATGGAGCAAAAAGTGGCTAGTGGCAAATCGTCTTCAGTCTCAAAGTTGTCTATGCCTTTTCCAAATTTGTCAAAACCCGCTTTTTTAAAACAATTAAAACAATTGTCAAATTTGGCCGCCCACTTCTGATTTTTAATAAGAAAACTAGCTCGTCAGCGAACGTTTTTAAAAAATTCGTGTCCCGCCAAGAGAGGTTTTCGTTCGTTTTTGTCCTTTTTTAGTGTCCGCGTCCGCTCAAGAGAGTGTCCGCTCAATAGAGGCAAAATTGGTCTGAAAACCCCACCAAAACCAACGTCCCCGAAAAAGTGTCCGCCCAAGGGGAGTGTCCGCCTATTAGAGGTGTCCGCTAAGGGAGTTTTCACTGTATTCAAGTTTATTGTTTAAGTTGGCTAGGGAAACAGACTAAAACTTTATACAAAAAAAGATATCGCAAGCTTTGGCCAAAGACTTCTTACCCTTGCATTCCATATCCGCCATATTACAGCTTTATGACATAGCAGTCCGATTTTAACCAAATTAAGTCTGGTTGTATAAAACATCCTTATCTTCTATTTTTGTTAAGCTATCTAAAAAACAATTAAGTTGTTTTTATTAAAGTATGATTTTTGACCTACCCTTTGGAATTTTGCAAAACTAAAACATAAAACACACATTTTGAAAGAGACGACAGTAATCTAATATACATGGTGTCTAAATTTGACTAAAGAGGTGTATTGAGATACTATTGTGTGGAATTTCCCAGACATTTCCTTCCAAAAGGTTTTATTATACATAAGGTATACAATAGTTTATTTCATGCCAGTCTCATTGCAAGACATTTTTTGGATTTTATTTCTTATGTAAAAAACTTATTTGGATGAGTTGACGCTTGAATATAACATTTATATGAAAGTTATTAGAAGTTTTCCCTTATAAGAACATGTTGTTTGAGTCTAATGTTTAGCAGAAACAATTTTCAGGTTGCAAAAACTATTAGTGAATTCACTTTTTCGAATCTTGACATGGCAAAATGAATAGATTAAATTGTTTTTAAAACATCTTACTTTCAGCTTAAATTGTTGTTAATTGTAAACTCTCAGCTTTCGCCTAGCGCATATTAATGGGTTTTTTTTTATTCAATTGTACAATAGTATTGATAAAATAAGCAAACTAATGTAGATTCCATTGGATGTCATTCGCATTACTGTTTTTAGAGTGGAGCACTCGGAAGTGGCATTTGTTGTTATGTGACGCGCTCGAATGCGCTACACGCCATGTGGCAGAGGAGGACGGATGAATCGCTGTAGAGGGGCTGTCGATGAGCAGGAGCAGCAGACGAAGATTGTTGTTGATGCGTGATTTTAAATATCAGCGACCAGCGACAACACACATGTGTGTGCAAAGCAGCGACGTCAGCAGCGGGTTAGGCATGCGTGTCCGTCGTCTGGCTCCCGTAACTATCCCCTTACTTCGCTCTCTGACTGTTGGCTGTTTTATTTTTAACACATATTGCATTAAAAATACCTTGCACTTTGCTTAGCTTTGCTATTTTCGTAGAAATTGCACAACTTTGTTTCCAATTTCTGCATTTACTCAACAGATTAATTAAATTACAATTAAAGAAAATATACCAAAAGCAGAGAAGAATTTGCCTTGTGTGCAATTAAATCACAAGTGTGCCCAAAATTTATCTGCTTTTGATGATTCACGAATCGTGACAGTTGACAGCTACTGAAATTTATTATACATACATATATATTTTTTATTGTTTTTTTATTTCTCCTACGTTTTCCATAAATGGAATCTTTTACAATACGCTAATGATATGATCAAAATTGTCTACAGTTCGAGCATATTTCAGATTGTAGTGTTAATGGAATAATCGAAATAAGATCGAGATAATAAAGATAGTTAACGGTTATAGTTTACGGTAAATACACAGTTTGAGTTTGATTCTTGTTGGAGTAATAATAACTATTTCAAAAAATGTATCACCTTAAGAATTACTTATATTTTGATTTCGGTATATCAGTGCAATTGTTCTATTCAATAACAATCTGCTATTGATATGCTAAGCAGCAACTATCGGGGGTACATGCAATCGATATACTTTTTGCCCATTTTAATTAGACAATCAATTTTAAAATACATTTTTTTAAATTTTATTGATGCCGTTTTGTTCTTTGGCCAAAGTAGTCATCGACACTTGTTTCCACAACTGTACCGCTAATTTGTGCCATTTTCCACAAGTAGGTGGACACATTTCTAACAAAACTTTTTGTAATCTCTTGAAGCTTTTGATCCGTGAGGAGATCCTGATAACGATCGTTGCTGAGACCCGTCTCATCTTCTTTGTTGAGGAACAGCGGTGATTTGCTAAACTGTTAGATAAGATACAAAGATAATGGTAAAACAAAATACAAAAAAACAGTTAAGGGAATCATTGTGTGACCAGATTACCTGTTCGAATATGTTTTGCCACATGTCATTCTTTTTGTCGAGATCCTCTTCTAAAATTGCTTCGTTCAGGCGCGAGACATAGAGCTCAATATCACGGGCCCGTTGAGTAGTCGGAGACAGTTTAGCTCGCACCCCGCTAAAGTAGGCGATCTGTGCTCGGAATAGTGAATTCAGCAAGTTGATCGTCTCATTATGTGCTTTCTGTTCAAGCTGTTTCTGATCATTTGGATTGGCCGTTGTGGCACCATCGGATGTGGGCGCTCCCAGCACGCACTGTAAAAACATTTCTTCTTTAGGTTTACTCGAATGGCCTAGAATCTGTGCAACTTACCTTGGCCAGCAGTAAAACCAATGGGAAATATTTAAGCAACATTCTTACGCTATTACTAATACACGTCTTGAGCAATCGATTGATAACTTGGAACTAACATGGGGCGAGGAATCTGATCTGATGACTGTCGAATGTTTGGGACAGTCTTATCAGCTTTTACTCAGCAAACTCAGATCTTTACTTCTGCGAGCAACATTTAGCTATCAGGCCTGCTAGACTATGAAATACCAATTAATACATTTAAAAGAGAGTTCGACAAATGTGCCTAGGTTATCTAAGGGTTCACTGTATGTGAAAGATTAAAATATAGATTGAACATAGATTTTCTATTAGTGCAACAAGTGCAGCATACCCTTTATACAGTGTAAAGCATCTTAATAAGAATATTAAAATACTAACATTCCTTATCAATTTCGTCTCGAAGTCAGCCCATTTATGTTAATTATAATTCCTAATGTGGTCCTATGTATAATAATATGTAGTGAAATTGCGCCGCAGCCGTTAATTATTAACTAAAACATGAATGATTTTGGCACGTTTTCACTGTTACCCCTCAGACAACGTCAAGGTCGGCTGCTGTCGTTAATTAAGTTGTCTGATTTGCCCTATCTGATAAGACCATGCATCTCTATCAAAAAATATGCTGACTGGAAATTTTATAAAATGAATGCTAATAAGAATTGGTGACTGTGGTGCAGAGAAGTATGCAACACTTTTAATTTCAACAGCATAACAAATTTGTACCCTCGGAGTTTAAAAAGTTAAAATTTTAGTGAATACTTTTAGGCATATGCATGAAAAATCTGAAAAAATTATTTTATTTATTTGTATTTGTTTATGTTGTAATTAGTGTACTGTTACCACTCGTCAGCTTAAACTAATTTTAAATTAAAAGTACTATAATATTATGTTATGTTATATTAATATACATAATAAATAGTAATTCAATGGGATTACCGAATACAACTTAACAAAAATTAGATGTTAGTTATTTATTAAATATCAACGTAGGAAGTATATTTAGCTAAGTACTTAAAATGTACTAAAGAAGGCAAGCCAAATTCAATAAAATGTGTTCCACATATCTGTAGAGATTTTGACCACAGTTGCTTTATAGATTCATTCAAAATGTATTCTATGCATTTGTGTTCAACTAAACAAATAATTTAACTCATTGACATTTGAACTTTGATTAAAATCCAGAGTTCGGTAGATAGTTAAGAAATTTAACAAAGAAATAATTTTACAGCGTCTTTCACAGTCGACAATACCCTTTTCTACTAGTTTCATTTTGTTAATGGTTTGGTATGATTAAAATCCTCTAGCCCAAAACTAATCTGAGTGATTAGATTAAGGCTTTACGATTGAACTTTTGAACAAAACATGTATGATTATTTTATGGTTAAGACCAAGTGGTTTTTTTTATCGATAAATGGCAAAACAAAGTTGAATTTTTGCAATTTTTTTTTGTCGCTGATGTAATAAATCTAACTGCTTCCACCGCCATTAATGATGTCCAGCAGATCTTTGATTGATCGCTCTCCAATGAAATCATTGCAAATGGGAGTCACAGTGTTGTCAATCCAATCGGCAACGAGTTCGGTATTCTCATTGATTGTTATATTGATGAACTCCTCGACAATCTCGTTGAGCTTACGATTCAATATGCGGTACTTGGATAGGTTTTCAATATTTGATGTCACCTTGTCGACAACAATGTTAACCTCCAACTTCTTAATACGGAAATAGTTGTTACTGCCTCCAAGTCCAGTCGAGTACGAAAGCTGGCCATAGATTCTTAGATTCTCCAAGGCCAAAAAGGCGCCGCCATCACGCTCCAAATGATAGCCGGCACCCACATCAGCCTTGTACTGTGTGGTCACATTGAGGCTGGCAAAAACGAGCTCGTATTTGATGCGACTGAACACCAGGTTGGCTTCCATTGTTTTAATTTCGAATTCGTTAAGTCCATTTACTTCCAAATCATCGAATGCGCCCTTAGCGAAAATATCGCCCGATTCATAGTTAATGTCCTTGTGGGAAATCCTTAGTGGTGCCATTGGTGGTATGCCATATTGTTCCCAACCATTGACCATGCCCAATTTCATCGCCTCCAGAGCATCTACTATCATACTGGAAACAGAACGCTGCTGAGCTACAATAGTACATCGAATTAGATAATATACATATATTTTAAAAATAAGAGTATTACTTACCAGAGTAGCGGTCGACCACATTGGCGCCTTGAGAGGCGGCTAGGGCTACGATAATCACCAGTAATGACAACGACTTCATTTTGCAAATAAGTAGTAACACCTTCAAGTACCAGGTAAGACTGTGCACTCGCATGTTCAATCCTTAGCTCTTATATAGCACTTCAAAGCCCCAGATAAACTATACGAATTACATATATAAAACACGGTAGTCCAATATTTTTTATAAGCGATTATTGGCAATCAGCTGATAAATAAAAACAATTTAAGATTAGCAAATATCATAAACGGCACCCCCGGGACGGATCATTAAAGCCCAACAGGCAAAAGCTTTCAAGCTTTTTAGAGGTTGTACAGTAAAACATCGATAAGACTTCTAAGCCCATTCAATGAGATAATTTACTTAATCTGAAGCTATCCATGGTGTGCTTTCCTATAGCAATTGTCAAAAATGAAGCCTCGACGAGTTAGCATTATCATGAGTGTAAATCTTGGCTATAGCTTGTACAGTAAAGCATGAATAGGCCTGACAGTCTAAGACTCATTCATATTTTCAACAAAATAATTCAAAAAAGTGAAAAATGCGTAATTTGTTTTTCGTTAAAATAGACTTTAATCAAAATGATGTTTCACATTGTTTACCAGTCCAACTCTGGGGGAATGCAGACCTCTTTCTCGCCACCCTCGCCACCCTCACCATCACCGCCACCAATGACATCGCTGATGTTCACATCTTCCAAAACATTGTTGACTGCGGGCAGAGCAACGCTCTCAATGGTCTCAGCGATCAGATCTTCGTTCTCATTGATAACTGTCTCAACGACCTCAGCGAGATACTCGTTCATCTTCTCATTGACGCTTCCATCGCCAAGGAGACCCTCGATTTCGGAATCAACCTCACCCAAGTGGGTGCGCACCTCTAGAGACTTGAGCTTCAACTTGCCAGAGAGAACGCCTAGGGAGTATTTCAGTGTGCCCCAGATAACCATATCCTTGATGGCGAATTTGGCGTGACCAGCACCAATAAGATTAATGGTGAAACCGAATTTCTTCAGCATCATCTCCAAATCGTAGGTGGTGTCCACATTGACGTCACGGAAGTTGAACTTGTATGTGACCTTGCTGGTAATGGCATTGATCTTCATTTCCTCGATATCGAAATCATTCAGACCATTGAGACGGAAGTGGTCAATGCTGCCCTTCATCTTCAAGGCATTGGTGTTGATGTTGATATCTTTGTGATTGATTCTTAAGGGGGCAATTGGCGGAATTCCTACGCCGGGGAAACCGCAGGGCATCTGCTCCTTCATGCCCTCAATGGCATCCTCGACAATGCTCGAGATGGAGCGCGAATCTATTGGGTCAACAAGATTAGAGAACAAATGTTAATCTCTTTTTGACCATTATTTATTCATCTATCTCCCTCAGTTTACTCACCACGGGGCTGGCCCACAGACGCGGCATTTGCGAAGGCAACGAGTGCCAAAAGAGCGACAAAGCGTTTCATTTTCTTGACTACTGACAGAAGAGTCGTATAAACTAGACGTAGTGCCACCGGTATTTATACTAATCGTCCAGCTGCTTGGTCAGTTGATTTTTATAGACCCCTTCGGGTGGGCGCGATAAGAACTCTAAAAGCTTGATAATTTGATATACTTGGGTGGGATTCGATAGGCGCCCATTGCTGTCTTATCTGGGCTCTGACTATGAATTTGGCCAATTGGCCAAACGAAAGGCAAATCAATTTTTAATTAAGACCTTGTCTAGATTTCAGTTTATATAACAACACCTGGGAAAGGTGAAATGATATGATTAAATAAAGAAAAGGAAACAAACAGATCTTGGATAGGGTATAAATATGCCTGCACTTAATACAAACAATGCTAATGTAAGCTGACAACTCGGGTACAAAGTTCCCAATGTATTCCAACAATTGTAATCTTGTCCTTCCGCAAGTCTTTCAAACGTAAGATGGGTAAAGGAATCTTTAAGTTGTTGATATTTTTAACCGAAATGACCACCAAGTCTTGTGATATGATTTATAATATAGCTTTCTAGCCAATAACAACAACTTTTATTAATAGAATTAAAGATGGATTAGCGGGACTACTTCAATTTGATTTATAATCATATTTTGCGCACTTGCAAATGAATTTATTTATAGGTTTTTATAGATGGATGCAACGACTTAGTAATGCCCTGTAATATTCTCTATGTATAATATAAGTTTCTGATCCACCTTGGAAATCATTTTAGATACTATACTATTCTTTATATGTATATTAATATGTGACTTTCTGTTGGTTTACATTGCTAAATTGTATTGGGAATATCATAAATTTAGGGCAGTCACAAGAGACCTTGTGACTTGGTTTCAATGACAATTACCCGACCATTTTCTGCTTTCTGTGAGGGATCAATAACACCTGCAAAGGCTTTGACGTAGTAAATGTCATCATGTTGGTTTAAATTTGACTAAGATTGAAATGTGGAATGCCATATATTTGAAAATAAATCATAGCGTAGATTGAATTGAGCAATTGGTAAAGATTAAACCACTTAATGGATCGCTGAACAGCAGGCACTTTGGTGCTACAAGTGTTTTGCACTCGTTATTAACCCTATATATAACGATGAGGCGATTACCGTCGCTCTAAATAATCAAGTTAAGAGCATGGCATAAATTATTAATGAAGTTATCAACCACAAATCACCTTATAAGCCCTCAAAATCTTGATATAAAAGGCGTTGGCATTAACAGCATACGACAGCTTTACAGCAAAACGATGCAATCTATCGTATACATATTTGTGACCCTTTTTGCCTTAAGTGCCTGTAAGGCATATGAGGTGGACTTCTTAACCGAGGAGCAATGGAATCGCCTTGTCGAACGTAATCGTAAGTTAACTTATGGGATGCACTAATCCTAGATAACACTTATCCCTGGCTTTCTCTTGTGGTAGCTGTGAAACCGGATGAGTATGGTCTGATATTAAATGGACAGGCCAAGAAGGCGGTGAAGAATTTGATGGAGCAACTCCCTTGCGGATTTCCCGAGTACGGTATTCCTCCATTAGCACCCTACACCAATGCCGAAATCTCCGTTCACCTGGCTAAATCCGTTGTAGAGTGAGTCGAATGTGCTCTTTCCATCCTTGGATCACAAGATTTTCACAATAACTCCTATTAATCTGCAGTTCATTGGTTCAGCTTCTGCGCTTCCGCTTTGATGGCTTAGATAAAATGGAGATCAAGCAGATGAAAGTCAGCTATACCTTAAGTAAGAAGGTCAAGTTCCATTTCAACTTCAAGGAGCTGAAAGCAAGCGCACATGTGCTTAACACTGATACCTTGATCGATTTGTTGGAGGAGTTGGGTCTCTCTGTGCGCTATGAGGGCACCGGTCCACTTGCCTTCTCGCTGGAGAATTTGTCGATTAAGGGACAGTTCAAATATAAGATGCCCTTCATCTTTGGCTCTATCAAGATCTACAAGTTCGAGTGTGTGGTTGCTCTGGGTGGAGTCACCTCACACATTGGTGGTGTTTTGGGAAACGGAAGGATTAACGAGATGATCAACGATATCATTGAATACGAGGTGCCCGCATTTATCAATGGACGCCAAAAGCAAATCAGTGATAGAATCGAGCAGTTCTTTGTGCCATTGGTTAATGAAAAGCTCAAGGGTCATAAGATCTGGTATCTGCTGAAGATGCTTACCAACTCGACCAAAAAGTGCTCTCCCACACCGGCCCCCTGGTTGGCCGTGCAATAAAAGCAAAGCAAAAAAAATAGTCAAGCAGTCAATTGTCAATAAAGCAGGTGTAGCGATTTAACGATCTGACTTTTAATTAGACCTTCCATCGATTGTACTATCTAGCCCCCTAGTCTTATCGAAGTATTGTGTCTTGATTATGCCTGCCTGCCTATAAAAGGTGCTACCAAATTCTTTGGCCATTCAGTAGCTCGTTGAGGTTTACTATAAACAATCGACATGCGTTTTCTATTAGTTCTGGCCAGCTTAGTGGCCATTTGTGCCGCCGGCACCTTGCCCAATCACCAGTCCCATCCAATTGAGCAGCGTTTGATGCAGTTTGCCGATCAGAATGGAGACATTGAGATATTCGCTGAACCCGAACAGGGTGATGTTGAGGGTAAGCCAAAATTATTTGAAGGTTTTGTTAATATGGTATTTTATCTCGAATTCGGATTTGCATTTTAGTTGCACCTCAGTTTATTGTGTCCTGGCAGGTGCGTCGCATGATCCGCAAATTGCAGAAGCAAATGCCCTGCGGCTTCCCTGAGGCGGGTATTCCTCCATTGGCCCCTCTTAGAATCAACGAAGCGAATCTGGACCTGAAGCGTGGCATCTTTGAGACCATCAATCACGTGTTCCGCCTCAAGGTTGCCGGTCTGGATGACTTCAAGATCAACAAGTTCACGTTGAATGTATTCACATCGAAACTCACATTCGATTTCAACTTCCAGAATATTGATACAACCGCACAGAAGTACGAAACCGATACGCTGATCGATGCACTGCGTCAACTGGGTCTGTCCGTTGAGTATGAGGGTGCTGGATCTCTGCTCTTCGATCTGATTAATCTGCGCATCAAAGGCACCTTGAAATACAAGCTGCCCGTGCTATGGGGCTCTGCCAAGATTCTCTCCCTGAAGACAACCATCAGTATTGGCGATGTACAGTCAGACATTACAGGTTTCATGGGCAATGGCAAGATCAATAACGCCATCAATCGCCAGCTGGAGAACATTGTGGTTAAGGTAGTCAATGACAACCAGCAGAGTATCTCTGATGCCATTGAAAATACGATCGTGCCACCCGTCAACAAATTCCTTAAGGGCAAGGATTTCTGGACTCTTGTTGATCTCATCATGTCGAGCAGTGAGGGCGAAAGCGAGGATGATCCAATTGTCTCAGACTGTGTCCCACCAGCAGATCCATGGGCCTAAATTCAATTGTTAAATAAAATTGTATGAGTTCACTATTTCACTAGATTCTTTGAGCTTTATTAATTGAAGACGGTTAAACATGTTTGTCAAGTAACTATTCGGTAGCACAAGCCATTAACTTCGCAGTCTCGATATAGTGAACTAATTTTGCCTATATTCATTTTGTTGTATCAAGCTTATAATTTTTAAATGTTTTCAATTCTTCTAAGTCAGGGGGAGCACTCAGTAGGTAATTCAATCAGTAATCCCTTTAGTTGAGTTGGATCAGTAATTACTGTAATTATAATCAGTATCTGCTGAATGTCATGAAACCTGCTCATACAAATCTGCCTACTATTATTATCAGCCTACTACGTCTTGCAAAGCTACGCTAAATATCAAACGTCGTCGTTTGAAAAAAGCAATCAGGTATATTAAACCAGGGGCTTCATCCCGTTCTGATTATTGGTAGCCAAAGCTAAATTTGCAAGGAAAGTTGATACCAAAATTAGATATTTTTAATAGCTGTACATTCTCTGCTTATTATACAAATTGGCAGTCTGCGGATCAGAATTAATACTAATACAAACATAGATGGTAAACGTGGAGAAAGCTTGTAATTTGGTTGGCTTTGTATCTGTAAAGAAGACTGTATGACTCTTTATACTTTTGAAGTTATCGTAAGTTCTTGGACAAATGTTTAAAACCTATCTCCAAAATTAGGAGGATTGCTTTAAAAATCTCTAGATTTTTATCTTTTAAAATTAAAAATGCCATTTAGATTTAGTCTACTTTTGGGCAGGTGGAATACGTTGGTAGAATGTTATCAATGCACAACACCTGTGCTAATCCTAATCTAATCGTACCACAGGTACTTAAGTTCCTAATCGTTGTATGTGAGTTCCAAATGGTGTTTTCGCTTTATGTTTCCATTAGTTTCCTTTCTATGATCGCCATGCGCAGTCTGTTTTTGATCCTATGTGCCTTGCTTTGCTGCTCCTTTGGCTCCGGCATTCTATTTGATGATGACCTGCGAGAACTGACGGAATTGTTGCGTCTGCAAATGCGATGTGGCTATCCCGAACGTGGCATACCAATCTTGGCCCCAGCTCAGATGGCCTTCAAGCCGATCGACATCAGTACGGATAGCATGCGGTAAGACTAAGACGTCATCTAAGATCGCAACATCGTATTACATCGTAACATTCCACATTTGGCTCGTAGCTGTCAGGGCAACTTTACGGATCTCTCTGTTGTCGGTCTGGATGGATTCGAGTTCTATACGCTCAAGTGGAACAATATTTTGCATACCATCAAGTTCGATATAACATTTCCTCGTATTCAGCTGAAGAGTGCCAACTATAAGCTAAATATTTTGAGTCGCCTTTTTGGCTCTGATCTATCGATGTGGGGAGATGGTATCTTCGATGTGGAACTAACCAATCTTCGTGCCAATGGAAGCTTCATTTTGCGTCCCTCATCTCTTACCCACGGAACGCACATCAAGAGCTGGAAGGTTGACTGGCAGCTGGGCAAATCGACATCCAAGATCACAGGCATTATGGGCCAAAATTTAATGGTCTCCAAGTTTTTCAGCCAAATCCTCGATGAATTTCTCGAGCTGCTTATCAACGATAATCCAAATGAGATCTCACAGTTTATGGAACAATTGATAGTGTCACCGATGAATGCGGTGCTAGAGAATATCGCCTGGTATGAGATATCAGCTATTATTATGGGCCTGGTCAAGGGGATCCTGCCTGCAGAGCCCATTTGTTAAAAATTCATCTGATGAGGGAGTGATATAAATCTTTTTTGTTAACATATTCTGAATTAAATGCCAATAACTGGAGTACTTTTTACGCACATTGTGCAAGCGCTTCTAGTTTTATTTAAACTAAACATTAACATATTACTGGGATGTATTTTAAACAGATTATAAAGAGAAGTATTGAATAATTTTCCATATTCTATTATCCCTTCTTTCTGCTCTTCATTTTGTAGGGTTCGCATATGGCTTTAGAGATGTTACAGTTCTTTTGTTCTTTCCACTACAAAAATATGTAACTTTATAATAATATGTTGGTAAAATAATCCTTTGTGTAGACTGACTTTAATTGGTCGTAAATTAAAAACTATTGTTAGCTAAAAGCTAACCTTTTTAAATACCAAATACAAATTCTAAAAAAAACTTTATCTTTTGCATTTTGCAGGTAAGAGCGATAAGATTTTAAATCCATAATCAATGTCTATGAGTAAGTATATAACAAAATCGTCAGAATAATGTTAAAAATTGATCAATTTATGGCATACTATAATTCGGTTTCGATTCGTTCTAATCGGTTTTACCATAAATTATGGTCATAATATCAAAGCGAGCCAATGCAAGTAGGGGAAGGTTAGATAAAATCCATAATCGGATTTAAGTGTCGCCGAGAACGACAGCGGGACATCTCAATTCATTGGCCGGCATCCTGGCCCGTTGTCCCTGGCTTTGGTCTTCTGCTTTGTCAACCCGACTAGAGAGTTCAAACCAATGCACGAGTCTTGGCACAGCATGAGTACAACGGGTGGTCCTTTGGTCCAACACTTTCTAGCATCAGCATCAGCTTCAGCCTGAGTTCAGGATTTGCGACACCCGTTCAAAAACTGGCTATAAGAGCCTGCGGCAGATGTTTTTCAACCTTTCATTTTTTGTTGTTTATTTGTTAAACTAAATAATATCATTATTTGTTGTTAATTAGTGCAAATCTTTTAGTAGAGCCGCATTTTCTTGATCCTTTTGCTGTAATTGTTTATTCTTTTTGTAGGACTCTCACAATTTCTGTACGATTCGAATTCGTTTTGGCTCATTTCATTTGCAATTTATGAGGTATTTTGCACACACACACATACTCACACACACACACACCTTGCACCTTGACTCAGACTTGAGGCTGTCATAATGTAACAGAATGCCAGAATGTCCCTTTATGAGTACGTGCTCAGCCACATACATCTGAGCCATCCTGCGGCGTTCCCATTGTCCACATCGAAGTTTTACGATCTAACGAACAGACTGCGTGCATTGTGCATTGTCTTCTTGTTTCACTGAGATTTCCATGTCCTTGCGGACTCTGGCCATTCACTTGGGAGCCTTGAGTATTTTCCATTTTCCACTACTTGCTTGGCAAAGTTTTCCTATTCTTTTTTCCTTTTGTTTATGTCCATTTTGTTGACATTTACGATGCAATTTTCTGAAACCCTTTAAATCATTACAAACTCGGTCAATACTTTCGCTCTTAAGCATTTCCTCTTCTCCCTTCTCCCTTCTCCCTTCCCCCTTCCCACAAAAGAGCCCAAAGCCCTGCTAGGCCTTAGTTGGCCTAGTTTGATTAACCTCGTTTTTGTGATTTTGCCACAGATTGCTAAGGTCGATTTCGCAGTTTACGTATTTATGCAACGAGCAACAGATATTTCTAGTCCTTTCTTACAACATTTTTGGTTCCCATCTCAATAAATAAATATTTATTTCTTTTATTATATTTATAACTTTATATTTAGAAACATTACTCATTCATTAATTTATATACTGTATGTAATATGCCAATACTCAATGGATTGTTGAAACAGTTAATTATTTTTTTTTTTGCTGTATCCAAAAGATTTTGCATAAGAAATTCTATATTCTGATTGACATATGTAAGATGCTAAATTATTACTACTATTTCCAAACATCACGCTAACGATTTCAAAATTTTTATTTGAACGGTTCTACCGTACTTTTCAATCGCTTTTATACTCTGTAACCCATCTAAGGACTAAGCTTAAATTGCCTGAGGTTGTATGTTTCAAGCTTTTTCCATGTGTTTTTCTTGTGACTTTCTACTTAAGATGATAAGGATGGCTAAGTTCAGGTTAATGAAAGACTTTTGGAGACAAGTTTCAGTTTTGTTGAAACAAAAAGTCGTAAATATTTGCATTGTCCTTGTGCTTGAGGTTCTAATTCTTTATTCTGTTTTGTTGCAGAATTATGCTCCTCTTAAGGAGAAGACTGAAATCCATCTGTACTTATATGTGAAATGAAGGGTTTTCGCGAATAATTTAAAATTTATGACAAAAGGCACTTGAATGCGACGATTGTTAAACAGAGTAAATTAAGATTCATTAACGGGGCAAGGGGCAGAGGGCAAGGGACCTAACAATGGGGCGTACATAAATCAAAAGTTGTATATATAAATGTATGTATATCGTACAACATACGGCGATAAAATGAAATTGAGTTCTGGATGCTCTCGGATTGCTGTTTCCTTTCGCGGGTTTCATGCTGTTCACTTGAAGCAGTTGCCGTCGCAAAAGTTGTTATCCTTGTTGCGCATTAAATGAGTTTTAATTTGAAACGTAGTAGCTCCTTCGGGCCTCGCGGCAATTGTATGCGTGAAGTCAACGGTGAAGGCATCTGTAGGCAAAGCAAAGGACTCGCCCAGAACTCGCGTTGTGCTCTTTTTGTAATTGAGCCGCGCAATTTTCCCAATAGGTGCGTTGTCCTGTAAATGAACAGCAACGGTAAAGGATGCGAAATGGTTGCCAAGGATGCTGTCGCCTTGTATTTTTTTCAATTAAGTTTGACATGTGTCTTATGTATCCTTTTACCTTTCTCCTTGCGCCTTTCTCTTTAATTTGTTTCATTCGACAAGTCAAGCTGAAAATTGCGCATTTGTAATTGGGTTGGGGTTGAAAAAGTTACTTCAGGATTATACTTTCAACTACTCGTACTACTTGCCACATGCGACACACCGAATCTCCTGCCACTTGTATTTAAAAATGTCTGCGACTTGGGCTTATCCCATTTCCGAGCAGCGTCTCGAGGTTACTTCCCAGTGATTTTGATAGACAGTTGATTGATTTTGATTGGCTGGGGTATCAATCAATTTGATGCTCTGTTGCCCATTTTAATTGAGAATTTTAAGAAATTTCCTTGATCCAGAGAGCTGTAAAATAGCTTTGAGTTCAGTTGGTGTCCACATTCTCGGCTAGTTCAAGCATCTGCTGTAGTCGATCTTAAACTTAAACATAATAAAATGGCTTCTTGTACTTCCTATCAATCAATCAATCTGTACAATTACACTTCCATCGTTAATCCTTGCCCTGCATGCAGGATGCGCTCTAACAAACATTGTATATGACTTATTAGACTTTTGACAGATGTCAATCCAGTGTATAGACACACATGAATAAAGTTTTTGCTCCCATTAGCATGATAATGGAGTATGCCTCCATGTCCTGTGTGTTAGCCACCACCAGGAGAAGGGCCAGATCACCACAACGCGGACAGATGTCTTAAGAAATCTAGCTACAATTTGATGTGACACTTTTGTCAAATGTTTACACCTTTAACCCTTTAGGCGCCATTGTTTAGGCCGACATCTGCATTCGGTTAAGGGTTAAGCATCCCTGCGATAGGATCCACAAATTGTTGTCGAATTGTTGGCAATGTTTTCTTAATTTTATGTTTAATTAGTGCCATTTGTTTGGAATTTATAGGCTTAACGGCCCGTAACTGGGCTTTGCAAATTGCCAAAATATCTTTTACAATGAAAATTGTATAATGTATATTATTCTTTGTTATGGGATCACTATTTCTTAGAGCTGGGTTCTTAAATTGTGTTAAGGGAGGCGTGTCAGACCCCATAAAATATATATACATTCTTAATCAGCTCGACGAGCTGAGTCAATATATGATACATGTCCACTTGTCTGTCAGTTTCTATGTAAGACTGTCTTAGTTTTGAAGCTATCTTGATAAAACTTGGTAAAGGTCCGTCTTTTTGCTGCATGCAGTAAATATGTCGGATCTGGTGGGGCCGGATCATGACTCTAATAAAAATCCATCTTAAACAATTGTCCATTGAAATAAAGTTATTTTCTAAATTTCTTTAGCCAAACCATAACGGAATAAAGTTATTAACGGTTGTCAAAAACTACAGCAACAAGACCTAAATCCAAAAACCAAACCCAACTCAAATAATTCATCAAAATTATGTCAAATCATGGAAGCGGCTGTAGAAAAACACAAAATTTGGCTGAAGTAAAAAATAAACAAAAGGGAAAAGTTCTTCATTGAAAATGCTAATGAAATCAATGCAAAAGTGCATAAAAATGTTTGTGCGAGAGTAAGCGAGAATCCGCCAAGAACTCGGAATCTTCTTCAAACCATGTCCAGGGCGCAGGCGCAGCTGCTGCATGAAGCTGTCATGTTTTTGGGAAAACAGACAGAATAACAACACAGGCAGCCGCAAGGACGTAAGACATGCCACAGGACAGACTGGCAGGCTGACTGACTGACAACAATTACAATTTTCCTCAAATGCAACGTCATTCGATGTTTCCTTCGTTCCTTTCGTCTTAGGCTCATCATATTTTCCTGAGGCTGACGTCAGCCTGATTTGCATTTTTAATCTCATAAAGATGCTGCTTTATGCTACGGCATTGTTCCTGTGGTTCCTCAAGCTGCAAACTAAAGACACACACAAGAAAAAAAAATGTAGCTGACGAAAAAAAAGAATAGAAAAAAAATTGAGTCCCCCTGGTGGTGATCTACATATGTATGTATGTTTAATCCAAGATTTGTAACACGCCAACGAAAGAAAGCGGCCCTCGCCTATGTAATCCTCATCCCGTCTCAGACAGCGTCAGATTCTGTCTGTTACGCTTGAATAATTACTGTAATTAAAGTTCCTTTAATTTGAGTTTAGCTTTCGTCTTGTAGGACTTAAGAGTCAAGCGGATCGGTACAGGATTTCTCTCACATGTTTGTTGAATGTCACGTCTGAGTTCCTTAATAAACTTAGAATGGATTTCAATTGCTTATTCCTTTAATTATCTTGGGTACAATACGTATGAGATGTGATAACTAAAAGTAGAAAAGATTACATTAATTTTTATGATCAAGTGAGTTTACATTTTTTAAAATTCCCAAGACCAAGTAAAACATTTCAAAGAGTTGTGTGTATGCGTTAAGAAACTGAAGCGCAAAGACTTTGATATAAATAAGTTAAAGATGTTTTTTCATTATATTTTTCCCTTTTGCTGATTTGAAGATACGTGGTTAATTCTTGGGGTTTGCTTTTAGAGTAATCGCTTGAATGAACTTTAAACAGTTTTGTATGATTGTTTCGCCCATATCTGATCCGATTAGGGTTCTGTTTCAGTGTCATACAAGACAACAACCGTAACAATAGCTAAGGTAATCGATCTGTTTGTCTCTCGGGGTAAGAACACAATTGTCCACGCACTTTCGAAATAAATCATAGAAAAAAATGAAAACCGACTGTGATCAATGCCAAGGCGACACAAATTATGTGAAAGTAATTTTTTAGATGAGAGCACATTGATAAAGAACCCAAAAAAAAATTTATTTTAAAACTACATTTTTGGAGATACAAAAAAGTGACATTTTGTGACGTCATCAAAACTCAATCAATTTGCGGTTTTGCGATCCTTGCAAAAGATGAAAAGCTGAAACCTATTATGATTTATCTGTAACGGTTCAGTGGTTCAGTGGCTCGTTTCTTGTTGCACTTGAGTGCAACATGCACAGCCGCATGTCCTTATCACACAGGACACCGTCAAGTCATTAATCATGCCCCTAGGAAGATTCTGCTAATGACGATTCCTTTTTTTTTGTTTTTTTTGGCAACTAATGAATGGAGCGTTCTCAGCATGCGGATAACCACAATATTTGTTGCCTGTATAAATCAATGGATCAAACATTAATGCACTCATTCTGGTCAATATGAATTGAACTTGCTGCCGAAGAGTTCACACTTTAGGAGTTGACATCACATTAGTTTCATTAATCACTCATTGAGTCTCATTAGTGCTTGCTATTTTAGGGAAACTTTATGTTTTTAGCATGATTGTCGATTTATGTTTTACATTTAATGCTGTGGGAAAAATACATCATATTTGATGTATACTTATGTACAAAATCTCAAGTGATTGTTGAGGAACACCAGAATGTGATTATTTTACTATTATACTATTTTTATTTTGTTTATTCGGTTTCTCAAACTAAGTTCAATTCACGTATTTACATTTGTTGTACTTTTTATTAGATCATTTTGTGTTGGTTTTCCTTAGGTCCTTGTTCTCAGCTTACTCTATTCACCCTTTTTCTATACTTCGACCTGTTTATGCAGTTATGTAAATCTAACCTCAAATTAAGAAAACTCATAACGCCTTTTCGTTGCATACAAATCCTACGTCTTCAGGGCATATCAGTTCAGTTACGCCCGTGAATGTAATCAATAGAGCCCGTGTTGTCAAACATTTACAGGGTGGAGTTCACAAAATTTGTTGTCCTGCCCTCCTTACCCGGGGGCTAAAATGCAAAACTCTTGGCATATCCCGTAGGCAGGTCCCAAGTTGTATACTTCCCAAAACCTGAACATCAATCCTTGAAACTGGAACCTGGGACCTAGGACCTTAAGACCGACCGCCAACTGTGCGAGGGCACAATTATTAGCACTTAAGCGACACATTTGGTGCTTGCAACAAGACTCGGTGTGCTTGCCACATCCTGACGCTGTTGCTGGGGCAACCCTTAAGCAGTCGGCACAAGTGTCGATGACACTTGGAGGGATTTTGGGACTGCGGCCGCTTACCGCAGCCATCGCAAGGATATGCAACGTTGCATGTTGTCGGTTGTCGGTTGATTGTCAGGTAAAAGGGGTAAAGAGTAGGGGTAAGACACCTCATGGGGTACGTTCCTGGCAAACACTTAAGCCAAAGTTAAACGCTTCGAGTGTCGTATTTTTGTTTTTGTTTGTGTGTTTCTTCCTGCTACGCATTTTTGTTGTTGTAGGTTCTCGTACGTTAAGACGCAGCATGAGACGCTCTACATATTCGCCAGATCCTTTGAATCAGCTCAAGACCCAACCTAAATCAATACCGATTCAGAAAACTTTGCTTTAATTCGCTTAAATTGCCGGCAGGACATGGGACCTGGGACATGGGCAATGCCTTTGTGCGAAAACAAATTCTTAAAGGATTGCTTTTGCCTACTCTCCCTATATGTCCCTCTGCTCCCGATTGTTTTGGCCCTGCTGTTGTCACAGCTAAAGCGCTTTAATTTTGATTGCATTCGATTTGTTGTTGTTGCTTTGTTTTTTTTTTTGTGTGTTCTCCTTTTTGATTTTGTTTCCGGCGATGTTTGCACAACTCTTTGACAAATTCGCAGGCTTGTTCCGGCCACGGCATCCCTTTTCGGCATCCTTTTGCAATTTTATTCAGTGAAAGGATTAACTATTTTCGGTATTTGTGTTGTTCTCCTACACGAAAGTAGCCTAGATCTTGCAATTTCTGGTTTTGAGGCTTTGGTATATCCGAAATTGTTGTCTTTTGGTTTTTCTTAAGGGATTTCATTTTGCTTGTTTTTGGTTGTGTTCGTGTGCGTGTGAGTAAACAGTTTGTAACAGTTATTATAGGATTTTGGCTTTGAAAAATAGCATAGCCATGATGGAAAGAGTTATTGAAATTGTTAACGCAACATTCACTTGAGTTATGAGTGTATGAAAATCATCTAATAAATATATCGAAATCATTTTAAAAAGAAGCAGCTAGGATTATTTTATCTACGGATTTTGCATCTATAAGTGTCCACAAGTAAAACTTAATTTCAAGAATTTTTTTAAAAACTTTCGGACATAATAGTATAGTGCTAAATGTACAGAATGCGATACTATCGTTGATTTGTTATTCCATTTTGTTGAATTTAGTTTTCTTTTAGATCTTTTTTTTTTTTTGGGTTTGTTGACATTGATAGAATGTCAGTTGGAGGATTTATTGTTCATTGTCTACCTGCTGAACCTTATTCAACATGTCAACTGTCATTCATTGACTTGCGGGAAATTCCGGTCAATGGTGGCCATTTTTGGACGTCTGTTGATCCCTTTGCAGAAATCCCTTTAGCATTGCTTTCGCAAATAATTAGTTGGCTGTCAACGTTTTGGTTTGTGCCAGAGCTAAAAGGATTTGCCAATGAGCTCAACACCTGCGCACACACATTGCCTCAGATGATGGAATCCTGAGCTCTCGAATCCTGACAGCATGCGCGCCTTCTCATCCAACGCCTGTGGCAATCTATCAACACAACTTTTGTCATCCTTAGAAATGTGTTCAACCTACTTTGATGAAATGTTGTCGTCGGAGCAAATGAGAAATTGCATGTGCTGCTTGTTTGCGCATCATTTCATGTATGTCCAGGAAGGACAGAAGTAGGCTCTGCTTCGTTCAGTATTAAAAGGATAACTGCGACAGACAGTCAACAGCAGCAGCAGCAGCAGCTACTCTAAATGAGTTTTGCTCTACATTGATGCGCCTGCAGAGTTACATTGCGGCATTTACTCTGTGTCCTCAATGTTCTAAATGTCCTGCCTAGTCCAAGCATTGTATCAGAAAGTAGGTCGGCGGTTTGTTTTCGCAAAACTGTCGTTCCATTGAATGCAACTGACAATGACAACAGCTCCTCAGCTCCCTCAATTCCTGTCACATCCCGACGGCAGACAAATTAGCTTAAATGAGCCGGCTTCTCCTTTTCTCTCCATTCAGCCACACCATCAATTGGGGCGGGTGCTCCGTTAGATTTACGAGCTGCTAAGAAATATCGTTAGTTTTATAGAAATATACAGCTGTTGAATTGAATCCATCTTAGTGACGATTCGTTTTGTTATTGATCTTGATATATAAAGCGAACCGTGACAATTGGCAATTAAACTTGTTATAGACTGTGTCTAATTGTAATGTAGAAGGATATAATGTGCCACAAAAGAAAAGTAAAAGGAGGAAGGATGGATGATCTTAATGACAATGTTGTCTCTGAACATGGAGCTAAGAGCTCGACTGTATTTAAATAAATCCAGTGTGTTGAGTATTTTTTGACCCTGGTCTTAAAAAAAAGCATAAAGGCAGCGTGGCTGATCCCATAAATTATATCTATTCTTGATCAGCATCAGCAGTCGAATCGATACAGCCAAGTCTGTCTGTTGGCACACATATGGTTAAAATATTAGTATTTTTAATAATTCTGCATTTCATTTCAAACTCTATTGGTGTACATAATCTGCATATTAAAATTGTTTGCTGTAATTGGTCCAATTACATTTTTGTGGACATCTAAATTAGTGTAATCTATTCGTAAAAAGCATTTTCTCTGCTTACTCCACTCGTTCACGTGATTTGAGCTAATTTACTTGGAGGAACTGTATAATTGGCAAATGCCAAGCAATTAGCTGCAGTTGCTTTAGCCAGGACAGGACAATGACCGTTTTGCCATCTATACTACACATACACTAACAAATCCACATGCACACATATGCGCATATCTATAGACAGGATCATCTAAGCATGCACATTTAGCACGCTGTAGTTTGGCCCTTAAGTTTCGGCACATGTCCTGCCCGAAGGACATACACGGCAATTCAGCTGCAACATAGCCGCAGACCATACTTGGCTTGGTGTGGAATGCTTTGCGTGTCGAATGGTGGCAACTATCGAAGCTGCCGCCTACCGTGTGGCATGCAGCCTGCTGTGCAATTGTTTCGGCTTGCACGAGAGATGGACACGCGTCATATTTTAATTATGACAGCCGGCCCAGGGCTGTGGAGCGGTCAGTAAGTCAGTCAGTCAGTCAGTCAACCAGCCAGCCAGCCAGTCATTCAGTCAGCTCTGAGACTGGTGTAGCAACCCCTTGGCGTTGTAATGACCAAAACAGGAAACAGGATATGACACACATCAGCAGCCAGTACAGCTTCGGAACTCTCACCTTTGTTGACAGATTAGTGGAAATCGGTGTGCATCATAAACTTGACATATTTATTTGACACTTTGATTGTTCTAAGCTTGTCATAATTTTTTGAAATGCTATGCATACATTCTACAGGCTAAAGCCCACATCCTTATAGCGGAGGCACGTAGCATCCTGTTTCTATACCCTGTAGCTCAAACATATGGGTAGAAAGGATATAACAAGTTTGTGGAAATGCTCTGTAGGTATCACAATCAGTGTTACCAGCTTTTACGCCGTTAAAATTTTAAGAAATAAGTTTTGGAAAGATATATAAAATGGAATACCAGAATAATATTATAATAATAATAATATAGTGATGCCTAAAAAAGGTTATGCTGCAACGTTTTATTTAATTTAAAACACTTTTAAACATTTCAATAGTTGATCTAGCAATAATACTCAATTTATACAAATCACAAACCTCGATTTTTAAGATGTATTCGACTTGTGGAAGAACTGCTTAATAAGTTTAGCATTAGGGTGTGCTTTAAATTTCGTTTTGATCATAGTTCAAACAACTTCAATCGTTTGTAGTTTTCGCTTACTTTCGTGATTGTTACAGGGTATTTACTAGTTTAACACGATCGATTTAAGCGTTCTCTATTTGTGTTATACTTAAAGCATACGCCGGATTCGGTCTTTGTGCTCGCTAAACAAACTCGAACTAATGAGTGCGTTTTCATTTACTGGAACACTTCTTCAATGCGCAAATTTGCCAATTATGCGGGTTATGCAAAAAATAAAATAAGGAAAGAAAAAAATGAATAGTAAAAGTCAAGGTGCAACAAAATAACGCGGCACTTGACGTTTTAGTAGGGAGCGTTTTAGTGTGGAGGGGGAGGGTGACTCTAGTTGCATGGACAAACAGCGGGCAGTCTGTGTGTATGTGCGTGTGTGTGTTTGTGCATGTCGCGTGTTCACTTTAATTTCATTACACTGCATTTTGCTCATTACATTGCTCGCATTTTAATGAACTACCACCCCACTCAACTGCAACACTGCAGCATTAGCTCGCGTATCCTGTGGCAGGATTTGACGATCAGAGACGCGCAGGCGCAGACAGTTTAAATGCCCGTTCGCTAAGTGCAGTTTTTAGGGTTGCAACAGCACAGTCTTACTCCCCCTCCCCTTGCCCCTCCATACTGCTCTCCCCGCCGACTGCTTCCTGCTACCGTTTGACCAGCGGTCAACTACTGAAATCCTTCCTTAATGTTGCTGTTGCTGTGCTGCATTCGACTTTTTAAGTTTATAGTTTTTTTTTTCGTTCCTCACGCAAACCCTTTGCATTGCAACGGTCAGCAGTCCTAAAGTGAGGGATAGGGGTAGACAGAGGGAAGGAAATTGATTACTACCCTAGTTTGATTGATGTCTCAACTGACCGTTGAGTGTTGGCGGCTGCACTTAATGGTTATCAAGCATAATGTCATTTGTCAATATATTATTTGACACCTATGTATGTACTTATATAGTCAAATTATTTGAATCAGAATCTGATAAGCATAACGAAGTACAATGCTTGAGCTAGATACTATGCATTAAGGTATCTTTCTATCTTAACAATTAAATATTTCAGTCTAACGAAATATCTGTCAGCCGATTTACAAGTATCTATCTGACTTAATTTGTATCTACAAATTGTTGGCTGGGTCTTTGTCTTAGAAGGTCGCTAGCAGTTAGAAGTTGTTATGAATAATATTAAAGTACAGTATTTCTAAAGTATCGTAAGATGATCCTAGCATTAACATATTCAATATCATATGAAGGGTCTACTGTTATTATAACTATGCCAACCATTTAAACTGTCCCATACTCACCGACAATTGCATTCCATTTGACTACAGTTTATTATACCATCAGCACATGGCTTGTTTGAGGGAAGGAAAGAGAAGGGCAGCTGTAATAACCAAAACATGAGCTAACCATGATATCTAACAACTTTTCTCATCACTTAGCCATCACATCACACATCATATCACAATGACGCGATGTTTTAATCCAGCAGCTGCCCAGCCCAAATAAAAATATATATGTTTGTTAGCAAAACCCACTGAAGCATCCACCGAGCAGTTGATCCACCCAAACAACAACACTTTGAAGTAGGGGCCGTTTATGCAAACATGAATGAGAGTGGAAAATGGGAAATGTAAAATAGGAAATGGACCGCACAACAAGGACCTCAACCTGGACATCGGATGCTGGCTGGCCTATTTAAGTGGAATGGTTTTTTTTTTTTTCATAAAATTTCATAACATCAAGATATGAGCTTTGTATTATCAGATGGGTGGGCAGCACCATTACAACCCGAGGCGGTGTTCTGGCTCTGGGATTACCCAAAAAACGCGAACTGCATTCGTAATTCCTAACGAGATGGCCAACCCCTTTTCCGTAGCTTTACCCCTCCCCTACCCCTTTTAGGACAACTAATGATCACACTCGAGCAAGTCGACAAAATCCTGTAGTCAGTTGCATATTATGTATTTGCTTTGCAGCGCTAATGAAATGAGTTGCGTCGCGCGTCGACCATGTCCTGCTGCAGGACATGCATTGTGTGTCCATCAAGCAAATCTCAAATCGCACACACTACAGCAACAGCAGTGGAAACAAGTATAAGAATGACGAATACTACATACTCTACGTCTATTTCTAAATACTTGTTAAAATACCTGAAAATCTTCAATATTCTGTCAAAGGTTCGGATCAATGGTTAACTTCCGATTTCTAGTCCGTTTTGATTTAATGTTAATTAAATTTAAGAACCGATTTTTTTTTGTTTAAAAATAATATATTTACTAAGGCAGCTAAAAGATTTCCATCAAATTTAACGCAAGATTTCGACGGATGAATGTATGATCCTTTGATATCATTACACATTTAATGAAAGAGTGTTAATACCCTTTAGTAAAGAGTATTGAATGCTAAATCCGCGCGGGGGTTGTCTAACAATGGGTTAGCAAAATGCCAACCCGTTTGGCTGGCTTATTTGGAACCCAGAATTCTATTGTCCTGTTTGGTTAGCCCTGACAGTCAGTCATTCGAGGTGGTTGTTGTTGTTTTTGATGGTCCTGCATTTTATATTTCCATACACATTTAATTGTTTAATTGTCTTTTTTTTCGTCGTCCTCTTTTCGATTTCAATTATTTTAATTATGCCCATTGGGGAAGAAGCCAATGCCAGTTTGCTGCTAATATAATTAGTTAATTTCCAACGATTTGTCTTTGAAAAACCAACAATTATTAATTAATTAGAGTTTTTCGAGGACTCGCGAGTCGCGACACATGTCCTTTACAGTAGCATAGTCGGTGGCGAAGAGGGGGTGAGTTTCATAAATTCAAAAATGTGCCGATATCGTTTCTCTGTTCATATCACATTTCCTTAATAGCTGGGGGTTCTGGGCAATCTAATGCGTTAGCCTTGCGTGAAATCCTTGACTGCCCGCAAGATTAATGTCAAATATCCGCACATGAACCGAGCACCTTGACATTGAAATATGCCGCAAGATCCAGCAAGAAGCCGCTTTTCTACCCTCCTCTCCTCGCTTTTAGCTCTTCCCTTCTCCTTCCATCTTAAAATCTATTGATTGATTCGGCAAACAAATTTCGCTCGATCTTGAGGCTAAAAATTTCATTTTCATTCGACTTTCACATGAAAAATAGAATTTTTCTGCAATTTGTTTGCAATTTTCGTGTTGATTTAGGTCTCAACATGGGCAAATGTTGGTATTTTATTCTGATATATTTGATTTTTGTTTAAAGTGTTAGATATTCATTTGCCTTGGCAGTACGCGTAATTAATCACAAAGAGTAACTTCACAATGATGAATTATATGAAATTCATTTCTTCATGAGCTGAATTTATTTTTAATTTCTGTTTTATTATATATTTGTTTTTCACCTGCAATGAGTGTCTAATTTTTCCTTTCTCTTGTTTTTTGCAGGTAAGCATGATTACATCAACGATTGCTCATCCAATGACTAAGTATGTATATATAATAAATTATTTGTGCATTTAATTGATGCTTGCTTAGTTGTGGCTGATATCATTACTAAATGCTGACTCAAACATTAACTCAAGATGCTGATATTGTTGATATTTTAAGCAACGGATGAACTCTTTCGTTGTCATTAAAATCTTATAAATAAACTATAGTTTATGTGAATACATTTTATAGCTTCACACACATGTTCTTTCTTATATTATGTACATTTGCATAATATACTATAAACATTATAGCATCAATTTTAAATGATGTCGTTCATTAAAAGATCAAAAGAGATCAATAGAATTTTGTGCAGGTTCTTAAAATCAATGAAGTAAAGATAGGATTAGTTCCATAATTTCATCAGTTTTTCATATTGTTAAAAAGCAACTTCAGTATTCCAGAGAATTATTAAGTCGTGCATATTTTTCGATTAGAGTTTTTTTTGTTGCCAGCTCACACATGTATGTGGGCAACTCTTTGGTTCCATTCACTTCATTCAATTTGGCGCAGCAAATTATACATGGCCCATAGCTGCACTTACATAAATTCTTGCGAAATTATTTGCTTGTGACGGGCGCATCAAATGCCCTGGGAACGAGAAGTACTCTTAGTGGAAGTGATGCTGATAATCTTTGGTAATGCGATCATAAAACCGTCACACCAAAGGCACAACACCACATAAAGTGTCTTAAAAAATTGCAACAAAATGTCAAAATCAGTTTTGATCAATATTACATTTTGCACGCCATTTAAGGAAAGGAATCCTGAGATATTTTTCATAGGTCTAAAGAATTTGCAGTTCCACCCCTTAAAAAAAAAAAAACAGAAAAGCAAGAAAAAGTTGGAACATTTTTATTTGATGTATTTTAGTTTTTCGGCGAAATATGTTACCTCTACTTACTTATTTCTAATTTGAGCTATGACCTTGCGTGAAATAGAAAAATTACTCGAGCGTGCCTACGATCCGTTGGATCATCCCTAAAAAAAATGTTGAAATATTAATTACAACAATTTTGTACGGAAAGTGAAAGGTCTTTCGGACAAAGATAATTCTGAGTGAGTGAGGCAGCAGCTAAACGAGTTGACCTAAATGATATTTTTTCTAGAAGAGATTGATACAATTCAAATTTATCAACACAGATCAGTTTTCAACGAATTAAGAAGCAGAAATCAATTGGTTTCCATGCTGAAAATTGGACTTACTCAATTAGCGCTCTCAATTGTTGGATCTAATTATAGAAGACCCCATATGAAATGTCATCTATCGCTTATTGCATCATTTTCAATTCCAATTTAGATCTTCAACTACAAATCCATCGGCAATAATCCACAATATTTTGTAATGCAACAATTGTGTTGTGTTATTGAAGTACTAAAAACAAGAGAAAAAAATAAGAAAAATAAATAAACACAAATAAGCAAAAATTCAAGTGAACGGGCAAAGAGCCACAACCCAAGGGCCGCAACCTCCTCCTGCCATTCTTGCCCACTGACCCTGTGGCAATTTATAGACAGTATCTGCGTCAGCTGCGTTCTTGGATTTACGTATCTGAATAATTGTGAGGGAATACATATAATTTAATTGTTTCAAGCAAAATACTCGTCATAATAATTATACTTTTATAGTGTTTTTCACTTGGTAGCGATTTTCATAGCTGACTTGCGAGTGGAATAGCCGCTATCCAAAAATAATCTAAAAGTAAATTCTACTCGACGTCATAGCCTATACCCTATACAATTTAGTTACAAAGAGAATGATAAGAAAGTCACTTAAGGGATTAATATTTATACAATTTATACAATTGTGAAAAGGAAAGCTACATTGAAAACTCCATCTCAATATTCTTGTTCATGATTTCTGTTTCTGCTTAAATTAAATGGAAACAGTAAGGAATGTTATATTTCTTATCCAAACTTACCTCTCATTTTCAAATAAAGAGTTTGCATTTTGTAATACCAATTTGTAACTAATGTTTTTATATGATTCAAACGGTTCATATAATCTCTTTTGTGACTCCTGTAACCTTTTGAAAACTTTAATTAAAAATCATTCGCATTGAAATGTAAACCTGATTTATATGTAAAAAAAAATATAATTTTTTATTCAATTCGTATACTTATGTAAAAAAAATATAATTTTTTATTCAATTTGTACAGCAGTTATTTATGTAAGGGTATTCGAGTTTCGTTTTCCCTGGAGACAACTCCATTTTATCTTTTTTCAAGAGCCTCTTTTGAAAATTAAATCCAATTTGACTGCCAAAGACGCTGGAGGCAACCCCCTCCCCTACTTTGGGGCTGTCACAGACAGGGAGAAAGAGAGAAATGAAGTAAAAGAGACAGAGATGTGCTCCACATTTTTGGGGAGTTTGTCGTAGTCGGTACTTAACATATTTGCATTGACAAGCAGACACATATACATAAACGTTTTCATAAGTATGGAAGCAATGCGGTTTGGGGTCCCATTAAAAATATTGATTTTCTGCCGTCTGCAATTTTGCCCTTTGGCCACGCAATTGGCCCTTTTTTATCCCCAACTCTTGTGCTTCTCCAACGTCTACACATTTCAATTATTCAACTTAATTTGTGCTTAAAGTGCAAAATGCAGAAAATAAAGACAAGTTTCAATGTTGCACAAGAGATTACTCGGCGAGTATTACGCTGGTCTCAAGTAAAATAACGTAGTTATTAAATTGTTGCTGACAATTTGTTTTTATTGATTTAGCGTCAGCAGCGCAGCAAATTTAAAATTTTCACAAGTCAATCTGTGCAGAATTTAGAAGAACCTCTATTAGTAGTCTCAAATCTACTATGTTTAAAAACAGACAGTTAACATTACCTTTATATATTTATTCATATGTATTTAACACTCCAATTGAACTCCGTTTGTTCGCATATCTCTTTTGCCTGAAATACTTATTAGTTACAGGGTATATGCAGTCGCCGTTTCCGCAGAGTTCATACAAGTCGAGGGGTATGACATTTCGAATTCCCGGCGCCCCTTTGTCTTTATGTACCTCTAATAATTATGTCAAGTCGCATTGTTGCACATTTAGAACTCTCCCCGTCTTGTCTCTGGCCTTTCTCTTTTAATTTTTTGCTCAGTCTTTCGATCCTTTCGCTGTCCAATTTCATGGATTTGAAGTTTTTCATGTTTCTCGCAGCGTTTTACGCTTCATTATAACAAATTGGCGAATAGATGTCGCTCGTGATATTTTATGTATTTCATAGGCTCAAGCAAATTTAAAGTTGCAATTTCTTCCCCATCACCTTATCTTTTCGATTTTTGCGAGTTATGAATTATTAATTATGGCAATCTCGAAAAGGGTTGCGCCATAGTCCAATATAAGTCCATTTGGGCGTGGGAACTAATGCGCTTGTAATTACCGATTGGGGTGAAGAGGGAACTAAATGATGAGTGGAACCGACATTACTGACTTCATGCCATGCAAATTACCAAATTATGAATATGAAATTAGCTGGTTGAGCTCATGAATCAAATCGAATTGAATTGAATGAACTCAAATACATTTCTAGTAGAAGTAGTATGAAGTCATTTTTGGATACGAATGAGATTTTATAGCAGTTTTGTTTGAATTATATTCAAATTGAATTATAATTTTAGATATTAGTAAATTCAATAAGCTAACTAGCGTTAATTTACAAATTGTATAACTTATTAAGTTTAAAAGGTTTGATGTAGTGTAAAAAAAGAAACTGATAAGATTTTAATTTAATGAGTATTCTTTTAGACGGCTATTAATTAGTTCCGTATTAATTCAAATACCAAATACTAAACATGAAAAATATGATGGAATATATATTACTAAATATTTTACTCTTAATATTTGTGCACAGATTAGAGGGATAATTCCTTTGTTATGAATGGAATAGAATTAAAGTCACATATGTTCTGTTCCTTTTTTGTATCATATATCTATTTTATATGATACAATCCCTGATTTTCAATTAATGATTATTTTGACAAAAATAAATGGAATAAATGTTTTGAAATCCAAGCATACATATATATATTTTTATGTTATTTAGAAACTTTAACTTATGTTAGGTAAACAATTGCATTATTCCTATGAAAATATGTATGCGAAGTAGATACGTTTTTATAATATTTATTGCAATGACAGTTCAAACAGTTTAAAAATGTTCTAGGAAATTCCGAGAACGTAATGTATGTATATTATTCGTTGGTATAAATACAACAGTCTGTTTGCAGTTCGCTCACAATTATAAATACCATGAATAATCATATGCGATTTTGGAACAACTCATGAATCATCTCTTCCGCTCAGCAAAGACATGTGCGATGAATATTTGAATACTTATTTTATGCAATGTTCAGGCTGACCCATAAAACTTTCTCTGTTAGATGTTAATACAAATGAGGCGCTACTTGTCCGACTTTTCAATTGTTTTCTTCAACAACCTTTCCCCGCTGTACCCCTTGCAAGCACCTTACCTACTTTTCAATTTCCGCTCACACACATACAATAATAAAAAAAAACGCTGCAAATGTGTTCAACTAAATCAAATGAAATAAATTGTCATACGTTTCAGAACTCATCCCCTTAAAACTATGACAAATTGAGGGTGCTCGCAACAGGGAAAAGAAGAGTAAATTATAGAGTGTTAAAGTTACATGATGAACTAATAAAGCTTGCAAATATTTGAGCAACAGTTGCGGAAATCAGTTAGGGGAAATAAAATGAAGTGTAAGGGAAGGAAAGGGATGGCACGCATCAGATACAAAAGTATCAAATGACCTGGGGTGTGGTGGGAGATTGGTGGGTGGGTTGTAGTGGTTGCAACATTTGGTGGTTAGCCAACGCCTTCTAGTATTAAGTGACCAAAGCTCAAGGGAAACCTAATTTGTTTAACAACCATACACACACAAATATACATATGCAATTAAAATTGCTAGGGGAGTAGACTTGGGTGGGGATAAGAGAGTCGAGCAGCGCACCCTCCAAGTTGCTCACGTAATTAGCCACAAGCTAGGGAGGGTTGCGTCGCTGTTAGTTCTAGTGGTACTTGAGCTTTTAACCCTTAAAAGCTCAAAAATTTATTAACGTCATTTAACTTTTTTTCCGTATTTCTATTACGATGATTTGTGTGGAAAAACCAGCTACTGAAGTAGCTCAATTGAAAAGGGAAAGTGTCGCACATACTGCGTGTCGAACAACCACCCACATTGCAACCCCAAAGTCATCTCATTTATAACCCAATGTGCAACATTTGTCTAGCAAATCTGGGCAAGTTCTTTGCAACGAGAGGTAAACTTCTTGAAGGGTGGCAGGACGCGCCCTTAAAGTTCTTTGCTGCAGGTTGATTAGAAATTCCATTAAAATTCCATAAAACAGAAATGAACGATAGCCGCACCCGGTTTTGTTTTTCACAACTAATTTTCAAGGGGAATGCTGAACACCCACCCAACCATCCCTGACACCCATCAAACCATCTAAAACTTCGGAACAACAACTGGCGACAATTTCAAGTTCCATTGCAAAATCGCGTGTGACTTCAGTCGCTCTCTTTCTTTTTCTCCCTCTGTCTTTCTCTCTCGTTTGATTTCCTTCTGTCTTTAATGATGTCCTCTAATTAAGTCGCAAAGTGTGGCCCTGCTTGGAACAGGTCGTCTATCTCTTCTCTCTTATGACCGTGGTCGTGTGTCGTCTGGTGCACCGCGTGTCCCCGATAAGTGTGGCGAGTGTATTAAATTATCGAGCATATAATGCAGTTCACGTGCCGAATACAATCCCCCATAGCTCTTTGTAGCATTTACAAGCTTATCGCGTTTTGCGATCTGATCCGAATTTACTGACTTTACAACTGTATGTAGATTTGCATTTGTTATAAAACCCAAATAGTGTTACTTTTTGCAGATTAGTGATAAGAATACACCGTGTCTTTGAAAAGTTTTCTTTTACGATAAGTAGAGGTTGTGAGTTTAGTCTCATATGTAATACTTTCACTGTTTTCTATAGTTCTTTTGGTGCCAAACATATTCCTTAAAAAACTTTCTACGTAAATAACTATACTTACTCACATATAATCAGATATTGTCACTATATATACTTACTGAGGTTTACAGAATATTTATCTAGCGAATTAAGCTGTAAAGATAAAACTTATCTAAAGTCGGCCAACAAGATAAATCTTACAAATATCTTTTTTTAACAAAATTCTTTAACTGTTCTTTCCCATTAAAACCGTATCTTAGATCCACATAACCTAGAAATCTGTTCAAATTAATGCTAAATTTTCCGGCTTTTTCCGCCACGTATTTCTCCCAACAGACTTTCGCAAATTATATCAGCATTGCATAAATCTCGTTAACAAGCAATACCAACAACAACGAACGACAAATTATTGTTGTGCATAGTAAATATATAATGGCACATGTTCGTCTCGCGGCTGTGTCCGTTCACATTTGTTCGTCTCTATAGGAAGTGAATTTTTGCATTGCACAAATAACAACAAAAATAAAATCAACAACTGCAATAGAGGTAGCTCCCAAGCGGCCCACTAACCGAAACCCCAACTAGAAAAAAACCACAAACGCTGCAGACATTCAATGGGTTGGTCGGTCCCCCCACATATTATCATTATTATCATCATCACAGCAGCCAGTTATTACCTCTCTGCACAACAACAGTCATAAAAACAACAACAAGAAGAGAAACGACAACAACTGTTTATTATTGCATTTTGATTTCCGTATGCTTCTTTTGACTCAATCTCATCATCACTCTCTCTCGCTCTCAATAGCCACAAGTGAGTTGGGAAATTTTAACAGTGCTCTGTTAAGTCGCTTATGGCGACTGTTGCGCTTATCATCCCGTACATGCAAAGGCGTCATTCCTTGTGCATTTGATAAAAACTGTATAGATATTTATATTTTTGACTTTGCAATGAATCAGACCATGTTTAACTTAAAACTACAAAAAAAATAAGGGAAAACATTCAATTTTCAGAAATGTCAGAATCGACAGTCAGCGCTGCTTCCTTGAAAGGAGCAGCGGAAGTTGAGATATAAAATTACATGCTCAAAGCGTAACAGCAAAAGCTAAAGAATGGCATTCTTACTAGCCAGCTTTCCTGTTTTTTTACCTGACGTGCTGGTCAAAATGCAGCTGTTAACAGCACGTGCTGAGCCCACCAGCTGCTGGCCAACAAGAGCGCCAGTTGTTTGTTCTTGTGTTACCTGAGAGTTAAGGTGCTTAACTGCAATCTGCAGGCTCACACCGCAGTTTACAGCCTACATAAATGTTAGCAACCCGCAACATTTACATCGCTCTGTTAACTTAACCTACTGCACGCTTTAACAGCCGCCTTTCTGCTGAGAGAGCTGTTTCGGGCGCCTCTATATGGTCGCTGTTAATAAATCCCAACAGTTCGGTTTCGGCCATCGTGCAGTGCAGACGTGTTGAGCGGGGTTGTTGTTCGCCGTTTTTCGGCTTTGTGTCTGGCGTACAATTCGCGTAGTTTTCAACTATTTAGCAATTTTTTGTTGTAATCAAAGTATTGACAGCAATAATAAATTGCCAAAGCAACACACCAATGTCGTCAGCCGTATAAATACTTATGTGCATATAAAATTTTGGCTGTGCCAAAAATAAAATGCAAAGTGACTGACTAAACAATAGCAACAATCAAATAATAAAATATCAACATTAGTCATAAACAAAATGTTAAAATTGCACAACAAAGCCAAACAAGTTGCAAGAATGTTGCTGAGGAAGCCAATAAGTGCAAAGAAAATAAATAAATAAGTTTGTGCACGAAAAAGAACAACAACCAATTGAAAAAGGATTACACAAAAATAAAACAAACAAAACAGAACCAAAATTAAAAATAGCAACAGCAAAAGCTACAAACCGTTTTTCATTGCCAACACGCGCAATTAACGGAACACCTACGACAAAAACAAATAGATCATCAAGAGTGGAAGGCAACAGACCAAGGAGCTTAATACCGTTAGATTATCATCATGTTAGCTGTAAAAAACTTCTTTCTGCCGGAGCGGACCAAGGCTCCAGAGACTCCGCAACGTTTTTCGAGGATGCCAGAAGCTTTTCTGCGTTCCATACGACGACGCTCGCTGCGAGTAAAGCGCGCCAAAAGCTTAGTAGTGCCGGATCGTGAGAAACGCAAATCAGGTGAGGTACAGTGTCGATGTAAATGCGACCAGAGCTTTAAATGTGCTTAAATGGATTATACATAACTGAAGAACAAAGCTTTAAGCGGGGTATTCAGTTTTCTAAATTCTATAGATTAAACTAGCTTTTAATAGAAGTTTATACATACTTACTACTGAAATACCCAATGTCACTAAAGATCGAGTTTTTAGCTTTATAGGCTATATAGATATATAGTCATAGTCATAGATATTATTAATACACCCAATTTGAACATTGCAAAAATCTGTATAAAGCTTTTCTTTTAAATTTATTAGAGTGTGAACCATTTCATCAAATTGTGAGATTACTGAAAAATTATATTTCAAGACTTTAAGACCTATGCCATAAGGTTACATCTCATAAGAGCTGGCACCTTGAAATCGACAGTTAACATAGTTAACGTTTAGTGCACATTTCATAACTTAGACGTAAGCCAAATTACCAAAAAGTTGGCTTCATTAAACTTGTGAGTTTTTCACGATAGCTCTTTTTAATTGTTCCCAAATGTAAAATCAACTGCTGATGACCTTGCGCAAAGCTCTATTAATAACGAAAGAGTTGCCCAAAAAAATATTGTATATGGATATTTAACAAAAAAAAGTAAGAAAAAAACCTCCATCAAAAATGGCACTTCGCGTGTCATGTGCCAAAGTTTGGCAACAAAAACAAAAGAAGAGGAAGCAACAACAACAACCATGATAATTATAATGCAATTTGACATAGTTTCTTTTGCTTTGATACTTCCTCAGTTCCGAGAGCTGTTATGTCAAAACTTGGCCAACAAACAACAGAGATGTGACAACATTATGTCCCAGCTTTTCAAATAGCTTTTTAATACAAAAAAATATGTAATTTGCAATGCTTTTGTCTTATTTACGAAAGCTGACGAATTGCAAATCAAGTGAAAGGGCTACAGCGAAAGTTGATGACACAAAAGAATCTAAAATACCCGTCTCTTAATCAAGTAGCGTCCATTGAATTTGCACTGGTTTTGTCACGCTTAACACTGACTCACATTTTGGCTTCTTGTAGCAATTAACATGCAATTATCGATTCTCAAATACTTAAATGCGGGCGACAACTGAAAACCTTGGAATGTATGAAACAGACATTGACACAGTGCAATGACAATCAATGTCAGCTAATGACGTCAAAGAGTAACAATACAACGTGTAAAACAAGCCAATATACACTATGTAACAAGTGCAGGGCTTTCTAAGGGCTTGTTGTTGGGATGATAGATAGAAAGATAGATTGTGAAAGTGGCGTGAGATAATCTAGGACTGCACTGTTGCTAACTAAGGTAGAGGGTTAGGAAATAGGAAGGATAGAAAGACGAAGAGTAGCTTGCAGAATACAAATAATAACGAGTTTGAACATTATAGAATAAGGTTCTCAATTCTAACTTGGAAATTGAAAAAACAAAAATAAAGAAAGGCAAGAATAAATATTAAAATTTTAATACAACCATTTCATCAGATTTTTTAACGTATCTGTTTTAATCTTAATTGAGTGTTTGTGTTTTTAAAGCTATTTTTTGATATTATGACACCATCTATTTTAAATATGCCCTCCCTCGACCCCATTAATCGTTATACACAATCGCAAATTTCACACATTCGCAAAGCTCATTAGACATTCTATATATAACAATAGTAACATATATGAATTTAATTCCATTCAATTATTATTAAAGTTGACTTGCGCCATTTGTAGTCGCTAAAGACGCTTTACTATGATAAGATAAGAACGAATACAATTACTTTTTCTTTTCTCTTCGCACGATCTATAAACTAATAGTATTTTTTTGTATTCGCATGTATTTTCTTGGCGTGCCCCACAAATAGTTGATTAAATAAAAAACCTGATTCATATTCAGTCGAGCTGAACTGAACTGAATTGATAAGCATGCCAGTTCCAGTCCGATAACGTAGCTGTTTGTCTATAATGCTAGGCAAATATCGTAGAAAATATCTGAAACATATAACAATGATTTCGTATACAAACTCAATATACCAAATGTGTCCAATTTCCTGCTGCTTGTTGACTTTTCAAAGACCTTGACGGTTCGCTGACGTTCTGAGATGGAAATGGATCTTAGATTTACGTATAATGACATAGCTGAAAGCCAGAAACACTTTATATAAAGCTTTTATTTCATTTATATACCCTTACAGAAGGTATCATAATTTGGTCATGAAATGTGTAACACATTGAAAAGTTTCGACCAAATGCCATTAAGCCTTTTTCGTATTAATACGTCCGTAGCAAGTTTTAACATAACTTTCAATGTACAAACATAATATATAGTATTTTTAGAAACAATCAAAAAAGGTATTTGATCTTCACCACCTCAAAAATAGTGATTAATTCTTTTTTGTTGCCTCCGCACAAAAGTTTTTTAATGCTTTTTTGTTTGCATTTGTTTATTTAATTATTTCTTTTTATCGCTTTAAAAGCTTGAATTTTATTTGGTTTTTTGCTTGTGCACTCAGCACAGCATTTTAAAAAACATTTAGTGGCAAACCAGAAAACCGAAAACAAAAGCAAGAATTTGCTTAGCACATTTTGCATGAGCAGAATAAAAGAAGATGAAGAATATGTTAGAACGTTGCCAAATGAAATTGAAAGAACAAAATAAAATTAAAATAATACGCAATTGTTTTTGCTTGTTATAATGTACGAACTGGGTCTCGAGAGCTGTATCTATGAGGCAGAAGCAGATCATGGGATCATTTAGATGACTCGCTTGTGTTGATCATCATCATCATGAGAGTGTGTGAGATCATGGTAATTAATGCTGAGCTCTTGTCATGTACTTGAACAAGTTTCACTTGGATTGCGTGTACATTTAATAGATGAGGTCGCTAAACTATGGAAAATCTGTGAATTTTTGTAGAAAAGTGAAATCTGTGGAACTTTCAGACATTTTTAATTGTTGCAATTCCACTATAATTGCTTTAATCTTAGTTTAACTAATAAATTTCACTTGTACGTTAATTCCATCGCCTACAACTGACCTCCAACGAACCTTAATTTCCTTAAACTAAACTCACATGTACCCTTAATTAAACTTGACAAATTTTGTCATCTCACCGAGAGTTTGAGTATCAAGACACACTAAACAGAATTAATGATCAGCCCACGTCAATTAAACAAAAACGCCCACAAAATGAATAAAGCAAAGAAAACATAGTGTGGTGGCTCTTGCCTTTTAAGGAGCACTGTGTTTGGGCACAGCTCGAGACTTGAGTCATGCCAAAAGAACGACTAGATCACTATTGATGGAATCAAATTTAAACCTCGAGATCAGGTCCATCTATTAGGCACGCTTACAGATCAATCGATTCTCTGATCTTTGCGATTTCTGAACTGAGTTCAACTCACAGCCAATTCTATTGGGCACCATTAATCATTGACTTCACGGCCAAGAGACTAACGAGACGAGTGTGACACTTCTTTATATGGATTCTCCAGTTGGGCGCACTTCCAAATATGTGGAACGATTGCAACAACATTTACTAAATGGTGTTAAATTTGTTTCTGTTTTTTTTTCTTCATGTATCTATCTGTCTATATCTTTATCTCCATTTTTATTTTATTTTTTTATTTAGCTCGTCGCACGCGCCGCCTTTCAAAGCTGAAAGTAAATGCACCTTTGGATCTAGCCTGTAATTATCTTTTTCTCTTTCGACTGTCTCTAGAGAGATAGAGAGGTCGTTGCTGTAATTAATGAAGTTTTGTGTGATCTTTCATAAATAGAAGTTATGATAATAATAACTACTTTACCATTTTTTAAAGTCTTTATCATAGCCTGAAAATTGAGGGCGTTTAGTTAAGCTGCAAGTCATAATTATGGGGGTTGACTAAAGGAAAGTCTAACGGTTCTATTAAATATAATGATATATGATGCTCAAGTATTTAAGTTTAGTTTAGTTCGATTTTCAGTAGCTCTTAATTCACCCATTCTTTTAGTTTAATCTAAGTTTAATTAATATTCTTGTTAAATCAGAATATGATAGATTATACTTTCATTCACCCAACTGGTTCTGGTTAAAGTCGTGTGAATTTTCCGGCTGTTAACTGAGTACGATCGCTGATGCATAGCCAAACATAAGGAAACAGATCTTCAAAAAACCGTTGATGAATGTATTTTGTTTTTAAGACAATTCTTAGACTAATTCTTAACCAATTAGTCGAACATTTGATAGCACCCACTCGTTTAACCCTCAGAATATGCAAAACTGCGCTTTCAACTGTAACGAAATCCAACAGTAAACAATTTAAAAAAGAAAATTTAGCTTAACATTTTCCCAGCAATCAAAAAAAAAACTTCCCAACACAGTCAGTCAGTCGTACATCTTCAATATTCAAATTTATTTAGACAGTTTTTTCGAACACTTTGCGTATTTTCAATTAAATCATTTGAATGGAAGACGAGAAAAACCTGTCAAATGGAAATTAAATTTAAATGCATTTTCCTTACTCTAATGAAAAATGGATTAGAAAATGGAGGGAAAAAATTATATATATGCAAATGAGTTGACCAAACGACACGTTTCAAGCGCCGCTTCCGTTACCAACTCGGTGGAGACACTTGCTTAATGTCCATGAAAAATATCCACCACCAGTTGCTGTCCCCTTACCTCTCCCTCCCCGTTCCACTTCCAATTCCAGACCCTGGTCAGGTTGGGTAAGCAGATAGCGGGGAATTTTTACCAAATAAGCCGGCAGTTTTTATTGTATTGCCTATTGAAGCTCGTATCGGTATCTATTCGGTATTCACAAAACGATCAAAAAACATTGAATGCTGAATAGTGAATAAAGTGAATAGGCTGCACACTTGTTAACCATATTTGGTTCTGGTGCTGCGTTTTGGGCCCTTTGGGTCGTGCTCTTTTGTGTTTGGCTTTGAACATTGAACAAATCCCAAAAGCCCACAGCTCAGTCTTTCTCTCTATGTCTGTCTCTTTATATGGGATGTGGGATGTGAAACAGCGGAAGTTCTATTCCATTCAGCTCTTAACTGTCCATTGTAATTCTAATGCGATGTTGCACTTCGACGCCCTGAAAGTGATATCCAAGGTTCTTAAACATAAAGCCTAAGTGTTGATCATTAAGTTAGTCTTCATTTATTCGATATTTCCGTGGTTACAAATCTGTATACACATGATTGGGTACGTCTGTGTGTGTGTTGTTAGGTTTAGTCAGATTCATATGATTCTCTTCTGGGGAACCTACATGAATCTTACAACATAACCGGTTCAAGTGGTTATTGCGGTTGTTGATTCGCATTTTCGGTCGCTCTGCTCTTTGGTAGGCACTTTTTACTGTGTGTGTGTGTGAAATCTACACTCTCCTGCGGGCTGGCTAATGAGCGTAAATTCAATAGAGTTTTTAATTGAATATTGTGAATGTCTTTGCCATTAAAAACACACATCTCAGATAGAAGAGATAGAAAAGACATTGAAGGTTTGTTGGGAAAAGACACGACATTGAGCTTAAAAGTGTATTGAATATCTTTAGATATATCTTGGTTTTTATGGTACATATAGTAAAATACATATAGTAAAATAGGGTTTCTGAGCATCCTTTGATGCTTCTAATAGAACTGACGTTGGTAACAAATGGAACTTCTGAACTTACAATAATATCCCTTCTACAGCCAAAGTGTTTCCAAATGCAATCCAAAGACTTGTTGGCCAGTGTAATTCAATAGCCCGGCAGCAGACATGCAATGGAGTATGACTGATAGCAGTTACTTACTGTCTCGTAGGTGCCTACGTAAGCTGTGCCAAAACAACAACAACAACACACTCACACACACACACACACACACACACACACATGCAGTAATCAGTGTAATGAGCACTAAGTCATTGAACCGCAAAAGACAGAGACATAGCCAGATTGAGATTGAGGCAACAAAACAGCCTTAAAATACAACTCTTCAACACGTCAGTCAGTTCGAAGACAAGTTGAAGAAACGCTGCAGAGGGAAATAACTGCAGCCAATTTAATTCAATCTGAGGATAACTGAAAATCGTTTTTTGGTAATTCAACTTTTTGGCCAACTAACTAACAAGCTGACACGAGACCTTGTTTATGGGCATTGTCCAAGCCCGCGTTACCGGCCTCGGTCCGGCCCCATAAATAAGAATGTAATGAACGAGTGCAGAACAATGGGCATCATAATTTTGCACACCGAGAGGCGCTCCGATTTCTATAGAAAGGTCAGGCAAAAGACTGACCAAATGGTTCGATTTATTCGCAGAGTCCCGCTGCGGTCAGCGCAAAGGAAAGTAAAAGTAAGCAATTTAAAGATTTGTTTCGCTTGGCCGAACTAAGAAAGTAAAGAAAAGTCAGCTGGTCAATCGGTCGGTCGGTCGGTCCGTATTACATAAATCCAGCTGCTATATATAAGATCTGTGAGCCATAACAAGACGCCGCCTAATTAGGTAGTGACCATGAAAATCGATTAATTGAGTCAAATTTATTTTATTTTATGCGTGCCAAGATCAGTTACAACACCTTAAAGAAATGAATAGAGAAATGCAACATCATATTAATATTTAATTTTAAATGTAGTTTGGGATAATATAATTGGAATTTAACCGTAGATTACTGAAACAAGCAGCTTAAAGTTAGCCAAGAAAAAGATATCAAAAAGATAGAAGAACAAAATAACCCATAACTTACAAGAAAGATGCTTAATAAAATATGAAATTGTGGTTGCCAGGTTGGTATTGAATCTGGGGAAGAGCTAAAGATAACCACAGGCAATCAAAAGATGATCAACATCATAAATATGAAATATAAATACGTTTGCCATTTGGTTAGAGGCAAGAAAAGAAGTAGGGGTAGGTAGGTGTAGGGGCACGGGCTGCAGCTGCCTACGACGCGTGCAGTAGAAATCCCAAGAAAATAAAGTACACAACTTTCTTTGGCAGAAAAGAATAAGGGAAAATAATCGCAGCACTTTTCCTACCATTTTTGCTGTGCATTTCCCATTGCAGTTTTCCTTTGTACACAGCTGGCACTTCATAAATATGTCATATTTAATAGAGTTCAGCAGTTGCTACTCCTGTAGATGAGTAGATGCTACTGGGAATCAACCACCAAGTGAAACGCCTGCTTTGACTTCTATTCTCGTGCTGCTCACTTGCTTTCTATCCACCATTGTCAACATTTGATTGACTCACTTCGTATATCTCAAATGCCGGGTGTCCTTTTTTTCCAACTTCTTTTCAAACTACCATCACTTTTCTTGGGAGAATTACAAAAAAATTAAAAAAAAAAAATAGGTAGAAAATATTATTTTTGATCATTGTAAAATGATCTGTGTCATAAATTTGTCATTTAATCGCTTTTGTGTTTTTTGATACAGTCGTTTACCTTAGAGTTGAGCAAGGTCTGGTCATTGGCTTCATATGAAGAAATTCTTCATAGATTAGATTCGTTTTCATTTCCATTTGATTAGATTAAATAAAGTGAATCAGCGATATGAAGAGTTATTATTTTCTTTAAAATATTACAAATTTTATTTACTATGAAGGCTCATTCCTTTTGACTGCACATTTACTTTCAATCGAAAATTTATAACATTTCTGTGCAAGGTAAAATTTACTTCATAAACAAATGAAATTCCTCTGCACTTTATTATTTGGAATTGTACAAGTCGGGCATAGTTACTACCTTTGTATATGTCTAATTGTAGTGGTTTATATGATCTCAGAGTCCTTCCCGTGTCTAGACATATTAACACGCCAAAGTTTTTCTTTAAAATGAGACGAGCGTATCTGTTAGTCTAGCAAACCCATTTGTTTTATTGTTGTATTTTTTCTGCATTCCTGCTCAAAAAGTAGTTCGAAAGTTGAATATACTTATAGTTGTAGCGCATTTGCGTGTCATTTTTCATGTGCAGAAACAATTTGCTAATTGCAAGTAATTGAAATGAAAATGACGAGTATATAAAGTGGGGGACTATTGGAGTCGTAGTAAAAGCTGATGTAGTCTATATGAAAATTGATAAAAAAAAAAGAAAAAACTCCCCCTCGGTGTCTTAAGTGCTGATAAGTAGGTAAAGACTCTTGTTTTTTGTTTTGCTTTTTAATTTATTTTCTGGTTTCCAATTTGTCGTGTTTCGCAAGTCAATTTTTCTGTATACATATTTCTTATATGATAAATGAGTTACCATACACTCACAAATTGGAATTGTGACTGATAAACGAAAAAGAAAAAATGCGCAGTTTGGTCAGCTAATTTTGAATTTTTGTTGTTATTTTATTCATTTTTAGTATTTCCAGTTTGCCAAAAATGGAGTGCAAGACCTTCAGGTTCTCAGTGCATAAATTAAATTGGAGATATCTCCTAGCTTGTACCTGAGCTCGTAAATCTTTTTCTTTGGACCAATGAGAGCGTCTCAGATCTCAGATCTAACCCTTTCTAATTGACCCTGGCAGTTCAAAGGGGTGTGGTCTATGCTGATCTTTCTGGGCTCAGGATGCTGAGCCACTTAACACGCGCAATGAGTGTTTGTGTATGTGTATGTGTCTACATACATATATGTTTGTGTGGTATGTGGCATCATTCACAACCTTCAGCTGTGTTTGGACAGCGAATTAAAGGCAATTGCCAACTGAGAGGCGCATATTCAATTCAATTTATCAAAATTCAACACATGTTTGACGCCCCTACTTGAAACTATTCACTTATTCACTCATTCATTATCTTTTTCACTCATTCATCTGTGTTTGTTTGTTTATTTTCCATATTATTTTGCTAATGATGCGTAAATTTCTATGTCAGTACGCTAGTTCTTGTTGGTTTCAAGTATAAATAAGTAAAACAAAAAATAGTTTGCTGATGAAGTCATAGCAAGTATTTGTTATTTCTCCTATTTCTCCAACTCCTCCACCCTATACTATACGATATACGATGGTGTATTTAATATTCATATGAAATTCCTTCACGTGACACGTGACGTATCTGTCAGATACATTTTGTAAGTAGCAACATGCTGAGAAGGTTGCGTGACCAAACCTTGAAGGTGTCGCAGCCATTCGTGCAGAACTTTTCCAATAGACAACAGTTGGATGAGCAGTCCACACACCCTCCCATTCTCACTACTCACTATTCAAGTTATTGTATCTCTTTTGAAAATATTACTACTTAAGTATAAATGGTTTGCACGTTCAAATGAACCCTAAATAAGCTATTTATATAGTATTTCGTAATCGTTGGAATATCCGAAAAATAGTTTAGAAATTTACGTACTGTTAAGGAATATAGTGACTTTCCTAATGATAACTTAAGCTGATCTTATAGTGAGCTAATTGTGTCCGAGACTAAAAGAAAGTTGATCACTTATCTTACACTAAATGCATCTGAGAAATGTTAAATATCTCAAGTTTAAGAATATCTTTTCAGTAGATTCTTATAGTGATAGCTGTTTATAACTTTCCAACTAACATTTCTTCATTTGGCATAGCCCAAAAGTCTCTACAAAATAGTATCTTTGTCAATTAAAAACTCTAACTTTTGATTCGAGTGTACAGGAACATGGTGTGATCTGGCTCTGCTAAACTGGTAACCAAAATAAGAGTCCACAGAGCAGTTGCTGATTTACCTTTTGCCTTTCTTTCTCTCTCTCACTCTTATTAAATTTTCATTCTAGGTCTTTGTCCCGTCTTAATCTTGTTTGTGCAATCGCCCTTTGCTCCTTTTGGGCTTTGGCTAATTTTCTTTGCCTTTGTTTCACATTTGGGAATGAAAAATCTGCTTTCAACTACCGTTTTTGCTTGCTTTTTGCCACCAGTTTCGTTGATCTTTTTTCACTGATCTCTTTCTCTGCCAACCTTTCTCACTTCCTTTCTCTCTCTCTCTCTCTCTCTCTCTGGCTGAGCAAACACAAAGAAAGTAAATCAGATTTTGGAGCAGATGTGCGTCCTACATAGGACACAACAACGCCAACACCAAAATGAAAGAAACCCAAAAAGAAATGCTAAGGTTGCTGCTACCTTCTCTGAGTTGGAATCTCGTCTGATTTATTGTTCTACTCGGACGGTCCACTGTCCCGAGATGTCGACACGGCCAGCCTACCTAAATATTTTTGTAGGTTTGGTGGGCTCATGCAAATACTGCTTATATGATTTATAAGTACACGTATATGAATTGCAGAAATCCATGCCATAAGCAAATTTGCTATGGCTTATGGTTATGGAGTATTCAAAATCCATTAATTGTCCAATGCATCAAAACATGTAGGGAAAATTTCTATGGATGTCAGAGAATAGCAATAGAACAAATTTAATTCCAGTATTCTCTGCGGTCTTTCTAATTAGCGTAAATGAATTCGCATTCGGCTTACTAATGAGAGGGAGACAAACTCAAGGCTGCATTTTAAATAGTTGACAAGGTAAATGCCGCTAACTACTCTGCGATCCTTTATTTGTACTATATATATTTATTTGCATTTACTTGATAATTCCATCTGCTTGTTAGATCTTACAGCATAAAATACTCGAGTTATACCCACTCAGTTAATGTACACAATGTCCTTGACTTTGAGCGAGTAATAACCAAGTTAACATTGTGTGTTCTATGTCTCAAGCCACACACAAGCTGAATTTGTTGTGGGTGATCGTAAAAACGTAACTGAAGAAATACAGAATATTTATGTTTTGGGCTACCGTAAACCACTAAATGGTAATAAAATTTATGACATTTCCAAGTCCCTTTTCTAGTAAGTAATAAGTAAATACGTATTTTGATCTGATCCTTATCCTGGCACACTTCAAATGGTGATAAAATAGAGTTCACTTCAGCTGCCAGCAATAAAACTAAGCCAGCTACTTGATAACTATACATGTGTGCCTCTCGGGTCAGAAGGTCAATGATAACAGCTAAAAATTTAAAGAATGGAATAAAAGATGTAGGTAAAAGCGAAAAAAAAGAATAAAAATGTTCGTATTGTGCGCTAATTAAAATGCTTAACCCACATCAAGAGGCAAATCCCGGAATTGGGTAGGCTGAAAGAAAAAGGAATCTTAAATGGGATATATGGTAAATAGTAAACAAACAAACAAAACTGGGACAACAACCCTTTTGTAGATTTTTCCTTTGCCTCTTTCCCCTTTCCCTAAGAAAAGCCAAGCAAAGAAAGCTAGAAGTTTTTCAATTTTGAGAAAATCTAATGTCTTGGGTTGAGGCTCGTTTGCATACGTAATTAGTTTGGGAATTGTGACAACGATGGCGACATTTGACATGAGTTTGAGTTACGATCGTTACAAACATAGATAAATGGAAAGAGGGCGATTAAGAGACTGAGGTAAAGGTGGCTGGGGTACCTTATCTTTACACCTCCGGCTGGCGGTTTGAACTTTACACATAAGCCGATCTGTTCTCCCAAGACAGTTGACATCATTAGTCAAACTTAAAGACGCATTTGTAACTGAAGGTTTTGTCTCTGGTCTGTAACTTTAAGCGCCTCTAGGCTGATGAGGCACTCATTAATTAGACGACCGACATTGCTCAAAAATGTTGTTAGGGTTTAGGTTCCATGAAGATGATATCGAGAACCAGTTGCCGGCCATATTTGATTTAAGTTCATTTCATTTTAGGGCCATGCAAATTGCAAAACCGCGCTAATTTTTATTCTTTTCTGGCATATCAGTTTCACAAAGTAATTTTTTTTCTTCTTATTTACATACATATATGTTTTTTGTTTTGGGTAGCATTATATAACAAAAGGCATATTTATTTCGTTTTAATTTGTAATTTTGCGCTATGGTCAAGGCGAGGTAAGAGCTTAAAACCAGTTGAACTTGTTACGGAATCTTTACTTGTCCATAAAAGGAGACACGGCTCGACTCGACGCAACTCATTTTGCTCTCTTGTCTCTGGTGAAGTCCATTAACAAGCTGGAACAAGTTCTCAGTGTCACCTTTGAGACGTTGTCCATATCCATGTCCATGTCCATGTCCTTGTCCACGTCCCTTTCACTGTTTACTCAGGCGACTCTTAACAACTCATAATAGAGCAATTTTCACGTGTCCTTGCTGCCTAGTAAATCATCAGACGCAGCACAACTGGTCAGCCAAAAGGATCAGTAGTTCTTCTATTGTCACTCCTTTCGACCTAACAACAAACTGCCCAACTCCCTGGGTGTGCTGGAAGGAGGGAAGTTGAGCTGAGCTGACCTGAGGTGGGTTGAGCCCTTCATTGAAATTGATCGTGGCACTCATATTCTAATGGCTTGGGCTTGGATGTTGCACTCAAGATTAACGAGTACTCACAGTGGCATTTTTATAGTATTTTTATTTTGGGTTTAACACTTAGTTACACATTCGAGCACGAAGTGCGCTATAAATTGTTAGCCAATTAGTCAAAAAAGAAACGAAAATAGAGGAGATGGAATAGCTTTTACACAGACTAGACTTTCGTGAGTTAAAAGCTTTCATTCTCTTTAGCTTTTACCTGTAGGATTGAAAAATCTCTCTGCTACATGTGCAGCGACTACTCCGACAGCTGTGCTGAGCTTCGAGTTTAATTTCCTGGCAACTGTTGCCGCTAATTTAATCTGACCTTGAAGACTTTGTTATCAACGCCAGACGGTCGACGAGAGACAGCTGACTGTGGATCTTAGTTTTGATTGAGCGACTGGCCCAACAATGAGCTGAGCTAATTTAAATCAGAAAAGTGTTCAACCAACTGACAATTTAAAAGTTTTTGCACATCGTTTGCAGGGGCAACCCTCAAGATACATATACCCCGAAGACAAGCAAACAATTGCCGAAAACTGAAAACTAGCTTCCAAAGCTGTCAATCAAATTGCGAAGCAAGGATGATATATGTACCTTTGCGTGTATACACACATCTGTAGTTGGTCTTCAATAAGGACTCCTCAACTACATTTGCATAAGAAGAATTACTAATGATGGGTGCCTGAGAGAAGGCCCAAAAAAACTTTTGCCCGGCACATGTGCCACATGAATTGTAGGTCAAAGTAAAAAAAAAGGCTGAAAATATGTCATCGAAACGAGTTTTTAAACTCGCTAATTACGTGTCGAACTAGTTGAGAAACTGTTGCTAATGATGATTTGATTTCTTTCCAACCTATTTACAGATTCCTTTGTAAACAGCCAGGAATGGACAATTTCGCGCTCGGTGCCTGATTTACGACTCGGTATTGTTGGCTCTCTAAATTCTGGTAAATCGGCTCTGGTGCATCGTTATCTCACCGGTTCCTATATGCAAGAGGAGTCACCCGAAGGGGGACGTTTCAAAAAAGAGGTCTTTATCGATGGTCAAAGTTATTTGCTGCTCATACGCGACGAGGGCGGAGCTCCAGAAATGCAGGTAAGTTCCCCACTCCCCCAATCTTATCTCATCAAATATGCATGAAATGGTAAAATGATGTATTGCCCGCGTTTGTAGAGGAAGTGGTGGCTTTTCCCCCGAGCAAGACAGAGGTAGCACTTTGTAGTGGGAAAAAATTTTTCCTCTTGTGTGAACATATACATTTTCCCTTATCATCTTGTAAATATTTGAATTGAGGTCAACATGGGATCAGAAGGGGCCACACAAAAAATAAGAACTGTTGGGGATGCCAAAGAAAGTTCGAGGGTTGTTATCCTACAGGTTTCGTACACTGTTATAAATAAGGGGATAAGTTGAGGCAACATTATAGCTTTATTTTATTGTAAATATGAATTGATTTATGCCTTCAGTATTTTTGTTATCCAGTTATATCTATTTTCTCAGTTATATCTTGGCCAAAAGTTATATCATGACTCTGGCAACTCTGACAATCCACTGCAGAACTTGAAATTTGTCGCAGTTTTCCAATTATCAACTTTTTCTATGGGAAAAATTTCTGCTGTGCTTGCAGCTTTCACATTCAAACTTGCCACAAATGTTGCCTTAAGCTTTGGTCACTGGGGAGGGACACTGTCTGCCCCAGGTCTGCAGGTCTGAGTCACTCAATCGAACTTCGACCTTTGGCACGGCAACAAACGTAGCTAGAGGAGTTGTCAAAGGGGGTTATATTGGAATCAGGCCAAGTAACAAGTTTTATTGCAATACTATTTTTATCGTCTAGCCAAAGGTCTGTTTACCGTTATGACGTTATTTGATGCGACAAACTTGGCCAATACGTTTTCGTTTTTCAATAGGTTAAAGTTTCAGCTATACCAACCCTTCTCCCCCTCCTGAGCAACCCTCTTTTTATTTTGCAAATTTGGCAAATGCATTCACAAGTTTTTTGTTCGATCTGAGCCAATATGTATTTAAAGAGAACTTTACCTCGAGCCATGTATTTGCATTTCTCAATAATTTGTTGACTCATTGATCGAAAGAAGCTTTTGTTCTTTTTTGCCTGAAATGCTTCCTTTGAATTCGCAATCCGGACACAATATTTGCACAAACTTCTATATACCCTGTTCATGCGAAAGACTGAATCCCCCTTAGGGGAAGGCGGCGCCAGCGGCTTAAAGGGTGAAAGTGCGGATTATAATTTTTAAGCTGCTTTCACTTTTTTACACATTTCATTTTTATTTTTTTTTTATTTGCGGTTCTCCTTATGGGTTAGGGTGTAATGTTCGGGCTGGGGGGTAGGGGTTGCTCTTCACAGCAATAGTTAGTAATGAAAAAATGTGGCTGACACGCGACGCGACCCTCACAGATCGCATAATATACCATAATACCCAACTGTAGATCCCTAGGCTCTGAAGTTGACTAATGCCAAATGCCTTTGAGTATTTTTATTTAAATTATCTTTTACATTTTCCTTTAAAAATTATTGTTGTTAATATTTGCAAGTCAAGCATGTGATTGACCCAATTATGTTATGGCTCAAGTATTTTACAGTTGTAGAGTACAAAAGTACAGCAGTTTGACATCGACTGTGAGCAGTTTGAGAGTCACCCCATAGGATAAGACAAATGGCACTCACTGCTAATATATTTTGCATACTCATTGTATAATCTATAAACTTAAAGTTTTATTCTAAACAAGAGGGAGAGTGTCTCTTTTCTGTCTCTTACTTCATCTTTCTCTGTCTTTGTTTCTCTTTCAGTTGCTCTCCATATTTGTTACAGTTGTCATCCGCAAATCGTTTCTCTCGCGATTTAACTAATTTTATGTCACTTTCTTGGTTTCTGTCATTTAGCATCTTTATGCAACATAATACAAACCATACATTATTGCAAAAAATAACCCTCAGTTTGTCTGCCACCCCTTACAAAACCAGTCACCCCCTTAAAAGAGAAGAAAAATTAAAAACTCGCTCAGAAATGTTTAAGCTAAAGTTGCTAAAGTTTGGCATACCCTTTGATTTTCCTGTAAAGTGAATTCTATCTGTGTTAAGCCCAAGTCGGTTTTTTTTTCTATAGAAATGTCTTTTCTTATTTTATATAAAAGAAATATCGTTTGCATATACACTTCATTTCAAGTCGACCTTGTTGTCAACTTACAGGGTATAGTAGCAAACAAGTAGTACAACAAAAACAACTGGCAACTTTGGATGCAAATCACTCAATGGCAACGAGTCGCCACTCAGTCGCGTTCTGTAATGTTTTGTTTTTATTTGCTTTCTGACTAAGGCAGGATATCATTACCATATACGAGACGACAATATTGCATGCGACTAGCGGCAGTTGTCGAATCTAATATTTTTTGGGGAGTAGAGCTACAATACAGACAAGTTCGTAATGTTAGAAACGTTAGAAAGAAATGAGGAAGCCAAGTTGAAGCTGAACACAAGAAGTTACCAGGCTTTTAAAAAGTTAGTCTTTGGATATAAAATTCCATTTTGAAATTTAAATACAGGCATTCGCTGAAAAGATGCCTAAGGTTATAAAAAGTATTATTTAAAACTGTTGGAAACGACTTTATTCTTGAGAAACGAATTAAATTGAGTTTTGTTATTTTAATTTAAAAACAGAGTTAAGTAATGCTAGACTGTAAGTTATAGTAACTATTATATTAAATGTAGAGGATTTGAGCATTTTATGTCTATAATACCCAGAAAACTAAAGCTTTTTAATATTATATTGAGACTTTTGTTTACATAGACTTGCAATGGTTCTTAACCCACTTTAATGTATCTCATTGTTGTCTCTATTTGTTTGAACGGCATTGTGCTACCTCCTCCTACAATTGAATTGTATTGTTGTCAAGCATGTGTCTCCTTCAATGTGTGTGTGTGTGTGTGTTCGTGTCTGACTCTGTGTGCGCTTCCCGTGTCGCCGCCATTTGGCGCTGCATTTGCTGCAACTTTTTTTTGCCATTGCTTTCCTGTTTCCTCTGCATACGTTTTCACAACAAATCATAAAAAGCGGCGACAACAACAACCACCCAGCAAGGCAGCCAGCAAACCCAACCACCCGCTTACCGCCTGTCGCCTACTGCCAGGCAAACCACCCACTGTGTCAGAGTGGCAGAGCAGCGACGCAGGACAACGGCAGGATAACGACGAAAAAGCGCCAGTTGTTTGTCGACTGGCAAAGCAGGCGGGTGGCATTTATTTTGTCTTTCGCATCGAGAAATTTGTCGCAGGACATGCCTAACAAATAACAAAACTAGTTAAATAATTGATTGCATATCTTAAAATTATTTTTGTAAGTTGAAAGGATTTTAATGCATAATTAATTTCAAATGGAAAGCAATTCAATCGATAGTCTGTGTTACCAGGACATTTGAATCCTGCGCAGTAAACACACAAAAGGCGCTGTTTACATGCCATCTAAAAGTTCATTATCCTGCAATTGCCTATGTGTGTGCGATTGTGTGTTTGTCTGTGTGAGTTTGAGTTATACAAAAATCATTAAAAGTTGAGCACACGGCAACGGGTCCTGCCAAAGGATTCAAGTGCTTCATTAGCGACTTTCTCAAGTGTGTGTGAGTGTGTGTGTTAAGACGATGCCCCTTTTGTCCCCCCGTATTTCTCGTTGAGTCTGCCTTTAGCCTGATGCTTGTTGTGTCCATTGTTAAGCGCGCTTCCGCCTTTTGTCCTGCTCGCCAGACGTCGCATTTTGTTTGCTCCTCACGTCCTTCGACTGCGTCGCCTTGGAACGGCTCACAAAGTCAAGGACTCGCGGCCAAAAGTTTTGTGTTATTTATTAAATCCTTTTTCTCATATTTTTGTGTGCATTTTAAAGGCACTGCTTTTTTTGTTTTGGTTTTATTTTTTTCGTCTTTTAAGCTTATTTAACTCATTGGTTTCTTTCTCCTTGCTTTCAGTTTGCTGGTTGGGTGGATGCGATAATCTTTGTATTCAGCCTGGAAAACGAGGGCAGCTTCAACACGGTCTACAATTATTATACCAAAATGGCGCATTTTCGCAATGGACAGGACATACCCATAATACTGGTCGGCACACAGGGTAAGTTTAAAACTACTCAAAATATTATATCACGTAAATTATTATTAACTTAATAAATTTGAATTACAGTAGACTCGAACAATTTTGGTTTGTTTGCAATAGTTCCTAATGCTAATGAATGTTGATACAATTTTAAGCTAGCTTTTAAATCTATATTCTTTGGAGTATAATTAAAATTGTGTTAAGCTAGTAGCAACAAAGGTCATTATACTATTTAATAATGTCGTTTAAAGTATTTTGTTATATTTGTATTTGGTCATAACAGTTAAAGACGTTAGTAACACTACGATAACTTTGGCCAAGACTTGCATAGCTAAAACTTATTAAATTCACTCGAATAAATAATTGATTGCCATTCTATCAACATTATCCTATTTTTAACGTTACGTATTAATATGTTTTATAATTTGTTAATTTGATTAATTAATAATTTCAGACGCCATCAGCGAGCGTAATCCGCGTGTTATCGATGACACACGTGCCAGAAAATTGGCGAGCGATTTGAAACGTTGCTCCTACTACGAGACCTGTGCTACCTACGGCCTGAATGTAGAGCGCGTCTTTCAGGATGGTAAGTTAACTTAAATCAATTATGTGTATGACTTAAATAACTAATCCTTGGAATTTTCTTTCTTGCCTCAGCTTGCCAGAAGATACTCTCACAGCGTCTGCCGCTGCCACCAGCGATGCAGCCTCCGCGACCAACAACCCCACAGAGTTCCCGCTTGGGTCTTGCATCCTTTCAGGCGCCAACGAACGGACAGCGGGGTCAGCAGCAGTTGCCGTTGCGCATGAGCGCGGACTTTGCACAGGCGGAGCAGAAGCTCTGGTCGTTGCAGGCATCCTCATCATCTGGCACATCGGTGGCAACCAATGAGAACAACAATATTACCAAATACAATCCAGCGGCAGCAGTTCCGCAGCAACATCAACAACATCAGCAGCAGCAACAGTTGTCACTCCAGGGCGATTTCTCTCAAGTGCAATTGCGTGATCCTCGGGACTTGGCGCCACCGCCTGGTAAGGAGCTGCCCACACCCACTTCAACGCCCACGACAAGCCGTAAAAGTCGACGGCGCTCAAATCTGTTTATACCCTCCTCGTCAAAGAAGTCCGACAAGGAGCCCAAGAGCAGCGAACTGGGCAGCGGACGATCCATTCCCATAAAGCAGGGCTACCTATACAAGCGTTCCAGCAAATCGCTCAACAAGGAGTGGAAGAAAAAGTATGTCACACTCTGCGATGATGGCAGACTCACCTATCATCCCTCGCTGCATGATTATATGGACGATGTCCATGGCAAAGAAATTCCTCTGCAGTATGTGACCGTCAAGGTGCCCGGCCAAAAGCCGCGCGGCTCCAAATCCATCATAACTAACAGCGCATTGACCAGCTCCCTGCTGGCTAATGGCCAACGGGCTCAGGGAACACTCAATGAAGGATTCGGATGTCTAACGCTTGCCAAGGATAATCAGCGTAAGCTGAACGAGAAATTATCGCTGCTTGGAGCAGGTGTCGGTGTAGAGCCATTAAAATCGAATAGCTCTCAGCAGACGAGCGGTGACGAGGGCATTGCCATGTCAAATTCGAATTCACAAACCTTTATAGCCGGTGAGGTGCCAACATCTAGTAAATTGGAGGCACAAACGCCCAATGTGAAAAAGCGACATCGCCGCATGAAAAGCAGTAGCGTCAAGGCGAACGAGGCGGATGACAACGATGGCTATGAATTTTATATTGTTTCTCTCGACTCCAAGCAATGGCACTTCGAGGCAGCAAATTCTGAGGAGCGTGACGAGTGGGTCGCAGCCGTCGAACAGGAAATCTTCAAGAGCCTTCAGAGCATTGAAAGCAGCAAAACGAAGCCGGCAACCAGCACTGAGCTAGCCGCTATGGTGGCCATACGACAACGTGTCCCTGGCAATGGTCACTGCGTGGACTGTGGTGCACCCAGTAAGTATAACTAAGAAATACAATTAAATACATAATCGATATTAATTTGTGTTTAAACTCTTTTAGATCCCGAGTGGGCCAGTTTGAATCTGGGCGTGCTTATGTGCATTGAGTGCTCGGGCATACACCGCAACCTCGGCTCGCACATCTCGAAAGTGCGTTCCCTGGGACTAGATGATTGGCCGTAAGTACCAACCACAAATAAATCACCATAACCGCAATATTTACTCATTTCTTATACTCATTCCAGTGCGCCGCATCTGGGTGTCATGTTGTCGATTGGCAACAGTTTGGCCAACTCCGTGTGGGAGTCAAATACTCGACAACGCGTCAAGCCGACAGCGTTGGCAAATCATGAGGAGAAGGAGCGTTGGATACGCAGCAAGTACGAGGCCAAGGAGTTTCTCACGCCTCTGGGCAGTGGAAATCATGCTAATGCCGCATCGCCGGGTCAACAGCTCATTGAGGCGGTAATTCGGGCGGACATTAAATCGATTGTTACCATACTGGCCAATTGCCAGTCAGAGGTAACCAATGCCAATGTAAGCCCACGCGATGTACGAACTCCGCTCTTGCTGGCTTGCGCCATTGGCAACCTGGCCATTGCTCAGCTTCTTATCTGGGTAAGTTTACCAAGATTCTTTCAACCTGAACTGTGGCATTAATTTCAACTCCTGTTGTGTTACAGAACGGGGCAAACATCAAGCACACAGATCATGAGGGACGCACCTGCTTGGCCTATGCACGTGCCGCACAATCTTTGGCCACGGCCAAGTCTATAAAGGCCGCTGCTGCTCTGGCAGCTGGGACAACGGCTCCTGCGCCGCCGCCAGCACCGTCAGCTGCCACAAATGGTGGCATTCCTGCACCACAATACAATGTGGAGGATACGACGGCACTGGTCGATTTGTTGGTCGGATTGGGTTGTCCGGAGTCGGCGCCGCTAACAGCCAGTGGCACGTTGCCCAGGCGAAGGGATACTTTGGGCACGCCGTATGAGAAATCCGTATCGGGCGTCATTTAAAAGGCGCATAGTAGAATTTGCATGAAAAGCTAAAAGAATTTTTGTATTAATTGTAAAATTGATTTAAAATGTTTAATATGTTGTTTGTAATTAGTTTAAATTCGCAATGGGAATGATTATTCTGTGTATAGAAATGTTTAATATGTCGATGTCGATTAGTTAATAGCTTATATTGAAAATGTGCAAATTATTTGGCCAGCGTTGAATGGAAATTCACAAAAGTTTTTAGTTTTATTTATGATTAAGCACAATCTGTACAGTCTTGTTGTAATCTCAAGTTTTTTTTAAATTAATTTATTATTTTCGTATTATGTATTTTTATTACCTATTACTTATTATGATTGTTTTTAACTATGTGCAGGTTTTTATTTTAATGTCGTTTGCAAAACAACAATTTAAGTAATTATGTAATTTCTCTTTTATCATTAACATTTGAGCAGTCTCGTTTCTCATCAGTATATATATTTATATATGTATTTCAGTATATTGCTGATGAAAGAGAAAATATACGTATAAACATAGTGAAACTAAGACTAAAGCCAAAAACAACTTATTACACGATAACTCAACAATATAAATATAATATAATAAATATATATACAAAGTTGAAATTGCTTGATAATCGGTCAAAACACGCTTAACTTAACATTGCTATCAAAATTCCAAAAACAAATGCAAAATTAGCAAAATAATTCTCTTTATACACTTGTTGTCTGAGAGCTCAGTAATGAAGAAATGACAAAAATATATGATATGAATACTATGTAGCAACACTTGAAAGTATTTCAAACCAATTATACAATATAGTTATAAAATCGATATATATTTATCAAAAAATTATATATATATATGTATACACCCAACCTTATTGTGTACGCTATTTGTACCATTTGAAACGCAGACACAACAAAATAAACTGACAAAAATCAATTTAATTGGATGAAAAGTAACAGGCACAAATAAAATACATAAAAAAAACCCAAAAATAAAATAAAAATTGATTCAGCATTCAAATAAATGTCTATCTTTTTTAATATCTCTGGTAAAAATTTAATATAATAATAATATAAGTTTTTGGTTGGTTTTTGATGATTAACCACAACATTTTTATTTGTTTTACTGATTTTATGGTAAGTTTCGTTCAATTTTTCCAAGGCTGCAAAACGGTTTTGAGCTGAACCCCTTAGAGCTGCGTCGGTTCGTGTTTTTTGAGTTCCCCGTACCGCTTAAACCCCATCTAAAATTCGGTAAAGAAAAATACTTACTCCGATTTTAAGCAAATTTGGCCAGGCAGTAAAAATGCCAAACACACGCTCTGCAAGTTTTGCGACAGTCTGTCTGTTGTTCTGACAACATGTCTTATGGTTCAATTCATGTGCGTCATTAGTCGTATTTAATCTGATGAAATCCATTTCAGCGAATCGAAACATTTCCGACTGGACAAAATATTCCCAAATTGTGACGCATTCCCCGATGAATCTCATGCGTTATTCATGCAATTGGTAAACATCGAAATAAATACAATGAATTTGTTGTCGGGTGATTTTTATTATTTCATAAGACAGTATGATGTTACATCTGCATTTTTTTTTTGAATAGTTTTAAAGTATGTAAAATTACATGTATTTGTAAGAGAATTGATTACACCACATTTTGTTTAATATTACGTATTACACCCATTTGTCCGACAACTGATTTTAAGTTATCAATTTTAAGATTAAATTGTTATATATGTGTTATATATATTGTAATTGTGTAGAGGATTTTGCAAAAATGAACGAATCTGCGATTGGAAAAGTTTTAGTTATCAAATAAAAACATGATAGTGACGGAGAGCTACTGGATTCTTCCATTGTGAATTGCTTTAATGAAAAACAATTTTCGGATTGAAGCTACGCCATCAATATTTATGGAAAGGATCATTAAAGAAGGCGCTCTTCCAGAAAGCGAAAATGAAAGCGGTTAAGCCTCCGTTCACTTCACTAGCTGTAAGTCTGGATCTGGGTGGAAACCTTTCTTTGCTAAGCTTTGGAGAATATTAATAAATTTGAAATATTATTATTTTTTTTTGTTAATTTTTTGCGATTTCCATCATTGTTTTTTTTTGTTTTGCATTTGTTGGCCGTTTGTCCATTTAACGTTAGCTGAGAGTCGTCGCCATTTTGTTGTTACCATTTGAGTTGAAAGTGAACGACTTTTTTTTATTTTGGTTTTTTTTTTGTTTTTTTCTAACACAACAACACAAGCAAATTCCACATAATGCTGCTGCCGCATAAGACGGACTCCTGCTGGGTTGGTTGTTCAGTTGTACGGTTGTTAATTGTTGTTGTTTTTTGTTGCTTGCTGATATATTTGTTTTTGTAAATATGTTGATGGTGACACCACAACGAAAACAGCAACAATAGCTGCTGCTTCTGATACTGATACTGCTACAACAACATCAACAACAACAACAAACAAATAAACAAACAACCCATATTATTGGTGCAGCGATCGCTGGTTGGTTGATTTGGTTGCCGTTGCCCGCTGGCCGCGTCTGAGAGAAACTTCGTTAACTTGGAACTCCATGTCGTTTTTGTGGTTGTACAGAGAACACACGCTTGCATCCTTGCATAATTTGCATCTGCAGTTGCCTTGCATTTGCCACCTAGCGCCCACCTATGGTCACTCATTTTTTGTTGGCCTTAAACTTGGTATAGAAGTTCTGAATTTGGGCATAGCGTACGGGTATGGAGTCGAGGATGCCGGTATAACTAAAATTCTGCTGTTGTCGATTCTTTTCATGCATATTATCGCCCGACAAATATGTGACTACATTCTTTTGCAGCTCGCTTACATGGGGATCGGCGTGATTGGCAACCAAATGATTGCAAAACTGAGCTATCTGCAGAAAAACTGATGCATCGCGATCTGGAAAAGATATTAAACACTGAGCATTATATATTTCATTTCTAGTGTTTGTCGCCACTTACCCATTTTGCGTGATATTTTAAGCAGTGACAGCGGCTGACTCTCATTGTCGCGCTGAGCGCGAAGATGTCGATTTCCATGTTTAAACTCCTGCTCCAGCCAACGGATAACATGACGCACGTTCTCGCTACGCTTCTTAAGCTCGTCCAGCTCGTTGAGAACTAAGAGATTTGTTTATATTTTAGTTACTTCTAAAATGAATAAGGTAATCATATACTCACCAGCATTAGGTATGAGAACGATGCACTTTTTGGTGCGCACCAGCGACTTGACAATACCATTGTATTCGGTCAGAGCTTTGGAATCCACTACAACGAATGGTGACATAACCACATGTGCGGGACTATCTCGCAGCTCCTCCTCAAGGGTTTCCACTTCATTCTGCAGCCAGAGTTTGCCCATAATTTCACATTTCTTAGACATTGCCTCGGAACGTTCCTCATCGGCTCCGCTGCTGGACTGTAAGTTAAGTCTCTCAATGACGCTATTGGTTGTGGTCGAGGCGGATGCAGAGGTTCCACCAGCCACCGAGGTGCCCGTTGCGTTTGCAATTACAGCTGCTGCCTTTTCAGCATTACGATTGCGTAGATATCCTTTGCGGGGCAGCTTGCGGCACTCCTCGACGGTGTCCTTCTCCTCATTACTAGTGTAGCTCTTGCGGACGATGCCGTTCTTGCGATCCGAGTAACGACGTGTGCGTCCCTCATTGCGTTTGCGTGTTGTCTTTGGTGCTGTGCGGCGTTCACGGCGTCGGGAGCAGCCTCCTTTCTTTTCCTCACGCTTCTTCTTCTGGTTCTCAGTGAAGCGACGTGTTTTGACACAGAAACGATAATTAAATTTCTTCTGCTTACAGATGAAGAAACCGAAATCCACCATCTTGAAAATACGCAAAATAGACTCTTCCTGGGGCGTAACACGCTCACGTATAATTGTCTCCCAGTCGAGTGTAATTTGTGTACTCTGGAAGATGTCAAAGTTCTTGAAAGCAAAGTCCTCGCTCAGTGGAACATTGGCGCGGACATCAAAGAGCTCGACCAGAGCTTCACGTACATTACTGGTGGTCAGTAGGTCGCGTTCAAAGTATACTTTTCGTGTGAATACATCAATGTTGCAATAGTTCAGCAACTTCATAATCTTGTGCACAAATTCGGGATTTGAATGATAGCAGCCAATCAATATCTCTGGATTGATGCGCAACCAGTCGAAGAGCATCTTCAGAGCACGTATAGTGGCCTCATTGTGTAGGCAATCAATAATGATATTCGGATTTATCTTAGTATACTTGTTGCGATACACCAATTTCTTTGGCGGCTCGGAGATGGTTACGGGTGGCACTGGTATTCCAGTTGTGTCATAAGCATTAGGCACAGCTGCCCCAGTTGGGACAGGATCTTCGGTGCTCTTAAAGTTCATCTGCAGCACTTCAAAGCTGCGCAACAGCTCCTCGGAGTCAATCTCCTGTGAATTGGGGCGACGTTCCATCTCGTCTGGATAGACAAGTCTTTCCTCCTCAATAACAACATCCTCACTGTCCGAATAGACATTAGCTCCTGCCTGCTGACGAACTGGCCGTTCTTTCTTCGGGTAATCTGCTGCAGATTAACATGGGGGGTTGTATGGAAATGCGGGTTACAGTTTTAAAAGTGTCCATGTAGTTTACTTACCATTTGGTGCGTCTTCAGGCTCGGCGGCATCAATGTCACTGAAATCGGTATCGAAATTGGAGCTAAGATCAGTGTAATCCTCCTCATCGCTATAGAAATCGGTATCCATTTCACTTTCGCTGTCGTAACATGAGCTATCATCGGATTGGGCCATCTTGCGACGACGGCGGCGAAGACGCATGCCACGGCGCTTGCTCTTGCAGGAAAGCGGTGTCTTGAGATCGCTCTCTTTGGCCTCATCGCTGGAGCGTGTGGAAATTGGTTCGCCTCCGCCCAGTTTGTCATTGTCGGTTGCTTCTTGGGTCTTGGCATTGCCATCGTCTGCCGAGCGTTGACTCTCTCGCGAATCGGAGCTGCAATCCTTAAGTGAATGTGATCTGGCCATCATTTTCTTGTCCTTACGCTCACACTCGCCTACAGCGGCCAGCCAGTTCTTATATTCATTGCGTGACTTGCGCACTGTTGTGTCAAACTCCTGGAAACGCTCCTCATATTCCGTTTGGAAGTGTTCATTGTCTGTGGCACGTGCCAAAATCATTTGCTCAATGTTGACAATACAGGCATCCATTAGATCAGAGCAGGCGGCTACCAGGAAGGCGTGCAGTGAGTACACCTTCGGTGAGTTAATCATCTTGAGCTTTGACAAGCAGAAAAACAATATGGAGATGATCTTAAAGATGCTCGACTCGGGCACACGCAGCAGCTGGGCACAAAGGATCTTACGTAAATCAATGAGCACACAATGACATAAAGAGTTGAAATCAGGAACTTCCTTGTCAAAGAAGAATATGTCTACAATCAAATAGAAACGTGCGTAGAAATCCTCAATATTAAAATTCACTTTGCCGGGATCCATTTGCTCTAGATATTCTGTGTGTTTGGCAAACAGTTTGTTCAAATTGTTTTCGCTCAGTTCGAATGGAATGATGCACACCAGGGAGTAAAGATAGTGATAAGTTGAATCTAGATCATAATTCTGTCCATAGTACAGAGTTCCAAGCTGATTTTGTGCCATGCCAATGGCAGGATTTAACTTGAATGCCTCCAAATAATACTTGGCCACCTGCTCCTTGCTGATGCTTAAACTCAGCTGGCTATCAATGCGAAAGTCCAGAAAATATCGGTGCAAATCTCCCAAGCTAAGCAGCGATGAGTGTATGGTATCCAAGGCGAAAGACACTGCCTCCAGGCTCTTGTCAACAGCGCCCTGCGAAGGTTCCATTTCCTTGCCCACAGTGGTGTCGCTAATGAAATCGCTTATGTAGCCCTCGCTGATGATTGAGAAATCAATAAGATATTTCAAATCCAAATCGTAGATCTCCTCCATCTTAGCCGATAGTCGCTTATAGTTGAAGATGCCAGCACAAAGGAAGCGTTCTAGCTTCTGCATATGCTCCGGATCTGTGCCTTGCTTATGCGAGTGCTTCTTCACAAAGGCAATGAACTCATAGTAACCGCGACGCCACATGACTTCGCGGACCTTCTTGCCCACCGATTGATAGTCCTATAATGAGGTTATTTTAATGGGTGTTAATAGGTGCTCAAAAAAAGGACAGGAAAACATGGCTTTATCGGCTTGGCTAATCAAGAATATCCTTATATACTTTATGGGGTCTGCCACGCTTCATTCTCCTTAAACTTATTTTATAAGTGCCTTCGTAAGTATCAGTTAAGTAAAAGATTAAAACTATCCTAAATCCCATGTTTCTTCAATGATAACCTCAACTACTTATTATGGTCTCAGATATAAACGTGATTATACAAACTGAAAAAACAGATGAACAGATATGACATTATATACGCTGATAAAAATTTTATGACCTATGAGTCATCTTTTTGAATTGAAAGAAATCTTTGTAGGAAAGTTGTATATATATATATATATATATGTATATATATGTCTTAGAATACATATATGCAAAATGTCATGTATATCGTATATGTATATGGTCTGTACGGTGAAATTCATACACGTTTTTTCTCAAAGGCAACCTGGTAAAGATTAATAGAGCTTGACATCGTAGATGCAAGTTAAGCTCTTTCAACTATCCACAGATATTTAAATAGTTACCTTGAATATAATTTGCTTGCATAGCTGGACAAGATTAGCGCGTTTCTCCTCGATTTCATGCTGGAACAGTTGTCCAATATTTTGCACATTCCGCTTGGCGTCGTCCAACTGCTTAGAGACGGTGTACAAAGTGCTGCAAATAGTTTTGATTAACTTTTAGTTGAATAAATGAAAATGACTTAAGTGTTTTATTTACCGGTAGAGATCCTTAACCTCCTGGCTGAGGACAGAGTTGCCGTTGCCCGAGTGCGAGCCATTGTGATGGCCGACGGCGCAGAGCGTCGGCTCCAAATTGCGACAGCGACTTTTCCCGCCGCCGCCAGCGTCGACAGCGCATTCGCTGGAAGCGTTTGAGCCGCCGGAACTATGTGTTGACTCCATGGTCAAAGTGTGAGACACTACAAACGATAAAATAGAGTTTCATATAGTAAATCCCAAATTGCAACAATAATAATCTAGAAAAAAACGTAGAACTTTTCAACTGATTTGTTATTTAGAACAACAAAACTTGGCACAGTCTCAGGGGTGCATCACAAATGAAATATTGTTGCTTGGATATTTCCATTTGCTGACGAATTGTATTTGCGTAGAAATTCGCAGGTTTTTTTTAAGTGTTGTTTTTGTTGCCGAATTGCTGACAACTTGCGTTTGTAGACACATTCATACAAACAGATGTTTGTATACTTGTTTTATACATACATACATGCATACACATATATGTATTGCGTATTGAATAATCAATTAAACTGGCTGCTGCTGTCTCTGATGCTCTGGCATTTTCTATTCAGACTTCTTTACAATGCTTGCGAAATATATTTTTGCACATTCACGCACTCGTCTTACGATTTGTTGTAGTTGTTGCACGCGCAGCTGTTAATTGCACCTAAATAATTGTATTAAAAGCTTGATTTGTATTACCTTTATCAGTTTTATATTGTTTTAGCAGTGCAGAATTCACGTTTTGCGTCGCTTTTCCCTTCTTTGTTAACAACAAAGTGACACTGAACGCTCAGACAACGTGTGCCATTCGTTGTGATGTTCATCAATGAACTGGTTCACAGCTGACAAATGTGTAGGAATGCTTTATTTTGTATCATTTAACAGCATAACAAATGTGGTTGATATTAAGATTAAGTACAAATGAATTATCAATTATTAATGGACATACCACTGTTGAAGGGCCTTTGTAAATCCAGATATAAATCACTAGTCATGCAAATTGAACGTGTATTGTGGTGTACGTGATGTGAGTGTTGAGAAACGGACTTTGTTCGATAAATTGTACTCAATGCGAGGTATATCGACTACTTGGAGTTCGGACTGGCGCGTAAATTTCAAACTTGTGAACTCTCAAAATAATGGCGGTTTGATCTAAAAATAAGATGTAACACTTTTGAAATGTTTTCAGTGTGTTGCTGTGTTGGGAAATATTTTTGTGGCTTTAAAATAGGTTGATTACAAAAAATTTCAAAAAGAGTAGCTACCATTTAATGGTCCAGATTTTATTTGTTTCTATTTATAAAAAAAACAAATGTAGCTATCGTTTAAAAAAATGGTGCAGATTTTGTTAGCAGTCTTTCTATTTTCAACAAACTATTTAAAGAGTTCCATCGATAAAGGTAAATTAAGTTTCTTGGCTTTGCTCATAACCAGCTTATGTATTTCGCCTATGTATATTAATGTGTTTATTTGTATATATACATATATAAGCAAAAAATTATCACCTTTCTTCAATTTTAAGCTATAAATTCGGTGTTAAAGTGTGTCAGGCATAGTAATGAGTATAAGCCCAGCTTAGGTACGTCCCAGGTCCGTCCCAGAATTGTCACAGGTAGGCGGCAGCTGCTCTTGTCTGAGTATATTCCTACGGTTTCGACTTAGGTGCGCGCATCGACAATAAATATTGATCAGGTTTATATTTTATCTGACAACGCTTTCAGCGACTGCGTCCAACCCTGTGATGGTCACGTCGCGATCGCTTCGTTGTCGGTAATCCATATCGTCTGGCCGAGAGCCAGTCGAACATCTATAAAACTCACGCACTGACACTTTAACAGTTTCAGTTTCAATTCGCACGCGGTTCGTTCAAGATCGTTTCGGCTCTATCGCATATAGAAGAGGTACGTCACTTATTTTTATTTGTTCGTCATTAGAACTTGAAACGAGTCGTTGCACTCGCAATAAGCTCGATTTTATAATTAATTAATTAACTTGATATCGTGATTGCTAACGGGGCTTTGTTAATTTATGTTTAAATTTCTGACCGTGCTGCAATATTATTAACTAATAGCCTTGGCAATTGTTTTCTAAATTTACAATTAAAAATCTAGAAATATATAATTAAGACACATATATTCAGTTGATAGTACTTATATATATTTCGATTCCAATTAAATTCACTTTTAACAATAATCCGTCTCAAATCTTATCGTTAAGTCCCATGAACTTATCCGCAAATAGTTAGCGATGTGTTCGGTAGTTAATCTCCCTTATCAGCATTTATTTATGATACTGATATGTGATTCTTTATAGATATAGTCGTGCGTTGTCACAAGTCAAGTGTTAAACTGACATTTCAATTTTCTTAAGAAATCTCCTCTGTTAACCTAAGCAGCATTTGTTAAATACATATTTGTCATCTCATCGAGCGGGTAACTGGTTATAAACATTTCCATTTGTTATACCCCCATAAAGTGTTATATAATTTTTCAAACCAGACCGATTCCAGTTATTTTAAGCATTAATTATCTGCTGTTCTATATGTATGTATTCTACTTAAAGCACTGCAGTTCTTAATTAGTATTTCATATTTATGGGTTGTTAATAATACAGCTCAAACAGGTGGAAAGTTCTTTACCAACAATGTATCAACAATTTTTTTTTCCAATTTCTTTTATATAACTGAATGATTCTTATCGGTACAAGTTTTGAACTACATATGATTGCTCCAAGAAGTACTTTCTTATCAAACAGCAAAAGAGTACCTAAGTATATGTACTAAAAATGGTTGTGTAATTGGTAATATTGTAATCATGTACATTGATCTACTTACAACAAATAGAATACTTAATAATTATAATAAATAAACCATTTAATTGCGATTGAGATATATGTATATTTGTATATATATTTTTCTGCATATAGAATTGTTTGTACAAAACTGACCTCAGAGTCACTTAATCAATTTCGAGCTCAGACACTTTTTTTGTACCCTATTTATAGAACCTAAGATCAACGTCACCAATGTGTGATTATTCAGTTAAAATAAATTTATAAAAATTCAAAATGTTTACTTTCAGTTGAGAGTTTTGGAATTATGAAGCTTTTATTAGTAGCCCTTGTGGCTACATTGGCAGTAAGTTCCGTAGTTCCTTAATGTTTCGATCTATTGATAAAATTACATATTGGGATTACAGTTTACGCAAGCCTTGGTCAAGGAGGAGATTGAGGCTAAGGAGTATTTGGCTAATTTAAATAAGGAGTTAGCTAAGCGTACCAATATTGAAACGGAAGCCTCCTGGGCCTATGCTTCAAACATCAACGATGAGAACGAAAAGAAAAGGAACGAGGTGTCTGCTGAGTTGGCCAAGTTTATGAAGGAGGTGTCTGCTGATATAAAGAAGTTCAATTGGCGTAGTTATCAATCGGAGGATGTGAAACGCCAGTTCAAGGCTCTCTCCAAGCTAGGCTACGCCGCTCTGCCCGAGTCCGACTATGCCGAGTTCCTAGAGACAATGTCAGCCATGGAGTCCAACTTTGCTAAGGTCAAGGTGTGCGACTACAAAGATAGTAAGAAATGCGATCTATCCCTTGAGCCCGAAATCGAGGAAGTTATTACCACCAGTCGTGATCCGGAAGAACTTAAGCACTATTGGGTGCAGTTCTACGACAAGGCAGGCACTGCAGTTCGTCCACAGTTTGAGCGTTACGTTGAGCTAAATACAAAGGCGGCGAAACTGAATAGTAAGTCCACATTAATTTTTGATTGATGAATCATCCTTTTTCTTCTTTTGTCCCGTCATCCATAGTCTAATCTTTCTGTATGTTCCTTCGCTCTATTTTAAATTTTTTTGTTTTAATCCCTAAAAGACTTTACTTCGGGCGCTGAGCTCTGGCTGGATGAGTACGAGGATGACACATTTGAAAAGCAACTGGAGGATATTTTTGCCGAGATTCGTCCGCTGTATGAGCAAATCCATGGCTATGTGCGCTATCGTTTAAGGAAGCATTATGGTGATGAGGTGGTGTCTGAAAAGGGTCCGCTGCCTATGCATTTGCTGGGCAACATGTGGGCACAACAATGGTCCGAAATCGCGGGATTAGTGTCACCTTTCCCAGATAAGCCATTGGTTGATGTATCCGCCGAGATGGTCAAACAGGGCTATACTCCTCTAAAGATGTTCCAAATGGGCGACGACTTTTTTACCTCCATGAACCTAACGAAGTTGCCACAGTAAGTTGAGATAAAGCATCGCCTTGCTTCTGTTTAACTCCAGTTATTTCTTAATTCCAGAGTCTTCTGGGATAAGTCGATCATTGAGAAACCCACTGATGGTCGCGATTTGATCTGTCATGCCAGCGCCTGGGACTTTTACCTTCAAGATGATGTGCGCATTAAGCAGTGCACTCAAGTTACTCAGAGCCAGCTCTTTACAGTCCATCATGAACTGGGCCACATCCAGTACTTCCTGCAGTATCAACATCAACCGTTTGTGTATCGCACTGGTGCTAACCCTGGCTTCCATGAGGCTGTTGGCGATGTCCTCTCGTTGTCTGTGTCGACCCCCAAGCATTTGGAGAAGATCGGTCTGCTTAAGAACTTTGTGCTCGATGAGGAAGCACGTATTAATCAGCTTTTCCTGACTGCCTTGGACAAGATTGTGTTCTTGCCATTTGCCTTTACCATGGATAAGTATCGCTGGTCTCTATTCCGCGGCGAGGTGGACAAATCCAAATGGAACTGCGCCTTCTGGAAGCTACGCGAGGAGTACTCTGGTATTGAACCACCAGTTGTACGTACCGAGAAGGACTTTGATGCCCCTGCTAAGTATCACGTCTCTGCAGATGTGGAATACCTGAGGTAGGATAATCTTTCAAAGATATTGCGAGCTGCTATTAAAGAAATTCGATTTCTATGTCTCCCATAGATATCTGGTATCGTTCATCATTCAATTCCAGTTCTATAAGTCCGCCTGTATCAAGGCCGGTCAATACGATGCCAAGAACCCTGACTTGCCTTTAGATAACTGTGACATCTATGGCAGCGCAGCCGCCGGCGCAGCTTTCCAGTAAGAAATGCAACTTGAATTGATGTAGATTAATTTAACTGTATTGATTTGATCTTAACAGAAATATGCTTTCTATGGGAGCCTCAAAGCCCTGGCCCGATGCACTACACGCTTTCAACGGGGAGCGCATTATGACCGGCAAGGCCATCGCTGAGTTCTTTGAGCCCCTTCGTGTCTGGCTTGAGGCTGAGAATGCCAAAAACAAAGTGCATATTGGTTGGACTACTTCCGACAGTAAGTCCCCTTATACTGATCAATCTTTAAGTATATTTTTATCGTCTCTTTACTTGCAGAATGCGTGTCTTCTTAATCGACAAGTCCCAACCAATTTACCAAGTTGTTTGCAAAATAAAATTTTTTTTCTTATATATCAATTGTGTGCAGTATTAAAAGCCATTTAAAAATCAGAACTCGTTGCTCTTTTTAAGTAGAGCACATTATAATTACAAATTGTCAATTGAACCTTAGATTTGTCTGTGGACTTACTTGACCCTGGGGTTTTTGTCAGTTGCTTACCAGAGCTGCGCATGCTCGGAACGCTTTTGTCTAAGCCTCAAGCTTGGATACGTGTCGGGAATATTAAACAAACGCTAAGTACAGAAGAAAGTGTTGACAACTCTGTGTGAAATGCTTAATGCTCTTATAATCTTAGTAAGTACGCGGTGCATGGGAAAGAAATTTACTTTTCTTCATTTGGAGGTAGAAGGATAATTCATTTGCACATCTTTCAAATGATTGGTGATTGATTGATTGATTTACAAGTCCCGTTTATTTGCTGTTTAGGCTGGGCTGGCATTGATGTCGGCTAGCCCAATGCCTGATCCTAGCTTGGCTGACTTTCTTGATGAGGTGAATCAACAACTTGCCGCTCTCTATGATCAGGAGGGGTTAGCCCTGCTGCAGAATGAGCTGCATGGACCCAATGATATCAGTGCACTGCTGCAGGCTGAGGCTGCCAATGAAAAACTGTTGACTTATGTAAAGAGCCAGAGCACTCGAGTGGCCAAGTTTAAGAGGCTTCAGTTGGGTGATGCACTGCAGCGGCGTCAACTGGAGCGCATGCCTCGGTTGGGCTATGAGGCTCTTGGCGACATGGAGTTGAAGCAGATTTATGCTCTAGCAGCCAACATGAGCAACAGCTACCAAAGGGTGAAGCTATGCGACTTCAGGCACCCGTATAACTGCACCCTAAGGCTTATTCCGGAAGTGCAGCGAGTGGTGCAGGAGAGTCGCAATCTCGAGGAGATTGAATATTATTGGTTGGAGTGGCGACGAAGCATAGGTTTGCCCACACGTAAACAGTTTGTGGCGTTCATGGAGCTGTACAAGAAAAGTGCCAAACTCAATGGGTTTTCTCATGCGGAAGACTATTGGTTCAGCAATCTGGATCTAAGTAGTCAGCAGACTATTAGGCTGTTGAATGAACTGATGACAGCTCTCCGACCGCTGTTCCTTCAGTTCCATGCGCATGTGCGCGGTTCACTTAGAAAGATGTACGGGGTGCACATTATTCCACGAGGTCGACCCTATCCACAACACCTGGCGGAGGTCTTCTTAGGCAATGCCTTTAGGCGTGCTCGTGCTGATTGGTTTGTAGATATACCTTCACCCGAGGCGGGACTGGTCAATATTACGGAGGCTTTGCATCGTCGTGGACTTAGTACAACATATCGCGTATTTTGGAATGTGGCTGAGTATTATCGTGGACTGGGACTACCTCAATTGGAGCGGTAAGTTAACAGATTAAAATTTGTCCATATTACAACTGGTGTCCTTCCAAAGCTCTATCTGGGCTTATGCACAGCCAGTCGCCACCAAGAACGAGGACAATTGCTGGCACAAGGCCTGGGGATTCTATACGTTGTCCAAGACCAACTTTAGCTTCTGTCCGTTGAATGATGAAGAGCGATTCTTTAACATGTTTGAGGCACAGTTCGATCTGCATTATTTCCGAGCTGCAACTGAGCAGCCAACACTGTTGAGTGAGGAGCCTTTTCCGAACTTTGGTGAAGCGCTTGGCAAATGTTTCTCCCTAGCCGCTTCCTCGCCGCGCTATCTGCGCAAGCTGGGACTACTGCAGGATGCACAGTGGTGGGGCTTACCCTCTCGCTTAAATCGTTTGTATCTGCAGGGCTTGAGGATTGTCTTCCTATTGCCCGTTTTCTATGTATTGGATCGATACCGAGTGGAGGTGCTCAGTGGCCACATCAAAGCTGATGACAATGAAGCCTTCTGGAGGCTGACAGAGATGTACACCGGAGCCTCTGCACCAAGCAGACGCAACAATGAGCAATTCGATGTGCCCGCCAAGCTCCTTATGGAGGTAGATGATCAGTACACTAGGTTAGTCAATCAAGTATTTAAAAATCTCAATAACAACTCTCTTCTTCGTAGCCAACTGTTGAGCACTGTGCTACAATTTCAGCTCTACAAACACTTCTGCAGCTTGACGGGTCAGTTTTTAGAGGGCTCTGTAGATAGACCTTTGGATCTGTGCGATTTGTCAGATCAGCGGAAGGTAGGCTCGAGTCTACTTAAAGCCATGTCCCTGGGATCATCTGTCCATTACAAAGAAGTCCTCCAGCAGCTCCTGGGAACTGGAGATCTGAGTATGGATGGTCTACTGTCATATTTTAAGCCTCTTCAAGATTGGTTGACCCTGCAGAATAGTCAGAACGGATTGGAAGTGGGTTGGCTATAGATTTCACTACTTTCCCCTAAAGCTGCTGAAAGTTTTCACTAAAAGATATTTAATCTGTTTAATTTATAGTAAAAAATTGTCCTTAAACAGATTTTTTTCAATTCAAACGGTTATAAAGCGGCGCTGTAAGCAAATATGGCAAATAGATGGCGTGATCACCGGGAAATGCGACAGATCTTGTTTTGTCTCACGTTAGAGTGAAAAGAGCCATTAGTGCCCTCTCAGCCTAAAAGTATGCACCAAAAAAGGAGTACAAATCGGTCTTTATGCCCTAAGCCGAAAAGTATGCACCAAAAGAGTTGAAAAAAACGTTTTAAAATTAAAAATTGAAAATAGAAATAATTTTTTTTTAAGTACCAAAACAATTTTTTTAAACATTTCAATGTAATTCAAAATTAGTTAAATTCAAGCAGATTTTTTTTTTAAATATGTTTCGTTTGTAGCCTTTCTTTAAAAAATATCTGAAAATGTTTTTTTTTGTTTTGTGTATAAAATTTGCAAAAATACAATTCAAACTTAAGGCGGGTTGATATTTTAAAATTTAAATATTTGTTACCAACCAAGTCGAAAGAAATTAAAAAACTGGGGTTATTTATAAAGTTAAAATAATTAAATTGTGCACAAAGCGAAGCGATCTCTTTTCGCTACAAATAGCTAAGAACATAACCGGAAAGAATAAAAAATTAAACTAAAAAAAAAATAGTAATATAGATGCAATTAAAATGCAATTCATTATGCTGCTTCCCGGAGGTGCTTTACTCAAAAGCTAATAATTAGCACAAGTAAATCGTCAGAGAAAATTATAGGGACGGGGGCGTTTAAATTATTCAGCACAATTAATTAGTTACAGACACCTAATGGAAATTGATTTTCCCACGGTTGCAGTGACTTAAGGTCTCTATCTCTGACGCTGGAGAATCTACTTAGTATAACACCATTCCAAGTACTTTGTCTTTAACCTTGACTTTCAGTTCTTAAAAAAATAAATAAATAACAATGTAGATCTGTTCCAGGTACCTATGAGTATAGTTAAATTACTTTAACCACATCACAGAGCTAGCGCTTATTTATGAGCTCATTTCCGAGACGGAATCCTATCTCAATCCCGAACTAATTACATGCTGAATCATATTATTTGTATACCCTGTACTCATCGAAATGGAAATAAAGTTTAATTGTTTATGCCCTATACTTAGTTGAAATGGAAATGTACTTAATTGCTTTATATATTTTAAATTACAATAAGAATTGATAAATACTTCGTCAAGTCATTTGACTACGTTGGCAATAGTAATATTTGTTTCTCATCTCCAATAGTTAGAGCAATGTACATATGTAGCAATGTACTACCCGTTTTTTTACCCACGGGGTATTGAACAGCATAAGAAATGCAATCATACGATTTCGGGCTGGATCTTAATTGACTTTAATCAGTTTATATATAAAACAATCGGCACCCCAAATTAATCAATCAGTTTAAAGGTTGGATGCTGTAAGTTTCATAGTCGAGCAGACTCGCTAAGTAATTTAATATGCCCGATGTGGCAATCAAGCTATCAATCAGTATGCCAAGTTGGCTAGTCACTGCCAGTCATGACTCGTTCAGTTAGCACCTCATAGATAGCTCTCTCTTTCACTCCACTTCTCCATCTCCCTCTCACTTTCTTTATCTTTCAGTTAATCTTACCTGCATTCATCAATTACCCCCTTTTTCCCCTACACATGATCTGTACATGAGTCAAAAGATTTTTCACATGCGGCTAGGTCAAGAGTGACTACAACAAACATTCCACAAGTCCCACAGACATTGGGGCAAGTGGGAACGCATGCGTCGCAGCAACAACATGGACTGCGACTGCGACGCAGACTCCGACGCCGACGTCCACCTAGACAGCGTGACACAGCTTAACGGTTGAGCATTAGGAAAATAAGTTTTGCAAAAGGCATTCTACGTTTTTATATTAATTTAGTCATAGTCACAAATCGAGGTAACTATAAAATGTTTAAGAACTTGATTTAGATTGGCGATTAAAATATGTTTGAGTCTCCAATCAACTTACAATTTGGTGCCTTACACCTTAAAAAAGTATCAAATGTAAACTATAAACTGAGAAGCATCAAATTACGAAGGTATGAAGTATATATATATGTTATATATGTTACTGTGAGATACTTAATATTAATAGTTTTAGTCCCTGTTTTATTGTTCAGCATCCATTAGCGGAATCGATTGGAAGTCCTTCCAGCTTTCTGTTATCAATTCAATTTAACGATTCTAAACGACTGTGAACCTGGTATTCGAATTTATGGACAAGTTAACATTTGTGGCAGGTTATCTTTTAGTTTTACCCTCTCTCTTAGTTCATGTGGTAGTTTTCTATATTTTAGAAAATTAAGAATCGCATAAGAGTAGAATTTGCATCTATTAATCTCAAATCATTCACTCACTGAGCACCTTTACTATTATTTATGAGTCTTCACTCAGTTAAGAGTGGTTCACAGTGACTTTCTCACAGTTTTTACTGATTTGCACTCAAGTGCGGTATAAGTAAGTGTGAGTACAAGTATGCGTTGTCGTATTCATATACTCGTCTATGGCACCCTCACCCTCCCTTATAATTGCAAACATGCAAAACATTTAAATGCACACACACACATACATATACACCATTGTTGTTCCCAAGCTTATGGATGATTTTACTTTTTGTTGTTGTTGTTGTTGTTGCTGTTGATGTTAACAGTGTGTCGCCAACGTCAACGTCAACAGAGGCAGAGGCAGCGCAATGAGTGCTAATTGCGATTATCTCACACAACATACTATAGAAGCATTGCGTCGACTGCGACTGCTACTGCGACGCTGACTGCACATGCAACGTTGTTGAAATTTGAATTCATTTTCAAGTCGAAAAAAAGTCACAAAGTAATTTCGAAAATAAAAATTCTTACACTCAAGTCAGTAGAGTTTTAGACGCGTTACGTTACAATACGTGGGTGTATGTGGGCTCCGAAAAGTCCGAAACGGTAAAAAATAGGGTTGTGACAGTGTGAGAAAGTGTAAAGAGAATCAAGAAGATACTGTGTTAAAATTTTTATCTTTTTGTCAATTAAGAATTGTGCAAAAATTTTCTCGAAAATCCTATAGTGATCTTCTAAAGTGAAGTTTTTATTTATCTGGTCCGTTGTTTCAGCTTGGTATTATATAATTGTGTTAAAGATAATGCCATTAAGCTGTAATTAAAATTGTTAATTGTTTGTGAAAGATTTAATTAGTGGTGTGTGTTGACCTTGGCAGTGCTAAGTATATAGATCTCATTGTTGGATAGTCTAAGATGTGGCACAGGCGAATTATCTTATGCTCCGCTATATGGAGTCTAGTCTGTGGGAATCCACAGCTCAACTTGCCGACGCCACAGCCAGAGATTTCCTACAATGGCTACACCCCCAATGTGGCAACCACGCCCGCCCAGCTGAGGGCCGATCGAGATCGCAGCCAACGCTATGGGCCCCCCTATTCGGATGATGGAGGAGGGGGCAGAGGTGCTGACGAAAGTAGCAGCAGTAGTAATGATGGATTGGACGACTTTAGGGTGTGTTTTTTTTTTGTTTTTTATAAATATTAAATATCATTTACTGAATGACTGGTCTCGGACTGATCTCTCGTTTGCAGTACGGTCAGACCTATGAGGAACGCACGCGACTGGGTTACGCTTATCCCACGCCCCGTCTGAATTTTAGTGATCGCTCTGATGACTCACCCTTCAGTGGAGGAGATGCCAATCGTTATGGTGGTCAAATTAATCGTTATGCGAATCACAACTATGGACCAACTTCTAGCACCGATCGCAATTATTACGATCTTAACAATAACAACAACAACAACAATAACTATAGACCCTACAACAGAGAAAACGATCAAAACAACTACAACAACAATCCGAATGCGGAATTTGTGGATGTGAATAATCGAAATCGTTTCCAGAATCCCTATTTGCCAAATCAGGATAGATTTAATCTGAATCAGGGCTACACGGATCGTCAGCGATTTCAGCAGGATCGTCGCTATCAGCAGGAGCTGGAAAAGTTGCGAAATCTCCTCGTGGAAACGGATCAAAAGGGTTCCATCGAGTGCACCGCCAACGTGGCGGCACAGTGGAATTTTGAAACAAATGTTAACGATTTTACACAGACGGAAGCGGTGAGTACTTATTTCGGGGTAGTGGCAGTCTAAATACCCTTGAAATGTTATTATTGCAATTGTAATTGTAATTGCAATTGGAATTGTGGTGAAGCGGCACGCGATCTTTTAGCATGTCTGTGTTTGAGTGTATTCTCATCAGTTTCAGATTGCCTCGTATGCAACTTGGCAATTTTCTTACCGTAGCAAATAGATACAACTGGTAAAATACACTCACACAACAAAGTCATCCGATGAAGGTCGTTTGCCTGGCGAGCTTCCCAGGCAGTCATGCCAATGTCAAAGTATTGTACTCTGAGACTTTTTGACTATCTGGCTGGGCAAAGCATGATCTTAAGATGTCTGACACACACCTAAAATCAAGGCTGCAAACCGGTTCTGAGCACAACCCCAACGGTTCGCCGTTTTTGGAAACCAAGAACCAAATTATTTACTTAACCGTCTCAATTTTGGAGTCCTTCAAATCACTTTACTTAAACCGAAACTAGACAAAATTAGCTTTATGTTTTCACAGAATCTTGTCACAATCTGTTTAATCTGTAGTATCGACCTGGGCTCAGGTTTTAAAAAGTGTTCGAAAAAGAAACCAAGGATCGTAATCACTCTAAATTATATTGTAATAATTACATGGTAATGAGTTGATTGATTTTTCTTAAATTTCATTAATAATAATGATTAAATTGAGTCAGTTTTATAAAATGATAATGAATAATATTGAAAACTGAATGAAAATAGAAACTGTTATGCTTAAAATCATAAAGGCAAATAAATGTGTGTCTGTTGTTGTCGATGTACATAACTAGTGTCATTTCGTTCATTTAAATAAATTTAAACTAAATAAATAGCTTAAAAAAGTGTTTAAACATATTTTCTAATAGACCCTTGTCAACAAATTCCCTACAGCTAAATGCCCAACAGCGTTATGTGGAGTATCAGCGTATTACAGCCGAACAATCGAAGCATATTAACAAGGATCTCATATTCGATCGTCGACTCTATAGACAGCTGATGCTGCAATCTGAAGCGGGACCTAATGCGCTACCCTTAGATGTTCTGGATAGGGTAAAGTTGACTCAATGATCTATCATTCGATGATAATGTGATATTATTTTCTAACAGTATAATCGCTTGTTGAATGAAATGCTTTTCCTATATAATGGGGCCAGCATCTGCGCCTATCAGCAACCTTTTCAGTGCGATTTGCATTACATTCCACATTTGAAGGATATTATGGCTAAAAGCAGAGACTGGGATGAGCTACAGCACACCTGGGTGGAGTATCATCGCAAGGCTGGGCGTGGCATGCGTGATAATTACGAGCAGCTAATTGATGTGATGCAGGAGGTGGCCTACGTAAATAGTGAGTCAATTTTAAAGATTTATCGAATGATTAAATAATACAAATTGTTTTACAGATGTAACTAATGGCGGAGAGTACTGGTATTTGGCGTATGAGTCGGGAAACTTCCGTCAGGATATGGATATAGTTTGGGAGCAGATTCGACCACTTTATGAGTTACTTCATTCGTATGTAAGACGCAAGTTGAGGGATTACTATGGACCCGATCGTATCAATCGTATTGCACCAATTCCATCGCATATATTGGGTAATATGTACGGACAGTCGTGGTCGAATGTACTGGACATAATTATACCCTATCCGGGTCGAAAGCTCATCGATGTGACGCCTCGCATGGTGGAACAGGGCTACACACCTTTGTTAATGTTTCAGCTTGCGGAGGAGTTCTTTACATCGATTAATATGTCTGCTGTGGGTCCAGAATTCTATAGGAATTCTGTATATGAGCAGCCGTTGGATAGACGCGTTTTGTGTGAGCCCTCAGCCTGGGATTTCTGCAATCGTCATGATTTTCGTGTCAAGATTTGTACGGATATCAATCAACGCAGTCTGATAAGTGTGCACCATGAGATGGCACATATTCAATACTTTTTGCAATACCGTCACCTGCCCAAGATCTTTCGGAATGGCGCCAATCCAGCATTTCATCTGGCAGTGGGCGATGCTATTGGACTGTCCGTGTCCACACCTAAGCATTTACAGACCTTGGGTTTACTCCAACGTTCCCTTGATGAATCCAGCTATGACATCAACTATTTGTTTACCATGGCTATTGATAAGGCAAGTCAAATCAATTGTAAAATAATAAGTGAATGCTTACGTTGTACTCAATACTCAGGTTGCCTTTCTCCCCTTTGCCCTGGCTTTGGACAACTGGCGATATGATATCTTCAGTGGAAATGTGAACAAGAGAATTATGAACTGTCACTACTGGAACTTACGGTAATATTAAGTTATGTCTCAACATTCCCACATTTCACTTAAGTTTTTGTAATTGCAGTGAGAGGTATGCGGGCATAAAGCCGCCTGTCCTACGTTCTGAACAGGACTTTGACTTGGGCGCAAAGTATCACATACCCGCAAATATACCCTATGTTAAGTAAGTACATTTATAAATTTCAATTATATTGTTAATGCGTAAAAACCATTATTAGAGCATCGAGAGATGACAGCTGATTTAATATTGCTGTTATTTATATAATAGCTAAATAAGACTGCAATTCAAGTTCCGTTGAAATATTCCCTAAAAAAATTAAGTTTTCTATTCTATTTACTTGAGTTATTATTAAGTTTATTTATATGTTGCCATTTGTTATTTTTGTTTTTGTATTTAAATTGTCGGAGGTGTCAAGCTATAATTCAAAACTAATCATAGAACATAGCCTTGGATTTCGACTAAAAGTGCAAAAATTCGTTCAATCAAATGATTGAAACAAAAATAATTTTATATAATTATAGTATTTATTGAGCACTTCAATGTTGGATACAAATTTTCAGCCCATTTGAAGCCGCAAAGTTCATCAGAAAATTAAATAAAATTTATTAAGGGAGTCTGATACATAAAGTTTATAGCAAACTGTCGATCTTTACTTCACCAGTTTTTAAGAGTTTCTATCACTTTAAGGCAAATTTGTTGAATTTTTCAACAAAATTTACTTTACGCATACTTCACTTGTAAAGAGCTTTGATTACATATTGTATTACCGCATGAATTGTTGCTCTCTTATCTAATTTGCCACATAACGCAAATACAGCAATTAAAAAGCAAGCAAACAAAAAGCTTGTTATTAATTTAGCTATTTTTGATTACATTTAAAGCACACACACACAATATACACACACTCACACAGGCTTTGAGTATTTTCTATAAAATTGGCGTCGATTACGCGTCGTAATATTCGGACTACTGAGACTCCAAGGCAATGTGGTTACAAGTTGGCCCACTGACTGCACATAATGACCAATCCAATAGACGAGACAGGCAGTCTGACGGACAGACGGACAGACGGACGCACAAAGACACACATGTTTGGCTGGAAATGAAAGAAAATGAAATAGAAAACTTGCATGTTCAAGATATTTCCCGCATTCACTTTCCACATGGCTGGGGACTGGTTCGCATCGACTCGGCCAGGCACAGCTCTGACATCATTTAAATAAGCCAAAATAGACTCGGTTGCGAAAAGTCATATTTCGAAATGTCTCCTATGCAGGCTCTATGTCTGGCAAACTAACCGATTAATCCAAATAATAGCAAGTTAAATGGGTTTGGGTAATTCTGATCGACTAGCAGTTACCTTGTAAAGGGACTGATTTTGTTAACTTTATTTGTAAAGTCCCCAAGCTTAGGGAACTTAATGGGGAAGGGCAGAAAAAGATATAAACATACATCATTTTATGGATTAGGTTTCATTCGTTCTTCTGACTTTTAAATTTCCCAAAACCATAAATAAGAGTCAAACAATTGTGGTTGAAGAATGTATTTATTATAATACATATATACTCAGTTTTAATGGTTACAGGGTATTAAAAAAAACACAGATTTTCCAGCGAACGCAAATGCAAATGCAAATCTGTGACACCACAAAGCGGTGCCGAGTGGAGCAATGGCACCACCATTTTCTGGTGGTGTCAATGACTTGGCCATTAAGGCTGACCATGCTGACCAGTTGGAACAATGTTTTCTATACATCGAGCTGCAAGTATTATATTTTTTCTTTTCTTTACTTTGTTTCATTTGGTTTTTCATTCGCAGCTCGTTGTGTGTAGTTTTAGTTTGCTTTTGTTCATTTTGTTGGCCAAAAATGTCTATCGTCTATTTAAAATGTAAGACAGGGCTATTGAGTGTTATGACAACCACAGTGGAGCAAATTGCATAAGTTTTTCGCCAACAGTTTGACCGCAATAGACTGCGGTTTACATTGGCACCGCTTGGCTTTGGGTTCTTTCAAGGTGCAAACTAAGATCGTATTGAGAAATTGTGAAAAACTAGAAAACAAGCCGAGTTAAAGCTTCTTTTTGAAATACAGTTATAAGCTTTTAATTAGCCAGACATAAACCCATTAGCTAGACTTTTATTGCTGCCCATTCTTTTGTGGGGAGATTACAACACCCGTCTATTGTCTGGTTGTGTGTGTGTGTATGTGTTGATTATTTATTGCATAATCCATAAACTGCAAATGCTACAGTTACATAAACAAAAACGAACAGAAATCAACTAACCAACAAGAGAGTTTGCCTAGATATGGTAATAAAACCAGAGCCACAGCTGAATCTGAATCTGAAACTGAAACTGAACCAAAGTCGCAGTCCAACTCTGATCTCTCTGCACACTTTTCATTTCATTTCACAACACGTTTTGCATGCGGCTCGACTCAAATATCGGTTAGGAGCACATGTCCTACAAACCGACTAAGAAAAACGTGATAAATCTATGCCCCACTTAGTATACCAAAATTGCAGCACTGCTTCAATGGAGCCGAAATGCAAATTGAAACCTAATCTTTGTGCTTCCCGACCAAACACTGAGTGCCATAGGCAACTAAGGCAAAAGCCGCTAAGAAATTACTTGAATATGGAATACTCTGTGAAGTAACATACATAACTTATACATACTAGTAGATAAGTTTGCAAAAAGTTTATAAGTTATGGGTATGAATGAATAGATATACAAAATATTATAATAAATACTTAAGAAGTTATTCCTTTAAATCTAAATCTAAATAAGTACAGTATACAGAGACTCGATATTAAACTTTTCTATTGCGAGTAAAATATGATTAAGTGATGAAAAATGTGAATAATTCCAACTGAAGATCATCTAATATTTTCAAGACATTTATATCTGTATATTTTTCTTACATTACACCCGATTTGTTCAATTGTTTGACTACAGGGTATCGTAATTGACAACTATACGAACCACACAAATCGGCGGTGCTAATAAAAAGTAATGCTAGACCGCAAAATAAACGCTAGGAAATGGACGCCAGAGCCGTCAGCGGGTTGTCGTTGTGTCTCGTGTGTTGTTGTTGTCGTCGTCGTCGTCGTTGCCTTTTTTGTTGTAGTTGTTGTGTCATGGAAAACGAAATGATAAAAACATAGTGTGGCAAATGTAATAAACATGTTGCCTGCCTCTCGCTCTGTGGGCGAAAGACATTTTGAATATGCAATTATGAATGCCAGGCAATGTTTACCTCATTTGAAAATTAGATAAGCCGTTTATGGGTAATGCCAAATGACTTGATTTCAGTTACCATGATGTTGCACGTTTTCACTTGTTGATAAACTCAGTAAAATACACCGGGAAAGTCGACAAAAACTGCACCTTAAAAATGGAGTAGGTTGAGCATTGTACCTATTCAAATCTAATTTTCAGAATGTTTAGGGAAACTTTTTATAGAAACATCGAAAATCTTTAATAAACTTTTAAGGGTAAAAGGTTAAGAAGTATGAACTCAAATAATTTTCGGAACACTACGTTCAGTGTTACTCTATTTGACATTTTTTCACGCTGTCCTACGCCCTCATAAACCTAAATTTCAAAGTTAAATTACAATAGTACCTTTAAGGCTAGTGCCTTAAGTTTTGGCACATATTATAGTTATTAATAAATCATATAAACTAATTTATAAAGTTTAATTTGATCTGGTTTTCAGTTTTTATTATCAGCTTCATTATCATAGTTGATTTGTCCTTCGACAAATGTTGTTATATTTTCACAGAGACAAAAAATATTTGGTAAATTAAGTACTTTTTATAAATCGGTTTCATTTGCTTTTTACAATAAGCAAAACTATAGATATGGTAGATTTATAACTAGATAGCAAAAAATATTACAAATAATACAATACGTTCGTTTAAAAACTGACTTAAATAGGCTAGGCTAGACTCGACTGCTGCACTGCCTTCTATTCTTATGGAGTAAACACTTAAACACTAACAGAAGTCTTATATCACACGCTTAAAACGTCTTCCAGATCATCTAGGAGATCTGAATCTAATACAACCGTTTCGAATCATAAATCGAATCGAAACCAACTCAAATCGTACTGAACCGGGTGCACAAATCGGTGGACCAGAGCAGAAGGAGGAGAAGCCGCAGCTGGAGGACAAAACAGCAGCAGCAACCACGTCAATTGTACCCAGAGTTAAGGTCGAACATCACAGCACAACATCCAAAATCGATCCTTTAGGGTTTTGTCATGTGTATGTGTGTGTGTGTTGCCTTTTATGTTTGTGATTTCTAGGTCTAGTTCATGTTGATGTTGGTGTGTGGGCTGTGCGGCCCAAATGTGTTGTTGTATCATGTTCGTAAAGTCTAGTTAATCGGCTGTACAATTTCTCAATTACTTCATTTCGTTCGCTTTTTGCTTTTATGGCTTAAACTAAGTTAAGAGAGTTCGTTGAGTGTGTAAAAACTAAGTTCGTCATCACGTTAGTCGTTTTTAAAATTGATATCTGAATCTCTATCGTTATCACGTTCTGCATAGCAATGTGGAATTGGAATGGTAGGCATATGGTATGATATGAAATTTGTTATGGAATGTTTCTAAGTATGTTTTGTAAAGGAAATTTAGTTAGACTTTGATCCATTCATAACCGTTACGCTTACGCTTTTCAATGCTGCAAAGAGAAGTGAGAGAAAGAAGTTCATTTCACCAATTTAGTAACCGTGATAAGAATGATAATCATGATAGTTAAAATCATGCTCCACCTCATGCTCTTGCTCATGATGTTCCTCGATGGGTGCCGAATATGAGTGGGATGAGTGATGATGGATGGGCTCATGATGATGATGATGCTCCTCCTCAATGTGCTTATGCACAAACTCAGGCTCCTTATAGGTGACGTATTTCTCGTGATATTCGGGCACATGCTTCTCAATGTGAACATGGACGGGCTTCACAACTGGTATTTTCACGGGATACGGAACGTGTTTCTCAATCTTAACTGGCACTTCCTTGATCACGGGGTAAGGTGCGGGCACATGGATCTTAACCTCATAAGGCACTGGCTTGTCAACATGCACTGGCACGGGACGATCATAGGGAACGTGGACTGCAACTGGCACCTTCTTGATCACGTGCACTGGCACTGGCTTGTCAACATAGTGTGGCACTGGTTTATCGACATAGTGTGGCACTGGCTTATCAACGGGCACTTTTACAGGGTAGTGAACAACCTTCTCGACAGGATAGGGCTTGTCGACGTGCACGTGCTTCTCTACATTGTAGTGGACAATCTTTTCAACGGGATAAGGAGCTGGGACATGAACTTTTACGGGCACATGTACCTTCTTCTCGACTGGGTAAGGTGCGGGCACATGAACCTAAGGGTATTTCAGAAGTTTGATTATGTTCTTGGTGTCTTGAGGAAGGAGAAGAAATACCTTTACGGGCACAGGACGATCGTAAGGCACATGAACTGCCACGGGAATCTTCTTTTCGACGGGATATGGCGCTGGAACTTCATAAGGCACTTTCACGATCTCCTTAACCTCATAGGGCACATGCTTGATCACGGGATATGGCTTGGGTACCTTGACCTTGACGGGCACATGGATATGTTTCTCGACAGGCACATGGACAATTTTCTCGATGGGCACTGGAACTGGCACCTTTTTAATGACTGTCAGTGTCTTTTCCTCATGCACTGGGAAGTGTGGCACATGATGATGATGATAATCCTCATAGTGATGTAATCCACGCTTCGTCTTTGTGGTATCCTCACTAACAGCTTCCTCAGCCTTCTTCTCTACAGGCTCAGCTGCTGTCTTCTCCACTGCGGCACTCTTCTCTTCCTCCCCTTGTGCATGCCCTGTAGCCAGCAGCAGCACGAGAGCGAGCGTTGTCGCTGTACGCTGGAAGGGGTTAAAAAGGAATTTCGTTATAGGCTTTGACAGGGAAAAATGGAATCACAGAGACTGACGTATCAACAAACAGCAAACACAATATATAAATAATGATCAACTCTTCTTTTGGGATCCATTGAGGATTGAAAAGCTAGATTGTTGTTAGATCAGCTATGGTAACCATCAACTAAAGATGAAAATTCAGTAATTGTTGTATATGAGATTTAAATCTAGTTCTTTTGCTGTTCAACTGTGATGTTAAGGTGTTGAAAATATGTTCTCTCATTTTGAATAATCTTTAACTAGAAAATTGTTTTGTTCACTAGAGTTTTTATGTTAATTTCAAAGCACTACACTTCACTGGGATCCTTAATACATACCACCAACTTCATGTTGCTGGCGTAATGTATCCTTTGGGATGTTTTTGTTGCTGTTTAAGGAAATCCGTCGAAGTCTATCCCGTTAGCCGAACGATTAAGTCGATAATTTATTTTTATGTTTTGAAAAGGATCGAACTAAACTCTCTATACGTTCCGTACCACTCTACACTATTCGATGGTTAACTGTTTAATGATGCCAACTTCAGCGGCTACCTGTACTTTTATACTCTTAAGCCCAGCGACTGAATGAATGTACCGACGAACGACTCCAAAGCCAAACAGTAGCAACAATAGCAACTAAAGTTTAGTTATTAAAGCAATAACAACGAAAGTGTTAACATCCGAGAGTAATCGACTATGGGATACTCTGTTTCGAGAAGTAAAGTGAAATCTAGGCATAATGTAAAGTTTTCCATATGTCAAAAGTATTGAAATTTGAATATCATATATGTATGTATATTAAAAAGGACCCCAAACCGATTTGCCCAAACTTCCGCCTGCCCCTCTGTCTGTATAAATCATACTTTTTCTAAAGAAATTGGTAAATAAAAAGTCTTATCAGTTTTTTTTTCAGAGTTGCATTTTTGATTATTACATAGGAATGTCACAGCCGATTTTAAAAAGCTTTACAGTTTTGGAAAGTTAATGAATATATCTAATGTTCTCTTACACCCAAATTTAAATTGAGATCACCAGTTTTACAATTGTGAAGGTTAAATTTCGAATGATGCTTCCATTGCAGTTACATGACATTGTCGTACTATTTGAAAAAAATTAAGTTAAAACTAAACATGTTTCGCTTAATTAATGAAATAATGTAATACAGGGTTGCAGAGAGCGTAAGTTTTTTTTTTTTTTTAATTTTCTTAGAATTTTTAAGTTTAAAACTCTTAAAAATGTGTATAAAAAATTGTGTTGTTATTCAGAAATGGATAGCTGTATAATTATATATTTTAGTTTAAATTTGTATGTAAATAAATAAGAGATATACTCATTTACTCTTCGAAAAAGTTAAAGTTTTTAAAATCTGTTATGACGTTCTTGGACAATGATGAAAAAGATCACCTTTATACTTTAAAATATTTTTTTCGCGGTGCGGAATGCCCAATTTTTTTTTAATTTATTTATTTAGATTTGTTTATGCCTCGATTTTCTTATACCCTGAATTGTTGTGGCCCAACCGAAGCTTTTATTTCCAAAGTTGGATATAGATATTAAAATGCCTTTATTTCGAAAAGTATAGACCGATCAGAAATACCGATACGCCATACGCCGATATCAACATGAATTACCGAACAGTATTAGTGAGACATTGCGAATGTACCAACCAATCTATTCCAAAACGTTCGTGTATATATGTATGTATATGTAGCTAGTGGCATGTAGCCTAGCAAACAGCCCTGCGTGTTTGTTTTTGTGGTCTGCTTTCGTCACAAGCGTGGGCTGCTCTCTACAGTGATTGATTTTCTTAGTGAGAGCGAAAGTATCGGAAGCCCCACAATTACTATTTTCTGATGAGCATGTAACTTACTTAAGATGTTCAAACGTCTTTCACTACAAAGTTATTGTAAATTTTTATTCGTTTTTGTAAAATGGGAGAACTTCGAATTTCACAAAAATATTCTAGATTATGCGTTATATTTATTTATACAATTTTTCTACAAAAATATTGTATCTGCAACATGCACTTATTTAGATAATCGGCTAAGTAATATATATAACTGAATTAAAGATTTATTTAAAATGTATTTTACTTTACGAGGAAAACAAGTTTCTTGCAATACTCGAATATTACCCACTACTGCACTTGGAATTTTCTTACACATGATTACAAAATTTGGGAGGCAAAACGTTATGGCTTATGGTAAACATATCTCAACCAATCGCTCGCTTAACGAAATTTTGAACACAATCAATTAAATAGTTGGAATTATCTTTTGGAATTTGATAACTATATTAAATATCTGTTCTAGGAACATTTCTATCGGAATGCAAATAAAAAAAATTATGTTTCATGATCTTTAATCTCATTTTCAAAGCTCCCCATAAATGATCAGTTGATATTTGTTAGAGCAGTGTTAAAAATTAACCTATTGAAAAGCTCTTATTAGTTTTAATTTGTTGTTCTTCGCAATAAAAGTTAATAAACGAATTCTCAGTACACTGCAGAGCTTTAATAAAGTTTATGAAAAATATTCACTTTTACATTTCATCAGCCAGTTTAATATTAAAAATAAATAAGATTTGTTTTAGTTTTGATCACTTGGTTTTCGGTTTTTATTATTGGCATTCATCAGCTTCAATACCACCGTTGATTTTTGTTTTCAGGGAGTTTTGTTTGTTTGTTTTTTTTTTTACAGAGACAAAAAATATTTGGTAAATTAAGTACTTTTTATAAATCGGTTTCATTTGCTTTTTACAATAAGCAACACTATAGATATGGTAGATTTATACCTAGATAGCAAAAAATATTACAAATAATACAATACGTTCGTTTAAAAACTGACTTAAATAGGCTAGGCTAGACTCGACTGCTGCACTGCCTTCTATTCTTATGGAGTAAACACTTAAACACTAACAGAAGTCTTATATCACACGCTTAAAACGTCTTCCAGATCATCTAGGAGATCTGAATCTAATACAACCGTTTCGAATCATAAATCGAATCGAAACCAACTCAAATCGTACTGAACCGGGTGCACAAATCGGTGGACCAGAGCAGAAGGAGGAGAAGCCGCAGCTGGAGGACAAAACAGCAGCAGCAACCACGTCAATTGTACCCAGAGTTAAGGTCGAACATCACAGCACAACATCCAAAATCGATCCTTTAGGGTTTTGTCATGTGTATGTGTGTGTGTGTTGCCTTTTATGTTTGTGATTTCTAGGTCTAGTTCATGTTGATGTTGGTGTGTGGGCTGTGCGGCCCAAATGTGTTGTTGTATCATGTTCGTAAAGTCTAGTTAATCGGCTGTACAATTTCTCAATTACTTCATTTCGTTCGCTTTTTGCTTTTATGGCTTAAACTAAGTTAAGAGAGTTCGTTGAGTGTGTAAAAACTAAGTTCGTCATCACGTTAGTCGTTTTTAAAATTGATATCTGAATCTCTATCGTTATCACGTTCTGCATAGCAATGTGGAATTGGAATGGTAGGCATATGGTATGATATGAAATTTGTTATGGAATGTTTCTAAGTATGTTTTGTAAAGGAAATTTAGTTAGACTTTGATCCATTCATAACCGTTACGCTTACGCTTTTCAATGCTGCAAAGAGAAGTGAGAGAAAGAAGTTCATTTCACCAATTTAGTAACCGTGATAAGAATGATAATCATGATAGTTAAAATCATGCTCCACCTCATGCTCTTGCTCATGATGTTCCTCGATGGGTGCCGAATATGAGTGGGATGAGTGATGATGGATGGGCTCATGATGATGATGATGCTCCTCCTCAATGTGCTTATGCACAAACTCAGGCTCCTTATAGGTGACGTGTTTCTCGTGATATTCGGGCACATGCTTCTCAATGTGAACATGGACGGGCTTCTCCACTGGGATTTTCACGGGATACGGAACGTGTTTCTCAATCTTAACTGGCACTTCCTTGATCACGGGGTAAGGTGCGGGCACATGGATCTTAACCTCATAAGGCACTGGCTTGTCAACATGCACCGGCACGGGACGATCATAGGGAACGTGGACGGGAACTGGCACCTTCTTGATCACTGGGACTGGCACTGGCTTGTCAACATAGTGTGGCACTGGTTTGTCGACATAGTGTGGCACTGGCTTCTCAACGGGCACTTTTACAGGGTAGTGAACGACCTTCTCGACGGGGTAGGGCTTGTCGACGTGCACGTGCTTCTCTACTTTGTAGTGCACAATCTTTTCAACGGGATATGGAGCTGGGACATGAACTTTTACGGGCACATGAACCTTCTTCTCAACTGGGTAAGGTGCGGGCACATGAACCTAAGGGTATTTCAAAAGTTGGATTATACTCCTGGTGTTTTGAGGAAGAAAATGCTATACCTTTACGGGCACAGGACGATCGTAAGGCACATGAACTGCCACGGGAATCTTCTTTTCGACGGGATATGGCGCTGGCACTTCATAAGGCACTTTCACGATCTCCTTAACCTCATAGGGCACATGCTTGATCACGGGATAAGGCTTGGGTACCTTGACCTTGACGGGCACATGGATATGTTTCTCGACAGGCACATGGACAATTTTCTCGATGGGCACTGGAACTGGCACCTTTTTAATGACTGTCAGTGTCTTTTCCTCATGCACTGGGAAGTGTGGCACATGATGATGATGATAATCCTCATAGTGATGTAATCCACGTTTGGACTTTGTGGTATCCTCACTAACAGCTTCCTCAGCCTTCTTCTCTACAGGCTCAGCTGCTGTCTTCTCCACTGCGGCACTCTTCTCTTCCTCCCCTTGTGCATGCCCTGTAGCCAGCAGCAGCACGAGAGCGAGCGTTGTCGCTGTACGCTGGAAGGGGTTAAAAAGGAATTTCGTTATAGGCTTTGACAGTTCTTATATAGGTTTAAGTGCAGGATCTGGCTTATGAAACTTCAAAATTATAGACCTGCTTTTTAATGGAATCACGGAGACTGAGGTAGCGACGATCACCAAACGTAATATATTTGCATATTTTTTTACATAAATATTGATCAACTCTACTTTTGGAATTAATTAGGGTTTGGAAAGCTCCAATGGCTGTGTATTATATATTGATTGTCTTTAAGATCAGCTATGCTAATCATCAACTTAAGATCAAACTTCAGTAATTGTTGTAGATTAAAATCTAGTTCTTTTGCTGATCATCTGTGATGTTAAGCTGTTGTAAATATGTTCTCTTATTTTGAATAATCTTTAACTAGAAAATTGTTTTGTTCACCAGAGTTCTTATGTAAATTTCAAAGCACTACACTTCACTGGGATCCTTAATACATACCATCAACTTCATGTTGCTGGCGTAATGTATCCTTTGGGATGTTTTTGTTGCTGTTTGAGGAAATCCGTCGAAGTGTATCCCGTTAGCCGAACGATTAAGTCGATTATTTATTTTTTTGCTTTAACCGGAATCGAACTAAACTCTCTACACGTTCCGTACCACTCTACACTATTCGATGGTTAACGGTTTAATGATGCCAACTGCAGCGCCAGTCTGAACTTTTATACTCTTAAGTCCAGTGACTGAATGAATGTACCGACGAGCGACTCCAAAGCCGAACACTAGCAACCACATCAGAAAGAGCAACAACAACAAAAGCAATAACACCAAAAGCTTTAGTATTATAATAATCGCAATAGCCCCAAAACACATGAGGCGAATGGTGAATGGTTCGTGGCTGTTGTCGTCATTCGCGTCGTCGGTTTTCGCTGGATGGTTGCATTGGCTGCTTGGTTGGATCGTTGGTTGTTGAATTGTAAGGTTGTTGGATCGGTTGGCTGCTTAAATTTCGGAGGCGCGAACTCGACGCAGCCAAGTGGCAAGCGACGCCAAATGCAGCAATTGCAACAATCAAACATATGGTGGCGGGGGGTAAGGCAGCTCTATGGATGCGTGCCATTTTGATGTTTAATGCAACTACCGCGATTTGAAGTTGCCGTTGTTGTAGTTGTAGTTGTATTTTTGTTTTGTGGTTTCTTAAGCCTTTTACAACAACAATAATCTCCATTTGTAATATACAGCATTTTTGTGGGTAATTGAATAATACCTAATTGCGTTGAATGAGACGTTGAAGGCTTTAGATTTAGCACTTTTTCGCTAATTAATTATCCTTATATTATGGGAAACTGTGGGAACTGTTGACAGTTGCCATCTTTAGTAATTTGCAAATAGTTTCTCTGTTCATTACTACTCTGACCTATATACAAGTCATGATGGTGTTTCGTTGCTTACAATTTTAAAATTTTTTTAAACAGTTAGTCAATGTAATTTTGATTATTTCGATGTAATTACTGTGTTAATATTATTTTAAATTTGTGGCATGCAAGCGTATAATTAAATAAAAAGCGTACAAATATTTTCCAAGAGGCTTACTAAATATAATCAAGCTCAAAAATAGCTTCTCTTAAGTCCAACGAAGTATTCCGATTTTTATATCTCCTATTTTTGCTTTCAATGTTTCATCTTTGATGAATTTAAACAAACTTATTTCTCCTTAGGACTAGCAGTTATTGCTGCACGATTGTAATTTATAGTCTGCTGATTTAATTGCCATCAGCTGTCCTCCGCCATCTGTCATCTGAGACAAAAGACCAATTCCAATTGCAGTCCTTTTACTTTTACATTTACCTGAACATTCACTTGACCAGACATGCCTAGACCTGTCCCAGCTCTTGAACAGTTCCTCTTACTTGCTGCCCCCAAAACAAGAGCCAGGAAAGCAGGTGTCCGAAAATGGAAACAAATGTTTGTCAACCAAGTGAGTGTGTCACTCGGTCATTCGCTTGTGTGTTGTGTCATATGGGACATGTGGACTAGTTGTTTGGCCAACAACCATAACCTAAGACAGTGGCAACAAGTTTGTGGCAGCGCCAACTCGTTTCAATTTCATATTTGTGGGTCGTGTAATTGACGCCCCTCATGGTATCGAAGTTGGAGCAGAGGCAGAAGCAAACGAAGACGAAGACTTTGGTTACCTTCCTCGTTATTATGTCAATGGGTCTCGTGGGTCTTCATACACGTCTATACACACGTATGTGAGGCACGACGAGAGACTGCTGTTGTTGTTGTGGCAGTTGCATGCAACTTTCGATTTAGTTTCGTTCGCATTGCTTGCATGTCTTGACCACATTGTGTTCAATATAATGTAAGGCAAAGAAAGAAAGAGAGCGAGACAGGCAGAGAGAGAGAGACAGAGTGAAAGAGTTGGTGAGCTATTGGAGGCTGCCATTAGACGTTTCAGCTGATTATGTCATAAGTTTGCATGGAGTTTGTACCGTCAACTTGTTGTTTTTTATAGATGCATAGATGGTCTTGAGAGCTTATAAGCGCAATTGTCTTAAATTCCACATTACAATTACACACTTCCTTTAATTATTTGTAAACATAAAATAAATTTACTCATTCATATATAAATTTACATCTTTTGTTTATGGGTTTTAATATTTGAAAGTATTGTCATCTTGTTTATAAGCTTGTCTGCGGCTTGACCTTGTCTTATTTATGCATAGATAAACGCAGCTTTACATAAATATTTTAATATTTTTCATATATATGCGGTCAACTCCCAAGACTTGGATGTCAACAAAAGTGTCAAAGATAAAGCAGCTGTCGATTAATCATCATTGGAGGCGTCTTCAGTTCGCATTTGCATTTTCATGTGAGAGTTGCCGCTTTTAATTTGTCTTTTGATTTGTGTAACAATTTATTGTGTTTGCCGTTGATGCGATTTGACATGCGCATTCCATTCCAAATGGCCCTAACGAGACCTTAAAGCCAGTTAAAATCTGACAATTTTGACATTTTATGTATGTGCCATTTTACAATGGCCTCTGTTCAACCAGGCTTGTAACTGTTAATGATTCGGTGCTTTTGGTTTTTACTTTTACGTTACTTTTCTTTTTGAATACTAATACATACATACATATTTAAACATATTTTTAAGGTCTACACTGCAGGGTTCATTGCATTTCTGGTCAAGGTCGTTGCCTGTCGTTTATCCGGTGTTGCGGTTGTTAACATGGCTAAGTGACTGCAAATTTGGCCTAGTAATTGTCTTTGCTTACTCAGTTAGTTGGTGTGGTTTTTGGAAGGTTTCTGCCCACGGAAAATGAAAATAAGATACAGAAGCTAACGTCAGCACATTGAATATTTAATACCCTTACAGAGCCGTAAATATTTTAAACTGTTTGTTAATGTGTTCTTACTTTGAAGAATAAATTATTCATGATATCACTAAAGTAGTCAGCTTTAAATCAAATTTTGTGAGGTTACTCAAACTAACGGTTGACTTTCGCCTGATCCCTATATGATAAAATAATCGAGTCCTTTATTTAGGAAAATGTCTGGATTGTACCAAAGTTTACCCCAACTTGATTTATGATTTCTCGGCCTTAAAAAGAAAATATATCTAACCATAATATTTATATATTTTGCAAGTATGTATGTTATTACTAATGTTTTTAAGTTAAAAACATGTGATAGAGTTACCCAGAAAAAAACACAAATTTTGGAATTATGCAGTTTTCTATTCATATTATGTCATGTAGTTCTACAGCTTTCTAGTCAATAAAGTTAATTGATTTCCCCTTTTTTTAATGGTAAATGCAAGCTAATAAATGAATTGAAAAGCTAAATCAGCTAGAAAAACATACAATACAAAATAAACTGCAATCTTAATCGCAGCCCTTTCAATCAGTTGCCTTTTCATGACATTGAAGCATGTAAAAGTCTCTGATTTGATTAGCTTTGCTTTAAAAGTGATAATCACGGCAATTGAATGGACGGACAAACAGACGGACGCGTCCGGCCGTTTGTAGTCTTAATACTTCTCATCTGAGGTCTAGCTGGTGGTTAACAAAAAGAGGTCAATGGCAAAAGCATTTGAACTCTTGTGGTGCGTCTCTGTTTTATGACCCACTCGTTGCCGTTGTGCGATGATTGTTGTTAACTTGGCCAAATTGTCACGCGCTGTTGAGTGCTGCGCCCAATTGATCAGGCGAATTGGTACCAGCTGATCAGCTGAGTTTCTGAGCATGAAGTCCACTTAAGTTAGTTGTGGTTGTGTATTATAGATCTCTTAAGGCAATCATTTAATAAATAAGGAAGTTAGCTGATGCATTTTTGGCCGTTGGCCATTGGCCTAATCCCACAGTTACAGCCAACTGCAAATCTATGCAAATTTTGCGCAAGCCAGAAAAACCAGTCAAAAAACAATTTATTATCATAATAATTCCGCCTCTGGAGCTATGCAGCTGTGCTAGTCTTAGGCCAGTGAAAACTGCTTAGGGGTGGCTTTCCGGGTGGCAGAGGGGCGTGCATCTTGACCCATTGACTTACACATAATGCAATATGCATTCAAATTAATAGAAACTACTTGTAAGTATATTTAGCAATTTTTGATTGTTGTTTTGTCATTCGGTGCATTTACTAGCAAAATATTTTTGAAATATACTCGTTTAGATTTTCTTACGTTTCGGTTTTCTTGGCTCATAATTACAACAATACAAAAACAGTTGGCAATCAAATTTTGTTACTGTTGCTGTTGTTTTTGGTGTAAATTGCGTAAATTGAATAAACATTATGCTATGAAGTGGACTCTAGTTGTGCATTTGTAAAGCTATTTGCTAGTCTTTGTTTTCGACATTGTTTCTCTTTTTGGTTGCCGCTTTTGGACGCACTGAGGCGTACATAGCAGCAGTTAATTTTCTATAACAAAGAGAGGTGTACGGAAAGTTTCTTTGCCGACATGGAAAAATTTGTAAACAAATCTAGTTCACCTGTTGTAGGTTTTAAGTGCAGAGTCTAAGGAAGAGAATTTATTTGCATATAACTAGATATAAATACCTTAAATTTGGCTTCACAAACTGAGTGAAAGCCTTGTTAACTAAACAGATGTTTAAATCAATTTTTTAAACAGAGCCTCTTCAAATATTCTTTCAAGTAATGCAAAGTACATTTAATTTTCGTTTCCATAAACTTTTTGAACCACCCTTATCATTTGTAAAAATATAGAGCGAACTGTAATTAGGCAGCACTAAAATGTTCGTAAATTAACAAAAGCACAAATAAAACATAAAATAATTAAACTCTTGCTTAAGCTGCAAATAATAAATGCTTTTGGGCTGAAATAGATTTGCACAATTATATTTATAGAAAATGTGGAAAACTTTTGAGATTTGCAGGATTGTAAGGAATGTTAATTGACTCATAAACATTAAATAGTATATAGCTGATAAACGTCCATTAAATTTATGAATTTTTGAAGCCAACAGAAAGATAATATATTTAACATATCAAAATTGATCCAAGACGACATCTTAAATAAAAGGCGGGGGTAAATAGTGCAAGAAGTGATGCAAATGATAATTAAATATAAATATATGTATTTTTAAGTGAATAATATATAAAATAAAATTAAAATTGTTTTAAAGTTAGCATAGAGTTACGACATAATGAAAGCTAGGAAAACAAGCCTATCAGGTAAGTTGAGGAGAAATATGGATTTCGAAGTATTGTTTATGATCAATTAACATTGCTTTTAAACTGTGGAATAAAACGGTTAATGTCGAATTATTACCATTGTACTAATCTTTAAGAAACTGATCCATGATAGATGTAAATAGTTTGGCCGCATGCTTAACAACGCTCAAAGTCTCAATCCACAGTCCTCGGTCTCTGTTGCTCTGCCGGATTGGCAACTATTGCAACATATTTGGCCAATTTCTTTGCAACCAAAAAGTTGCTGCTAAAGAAATTGCAAGTCAATTACCGCTAGACGGTCTGCTTGGCGCCATGACGCAACCGCCACATGTGGCACCAGCGTCGACGTCGACGTCATCGCATAGCGCTAATTGATTGCGTCTGAGCGTCGCAGTTATTGCATTCACTTCGGATTCGGGCTCGACTTCGGGTTTTTTCAATTTCTTATTTTTGGGTCGTGCCATTCTCTGTTGCCACAAAAACACATTTTGTCTAAATTGACCGCAACTTTAGGACAAGATCAATGTTGTTCGTTGGTCAGCTCAACAGGTTCTGGCAGCAACCGAAAACGAAAGACTTAGGCAACGAACTTAAAGTATTTTACTTCTATTTTTTTATCCTAATTTTTGATCCCATTTGTCATTGCAATTAATGATGCTGTATGTAGGTTATGATCTCATTTACTTTGCGTTTACTTTCAATACTTGCATTAAATCTTGCATAATTTTAACATATTGAGTTGTTGGCGAATTCGCTTTTAAGTCGCTTATAAGAGGAAATGTGCAAGTTTGTGCATTTAAGAAGGCAGTCCGGTTTTTAATGGTTATGCCTTCATTCATATTAATCGATCAATACTGAGTGCATCTTACTTGCTGTTTAGTTTTTTTGTTATGCTTTGAATCTTCTTAAGTAACATTTAAGGATCCATTTGGAATCAAATGTTGCTATTTAATAATAAATTTTAAAAAAATGTTAACTAAAATTAAAAATCTCCCTAGATTAAAGCAAGTTTTTCGATTTTTAAATTGCTTTTCAAAGAAAACTACAGATTTCCCTAAAAAAAATTGTCCTTGAAATTCTTCTAAGTTTGCGGTACATTGAGTTTTGTTTTCTTTTTTTCGTAATTTTTGGTAATTATGGCCACATAATAGACAATTAAAATATGCCAAAGTACAAATAAGTATTGTGTTGAGTTAATTGTGTCCTATTTTGAATTAACAATCGCTTTAAAAGTTTCATCAGTGCTGGGAATAGTGATTAAAATTGTTAATACATTCATAGTTACAGTATTCAATTATAATTATGGTGATAATATATTTTCAGCTTCTTTCTATATTTATTGTTTTTACCTTTTTTTTCATGCTCTAGCACAATTGTCTTTTGACCCTTTTTTAAACTACGATTCTTATCTTTCCCGTTCCCATTATTATTTTCTTAATTGCTAGAACTTTTAATACAATAAACTTGCATCGTTTTTTACATTGAAATCATAACAGAACGTAAACAAACTCAATGAGTGGCAGAGTAGTCAGACGGAAAATAAAGTGTAAATCAAAATATCATCTGCCTTAAAGCTGATTATCAGCTGATTATCAGAAAGCTATAGCAACCCAAAAGCAACTGAAAAGTTATTTTTGGTGTACTCAATCAAGCAACCATTGCTTTCAAATAAGAAAAAAATTATTCAAACATTTAAATAACCTTAGAACTAATTGAATTCAATTAAAATAATTAATAAAAATAATCATAAGGATCAGTTGTTTACAAAAGCAATTGTCGGCAAACGATCTGGAGCTATGTGGAACACCCCTGTATATTCTGTTCTTTCCGAATTGCGGATATAGTGAGGACAGTTTCAGACTTTTTTTTGGTGAAGATACCTGACATATCTTAATTTTCCATCAGGCAAGCAGTGCAATGCAATAAGTTTATATACCATTTTATTCAATTCAAAACTATTTAAATATAATTCATTGATTTTAAAACTTTCTAAAATCTCGTAACATTTTTTTTCTTAATTAAGAACCATTTTTTCAATGTCCGTATAAGATTTAATTGATACATATCTTTGACATTTGACGATAGTTTCTATGCGTTTTATGCCAGTTTATCATTCGGATAGCTATTTGAGATCTTGTGTAGACATTGAAAAAGTGGGCCTTAAACTTGCTTTTGCGTAGCTTTTGGGTTGCTAGAGATTTGTAGAACATATTTGATATAGTAAAGTTTTTTTTAAACATTCACAGTAAATTATATAAAACAAATATGCCAAACAATATAAGAAAATTACTTTTTTTAAGTACACAGCTTTTTGACACCAAGGAATTTTTGTTCAAGTTAAGTTCTTCATTAATCAGAATTGGCACAGGTTGACAGCCCTCGCTCTCTACTGGTGAACCTTGATAGCCTTCACAGCAAACTTCACGGGGCTCCAACGTAGTTTTAGTCTTCAATGTAAGAGGAATACGATAATTAAATTAGAACCATTTGGATTTTAAGTTAATTTTAAATATTTTGCGTACAACAACTCTCATTTCGCCTTTAACATCCAAATCTCTTAAGACTGACTCAAAGTCTTCATAAGCATCTAGAGGAACTCGCTCTGTCACAGTATAGGATACTTCCACATCTTTCATACACACATGCGGATCCTTGGCATAAATCACAGTATACGCACATTGACTCAGTAATAAAAAAACCCAGAACTTCATAATTTTTAGCGGTTCGCAGTGATTACAATAATGCGCACAAGACTCAACTAAATTTCGCAATCTTACAAACAACCATTTGAGCTCTGTTATTTTGATACGGAGTAATTCAGAACTTACGCTTGCTCTTGATATCAACTCACTTAGTAAATAATATGCGCTGAATCACTTTTGAATTACATTCCGACAGATAAGAAGCCATTCTGTTTTTCCCTAAATTTATTCGAGAAGTTTAGATTATGTGTATATAATTGCTGACTCATATACTCTTAGTAATATTTGGATTCAAATTTGTACAAATCAAAACATCATTTCCGTTTATTGTTACTATACTTTGGTTATTCTCAAATCTCTACAAATCTTCTTTTGTGTCAGAGAATAATTCTCTTCGAGCTTCAAGTTCGTTTCCAGATTCATTGTCATGGTCATGCAATACTCTTCTTCGCCGTATGAGGTACCACGATAATATAGTTACTACAATTATCATAGCTAATACTATGGTAGCAACACATATTGCAATCCATTTATCGAATCTCTTTGGCTCTTGTAGACTTGAGGAACTATCGGTAATTATATCCATCGTCGTTGTCTCAGCCAAATCGTACCAAGTATCGGCTGTGCTGGCAGTTGTTGTTTGTATTGGTTCGCAGATGAGACCATTTTGGATTGATTTTTCATAGCCAGGACAGCACACCCTTAAAACATCCATTTTTGTTTTAGGCTGTGTAAGTAGATCATATGTATTTTCTTATAATTTAGAAAACATTTCATTTACTCACCACATTACGCATTGCACCTTGAATTCCGAGTCTGTTGAAAGTTTCTTGAAATTGTCCATACTCCTGGAGAGGCGTACGTTCCGTTACCATATACTGAACTGTCACATATTTGTCGCACAAATGAGGATCTTCAGTTTGAAGTAGTGCATATGGCAGAAGGCTCAGTAAAAATAAGATGGCAATTTTATTCATTTGGTACCTAACCGATATGGTTCTTACAGAATTGCACTTAGAACTGAAATGAATTTGATATTTCATTTCCCACAAGTCATAACTATACCACTGATATTAACATGAGTTTAACTCAAATTATATAGATCTTAGTACTTCCCAAGAGAGAGAGATACTTTCTGGAATAAAATAAATAATATATACATACAATTGCCAGAATATCTAGCACTTTAGCTTGTATAGTATTAGGCTTATCGAGTTACTAATAAACAATTTATGTTAAATCTTAAGCCACCAAACTGTATTGCATACTTTTGGTAATAATAATAAATTTAAAAAAAAGCTTAGTTTAAAGTCGGACTTCACAGTTGTGACAACAATAGTAGCTTTCAGCCAGCTTTAGTAAAACAATTTGTGGTACTTTTTGAAAGTATGAAATATCTCCAAGCTAAAATATTAAAAAGAAAACTTAAAAGTGATTTTCTCTTAATACTTTCATAATTTATAGCAAGTTAGCCCTAACTTTAATACTATATGTACAAACAAAGTTCAATAAGTGATAAAAAAAGATCAACGCCTAAATTTGTACTCAGCAACGTTATTTGTACTAAAATATCGGACAAATTTAGATCAGATTTGAGATCAGCACACCAAAATACATATAGTAAATCGATACCAATATAACCACTAGCAATTTGTATAACATTGTTCATACAAAATAAAGTTTTTAACGGCGCCCCCATATTTTCTACTCTATAGGTTAAATTTCTGCATCTCTGGCTTTAACTTTTATTCAAATTCTGGGGCCTAAATTATGTAGTTTAAAACCACATTTTGATTTGATGCAGAGTCGTTTATTTTTCTGTTAGTAAAAAGTCTTGACAATAAAAAAAATTTTGAAAGTCTTGCCAATAAAAAAAATTTTAAAAATATTTGCCAGTCATAGGCTTTTCAGACTTCAGACATGCACAAATTTTTTTAAACTGTTTCTTTTTCCTTGCAGGATTTTATTTAAACCTTTTTTAAAATTTATTTTGAATAATTAACGTAAAAAGATTTATAATAATGAGTGATAAGTATAAAATCTGTTCCCTTCAATAACAAAAATATGTATTTTTTTAATTTTTTTTTTATTTACATTATTAAATATGTACAAACATTTCATAGAATAGAAATTGACATGAAAAAGTCGAAGGAGCAACTAATTTTTTGTTTTTCCGTCTAGAAAGAACTGTACATAAGAGGGCGAGTGAGATAACAAACATAAGCAGGACAAACAAAGGCGACTTTAGAGATTGTTGGCAAGTTTCAGAAAATTCCGGTCACGGAAATCCTTATCGGAATGTCGCGTTAGATTAGATGTTGCAAGATTGTTGCTTCCTCCTAGAATTTCGGTTGGTATCACAAACTAAAACTAAATTGTAAGTCGTACATTGAGGGTGCGGGCTCGGGTTGGAGTTGGGTTTCAGTTTGGTTCTTCGAATTGAAATTTAAAGTGAAAATTTCGGCAGGATGTTGATTCGCTCGCCTTCACCCGAGTTCAATATTGATGACCCTCGATAGCGTTAAATTGATCTACTTTTTGTGGAGGTATCCGCCGTGGCTGGAGGTGCCGTACGAAGAGATGTCGTGGCCAGAGATGCCGTGACCGCCGTACGATGAGATACCGTGGCCAGAGCTGCCGTATGAGATACCGTGGCCAGAGCTGCCGTATGAGATGCCATGGCCGGAGATACCATGACCGGAGATACCATGACCGGAGATACCATGGCTGTAGACAGCTGGGGCAGCAACGGTGTGGGTGATGGCAACAGCAGGCTTCACATGGCTCTCAACATGCACGGGGACTGGTACTTTCACTTCATAGGGCACTGGGCGATCCACATGGATGGGCACCTTCTGGATCACGCGTTTCTCAACGGTGTAAGGCACTGGTTTCTCGACGGGCACTGGGTAGGGCTTGGGCACATGCACAGTGTAGGGGCGATCAACTGGGATCTTGACTGGGACCTTGATGACCTTCTCGACTGGGTAGGGCTGTGGCACTTCAACGGGCACCTTGACGATCTCCTTCACGTGGTAGTGGACAATTTTCTCCACTGGGTAGGGCTGTGGTACTGGCACCTTAACTGGGTAGGTGACGGTCTTCTCAACGGGGTAGGGCACATGACGTTCCACCTGGTATGGCACCTGCACGGTCTTGATCACAGTGTTGGTGTGCACTTGAGTGGGCAGATGGGCGACAGCGGGTGCAGCAACGGCAGCATGTCCAGTGCTCAGAATGGCACCACCACCATAAGATGATGGACCATAGCCGTAGCCCGTATGGCCAATGCCGCGCTTCTCCTGCTTCTTCTCAGCTGTCGCGCTGCTCTCAACAGCGGGCGTTACCTCAACCTTCTTGGAAGCCTCCTCGCTGGCACTAACAGCCAACACGCACATAGCCAACAGGCCAACAATGAGCTGCAATGCAAAATGTTACCAAATTGGGTTAGCCAGCCATATTAGCCTATTATATAATAGCGGCAGCACTTCCGTCTGCTGTGTCCATAATTACAAATATGACAATTATGCAACGTTGAAAGTAAACTGGCAGCCATGGCAGTTGCTCGGCAATGCGCCAAGTTCAAATTGAACGCAAATCATGTGCAACGGGGTGCATACGTGATGTGCAAGAACTTGGATTGTTAATCAAATTACGCATGCGTAATGGAAATAGTTAATCGGATGTAAATAATTTATTACAGTAATTTTTTAAAGTCTGCTTTTTTAAGTCTCTAAATATTAAATTTGAGATTTGAAATACTTCGAAATATAAAACAGAAATATTTAAAAGTGTGCTGAGACTTAAATTGAAGACGAATTAAATTTTTTTTATTGCTGGCACATTTAATTAAAATATATTATTACAAATATTTCTTATTATATTATATTCGCTATCTAAAAAATCATAAAATTTCTAGAACTTTTTTAACGACACATTCGATTTCCAGTTTTATTAGAAAGCACAATAATTTCCGCTGCATTTTGATGTGAAATTGATGATGAAATATTGAAGGCACTTAAGAACTTTTAACAGTTTCTATTAATACGCATATATCTTGTATTACTGAATAGATGTTTTAATATTTAGTACGCTTGAACACAACATACCATGGATTTCATTTTGCACTTTTTTTTTACTCCTGGTCAGACACACTTAACTCAATTTGGCCGGGGCTTGTATGTCTCAACCAACCCACAACTGTTAACTGAATAATTTTGCACAGACATTGCGAGCTTTTATATGGCGATGCCTCAGCTTTGATGCTGCTTGCGATTTCTGCAATGGCCGACGACATCGAGTCGAGATCTTTCACGCAGCCGCAGTAGCCTATAACTTAAAGCAAAAGCTCGCTCTTCCTCTCTCTGTCTCTCAATCATTTGCACTCCCTCTCATTAAGCGTGGCGCTCTCTGTTCAAAAGGAATTGCCCAACAGACTATCGGTGTAAGCAAAAAGAGCTTTCAGCTCACACGGACAGTGTACGTGTATAAAATAAATGCGTGTGAGCTGATCGTCATGTGTGTGAGTGCAAATATGTGTGCACTCGAATCGATCGGCAGGCCTGCTAACTGTTGATGGTACCAAGTACTCAGTAGTCAACTGGGGGAATAAGATATTCAAATTTACGCACAACTGATATTAAAAAGTAAAATATAACTTATAGTAAAAAAAATTTAATTCCAGTAAATAATCATATTATATTAAATCAGTTTTTCAATAGTAAACTTCTAATAAAAAACGGTTAAATTTCGAATTTCCAACCTATGATATGTGAAAATTTGATCAAGTAATATTTTCCTGAATTAACGTTAACTCGAAAACAAAGTTTTGAAAGTGGCGGTAACAAAAACGAATTGATTAAGTGGAATTTCGGGCATTATAGGATGTTCAAACGTATCAAATTCATTTATAATTCTTAATGTTTTTGAAGATGCATTTTCTGAAAAACAATTTAAGTTGTTCTTATGAGCTGGCCAAATAAAATACAAATTTCAAAAATAAAGACAACCATTATTTTATTTTTTTTTTATATATGTATTAAAATCTGTTTTAAAGAATTTGTTTTCATTGTTGCTTTGTGCAAAAACTGCGCCGTTTTGTCTGTTAGTTCTGTGCAGAGTTCGGTTAGGTTCGGTTGAACTCGTGACTGAACTTTTGATCTCAGATTTTGGTTAAGCGAAGCAAATATCGAATTGTAGGTGCAATGATTGAATGTTTTTGTGCCTCAATCTATGAGCATGTATATATGTATGCTTGTATGTGCATAATTTGACATTTTAATGTGCATAGGAAATACATAAGTCGGTAGATTGCAGGTAGTATGGGTCTAATCGACCATTGGCCATGTAAATGGAACGTGTGAACAAAAACTAGCTGAAGACCGAAAGGGTAAGATAGATAAAGACAGAACATAAACAAAAATGTTAGATTTACGGATATATTTCATTAAATTAATGTGAATAATACTAAAGACTTTATGTCATTAGAGCGCTGTGCATTGTAATGTGCAGTTGAAGGCGAAGGTCGATCATCATCATTATCATTATGAAGCTCATTTTAAAAAAGTGGCAAAGTTGAACTACATTATTAAACAGATCAAAAATGATGCCTTTGTCTAGATGGTCATTGTTAGGCCTCTTTTGTAGCAAAGTCAAACGCAGATAAAGAACGATGCATCAAGCAGACGACCCCAAAAAGAGCATTGAAACCACCGAAGCTGATGAAGAAGAAGACGATGAAAAATAACAACTCTAGATAGCATAATATATATGCAAAGTGAAGGGAAATGTAGCGGTTAAGGCCCAGCATTAAATTCAAGTTCAAGTTTATGTGCCTTTTTTGTTTGTGTTAGCGGGTGTTTTGTCTTTTTATTAGATAACTTTCATTTTGCACATGCGCAAAATAAATGTTAAGCAACGAAAACACTAAAATTCTGACTAAGTGATAATTTTTGTTTTTGAAAATATTAATCCAAGATTTATGCAAATTTAAATTAGTTTATTATACCAAATCTACAGATCAGCTAGAGATTAACCTATGCATTTCCGTTTAGCTGAAGATGTGAAGCATATCCAAACATATTAATTGCCTAATAAGAAATGCATTGAATATTGAAAAAGGCTACAAAATGAATTAGATAAGTTTCGAAAAACAATATACTCTTTACTTAAGGGTATTCAACTTTTTGACAACATAAGGAAACTAGTTATTGCAGGAGAAAATTGATTTATATTTTTGGCGAATTTGTACAAAAGAGTATTTTTTGTACGATATATTTTATTTTTGTTGGCAGCAAGAGTGCACAATTTTTTTTCATGCTAAAGGTTAACTTTTGATCGTGGATGCTTTATTGTATAATAATGTGAGTTTTACCAAATTTGGTAAATTAGACTACATCAAACATACAATCTGTGGGTATTGTTCAAATATTTTGAAAAAAAGCTGAATGGGTACAATCTGAAAAGGTATTTTATATTCGATAACTCGAAAATACTCTTTTGTTTTGTTTATAAATTTGTACATTCTATTTATATATACATTTTTTTTTATTATTTTCTTCTGTGTTCTTCAAATTGATAAATTTATGGATATTCTAATATCTTTAATGTGATTATGCAAACGTCCAATTATGTAGTCAGGCTCTGTCTAAATGCAGAGCACGGTATTTGCATAAAGTATCAAGGGGCCATTAGTTAATCTAAGTATGATTAGAATATTCAACGTGTTGAGAGATCTAAAAAGTTGTCGCTTGCTAGTGGAACTTTTATAATTAATACTTAATGCTTTCTGACGGCGTTAAGGTGAACCACTTCTAAAGACGAATAAACAAATTTTAAAACATAACATGATTTGTTTTTATTACACTTTTTTTTAGTTTCTCATCAGACTCGCATTTCTTTATTTAGAAATTTCTGTTGTTTGCTTAATTTAAATTCAAACATTTTGGCAGCTTTGTTAGACATATTGTATAACAAAGTAATTGGAATTGCTAATGAAAAGCGATTAGTTTAGAGTGTTAATAAAAAGCTAAACAATGCTTGGATTTATTTCTCTGTGAGTTCATTTTTTGTTATCATAATAATCTACCTTTTCATATACTATATGTTTAAATAAATTAAATTAAGGCGTAGTTCCGATGTGTGAGATAGGACCCTTCTAATTAAACAATATTGCACTTTATAGATTTTGTATTAGATAAAAGAATATATAATCTTTAAATAACCTTCTGCGACATTAAGTAACTTAATGCAAATATAAATTTTGAATAGGGAAAAATGATTGTGTTTATTTTAAAAGACTGTAGGTGTCATGAGGCCATAAATTATAACCGAAAACAAATTACCAAAACTTAACACTTTGAAAATGCAACTTGCAAATACTCTGACAAAATATTTACTTATAATAAATATAATATAGTTGATATTTTGTAAAAGTCTAGCTTCGTTCTAAATTAGTTATATATAAAAAAAAAATTTAATTTAGTCTTAAGTATGTATGTATTGCATCTTTCGAATACTTATATTGAGCAGCTTGTATTGTTCAGAACTGTATACAAATCAGGCTTTTATTTAAACAGCATCAATTTATTGACTCGCATCTAAGCATTTGTCGTTTGCCATTTAATCGATGAGTCTGCCAATTTATTGTCTGTTTGTGTTGGCGCAAAAGTTGATTTTGGTATACACGAATATGTGGGTCTACTTTGTGCGAGCAATTCATTGCATGTGCTCCACTTTTAAGATGCTTCGCATTTGTCAATCGCTCATGATTTTTTTTCTCAATTTTTTGACTTGTTTGTTGCATTTTTGTCGCATGTTTTAAACTAGTAATCGATTTTAGAGTGCCTAACATGCTTTAATCCCCACTCGTGAAGCTATGTTAAAAAATAATTAATTTCACTTTTAGCTAAACGAATTTTTGTAAGCCAACTAATTGCGCTTTAATGGCAATAGAATTGATTTCGAACTGTGATCAATAGGACAATTAAAACACAAATTAATATACACATTAATTTAACAATTTCAAATTAATTCAGTCAGTGTATATAATAATATTCTTAATTAGGAACACTAACCAAATACAAGCCGACACTATTTCAAAGAAGTCACCAAATATTCGCCCGTCTAGTTCGCTTGCTCTCATTAATAAGTATTTAAGATACATTTATTAAACCGTGTTAAGTTTATTAATAAATATATATAATGCGAGTCATATAAAATTAAGAAGAAATAAGTTAAAATAACTAGCTAAAAATGAGAGCGATTAAAAGGCGCAATTAAACTAGTGCTAGCAGTTTCTGTGTTACCTGTGCCATGGTCATTCAAGTAATCAGTGGAAAGAGATCAGTAAAATTTATAAAAATTATAGACGTCGGCAATTCAACTCAAGCGACACAATTTGGCCTAAATTTTGTGGTGGACTAGCGAAGATTTCTTCTGTTAACTGAGTTCGTGCCCAGGTTGCAGCCAGACTGGGATTGTGTCGAGGTTAATAGAGGTAGGTACGGAAAGTATTTGTCAATTGAAACGCCGGGCCTTAAGCTCGAGACAGTCGTGCAAAACCTTCGGCATTTAATTTGACCACATTTTTAACTGTGCACGTTTACTTAGTTTTAAAGAAAACGGCCAGAAAAAAGTTGTTTACATGAAAATAAACTATTGTAACAACTTTTTTGTATACTTAGTCTTACATTTTTGATAATTGCGCGAAAAGGTCAGGCCAGTACAAATTTTGATTCCATTTTATTGTTGATGTTGGGTTTGATGCTACTGTTAACCGAACTTGTTGTTATTACTATTATAACTATTATTGCTTGACCTCAACACCCACCGCAATAATCGGAACGTGACCTTTGTTAACTTTGTAATGCTTTTCGCAGTTGAATTTTTATCTGATGTTTTGGGAAAATACTCGAAAATTACATACATCTAAACAAAAGGCAATGCCAGAAATTAGACATCAGAAAACTACAAAAAAAAAAACAAGAAAAATGTAATTTGTTTGCTGACATTTTCTAGTCAATTGGATAGAGGTACGGCTGGGTAGACCTTGAAAAACTTGCCTGTAGACAACACAATGTCAGGCTTTATTTATTCACGGAACCAGACTCGAGGCTCGAGAGAAAATAAGAGGCCTGTAGCATTTGTGTGGTGGTAAATGGCTAAAAGAACAGGCTAACACGCCCACCTAACGTCCTTATCTACACTTCAATTGCTAAAAGCCAGCTAAGCAAGTTTTTTTTATAATAAAGAAGCTAAAAAATAATGATTTTTAACAGTCAGGTTAACCGGCCAAACAAACTTGGCATTAAATTTGATATAAGAATCTACATAAATTATATTTTATCTTCAACGAGGTTTGTGCAAGTTATTTAAAATAAAATTTTCGCTTCCTTACCAAAAATTTGAATAATAAAATCACGAAAGGAGAGGTTTTTGATTATTTGAAATTTATAATATTACATAACATTTTGTATTGGACCGTCAATCGAAAAAAGATTGCAATAAAAAATTCATAAAAGTTGCTACTCCGATTTGTATATTATTCACCAAAAGTTAGTTTGTGAATGTTTTTTTAAGTGCTTTTATTTTTCTGGAACCATGAATTGCAGTTTATCTAAATTTAGGATATATGTAGTTATCCTCATTACGATTGCATGTTTTTCGCGGCTAGGGCTGAGTGTAGAGTATTTTGAAGTCACTTGATTTCACGACAAGACCGTTCTTGTTCTTGTGTCGTGTTGCACTGTATTTGTGCATGATGTTTGCAACATAGATTAATACATTAATCATTTTGTGTTGTTATTGTCGTTGTTTTTGGAATTTGACTTTATTTTTCTGTCCACTTCATGTCGACAAAGCCGCATAGCAATTAGTGTAAAACTGAAACAATAAGATCACGAAAAATATACCGTATTGGAGAAAAAAAAACAAAAACGTAAGCAAACAAAACTTTTGCCCTGGGAATTATGTCGTTTGTTCGTTTTCATTTGTTCGACTTTTGTAGTCAGTGTTGTGTGAGAGTGTTGATGCCTATATGAGGTGTGTGTGTGAACCACATCTGCTCTTATTATTAGCACCCAGGTTGCTGCAACTTGATTTTAAATTAATGTCAGTATGATGCAATTGCATCATACTTGCAACCGTAGTAAAATAATACACAATTCATCTTGCTACCAAAGGGTAATAAAACCAAGCAAAGGTGATACTGTAATACATATAGTGTAAGCATTAAATGGCCACAGAACTAATAAAAAATACATATTTAGTAGTCGATTCTAATTATTCCTTACCAAAAATGTGCTTCCTGCCACCTTACCAAATAAGGAAATGTGTCCAAATTTTTTAAAGAAGGAAGACTTTTTTTTCTCTTTTGACAATTAGTTAACCCAACTTGGTACATGCACTTTTTCTAAAGGCTCGGATTTCACTGGATAATCGTTTAAATTCGATTCGTGCGTTTCACAGTCTACAAACATTCTAACCACCTAGCATTGTGCGATAAGTTTACCCTTCTTAACACCTATTACTTTATGTGGGAGTAAGGAGTCTTATTCAAAAATGTATACCGAACATTTGAACACATTATTTTGCTGTACATTTTTGCATTATTAGTTTTGGCGTTTTTATTGCAAATTTTGGAAATATATAACACTGAGCACAGTGGGTAGACGTGCTGATCCTAAACAAAAGAAGAGCATAATGAAGACACGAGCTGCTCCTAAGCAAATGAAATATTCAACACTGAGTAAAACAAAAAGACGAGCTGTTTCAAAGCAAAAGAAAGCACACAAAAAAGGCAAGCTGCTCCTAAGCAAAAGAAGATCACAGTAAAGAGAAGAGCTGCTCCTAAGCCACAGAAATTTGTTTTACCACCGAACACAAAGAAAAGACAAGCTGCTCCTGAGAAAAGAATTATTCCATTTCTGACACCAATGTTACGATTTAGTAGGTAGTGCCATAATTAATAAGCTTTAATAAACAAAGGGATTAATGATATACCTTTTATAAGTATGATACTTACTCGTACTTCTTAAATCACTTGCCCTATCTGACCAACAATCTTAATAATAATTTGACCTACTGCAGAATACTACACCATATCCACTATTTGTAAGTGAGATAATGTCTACTAGTTTCACTTGCTATGGCTGATTTTCATTCAAATCTATAGCTTAATTTCATTCCAACCCATATATGTATGTTTTGTGAAACCAAAAGTTGAATTTGATTAGAAGTTAGTTTGGAAGGGATTTCTGTGACAATCTCAACTTTGAAAATTCGGTTTGATATAAACTTTGTATACTAAAATTTATATTTTAAAGTCTGGTTTTACATTGGTCAATTTTATATTAGGCAAATAATAGAGCTACGCCCACTGGAAGTATTGTTCAAATCAATTTAAATTATCGAAATTATTTAACTGATTTACACAAATACAAAGACAATAGTTGCAATAACAATAACAACAGGCATGACAATATGGAATATTAAATTACTTATATTTAAATTTTCTGACACACAAAGGCCTAACAGCAATAATAACAATACAGTCAAAAACAACAACTGTTGAGTAGCCTAACTCAAATGCCATAGTGACACACTAACTGGGTGACTTCCAAAACAACAGCAAAAGAAACAACAACAACAATAACAACCACAAATACAACGACAACAGAAGCAACTAAGCCACGACGAAGTCGAAGAAAACTGAAATTATGCAACATTTGCGACGTCGCCAGCGCGGACAGCTGCTGGCAGTGGAACAACAGAAACAGCGGCAGCATTTGTGGCTGCGGCTGTGGCATCAGCATCGCCAGCGAATTGGTAGTAGGCAACATTCAACAGTAAGTATTAAAATGCCTGCTGCATTTGGGAAGCTGCAACCATTCGCCAGGCTATTTATGTTGCATTTGCTGGAGAGGCTTTTCAGATATGCTGCATTCAATTACTCTTTAAACGTTGTTGTTGTTTTATTTGCTAGTATTGGGGCTTGTGTTTCTTTTGGTTATGCCCTGAAAAGGCGTCACAGTACAATTGACAATTATTTAGGCAATCCGATAAAGAACTTTCAAGGAGTGTTGTTACAATTGGAGAGCGTCTGGAAACACTTTCAATACGGAAATTATACAAAATAAACCAATCGAGTTCGTTGCCTAAGTCTTTTGTTTCTCGCAACAGGTGAAAGGATCAGAGGCTGTCCAACGTGTAGTGTGTGTTGTATGTGAATGCTTGAGTGTGTTCGAGTCTATTGGAATAGTTTGGACTTCGTCCCAGACACACCCCAGTGAAAAGCTAAAGCGCTGCAATTTGGCGTTATAATTCATATTGCATGGTGGGACACACGAACATGGAAAACTTCCGAGCAGAAAATGCTGGCGAAAAACGCCATGCCAAATGTTAAAATGGCATTGTGCTTAATAATACCATAAAAATGTGATATGGTAGCTTATATGGTTAGTTTAATTGTTGCAATTTGAATGCAAGGCATAAGAAATTTCTATGTTAATATGCCATACTTGATAGTTGATCGCTAACATACTCGCATTACGGGACCCAGAGCAGAGATTATGTGTGACATAACATGGTCCTGAAGTTATGTTCGCAAAAACAAACTGTTAAGTTTATTTGATGTATTTCAATTAAAATGCATGATAATACTAAGGTTATTGGAAATTGTGAACGAATATCCACAAAAGCTTCTAGCTTTTATTATTTAAGCAATGACCCTAAAGGGGTATTATTAATAAGAAAAAGTTTATGTGTAACTTAATTTTTAAATAAACTAAAGACTTATATATTTAGTCCGATGTATACATAAATGTACAAGGAGTCAACGTTTTTCGAATTTTGACAAGTATTAATGAATAACCGAAGTCTGTGTGTGCATATAGTTACGTAGGTTTTCTGATATGAGAAATTTCTGAAATTGTTTTTAGCTAAACGAAGTTCCAAAGGTAAGCCGCTCCTGTACCTGGTTCATTTAATTAAGTGAATCCTAAATGAAACATAAATCAATTCTTAAAATACAACAGCGAAGCCTTAGCTTAAGTCGCCCGATTTCTTTGCCTCGATGGTTGCGGCATTTACGCAATGATATTGTAAGGCCACCCAAAAAGCTAAAGAGTCAAGAAACGAATTGCGGCAACTGAAGGGCCATTAAAACAATACTTTTAACGCACAAATTTGGATCCAAAAGGAGGGCAGGTTGGGGGTGTACACATATTTGTTGAAATTAATTAATTGCCACAAAATGACAGAGACAGAGACGACAAGGCAAATGGAAAAACTCAAAATGTAATTTTTCGCAATTTCAGTTTCTTTTTTTTTTTTGGTTTCTTTTTGATTTTTGATTTTATTTTTTCGTTGTAGTTTTTGTCGGTCTGAGAAAAAACGAAGACAGACGTTGCACATTTTGCTCTAATGAGCGACTATACGAGCTGTGAGCTGATCTAGACAGCTATTTTTGGAGGTCATCGACGTCGTTGACGTCGTCGCCAACGCCGAGTTGTCCATCCAATTGAACCAAATGTGTTGCTCTTGTTGTTGTTGCTTGATTGCGAAATGAGTTTGGTTTCGTATTTGGCTAAAAAATGCATCGAATTCACGTCAGTTGGCAACCATAAAGCCAAAGCTACAAGTTGCACCAGTTTCAACTCAAAACAGAAACTGAAATTCAACCAAAATGTACTCGAAATCAGACTCTGGAAAAAACTTGCTGCAATTGAAGCAGCAAGCGTCAACTATGGCAATCTGGAAATCCCTGACTAACAACATACCCCTCTCAGATATCTGTTGCCTTTAGGATTCTTTGTATGCCCTGCATTTGGCTTAAGTGCTTCGCTTGGCCGGCAACTTGTGCTGTAAACTGCTTTTTATTGCCTCTTATATTTATTGATTTTTTTTTTTAAATGTTGCATGAATTTATAGAAGCCATTGACTTGATTAAATGCCACAAAAGTTGAGCACTACACAAGAACAACTTAACGGATGGTATGTTCAAATATCTGCATATAAATAATGCTATATTCTACTTAAAACCATTTGTCTGGTTAATTTAGTAGCACGTTGCATACTAATAATAATTACCCTAAGCCAATTATAGGTTATAAACTTATATAATTCACAATGTAATTTTATTTGTCTGTCAACTTTTAAACAATTTTAGTTTCTTTGTCAGCTGGTGAATATTATTGGATTAGATGAATATATAATTATAGTCACACAATGGAAAACTGAATTATACAGTAGAATCTGTGAGAAGTCCAACAAACAATTTCAAAAATCTGTTCGTCTAAATTTTTTTACAAAAGCAACTGCAAAAAGAAATTTTGAAATTCTGAACTAAAGAAAAGTTTAAAAACGATTTTTATATAAGTAGTTTGTACTTGGGAATGTACTTTGGAACTGATCAAATAAAATTCTTGCAAACGTATAAAGTATAAAGTTCGTTTATAGTACAATTTGTTAACAATATTAAATTACGGGCAGCATTTTTGTTCTCTATTTAATGTGTTTTAATTGAACCCTACAAAATGACTATATAACTATTAAGTCTCTTTGAGATATCCGCTAGGTAATTGCTCAGTAGTTGCACAAGCTGCAAGAAAATTCAAGTGGCAACACCTACGAGACTCTCGGAGACTGCAACAATGAGCGACAAGAACACATTGCAAAGTAATTCGTAACAAATGATGGTAAATTACTATTAAAATTTATAATAAATGCTCATAAGTGATCATAAGTGCAATAACAAACAAGCTTCAGTCAAAGCCACATGCCACGCCTCCTTCTTTATACGACATGTAAAGCCGATGACCTTCAGCAAATATTAATTCTTTGGCCTGGTAACTGGTTCTGTTGTTTAGTTGTTTAGTTGAAGTTCTCTATTCTGTTGTGTTATTTGTGGATTTGCTACACTTTAAGTATCTGCGAACTGAAAGACAAGAACCAGAATCATATGGAAAAGAAAATTAAATCAGACATCGGCGACGACTTTTATATTAGAAAGTTGTTTTAGTTCCGTCAGCAATGTCCTTGAGCATATTGAAAGGTGACTGCGGGGGCTTTGGCCCCAAGATGAGATGCGCCACAGATTCCACCTAAAACAAATCAACCCATAGGAGATGTTTGATATATGGTCAACGCGCTTACAAAAGCTTTTTTTATACCGCCCATTAAAATTGTCCAAATTAACCGGTTTTTGTTTTTTATTTAAAGTGTCTTTGCTTACTCTTAATGTTCCATCTTCTAATTGCTGTTTGAAAAACCCAAAACTCAAGTGGAAAATGCAAAATAGTCCTACATTTTTAAATGATTCAATTCATCAAAATCAAACAAACAAACAAAACAGTTTTTTTTATTTCAGGCGCTTTTATGGTCAATTAAAAGTTATGTTTGCCTTTCGCTCTTAGAACTTGGTTGCAGTTTTGTTTTGTTTTTTTTGAAAGTTGAAATTTTGGTATTTTGGAGTTGGGAAAGAAAAAAACCCAAGACGCCTTAAGTGACATTACAAGTGTCTGCTTCTGCTCTGGTTTTATTATTAAAATTTACGACCGTTTAGAGAAGTGACTTCTGCCAAGTGACCTTTAGTTGAACTCCTCTCGGAAACAGTTTCAAACAGTTGACATGTGCGTATCTGACAGACCGAGATCTGTCTCATGGCCTTGTGCGTACATCTGTCAGTTAAATTGCATCTTATTTTAAGATATCTTCGCTGTTTCCCTGTGTCATTTAAACCACTTGATCTGACACTCTGTAGCGTAATGAGTTATGGATCGTCTGGCTATTGTCGCTCAATGCCAATGACATGCAGTTCCTCCAATGCACCACAAAAGTGGGTTAAACTAAAAGTCACTTTAGACTGTCCGCTTGGTGTCTTGCGGCTTGGAATCGTTATTTAGTACAAATCAAACTGAATTTATGATCTATAAAAATGACATTCAAATTTTATCATTTTAAATGCCATCCAAATCTTTAAAACAATTGCATCAAATATTTATTATGTCTTGCCATCTATTCTTGGGACTACTAAAACAGTCTGCGAAATATTGATAAAATATCCCTACATTTTAGGGATTTAAAGTCCAATAAAAAAACGCCTACTATAAAATCAAGTATGATAACATACTTAATTGTAAATAATAAGATCTGCCTTATAATTGCCATAAGTGTCATTATTTTTAATATTATAACATTTTAATGCCTGTAGGTCGCTTGCTAATTACAATAAGATTTTTTTTTGAAGAACTTGTAATTTTTTATTTTAGCTAACTAATTAATTCAAAATTCTAAAATTTTGTTTTAAAATCATTTTCTTACTAAATCTGACAACCTTTGTCCATTAAATGGCACACTTTAAATATTTTGATGAGGACAAGATTTGAAAGCGAAGAAAGTTAAGTCATGTATTTATGATAAAGTAAAACTTTTGCACAGTTGGCTGTAAGATGCGAAATCGGCCCTTAGGATGTATGAGTTTAGGTACTGGAATTTAAAAACATTGGGAACTAAAATTTTAATTGGCTTTGTTAAAAAGGTTGTGCAAATACTTGTGATTATATCTAAATTACGACTATTGAATACACCGCATATTAATCACAACTAATTTCAAGTTATCTCAAGTGGAGTTCTAAAAGTTGTATGGGAGTAAAAACGATTGAATTATTTTATACAATTTTATTTCTTAAAAGATTTTTACATATTTGTTGTTGTTTCTATGTTTTTCATTCATTGTATTTATGATGAAACCTTTTACTGATAAACAGCAGCAGCTAAAATGTATATAAAAATTGAGATTCTTTTATAAACATTTAGCTGGAATTTATCCTAAATATTAATTTCATACATAACAATGTCCATTTGAAGGTTTCTTGGAAATAATTTACAAAAGGCTTTTGTTGTTCGTCCATGGGGTTTCTTAAGAACTAACAGAGTGGCAGGGTGGAAGTTCAACTAGAACCTCTTGAAAGTTAAAAGGGGGAGCGCAGAGACCGTATGAGAAGTTCCATTTTTTTTTTTCATATTTTTTTTTTGGGATAGAATTGAAAAAATGTTGCTAAATTTGATTCGGCTGATTTCTGGTAAATCCCGTTTGCTCTAATTGATTTCGCTTCCCTTTTTACTTGTGGTAGCCGCTGTGATCGGCGTAGACGCTGGCGTCATGACCGATGCTGCTGACGGGGTAGTGGCTGACGGGATAGTGGCTAACGGCAACGGCGGGTGCGTGTTTCACAACGGAGTGAGAGACGACGGGAACCTTGACGTAGACGGGGTAGGGACGGTCAACAGGGATGTGCACTGGCACCTTCTGGATCTTCTCCACATAGACGGGGTAGGGCTTCTCGACGGGCACGGGGTAGGGCTTGGGCACCTCAACGGGCACTGGACGATCAACTGGGACATGGATGGGCACCTTCTCGTGGCGGATAACTTCGTAGGGCTGTGGCACTGGGACTGGCACCTTCACGTACTCCTTGACGGAAATGGGAACCTTCCTGATGACCTCATAGGGCTGGGGCACGGGAACCTTAACCTCAACTGGTACACGCTTCTCATGCACAACAGGGTATGGGCGGTCCACATGAACAGGGACTGGGATACCCTTGGTGATCGTAATGGTCTTGTGCACATCAGCCTGTTTGCTGATCACATAAGGAGCAGGTACGGCATGAGAGTGTGAGACATATGCGGGTGCGCTGTGACCATAAGAAATGCCAGAGCCGCTGTGTCCAACAGCAATAGCAGCGGGTGCAGAGTGTCCATACCCGCTCAGGCCATAACCATGACCAGCAGAAAGGGAGCCGTGTCCAATGTGGCCAACATCCAGACCAGCGTGACCATAGCCGTAGCCCAAATCAAGCAGACCACGCTTGTCCAGCTTCTTCTCCAGAGGCACCTTCTCCTCTTCAGCTTTGCCAGCGTAGGCAGAGGCCACCAGCAGAGCGGCTAGACAGACCTAAATAAACGATTCACTTATTCAGTTCATTTACTCAAAAACAATGCGTTCTAGATGTTAACATTTTAAGTATAGTAAATAGTGTAAATTTGTTTATAATTCGCAACATGTTCTAGTGCAACGGCCTATATGTTATGCAATGGTATATGGATTAGATAATCGCATTAGAAAGTTATTCAGTAATTTGACGCCCATTTGGCTATAACGTTGTTGGTTGACTACGCTTTCAAATGGTTAAGTGAAATTCACATGTGCCCCGCATGCGTAATGCGTCCTCAGCTGTGTCTCCGACTGCGGCTGCCTCACCAATACCCAGCAACGCCCACAGACATGACAAAATGTGCGACGTAGACGTCACGCATGAGCGGTTCCCTCCCCCTGTCATCTTATTTAGAGGCAATGTATCGTTTCTTTTCCCGTTAGTGACTTTAATAAATTTGTTGTTGCCATTTTAATTGATTTGTTTAGTTGGTTGCCGTTAAGTGTGGCTGGCAATCAAAATGATGATCACTTAAAGAGAGTGACCAACAATTAGCCAATGAATTGTTCAAGTTGAAGTTTATCATTTACTGTTGGATTTTGTATACAAGACATGTAGCATATGTAAGACAATAAGCAGGTAATGGACAGGAAGTGAATGGATCGGTCAATAAACCAATGACTAATCTGAAGAGATTTTATATGGAGCCGTAAGTACAACAACTTGTTGAATTAGAAGGTCTGTTTAATATTTAATTTATGTGGGAAGGAACATCAATAGGAATTCATTTGATTATAATTCCATATTTCTCACACTTAAATCAACAATTTATAGCTTCTTTTTCTATGTTTCTCAATTGCAATATTTACACATAGTTGATTGAAAAAAACAAATATATATTTCATTGTTATGGTTACTTACAAAAACTTTCATTATGGACTGTGTTGTGATGTGCCAAGGCTGCAAATAAATTAAAAAAATTGTTTATATGTTAATAAATTAAATTGCTTTCCATAATTGCGTGAACTATTTATATATTTTTCGATTTCTTGAGAATTTCATGACAATCATAATTTTGTTTTAAACAAAGTGTGTTTTTTTTTAACATTTATATTTATTTTTATTAGGATTCCATTCAAAAATGTTGCACGAAAAATTGAAAATAAAGAAAAACTTTGACGATTGTTAACACTTACAAGCAAATCAGAAATAATATTGAAATCAACTGTTTAAGGATTGTAGAATCACACACGATTCCAAACCTTTGACTGGATGCTGTCTGTGGTCAGTGGCGCACTTTTATACCCCCAATGAGTTTTTGTGTCGAAACGAAACTGAAAACGCCGCCAAGCACAAGTAGCCAAGTTAATAGAGCGCCGTGGTAAAAGCTTTCAAAAGCGCAATCGCAAACGTCAAGAGACGCTTACCTCTCTCGCTCTCTCTGCAAAGCTCGCCAGAGTTGAGTTGGTATTAGTAAATTTTACCTGTGTGCGTTGACTTGAAAAGTTTTCAGCGGAAACGCTTACTACTACTAATGCATGACACTAACACCACTTTATGAGCTGCTAAGCTTTGAGTGTGGTGGTAAAACGAGGAGCAGAAAATCGAGATTTTTAAAATTGATCAACTTAAAGTCTACGTTCACCATAAATTATTTTGGTAAGTGAAACAATGTGCTTTGGGGAATTCCAGAAAATATCTTATTTATTAGACTGTTCTATTCTTTGTATACCCTTGCAGAGGGTATTACAGTTTTCTCACGAAATGTGAAACGCATGGGAGTAGACGTGGCAGACCACATAAAGCATATATATTCTTGATCAAGATGATGAACTGAGTCGATTTAGCCATGTGCATCTGTCTGTTTTGTGAAAACAAGTCTCTCAGTTTTGAAGCTATATTGATGAAACTTGGTTGGTTAGTTTTGTTTCTTCTTCCTTAGTTTTGTTGCACGAAGTACATATGTCAGAGCTGGAGCGGACTACTATATCTAGCTGTCATTGGAATAATTGTATAAAAATCAACCATTAGAAAGAAGTGGTATGAAAAAGTTTTTTGATTCTAACGATATCTCAATCTAACTTACAGATAGTGTGTTTGGTAGCTTTTTATACAACCTGACCAAATTTGGAAATCGAACTACTAAATCATAGAGTTGTCATCAGTCGAAAGTTGAATGCAGGTAATACATGCCAGGTATGCAAGGGTATAATTTAGTTTGGCGCGCCAAAGATAGCCTAATGTTATCTTTTATTATTATTTTTTAAATAAACCAAACAAAAGAAATGTCATACGGTTTTGAACAGTTTTTAATGGGGTTCTTACGGGTTTTTGTTTTGTGGAAACCTGATTTGAATAGCACTCAGTCGGGTAAAACCCAAGTCTTACATAAAACATACCATCTTGTACATGTTTGTTTAATGGCTAATCAGATTTATTGCTCCAGAACTGTATAAGTATAAAAATAAAGTACAAATTAAAACATGACAAATTTGTTTACGATATACCAATTTATGCTTTTTGTGTGGTTTCGATGAAAAGTTTTACCAGTTTCCCACATTTCTTATCTGTTATTGATATAGGAAACTATGATTGCATAATCTTAACCGCAAAACCACACTTGGCAATTGTGAAATGGCTTTCAATAATTAATTGTTGACTGATTTATGACTTCATCAGGGTATATGAGCTACACGGAGCAAAATTAAAGTACTAAGCAATATATTCGGCTATTTAGATTTTTATTTTTAACTGCAAAATATGAAAAAAGCTGCCATTCAGGCAATATTAATCAAACAAATTTATTTAATTTTGTTATTGCTATCAATTGTTTAAGCCAAGTGAATTATGCAAAGTGTACCGCAAATTACTGTCAACTTCCTCAATGACAAGGTGGAAGCGGAAGTTGTTGGATATGTGATAAGGGCGGCACTGGACTTGTGATCTATTGATAGGGCTGTTTCTTGTTGCGCATTTCGCTCCAGTTTGGGATGCTATGAGTTGTGGTACATTATTGCAATTGCAACTGCAACACATCAACCATGTGACAGCAATATCGAGATCGTATTTCCAATTTAAATTACAATTTTGCAACAAATCTGAATACAGACATAAGTAGCTACTGAAGTTGACTTTTGAGTCAATCTCCAGAGGGGGTTACGGGGTACTGTGCTTTGCAATAGGATTGTGATTGTCAATATTGCAATGCGTAAGAGTTGCTGTGCCACAAAAGTGAAAGGCCTTTTTGGGTCGCTTAAATCAGATTAAATATCAGATAGATATATGCGATTAGGCAATCGCCATCAAAATTATTTCTAATCTCTTTAAGGGGACATAAAATTAAACCAGTTGGATATATTGGGCCCTGAGTTGTATTTAATATTCCGCAAACAACAATTGGCATTTTCTATTGTAGTTTTCAATCGATTTTATAATTGACTTCTAACTGAAAAAGCAATAATATTTTGTACGACCTTGCGGTTCATATATATATATATATATTAAACAACTTTCCAAATTCAATTGATATAACTTTTAATTCAAGAAATTAAATATCTCAATATTGAATCAATGGAATCAATTATGATCTGATCTAATTTGACATAAAATAATCCGACAATGTAGAAAAAGATGAGCTATAAATATCATTTCAACTTGTTTTTTAACAAGTTAAACTTTTGAAAAATTCTATGGAGGTGTAATGTGGTGTGAAGTTAAAGTTTTAATTCCCTATTAAGAAGAGTAATTTTAGAGTTATTGACACCATTATGTTCTTGTTCTTAGTTTCGAATATGTAACCTTACACCTATTGACGCATGTAGTAAGAGGCGCAGTCGGTCGATGGTAGCATCCACTTTAACGTGCAACTGGACAAAGTGGTCAACTTTTACTTTCGCAAAATGTGTCGTTTTCTATGTTCGGCCAGATGGAACCAAGCTAACCAAGTCAAACAACCAGTGCAGCTGCCCGCAACAACAGAAACAGCGACAAACGTTACGATTCTGTCAGACAACGAACTGAACAGATGCAAGTTACAATTGAGAGATGCCGGCGTTGGGGCAGTTGTTGGCAATAGATGGAGGTGGTGGTGCTTGTGGTGATCAAGATGGAGGCGGAGGCGGAGGCGATTGGTGGTTGCTGCTTGCTGGTTGGATGTGGAGGTTGCTGCGACTTGGGCGCTTTGTTGCATGCTCCGAATTGCAACATAAAAGCCAGGCGAGTGCTTGATATAGCCACTCCCCTTAACCCCTCTAGCCTCTCGCCATGCAGTAAGTTCAACACACTCATGGGGCTGCTGCATTTGCAGTTGCATTTGCAGTTTTTGTGCTTCGCATTTCAGATTCTCATGTTTGCCATCGCCATAAATTGTGGTCAACCGATGCGACGTAATTCATTGATTATAACGACAACAATAACTGCAATGCAATGAAGTAGTCTTTCTTCCCCCCATTCCTCTCATTTTGCCTACTAACCTCAGAGCATTTGTTACCTGCTGATTTATAGCCAATTGTCTGCCCATGTGTTTGTATTATGTATGTTTGTTTTGTGGGTTTCTTGGTCTATTTGGTCGTTTCGAAGAGCCAACCACTTGATCAGACCGATTGGTTTTGTTTGTAATCTAATATGCGAAAAGGAGGCCTTAAATTAGCTAATATAATTATGGGTTATTATAGCCAGAAGACAAAAGGACAGACAGACAAAAGAAAAACAGACAGAGAGAAAGACAGCTCACGAGAGGCTCTTTCTGTCATGCGATTATTCACACAATTGTAATGCAGCGGGACTTATGTATAAAGATCTTATATAGTGCATATATTCAGATCGTCAGGTGATTGCAGACAGATAACTTGCTTACCACACCGTCTGAGAATTTGACAATCGTGAGATGCCTAAAAGTGTGGCAACTGACAAACACACACGTTAAAGTGGTAATACTCACACTTAAAAGTACGTAAAGTACGAAGTATCATTTCTTTTATAAATTACTTTAATTCTTGTTCATATGTAAACATAAGTAATTTTAAGTTGCTCTCAACTCAACTGTCAACTCATTTTAATACAGAACAGTAAAACCTTTCAGTCTTATTAAGTTAACCTGACAGAGTCATAACAGCTTAAGTGAAGGTACCCGTCAATTAAACCCTTTGTTATATTAGACTTTTCATACCTTGATTAAAATACAACTTTTCGATTTATTTTAATTTTTATTTTAATGTATGCAACGAAACAAAACAAAAACTGGTCTCTTGTCGGAAATCACTAAAGTTTTTCACTTGATATGTCAAAATGCCAAAACGTTGCAGCAGGCAACCGATCGGCTAGCCTATGTGTATATGTATATGGTTAGTATAAAGTATACGCCCTGTTGGCCATTTGTGCGGCTTTTCGTGGCCAACCGCAAATCATTTAAGCGCCACAGGCGTGCAAAACTATAAAACTAGCTACAACAACAACAGCAACAACAGAAGCATTGAGTGGAAAATAGAGCACAGCTTCCTTTGGATATCGTTAAATAGTAAGTAAGTCTTTGGTTTTGATCGATTTTTTGTTGCTTTCAGTTAGCCGCCGTTCCACCGCTTAGAAACATTGCGGATGCAGTCGCAGACAAGAAGTTGGGGCCGGTTTTTGTCTTGGCCATATATAGTTGTTGTTGTTTTTCGATGCGATGCGTTGCACAATGCAACAACTTGAATGCACTTTCAGTTTCGGTTTCGGTTTTAGTTTCAGTTATACGTTTTCATCTTGTATTCGCATTCGCATTCGAATTCGGACTTGGCTTTACCTATGACACAAAACCATAGCCAGGCATCGCTAAAAACATTTTGTTCTGGTCTTAATTATATCAAATTCTAGATCCGTTTGCAAGTTAATTAGCATTTAATTTGAGCTCACAACGTCATAACGTCAGCGGTCGAAACATTCTTTATTGATCTCGAGATCCGTGCCAAGATCCGTGCGCATAAATCAATAATAAGTATCTCAGTCATTCTCCTTAGTCTCAGTCTCGGTCTCAGTCTCAGTCTCAGTCTAAGCAAAACAAACGACTTGATATCATACTATAAAAAAATTCGCTGAAGGCAGTCAAGATAAGTTTTGATCTCATGTTGGCTAAAAACATTCGAACTTGATCTAATTCTTTTAAAGTGCAATACTAGTTAGTTGCTCAACATAATTATTTCTTAATATATTTATACTTTATAAAGTTATTTAAGTTTATTCTGTTACTATCATTAATAAATTAACAATAATACACTCACAATAGTTTTATTATGAACTAACTAAAGTGAATTGATTTATTTTATTATTAGAGCCCTTCGCACATTAAAAACTTATGAACATTTATTTAAAATTTAATCAAGATAAACATCAACTAATATTGAATTCAATGATTATTATTTCTTTAAATAACTTGCCAAATTTACTTTTCAGGTTTCATTACCTACATTATCCGTTGAACAATAAAGACATATTGAAATGAGTATAACTACTGTTAACAATTAAATAACCATGCAGCCTCTGCAAGAACAATAAATTTTGTGTCAGCTTCGTACATCCAATTTCAATTACAGTATAAATCGTGTCCTTATGTTTTATAGTCACATAAATGTTAGAGACGGTAGTTACTTCAGTTTATAGTTTTTATGAGCATGGCTATGGTTAAATATGTTCGTCTATCGTTTTCAGATCAGTTATGTTTATTTTGTGTGTGTTGTGAATGTCACGTTAATGTGAGCACACTAAGGTCATTTGGATTGCTGAGCTGTGGTCACTTGTCCGTCCACGCTGAGACACAAATGTGGTTCAATGCCCAATGCAGGCAAACCACCAACCGTTCAGTGAATGCATTCAAACGTTTCGCTAGACGTGTCTGACAAAATTCAAATTGTCAAATGCTGGGCCAACATGTCAAGAGTCCAATAATTTTGGGCATGTAATTTTGATTGTTTTTTCCTTACTCTGACAAGACACTTTTGCATTGTTTTTGTTATTGTTGTTATGATTGCCGTCGTTGCTGTTGTCATACTTATCTTTTCTCATTGTTGCGCTTGACAAAGCGACAGTATTAATTTGTTATTTGCTTAGTTTACGGCTTGACCTTGACATTTGTCAGTTTATTAATAAGCTTAGATTTCGTAATAAAACTATGGAAAATTTGCAGGGAAAACTTATACTCATTAAAGAGGTTATCATGTAAACTATGGAATAGTGTATATGCAATGATTAAAACTAGCAAATAATTTTAAATATCTTCTTTGATGACTTTAATCTCTTACTATAAAAGTTTGCCAATGATTGTTACAGCTAGAGAAATTACGGTGACATAAATAATTTTTCGCAATTGTCAGCGAATCTAGCGTCTCATATTTGTTTTTTACACATTCCTGAACTATTTGCCAATGATTAAGTATGCTGCAAGCGTTTAAGAAGAAAAAAGACGAAAATAATTTTAATGTACACTTTTCAAAATGTTCGATCACGTTGAGACATAGAAACAACGTGCCAAAGTGCCATTAAGTGCATCGGTTGCAGTAGCAGCAGCAGCAGCAGTAGCAGCAGCAGCAACGAAAACAACAACAACTACGACAGCATTAACGTCATCTACAACAACTATAGCAAAAGCAACTTTGTGTGGTGTGCTATGTTTTTGTCACTTGGTAGCTGTTGCCAAATCGTCGCCACATTTTCCCAGAGACTCTCCGATCGCGACCAGACTGAAGACCGAATTTTCGTTTGAGACGGTGTCTCAGACATGACCCAATAACAGGGATTAGGCGACCGCGACACGGCAGCTGTTGCTGCTTTTGATGTTGCTGCATCTCACGGCAGAGTGAATTGGACTATGTCTGTGTGTCGACTGTTGCCACTGCCACTCAATCATTCAATCAAAAACACTGACTATAGCTGAGCCTGGGCGATGTGGTACCAGTCTACGTCCAGTCAATCAGTCAGGCAACCAAACAGGCAGCTCGGCAACTGGGCAACTGGGTAGCCCCAAAGACAACGTTCCACCGCCAAGCTAGGCCGGCAATTAGTCCAATTTTTGTCTGTTTTGTGCTAAAATTAAGTGTTGCGAAAATTCTTCAACTGTTTACTGCTTGGACATGGAACATGTGTTTCGTGTCGCGCTTTGCAATGGAAAATATTTGAAAAATCTTTAATTCTCTGAAGCCATTCACAAAACGGCTTCAATTATTTAGCTGCTTTGGTGCTACGGGGCGTATGAGCAATGTCGTTAAACTGAACGTTGCTAATGAATGGTTCGACTCAGCTCTGCTCAGTTCATTTAAGTTGAGTTCAGCTTAAAAACATTCATTTGGTAACTTGGCAAAAGATATATTCTAGTCCAATCTTATCTAATCTAATCTGATCTATTCAAAAGACTTTGGCCAAGATCATGTTTTTCAAATCTGCAGTTATTGGATTTTTGTATAAATGCAAAATAAACTGGTTAATACAATTTTATGAATAATAACGTAATAAGCTAAGAAAACATATTCTATTTAAATATGCAGAAGAACTTGCCATATAGGCTAAATAAAATATCACTCTTATCCTAGTAAATAGTACTTTATGTTACTTTAACTAACATAAGCGATTAATACTGAAACTAATATCGGTTCAGTTTCGATCAGAATCAAGACTTTTATAGCTTTATATCTGAAAATTTATTTACAGTTTACAGCTCTAGAACAAGTTTCGGTATTGTACTCTGAATATTACAAAAATACCAAATGTTTTTTTATAAATAACTGAAAACTTATTTTTATTTACATTGTGGCAAATATATTTTTTATGTTGATCCCAAATTTCAGATAAGTTTCAATTTTAACTTAGGTTCAGATTGTTTAATGAAGCCCTTTGGCTGGCTTAATCATAAAAATCTAGTTCTCGGAGCAAGAAGTTCTCTCTTCTGAACGGAAGAATAAACAACAACTGGTTAAATAATTGTAAATCCCCTAGAACAACAATCCAATCAGCTGCCAACTTGCGAGTCTTTTATTCCAATCTTTTGTTTGATCATAATAAGTGCTTTAAATATGATCAATAATTTAACATTTTTTATCGAAATATAGAGGCAATCAAGCCATTAAAATCTAACAGCTGATTGAATCTCAAAAGAATTCAAACAAATATTAGTTAAACTTGTCCTGGATATAACAACACTTAATTTGTTTTGGTTGACATTGTGTCAAATATTGCATAATCATAAACAGTCAATTTAGAAGTGACTGGACAAATTGTATAATTCTTATATAGTATATTTAAAAAAAAAGACATATGTTGAAATTGGCTGCAAAATGCCACTAAGTCTAAAAGCGACCCTGAGGTATACGAAATCTTGAATTCAATTGTAAGCAACTTCCAAGTTAAGCTCTGCAATATGCACAAATAAATCAGAACGAGTTCCGAAATGGGTCCATTAAAATTTAATGTAACAATTATGGCTTAAAGAATTTATGAAATTTATAGAAAATATATTATAAGGCTATCTTTGGAACTGCAATGAGTTCACTGATGTTAACGAAATAATAAAGTAACTCGAATTTAAATAAATTTAATCAGGTTGCTTACAAAAATAATATGCACACCATACTAATATCTCAAAGCAAATATAAATAGTTGCAAACCGTTGGTTGTGTGTTAAAATATATACAAAATTGTTATTAGAATTGAAAAACTATGATTTCTAAAATTCGATTATTGACAAATATGTCCCATGGAATTTCTTGGAAACTTAAGACCCCAAGTATTTGGTCAGAGTCTAATTAGATACCTTGAACATAAATGTGACTGAGTAAATTGCAATTACCGGATAATAAAACAGACTTTAGCATTGTTGCGAAATGAAACAAATCAACTTTAATATCAACTGCAATTTGTTATGGTTTAGTTGTAATTCTGAGTCGACCTTGAGCCACTATGTGAGGTTTGTACTTGGCTGTAGATCAACTCTCACCTCAGAACAATTGACAATTTTTACCTACGAGCCGTATCGTCAATAAGCGTGACCGTTGCCATTCTAATAGATATATTATATAATCATATACCATATCATGTTTGACTCTTGCAGATACTTTTTCTCCACGGTGCTGCAGTTTCAGCTTTATAGACGAATGTGTCAAGCCGCTGGCCAATATGTGCCCAACGATCCGAGGAAACCATTGCACAAATGCGACATCTATCGGCAGCCAGCCGCAGGCAATATACTTAAGTAAGCTGAAATTAATTGGTTCATTTTTGTCAGTTGTTGTAGTTTATATATGGCTTTATACAGTCTCTTATTTTGAGTCTATCCTAACTATCCTAATTATCAATGGACTATGTTAAATATTAAACAATCTCTTTGTCCAATTATATATTTTACTTCAGGAATTTTATGGCAAAGGGCGCTTCACAGCCTTGGCAGGAAGTGCTGGAGGAGACGTTGGGCGAGGGTCGCTTGGACGGCTCTGCATTGAGGGAGTATTTTGCACCTTTGGAGGAGTGGCTGCGTCAGGAGTCCCTACGAACGAACGAGTATGTGGGCTGGAACTATGATGGAGACTACTGTAAACGAAGCATCGAAACAGCTGGGTTACAGATATTTGGTGGATACTACAACGGAGTCGACAGAACAGAGGGCAACATATTGATGCTTATTCTAACGATCTGGTTGTGCTATTTATATGTCTAACTAAAATCGAAATCAAACTTAACAGTCAAATGCACTTCAATTTGTTGTAATATATTAATTTCCGCTTAATTCAAGTCGATTTATAACGTCGATTTCTAAGCGAGTTGAACTTGAATTAATGCCAAAAACAATTCTAAATAAATAAAAACCAAACAAACTCATAACTACAAATCACAAATTGGCGGCACCCTAAGCAAACTGTGGAGTCAAAACCGGTTCCTTTGGGTTCCCGGGGAGGTATTCATCTAAAAAGAGATGAGAGGGGTCTACTTAGTAGTGGGCTGCACTGATGCGGGTCATTGGAACGCCAGCGTCGCACGCACATTTCAAGAGTTGTTATTGTCGTGGCTTTAAAATTTAATCAAGTAATAAAAATAATAAACAAACCGCATCGACTGCATTTGCAGTTTTTTCTTTCATTTTGTGGTTGTTGTTTGTCTCAACTGGTTTCATTTTGTAAATTTGATTTAATAAATTGCAAAAAAAATGACTTCGGTTGCAACTGCAACTGCAACTTCAGTGTAAACAAGATTATCAACATCGTTGCGTTATGGGGCGTGGCATGCGATAACCGATAGACAGCGGGAGATGCCGCGGGGCAGCACTCAGTGTCATTGTTCTAAAGTTTGTCTAAGAAATCAGATACTTTAGTTAAGTGAGCGCAGAGCAAGTTCTTTATTTGTCCAGTGTCGGGTTTGTCTGTCCCTCATTCAATCAACGAGATAAACGAGTCTGTTTGGTATGTGTTTGTGTGTATCATAAAGAACATTATATATTTGTTATTATTATTATCTCAGCTCCATTCAAATGCAAAGTTTATAGTTTTTAAATTTTGTTTATCACAACAGGCAAGACTATTACTGTTTATCACAACATTCTCTGATTAGATAGAAGATATACTTTAAACTTACCAAGCATGCACATGAACAAGCACAGCGCAAACTATATAAACATTGTAACATCAATTCAGCTTCTTCTTCTTTGATTTAACGACTATTGTAATAGATCAACAATACACACTTGAGCATGAAAGTAGTGGACAATCGATATAGTCATTAACTTAAAGTTTAGACAACTGTTTACTATAGTTCTAGCTAGAATATTAAAAGCAGTTCCAATATATTGACGTGCGTCACCTCATTTTCCCAATAGGAGTTCACACATCCAGGTATAAAGACGCACTATAATTTATTTACATAATACAATTTTATTTAACACATCTGCATTTGTTTTAAAAGGCTATTGATGTGTTTTAGGGTGCAAGGAAATTTTTAAGCAAATATTTAGTTGCTTGTATTAATCATATGCTTCTTAACATGAATAATAAAGACCAATGTGCATTCTTCCCTGGTTCAAAAATGTTTTGATTTCATTAATGTTGTTACTGCTAGCATAATTCTAACTAGTACATATAATTCCCTCTTCAAGGTTATGAAAATATAATAATATATAAATTATATGGGCAAGGATATAACTAATTCCTGATATATATGTTGAATACTTTTGTGCATCATATTTTTTGTATTGATGTTTTGGGTTATCACTCTCCCACGATTCGTCACTATCATGAACTGTAGCTCATTTTTAGCTGGTTAGAGACAAGCATCAGAAAATCACAACATCAGCTACAGTTATAATAACAACAGAACAGAACAAAAGCGCGTTTACCTCGCAACAACAACGACAACTGCAACAACATGTTAAGGACATTATCAACATTTCAATTAGATGCAATCATCGTCATCGTCATCGTCATTGGCATGTAAACTGTATGCTGTCTGGCAGAGAGTGGGTACGTATACGTACTGTGGGAAGGGGAATGCAATTTGATCATTTCGGGGAGTTGAGTGCAACTGTAGTGTAGAGTTGTGCGTATGTGTGTGTGTCGCATTTCACTTTCGTTGTAGAATTTAACTGTGCATTGCGTACTTCCGCCCTGTCACCGCCTCAACCTCAACCTCAACATCAGTCCCAGCCAAGCCACGCGCACAGCGGCCTTCATTAGCTCGACAAAAGTGTCGTCGGCGTCGACAATTTGCAATGACAACTTTTTTTATATAATTTTTTTTATGTACGTAATATGTGTGTATTTGTTTACTGTTCACTGTTTTTGGAGAAGGAACATGCGACTGAGCTGCGGGAACAAACAGTCTTTACGAGAGTCGCGCTCCATACGCACACGCAACGCATTTCAAGCGGAAAGAATCAGAACAGATTACAAACGAAACGAAAGTTGAAGAAAGGGACATTGAAAGTGCTTTTAAACAAATTTCTGGAATACATAAGACTAGTTTCAATTAAAAATACAAAAAAGTTAAGTGAGAAATTAATTAATATCAATTAAAGGTAATAAATAATAAACTAATAAAGCAACGCTAAACTAACAGCGGTTGTAAATAATAATAATTAAATAAATAAATTCACTTGAATTTATATCAAATCGATTACAAAACAATGAGCAACCTGTGATAAAATAATTCAAGAAGGCGCATAAAAATTAAAACCGTCATAAAAATTAGTCCAACTCATCATGAAGCTATCACAACTCAGCTGCAAATTGCAGTTGCCTCTTTTGCTGCTGCTGTTGTTGCTTGTGAGTTTCACATGCTGCCAGAACAGCAGCCTTCGAGTCAATACATATCTCAAGGAGATGGATGCAACAGCCATGGCCTTGCCATCGATACAGGCTGCAGGGAATATTTGCACACGCGAGGAGCCCTATGTGGAGGTGGTCCAGGTGCCAGAGGTGCAGCCAGTGCGAGTGCGCACGTCCAGTTGGTGCTTGGAGATTCCGCCGCGTTGCTCCTCATACAAGACGGAAATGCGCGAGGTGATGAGGGTACAGGTAAGTGTACGTAGCTAGTGAGCAGTTTGGATACTTAATGTGTTTAAGCTGGCAGCAGGTGTTTAACTGCCGGCTCTGCCTTTACGGGTTACTATTGCGTCATCCTAGACACTGGCAACACCTTCGCAGTGGCCGTTTACCCAGTCTTGGCCAATTGCCCCACAAACCTGATTTCATTTGCTAAACCAGGAAGCCGCTCGCCGAGCTATTTCATTAAATTGGTAACATTAGATGACCACCTTTGATTATTTTGCACATATTTTTGGTATACTTTATGGTTTCTGTCAAAGTAAAATAAAGTAAAACAAATTTTATAACATGTTGCGCAAGCGCCGAGAGGAAACTCCAGAGCACAGAACGGAAGTCGCAGCTGTGTGTGAAAAATCGTTGAAACTTCAATAGCTGCTACCGGTTCTGATCCACGAAAATACACCGTCCGGTAACGTCCTTGGCTGTCAAAAGTTTTTTGAACTTTTGGGCCAAAGCGGCGCATACGCGATATGCATTTTCAAAGTGAATGCTAGCTGTGAATGCACTTTGCTTAAAATTCATTTATTTTCTGTGTGTTGAAAAGATATGCTGCTGATTTTAAATTAGAGCACTATGACATCTATTTGGGCTTTTGAAGGATATCTTAAAGCTTAAATTCTATATCGCAAAATCAACTTTGTTTTTTGTTAGTTGAATACCAGTCAAGCTTTCGATAATATTAAAATAAAGCCACTGGAGTTGAGCGTAAACACTTTGTAGTGGATATAAAAACAAGAAAAATCGAGAAAAACAAGTGAATCGCAAATATGTTCAGAATCCGGTTGACTGTTTGGCGCCTAATCAGGTATGGCTGGTTTTTTTCTCTCTCATTTTTGTTGTTGCTTAAAATAAGCTAAAAAAATAATAATTATGTCATGGTGTCAGTGACAGAAAGTGCAAATGAAAAGCGGAAAATCCAGCACCTATGCGCAGGCAGGCCAACAGCACAATTAAGTAGTCCACAAGCAAGGAGTTTGAGGCAGTTAGAGTCGAAGTCGAAGACGGAGTCGGAGTCAAAGCTGTTGACACACTTTCGATTGCATCACCAAAGCGTACGGCACAAAGTGGCCATAAGATGCAGCCAGTTTTGGATTAGTTTACAATTTCAACTCTAATTATATGTATGTGCATGTGTGCCTGCTTTGCTTGATAAGCATTAATTTCATAATTTAACTATTTACGATTTCAACATAGATAGTTGAGACGCTGTCAAGAAAACCTGAAGAAATCTAACAAATTTTATATCAAAGAGAATAGCGTCAGACGGACAGATAAATCGACGTATTAAGTAAAATTAAATTGTCTTTTCATCGAATTACATTTTGCAGTTGTTGTTTTTTTTTCTAGTATTTCTTATGATACCATTGACGGCGCCCCAAATATCCCAAAATATTCGTGTTTTGGTGTTAAGTTTTTGTAACAAATAATTGCACAGAAAATGCCGCTGCTAATTGCCAATTGCATTTAATTAATTAACATGAAAAAATACAGTGCCAAGAAGCCATTTACGAAAAATGAAACGAGTTTCAGTCTTAAGATTCGAAATGGCGGCAAAGTGCCGAGAGATTTTCAAATTAAATGAATTATATAAAAAACAAGAAAGAGACACAGTGCTGTAAATTTTTCAACTGATGGAATGACAGTTAGAGATGGATGGTGACAGATCACGTGGTAGGCAAGAGATGAAGAGGGAAGCGGAGAAGAGTAAAGCTGGAAGCACTACGAATTGTTGCCGTAATTTGAGTGGCATATGTAAATCATTGCTCAACACTTGTGAGTATTCAAGTACTGATTATGGGATAATTCTCATATTTATTGTGAACATTTGACAAAAGGCTGCGCTTAATTATGCTCACAATGAATTTAAATTAACAGCAGCAGGAAACAAATAAGAATGCTTTTGTCGAGACTACTCGACTACGACATACCCTGTACTTAATCCCAAGATACACCTAATCACAAATTTAATCACTTATGCCTTTACTCCCAACGGAAGCTATGACAAAATGTTCTGAGATACTTCCTAATGCCTGTTACATAGTATGAGTACTATATAATACTTATATACCCTTCTCTACCATACCATTTTCAATGAGCTCTGGTTTATAACAAGAAAAAATTAAATCGAATATCTCAGCTTATATTAAAATTTCCGCCTTATTAATTTAGGCTGCGACAAATACACATATGTATATGGAATACTTCAGATACACACGACTCATAAAGTTGCAGCATCATACATAGCTTCAGATACAAATTCATCAGCAAATAACAGAACAATGCGTAAGTTGGGCGGGAATGAATGAATACTGGGAATACTTCGGGGTGGACACTGCAAATGATTGTGAGAAGCTGCTCGCATTCAGTTATTCAATTAAATTGGCAACTCAAGGGGTGTACGTAAATGTCTGAGTTTGTGTGGATATCTGGTTGTTGGCTTGCTCTGTGGGCTTCGGATTTATCATAATCAACACTTTGGTTTCTGTAAGTACCAAGAACTGAGCAGCGTTACAAAGTTCAATGAGGGTCGAATTGACATTGAATTGCTTGACGAAAGAGATTTTACAGAATGCGCTCGTTTATTTATAAGAATTTCCGCGTTATCTTCCGAGACAAAATTTATGATAAATCTGATAATATTGAAGAATTTCTGAATGTCATATGTACTTTAAAATAAATATGACTTATACAGTTTTCGCATAGTACAAAAGCTTACGAGTTGTTTACGATGCATGAATTGAAAAATAAAGAAAGAATAAGATTTACATTTAAGAATGAAGTTATCAAACAAAAAATGTTTACTATTCTTTGATTTTTGACATCGTAAGAAATCGCTGAAAAAGGGAAATCGGCAAATTTTTTTTATTAGCACAAAAAAGCTTAAATTTCAAATTAAAATACTGCATATTTTCGGGCACGAAAATTAAAAGACAATTTGCGGCATACTTCTATGCAAAGACGAAATTGTTTTCATATTTTAGTATTTGTAAATAATAATTGTATTTAAATTTGTTTATGTTGTAGTTGTAGTTAAGAAGAAATTACGAAACAATTGACGTCAGTCAACACATCTTCAGTATTACTGAAAAAAAGATCCCTAGATAAATATTACAATCTTTAATTAGTTAAATGAATTTGAAAATTTTATTAAAAAGTTTAACCTTGCCAGAATGATTTGCTTAAATTAAATTCAATACATTTTCAATAAGAAATTATGACTAGACTTGTCGGGAATTTGTTCTTTTTTGTACTTGATAACCCTGACGGTTCTTTAATTTGTAAATTAAATACACAAAAACTCCAATAATGAACACAATGAGTAGAAGCAGCATAATAATTTCCCAACTATGTTTTGTTTTCAGTGGTTTTGATGTTGGTCCAGTGTTTAATATGGAATATACTATTGTTGTTTCTGGTGTTATTGTTGAATCTGCTGCGATGGTTATTTCTGGGGATTTAGATGATGATTCTATAGCTACGCCGATTTCCGAAGATTCCCAATTCTGGGCTGTAGTGCAAACAGCCACCAGCAAGAGGAAAGCACCATAAAATAATCCACAATTCTTATAGCAAATCATTTTTGTTATTAACTTTTTGTAATTAATTATTATTTATAGAGTTAATAAACAGAGTTAATAAAAAATTGTATAACGTCCAAGATCGCACACTGTTTACTCAGAACTGAGCAAAATCTTGATACATACATTTCAAGTTATTTCGGAACTTATAGATCGCAACAGGAAATTCGAATTGATAACATTTTTAAGTGGGATTCGTAAGCATATATAAAAATATATGTATGTATATATGTATGTGTTTGTATTATATACTAAATATTTTGTAAACTTTTGTTCCGAAATATACAAGTGTTCATATAGTCACATCGATTTAGGACAACAGAAATTAAAGTTAATCGTAATTCATACTATAGTTAGGTGTATCCATAAAAGCCTGACTTTTAAAGAAAACATTTTAATAACCCGCTGATTTATTCATATATCTTATGAATTCTTAACTCACTTTTTTTAGAGAGTCATTTAATGACATCATAAACAAAAAGTACGGATATTAAGTTAAATTGTTGTTTTGATAAACATATAATATATACAGTTTCACAGCTGATAAGAATGAATTGCTTTACATAGTTCTAATACTTAAAAACATTTCTATTAAGTTTCCTTCGATATCTATAATCCCTTTATTTGCTTTGTTATTTTAGAAACTAAACAAGACACGTACAGTTCGCTTTTGCTGTCACGGTTATGAGGGGAATCTCTCTGACAATCAAGCCAGTTGTAAGCCCATTTGCCGTGGAGGATGTGGGCGTGGCAGCTGCCTTATGCCTGATATCTGTAGCTGCGAGGAAGGTTACACCGGTAAACACTGCACCCAACGTAAGTGGTCAGCTATTATAAAGTGACTACCTCATTTAACGATTTGATTTGATTGTAGGCTGTGATCATGATCGTTGGGGACTGGATTGTAAGAATCCATGCCAATGTCGGAATGATGCTGTTTGCGATAATAAGACAGGCGTGTGCCATTGTATTGCGGGATGGGCTGGTCAATTGTAAGTAACATAATTAATAATTAATTGAGTAATTTCGCTCTTGATCTAAGATGGCTTTTAGTTGTGAGCAGCCCTGTCCTCCGGGAACTCATGGCGTCATGTGCCGAAAGGCCTGTGAATGCGCTGAAAGACTGTGTCATCCCCAGACCGGCGAATGCATTAGTCAGGATCATGTGGGTGCTTTAAATGTCAGTCATGTAGTGCTGGAGACCATTAACTCAACTATGGCCAACCTTACGCACAATATTAATAACATTGCCAAGCGTATTGGCAGTTTTTCGGATGGCAGCCATGATCAAGCTTCGCCCAGTCCCCTGCCTGAGGTCATACTTATCAAACAGCCTGTCCAGGATGGCCCCCACACACCCAAGATCATACTGCATGAGTCCAGTAATGCACTCCTGGAGAACTTGCACACAGCCGCTGCTGCAGGAGTACCAGCTCCAGAGGTCATACATGTCATCACGAATGCCGGAAGTGTGTCACAGGATCATTCACCCCAGCTGAACATGGCGGGATTCGCTGCTGGCGAGTCTAATCCAAGTAGAAGTGCTCATGATCATGATGCCAGTGTGCTGAGCACATTGGTCGTTATACTTCTCGTACTGATGACTGCCATTATACTTGGATTTCTTTATGTCTATCGACGCTATCATGTCCAAAAGGAGGCTGTCATCTATAATGCAAATGGCACGATTACGACTCATCCACATCCACATGTCCTCTCCAATTCCAATCTCAATCCAGAGGTTGTGATTAGTGAGTCAGCGGCTATGGGAAAAATCTTTCACGGGCCGCTACCAAAACTTCCAGCCGCAACTGCGGTCAACCAAACCCAAACGAACGAGGGTATGTAAGTGTCGCCCGGCTGTTACGAGGGCGGTTCGATGAATAACCTGACGTTTGTTGGTCTATCCTACAATCATTTCTTGTACAAAAACTTAACCGGATTTCACTTATTGAAAAAAGGGCAAAGAACTGTTTCTAACCAACTGATATATTATACAATTCCAAATTTATATCTTGCACCTATTCATCCTCACAGTTTTGTATAAATTTCTGCAAGTTATCAGAAGTCATGTTAAGTCAAGTTATCCATCGTATTGGCCACGTAGTTAGTCATATGATCTAATCTTTTAGGGATTCTTGCAGTTTCTCCACCGGAACTGTATGACACTCCCAGCAATAACTCATCAATAAGAACTCCGCCCTATGCCTATGCTAGGAAGGAATCACTTTATTCAGTAATCTCGCCCAAGTCGCGCAAGGGGAGTATGGACTCGCATCTATATGATGAGATACGATACCATCAGCAACACCACCAACAACAGCACTACCAACAACAACAGCAACATCACCATCACCAACCACATACCTCGCAAACACGCTATCAACACTCAACAATAGCAGCCGCCTACTTGCCACCTTCAGTACCATTGATGCAGCGCCAGTCGAATTACCAACTTCAACAGCACCCGCAGCAACATCAGCTATCCCAAAATTCACATGTTTCCCATTTAATAATACCGCCACAGGATTCTAAATATCTACAGGTACCCAACCAGATTACAACACATAAAATTGCTCACTTGTAAGCTGATCTGCTAATCATGGAAAGTTTTATATTCGTTTTAATTTTTATTTAACGTTATCTTAAGATTGAGAAATATTTTAAAAAAAAATGTCAAAATATTTTATGGCTTCCAGAAATTAATAATATTCTTAAGATTACAAATATTTGCCATAAAATGTATACTTTTTTACAATTACTTATGTATGTCTAATTATACTTATGTATAAGAATTACCAATATAAACTTTTGCTTTATAAAATAAAATATAAATACAATTTACTTTGTTCATTTTTTTACATATTTGACTTTATTATAATTATAATAAAATATCACTGATTGTTTTTGATCAAGTTTCTGACTAAAGAGAAATTTCAGAATCAAGAATCGGTTTTCAAAGTTGTTCTTGCCGTTGTTGACGTGATTGTTGTGGGCACTGTAGTTAAGTCTGTAGGTTCAACACTTGTTATTGTTGTTGATGTTGTTGATTCAGTTGAGGTTGAAAATGTTGTAGATGATCTGGTAGACGGTGTTGTAGATTTGATTGTTGTAGACTTGATTGTTGTAGACTTCGTCGTTGAAGATTTGTTTGTTGTAGATGGAAGGGTAGTTTCCGTCTTTGTAGGTTCTGAACTAGTTGTAGACGGTGTTGTAGATTTGGTAGTTGTAGACTTCGTTGTTGAAGATTTAGTTGTTGTAGATGGAAGTGTAGTGTCCGTCGTTGTAGGTTCTGAACTAGTTGTAGACGGTGTTGTAGATTTGGTAGTTGTAGACTTCGTTGTTGAAGATTTGGTTGTTGTAGATGGAAGTGTAGTGTCCGTCGTTGTAGGCTCTGGGGTTATTGTGGGATCTGTTGGAGTTGGCGGTGCTGTTGTTGGATCTGGTGGCGGTGGTGGAGGCGGAGGTGTCGGTTCTGGTGTTGGATCAGGTGGTGGCGGTGGTGGAGGCGGTGGTGGAGGCGGTGGTGGAGGCGGTGGTGGAGGGCATGGTGTTGGATCAGGTGGTGGTGGAGGCGGTGGTGGAGGTGGCGGTGGCGGTTCTGGTGTTGGATCAGGTGGTGGCGGTGGTGGAGGTGGAGGTGGAGGTGGCGGTGGCGGCTCGGGTGTTGGATCAGGTGGTGGCGGTGGTGGAGGTGGAGGCGGTGGTGGTGGTTCTGGTGTTGGATCTGGTGGTGGCGGAGGAGGTGGTGGCGGTGGTGGAGGTATTGGTCGTGGTGTTGGTTTAGTTGGTGTTGGTTTAGTTGGCTTCGTAGGTTGAGTATGCTTGGTATGTTTTGTGTGACGAGTATGTTTTGTATGACGAGTATGTTTTGTATGACGAGTATGTTTTGTATGACGAGTATGTTTTGTAGGGCGAGTATGTTTTGTAGGGCGAGTATGTTTTGTATGACGAGTATGTTTTGTATGACGAGTATGTTTTGTATGACGAGTATGTTTTGTAGGGCGAGTATGTTTTGTAGGGCGAGTATGTTTTGTATGACGAGTATGTTTTGTATGACGAGTATGTTTTGTGTGACGAGTATGTTTTGTATGACGAGTATGTTTTGTAGGGCGAGTATGCTTTGTATGACGAGTATGTTTTGTATGACGATTATGTTTTGTAGGGCGAGTATGTTTTGTAGGGCGAGTATGTTTTGTATGACGAGTATGTTTTGTATGACGATTATGTTTTGTAGGGCGAGTATGTTTTGTAGGGCGAGTATGTTTTGTATGACGAGTATGTTTTGTATGACGATTATGTTTTGTAGGGCGAGTATGTTTTGTAGGGCGAGTATGTCTTGTATGGCGAGTATGTCTAGTTGGACGAGTATGTCTTGTTGGACGAGTATGGCTTGTATGGCGAGTGGGTCGACGCCTCCTGGTCGGCTTAGGTTTAGGCCTAGGTTTTGGTCTGGGTTTTGGGCTGGGTTTTGGTCTGGGTTTTGGTCTGGGTTTTGGTCTTGGTTTTGGTCTGGGTTTTGGTCTGGGTTTTGGTCTGGGTTTTGGTCTGGGTTTTGGTCTGGGTTTTGGTCTGGGTTTTGGTCTGGGTTTTGGTCTGGGTTTTGGTCTGGGTTTTGGTCTGGGTCTTGGTCTGGGTTTTGGTCTGGGTTTTGGTCTGGGTTTTGGTCTGGGTCTTGGTCTAGGTCTCGGTCTGGGTCTGGGTCTTGGTCTTGGTCTTGGGCTCGGTCTTGGTCTTGGTCTGGGTCTGGGTCTTGGTCTTGGTCTTGGTCTGGGTCTTGGTCTGGGTCTTGGTCTGGGTCTCGGTCTGGGTCTTGGGCTGGGTCTTGGTCTGGGTCTTGGTCTGGGTCTTGGTCTGGGTCTTGGTCTGGGTCTTGGTCTGGGTCTTGGTCTGGGTCTTGGTCTGGGTCTTGGTCTCGGTCTGGGTCTCGGTCTGGGTCTTGGTCTGGGTCTCGGTCTGGGTCTTGGTCTGGGTCTCGGTCTGGGTCTTGGTCTGGGTCTTGGTCTGGGTCTAGGTCTAGGTCTCGGTCTCGGTCGGGGTCTTGGTGGTTTTGGTGGTCTTGGTGGCCATTTTAGATAACTTGTAAGTCCCGTTGAAGGTGATAGTTGACAATTCCATTCTTCTCCAGTTATCAAAATATTTCCATTATTATTTTCACAAATACATTTTTTATACACACAAACTTCATATGGTCCACATTTTGGATTGCAGTTCGCTGTTTCACAATCGCAATTATCCTTTTGTTGTATATCCTTTTCTTGGCCAACGCATTCGCTGTTATTACACTGAGTAAGCGCTTCAACACAACCTTTTTTACATCGGCTGGCATTGGCAGAAACGATAAGGAGCAGCACCAAGGTAAAGTATCCTGAAATCCTGTATCCCATGCTATTCATGTATACTTTCACTTTTCATATGCATTGCACGGAGTTATAATATGTACTGCATCCAAAGTGCTAATTTTTTAACAATTTATAAATGGAAACGACAGAAATTAATGCTGCGGGTAGAATTGGTACAATTATATTTTGGAAAATACGGGTAAGTCTTGTGAGGGCATTGTAAATACATACTTATGCGTAATGTTGGATAAATGATAATACAGCCATTAATGTGAAATACTCATAAACTAAGCGAAATAAGAAATTAAAAATGGATATAGCTATATCGACTCAGCTCGTCGCCCTGATCAAGAAATATATATACTTTATAGAGTCTGAAACGCCTTCTTCGATGCGTTACACACAATATAATAACCTCTCAAAATACGAAATTTTGTCTTTAAAAAGCGGGAGCTCCATTTTAACTTTAGACCCATGGTTCCATGGGCAAACTTTCTTAGAATTCATCGTAGATTACGATTTTGACCACCGCTTTGTCGAGAAAAAAATTGACCCGCTCTAATATACATATATAAATATACATACCATGTTTGGTGTCTGTAGCTCTTAAAGTCTCTGACATCTTAGTTTTCAAAGAGGGACAGTAAGACATACAGACCGACATGGATATATCTGCTCTTTATGCGGTTCAAGAATATATATACTTAATGGGGTCTGCCAGACTTCCTTCTGCCAGTTATGCATAATTTATTTAGACAAATTTAATAGTAACTTTATGTACTTTCTTAAAGTACAGTCTTCCCGTTTTCTTAATTACTCTTCATAATTTGAATATGCACTTCAATAAAGTTCTCTTTAAGTTCCCAAAGAGACTCAAGATATAGTGCAGGGACACTAAGAATATGGTAAAGTAAAATGGAGCTGTACATAAGTTCTAAGATTCCATTGCCAATTTTACACTTCCGATACTAGACATGCTTATGGTTAGACTCTGCAGACGACTATACAATGACTTTTGACGTATTCGTAATACATTTATAAATAAAATTTAAAAATCGATGAATATTTAATTTACTATCGAATACGGGCTACGAGTATAAATTGGAATTATAATCAATTAGGTATTTAGATTAGCACACAATACTTTTTGTTGATTTACCATGTCCATCTGCTGATAGCAAGTTAATTCAATTATGATTATACGTTCAGTCAAACCTTTAAACTAGGTGTAACTTTTCGATATTAAATATTTTTATTTGTAACTAGCTTATCTGAAAATAATTACAAATAATTAAATATAACCAGATTAAAGATAGTTGCGATTTATTATAATATGTAGAATATTACACAATAGTTTCATGTCGGGGACTGTGGATCAAAATACAGATTATGTGGGCGTGGTTCTATAAGACCCACGATTCTTTCTTTTATAGATCGCATATCCTCCAAGTCCAGTTACACCCGCCACAAGGACGATTATTCCTGTGATAGTCCATTGATTCATTCCAGTTTTATGAGGCTTGTGGGTTGGTTTCGGCCTTGGCTTTAAGGTCGTAGTAATTGGTTTGCTGGTCGTTGTTGTTGTGTTGTGGGTGGGATGAGAATGCGTTGTTGTTGTTGTATTTTGAATCGACGGTAAATGTGTTGTTGTCGTATTGTGAATCATATGTAAAGCCGTTGTTGTCGGGATCGAATGCGTAGATGTTATTGTTGTGGACGGTGTTGTTGCCCTTTCGGTTGGCTTAAGACAATAGGTTGCTCCAGGGGTTCCATCATTGAGATATCCCTCTTTGCAGATGCATTGACCTACTTCACAGTATTGTGTTTCTTTATCACAATCCGGCGTACAAATATCCTCTTCACAATCCTCGCTATCTAATTCTACTTTGCGATATCCTTTTTTGCAAACGCATACATGATCACGATCATCGCATATCTTATTATCGCCACATATCTCTCTACAGCCATTTGGATCAGCCATGGGTGAAGCAATGCCCCAAGCCACAAGCAACATTAACAAAACCAGCAATTCCGATCTGCAGTACTTCATGTTCTCTTTATAATGTTTAATATTAATACAAATGTTTCAGAGAAGGTTGCTTATAGAACTGAATAAAACTTGCAAAGCAGTTTTGCTTTTTATATGAACAATTGGATTGTTTTTATTTTGAATCATTTGACTTTATGTGGGCTTTTGACCCGCAGTACATATTGCACTCTCTACAATCAATATAATGATTCAACTGTAAATGATCTTGGTTTTTGAATCATTTAAGTATAACTGTTCAATCTGATTATTTGGATTATTTGGAATAAATAAATGGTTTTTTTTTGGGACTCATTGATTATAGTCAATGATAATTATCATATAATTGATAATTATCAAATAGTCAATCAGTGGGTTTCTTAATAAATATGAACAGTTTGGTGTTATACCATTAATAATATGGTAATCGCTGTCATGTTGACGATGTCTCTTTATGATTAGTCTGATCGACTGTATCGCTCTTATTGCTGTCGGAAAATAAGTACAGGGTCTATCTTTCCATTTAGTTTCACTTTTAATGAGTACAGATTATCAAATGCTATATTTTAGTCAGTTATAAGTAAGGGGGAGTGAGAGCACCTTCGTTTTGTTGCTGGACTACTCAAACAATTTTATACACTTATATGAGACTCGTCGTGTTTGTAATTGAGAAGCGTGATGCTGATAAGAGTCGCTTTCCAAGAGACGTAATCTTCAGTTGCTCATTTGCTGAATGAGCTTGAAGCAAGAAACAACATAGAATGCACTGGAATAGGGGCGATGTATTGTTACTGGTAACATCAGCGCTGCTGACGCTAACAGCTACATTAGCAGCGGTGGCAACTGCAGGGCCTGAGCTCTTCGGTGATATACACATTCCGGGAGAATTCGAATCACTCAGTCAAACTCGCCAGCGCCAACATCAGCAGCATCTCTGCCAGCGTGAGCTACCGTAAGTTGATCGATAATCAATATTTATGGAACTAAGATTGACTGCTGAGATGAACTTATTCAATTATCTTGCAAAAGTGCAATCTTCTTTCAGACCCAAAAGAACATACCCGTACGAGGCAATGGATCAACAATATATTACCATCGCATTGAATTGTGCTGCGTAGGATATCGTCCGGATCCATATACAGGTCAGTGCGTGCCGGACTGTGGCCACAATTCGCCGGACAACTGTCGCAATGGCTTCTGTCGCGCTCCCGGGCATTGTGAGTGCTTTAATGAGTTTGTTCGCAATGACCAGGGGGCATGCATCCATACTTGCCCCATTGCTTGTCAGCATGGACGTTGCTATCTAAATGGCACTTGTGTCTGCCAAGCTGGCTATACTCTAGACGAGGAGACGCGCCTTTTCTGTCGTGCCCATTGCCCCAAAGCATGTGGCACGCATGAGGAGTGTGTTGCCCCAGGGCGATGCGAATGCTCGACTGGTTATCGTCGCACCTCTGAGCTGGGTTGCCAGCCCATCTGTGCTCCAGACTGCGGCTACGGCAAGTGTGTGGCACCCAATCAGTGTGAATGCTTTCCCGGATTTATCAAAAGACCACAACGCAATGTGTGCGAGGCTGAGTGTTATATGTGAGTGATCCTAGATTCATGAAGTGCGACCACCTGAACCTTAACATTATTCCCTTTTCCCTCTACCAGAAACTGCCAGAATGGCTTTTGTGAGTCGCGCTATAAGTGTTATTGCCGTGAGGGCTACCGCTACGATGTAAACACTACCAGCTGTCTGCCCGAGTGCCAGGATAACTGTGGTCATGGCAATGGAGTTTGTATTGCTCCGGGTGTTTGTCGATGCTTCCAAGGCTATGAGCTGCGCGGAAACAGTTGTGTCCCAAAGTGCGAGGGGTGAGTTCCTAGAAAGTTTCATAAAGATTCAAGAAAAACTATAATCAAGATATGAGAGACTAGAAAAAAACCTTTCTACAAAGAAAGAGGCTGCTAATCATGGTGGCCGTTGCAATTTATGTCAAGTAATTTTCACGATGGTTAATCACACTGGAAATAAGTATAAGTAAAACTACATTAGAGCTTCATAGAGATTAATGGAATATTAATGTAGTATTTCCCTTACAAATACACTAAGAAATCAAGAGACTTAAGTCTTTACGTAATGTTCAACTTAGAATTTCAACTCTATGTCTCACCATTCAACGACATATCGATTATGAAAAAACAAATATCGATAATCAGAAAATTTGCTAAACATCGATTATAACATTGACTCCAAATAAGTTGTTTTTAATTCCAGCTCATGTGGTAACTATGGCAAGTGCCTGGCACCCAATATTTGTGGTTGTGTACCAGATGGGCAGCACTGCTTGTTTGGAAGCTGCGATGCCAGTGGCCATTGCCAGTGCCCGACAGGACAAACCCACTTTATCGACCGATGCCTGCAGCTGCCACATATTGGACATCAGCTAAGCAGCCTGGAGTTGCGTAAGGAACGGAATTTAGAGTTTAAGTATGAATTCGATGCACTGATTGGACATTTGTTTAATTGGATATGGGAGTAGCATTTAATGAAGTAATTTGAATAAAATTCAAGTTAAACAGGTTGACAGCTCTGACGTCCTTTGATCCCGCTCTTTATGAAGCCGGGCTTGCAGATGCAGAAATTGGGCGCACTGCAAAAACCATTGGGGCAACCTTGTGGACAATGAGGCTGGCATATATTCCGCTGATGTTCATCCAAAATAAAGCCTGGCTTGCACTCACACTGGTTCTGTCCAATGCAGACACCATTCAGGCAGGGCACATCGCAATGAGGCAGACATTGAGCTGTCTTGCGATCCCAGTCATAGCCAGGAGCACATTCACAGGTTTCGGGAGCTATGCAACGTCCATTCTTGCAGGGTCTGTTGAAGACATTTATAAATATCATTAAACACAGATAAGAAAACATTTACTCACTGTACGCAAATGGGTTCACAGCGTCCCTGCACCTTCAGGTATCCCACATTACAATTGCAGTGTCCTGGCGCCGTGCACTGCCCGTTCTCGCATTGGTCGCATACGGGAGTACAGCTGCCGTCAGCTCCTTGGCGATATCCCTGAAGACAATCACATTTGTTGGGAGCCACGCAATGTCCATTTGCACAGCCTGGATTGCACTCCGGTTGGCAGTACTTCCGACTTACGGGATCCAGTGTGTAACCGTCGCGGCAGCGACATTCATTCTGCTCATCGCAAACACCATTGCCACATCCCAAGGGGCAGGTGGAGATGCACTTTCCCTCGAGGGTTCTCACATGTCCAGGGATACAGACACAGGTGTTAGGCGCAGTGCAGATGCCGTTGGGACAATTATCATCACATACTGGTTCACAACGGCGATAGATGTGAGGATTACGTTCGTATCCCTCGCAGCAGACCTGAATCCGACTCATATCCGAGGTGGTGCCATTGCCAATTACGTTATCGCGCGATCCATGCAGCAATGAGGCAGTGCTATAAGGATATAAAGAGGTAGAATATTTAGCACCGATTAAGAAGAACAAAACAATAAGAGAGGCGATTAGCCCCCATTTTGTGTCTTAATACTAGTTTTCATTAGATTATATGACACGACTTATAAGCAATCACAGACTATTCTTAGTATATAAACATATTCCAGATATTATCTACCTAATTTTGTTATTCACAACTCTCATGACGAGCAGCACTTTGATCATAATGATGATTCCTGATGTTAAACAATTCATAAATTACATATGATATAAGATATCGTTAAGAAATAATTTGTTGCTTTAGATCTGAGTCATGCTAGGCTGGAATTAATTTACATTTACATATCACACACAAACCCAAACACATACAAATTAATTATATGAAATCGCACTTGGAATTCAATTTCAAGACGCATTTCATTATCAAGCTAATGAGGATGTTGAGGTCGTTAGTTCAATGCTTTGCTGTGTTGTTGTGTGTTTTCAATTTCTTTTAATACTGCGATAATAGTTTATACTAATGCGATGGGGTTCTCTACCCAATCCCATCCCTTTGTCATAAACTTACGGAACTTCCTTGTAGCAAACGCCACTGGCCATAGCCGATCTGGTTTTGTTGATAAACAATGCAGTCTCATCTAGAATTTGGGGTGCAGGAGTCGCTGGGTTTAAGGGCTGCACATAGTGCCCGACAATTTGGTTTTGACTTCCGCCCTGATATGTCTCGGCAGGCACAAAATTGGAGTAACTGCCATAGGCGTATTGGGTCTGCTCAGTTGCATTCCCAGAAAACTGAAGATTCCCAGAAGGCGGCTGACGAGTCTTTATTCCTGCTGTTTTGAACTGTGCTTGTCCAGCACCACAGCATAACAACAATGCAGTCACTCCGATTAGCAGCTGCCACGATGACCTCATCTCTAGAGTCGCTTTTGAAGAGGTTACTTAATTTCCAAATCTATAACTGTACACGTCTGAGCTTCTCAGCTGCTGCAATTTAACTAACAGCTAAGCAAAATGAAATTATATTTTACTTATTCAAACGAGTCGCGAATCGCCTTCAACCTTCAGTGTTCAGCTCTCAGCTTTCCAGCCTCTGTCGTTGCTTCTAATCAGCACCTCGCAATGCGTCTATCAATAATCCGAAGGTTACTCTCCCAACTGATATTTCTTCAGTATTGTTGTTATTGCTGGAGGGCACAACCATGCTCCCCGTTGTTTATAAGCTTTATTTTTAAAACTGACATGCTGAAGTACCTGTTCAGCGATTACTTTTATTTTGATGCTTGGTTCTGAGAATCAAATAAATGAATAAATTGTGAATTTACTCAGAAAAATAAATGTGAATCAAATACAGATTGAGCTGTTAATTAATAACAAATAATACTCAAATAGTGATTAAGAGTAGGTAAATTAAAGTATATTGAATCAATAAATAAAAGGTGAAATTACTCTAAACACGATTCTCTCAAACATATAAAAAACTAATAGCGATTAAGTTTTTAATTATTGGAAAATATTTCCAGTGTTAATTATAAAGTTAAGCATTATTTAATTTGGTGTCTTAATCACTTTACAGGGTCGAAGATGCTTCATCCTGTGTGCTACATAAGTTTCCAATAATTTATAATACCATTTATAGAACATGGTATAGGATATAAAATATAAGGCATATTTTTTTCATAGCCTAGAAAAGTCCATCGCCGGAAAATATAAAAAAATTGTAGTTAGTACATAGTCACGTACTAATTGGCTTATATCTCTTATTTAAATCTTTTCATAAACTTTTATATCACATATCTGTAAAAGAGGCTTTTCTTAATACCAACATCTTTTATGTATCATATCAATAAATATCAACATAAATATATTTAAATCTTTATTATTTCATATATTCAATCTATGCAAATCAATTAATATTCGCCGTATTTTCGGCAATGTGACTCCGTTAAATAATATCCTGGAGCACACTCACAGATTCCAGGTGCCATGCATACTCCATTTGAACAATCCTCCGGGCAGATAGGTTCACACTTCAAGATCTTTGAACTGCCGTGATTCAGATAGCCATCGCAGCAGTAGGAGATTTGTCGTTGTCTTAGCTCTGGATTCAAAGTTTCAACACTGCAAAAGTATGATCTTAAGATGAATGCTCTGATGTAGATAGTTCAGTTGAATGTATCTACACTTGGGTCTTGTAGCAAATTCCCGATGCTCGTGATGCGATCGTCTCTCGCTCCCAGCTTTGATATTCACTCAGAGAGTTCTTCCAGAACTGGCCATGTGTTTGCATAGGTAGATCCAAAGACAAAACAATGATCAGAAAACCAATTAATCTGCATTGCAAGAGCATTTCTCTGTATTTGTTTCTCGCACATCTACTATCTCTCTTAAAATAAGCGTTTATCTATTTGTCTCTCACTCAACTACTATCTCTTCTGAAATTGGCGTGGATCTGTCGCGATCGCGGGGTGAACTAAGCTGCCGTCGTTTTAGACATAGCTTTTATAGAAATGAAACTGATCACTTACTCGTAGATAGATAATTGTATTTAGGCAGTGGTGTCACAAAAAGGGGGATTTATATAGACATGTATATATTATTAGTAGGAACTAGGCATTGTTCAGTAAGGGGCTGGGTCACTAAGACTGTGCAAACACCCTTACATCTGCGCCAGTGTCTTACTGATAACAACCTCATACATACTGTTTTCAATTTCAAGAAAACGTTTTCTTTTGTGCTTGACAGAGAAAATGTAAATAATTAAATGTAAAACATATAATATTTATATATAGATATTTGTATGTATGTAGGTATATAAATTGAACTTCTTCTTATCGTCAAGTTACATTCACCATATGGAAGGGTGGAACTCATTGACGCCACCCAGGATGAAGTGCTTTCCCAGCAGCAAGTCGAATTCGTGCTTTAACGAGATATTCACTCGATGTGGATCCATGGACGCATATGTGGTAACAGTATCCGGGGACATGCATTTGTCAATGAAACGTGTCTTACCAACCAGACATCGACAGCGCCCCTCAGCATTACAGTAGCCATTCTCACACCGTTGATAGCTCCTTTCTGGTCCTACCACCACACCACATCCACATACATTTGGAGCTATGCATCTGCCATAAAAGCCACATCCCCGATCACACACCGCTTCGCAACGCTCTCGATTCCTCACATATCCATTGAAGCATCGACAATTTCCAGGTGAGATACAAACCCCATTGTCGCACTCATCCCCACAGTCCGGCAGACAGCTGGTGGTATTCTGATCGTATCGATAACCATTTTGACACACGCACACGGTCCGATTCGCACAAAAACCATTTTCACAGCGCCTATTAAAAGGGGAGAAATATATTTATATAGCTTTTCAAAGCGAACTTATATATTGTCAACTTATCGAGAGTAATATCGACGCTTTGGCCGGTTTTTAATGCAAGCTTCTATAATACATATTACTACCACGAAATTTCTAATATAAGTTGAACATCTCTAATACCACGAGTTTCTTAATTCGAAAACGTCTAGTTGAAAGACACCATTGAAGCCATCTTCTCCTATATGAATTCCTCCCCTAAAAGCTCTTTGGTATGGTATTTCTAAATGTAATTATAAATAAAGGTTTTGCCAAATTCTTATTTGGGAGCTTCTTTCAAAGATTCTCTAAAACGCACATCAAAAATTGCCATTTACATTATTTGCTTCACATCAAAATCCCACAGCATTTTTTTTTCATGAGCTGACCAACGAAAAAGTCTTAAAGTAGGACATGTTCTTTTCCCATTGGTAATAAACCGAAGCTCTGGAAATTTGTCAGTTCACACGACACCTACGTCATTTCAACTCGTCATATGACTCGGGCCTAACTAATTTGCTAATTATTTGTAATTATTTGTATAGAAAATTTCGGTGACAAGTCGATCTTATGGTTGCAAGAAACACTTACATGTAGCAATTGCTTTCACAGGAGTGGCCATTAGCGCGCTTTTGGTAATGGGGAAAGCATTCGCATTGATTGGGTGCCACACAATGTCCAAAACCACAGTCGGGAATACACGTGGGCTGGCAACCCAAGACATTGGATTCACGCAGTCCTTTTGCATATCCTTCGGCACAGACACATTTTCCTGGCTCCATGCAGATCTCGTTGTGTCCACAGGTAGCATTGCATTGCGGAAGGCAGAATCGTTTGGACCCGTCTAGTTCGAAGCCCTTGTCGCATCTGCAGGTACCATTCAAATAGCATTGACCATGGGGACAACCCAAAGGGCAGGTGGGAACACAGTTGTTCCGATAGTTGAGCACAAAATCATCGAAGCATTTACAGCGTCCACCTGGCAAACAGAAGCCGTTCTCCTGACAACGTTCTCCACAATCTGGAACGCATCTACTCCAGTCGTACTCATAACGTCGCCAGCCCTTGCAACAGACCTCGATGACATTGAAGTAGGGATTTACGGTACTGTTACCTACGATTTTCACCTCCTTGTCATATTGAAAGAACACTGCACTGGGGTAGAGATAAGGTGCCAGTACTAATGTTAGTTATGCAACTTTTCGATTTAATATTATCGTTACACTTACGGCACTTCTCGGAAACATTTCGACGGATTTATACCTCGTTGCGGCAGGGAGAGGCCCTGGGGTATGATATAAGGCTTGCGAGTGGACGTGGTCGATGAATATCTTCGCTGCTGAATCTGTTGCTCTCGCTGTTGCTGCAACAGAAGCTGCTGTTGGTGCAGACGTAGTTGCTCATCCAACAGTTGTTGCTGCAACTGCTGTTCGTGAAGTTCCAGGCCGTGCATCAGACAGAGAAACATTAATAGCAAACATCCCTGAATAGCCAAGGCTTGCAACAGCTTAGTCATGCCTAACGATACTTCTTCCTTTCCTGAATTCTGTAATATATATTATGATTCTCGACTCTTGCCACACTGCAGCGTTCAACTAGCAGTTGTATACTGTTGTTTCGGCGGCGACCAAGTTGGAGAAACGGGTCAACGTCTAATCGCTGCTGGGAGGAAAGCAGTGATAAGAGGACTGGCTTTTAATTAAATTATTATTAGCGAGAGACTGCGTGCCACTAGAATTAAGAGTACTTCAGCAACGACAGAGAGAGAGAGAGAGAGAAGAGAGCGAGAGAGAGAGAGAGAGACGAATCACCGACTATAATATACCCGTTACTCCATTTAAATTCAGTCTAAGGAGCCAAATATATTACAAAATAAATATAATAACTATAGCTATTGTTAATTAAAAACTTAAAGCAGCCGCAACTATGGCCATCTCTATCCGATCTTGATCCGATTAAGTGGGATGATTAATATTAATAATAGGAAAAGTTCTTCACCAAATTTGTATGCTATCTTAAAAATTGTGAGTATGATAGAACTTTTTTCAATGAGCTGGGTCGGAAGGAAGCATAGGAAATTTGGTGGAAAGGGGTGTGATCAAAATTTTAAACAAACATGATCTGCAGATGATCTTCAAGTTACGTACATTGCAACGAGTTCAATATACCCTTTTGATCTTCGAGTAACAGCTATAATAACATCGTGCTATTGCTGTAGGCACATGAAACCGCTTTAAGACTTCGATTAGCGAGAATTTGGAAATAATACGTCGAATTTTTTTTTTTGGGTTTTCTTTCTCATTTTCCGCTCAAAATTATATTTAAAAGCAAAGCTACAAAATATGTTTAACCGTATGTGTGGATGCCGAAATTGGTGACTCCGAAAATATGTTCGAAAAATGAAATCTCTTAATTTTCTGTGTGAACCACGATTCGGTTTCAGAGATTTGGAAGCCAGCTTTTTTTCCTCTCTGCGGCACCTCTAAATATAAATTAATTTACTGAGGAATAACTAATTTAATTTATTTTGTACCAATTATTAATTACTAATTTTATTTATTTTGTACTTTTTCGGACAGTTAATGAATTGTAAATTCATTTCATATTGTCCGAAAAGTAAATTTCTTAATTTTCGAAAGTTGTTCTTAAATCAATGAAAAGCTTTTGGACTAAAAGTGCAAATATTGGAAAAAATATTACAACTAGTTGAAGTTTAAAATGGCTGGCGAATTTCGTTTTAATATTTAAACTTTATTGTGGGAAGAGATACTTAAAAAATATTTTATTATTATAAAGAATGTTTTGAGAACGGTCCAGCTTAAATTTCGCAAGGTTCGATGAGAGACTCGAAACGGTGTTGAGAACGTGCCCGAAATGCTCTGACTCTACAACAGAAAACAACTGATAAGCGGGCTTTGGATTAATGGGGCAGTGGAACAGCAACGGATCTAGAGAATTTAGTTAGAATTTAGCAAGTGAATTGCAAGCTATACAAACGGAAAACTATGAGGGAAACGTGCTTAATTAGGCATTGTCGCAGTATCCTAATGCTGCTCTGTATGGTCAGCATTGCGGTAAATGTGATCAGCTATTCGGAATATGATGCACCTACACGGTATAATCCGAGAAGAGCAGGTGGAGGTCAGGAGGGGCAATCACGAGGTTACTACGGTGGCGGTAATAGGCAGCAATCACCTCCACAAACACTTTATCAACGTCCTGGTGGTGGCAACTTTGAGCCACTTGAAGGTGCAACTCGGCAACCGACGAGTCGTGAGTATTTGCAGCGTGCTCACGAGGCTGTTGCAAATCGTGAGCAGCACAAGTGCCGCATTTGGGTGCCGTAAGTTGTATCAGATTTGGAGTTAAATAACTACACATACTTATTGTACATTTGTTTATGTGTAGGGCGGAGACGGTCTCCAAGTATCTTTTGGCCGAGCTCATACAGTCGGATATGGCCAACAAGCTAGCCAACATTGAGGTCTGTTGTACAGGGTATACTCCCACGCGGCTCAGGGGCGTGACAGTGTGCCGACCAATTTGTGGCTGCAAGAATGGCGTTTGTCGAGTGCCGGGGGAATGTGATTGCTATGAGGGATTCGTAAAGAATGACAACGGAGATTGTGTATTTGCCTGCCCCTTAGGCTGTCAAAATGGGCGCTGTTTTCTCGATGGAAGTTGCCAATGCGATCCGGGATACACTCTGGATGAAACGCGTCGCTTCTGTCGACCCATCTGCAGCAGCGGCTGTGACAACAATCCACGTCACAATTGCACCGAACCCGAGGTCTGCAGTTGTGCCAACGGATATCAGCTGACCAACGAAGGCTGCCAACCTGTCTGCGATCCAGACTGCGGCATCGGAGGCCTTTGCAGGATGAACAATGAGTGCGACTGTGGTCCAGGCTACATGCTCAAAGATGGAGTCTGTCAGACTGATTGCTATCAGTGAGTATATGTGAATAGGAACTTATTCCTATGCAAATTAATATATATATATTTTTTTTAACTTCTAGAAAGTGCAATAATGGAATCTGTGTGAGTCGCAATCGGTGTATCTGTGATCCTGGTTTTACCTACCACGAACAGTCCACGATTTGTGTGCCTCTCTGATAGCTTCAAAATACTCTGATATTCGCAGAAAAACGATTGGTTTATTAGCGTTAAAAGTACTTGCATTAATTACGAGAAATGTGACATTTAAAATAAATGTATAAATAATTAATTAATTATTATAGAAATCATTTTCAAAGCTCATGGATCTCAACTCATCGGATCGCCGAGCTGCCGCCTGTTGGCTCCTGTGCTTACGGTAGAAACTAATAACAGCTGTCAGAATCATCAAAAGGGTGCAGATAGCCACACACCATACCACGATAATTGGCCACTTGGCAGCTCTTGAAGCTGACTTTGAAGAATTGAGAGCATCTTCCTTACGAGTCAAGTCAGTTGCCAGAGTAACCTTCGGACTGGCAACCACTTGACATACAAATATACTTGTCTCATTCGAGCCATCCACATCGCAGACCAGTTGTCTGTTGTCTCTCTGCTGATTGCAGCTACACTGAGAGAGATCTAGACAGGGTTTGTCATAGCCATCGATGCAGACGTGGACACATTTGACGGGATTGGTTGTGTCAGCGGCTGTAAGCTCGGTCCAGCATCTGCAGTTATTGGTGCAATTCGCTGATAGTTGAACTGACATTTCAAGAGGAGGAGCCGAGGTGGAAGAGTGGTCAGCCACAGTAGTTTGTGGGAGCTGGCAGCCATCGGAGCTGCTTTCGAAGCCGTCATAGCATTGACAAGTCTCAGGAGCTATGCACAAACCATTTTGACAGCCTTTGCTGCAGTTTGGCTTACAGATCGAGGAGTTGCCCTCGGAAGAGGGTATAAATCCCGACAAGCAGCTACACTCATTCGGAGAAATACAAGTGCCATTCACACAGTTCCCATGGCAACTCGGCTTGCAGATATTGCTAACGGCTGGATCTTTGGGCTCATATCCCAAGTGACAGATACAGAGCTGGGGTGCCTTACAATCTCCATTCTGACATTTAGGCTCACAGATGGGCTCACAAATATGCTGGGAGTCCTGAACAAAACGATAGCCAGGCTCACATTCACAAATCTCTGGCTGACTGCAAGTGCCGTGAATGCAGGTTGTGGTGCATTGTGGCTCGCAGCTGTTGTTGGGGCCCATTAGATAGCCAGGACTGCAGGCGCAAATCTCAGGCGTAAAGCAATAACCATTTGGGCAGCCCTGACTGCACTTCGGTTCACATGTTTGCTCTGACATCTCATAGCCGGGAAAGCATTGACATTCGTTAGGCGACACACATCTGGCATATGCTGAGCAGCCTTTTTCGCAGATCGGCTCACACAGGTTTTCCTCCCTTTGATGATAACCTTCCTTACACTCACAGTGATTAGGTTCCTTGCAACTGCTGTTCTTGGGACAACCTTTGGTGCAAATTGGCTGGCAGCTCCCATTCTGGATTTGATAACCTTCATTGCATTGACATTCGCCTGGTCTTAAGCAGCTGCTGTGTGGCCCACAGTCCATATCACAGATTGGTTTGCATTGCCCTGATCCATCCTCGGCCATTTTATAGCCCGTGAGGCATTCACAGTTCTCGGGCTCCTTGCAGTAGCTATTGGTCCCGCAGCTTGATGTGCATTTGGGCTCACAAGTAGAATTATCTGAGACCCTTTGATAGCCCAATTCACATTCACAGTGTTCGGGTGCGGAGCAAAAACTATGATCACCACATTCCTGATTGCATTGCGGTACACAGTCGCCTTCATTGGCAATCTGTCGATACCCTGTGTTGCACCTACACAAGCTGGGTGCGACACATTGGCTGTTCTTTCCACAGTCTCTGCAGACAGGCTTACAACCTAATCCAGAATACCCAGCGTCACAAATGCAAACACCGAAAACGCAGTGATTATTATCGGAGCATGGGGGATCACAACTAGGCCTGCAGTTCTGTATTGATCCTTGATAACCAGGGCAGCAATAGTTTTCAGTCTCAACTCTATATCTAGTCTAAAACAGAGATATATTATAAAATATATTTATATTAATTTTTGAAATCAGCTCAACAAATAGAAGTATAAATTAAATTTTTAGGCATACATTAGATGACTTAAACATTCTCACTAACTAGTTCAAAAAACTGAAAAAGATTTGTCTTAATTAACTATTACTTTAACAATTAAATATTAGCTAATGGCGAATGTAAGATTAATTTTTTCTAAGTATTAAAAAAAATTATCTTGTACTACAAATTTTGTTCTAACATAATTACTAGCATTGTATAAAGATTTCGTTTCATTTTTAAGGGCAGAAAAACTTACAATCATTATGGATTTGTGATATTGGCATTTCCTATTCAAGCTTAGTAAGTGCCAATAATAGTACATCTCAGATGTGTAGTTTTGACTGGAGCAATGTCAAACTTTTAGATTATTTATTTTCAACACTTGGGAACATCCATATAAATTGAAATTTATTTATTTATTTCTTAGATATTTAATATGTGTTGATTGTAAATAACATTTGGAACATACCCTTGGTTGCCATCGGTATACAGTATTATGAAAACTATATGACACAGGTTCATATACATGGTCGGTATATGTTACAAAATGTTCTCGGGTACACACATTTTGTCCATATGTATGAATAGATTTGAAATGAGTGCAAGCAAGAAACAATCCTATCCCAAAATACTGAATAAAACTCATTATTTAGTTAAATTTATTTAAATTATTACTATTGCCAATATGATCAGTTCTAGAGCGCGGTTTATATTCAACTGAAGCTCTGACAATGAGTTATAAGCTTGTCTACACATCCGTTCAACTAACTCGCATTGATAAAAAAAAACAAATACTTTTGCCCAAGTAATATGCAAAAGCTTAGCTTAATATTAGATAAAACTTTATATACTTAATTTAATTTTAAGCATAATGATCGTCACAAATATGAGCGTACTATCTATACTCAATATGATCATTGTATTTATGTTTCAAAAAGTCGCAGTTTTCAAATAATGCTAAAAAGAGTCATTAGAGAGCCTGATCACTATTTTTGTTTATTACAGCTAATCAAAGCTGTGTTATTGTTTAAATTTGTTTTGCAGTGTACAAGACCTTGGACCGCATATGAGAACTTTATCAGCACAATGCAAGTAAGAAAAATACTAACACACTTTACATAAAGTCGTATATGTGGGAATTTTTGGGTTTAATCGTTATATTCGTATAAATATGTTAGAGCGGACTTTAAATGAATCATTGAATAATAAGATATGTACATTTGTATATATGATATGATACGATTTAATATTATAATTATATATATGACTGAAAATTAATGCTTTACAAAACATTATGGTATATGGAAAAATTATTAATTATATTTTTTCAATACTATGCAATAAATTATGATAACTAAATTATAGTGCTTTGTTATCTTGTGATAAAACAACAAAACCATTTACGTTCAAATATTAATCATGTTTCCGTTCAGTGAGCATCAGCAACTGTATATATGCATATTAATTTATTATTATATTTGAGGTTTTATATAAATATATGAGTTAATCATAGCAGTACACATAGAGAGAAGGCGATTACAAATCTTTTTGAAATTTCTTCTGTTGAGTATGTAATATATATATATATATATATTTTCATAACATGTTTTAAAAGATTTTTGGCTAATTTTTATTTCAAGTATTGTAGTTCAAATATAGGAGCTGTTGTCGATGCCCTCAAGACTAGTATCGTATCTAGGCAAATCCACATTGCGCAGATCAGCTCCATCCGTGTTCTCATGAGAGCAATAGCTTGGTTTCTTGTATCGCCTTGTAAAAACAAAGGCAATACAAGATATAAGTGATATAACAGCAACAAAGCTAACCACACCTAAGAATATGATTATCCACATAGCTGTTACACTAGAGCAGTTACGACTATCCAAATCATCCGCCTTATACCCTGCCACACATTCACATATCTCTGGCACAGCACAGTAGCTATTATCTCCACATTCGATGGTGCACTTGGGCATACAATGGTTGCCCTCACCCAGGTAACCTTCCTTGCAATCACACTTTCCGGGACTCACACAGTAACTATGTTCCTCACACTCTGGAGCACATTTTGGCACACAATCACCTTTTGGATTCATCTCGTATCCAGGATGGCAATTGCATATGCCAGGATGTGTACAAACGGCATTAGTTCCACAACCTTCTGGACATTGAGGTTGACAGTCTAGACTCTCTGGATCTGGGCGATAGTAGCCCTGGAGGCATTGACATTGTTCAGGTTTAGAGCAGTAAGTGTTTTTACCACAGGAAAAGCAAATAGGTTCACAAATGTCATCAGCAGTCATCTGATAGCCAGTATTGCATTTACAAATTTCTGGTTTGCTGCAGAAACTATTATCGGGACACATGCTTGGACATATTGGCTCACAGGTTTCCGTATTATTCCTCGCATAACCCATCAAACAATCGCATTTCTCCGGGGCTTTGCATTCTTCATACTTGCCACAATCCACGGTACACTTAGGCTGACACACTCCCAATTTATCCTCCGTATATCCAACTTTGCATAAACATATTTCCGGTCTAGCACAAAATTTATTTGCAGCACATCCATCGGGACATTGAGGTTGGCAGTGATCGTTTATTTTACTATATCCTTTGACACACTCACAGGTATTGGGGCCCGTGCAGCTTTCAAACTCTTTGCAGATGGGTTTATTGCAAACAGGCTCACAGACTCCCAAATGATCCTCTGCATATCCTTCTTTGCATTCACATGTATTAGGTTTGGCACAAGTTTTATTGGTTCCACAAATTGTATCACAAACTGGATCACAGTTGGAAGAATCTTGTTTGGATCTCTTGTAGCCTTCAAGGCATTCACAAGTATAAGGACTCTTGCATATGGTATTAGTGCCACAATTTATATTGCATTCTGGATGGCATCGCAACCTTAAGTCACCCGAACGTACACCTTTGAAGCCTTTATGGCAAACACATTGTGGTTCCTGGTTTTTCTGTTTCCATACACAATCTGCATTATGACTACACCTAGGTTGACATTTCGGTTTACAATCGCTTGGATATTCCTCTTTGATCTGTACAAAAGATTTCCTTTAGTATAAAATTTAGATTTTCAGATAATTCAATAAATTAACACCTCTGTAATATAGAAATCTTCCTTTACTGTGGTATTTATTACGTTTCCGGATGTTTTCAATCGGAAATGTGGCACATACTCCTGAACCAATTTGTTTATGGTAACTAGCTTAGGTACACACCAAGAATTGTTCACAGTGCACTCACTGAGATCCACATAAAGCAGAAATAGGCTCAGAAAGGCAAATTTTCGCCCAGCTTCCGACATAACTTTTATTTTAATTCGCGTGTTGCAGGTCGATACTAAACTAATTTACTTCGAGTGCTACGTGTGCCTTTTAAAGTCTTGTATAAAGCGAATACTGAATGTCATCACATACCACAAAACCTCAGCAGCCACAACCACCCTGTGCCGACAGTGAAACAAAAACAAATTTGCAAATATATACATACATATATTCCTGATCAGCATCAACAGCCGATACAAACATGTTCTTCAGTCAGCATAAGCAAACAGATCTCAAAGATAGTAAGAGCTTGACCCGCATAATTCCGTATTGGATTATATCTTAATCAAGATTAAGATAATTTCTATTTTTTTAACAAGTATTACAAAAAGTTATTTCAGAGACTTTGTTACAAGATGATCGATGAGCTCAGAAAAAAACATCATGATAATAACCTCAAGAAGAATAAACTCAAAGAAGAAAGGAAGACTAAGAAAACACTAAAGCTACAACATATAATGAAGGTGTCTTAAACCTAGCGAATTTCGAAGATAAAAAATATATAGAGCGCTGTGATTTTAAAGTTTTTCTTTATGCTCCTTTATGTTGGCATTAATGCAAATATTTTAATACACTACCACTTTCGGATTTAAAATTTTACGTCAACAAATAAAATATATTGCACTGAGACTTTTCATATTGTGTCTTATGTTATTTATCCTATTTGCATATCAAAACATATTTTTGTTGACATCAACATGTTTGGAAGTATTTTAAAGTACTTAAGTCGACCTTGAAAGTAACTTGTGAGACTCTATACTAGCTCCCATCGGAACGCACAAGAGATTTTATGTTTCCAGAAAATTATACAATCTGTATTTGTATTATAAGACTATTAAAGTTTCTGAAATAATTTCTCATAAGTTTTTGTATTCAAGCAATTAAGTTTAAGACATTATATTCAAAAAACCATTAAGATTATTAGCAACAATGTGTTGTATATATACTGGATCAATGTTTTTATTTTACTTGTAGGTCGTATACTGATAAGCGAAATCTTAAAACTCATATGTCATATTCAATGTTAAGGACCCTTAGCGTGCACTTGGGAGCCGTCTCATCGTAATCAACAGCTAACTGGAGGAGATGCAGATGAGACTGTTGACTTGGCACAGTGAGTTCAACAAACACATATGTAGGCATATGTATTATTTTACATATCTATCGAAGGCTGATAAGAAGCTCTCAAGTCCAGAATATTATGTTCATTGTGTTGCAATTGAAATGTCATTTGACAGTTCATTTGTAAATTGTGCTTTAAACCGAATGGTGTGAGTTCTCAAAGTCAATATGTGGCGAATATTGGTGATATGTTTGGCCGGCTCCGGTCTTCTTTGGCAACAAATTGATGCCTGTGTCGAACGTGTGCCGTAAGTAACTTTCGATATCGATTATATCAAATTTTCGCATATACTAACCTAACCCAATCAAAAGGGTAATGAAAATGAGGGTCAGCCTGGTAACTATGCGCAAATATCAGGGACAAAGCAATTGTACCCATGACTGTGGACAACTGGTGGTGCGACCTATAAAAGAGGTGTGTATTATCAACTGATTACTTACTCAGATCAGATCAAGTCAGAACAGATATGATTAGTTGAATGAGTTCGTGATGATTACTTTTCACATCGAAATTTTTATTACTCTCCATATACAAATAAGTGTGCTGAACTACAAGATATCTTATACCCAATACCAAATACAGTCAAATAGACAGACAGTCTATTACGCATACATTTTCAATTCGAATAAATAGCTTAATCTGCAGAAATAATATAACATGAATATAAATATTATTTACTTGATTTTTTATTAATTCCAAGCGCAACAAATGTTTCCTTAAACTCGTCACAAACAATGATTCGCATTTATAAATATTAAGAACTAGTTCTAAAAGTAATTAAATGGATTTAATTTTTAATTTACCAAAATTTTTAATATATTATTTTGTTTTATATAATTTATTCTCCTTTTGTATTATATAATGCATCTGAGTATATATTTATTTATAAATTTAGATTTCTTCATTTTTATTTATATACATTTTATTTATTCTGATTTTGATTTAATATTTTTTACTTACATAAATAGTATAATGTTCTATTCTTTACTCATTTCATTCCATAGACATACATGTCCGTTGATCTTGTTTGCTGTGCAGGCTACGATCGAGTTGATGAGACGTAAGTGAGCTTATATGCCTGATCATCGAAGCGATTCCTTAACCTAGTTAATCCTTTTAGCGCCGAATGCTTACCCAAGTGTACAGATTGCGGAGCAACCGGCAAGTGCATCTCGCCAGGACTGTGTCTTTGTGGAGAGGGCTTCAGTAATCAAAGAAATCGGAGTGTCTGCGAGTCCGACTGCAGTGAAGCCTGCGTTAATGGACGATGCAGCTCACCGGATGTCTGCCAGTGTATGGAGGGCTATCGATTTCGAAATGGAAGTCAAAGCATTTGTGAACCACTGTGCAGCGTTGACTGCACCAATGGGCAATGTGTAGCGCCGCAAAAATGTGACTGCCACTTGGGCTATCAACGCAACGAGACCCTCGGTAAGTGTGTGCCCGTCTGTGAGGAGAAATGTGAGCATGGAGACTGCGTGGCGCCGAACGAGTGTAAGTGTCACACTGGCTACGAGGCACGTTTGGATCATCCCAATCGCTGTGATCCTATCTGTAGTAGCGGCTGTCGGAATGGATTATGCCTCGAGCCTGATCATTGCGCCTGCAATCTAGGCTTTGCCCATGTGGACGGTCGCATCTCTGATGGCTGTGAGCCCACCTGTCAACCGAGTTGTGTGAACGGCACCTGTGTGGCACCCAATATGTGCCTTTGCCGCGAAGGACATGTGCCTCTCAATGGCTCCCATTCCGTTTGTGTGCCGAGCTGCCGCCGTGGATGTGAAAATGGTTTCTGCAATGCCCCTGGACGCTGTGAGTGCCACGAAGGCTATGTTCAATTGTCGCTTCATCGCTGTACACCTGTATGCCATCCTACTTGTGGCCCCAATGCACGTTGCACCGCACCCGACATCTGTCAATGCGATGAGGGCTATGCCCCGGTCAATGGCAGTCTCAGAGACTGCGAACCCTACTGTCAGAAGACTTGCTACAACGGCATCTGTAGCAGCCCGGGAGTTTGCACTTGTCTTGCGGGGTATGAGGCCCTAACCTCCTCCTATTGTGTGCCCAGCTGCAGTCGATCCTGTGTCCATGGCAGCTGTGTGGGACCAAACCGATGCCGTTGCTTCACCGGTTATCGACCCAGTGAAACAGATCCGTATGTCTGCGAGCCCATCTGCACTCAGGACTGTGGATATGGTCACTGCATTGCCCCAGAGATATGTAAGTGCGATACAGGCTATGCCAAGCGCTGGCCCAGCGGAGCCTGTGAACCTTTCTGTGCCCAGAAGTGTATCAATAGTCGGTGCGAGGGCGGCACCGGACGTTGTCGTTGCTACAAAGGGTACAGCATGCGTGCCGGCTCCAATTCCATTTGTGATCCTGTCTGTATGCCCGGTTGTATCAATGGAAGCTGCGTCGAGCCGAATCATTGCGAGTGCTTTGAGGGATATGAGGACACCAAACATTCCTATTTGTGCGCTCCCAGCTGTAGGCCTGCCTGCGATAACGGACGGTGTGTGTCACCAGGACGCTGTGAGTGCAATGCTGGTCATCTAGTTACCAACTCAAGTGAACCACACATGTGTCGTGCTCAGTGCAAGGATCGTTGCATTAATGCCGAATGTCTGCGTCCCGATGAGTGTTCCTGCCTCTTTGGCTACAACTTCATAGAAGGTAGCACCACCGAGTGTTCCCCCATCTGTAATCAAGAGTGCGACAGTGGCAGCCTTTGTGTTGCCCCCGACATCTGCAATCAGCGTCCTTACCGCGCCCTCTCCACAGCAGATGCTACTGGCATTCCCAGATGGGCCATGTTCGGACTAGCTGTGCTCCTTTGTGTTGTACTGGTGATGATGCCCCTGCTGCTGATGCGTTACATTCAACAGCATCGACAATTGCAAAACGATAAGCATCGGGTTCACTTAATCGAAAATCCCAGCTATGGGGTCTGCTTGGCAGCCAGCGATGAGCAGTCGAATGAGAGTCAAGAGATTGGATTAGGCGACTAACGAGTAGACAGATATAGATCTATAGATGTATCCATACAATCGATGAGTATCGAATCTATAGGAACGCCACTTAGAACTAAGTATACCTAAATATTATACCCATTAATTTTTCGCAATATAGCGATTGAAAATAAAAATAAGTCAATCTATTATATTAAAACTCAAATGTCCTTTTTTTCTTGACTTTTGAATGATGTGAGGGAGTATTAATACAGAGAGTTATCTATCCTCAAAGATCTATTTAAAAAAAGCGTTGTTACGAGGTGATAAACTAATGCTAAATGCAGATTCAAGTTACCAAATTTCTGCTATCAAATTTAGAAAGACATTCATCACTCAGGTAAGTTACCAAAGATTTGAGTAACTGATTTTCCATTCCTCCTTTATGAAAAGCTAGTCGCCTCTTACATACTTTCTGCTAATTCGCCACTATCGTGAACAACTGAATACTTTTCCAATGCAAAAGACCAACGGTTACTGTAAATAGAATAACTTTAATATATTTTATGGCTTGGTTTCGTTTCGCTTCAATCAGTTTCTATATGTACATACATATATAGAAATAGTTCCATCTTTTCTTCAGTTGGTTACTTGACAAATGCTTAGCATTTCGGTATATCGAAATATAGACATATAAACTATACTAAACTATACTAGGTATATGGGGGGGGGGGGGTATATATGCCTATAGATACGTGTCTAACCTTAATCGTAAATCTAGTAATAAGTTACATACGATTATGTAGTACATAATACTCTTGTCGAAAAGCATTTGTTCAACTTTTGCTTAGACTATAGCAATATTCGGAATAATTTTACAAAATGTTTCCATTTCATTCCGCATAGTGGTTATGGAACCCAACAAATTGACTACTTAATATTATTTGTATATCTGCATAGTTGCAACACGAGTTCTGTCCCGATATTACACTATGCCCCATTATTCTGGTACTTTTCCCATCCCACCAATACAATCTATGAACACAGTGAGCTTTCTGTTCCCCGTTGAATCTACAATTAGAGAAAGGTCTCAGTTTGAAGTTTCCTCCGATGCCTTCGCCAACTTCCCCAAAATCCTTGACCACCATCTGGTCATGGCGGTGAATCATTTGGTGCGGGTGGCGGCTTCTCCAATTGCAACTGATCTGGTGGTGTTACCAAGAATCCACTGGAGACACCAGGCAGAGGCATACCCAGAACGACAGCACCTGATGCCGTGGCATTCGCCGAGTCCCCGTCCTCCAAAATAACCGAACTATCTGCTGCAGAGGGAATTGTGGGCAGAAAACGCACTCCCAGACGTGGTGGCGATGAATCCTCCTCCTCCTGCACAGCCTCCTGGCGGACCAAGCGCGGCTTGCTCAAAGTCTCATGCTGTTGTTTGCCATTGTGAGCTGCAATTATTTATAAATTAAATTGGAGAAGTAACTGAAATTGTTATCTACCTTCAGCACATGCATATGGATGCGTATGGATATTGAAATTAATAAGTACAAGTACAAATGTGTATTGAATATTTGGGCCGTAGTCTTACCAATAATCGAGGGCAATGGAGTGCTGCTGCCTGCACTTGAACGCGACAAACGGAATGTAGAGGTGCTAGCCGTTGTGGCCGATGCGGATGAATCGTTGCGTGAACTGGACAGATTTGAATCCTGGGAGGTCTTTCTAGTAATCAGCCAGGCAGAGTGGCGACGACGACCGTGTGTGTGCCCCTGACCAGGATCCATTAGCTTCAGGGGCATGCTGCAATTGGATTGTGGCGCCGGCGTCGATGAGTTTGCGCCATGTCGCCAACTGGAGCTGCGTGAGCTGCAGAAGTTCTCGCTGGAAATGGAGCTGGCGCGATTCTTGCGCTGTTGCCTCAATTCCGCAAACTGATATTGATAGGGATTTGCCGCTGCAGCGGTGTAGGCTCGCTGGCGTCTCTGCTGCGGTTGACGTCGCTGCTTGCGCCTACGCTGGCCGCAGCAGAAGCGTTTGAGACGTTGCCATAGCGTCGGTGTCTGCTCCATTTTATGCCAGTTCGGCATCTCACTGGGCAGCATTCTCAGGCAGCGGCAGCCGGGCGGATGAGCCACAGCAGTGGCAGGAAGCAGAGGTGGAGGTAGGTCAACTCCACGCTTGCCACGTGCAGCACGTGCAGCGGTTGTGCCACCGACGCGTGTCTCCTCGAAATGCTTGCAGAGTGTTACGCAATCCTTCTTGAACTGCTTGGTCATTATGGCATACAGAAACGGATTGCAACAGCTGTTAAGCGGTAGGACAAACACCGTGAAGATCTTGGCCTGTTCCAGGGAGATCAACTGCAGACCGAAAATGGCCGTAATCGAGAAGAAGGCAATTGGTGACCAGCAAAGGAAATCTGTGAACACCAGCAAGGCCATACGCTTGGCAATCCGCGAATCATTCGTGTTCCAAGCTTGGCTGCCACGGATGGCCCAGTACATCTTTAGGTAGCAGCCCATGAGAGTAAGGAAGGCGCAGCCATTAATGAACATCAGGCTTATCACATAGGTCAAGCTGGCCACTCCCGTTGTCGTCTCAAAGGGAAGACACACCGCAAACTTGCGATAGTCGGAGACGCCGAGGAGCGGGAGCAGAGCCATAAGCAGGGAAAAGATCCAGCCAACACTCATTATGTAGCCCGCCTGTCGCAAGGAAAGGCGCTTGTTCAGGTGTATGGCATGCGTGATTGCATAGTTTCGTTCCAGTGTAATCACCGCTAGCGTGTAGACCGATAACTCGGAGCTGAGCACTGCCAGAAATCCAGCTAGCTGGCAGAGCAGTGACATTTGCCACGGTATGGCAAACATGCGAAACTCACCCAATGTGGCAGCATCTACAATAGCCAAGATACCCAAATAAATGCCCATAAAGAAGTCAGCAGCAGCCAGATTACAAACAAGAAATCTGGGAACATCCATTTTAGATCTGGAACAGACCAGCACAAAGACGACAGTTCCATTGCCGAGCAGTGCCAGCAGAAAGACAACCCACACTCCACAGCGCAGTGTCCACCAGTCAAATAGATCCGCACAAGGCAAAAAGGACCTGGCATCGGCAAGCATTGCACCGATCCCGGCTGTAGATCATCCGCTGTAATGCCACTAAAGAGACCCGCGCCAAAACCGGTTCCCGGACCACTTAAGTCATGGTTCTCGAAATAATCCTCCATATAGCTGCTAGGTGATTGACTTCCAGTGGGCAATTGTTGTGAATCCTCATATTTATAGTTGGTCATGTAGTTGGGTGTGTCCCATATATCATGAGTTGTGACGCCCAGCTGCTTGCTGAGATTATCTGCAATAAAGTTAAGAAATATATAACATGTGTAGGGATAGAAATAAGAAAGGGAAGTTCTTGGGGTGCTGAAGTCCCATGACACTATCAACCCAGAGAAGGGCTCTCTTAGGATCCTACCTATGTAAAGAAAGGTTCTTTAGATATCCGAACCCCTCATTAGATGAGATACTTACACATCTGAGGCCATATGTTCATCATGGTGGTGTTCCAGAGATTCATATCGAACTCAGCATCTGAGGGAAAGAGCACCGCCTCCTGTACCTGGGATGTCTTGCGCTGGGAGGACATGGCGACCAGTGGAAGAAACGCGCAGCAATGATACGCATAGGACAGAATAAGAGTTTGAATACGTGGAAAAGTGTCCGGCGGTGGGAATTCTCTCAGTTTAGGATTGTTAAAGGTCTTCAGATGAAGAAGAGATCCCAGGCCTGCCTTAGGCAGATGTGGAAAGATGTTGTTGCCCAAGTTGAGATCCTCCAGAGCTGTAAAAGCCGCAAAAGCTTCCTTATGTATAAAGGTGATTTCATTGCCCTCCAGATCACTGTGTTGGATTTAAACAAAAAAAATGCACACAGCTAGGCAGTACTTAAAGAGAGACAGTCGGTCACACTTACAGTAGCTGCAACTTGGGTATACCCTGAAAGGCGTCCTGTGGCAAGGACTTGATCCGATTGTAGGATAGCAAAAGATCATGCAGCTGTTTCAGCCCATAAAACGGTCGTCCTTGCAGTGTTTCAATTTGATTACTCGATAGATCTCTAAGGAATAAACATATATTATCTTTAGGCTCTTGAAATAATGGACGATTCGTCACTTACAACAGCCTTAAGTCTCTGCAGCTACTTAAATTTGGGATGCTTTTCAGGGAATTGGTTTTAAGTTCTCTATAAAGAATGTCGTTTTATATAAGACCCATATTCTTAATAATATATGCTTACAAACTCTTCAGTCTTGGCGTTTGGCGACACAGTTTTGGTGGTACTTCCTGGATACCTGCACGGTCTAACTTGAGTACCTCTAGAGCATGACAGGCTTCCAGTTCAGGGAAATTTCTCAACGTGCGTACATCGGATAATATGCTATAGAAAGAAATTATAGTAAGCTTATAATACAAGATATTCTACATTATACTTACAGTTTTCTTAGCTTGGACATGCCGCGAAAAGCACCAGCTGTGATTGTGGACAGTGGGTTGGCCCTTAGGTCGAGAACATGCATGCTCCTTGGAAGCTCCGTATCATTTATCCAGCGCAGACGATTGCTGGTCATGGAACTGTTGAGAAAACCAGGGCTAATATTTATACATACATCTCAGGCATATATGTATTTAGAAAATGCACTCTGTTTTCAAGTGTCACTCTGGTGCAGCTGCCATTGAGAGTCAAGTTGGCGAGGTACCAAGTTAGGGACATATGACAACGGCACGCATAAAATCAGTTTATATTTTTGGTCTAAGACATTGTTATCGTCTTTCGGTTTGTCTTGGCCAACATTCAGGAAGTGCACATGGCAATAGCCTGTCCAGAAGCCTTAAGAGCGCTTTCTTTTATAGGTCATTGTTTAAAGTAAAACACTTGAATATCATTTACTCTTTAGGAAACGCAAGTAATGGTCTGACCAAATTTAAAATTTAATAATGAATTTAAAAAGTGTAAATCAAACTGTTTTAATGCAATTCAAAAATGCATTTTTTAAAAAGTTATCTTTGAAGTTGGCTTAAACACTATTTAAATGTTTAACTGCAACAAGAAATACTTTAACTATGATGTTATATATACTATATTATTCTTAATGTTTTCTTTAGCATTTAATAATGATTTGGAACATTATTTTTACTATGATCAACTTGGCAGGATATCTATCTATTTATCGGTTTTATTTGTTGCCTCGACTTTCTTTTAATTTCTGACTGGATACCCTCGACGAAACAGAAGAAAATACCATCATTGCACATTGTTTTTAATCCAGCTAAATTTGTTTTTCTACCAATGGGAAAAACCATAGCACATGTAAAAAGTGCAAGATTTGCCGACACTTTACCCAGCAGCAGAAGAAGCATAGAATTTATTTCCTAGTTTAATTCCCCAATCATGGGATATGGAATGGCTCGATTGGATAGAGAGTGCAACGCAGCGTGGCTTTTATCGCAACATTTAACATGCTCATAATTATCCTGTTTACCAGAAATTGAATTTCCTTGGGGATACATTTGAGAAACGTTGCGAAGCAAAAACTTGCAACGATGTCAACGATTCCAATGACAGTCGCCAGTTACCACAGTTGCCACTCGCAGGAAGTGCGTGGCAAAAACAAAATGCAACCACGACTACTTGGATTAAAAATAATGTTATTAAAATAACGAAATTCGTATACCCTTCCTAAAGGAAAATAAAATAATTATATATGCTTATTCAAACTATTCTTAAAATCATTTTTAAAGTAAAAAGACAGAAAAATCCCTTACATTTTACATTCTTATGCGTAATATAGTCACAGAAAATAATTTTTCCAAATATCTTTCCCACTATTGATTGTTTTTAATCGGGCAAGTTTAAAGCAACATATAATTCCCTATGAAAATAGGTTCATATATTACAAAGGTTTTGTTGATACAAGCTTAGTTAGAACTATTACATATACTTAGTAAAAGTGAACAAGTTCTTAATCCTTTACTCTCCTTAACAAACTGATTGACAAATCAACTTTACTCCATGCTAAGCAAAAAAAAAAAGAAAAGTAGTTGCAAAGAGTTGCAACAATAATGGTTACAAGTCAAAGGCAACTGCAATCCCACCGGATGGAGGGAAATAAGCAGGGGGTCCGTTTGGGGTTGTGTCGTAAATTCCCAAAGTAATGATGCGTTATGATTTTTGGTTTCCGCTTGTTTGCCGCCTGACAAAGTAGCAAATGTAGTGCCGCCAACTATAACAAAGCAGCTAAAGCTTCTTTCGCTGTCCCCACCCTGATCGTCCCTGTTACTGTTGCTGTCGTTCTTCTAATTTTTTGACAACACCTGTTAAGTATATACTTACAGCTCCTGAAGCTGCGTCAATTTGCTGAGTCCCTCTGGCATGCTGCTTATCAAATTATCATCCAATTCACTGCAAAAGAAAGAGGAGAAGACGAAACAAATGTTACAAATATATTATTGAAGCACATTTCGAAACTCGCTTATAAATATTATGATATTTCTCTGTGAGCTGCATAAAGAAAATATTTGCATGTGACTCGCATTGTGGTTATTTGAAGGGTCAGTCCGTACGTGTCCTCACGTAGTCGGGTACATTCTGATTGGATCTGATACTGGGATGCCAACTGTGTCCCATGCAAATTTATGTTTGAAAATAAAGTTTAGTTTCCAACAAAGTGCATTGATTTCAATTATACGTGAGGGTGTTCAATAAGTGAAAGAACGTAATTCAAAGTGGTAAGCTATTGGAGTTAAAGCTTTTTATTTTGTTTTCTTTCAAAATAACTTAATTTATTTTTAAATGACATAAGTAGTTCATTAACTAGAATAGTTAATTTTTACTTTATACATCTCTTTAAATATTAGATTTGATATTGTCATATTTTAAAAATCTAAATCTGTTTTTAAAGTATTTAATAAATATTTTTTGTATTACCCATAATAGATCAATTAAAAGTATGTTTGAACCCTCTTCCCTTAAACTTGTGTAATTCCCATTTCTAAGTACAATGTGCGTGTCTAGCATTAAACAAAACTTTTCCAACTTTCCCCTGGAGAATACCTTACAGACACACCAAGTGGAGGAGTAATGGTAGTGGGTAGGAAAGCTCATAAATCTTCAGCAAATGCATACGGTAAATTTCTTTATACTTTTCAACACAGATTTACGCGTTCCACGGCGAAAGTTTTTCACTTTCACTTGATGCACACTTCGTCTTCAGAGATTGCTCCGTTTGCTTATTCCCTGGTATCTTTGGGTTTGTCTATTTAGTTTGACTACCACGTCAGTCAGCCACCACATAAATTTGCATATTTGTCATCGTCTGCAGCCCTCGCAGCTGAACCTAACACAATTTTATGCGCACGCCCCACAGTATGCAACTCAAAAGCCAAAAATTTGCGGTAAACAGCGACAACAGCCAACGACCGCGACAGCGACTGCGGCGTCGGCAGCGGCAGCGGCAGTGGCAACGGCGTCGAAACGACGACAATTTAAGCTGTCGCGGGCAAAGAGAGAAAATAAACAAGTTTTCCACGCTTTGTTGCAAAATTGAAATTTATTCGAGTCTTGTCCCGAAAAAAAAGAAAAGAATCGGATAAACAGCATTTCCACTTGCACTTCAACTTGCTTCTGTTTACTCCCTCACGAAAAATTCAAGTATTAAAAACTTACTATGTATAAAAAAAAGTTTGTGGTGTTGCGGCACACTAAAAAGTATACCGTAAAACTAGGGTATATTTTGAATGAGTTTGCTTATCGCAATTTACTTCTAATTTCAAAATTATAATTATTATACTAAACTCACATTCCTTTATTATATTCTAATATCTATTCTATAATCTATTCTGAATCATGCCTTTTTAACAACTGCAATTATTTTATTTAAATAAGAAAAAGGCACATTTCTAACATCATTTCAAGTGTATTTAAACTTAATGAAGTTTTGATAGTTTTAGTTAATAATATTATTATATTAATTACCATTTATGATGGCTAGATTTGGTATGTAATCTTCTGTATTTCACTTGGCTCATTTGTGCCTGATTCTGGTTTTTTGGATTAGAGTATTCAAAAGTCACTGAGAAACAGAATTTAATTTCCTTTTGATATCAATTGCATTTTGTAGGTCGCACCGTGGGTTGTCTGTCCTGTTCTGTGCTTTCCTGTCGTGTCCTGTCAAGTCATGTGTGAGTGTATTTCGAGCCGTGTGAATGTGTTTTTGAAGTTCTTAAAGTATTTGTTGTTGCTTAAGTTACTTACAAAACTTTTAAAGCCGTTAAATTCTTTAGAGCGCCCGCAGAGATTTTCATGATTTGATTTCGCTTCAGTAAACTGCAAACAATAAGAAGAGTAGCAGTTGGCATATAATATATATTAACTTAATAGATTCCATCTATGAGCTATCACTTACAGCACGATCAAGTTGGGCATCTTTGGAAAGTCCTCATCATTTATTATTGTCAACAAATTGCTGCCCAAATTGCTGTTGGTTTCGAATTGGTTAATGTGGTCACATTAATAAATGAAAGCGGAGGAAAAGAAAAGTATAAGTAATCTGACAAATTGATGACCAAAAGCTTCCGTTCTTTTTAGCTTTTTATGGAGATGTGCAATTACAAAGTCTTGAATTATGGTTTGAAATTACAACTATAACTATAGTAAAAGTTCAAAGAACGTTAAAAACATGCGCATTAAATTAATGTTAAGTTAGACTAGATCGGATTATTATACTAGAGTTATTGGCGAGCAATGAACTACAATATTATTATCAAAAAATGATTGAAAACATTTCTAGATTAAAGATATAACTGATAGCAAAATAAATCTTAGATTAGTAAATAATTAATAGATACAAATACATATAGTTTAAAGAAAACTGCAGTCCATTTTATAAGCATCGTACTTGTATGTATGTGTATCACACTTATCCTATCAGTTTGGTATTATAGCAATATTATAGTTTTCAAGCTTATATTCCAAAAAATATTTACATTAATCAGAACTTCAATGTAAATCAAATGCTTTGTTAAATGAAGAAATAACACGAAAGCGAATTCTAATCAAAAGAATAAAGTAAAAATTAAACCTTTGATTGAAACTTATTCGTATCTAAAATATGTTATATAACTTATGAAAAAAGAAAATGTCTTGAATAGTAGAATTTTCAAATAAATAGAAAAGCTTTTCACAATAAAGTTTTGTATTAAATTTGACTAACCGAATTTAGGAAATGAACTTAAGTTAAAGCATTTCATATGATTTATTATACTCATGCATTCCAATTAAACCCCAAACATTTGTAGCCGAACCGCACGTAAAATACATATATTAGCACTAAAGCCAAATTTGCTAATTATACATGGAAAATTATGCAGCAACTAAAAATTTCTATTTAAAAATTAGTTTGGTTAGCAAAAAATGCAAAATTAAAGGGCGATAAATTTTGACAACAAGTTTGAATATAACAAAGCATTGCCAATGTGTGGGAGAATTATTTAAAATGTTTGTTAACATGCAAATTGCAGTATAAAAGGGAGAAAAACTAAATCATAAATGGAAAAACTCTCACAGTGCTTCGAGTGTTCTGAGTCCGGCCAAAGCATTTGTTGGAATGCGATAGAAGAGATTCCCCTCAAGGCGCAAGGAGCGCAATTTCTGCAGGTTGCCCAAACAATTGCCATCCAGGCTGACCAAGGCGTTGCCATTCAATTGACTGGTTGGTCAGGGTTTCAGGTTTCGTGGTCGGGAAAGGCGTACGATACAGTGGGGTCAAGTGTGGTTTTTTTTTTAAATATATTTTTTAAACGATTGTAATTTGAAAAAAGTAAAAGAAACGGAAAAGCAAAAAGTATGAGCAAAATAGCGTGTAATTGCTGGCAAGTGCTGGCAATACTTTTAAGTGTGCCTGTGCGTGTGTGCGTGTAGTAGTATGCGTGTAGGAGTGTACAATGTACATATATGTGTGGGCAGCAAACTAAATAGCAGCAAGCGTACTAATTGATCCTGCAGGCGTCCGTTTCGACTCCGGGCGCATCCTTTGCTGCTCGAACGCTTAAAAGCAAACATTAAAACACACTCACACACACACTCATTCACTGACTCGAACACACACACACACACATACAACAATTCGACTTCTATTGCATACTTACAGGCTGACAAGCTGGCCGAGTCCTTGAAATGAATGCGGAGCCAACGACTTAAGGCCACAGTTTTGCAAATTTAAACGCTTCAATTTGACCAGTCCATAAAACGTGTAGGGATCCATATTAATGATGCTATTGTCGGACAAAGTTCTGCAAATAAAAACCTTCCCTTGGTCAACAGAAGTCAAAAGTCTTTTTCGCTAAGCTAAAGTGCAGGAAATTGCAAGGATAACAGCCTGAGTAATTAATCCTGCAAAGTCGCTGAAATATACAACGTAATCAAGTAATTAATATTGCCCCCGACTGCTGTTTCAACTGTCCAGAGTACAGTGGCTATCCCCTACCATCCACAGCTGACTGACCACTGTGATTTAATATATTACTTTTTTTTTGGAGAAGGGTGTGTCAGGAGGGTTGCTGTGAAATTGAATAATGAGTCGCAGCGCTCATGACAGGCAACAATGAAAGTTTTTTTCGCATGTTGTAGTTGCCTTTGTTTTGCTTTTGTTTCGTTTTTCACATAACTTTTTGTGTTTTCAACAATCACTAGATGCTTAGTGCACAGATTAAAAAAGTCATGGCGAAGGGCAGGGATCGAGAGGAGGGGGACAGATGAGGTTTGAGGTATGTCAAAACATAACATGGAATGACTAGCTAGAAAAATACTGTGGTAGGTTTGAAGAGGTAAATAGCGATGCTTTGTATAAATGCCCTGCCTATTTATTATATGGACTAAAAAGCTTGCCGTTTTTAAGTCCGAGTATACTCGTACCATGTCCTAATCCAATAAGCAATATAATCTCAACATAAAAAAATGTTAAGATTTATTTTAAGTTGGAATATTTCAGTAAAGTTAAACTAATTTAATATTATATGTATTATAAGCAGTTCTCATTATAAACACGTTTATTGCAAATTTAAACACATGTGTTACGCTTAACAAAAAATGTGATTACATTAAGTAATAAATTTCAGCTTCAACTTCATTGAACACAAATTTATTTGATTTTATTATTTCAAAAGTGATTTTATTATTTCAAGAGTGGGAAAATGAACAATAAAATTGGCTGGATTATTAATCGCTTTTCAAAACCCCAAGGTATTAGTTATACTTACAGCTCCTCCAGATGTGGTACCATGAAAAATGAGTTGGCTTCCAGTTTGGTTAAATTATTGTTGCCCAAGTCTCTGAGAATGAGAGCAGTCAAGAAAAACAAAACGCTTAATACCATTAAAAAGTTTTTCGGCTCACACTTAATGTTATCTATCAGTTTCACGAAAATCGGGAATAGAAAACGAATTGTAAATTTTGTCCGTATGTCATCAATCAAAACATAAATGACATTAAATATCATATTCAATAAATTTTAGAACTTGCCCTAAACTAGGGGATATTGCATAAACCTGAAGTAAAATTTGAATTATGAATCACACAATTTGCAGCTGGTCATAATTAAATTTCGATTTGAAAGCTGACGACTTGTCTCATGGCGATGCATTAATTAATAAATATTTTATTTATTTATTTATGGCCAGTTCGTTTTAGACATTAATCAATGGGTAACTTTGGCTCTGCGTGATCACGAAAATGGGGACTAACTCCTTTGAGAGGTCTAGCGGCAAGAAAACGTGACTTACATACAAGAAAACTCCAACGACGGCGGCGATTGTGAAACCTCGCACAACGTGGCGTATGTGTAATTAGATTAAACCGCATGCCAAAACAGAACCGAAAACAGATTCGAAACACTGCGAAATTGACTTGTAATTACACGAATGAGGGAAAAGAGGAATTCACGCAACTAAATGCTCAATTTTACCAGCTGATAATCGCTTAATAATGCAAAGGCTAAATCATTTAATACCGAATGGATATACATTTATATGAATGGATTGGGGTGTGAAGCTATGCTCATTTTATTTGAATAAAAGCAAGGACAAGGCAAACTTAAATGGCTAATATGTGCTAAGGATATCGATTAGCTTTGAGAATGTCAAATAGGTTGTCATAATCAGCAAAATTACATAATGGCAGAGAAGCATTTTAGACTTGGCCGATACCGTATATTATTTTTATTAATAATTATCAGTTTGAACTAAAACTGATCGACTCAGAATGCCTTAGAAGTTTTCTTAAGTTACTTAAGATGTAAGTAAGATGTAACCCCAAATTTTGGTATTAGGTTATCCAAACGATTCCAAAAGAAATCTCTGAGCTTTTTGCTCAAAGTTGGTTACCAAATCTCTCAAACTAAATAGTAGGTGACGAGGAAAGTTGAGAGATTCTCTTTTTCGGACAAAATTTTGGAGTCCCAAAAATATATTGCCATAAACTTAGCTGAATAATTAGAAAATTTACAAACTACTATGTTTTGTACAATACGTACGTACGCTTTTAATTAAAATATATGTGATAACTCCCCAAAAGTGTCGGGCAGGACGTCGATTTCGACCACTGTCTCAAGTAAATAAAAAAAAATTCAAAAGGTACTCACAATTGCAACACCTCGCTGGGTAAGTTGACTGGCACCGCAAGGATTCCAATGCTGCGACAGCTCAATTTGAGATTCTCCAGGGTGCCGGTGCAATGACAATGTTTTTGGAGCCAAAGTTCGCAGACACTGTGTAGGGTACGCTGTGTTGGGGTCTTGCTGCCGTTGCCGCTGTCACTGTCTCTGTCGCTGCTGACGCCGGCTGTGAATGTCGCTGTTTCCGTAGCTCTCTGTGTGCCGTGATATTCCTGCAGTGACTTCTCGTAGAGAATTTGTGCCTCTCGCTCGGAGTCCGATGAAGACAGCATAACATTCTCCCTTATGCCCATGGGTGGGACTGTGGGCGTGCTTGACACAATATTGACACTAATTTCACTAAGTTGTTTCACTGAGCTTCGATTTTCTTTGGTTTCATGAACGCTGTCAACGTTTGGTGTTGCATTCAAATGCATCGACGTCGACGCCAACGCCAACATCGGCTTCGACGTTGATGTCGACGTCGACGTCGACTCCGCTGTGACCAGCACAGTTAATGATGCAAACAGCAATGGCATCAGCAGCAGCAGCAGCAGCAGCAGCAGCAGCAGCAACTGTATTCCGGCCGCTGTTCTTGTGAATGTTGTTGCTACTGCTGCTCTGCCGGCGTCGCTGCGCAGTTTGCTGCGGCGCCGGCATTGCGCTGCCATCGTCTCTGCTCCCGTCTCCGTCTCAGTCTCAGTCTCGGTCTCAGCCGTTGTCGCTGCAGCAGTTGCTGATTGATGCTGTCAAGCATTTGTCATTTGATGACAGTTTTGTGCGCAATTCGTTTCTCGCTCATGATTTTCTGCTCTCCTTGTTGCTGTTGTTGCTATTGCTCGTATTTTTATTGTGGTTGTTGTTGTTGTTGTTGTTGCTGGCGTTGTTTTCGTTACTGTGCACGACCGCTTTGCCGCCGTGCTTTCGCTCACTTTTTTGTTGTATTTGCTTTAAACGTTTACTTATTTTATTTTATTTACATTCACTTTCTGCTTCAGTTGCGTTTCATTGTGTTTGCAATTTGTTGGTTGTATCGCTTAACTTTATTGTCTTGCATGAAGTTTGTTTAAGGTTTCGAAATTTTTAGAATCTTTCCAATTCTTTAGTTCTCTGTGATTAATGCTGATTGTTATTTGGTAAAACAAAATAATTAAAGTACATGTGCATTATACGTTAACGCATAAACATTGTTACCACGTTTGTACAACGTACCGCGTACTTATTATTAATAAGTATACGTAAATTATATTATTTTGTTATGCAAATTGTCAAGTACATTCATTTTTTATACGAACAGTACAAACATATATATGCATAAATGTGCAATCTAAATATCTTAAACTGTTAGAAATATTTGAATATGATTCAATTAATAAAAAAAGCAGTTATTTTTCGCGAGTTTCGTACTTTTCCTAATACTTTAAGAATGTTTCTTAGGTAAGATGTGGATCCGAGCAATTATTACCTTTCTTTTCAGAGGTGTTTCGCTTTTGATCTTAACTGCATAACGCCACATCCAAATTTTAAAAGCTTTCTTAAATCCATTTAGTATTAAATCTAAATCAGACCTATCTGCTTGAATAAAATATTTAATTTCAAAGACCTATTCAAAAAAAATGTTGTTTTTTTTCGGTTTTTTAGCCTTTCATAAGCTATCCTAAGGCGGCCCTCTCATATCTGAAACCACCAAGTGACACAGCTAGTGACCCACTCTCTGTAGATATTGTTGATGATGCTGATGATGTTGCTGTCAGAAACAAAGGGCAGAACGAACCAAGAGACAACACAATTCGCAACTGATGAATGACAAATTTGACAACTACCACGCCCATTTCTCAACACTTGCTGCATGTAATTAATGAAGCTGTTGACAGCTTTTGAATTTTTGCAGTGGCCTTTAAAATGTTTCTATGACTACAGGGAAAAGCACAGAGGGATAAGAAGATGTCCAGTGATAGTAAAAGCCATTCCAAACGATTCAAAAACTAGCAGAAAATATTTCAAAAATGTCATGATAAATAAAAGATATTTCCTGCTCGCTTTCATCTTCCTTTCCTTCTACTCCTCTAGTCCATATCCTGCACTTTCTCCTGACTTTAATCCTTAGCACGCGCCTCCGTTTAACTCTCACATTTCACCGATGATTTATGACATGTTTATGTGCCGCTGACCTCGCCAATAGCAACCGAAACAACAAAAACAACAATAACAATAAAAGCACAATAAATATTTTAGGATAGTTTGTCTATGATATCGTTCTTGCTGTTGATTCATGAAAGAAGCCAAATGAATAATATCAATTGGCCTACCTAATCGATTTGATTTCGAATTGGTCTAACAATGAGAGCAAAGCAGCATAAATCGAATCGAAGCTGTTTAGTATTTATGAAAATTCATTCATAAATAAACTAGTGCTAACTGTAAACAATAGTCTCAAAGTAGTTGTATATTTATTAGCTACGATTATTGATTATAAATAATAAATATTTGCTTATCTTGTTTAATGCGTTTCTGAAAGAGTTTTCACAGATTGGCGACAAGCTGTTACAAATTTTCGTTTACCATTTTTGATCTCTCTGCTTTATCAGGATTTATAGATTTTCAATTTTTCAAATATGTGAAATATTTTGCATGGCAACTCATAAAAATAGAACAATTTTAAAAGTTTCCTCTCAAGAAACAACGTTGCAAACGAAGCAAACCAATATGCAAATATTTACACTAAACTTTGCTTGAGTGGGTGTGAAACAAGGGAAAAGGTAAAGCAAACGATGAAGCAGTAGAATGAGGGGAAATACAGAAATTTCAGATGCGCACACACGTGTTTGAATTTGGGTTGGTTTTTTGTTGCCACTTGCCGGTTTGTGGCAGACTCCGTGTGGTGTCGGGTGTGGAAAACTGTTTGTTATCTGTGAAGCGCTAATAATAACTAAAAGGATTGTGTTGGTTCTTTGTGAAATGTACACAGTACGTGCTTATTGAGTGCATCAGTTTTGATTTTAATAAGTTTATTATATAATTTCGGAAACTTTCTAGTGTGTCAAACTTATTCTGTTCTTGTTGTAAAGCATGAAAACAAGTATTTTAATTATTGCATTAAAATATTACGAGCTCTAGAAATAAGCATTGATTGTGAACTCAGTCCCTCTGTTTTAAAGCTTTCTTAATAAAACTTGGTACCTATATAGTAACTGGACGGATCGGATCAATGGGACACATAAACAGTTACTGATTGGTTCAAAATGTACCTATGGTATGAAAAATATTTTTGGTTGTTAAGTTGGTTTGGTATGGTTTTATGTAGCCTGACAAAATTTGGCTAAAGTGGAACTACTATATCATAAAGCTGTCATCAGTCAAAAGTTAAATGCATATCTCTGCAAGGCCATGCAATTTTTGGCACGCCATATGCTTTTGACATTGTTCAATTACTTTTATAGAGGAGTTTCTACTCTGAAGCTAACCTCCTTTCGCACTCTTCGTGTTGCTTGGTCGCTAGTGTGGACTGTCATCCACAGTAATCAATTGGCAAAACAATATATCAATACAAAACTTTCTTTTATTTTCTGTCATTCTTTCTGCCCGGTTCTTTAACTTTACCGCTCTCATGGCATATGCAAATGTTTAAATTTGAAGGTATGCCAATTTTTAATAGTCACACGATTTGTTGTGACTGTAATTGATATATGACCACTTTATACTCACACACACGCAGGCACATGTGTGTGATAAATGAAAATTTATAGACACACGTGGTATTTTTTACGCACTTCAATGCTAAGCTGAAAATTTCAGAGCAACCCACACATAACTCAAAAGGCATCAAAATTTCAAGAAAATCTCATAAATTGCTGCACGCACAGCGATTAATTACAAAAATAAAACTTACGAGACAGTGCCACGCCCTAAAAGTACAACATTGCGAATGGAAATATGTATGATAATCCGTCTAACTCTTAACTTGTTTTACAAAAGTCTGTCCCTAAAATGTTTGCTGACTTTAAATCGCATATACATAGATACTATTCTATAAATATGTTGTTATATTATATTATGATTAAAAAGTTGGTTAAATATTGCAATAACAACAATGTGCGACACTCAAGTCGAAGACTCGAAAAAGGTGACGAGCTAAGCATGTGTGCTTCACGCACTGATTAAGTCAATTTATAATTCGTTCGGATAATCAAAAGTTGGTGTACCCTGTAATAATTTGTTTAAAAGATTAAGTGATGACATTTGTTGTATGCATCTTTTAAATAGAAAACTAGAAATGCAGTCAACTCCAAAGCTACATAAATTTAAATTTATCAATTTTTTTCAACTTATCTAAACTTTTCAATATAGTTTTTTAAAATTGTTAAACAATTGTACTGTACACATTAATATAGGAGCTGATAAAGTGCTTAGCAAAAGAAAGAAGTAGCGGTAAAGAGTGTGTATTGAGAGTCAAAGCTATTAATATATTGTTTACAGGGTATCTCTTACTGGAATCGGCTGTATCACTTATGTATTTTCTGAATTTTTATTTCAAGTGCAGCTCACCAAATACAAAACTGGTATTTCAACACAAAATGCAACTTTAATTTTGTTGCTGTATTTGTTGTTGTTGTTCTTGTTGCTTTTGTAGTTGCATTTATGCTGCTTTATGCTGACCTTCATTCATTGTGGGATTTTTTTCGCTCGACTTTATTAATGACAGTTGTTGCATAATTTATGAAATTTTGTTTTGGCTTGCTGAACAAACTTTTAGGAGCTAAATAATTAAATGTGATTTTCGTTTTGGGGCTGCAATTTTATGGATACTAATTAGTAATGTTAGGAAAAGTGATGAACAGCCGAGCATAGTTTCATTAGTAAATGCAACAGGTAATTGGGAAGATTTTAATTAAATTTAAATCATATATATTGTGTCTTCGAAATAGGTTTTAGGTTGGTTAAGGACCTCACTTGCCATCTGCATTTAAATGCGACTTTGATGTACTTAAAAAAAAGAAATTGAGATACATACATAATCGTAATAGACAATTTAATATTTCGACATAGGATGTCTAAAAGAACATGTCACAATTTAATATTCCTATAATTGTTTGTAGTCGCATTGTGTACAAATACAATTTTTTACTACATTGCGGAAAGAATTAAATTTACATAAACAAAATGGATCGATCAAATTTGTTTTCAATTTATTTGCATATTGACCAAAATATATTTTGCCTAAGAGCCGATCTCGTTTTATATAAGTGGCAAGATGCCACATCAAAGTTCACACCTTGATGCTATATAAATATCAAACATCGCTTTGATCTTTGATCTTGGAACTGAAATGTTTCTCATCCACACTTCTCTTCGATTCGCTTGTTCCTTTTCCATTCTTTGCATGTGCTACAATTGTTATTATTATTATTATTATTTTATTCATGTTACTATTGAATCGATTTCGTGTTCCGCCCCAAGGCATTATTGTTGATTATTCAACTGTTTATTTTATAGCTTTCACATTACATACGTATATGTACAACCAACGAAATTGGCAACGTCATCGAACTCATCATAATCGGGCTATTAGCGAAGCCTTCTTATTTACATTTCATGCTACTCAATTTTATTGGCAGTTTGGGTCAATTGTCTGCCAAATGAAATGATTCTGCAATGTCTCGGTTTGTCCGAGTTTTAAATGATCGAATCAGAAATGATGCGAATTTTATAGAATCTACAAAATTATGCATATACTCTGCAAAGGGTATTAGATTTGTGTCACGCATTAAAGGAGAATTAGCATACACAATAAAGTATATATACTCTTGATTAGGACGACGAGAAGGGTCGATTTAGTTTTGTCTGTCTGTCTATTTCTATGCGAATTGCTTGTCAAATCGTGTCATTAATGGTGATATAATATAGCATATAGCAGATCAAAAGTCTCCTTTAAACTCGCTGATAGGAAGCTAAGTATGGTTTCAAACAAGCTGACTTTATTTTGCAGATAACAAAGTATGTATAACTAGAATATGAAATAAAAATCATCCTTATTAAATTAGAAGCTGGCATACCTCCGCGTTTTTTTAACTTTAAATCAAGCAAAATAAAGTTTAAAGATTTCTCACATCGGCGAGAGCAAAAATTGTAACGCAAATGCAATTTACAAGCAATTCTTGAGTCTCTCATAAATTTGTGTATTTTATAAGAATTGTTTGTCTGTTGTTGCAACAATAAACAAGTAAATGGATTGAGAGCGAATGAAATGTGTTTATTTTCTGAACACTTTTGGCAAACTGAATTGAATACAGCTTCGAGTGGCGACAGTTCGAAATCAATAGAATCTGAAAGGAATACAAAAGCTGCCAACTGACCTGAAAATGTGCGCAAAACTCGATTAAGCAAATTGTAATTGTGACAAAAGCGAAACCAAAAAAATATATATGTATATATATGTAAAAGAAATTTTATAAAAGCAACTCAAATGAAGCGGACCAATGGCAGAAGCCAAAAATAATAGGCTATTTGAGTCGTTGAGGGGCTGGAGAGGGTTACCACCTCGTTGAACTGTGTGCTTGAGGTCAAGAGTGCCACTGGACCAGCTGCAACAATTGATTACGTATACCACACTCCTCTGTAGAGATAACAATTGTAATTCGGTAGAGAACTAAGGACTAAATGAGATGAACGTTTTGAACATTTCGTTTGTTGTTTTCTCGTTGTGCAGACATTTTTATGAGCCTTGATAACTTAGAACGAGAAACCCAGTGTCAGCCACAGGACACCCCAAACAATTGTGTCCTCAATCCCTCTGTATGAATATTTTTGGATGCGATTGTTGTTGTTGCCGCCACATTTTAGTGGTTTTGTTGGTGTCTCCAAAGTGTCTATGGGTTTTCGGCACTGTATATGTGTAAAATTTGTGTACTCTCATATTGGACAGACATTTATTGCTGCCATGATAATCAGTCGTAGCAAATGAGCATGAATTGAATAGGTTTAATTTGAAGCAAGAGACTTGACTACCTTTCATGTTGTGGCATCTTTTCATTTTTCCAATCGATCTGACACTGAATTACGCTTAAATCAATATACAGTTTACACCTCGCTACGAATGAAAGGATTCCCGCGGGAACCCCAACACTTGTGTCTCCAAGCAAAGAAGAAAATTTTCCATTTGTGGCAACTTTCACAAATTGCATTAACGCAAAAGTTTTGCTTTCAACTTGAGCGATTTTCCTTCTTACTTTACCCCTTGCCAAGTACACATTACACCTTCTCCTTAACCGCTCTTCTTGGCCCATTTGCCTAATTATGTCAAAGTGGCAACATCATTAAAAACTTACAACAGCTCTGCTTTGATTAAAACCAAGGCAACACAAAAAGATTTATAAATACCATGTGAAAATTGTCTATAGATACTCGCTTATAATTTGGGAAATCATGTCAATTGCGTTGCAATTTTCCATTCGCAAGTATAATAACGATTTCCGCTGCCGTCTCTGATGATGTGACGCCCACGTAATTTTTGGCTCCACATATCGGACGAGCCTATGGTCGCACCACGTATCATATCAAAGAATTGTCGCCAGACATTCAATAAATATTAAATTTTATTGAAAATGTTAATTTTTGCGCTACCCAAAACGATCGTTGCCCCAAGACTTGTTTGCAATTTAAATACGCTTTAAATTAGATAAAGAGAATAGATTACTGAATGATAATTTGCTAAACAAGCTGCCAGCCAAAATAAGCCAAAATCAAGCGGATTATTATGGATTATCTCCAATATTAAGTTAATATAAATAACAAGATGAGAAGCACACAATGTTGTTGTCGTTATTGTTGACACTCAAGAAATACAAGAGATTAAATTAGTTTTGTATTTGAAGATATTTTAGAATTCGCAATAATATTTTTAACATTAAAGCTATATCAAACATCTTTGCATCTTTGAAATGGATATTAATGTTTACTTTAGAATGCTTAAGATATGCCTATTGTTACAAGAATATAGGAGTGACAGTCAATAAATTTCAGTTATGTTCGTCTTTGATCACTTTGTATCGGACTTTAACAATTGAGAAACGTCACAAATTATGGTAAAAAGTTACAAAATCGTTAGATTACAGCATTCAAACACAATTAGTTATCTGCTTGGTAGGCAATACAATTTTTGAAAATCCGCTTGATTTCCATAATGAAAATTAGTTGGCTGTGCGTAATTTTTATAAACTGTCGTCATCGTCATTGATTCTCCCCCAAGCCCTTCCCATACCCCGCGCATCGTTAATATCACTCCTCCTCTAAAGCTTGTTAAGCAATTCACATAGCCAACTCGGGCCCGGATCGCCTTGAAAATGCACTTAGGCTTTAATATTTCGTTCTATACTCTTTACAATTGACTTCAATTTTGCACTGACCGCAACTGTTGAGCATTTTGAGCAGCACCAAAATTGATGAAGCTCCAAGAAACTGTGGGAATGCCAATTGGGGGAAAAACACAGATACTCTGAAAAAAGGTTTTCTGATGGATTGCCAATGAAGACGTAATTGATATACTGCAGCCCAAAAGTCAAGTTAAAGTCTCTGAACGCTGTCAGGGCCTGATTAAATATGCAAGAAAGGTGCCCCAACAAAACTTCGAGCCTAAATCAAAATCCAAACACGCGCCACGTAGTCAACACTTTTTGGCTGGTCGGTGGGTGGCTGGAACCAAGGCTTGAAGCTCTTTGGGAATGGTTGGAAAGTTGTCATAAGATTTCGGTGTCTGTCTTTCTATTTACGTCTATATCTCTCTCTTTGGTCTCTTCTTTTTACCACCACAATTTTACGTACATTTTGATACTACATTGGCATACATAATTACTTAATAAGCATTGCAATCAGGTAGATGGTCACCTTGTTGCTTTGTTACTTTTTCTTTACATGATTTTTATTTCTGAACTGGAGTGCATTGACACTTTTACGGTAATACCTTTCAGTTTTCATAAACTAAACTAAACACAAAACTAAATTGGGCTGCATTATTTTTTACTAGCAACTAGTACATATGCAATGCATTGATGTTAAAATTTGAACCGAGACAAATATTCGATTAAGAGCCGATTTTCCCTTACAAAAACATGTAATATAAATAATAATAATATAAAAAGTACATTTATAAGTACATTTCTATATAAAATATCAAATCAAATTATATGTATAGTTTATAAAAAACGTTTTTAACTTTTATGTTAACATTGATTAAGGTTTTAAGCTTTATGTAAATGAATATAGATATTTAGATAATTCAGTAGCTCTCAGTAAAATGTAAAGGCAATATTTTAAGGTTGATTTATCTTATCTGGGGAGGCAACTGTTGTAAGTTGCCTAATTAATATAACGACTTTCTCAGAATATTGTAATTGTTCACACATTATTTATTTTAGTATGTCGATTCCATAATATAAATATATATTTGTTTACATTAATTACGAGTCGATTTGTCATTTATCACAGTCCGCTTGTCAAGCCACTTTATGATTTTGTTCCAAAAATATCATGTTTTTTCTTTAACTTTTGTTTCACAGACATTGCATCATTGCGTCAATTTCATTTCAATCAAATTAATTTAAAACTAAACACATTTTTAATAACTGTACACTGACATTTCTTTTGAATAATAAATGTTGTAGCGAAAAACAGTTTCGAAAGAACAATTATTTCATCAGTGTAAATGTTTAGTAATATTTAACAATTCAATTTAATTCACTAATTAAGAAAATATATGCAGCACATCTCAGATAACGCTTTAAACATTTGTTTCAACATTAATTTTAAAGCTATTGTGCGATATCAGTTAAAATATGTTTATTATTTGCATTGCACTTGCAAAATTAATTGCGCTAAGTAAGCGCATCCAACTAACAAGTTAGAATGTTTATGCATATGCTTAAGTAAATTCTAATCAATTTGTAAATCACATTATATTATAGGTTAAATTTACTGTTATTTTTAATTAAACTTTGTCTGTTTTTAAATTTAAACAAAAACACTAAATATGACTGTGGCCCGTAAAGCAACTCGTGCCATATTTGTAGATGTGTGTAATTAAATATATGGCATAGATAATATTTTTATAGGCTATCGGAATCACGACTCGAGTTATAATATCGTCACGAGTAATGCAAACAAATCGACGTCATCGATCAGCAGCCGAGCGCGCGAATTTTATTGAAAATTGAAAGTGTGTTTTAATATATAAGTTAAAAACCAAACAAACGCACACACTCACAAACAAACACACACACACACACATTCGAACGCACGCACAGCACTGAAACACATATAACACAGGCAGATGAAAATCAAAACAACAACAAAAGTTGTTGATGCCGCCAAAAAGTAAACGACCTTTAACGCCAATAAAAACCGCAACAGCAACAGCAGCAACAGCAACAACAGCAACAACAAAAACAACAACAACACCAACAAAGAGAGGAAAGCTGCAACAATGCTGGCGACTCCTTGCAACAAATTGTTCGCAGTAGTTGTTGTTGTTGCTGTTGTTGTTGATCTGTTATAAAAAACTCGGTCAGAATTTTAATTTATGCGTAACAAACTCACGCGCCTACAAAGCTTGCGGCACCTTTTTACAAAGCAGTACCAATAAAAAACACTCAACACTCAGAGCCAAGTTATCCGCTATGGCCACGATTCTGTTACCAATTGACTTTATTTATCCAATTATCCGTTAATATGAACCGCACGCGTCGAACGCACAAAGCGTACTGAACTCACAACTGTTTTGTTTTTTTCGAGGAGCCTCACACAACGGCAACAACGGCAACAGCGGCAACATCAACGGCAACAACATCAACGTCAGCAACAGCAGCGTCAGCAACATATTATATGTTGCCAGCAACATCTCATGTTGATACCTTAACTTGCTGCTTTTGCGAGTTTCCTTTAGATTCATCTCATTAATTAGTTCCATCTCGTTATTTATATTCATATTATATTATAGACATTTATTATTAGGTTTTCTGTGATTTTAACGACTAGACATCTAACTTTCTCATATTGCTAAAAGTGCTGGCTATATACTTTATTTGGAACTTAAGAATGTTGTAGTGAGGACTATCTAAGACTTATTGTTTCCATGGCATCGAAATAGAATATGTGCTGCACAAGATTGTAGTTAAAAGAGCGATCGACACAAGTCTACCAAAGCATCTCAGGAGCCGAAAGTCAAAAGTAGTCGACTATAAGATACCCTGGCCCTAGTCTTAATATCTACACATTAAAACCGTAAGACTTGTACACACGTTTCGGTTTGCTTTTAGGATTTGGTTACGGTACCACATACACAATAGTCCATTTTGTGGAACGGTATTAGCCTCTGACTAAAATATTTGGGCTAAGAACTCTCCGTGCGTAAAACATATTGCGAAGAACAGCAATGTTGACTGTTTGTTTAAGCCAGTTTCTCGACACATGTTGCAGAGACTGCGCATTTATCTGAATATAAAACCGGCAGCTGCCTTGTGTCGTAAATGTTTCAGGTCCTTTAACGAAGTGTGCTTAATGCAAGATTTACGAGTCCATTCATCGAATGGCCATGAGCACCTGTTGAAGCTTCCCCAGTGCAACTACTTATTCCCTCCTTACCGTTTGCTAATGCTATTCTTACAATACTGAAAACTTTTTAAGACCCCCGCACAAAACTTTTCTTTCAGTTTTTCGGTCATTTGAACGACAAAGAATAAAAAATTATAAATTTTTTTTATTTTAGCATTATTTCTTTGATACGCTTGTCTAGAATTGAGCCCATTCAGAAAAAAAATCACAATTCACATTTTAATGGCATTTATCTAATTATATTTAAAACTACAACAAAAAGTTGAAAAAAAAATGTAGGAATACTTGTTTCCGTGTGAAAGATGTCGTTTGAATGACAGCTGATAATTGAAACAAATTATTTTGAGTCAGTAATTGTTGCTATGTTGGAAATTACCATATGGAATATTTTGTCATAGCATGGAAATTATGAAAATTATGCAAATAATGTTGGCATTGACCAAATTAGTTGCTGATGTCAGTGAAGAATTTTAGATATTTATGTTCCATAGGTTTCATATAATTAATTTTTATACTTACATATATTTATTTTTTAATATACCAAATATTTATTATTAATTTACAATAATAATATTTTTATGTCAATTTCAGTGGGCATCTTTAATGAAAGTAAACAAATAAGAGTTTGTTTTTATTCCGGAATCGACAGCAATTACAATTATAGACTGACCATTTTAATTCGTGAATACTTAATTTTTTAAGCAACAGCCGGATAAAAAGTCGGTTTAGTTTTATATTTATTGCAGTTTTTGCTTTGTGTTGACGCTACATTACTATCAGCACAACCATGCCACAAATGGTTTGCAGAGTTGGTGGTGATAAATGGAATAAGCATTCTGCATAAACTTTCGTTAATTAAAAGCGCTGGCACATTTCAAGAAATAGTCGCGAGCTGCGATCTCTGAACTTTGTAGTTTAATGCAGGTCTAATATAAAATATGCGAGTCCGTAATTTGAGGAATGCAGCATGTGTCATAATCGTAAATTTTCAGAAGCCTGGTCTGCTGAGTAGTTTGAACACACATACATTCATGCAACAGGCCCCATTTCACGTAACGGAAATGGAAGTTGCAGCAAATGGCGAGCAATGGCTCGCATATTATGGTGACTGAGAGAAAATGTAAGAGAAAGGGACAATGCGGACTGAGCGTCCTTGTAATATGAGTTCTGACCAGGCAGCACAAAGGGCAAATGCAACGACAACTAGAACCTCTCTATATTAAGGGTCTGCACTCGACTTGCTTTCCATGCATTTGGGCCTTGCATGGGGTGCAACATATTTACACATACTAAATCAGTTTAGTTAGTGTGTGTTTGTGGGCCAACTTTAACTCTGTAAATACATTTGCTGCTGCCTGATTGTAGTCTCAAGTGTCGTGCACAAGTTCTCCACCTTTCTGAAGCACCTGTTTCAGCTGATGAAGCAGAAGATGTCCATCAAATAACCAGCTCTCACCTTTGTCAAAATTACAACCACCTTAAGTGATTTAGTTCCATTTTCTCTAAGCTTAAAGATTTCTTACAAAGAAGAATGATTTCAATTGTTAATACTATATGCTCTTATATTCAGGGTTTAGGAATGTCGCGGACACTGTCCTGTTAACTTTAATCACAAATTAAATATCCTGTAAATTTCCAATTAATCCACAAGAAAACTAAAATTACCACAGAGCTTTAGGGGTGTAACTGGGTCCAAAATTGGACATTCAAATTTCGGAAGCACAGATGTCGAAGTGCAATAGTGGTTGTCATCTGTTGGTCAACTATTTTTCAAATATGGCAAGACAATCACATAAGTATCTTCTGCATCCCGACGAGCCGGGAAAAACATCAACACCGCACACACAACTAAACACTAAACACACCATATTTTGTCGTTTGCCGACCTAATTACTTATGTATCTGTACACAAACTCAGGTCATACTGTTAGTCGGGTGCATGGCTCCTGAAAGATATATCGATATAACAATGCCTTTATCAATGGTCCGTATGCGCGACATGGAATAAGTTTGCCGCAACAAATGACAGCGACTGGGGAGCATCAGAAACTGAGAACATGAAAACTGTAACTGAGGACAATCAGACCACAAGAATTCGCAAAGGAAATTTTACGTCGAGTGCAACATAAAACTCAAATTACAGCACAATTCATGGATGTAGAGCAAGTGGTTGAACGCAACAAGGGGCAACAGGATGGCGGATAGTTATGGTTCTCTTACTGTAGTTCGCTTTTATTTGACAAATATATTATGATCCCGTCAGAAGTCGACCAGCGAATACTGAAAGTCAACGAGAAAATGCTAAGAAATAAACTAGAACTTCTAAAAGCTGTTTTGGATGTTATCGAAAGAAAAAAAAATAATAACAGCTGTGAATTATGTTATATTTAGGATCCGGCCCTCCCGAATGATTGTGCTTTATTTTTTTCCCCATCTACTTACATTGAACATAATAATAATGACAGACTGTGAGGTGGTAAAAAATGGGAAATGATACTAAAATGGAGCTACGGCTGAAGCCGGAGTCCCCCTTTTTCGTTAGGCAGTTGTAATCCGGTTAGTTGGTTAAGGAAGGTTCTTTTAAATTCTTTTTCGTGGATTGACTATAGAGCTGACATGGAAGCGTAAATCTACCATAATGCCAACCATCCTGGATAGAGGAAGTCATTTATAATACGCCTCATGATCATTCAGTTGACACAACAAATTAAGTTGATTGCACTTCATCCTTATACTTCTTGTGCTCATGATTCCAATCAATTTGCTTATATTATATGTTCTTGCCATGTTAAACCTCTGTTAAGAACCAGCCCAAGGTATTCATGAGCGTTCATCTCGATCAGGGTCCTTCTATTTAAATGTACAGCATGAATTTTTTCACGTCTTTAAGTGAACGTGATACAATTAATTTTAATCTTAATATCTTGCGTTATCTGATCAAACTAAAAATATAAGCACTTGATACTCTGGTTAGTCAGAACTCTTGTTACATAAATTAAGAGAAAAGCACACTATCCATCAGTCAGATTCTGTTGACCTTTCCTCGCCTCCACCTCCTTTCTTCTTTCACCACATAGCACTATATTTTGGAGAAACAGATAAACAAGCTGCGATGTCAGGGACAATTAAAAATTGTAAAGCGATACGATTCCCGATGTTGTTGTCGTCCCTGACCACGTACACATTCACAGTGACATTCTCATCCTCGGCCTGTCTGATGCTGTTGCCTGTTTGGTGTTTATAATATTTTTGACATTTTAATTGCCCGACAGCGTGTGAAGAAGATAGTAAGGATACTCGCACAAGGACATCAGTTGCAAACTCAAATGACGTACGTTATTTGCGGATCCTAGCTCCACTTCATGGCTTGGCTTTAATTACATTTTTTCCCAGTTCTTACTTTATTTTTTACTTAATTTAAACAATTACAGTGTACAGTGCGAGCTGAGTTCATGTGTGCCGGGAGGTCGAAGGAGGGCAACGACGGGAGTATTTGGTGCATTCACAGACGCCATAAAATGCAAATTCCTGTTGATCCTGTTTGCCAATGCCAGTGCATGTTCCTGGCCTGTCCTGCCATTTAGAAGACGGGTGGCCGTCCCATTGCTCCCCACTCCTTAACTTACCCCTTCTAGCTTGTCATGTCTGTTGTGTGCCAATTTCTTGTACCACGTTCCTGGCGCGATTCAGCACAAACCAATCTAAGGATATTGTCGCTGCAATCCCCAAAGCACTGCCAACTGCCCCTGCCCCTCAACGCGGACGCCAACTGCCGCAGCTTAGAAAAGCGTTGCACAAATATTTGATTTGAACTTTTGTTGTAATCACACTGTAGAAAATTATTTGAAATCTATTAAATAATTGAAATAATTATAATTATAAATACTAAATAGATAATAATATTGATGGTAACTAAAATACAAAATTCTTATTATTTTAATTAAATTAACAAATAATTAATATGGGTTATTTATGCATATAAATAGTATTTGGATGAACAAAAATTCAGAATACAATTTTGTGAACCAAACAAAAAAAGTAAAAGATATATGATTATTTAAATAATAATAACAAATTGTATATACTCTTTAACTAATATTCTACAATGGTCGGCAAGGTAATCATGTTTACATTTGACAAATAATTGCCGCCCTTTTTTTTTTTTTTTTTTTTATATACATGCGTACTTAAATATATATATGTATACATCGTAATGTTATTAAAATGCATATCTAGAATTAAGTTCGAAATGCTTGTTAACATATAAATAATATTATTTTCAAAATTAATGATTCATTCTCCCAAATAAATGTTTGCTTTAAACAATATTAAGAAATTCTGTAGTGCATGTGGCATATAAACTTATGATTCTCTCAGTGGATTCTTGTTTAAGTGCTCCGGTTCAGTTAGTAACTACACGAAGCCTGCGCGGTATAATCCTTGAGTATTTTTACGCTGTCATTGCACCTCCGACTGTTTGGAACCTCCGTCCCGTTTACTTACAGCTGATAGTTCACTTCGAAGCCCCACCCTTAGTATCTCATCAAACTGCCATTACCTTGCCCTATAGCAAATCCGACAAGGACTGCTTTCATGTTGCCAGCTGTTGATACTGCTCCTGTTGCCTGGCCAAGTTAACGGTATTAGATAAATATGCAAATAAAGTGCAAGTCAGTATCCATTTGGGGGGGCATGTTAAGTATACGACATGTTATTTACAGACAACTTGCGATTAGCCTGAGCTTTAAATTAAGCAACTAAATTCATAGACCGCACTCAATAGAGAGATACAAAAAACAGACTAGTTCATAAATCATCAAGTGTCTCCGATTGCCCAACTTCCAATGTAGACCTCATTAATGGGGTTCATTGACCGCCATGCTCACACCCAAGTTTTCCAATAGTTTCACCCACATGCCAACCCTTTTCGGAACCTAAATAAAATTTTTATCAGAAAACACGCATGTCAAGTTTGACCTCCTCCTCTCCCAACCACAAGTCAGCATTTTCCACTGTGGTTTATTTTGATTTTCATGTATATTTATTTTTATTTTATTTTTTTAATTTACTTCTGGCAATTTCGTTTGCTCATAATTCAAAACGAAAATAAATAGAAAATGTTGTAAAGGAAAACTCAGTCGAATCGAGATAACTATTAGAAATGCCCAACAAAAAATTTAACATATAAATTGCTTGCGCCTGCAAAAAGCAAACCCCACAAAGATTTATATGGTTTATGGCCTATGTACAAATTTACGAATCGAAAGAAACTTTGTAAAGAATTTATATTAGAAAATGTCATATCCAAATATCTGTGATGAAGCATTTTTCTTGGCATATATATTTGAAATATGTCAGCTTGTCCAACTCATACCCTTAACGCTTCTGAATAAAACTGCCGATGTGACACAATTGTATATTTAATTACTTCCGAGTTTGTTGTCCAATTGAAATGAAATTTTCAGGACAGTTCTGGCCTATACATAGCTTATTAATTTAAAATAACTTGTTCTAAGTTAAATATTGAGAAACCCACATAATAAGTTTGCTGTCTCCAGCTATAGTTTTTGAAATCTAGGTGTTCAGAGGGCAGACAGACATACGGACATGACTCGTACGGAAATTTTTTTTGACAAACCTAATAGACCCTTTAAATTTTCTTAAAGTACGGGCTCTTAAATATGTGGCGTCTTTTAAAGCTTTGTCCCGGTTTAGCATTTTTCTAAAATCGGTGTTGCCTGTAGTCCTTGGGATTGAATATATAAATTATATTGAGTTCAGTCACAATTGCAGAAATCCTATCGGAATCTAATTTTTGTAATGATTCGACCAAAAACTATCTTCAAGTCTTTTTGGAATAATTTTCTAATAAGGTCGCATGGTCAGTCATGAAACTACTGTTAATTCATAGACCATTTTTGTTAATTCACAGACCATTTCAAGTTAAATGTCAACGGGAATCGCAAAACGGACGCACACACAGTCAATAGAGTCCAACTTGGCTATTCAGCAGTGTCTCTTCCCATGCTGGGAATCCAATAGTTAATGTGCTTCCTGTTGACGATGCCTCAAGGAAACGTGTCCTGTGTTTATCCAGTCGGCGTCGAATGACATGTCAAACACGCAACTGCCATGATTTAGTCTACTCTCTCCTAATACTCTACCGTGCCTCCATTTTGTTGTCTTTTAGCTGCCTCGTCGAATATTGATTATTTTTGTTGCGGGCAGAGCTTTCCGCGGATTTCGAGCAGCTTAGAGCATTCGAACAATTTTGTGTTGTTTAACCATTGACCATTGGCCATTGACCTTGTGTCCTGCCGTAGGCATTAAAAGTTATAACATTGTCCAAAATGATACGTCAAATTTATTTTTCCCTCTTTTGTGGGTGAAATAAAGTCAGTTAGGGCGTTAATATTTTGATAAATTTGCTGGACTTTAAGTGGACATGTCAGTGGACAATTTCACATTTTTCTGACAATAAATTTGCTTCACTTGAATATTGAGCTAGTTAATTTCTCTTGGACCCGGCTTTCTTATGCTGACTTCATGATATCAAAAACAAAACATTGAAACACAATTCCCTTGAATCATAAATCAGTAAGTATCCTCCTGTCCAAATATTAAACTGTCTATAAGTACTCATAAAGCTGGCGGTACAAGCAATCAAAGTTCTCTGTTCAATAATTTGCATAAAAATTCGTACAAACATTTATTCATATGCATTCACTTACATGCACTCAAAGAGCAAACCAACGAAACCGAAAAATATCTTTTTTGGTATTCATTTTTTATTGAAGCATTGAAAGCAGCCAAAAACAAAAAAAATTACAAAAGTGTACATTCTTTTATTTTATTTCTTATTTTTATATTGCTGTTGGTAGAATTGACTTTTGTTTGGAAACTTTTTTCACCCATTTCGTGTTTGTTTGGATTCGGTTCATGAAGAAAATTTCAACGATTTATCAATTTAAAAAATTAAAAACAAGAAAGGGAATAATACAACTGAAATGTATCTTGTCCAGCATTCTGAGGATTTCGGACTTTAAGAGCACTTCAATGTATTCTATATGTTAAACGAACGGAAAAGATTCTCTCTCTTAACATATGACAAGCAGACTTTGTGGAAGACTTTGAAGATATAGGGTATTGACAGTATAAACATTCAATGCAAGAAACATTATTAGAGACTGTCGATATTTAAATATTTCTAACATTTATCAAATTTGCCAAATTTGAATATAAATAAAAACAGACGTTTAAACTTTAAAGAATATTTATTCGTGAACTTCTGGGAAAACTTCAACTTAATCAAGTAGGTTTTGATCTTACACTTTGAAGGATAGAATGATATGTATCGTAAAATTTTCATTACATAATTAAAACTCAAACTGGTAGGAGTAGGAGTAAAATATGTTTTAATTTTATAATTTTAAATAAATTCTGTTTTCAAAATTAAGTGATTGTGAACTATTTTTGTAAACTTTTCCTTTGTTTTTTTTTTGTTTTTATCTAATTTGATTAATCGTGATCATGGCTTCCGTATTCAACAGTCCAACGTTTCAACATATGGCATATACAAACAAGGCGAAGCTTAATACTATGCAGAGTGACGTAGCTAATCAATCGGACTATAATCTATTGGGTACATCGCTATGCATATCTGATATTGTCAAACGCATGTCTCCAGACGTTGGAGCCAAATCGCCAAAGCATAATATAAATTTGTCGCTTATTCTTGATGAGTTTTTACAACGGAACAAAAATAAAACCAACCAGGCGACAAGAAGACGTAAAAATTATCAATATAAACCTGTGGTGCTACGAAACAAGACCCCGTTTTCAAAATTGAGCCCAGAAATATTGCTACCACAGCACTATAATTCTGGAGACGAGACAAACACTCTTCGCGTAAGCAAAACATACACTTTGCCGCATAATAAAGATACCGATGTTCTGGAAATAATGCCAACCGGAGATTCTTCAATATATGGATTTGAGGAGAAACGTGATGACGAACTGCCCCTCTCCCACATTTTGCTGAATATGCTGAACAGAATCTGTCTGCAATCTTGTCTTAATGGTTATTCTAGCTCTTCACAGTATTTGGTAAACCTTTTGCATAATTGTGGGGCAATACGGGCCTTAACTAGTTCGTACGACTTTCTTTATGACTTGATCATAAAGATTACAATAACTCTAAGGCAAACGATTCCCAATACCTTGACAAGACTAAGGCAACATACACTGGTTGAGCCCATCGCAGTTATATGGAGATGTTTGCTGGATAAATATTCATACTTATTTCTATCTCTAAATAATCCATTCGTTCATGATGGCAAATTGAACTCATTACATCTCAATCCCGTGTATTTAGTTATCAAGAGGCCAAGTAACCAGAATCTGCAATGCCAACCCATCGAGGAATTACTGTCAAGATCAACTATTCTGAGCTTCGGCAGGTTTTGCAACTTCGGTTCTTTAATGAGCCGCAAATTAAAATGCTAATGTGAATGCAGCTAGACAATTATACAAATACCAATAGTGAAATTTTAAATTCTGTATCAATAAATTTCAATCATATAAAATCGGAGGCATATAAGTACGAGTGTCCCTTTTTTTGCGAGAATGAGTACACATTTTCAGTATTTCAGAATCAAAGCAAATTATGTTACGCTTTTACCAAAAATTAACAGGCATGTTTAGAGAACACAAATTGTTTTCAAAGCCATTTCTTATAAAAATCTCTATATATTATTGAAATACTCCTCAATAACTAATAAGTTTGTTGAAATTGAATAAAAAATGATCACATACAATTTTCTCCCGACAACAATAAACGGATTCCGCTTTCCACTCAAATTATATTTGTCCATAAGCTGAGACACTTGTGATTAAATTTAATAACACCCATATGAAGTTTGAGCTATTCAATCTTTAATACCATACACTTATACTGATGGTCGACCGCGGATTTTTATTGCATGTACAGTCACATATACTGTGAGGGCTGCGGGTAGGGTTCTCATAACAATTTACCTCGATGACACCTCTGCGGCAAGCCAAAAATTGCAAGTTGAGTTTTATAGGAGAAACCAACGAGGCGCATTAAATAAACGCTACGAGACGAATCTCATTTAATTTTACGTTGACAATTTCAGCAATCCCCCAACAAAAGACAAAAATAAATAGACGAAATACGAGTAGGTCAATACTTACAACAAAAATACACTTTCAAATCAAAAATGAATGTTTTTATGAAGATACTATTGAGTAATGCGAATGATATATGTAAATAACAATGAAGTCCACTGTGCCATTGGCTCAAGTTTAAGTTTACTTTTACTTTATCAATGACCAAAATCGAATGAAAATATTAATGACAAAAGTAAAAAGGATGTAATTTATATTTTATAATATATGTCAAAAGTCTTTATGAATTAAATATGCCCGTAAAAAACGAAATACTCTTTTCTAAGGGTTAGCTAAATTTGTTGCCAAATGTTGTCTAGTTGTCTTTGTTGCTCGTCTGGCTTATCGTTGACAGCTTCTGTCTGGACAAATTCGTGTGCTAAACTATTGAAATTTGACAAGTGAACTGAGTACTGAACCGACACTCAGACTCCATAGAGATTTTCATACGAGACTGGACCACGCTGGTCAAGTAACCAGCTGCAGTTTTGGTTACAATTTGAGTCTCAGACTGAGTTAACAAATTCAATTAATTAGCTTTGATATTGCGACACTCAAGGCATTCAATTAAAGTCAAGCGGTATCATACTTGTAAGTGTTACTTAAATTGTCAATTATCGATTATTGATTATGTTGCCCTCGGAATTGCGTCGCAAATGTTTCTATAATTAGCTTCTAGTTGGCGTCCCTTGGGTATGGATCCTGTTGATTACTTGATGGTGTAAGGACATGAGTTCAAAGGTCCCCAAAATATAGATGACCAGAGTTAATGGTTACGAAAATATATTGATACAGACTCTTGGCTGCCGCTCACAGTTAAGTGCTTAGTGAAAAAGTCAAATGCCATAAAATTTTCCAACTATCAGCTTAGCGTTAAGCTTTAAAAACCTGTTGCATTTGCTAACACTGGCCAGCTTAATGTCGGATATACTCAAAAATCATTCGCTGCGAGTATCTTACAGATACATTTGGAAGCTAATATGGTTTTGTGCCAAATTAATCAAAACAATGTTGTGGCAAATGCCACAAATAAATTGGCTAATGAAATTACACAGATTTCTGCTACTTTATAGCACTCTCTCCCCAAGTTTTCTCTATCTCTCGCCATTTCTTGCTATTCGTTCTACCCGTTTTATGGCCAATGCCATTTTATTAGAGCCAGCCAACTATGTGATGTAGTTTAAGCCAGCCGAAACATGCAAGTGCAGATATGTGTGTATGTGTGTGTGTCAGTGCATATGTGTGTGTTGTAAAATAGAAATGGAAATCACAGAGATTGCAAGGATATCTTAAAACGTTGTTTGTTGTTGTTTTGGCTTCACTTTACTATTCGAGCAGCTTTCAATTCTTGCTGCAACTAATTGCTCCGCAAAACTGATGTAACTGTTGAAAACATCCAGAAAAGCAATACAATTTTTAGGCAAAAATACAATTAAAATAAAATGTTCATCAGGTTCTACCGAGATTTGAACTCGGATCGCTGGATTCAGAGTCCAAAGTGCTAACCATTACACCATAGAACCGGTTAAAAGTTGCGCTGCTCTTTAAAAGACTTAAGTGAAGTAATATTTTAGACATGAAATAAATAAATCTAGAATATTTCTAACAATAAGATATGTTAACAAAATAACAAAAATCATATGCTATATTTGTTGGTCTAGCGAACTATATAATAGTTATAAATTTTAAATGTTTAGCTGATTTAAGGTCTCATTTATAGTTTTTTAGATTTGTTAAATTTAGCATAGATGAATTTGCGTATACTATGTTTTTATGTACATACGCCGGGGAAAATTATGAAAATTCTTTTTATATAAATAGAAAACTATTTATAGATATTTCTATAAATGTTTTTTAATATAAAAATTGATATATACAAATTATTAAATTCGATAAGTCTTATTACCTTAAACGAAAAGTGTTCTTGATATTAATATTAAAAGCAGTTGACAGTTTTAAGTTTCGTGATAAATAAGTATTATAGTGTTGTGAAGAAATTAATCGTACTTATTTATTATAATTTGTTGTACCATAAAGCTTTTATTAAATTCAATTATTCCCTCCATCATTTTTATAGGAACTACATATACGGTATATGACTTTCCATTAGCTTTCGATTTTATAAATACAAACAGATATTAAAGATTAAAGACACTCGAGTTTAAGTAAACCATTCGAGTCATATCAAATGCCATCAGAAGCATCGCATAAACTCTGATCTTTTACGGTCAATTATAAACAGTTCAACTTTACTTTCATCCTTTGTTATCCTCCTACAGCAGCTGGAATGGGCGTGGCAAGTCAATTATATGCAGTTCAGGGTTTCATTGTCTGGCTTTGTGTGTCGCGCTATATTCAAGTTAGCTAATTAGCCAAACACTTGTTATTCCAGCAGGTTCCGTTGAACACCTTCCTCACAATCACGACAACCCCATACTTTCCTCACTCCTTTGAGTACTATGAACTTGTTGAAAATGCCAGGACACGTTCATTACTTTGCTTATAGGTGTTTAAATGGTTTCAGACTTTATTTTGAAAACACTTCTTTCCACTTCACTCCTCACAATGCCCACATTATTATCACGTCATTTGCATGCGTTTGGTATGTGGGCGTGGATTGCATGATGGGCGTAAATAACAGCAACTTTGTGCCAGTAATTTGATTCGCTTGGCGACAACTTTTGACGACAATCTCATTAACAAGAGATGACATTAAAATCCGCATCGTAATTGTCATTGAAATGTTCATACAATCGTACATATATTGAAATGATTGCTCCGTATTCATATCAAACCCCTGACAGGATTCACTTCCCATATAAGGAGCTGTAGGGACACAAATGGATAAATGATGACTGCCCTTGCTTTTATTGCACTTTTGCAGTTGACTAACTCCTTCCCTTACTGCAATTTCATATCATTGTTCCAGTCAAAGATAAAAAGTTAACCAACACAATCATTGTAAATTGACAAATCCGTGAAACAGCGAATAAATACATATAGATGAAAACTTGTATGGGTGTTGGGATACTTTGTTGTTCAAAATTATACGGCGAATTCGACAAAAGCTTTCAGCGAATATTTTGGATAGGTTTCGAACTCTACTGTAGGCCAAAGCTTTATAAAAGCTCAAACAGTGCGTAAAATAAGAATGCGCTCAAATTTTAAGTGTAATAAAATCTTAACCGAAATTATTACTATGAAATAAAATTGTTTGTGTTTGAATCTACTTGAACAACATATGCAGAGAATTTTTTGGGTTTATTTGTGTAACGATATTTGGTAATATATCTTTAATCATCATATCTTCATATCTTTTTCGTTCGCAAGTTTTTTTTTAGCTAAATTATATAATTTCTCTTTTTTATTGAAATATTTACTTGACTATACTCCTTATTCTTAAACATCCACAGTGGTTTTCCCTTTTTATTTAACTGTTCATTTTAATTATAAATGAGTTTCTTATTTTGTATAGCATTCTTAATACTATTGATAAGCAAGTCAATAAATAAAGTAACTATAAAAATTATTATCACTTCGATTTGTAAACCGTTTATTGATGATTAACAATGAATTTCTATAATTTTGTTTTATCATGTGGACAACATTTAATAGCTTTATCGCTAGCAACTTTCTGGGATTACTTTAAAAAAGTTGTCTCTAACCTACGATTATAAAAAAAACCTCATGTACTTAAGAATTTTTCTTAGTATTGACAAAAATCGCACCTAATCTGCTTAGCATGAAACACGCGTTCATCGTACACTGATAAGAACAAAACAATTTTAATACTGACATTTAAAAAAAAACTAATACATAAATTATGCTGTACTTATATTATTTGTGATCAAACAAATTATTGCATATTATACCTAAGCAACAACATGAACACATTTTTAAAGGAAAACTTTTGCTTTGGTGTACCGAAACACCAATACTCTTACATCTGCTTTTAATACACTAACAGTTCATTTATTTATGTATTTATTTAGCAACTGAAAAAAAGTAATCATGCCAAGAACAGATTTAAATTAAATAGTTGGATAAATCCAAATTTAAAGATATTAATGTTCATGTATCACTCACTTACCTAATGACCGCCATCACTCAAAGCGGCATTTCAAGAAAAGATCGCTGAAAGTTTTCTTCTTAGTATCTCATTGCAGTAAAAGGAATAATAAAACATAATATATAAGTTATAATGAATTAAGTAATAATAAAAGTTTACAATTTGTCAAAAGAAGGTCCGTCTGTCCCTTGTTTGAAGATCTAGATTTCAGAGACTATAAGAGTCTGAGACCAAACTTGGAATGTATATATATTTTGCCCAGATCCTGTTGGTTTTAGAACCATCACTCTTTATATGCTCTTTCACATTAGTACGGAATACTTAAGACAGTCTTCAGGTAAGTGAGCGATGTATTTGATCAATTTCTAATTTAGAATTTAATTTTTTAATCAGATGAACACTTGCTTATATTTGTGTCTGACAACAAAAATTGATGTTTTATAAGTACTTTTATGGTTCTTGAGATAATCAGTTAAATCAAATGGTTTTATAGCCATAAAGAAGCTAATTTTTGATTTATTTGGGAGTATACTATTGCCTATATCTTATCACTGGGACCACGATTAAGACATTTTCATACAAGGCGTCACGCTTCGGTGTGGCAGTTGATCCTAATATTACCTATTTGAACCTTTGGCCTGCCAAGTTGCTGTCCAAGATTAAAGTATCGCGGAAGTATGACCAAGCTGGGCATAAATTTTAAAAGAACTGCCGACTCTGGTATGCGAAGCTATAGGTAGGTACTTACTTGTATACATAGTATATGTATACTGCATTTTATGGGCCCAAACTACTGCTACGTTCATGTTTATCAAATCATAAAATTGTATAATTTGATAAGCGGTGAACAAAACAATTGGCAACAGCCAAAAATTGTGTTATGAATCGGTCAGTTGATATGGTTTTGTTGCTTGCTTTATACAAACGAGGGCAGGCTGATAAGTAAGCAAAGTGGCCCAGCTTAGTTGTATTTTGGATTCTTTGACGTTTGGATAACTTAATAATAAAAACGAATACATATCCTTTATATTATATATATATTCTTAATATCGAGTCTACTTAAATCGGGTGACTTAATGAGTGCATTGATTTTAGAGACTGTAGAGCTAGCCTAGGAAAGTTTGTGTTCAATTTTAAAAGCAACTTACTATAAAAAGATATTTTTTATACTTTAATTACCAAATATGTTTGGAATGTTTTGAAAAGATCAGTTATAAAAAAATATATCTGAAATATAGAATGGTGAAATAAAGTAAATAGATAATTCAATGACTAAGCCAATAATAACACATTTCATGCCATCCACATAATATATGTACATATAGTCAAAATGAATAAATAATCAAGTGAAACAATTATTATCTTAACAAAATATTATTTTTTCTTTTTTGATTGCCATATATTCAAGTTCTTGAAATACAATTTAATAATACGATATTATCTAGTATGTATGATGAGTAATAAAATATTGGAAAATTCCAATTTATACAACAGGTGTCTGACCCTTATATTTATCAGTTTCAAATTTATCTTTATTCTTGATTAAGCTTATTTTAATAAAATGATTCACTTAAAGGAGAAAATAATAATTCATCCATTAAATATAAGCACTAGTTTTTATTTAAATCTAATCTTATATTGGAGCAAAAACAAATTGTTTACTTCAGTTAATTTCTTTCAGAAATACTTAACGAAATCTAAACTACATAATTATCAATCAGTCGTCAGATGGTTATAAGATGGTAAGCAATGCAAACTGCGTTTACACTGATTACTTATAAACACACATATATATATTATGAACATACAAATAAATTTAAATTTATATTAACATTTTTTCTACGCAACAAAAAATTGATTACAATGCGAATTTCAAGCTAATCTAAGCTGATTACTACTAGAAATCTACATGGAAGTCTGTGAACTCTGATATTGATTGGATTTTCTTTATTTTACTGTTTGTGTTTTAAATTCATTGAAATAATGACATTTACTAACATATAATGAGACGATGCACGTCAAATGTTTACATATTAAATTATAATTACTAGACTAAGGTTCAAGTGTACTGCTTCAGAACAACTTTATGCCATTCCATTTTGCTGATAAACAAACATGGATCGTAACAGATTTTACAACATTAGTTTGTATGAGAGAGCAAAATAGGTAAACTATGGAACCTCTTGATACAAACTTGTACAAGCAGCTTGAGAAATGCTTTGAAAATGTTGATTATTCTTTTTATCATTAAATAAAATATGTACAAATGTATGTTAAATTTACTTGTTGATTTTTATATTATCATTAAATAAAATATGTACAAATGTATGTTAAATTTACGTAACAGTTTTAGAAATTATAAGTAAATATTACATGTATGTGAAATCTCGTACTGTTGACATAGGTAGTTACGTTTCGCATTATTTTGCTGACAACTCATTAGGTTGACAGACTTGGAAAGAAAGACAAAACTCAATTTGTAACCTTTATTTCATTAATCATTATATGTTTTCAACAATTTTTTAAACAAATAGATATACATTTTCTCCAGAACTTTGATAGCAGCCGACAAAAGAGTCAATATGCCCCCGTAGTCGGAACATTTACCATAAGGGCATAACCCCTCACAAAAACCTACTAACTGATAAGTAATATTGTGTTTATTCTTCCTCTTTTTGCATTCCAAAAAGATCAGAAGATTTGGTTTGTGTGGTGGGCATTCGCCTAGCACGAACTGGGAATTTGATTTCGATTTCTAATCAATGTCAAGCAGAAGGTGCGAGCGAGTGCGCAATGTGGGCGACGAACTGATAACAGAATTGCGCCAGCAGGTAGCTCTCTAATTCCGTCATACTCATACCGATCGACAGCAGCAACAACAACATAGCACCAGCACCAGCAACAACGACAACGACAACGACAAAAGCAGCGATCGACGATTTCTATAGCATCCGATCCTGTTCTGCTTTCAGTTTACGCTTTGGCTTCGCTGCGTGCGGTCGTCTGCGTTTGTCGTGCTACAAGCTAAGAAAACGAATTAAAATACCATAAAAGAACTGCTTATTATTACTAAAAATATATAAAATAGTGTCGTGTTGAATAACAAATACAATATTCAAAATAAATTATGTAAGTTTGTTTAAGTAAACAATAAATATAATACCAATCATTTGAGAATTTTGAGTGCGTGTCTTTCCCGTTTAAAAACTGCCCCCCAAAATAAAAACACGTGTGAGCTTTTCGAAACACATTTTAACCACATTTACCGGCTGTTTTGTGTTTTTATTCCATTTTCTCTCATTGTCGGTTTCCTTTTAGTTTTCTCTTAATTTTTAGTAGGTCAGTGCACTGCTCTTGGGTTCATTGTCACCTTGACGTCAGTTGTTTCTTAAAATTTTTCTAAATTTCGCTTGCCTTTTTTTCTCTCCATTTCTTGCTTTGATCGCGTTTCTTATATTTACCAAACTCTTTGCCCACCTCTTTCTCATTCCACTTTCGAAAACAACCACAACAACGACAATAAAAATATAATAAAATTCTTCAGTTATGTGACAAGCCGTTCTCTTTTCATTTTTCGTCTGTTTCGTAGTCCCCGAAAAAAAGAAGAAACATGAAAAACACATACATATGGCAAATATTTTTAGATCAGCTCTCATTATCGGTTTTTGTTTTCATACGCAGCTTCTTGGTTCCCATGTAATATATTTTGAGAGATTAAAGCTCCAAGACATGTACATAGCAGCATACATAATACATATGTGTTAGTCATTACATGCCTTGAAATGTTATTTAAATCTCGCGGGAACTATTCACAGTTGAGAATCATACGACTAGAAAAATGCTAGACTTCTATTCTTATCAAAAAGCCGGTTTCCTCCTCCACGCTCAGTTTGAGTTTCTCGCCACAGCTATTAAAACTACGCAAACTACTGTATGTATATACAAACACACGTTTTCACATATTTGGAATACATACATCATTATATAGTACACACAAACACTTTATAAGCTTAGCCAAATATGTTATGGGCAAACCTGTAAAGAGTTTTCGATTGTTTCTTTTCCGTCTGACATAAGCAGTCAAATTCTTGTATAAAGCAATAATGATCAATATAACGATCATATAATTGATACCAAGTTATGAAATTCGTTCTTATCAATATTTAATGCGCTAATCAAAGTTTTATGTTTCCATCTGCATTTTGTAATTAAGATTAAAAACAAACGCAATTGTTATAACTACAAACACTTTCAGAGTTATTTACTCTTATTTACTTGTAACTAAACATTATGTGTAAACTTTATATTTTCACCCCTTTATGTTTTATTCAATTTTTGATCAAATGTAATTTGAAATAATGCAGAAAATCTAGAATTTATGTTTATTTCGTACCCTTTAAAATGCACAGTAATTTCTTGTATCTCAATTAATTTATGCCAAGACTAGTCATATTTTAATACCAGTTTCTCTCCAAACTGATTTGAATAATTTTCAACTTATTTACAAAGAAAAATTATTAAAATTATCAACTGCTTACGTAATTTACATTAATTGGAATTTGAGCTGCATTTATATATATTATACTTATTATACTTCGATTCATAATTAGAAAGCTTTTGAGTGAAATTAATTTTATTATATAAAATGAAAACACAATTAAATTACTTTTAAACAATTTAAACTGTTAAGTGTCTTTATTATATGGACATGTACATTAGGCCTGTCAATCATTCACTTTTTAAATTACGTAGCTGGAGGCTTCTATCAATCAATCAGATCTAATCATAGGCGGAACTTAGGCTTAACCAGGTAACGGGAAATTTTTCCAACTAAACATGAAAAATCAGCTGGCTAACTTTGTCAATAAACTTTGGACTCATTTAGTTAACTTTTTCCTATTGAATTCTAAACTTAAAAATCGGTTTTGCTTGTTTATTTTGGGTATTTGTGCTTATCATTCTGTTTTTTTTTATTGATTAATAAAAAATTGTCAACTGTTTTACTGTAGCTACAGGTGTACACACACACTTATGTACATGTATAGATAGATATCGAGTATGTACAGCAAGTTGTAGCCCTTTGTACCCAAAAACTTAACTCGTATGTTAACTACCGTAAGCCAAGACTTTTGTAGTATGGCATTATCATACATAAGTATAGATAAGACTATAAAAGTACAACTAATGACATGTCAGAGCAATGGGAAACACAAATTTCCATGTTGATAAATTGATATGATATGATTTTCTGCACAACCACAATTTAAAGAACATTTTTTATTAAATATTAATTTTTATTATTATTTTGTATTAAAAATTGTTCTTTTGATCGTGCCAACAATTTAAAGTAAATAATATTTATCATAAATAAAAGATGTATTATATGTAAGACAGCACATTCAGAATACAAACAAATGAGAGTATAAATAATTTAATGATTTGTATATGAAAGTAATTACAATTCAATTTATTATATTATTACTTAAAGTTTTATTGTTTTACACCCTTACTATTATTTATGGCAATGCTCCAAAGGAGCTGACCAAGCAAGTTCAGCGCGTGTTATAATGTGTTATAAATTTCTATAAATATGAATAATAGTATAATTATTTACAGCTATACTGCGCCGCCTCTAATCAGGTGTTAAGTCATAATTTAAACATTACGATAAGAAGCATCAAGGTGTAGTGTGTAGCGTGTAGCGTGTGGCGATAACCTTGACACTGCCTTCCTTCCTTGAACCTCTTATCTGATGGGAAAAACTGTTGTACTTTAGTCACAGGTCATACGATTACGTTAGGATGTCACATGCTCAAAATTTTGTTAAATCTTATACGTACTATATAAACTGAACTTAATGAAAGTAATGGTTTCTTAACTTGATTTCAGTTGCTGTCAGACTGAGAAATGGCCACAAATGCGAACGAAGCGCTCTTTAATCGCCCAGGCCCGAATCGCCTGAGGCCCTCGGAGGTCTATCGGACTACCAATATTGAGGACGCAGTTAAGATACGGATGCAAAAAGAAGGTCTTGGCGCGGAAGAGCCCATCTCCATTCCCGGCCTACTCAAGCGAAGTGTCAACAATTATCCCGAGTATCCGGCGATGCGTACCAAGAATGGTAAAAATGGATACACCACAGTCACCTACAAGTAAGGACCAAAAGACTAACACAATTAGCGTCCGTTTAACACTCTCAATCTCTATCATCCGGCAGGCAATATGAGGCAAAGGTTCATCAGACGGCCAAGGCTTTCATAAAACTAGGCCTGCAGGAGCACTACTCGGTGGGTGTGTTGGCATTTAATTGCGCCGAATGGTTTTACTCTGCGATGGGCGCCATCCATTCACGAGGTATCATTGCGGGTATTTACACCACCAATTCGGCCGATGCAGTTCAACATGTCCTGCTAGATTCCCGGGCACAGATTGTCGTTGTCGATGATTCAAAGCAAATGGATAAGATTAGATCCATACGCGACAAGTTGCCAAATCTGAAGGCAGCTATTCAAATACAGGAGCCCTATCCAGAATACCTAAAGAAGGAAGATGGATACTACAGAGTGCGTTAACGTGTTTTATTCTTTTTTCAATCATTTTAACTGATTCCCTTAATTGACAGTGGTCTGAAATAGAAGCGATGAATGTAACTGATGTGGAGGATGAATTCAAACGGCGCCTGGAGAATATTGCCATCAATGAGTGCTGCTCCCTGGTGTACACCTCTGGCACAGTGGGCATGCCCAAGGGCGTGATGCTCTCACATGATAACATTGCCTTTAATACACGCGGCATTGCCAAGGGCCTGGAGAAGGTAGTTATGGGCTCGGAGAATATGGTCTCCTATCTGCCATTATCCCATGTTGCTGCTCAGACGGTGGACATCTATACAATTGCCTCAATGGCCGGATGCATTTGGTTTGCCGATAAGGATGCGCTTAAGGGTACACTGGTCAAGTCACTGCAGGATGCTCATCCCACACGTTTTATGGGTGTGCCGCGAGTTTTTGAGAAGTTCCAGGAGCGCATGGTTGCCGTCGCCAGCTCCAGTGGCAGCTTTAGTAAAATGATTGCCGGCTGGGCCAAGGGCATCACACTGAAGCACTATATGGAGAATCAAGGGTAAGTTGCCATTCCCATCCACTGGGATGCAGGAAGGACACGAAAAACATACTTCAACTTTAACTTTGTGTGCGCATAAATTATGCAAAAAAGGATGCACAGTTAAAGTGGCTGCAACGGCTTAACCCATCACCCATCACCCACCAGCTACCATCTATGTACCTTCCACCATCCAACACTCACCACCCAAAAAGATGCCTTTACTTACAGCTATCCTAGCTGAAAGCAATCCCTGCGAGGCACTGCCGTGTTTCGTTCGCTAAATTATGCAAGCGAAGCGGCCAAAGGCAGCCAGCGGTATGCTCTGCTTTAAGCTAAAATCACAGACAACAACATTACTCATACGTCAGGTTGTACACGATGTTACTAGCAGAAGCTGCACTAGAAGCATGTGGGCACGTCCTTCGACTGAGGGAATGAGATCGTCTTTGTTTATGCTATTCCGCAACTCCTGCAAGTTCGTGCCACCTATTTGTGCAGAGATTTTACGTTGTCTTTGATTAGCGAAAATTTAACTGGTTTTTAAAGGTGAAGCAATCTGGCCAATATTGAGTTTCTAATAGCCACCTTCTACGACAACAAAATGCTACTCGATCTCTCTCTTTATACTTTTTAATTCATTTAGAAAAAATTGTCTTTATTTATATGTAAAAAAAAACGAAAGAAACTTCGGTAAAGTTTTACTACATTGAGTACATTAAATCACTACAAAAAACAATAATAAGCCAAAGAAGAATTCTAAATAAAATAGAAGATTAGAGTTGGAAGAATACAATTGGAGCTCATCATTATCTTAATGAGAACTGCACTAACGTTTTATTTTCTCCGTTATTTCCAATAATCCCTCTTGTCTCTCTTTCGAAATTATAAAGTGCCCTTTATAGAACTATTAATAATATCAACTCTATTTTAAGGTGTACCCACTTTCCCAAATGATCCTATGACATCTAAAGTCCCCTAGTCTGCCCACCACAAACAGTTTTTAGTTCAAGTACAACGTCCGCCCGTTCTTGTCTTGGTTGTCAAGTCCATTATCTTTGTCCCCATGCAATTATCAAGTTGCCTGCAAACTAATCAACAATTCCAATTAAACTTTTTTCCAACTTTTGTTGCAGCAAGAGCAGCGGAGGTTTTCGCTACAAGATTGCCAAATCGCTCGTCATGTCCAAGGTGAAGGCAGCTTTGGGCTTTGATCGTGTGGTCAGTTTGGTAAGTGCCGCTGCACCCATGTCCCCGGAGACAAAGAAGTACTTCCTGAGTTTGGACTTGAAGATATTGGATGCCTTTGGCATGTCTGAAACTGGCGGTTGTCATACACTTTGTCAGCCCGATTGTACACTTTTGAACAGCATTGGAAAATCTATGCCGGGCTGTGAGTCAAAGATTATTAACCAAGATGAGAATGGACATGGTGAATTGTGCATCCGAGGACGTCATGTATTCATGGGCTATGTATCCAATAAGGAGAAGACAGAGGAGTCGCTGGACGATGACTGTTGGCTACATTCCGGTGACTTGGGCTATATCGATGACAAGGGCTACGTTTGCCTAACGGGCCGTTCTAAGGAGCTCATCATTACGGCTGGCGGCGAGAATATTCCTCCCGTTCATATTGAAAACGTTATCAAAAAGGAACTGGACGGCATTTCCAATGCCTTCCTAGTGGGTGAACAACGCAAATATCTTACAGTGTTGGTTTCCATCAAGGTAAGGGCAATAGCAAATGTTTAAGTTGATACTTTTACTGATTATAATTTTCAATATTGTTACAGACCGAGGTTGATAAGGACACGGGTGCACCGTTGGATGAGCTGACACACGAGTCATCAGTCTGGATGAAGTCTCTGGGAGTTGAGCATAAGACACTGACTGACATACTCAATGCAGGACCCTGTCCCAAGGTCTGGAAGTCCATCGAGGATGGCATCAAGCGTGCCAACAAACAGTCCATCTCAAATGCCCAAAAAGTCCAGAAATTCGCCATCTTGCCCCATGACTTCTCCATTATCACCGGTGAATTGGGGCCCACTCTGAAGGTTAAGCGCAATGTGGTTAACAAAATGTATGCCGATATGATCGAGAAGCTATACGCCTAGATCGAATCTAGCGAACAACCAAAATAAAACCAAAACTACCAGAGCAAAGGGAACTTGAGCTTTAAAATGAAATGAATTTAACGGACTTACAAGCCATTGAGTGCCAGCTTAAACTACTTAATAATCTACCTATATATCTAAATAGAGAGAGAGAGAGAGAGAGAGAAGGTAATTCACTCAATTTGTATGAGTGCCAAATGTAATGATGCTAAATGTTGAAGATGATGATGATGATGTTGTTGATTATGATAATGAAGTTAACGATTATTATTTTTAAAGAGTCCTGGTAGCTTGCCTACAGCTTTCCCCTTAAAAACTGTATAGATACTTAGTTCATAAGTTTTTAATTTTATGTTAATTTGTTTTATTTACTGAAACGCAAAAAGAAATCCTATTATTCTATTGCTTGAATTATTACAATAAATTTGCATATAAACCTAAAATGCTAAACTCTTGTATATGTTCATTGAAATTATGTTGTAATCTTCTAGCTGGGTACTTTCTGAAAATGTAAGATTTTTAAAAAGCTCTGTCAATTCTTTCTAAAGTCAAACCAATGTTTTGTATTTAACATAGCATTCGTCCTCTTTCGTATAATCGCTCTCTGTCTCTTATCAAACTGAATCTTAAATTCTTTACCTTTTTTCCCAGATCACAAGTTTTAGTATTCTTATTTTCTTATCTCGTATTAAGCCCATAAATTGGAAATTAAACCTATTTAGTAAGTAAAGTTATCAGATAGATTTAAGCTGCATTAGTCCAGTTGAAGATCTTCTAATGGCTGCTCTGTGTCCGCTTCCAGACCCTTTTCCAGACGTTCAGCGACGCGTTGCATCAGCTCCTCCATGCTCATCTCGATCTTGACACATGTACGCCGATGGATGTCATAACGCTGCTCCAACCCGCATTGGATACGCTCACAGCTAAGGCTGAGGCTGAACCAGCTGCTGACATCCTTGTACCCCGGACGACATTCACACTCGTTGTGAGCAATGCAGTGACTGTGCTCCGGACATCCACCTTGGCAGATAGGACGACAAATGATCTGATGCTGTTTATTGGGATGATGCGAGTGCTCATAACCCCGCATGCAACGACATTTGTTCGGCTCCAGGCAATAACTGTGCGTTGGACAGGTTTCCTGGCAAATGGGCTCACAGAAGCCAAAGATGATAGTACGATAGCCGGGACAGCACATCTGCACTGTATCCCATCTGACACGCTCCTCATAAGTAATATATAACTCCTCCTCATCCGAAGTACTGACATTAGAATTGGTTGGAATCCTTGTTCTCGTTACTGGTACCTGATACTTGACGCTTATGTTTTTCTGACAATGACCATTCGTTATGGCCATGCCCTCCATCTGGCCCAGCATAAGTAGCAGGGGTAGGCATATCATCATCATCACTGCCAGCATCTTTGTTCCATAAGGGCCTAATGGAGGCTAATGCGGTTTGTGCCGATCGAGATTCGTTGCACTGTTCACTTCAACGCTACAAAAACACTAAACGCAGTCCCAAACGCTGATAAAAGTGAAAGCACAATTCTTTTGTTTCAACTCTTCGGGGTCGCAACGCATTGTAATGGCACGATAACTCCCTGTTTTGCACTCCCTTATCGCTATGCTATGGCTAAGCCCCGTCACAACATTGGAAATCTACCCAGAGTCAGCGACTGTGACTGTGAGACTCTGAGACAGAGAGAGTCGGACTCGAATTGAGTGTGAGACAGCATCGAAGACAGACTGGATCGAACATGTATGATAAGGCCATTGCGATGGTCTCTTAACACGATTACGAACCAAAAGCTACGATTTATCATTTACCAATTAAAGATGGGCAAGAGCCGGTCTGGGCTGGGCCTCTTCACGCATGGATCATTTACAAAATACGAGGGCTTCGAAAGCTCGAAATACACCAAAGTCCCTTGCATTCCTGCCAGAAGTAGATAGGTACTTTTAACACTTTGAAAAGGTTTAAATGATAAAAGAACTATTTATATAGATTGTTAAGTTTTAACATGGATACAATTTAAAATAAAAGAAAAAATTATAAATAGTTAAAATCGTTATCTATAAAAAACCCGTATGCCTCTGATCGAGAAATCTAGATTTGCTTTACTAAAACGCTTTACTGTTACTCAACCTTTTACTCAACCTACAAAATATACTATTTTTATAAAGCGATCTCCATTAAAATATTGTGCATTTGAAGCTGATAGCGGTAGAAACATTTGAGCCAAACGTGACAAAACAAATTTAATATATTTATAATATAATATTATAATATGTATTATATTATTATACCCGAGCTTTAAACTTTTAAGTTCAACGACAGCTGAACATTGTCACAACTTTATAATACCCTTTGTTATAGGGTGTACAAAGTATAGCCTCCACATCATACACCACCATAAAAATGAAGTCCGGTCATATTGAGCGTATTAAGTGTGTAAAAAGTTTATAAAAGCTGCTGAATGCCCACAGAAATCTTAGTTGAATCTGAAACTGTGAACAAAAGTTGTATTAAATTAACCGAATTAATACTATGCGGGGCTTACTAGGACTTAGTGTCGGATTGATCGCTCTCCTTCAATTATGCAACGGAGCTGAGGACCAACAGGTTAGATACATGAAATTAATTAAATAACTAACTTGTTTTAAAAGAATAAAAAACACTTGTTTCCTATTCGAAATAGAACATCACTCAAACCGGGAAAAATGGTCGAACCAAATGTAAGGTGGCATGTGGACAACACTCCCGATGCGTTGGTCCTAATACTTGTCAATGCGATGTCGGCTATGGAAATGAGAATGGACGTTGTCAGCCCGTGTGTTCAAAAGGGTGTAGTCTTCATAGTATATGCAAAGCTCCTGAGAAGTGTGGCTGTAAGCCAAACTATGCCTGGGATCGAAAGCTTGATATTTGTGTCTGTAAGCAAGGCTACAAAGAATTAAATGAGCTTTGTCAACCACACTGTTTCAATGGATGCGGGGCTCATGCCCATTGTGTGGCACCGGAAAAATGTGAATGTTCAACAGGCTACGAATGGGATCAAGAATTTAAAAATTGTCGACCAATATGTAGGCCTGCATGTGGACCAAACTCCAAATGCGTTCTTCGTGATACTTGTCAATGCGATCCCGGCTATGGAAATGAGAATGGACATTGTAAGCCCGTGTGCTCAAAAGGGTGTAGTCTTCATAGTATATGCATAGCTCCTGAGAAGTGTGGCTGTGAGCCTAACTATGCCTGGGATCGAAAGCTTGGGAAATGTCAAGCAATATGTAATCCAAATTGTGAAAAAATGCCATTTGCATCGCACCTGACATTTGTGCCTGTAAGCAAGGCTACAAGGAATTAAATGAGCTTTGTCAACCAGACTGTTCCAATGGATGCGGGGCTCATGCTCATTGTGTGGCACCGGAAAAATGTGAATGTTTAAAAGGCTACGAATGGGACCATAAGAGTTCAAAGTGCATGCCAAAATGTTGGCCAAAATGCGGTCTACATAGCTTCTGTCATAAGTGGAATGAATGTAAATGTAATAAGTTCTACGAACCCAACGATATTCATAGTCTTAGCTGTTCGCTGCCCCTTCATTGGTGGGTCTATCTACTCATTGGGATTATAACGGTTGTGATTCTTTGCAGTGTTGCCGGCATCATATACTATTTTGTAGGACGTACCCGTAATGTCAGTTATTATCCCAATACAAATTTCTCGGACACCACACAAATTGTACAATAAGGTCTAAAAAAGAATGTTTGTGAAACAATTTTGATTTTCATTGTACTCATTTTTACAAAATTAAAAATTTACTTGAGTAAATAGTATTTATATACATATATTTGTAAATAATAACACAAGTCTGACGCAAGCGATAATTTGTGGTTTACAAATGTGGTTTAGTATTTTCAAAAACATTTTATTGACTCATTAGCGACAATTCTTATGGAAAATGCAATTTTAGAACTTTACAAATTAATGAATAATAAGTAATAAAATTATTGTTCTACCAATTTTCAAAATGATTTTACCTCCGGGGTAGGGTGCGTTGCAAAATTCTAAAACTAGTTTTATCTGGAAAAGCTAAAGAGGAACTTTTATACCAAGTTTGGTGTGTCTAGCTTTTATAGTCCCAGAGATCTAGGTTTTTAAAAAATGCGACAGAGAGACGCACAAATGGACAGGGCTAGGTTGGCTTTTGATGCTGATCAAGAATATGTGTATTTACTATATGGGGTCTGCACGTTTGTTGCTAATTTGTAGTCCCCGAAAATCTGAGCAATCTAAAATCGATTTTTTTCCCAAAATCTGACTTTTTTGCTAAATCTGAATTCCTTCCTAATTTAAACCAAGACTATTTTTAACTACTATATATAAACCCAATTATTAAAGTAAAGTTACAAAAGCAAAATTTAATTTTTTTTTTAAATAAAAATTTGGAACAGTTGTTTACAAAAGCAATTGGCGGCAAAAGATCTAGAGATTTGTGGAACAACCCTGATTATGATATCAAATGCTCATATTCTTATTAGAATGACATTCAACGTATGTACATGCATATACATATGTATGTATTACATACTCATGTACAAATGATTTCCTGGCTCGTAACACTTCTATAGAAGAATGAGGACCTTCAAATAGTATGTTATAGAACAACAACAAGCGGTAAACAGGTAGAATGTAAGCGCAAATGTATCAAACGTATGTGCGTATGTAGATACGTGGATACATTACGTATCTAGATACATTCGTACTTACGATGCATAAATATATACAAACGTAGGTACATCGAGGTCTACATGCATAAATGGACGTACATATATTCATACACTTGTTCGTACATGCAATGTGTGGATTTGTATAATAGTAATATGTGTAGACATGTGTACTGCTTTCCATGTTGTTGTTGTTGTTGTTTGTGTACCCAAGGTTTTGCATATGAGTTTTGTGCGTTTGTATATATATTATGACGTCACTTAAATTTGTCGAAATTTTTCGATATATACAAATAAACATGAGCACAAAGCAGGCGCACAGCAATGATTAGCAAGCGAGAGTAACCATGTAGGCAGCATGTGTGTGCGTGTGTGTTTAGTGTTGTTGTTGTTGTTGTTCATGTAGTACGAGTAGAAGTAGCTTTCGCTGTTGCCGCGACAGCTAAAACGGTAACAGCGACGTCGACGTCGACGTCGAGTATTCTCAAATTGTGTTTATGTTTGTATGTACAATCCATATGTAGCCTGTATGTGAATGCATTAATATGTATGTACATACATACGCACATGTATGTACACACATATGTAATGAATGAGAGCGGCCAGCCAATGCAAAACCAGAAATGGTATGAAAATTAAAATGTAATGGGTAACAACAAAAAGCACGTGGTGAGCGACAACATTCAAATACGTTAGTATGTTAACACAACCGTATGTATGTTTTGTAGAGGTAAATACATATGTAAAAATATCCAAACGTGCATGTGTGTGTGTATTGGTAACTAAATGCTGGTCTCAAGTTGCTTTTCTGACGGCATGATGACGTAGCAAAAACAGTGAGAATCGTTGAGTTGACAAGAGAAAGCTTCACAGTCAGCGTCGACGTCAACATCGACGTCAACGACACTCATGTCCAGGCAGAGGCCACCACTAGCAGCAACAACTTAATTTGTATGATTATCGGCGCCTTAAAAAAGAAAAACATTCAGTGATTTGCTTACAATGGCGGCCAAACACATTGGCAGACTTACCTAAACAGTGGTGGATAGATAAATTAGTAATAGTATTAAGTGTAAGTTGTAATTTTTCTGTTGCTAACTTTTAGATCTACAATTTGTTTAATGTTCTGCTTCAATTAATTAAAAAAATTTAATTTGAATAGGTAAATATTTGTGTATGGTCTTGTCAGAAAAGGAAAATGTGAGTAGCGGGTAGACAATATCAATAATCATGAAAATTTTATAGAGCTAAACATGTACATATATAGTCTGCAAAAGTTTCGTTACTCATACTTGAAGAATAACGAAATTTCATTAAAAATACAATAATTGACAATCTAATACCTATTGACTTCCATTTCATAGCTTTTAAGGCGAGTTTTCCTAATGTCAAAATAAGAGACGGGGCTATATTTTAAACCTTATGGATCGAACTATATATCTTTCTCCATTTAACTCATTGGGTTTAATTATATTATGCCCTAAGGTAAAGTGAATACGTCACCTTACCTCTAATTTCCTCATGGTTTTAAGTCCAGTTCATTTTGGTTCTCATTCTCAAGTTCCCCGGTTTACCCGACAAAAATTGCCTAATTTAGCAAAAAAAAAAATAGTTTTATTTGTAGATTAACCATTAGTTCAAAATTTGGACTATAAGATCTTAATGAGATGCTGTCAATTATGTGAGAGGCCTATAGCGATACCTTTATAATGTGAGTATTCAATACACAGTATGTGGGTATAAAAATTTAAATTTTTTTGAAATTCTTTTATTTTAATACCCTGATTTTTTGTACCTACTATTTTCTAAACCTTGTTTACTTTATTTATATATACAAATACATACAAAATTTTCTTCACAAAATTGATATCAGTAACTTTGGATGCTGCTTTCGTCACTAGACAGATACTAGGTTAAGGGGTTTTTTGTGTGCAATAAGCACAATTTCATGAATTGAATTTATACATTATTAAAATTTCTGTCATATTGAGAATCAGTTAGCTTTTGCCAATTTTGTGTGCTGTTTCTTAGCATGGTTTGTTCGCTCATCGGATTGTGTGTTTGTCGTGTGTTAATGATGGGATTAAAAACAACTTTAAAGACAGGTTGTTATTGTAATTGCTGTTTATGTGGCTGACTTGTCAAACATGGAGAGACTAGGGAGTGCACAGTTAAGAGAGAAACGGCAGTAAAAAAACATATAGAAATGTACATGCATAGATACTTATGTATATACGTAGATGTTGTTAATTTGTTTCCCCGTCTTCCGAGACGACACACGACCGATTCTGCTGCTGCTCTGCCGATATGCTACTGCTACGCTGGCGTCGACGTTTTCATGAGTGTAGAAATGAGTTTGAATGAGTTGCAAAGGGGTTGGGGGCAGTCGGGCGGTGGATGAATCGTGAGCAGTGCAATGCATGTACACACGCGCATACTTATGCATATATGTATGTCCACATATATGTTTGCCTGTTTGTCAATATGTACACATGTTATTTGATTTTCGTATTTTTTTTTGCTTCGTTTATGTTTGTGTACGTTTAAGTGTATGTGTGCCACACTTCTTATGTTGTTGTTATTGCTGCTGTTGTTCTTGTTACTGGCGGGTACATGAATATAAATGTTGTTTATCTGTCGTCGTCGTCGTCGTCGTCTCGGGTGTCCGCCGGTCTCTCGTCTCTGCCTCTTTTAGTAGTTTTGTGTGTGTATCGTTGTTGTTTTTGCTGTTATGCATGAATGTGTGTTTCTTTATTGTTGTGTGTACTTGTTGCTGTTATTGTTGCCTGCCCGTCTGCTGCTCACTCACTTGCTCACATGAACTTTTTGCTTTGACTTTGGCTGGGCTCTTTTTCCGCTTGCTAATCAATGCTGTGCGCCTGGCTATTTTGCTATATCTATATGTACACAAACAAAAAAAAAACAAAAACAAAAGTCACAGACATGCACATGCATACCCCAACCCATACCCGCTTCTACATCACCATCACGAATCGTGCGTGTAAATAGCATGTACAACACATGTTACTACACTTATAGTACTACATATTCTAAAGAAAAAAAAGAATAGGGAGAACATGTATACAAAAGCATGAGGTTGCATATCGGTTCCGTTATAATAACTGACTTTGTGTACTGGCATACATATATACATACATATATGTTTGTATCTATGTATGTACGATTGAATGTAGATCAACTGAATGAATGTAGATATAGGTATAGAGTACGAGCGCTAGTCAATTGAACGGACGGTTGGAAAAACTTTTCTGTTGAGGTTGATATCGTTTTAGATTACGGACGAGGATAGACTGCCCTGCAACTTAGTTCCATATATGTATGTACATATGTACATATGTATGTACATACATAAATAGATACTTATGTAAGTATGTACTTATGCATACTGTATAAAACTATATCTAAACGAAGTGAAAGACAAGCTCCGAACTCAGATTCAAAACAATAAACATTTTATATCAAATTTCACAAGAATAGAAAGTAAACAGATAAGTAACCAAAATTATTGGTATGCTATTTTCATAGTTCAAACAATACAATGCAGTACAATACAATACAATATTGGTAATTAGCTATAACTGATCGGAAGAGTGGCATTCCATTCTTCCTGTATACATACATATCTATATATATAAAACTCTTTGTCCTGACTGAGTCATCACGCTGTAGGCCAAACGGTTCAAGATATTGAGATGAAATTTTTACACAACATAGCTGAGACATAATTATCGTGCAATAAGACGGGATTTTTTGATATCCCCACTGGAAGGGGCTAAAATGGGGGTCAAAGGTCAAAATTGCTTAGTATGAAATTTTTTTTTGTTTTTTGAGCTATCTTAACCAAACTCACAGATTATGTATTTCTTACTCATTGCTACATCCTGAGAAAATTTGGTCAAGATCGGGCCACTATATCATATAGCTGCCATAGGAACAACCAGATGCAAATTAAAACTTTGTATGAAGATCTTTGTTATTTTTTGAGATATATCAACCAAACTCACAGATTATGTATTTCTTACTCACTGCTACATCCTGAGAAAATTTGGTCAAGATCGGACCACTATATCATATAGCTGCCATAGGAACAATCAGATGCAAATTAAAACTTTGTATGAAGATCTTTGTTATTTTTTCAGATATATCAACCAAACTCACAGATTATGGATTTCGTAGTCATTGTAACATTCTGTAAAAATTTGGTCAAGATCGGATCACTATATCGTATAGCTGCCATAGGAACAGTGGCTTTTAATGCTATTAATAAACAATCAAAAGAAGATGGACAGGGGGATGGGGGGTGGAGGGGGGGGGGGTGTTACGATTCATTAGTGTTGCGACTTTCAAAATCAATTTTCAGTATATGGCACTGTTACTCGCTCTTGCTGCCATAATCCAATTGCAGCGAAAACTTTAAAACAGCGAGCAGCGAAAATGTAAATTCTCTATATTATATAAAGTACTACTTATTACTATTATCTTAAGTCCAACTATAGGGAAAAATTGAATTTACAATTTCCGATATCTAATTAGAAATGACATAAGGTCTGGCTATAGCTGTGAGAAATGTTTCCTATTTTCACTCCACATTTTTCCCCGAGATTTCAGCGAGCGTAGCGAGCCGGGGGTTGGCGAGCGAAGCGAGCAGGGGGCAAACCCCTAGTGTATGTACATATATTGTTAGTCGTCTTTTGCACCCTACTTGCTGTTTTGCCACTAGCGTGATCTTCCGTCCACAATCATATACATACACACATTTGCTTTGATGTACTTATGTACATACATATGTATTTATGTATAAATTGTTTTATTGTAAATTGAAACCAAAATGTAGATTATAAATTACGGCAACAAATTATGAATAAGATTAAGAGTGGCAATTCGGAAATGAAAACCAAAACAAATTTTTATATTTTTTGTGTCCCAATGTTAAAGGTGTAATGTAGAACATTTATTATCAACTCAGAAAATTTAGAAATATTTATACAAGATAAGTACTAAATAATATTATGCAGAATAATTTATTCTCAAGACTCTTATATGAAGAGTACAAGATATGATCATGCAAATTTTACACAATATATTTACACATATGTACATAATTCCATATTTGCAGTGTACAAGTAAATAAGTAATATGTATGCATAGATTCAAAATTCGCCCCACTGTACCTTGTAGCTGACACACTCTCAATTTACTTATTTATCTTTTGTTTACCGTTACCCATCGGACACTTTTCTATGTGCACATGTTGCGCGCTTTCAGCACAAACACAAAGGAACACAACCGCAATATGCAACTATTTGTGTTTGTAGTTTAAATGTTACACCTCCACTTCCCCCGCTTAAGACCCACTGCACTAGATTTTTTTGTTTTTATAAAGGAAATGACATGTTTACACTTGTTTGGCATTCATGGGCTTCTGTTCATTGGTAAATAATTTCATAATAATGTTGTTGTTGCGGGATGACAAATGATAAGCCGTAGTTACAAATTGCAACAATTACAATTGGGTTAATAATACATCATAATCGATGTTGTTGTTGCTATCGGAGCAATCACGTTAACACAATAAACACTTGTACATGCAAACATAACATGTGTGTGTGTGTGTGTGTGCCAACATTGCAAAGCCGTTTGACATTTTGCAATAAAATAAATTAAACAATAAATTATAAAATAAATTTTGTAAATTTGTACAAAAAATGACTGTTGCTCGCACAGGCGCACATCAATGCACAGTCAACGATTTTTCTGTTGCCGTCGTCAACAGCAACAGCGACTGCGACAGCGACAGCGACTTTTCTGCTGCTGCTGCTGCTTCTTCTTGTTTTGTTGTTGTTGCAGTACAGCTGGGGCGAGCCCACTGTATGCCACTTTTTCTGCTTCTATTTCATTGCTTTGTATGTACATACATGCGTACATTCATTCATACGTACATAAGTATGTATGAGACTCTGTTTGTGTGCGTATTATGTTTGAGTACCATTCGTTTGTAAAATGAGAGCGAGTGAGAGCTGAGTGACCAGAAAGAAGGTGAGCAGCCAAAGCAAAGTCCAAACAACTGTTACGAAGCCTTGTTCACCCGCAGCAGCATCAGTGAAAAGTGCGTACGCTTTCTTCTTTCTGTTTTTTGTATCCCTCCATCTCTTTCTCTAACACAACCATTCCAATAACTGACCTGTCCATGCAGGTCGAAGGTCAGTGCAACAGCTGTAATGTTCGATCGATTGCAGGTGCTTGTCTTGGGTTAAGGGTTATAGTGTGTACATGGATTAAATAGGATTATGATTACATGTGTTATTATCAAAACATGCCCTGCGTCAGTAATGTTAAGATACAGCAAGTAATTTATTAATTATTAGAAGAAAAAAAAGAATTACATAACATGAGCTACTTATCAATGTATAGAAACCAAAAACAGGTACTAGTAAAATATTCTTGCGTTTTCTTATAATCATAATCAAAGAAAGTCTTTAACACTGTTGACACTGCTGAAGGAATCCTTTCTTTATTTGATCTTTTTATTACCCAAATCTGAAATTCCAAATTTGTATGTCTCGAGCTTTCTCTTTTAATGACCTCTTGGTGCCTCAATTAGTATAAAATAATATTCCGATGGCTGTTAAATGAATTACTGTTCAAAAATCCAGGTTTAAATTGAACAACTTTTTTTCTTCTTCAGATATCTCAAGTAAATTCAAACCGTATTTGTTTTTGGAAAGCCAAAGATTTGGTATTTATATTTGCTTCCTTGGCGATTTAGGAATCTTCCATATACTATACCTAGAGCTTTGCTTTGATTTAGAATCTGTCAGTCGGTTCGCACAGATTTCTTTAAAAGTACACGGAGATAACCTCAACAGCGTGAAATCTACTCCGGAACCCACTAATTAGACTGATACAAAATTTCAAAAGTTGTTATTCAATGTTTTTGAATGCAGTTCTTAAAACACAAATATTAAACGTTGTTTGTAGTTTCTTCTTTTATTTAAATTTAAAGATACCTTGAATTACTTCTGTGTACTTGGTTCTCTCTTATCTCTGATGATTTCTCATGTGATCAGCTTTGTTTGTAATTTGCAAGTCATTTGACGCAAGTAAGCTGAAAGATTATCATTGAAACAATAACTAAAGTAAGTTTAGTTCTTTTAATTACATTAAGCATGACTTGATGGAAATTGAAAGTAATAATTGGGTTTGTAATGTCTTCTAAATGTCAAAATGAAGTAAACCGAAAACTGTGTCGATAAGGTCATTCTAACAGTTCTTAGAGTTTTGACATTTGGATTCCTTATCGTAAAACCCTTAGCGACTGCTATGCGTTATAAAGCGGATTCAGATTGTGAGTAATTTTTCGAGCCTGGTTCTATCGGAGACTCGTGGCGATAAGATGTCTAGAGGTCAGTCAATGGTACTGTAGATCATGGCACACTTAGAATGAGACATGGGCTCTTTAAGAGATTACGAAAATCTCTTAATGATTGGGTCGCATTATTGCCTGTCTTATCAAACGAAGCTGAGTTGAGGGAAAGAATGCCTTAAATAGAGGGCTACCAGTGGCCCGACATTTTATTCATTTCAATACTTTCAATATGAACGACGTGATTCTTGAACGGAATAATATCGGTGGCAAACTAAAGCCCGCTACGAGCTATACGAGCACTTCTCTCCATGAAGCCGTCAAGTTGCGAAGAGCTAAGGATGATATCATAGAACCGCAGAATATACCGTCATATTTTCGCGAGGTGTGCCAAAGGTATGCGACCCTGCCAGCTTTGGTCTGGGAAACACCAGAAATGGGCAAAGATGTCTGGAAAACAGCGACTTATGCAGAGTACGAGCAGAGTGTGGAGGAAGCGGCATTGATGATGATCCATGTGGGACTAGAGGAGCGTAGTTCATTGGGTATACTAGCCTTCAACTGTCCCGAATGGTTCTTTGCGGAGTTGGGAGCATTACGTGCTGGTGGCATCGTGGCTGGTATCTATCCAAGCAACTCCGCGGAGGCAGTGCATCATTCGTTGGAGACAAGCGATGCGACAGTCTGTGTGGTGGATGATGACAAGCAAATGGCCAAACTGAAAGCCATTAAGCATAGACTGCCACGTCTTAAGACGGTCATACAGCTACATGGACCCTACGAATCCTTTGTGAACAAGGAGTCTGGCTACTATAGCTGGCAGCATCTGATGGAGCAGCAGCACATCTATGGCAATGGATTGAAGGAGGAGTTGTTGCGTAGGGAAAATGCTATATATGTAAATGAGTGTTCCATGCTGATCTTTACCTCTGGCACCGTCGGAATGCCAAAGGCCGTGATGCTCTCTCATGATAACGTCGTTTATGGCTCAAAGCTTGTGGCAGCCAACATGGACAATGCCATTGATGGTGGGGAACGATTAGTCAGTTATTTGCCACTGAGTCACATTGCAGCTCAAATCTTTGATATATTCCTGGCCATGTCGCATGGCGGTTGCGTTTACTTTGCGGATAAGGATGCCCTTAAGGGGACTTTAGTACGTACCTTCCAGAAGGCTAGACCCACTCGCATGTTTGGTGTGCCGCGTGTCTTTGAGAAGTTTCAGGAGCGTCTGGTTGCTGCCGAGGCCAAGGCTAAGCCATATTCCCGCATGCTCTTGGCCAAAGCACGGGAGGCAGTCACCCAGCATCAGCTGACAACAATTGCTGGGTATGTTCAAACCGAAATCATTTAAATTCCTCAGCACTAATTTATTTGACCTTTGACAGGAAACAATCTTCGATTTACGGCATGGCCAAATATTGGTTGGCTTCTCGTCTAGTCCGTCCCATACAACAGATGCTGGGCTTGGAACAGTGCCACACATTCTTCACAGGTGGTGCTCCAGTCTCTGCGGATCTAAAGCATTTCTTTCTGGGTCTGGACATGCCATTGGGTGACCTCTATGGGATGTCAGAGTCTGGTGCCATTACAGTTCATATGCACGTCACTAATCTCTATAGCTCCGGACGGCCACTACCTGGAACAGAGCTCAGAATCCTTGAGCCAGACGTAAACGGTCAGGGCGAGATTATGTTGCGAGGACGTACCAATTTCATGGGCTACCTAGATGAGCCCGGAAAGACTGAGGATATTCTTGAGGAGGATGGTTGGCTCCACACCGGTGATTTAGGTTCCCTAGATGAATTTGGAAATTTGGTCATCTCGGGCAGGCTTAAGGAGCTGATCATCACGGCCGGCGGAGAGAATATTCCTCCCGTTCACATCGAGGACTTGATAAAGCGTGAGCTACCCTGTGTAAGCAATGCTTTATTGATTGGCGATCACCGAAAGTATCTGACGGTGCTCTTGGCCCTCAAGACAAAGTCAGATCCGGAGACGGGTAAGCCGTTGGATGCATTACGTGAGGAGACCATTGAATGGTTACAGGGCATTGGTCTCAATCAAAGGCATCTTTCTGAACTTCTCAATATTCCCGCTGATTTGCAATTGCCCAACGACAAGAATGCTCTCTCCGCTGCCCTGGAAATCAATGCGGAGCCCAAGCTCTACGAGGCTCTCGAAGCTGGCATCAAGAGGGCTAATGCAAACTCCATTTCCACTGCTCAGCGTGTTCAAAAGTTTGCCCTTATTCCCCATGAATTCTCGATGCTAACTGGCGAACTCGGACCCACGCTGAAGATCCGCCGTAATATTGTTCATGCCAAGTATGGCCCGCTTATTGAACGACTGTACAAGTGAATTAACGATTCGATTATAATTTAGATTTTAGTTTTAATGATTGACGAACGGTTTTACACATTTGCTTAACTATGACAGATAATTACTTATAAAGTATATATATACAAGAAACTAAAAGCTTTATGTTATTCTCTTATTACTATCGCTCACGATCGTTTCTTAGGCATTGTGATTCCCCTTCCACTTTGATAGTATGCTGTAATCAAAAAGAAAAGAAATCTTTTAGATTAGCAAAGTATCTTCAATTGCAATTTGAATGTATTCAATAGATTTTTGGTGCATGCAACTTTGTTAATATGAAGAGTCTGCCTATCTATCTGAGCAACTCTTCGATTTCAAAAAGAAAATGAGAAGCTAGGCTAGAAGTATTTAGTCACGTTGTCTAGCACTGTCAGCTTGAGGGTTTCTGAATTTTTATCTCACTCGTTATCTCAATTATTTACATATGTTATTTTTGGTATGACGAATCTAAAGTATGCTGTTCTCATTTTGTCTTTGACTTCCTCAGTCTTTTCTTTTTTTTTCGTATAAGAATTAGTTTCACTAACAGAACTAGTACCAGAGACTATAAGTACATCCAAATTGGTTAAGTTGTATTTGAATATAGTTAAGGATCTTTCCGTAATTAGAAATTAATATTATGAATTAGAAAGTCAATCTACGAATTAAATAAGGCAAGAGCCTCAATTGTTAACAAGCCTCAGTTGTTAGTGACATAGTGTAGATCTGTCTTGAAACTCATCACTTCACTTCTCCACCCTATTCTTACATTATTATGCACACTAAACTTACCATTTCAGTAGAATTCTTCATTTTCTTGTCGTGTTCTTTGCGATCCATAAAGCGTTGTCCCCAACGTAATCCAGCAAAGGCTATAGCAATGGCCACCAACATCCAGATGATTACAGAACGTGAATCAAAGCGATCTGTGCGTATTTTGGGCCAAGTTAATGGCGGTGTTAACGGGCTTATGTCATCGCCACTTGCCTGAAATCATTGGATTATTTAGGGAAATTGCAGATTAGATCCAAAATCTATTGACTCACCTCGCAGTCGCAGCTCTGAGCGTGTTGTGGTCTGTCCACACCGACATTCAGTAATACAATGGACCGATTCTGTTGACCATCGAAACAATCGATTCCGCGGACATTTAGGAGATCCTCGCTCCAAGCGCTCAACATGGGCCAAGAACGATCAAAGCTTAACGTGGCTGGCGGCGTTTTCAGCATATTCCTGGTCAGCCAGGTGCAATCCCAGTGATTGTCAGCCAGGTTAACATGTTCAAAGGATGTCAAACTGCTTAAGTTGAGCGATCTTATGTGGTTTGAACTCAGGTCAACACGAAGAGCCAAACGGTTCAAGGCCGGCTCCAAGTGCTGTAGCCAGGATGCATCTTCTAAACGATTTCCAGATAGCTTTAGATGATTTAAATGGCTCAAGTGCTTTAGAAACTTTGGCGATAGCTTCAAGAGCTGATTATGGGCGAGGTTGATGTCCTGCAGTTGGCTTGTCGTGTGAAATAGTTCTTCTGGCAGAGATTTCAGATGGTTAAAACTCATATCCAACTGCTCTAGAGTGCTGAGCGTTTGTAGACTGTCTCCTTTAATGTGGACTAGACTGTTGTGACTGACATTAAGATGCTGTGTTTTGGAGATAAGATTAGATACTCGTATCTTTTCCAAGAATTTCCTTGTTCTTCGGCTCTTACTTACCTCTAACAACTCCAAGCCGCTGAAACTATCGTTATCGATTTGTTTTAGCACGTTGTAACTCAAATCCAATTGTTGCAAGTCAACATTATTTCCAAATCCCAAGGGTTCCAATGTGGATAACGAATTTTTAGATAAATTCAAGTGGACCAGACGAGCCAGGCCACGCTCCTGGAGGAACTGAATGCTACTAATATTATTATGTTCCAGACGCAAGGTACGTAGGTGTGTGTTGTCCTTGAAGGTCTCGGAATTCACCTGATTGATCTGATTATGCTGCAGAGCCAAACTGTGAAGATGATGTAGATGCTGAAAATAGTTGCTTCCAATTAGCTGAAGGTGATTCCCATTGAGCTGCAAGTGCTTCAAGTGGGACAAACCATAGAAGGAGTCCAGTTCCAATCGCTCGATGTGATTGTGACTCAAATTAAGGTCATGAAGCTGAGGATAACGCTCAAAGCTCTTGGCGGGCAGCTGTGTCAATAGATTATAACTGACATCAAGTGCAGTAAGTGCTGCCAATGGCTCCTCCGACCACAACCTGAGCTCACGTAACTTGTTGTGGGAAAAGGAGACGGACTGTAGACGTGCCAATCCATGAAGTGCATTATCCTCCAATCTAGTTAGAGAGCAGTGCTGTAGTTCTAGAATTAACAGCTGGCTAAAGCGCAAAAAGAAGTCATTCTTCAATTGTGGAAGACTGCAGTTGTTCAGGGTCAGCGAGGTCACAGACTCTACGTTATCCAGGTTGCTCAGCTGAGTCGCGTTGCAGTTGCCTAATCTTTGCTGCATTGGATCTGTCCTGCTTGCCACACAGCACAGCAGTGGCATTAACAGACTAAGTAAGAACCTTCTGTGCCACATTTTAACTAAGACTAAAACTCTTCATCTCCCCATTTGGATGCTGTAACTGAATGTGAACCTTATCTCAATGCAGCTTCTCTAGGCGCCTGTCAACACGTCAAGATAGTTAATCAGTTAACCGACTGGCCAACGTATGTCTTGGCCAAATATTTGCTGAAAGATGTGTAAACACAACAACACAAGTCGCGACTACCGTTTCGAATAGATAAACCTTCCTCACATCAAGCTTCTCCAATCCAACATGCAGCTCGCTCTTAATGAGTCGTGTGGGAGTTGGGCAGGTTTACTCTTGGCCATGTTTGTGTTAATTGTCTGGGAACAGGTGCTCGTATTTGTTGTCCAAGTGGGCAATTAGGATGCCAGTAAATAGACATGGAAAACGCAATTTCATATGGGCTTTGAAATATCAGATTGATTTAAATAACATGCCTTTAATTTCTTTATCTCAGTGATAAATGTCTCTATGTTTTACAATTGAGATTATCTTGATATTAATAGAGAAATAAATGTATGATATATTATATTACCTGTCATTTAAGGACAACAAAAAAGCAGTATGCAAAAGTGATTGTACATATTAAAATAAATTAAAACCAAAACTAAAAATCCATAAAAATTCAGTGGAGCAAGCTCAACAGTAGGAGACCCTGTACTTATGGGAAAGAGCAAATAGTGTTGAAAAGCTTAGTTAAAGCATAGTACTCGAAAACGATTGTGCAAAGATGAGTCAGTAGTGCATGTTGGCCAACAAATTGGGAAGAAGTTTCTAGTCGCCCTAAGGTGGACATTATATGTAGTTATAATATAACCAACGATTAACTTATGGAGAAAAATAATTACAAGAACTGAGAGGTCACACTAATAATATCAATGTGTAAGTTTGCATACACATAAAACGTATTTTAAAGCCCTTAAGAAAGCTCACTTTTAGTAATACAAGTGAGCTTTTAGTCGGTTAATGGTGCTGATTATTCATCATTATTAGTCTAGATGAGATCGTGCATCGCAGCACATGTACATATTATAACCGCAGTATAAAATACTGTATAATTGAAGTTTTCTCAACTAAAGTTTTATTAAACTACAATTTTCTTCTGGAACAATCTCTTTTTACCTAAATTTAGTATAGACAGATTAGAGAGAAAACTTCCCGTTTTAAAATGTTTGATAAAAATGTGGGTCTTCTTTTGACTCTTCATTTACTTCTCTTACGATCTGCTAACGGCGAAGGAATTTGCACTAAATTGAAGTATGGTATACCGGAAGTATGAGTTCAATATAAATTATTATACAAGTGACATGAAAATTAAAAAGTGACCTTTCTCATTGCCATAGGATGATTATATGCCCGTGCTAGTCAAGTACTGTTGCCCAGGATATGAAGGAGTTAATTCCAATCAATGTCTGCCCAGATGTGACATGGGTTGTCCCCCAAACAGTTACTGTGTGCTTCCCAACGTGTGTGACTGCGAAGCGGGCTATGAAATCGATGAAACATACCTCTATTATGGACTAAATGCGATTAAAAGTTGCAGATCAAAGAGTTCTGCCTCAGCTATTATTAGTATTGCTGTTTCTGGTCTTTCTGTGATCGTTATTGTTGTTGCACTTGTTGCTCTACTAAAACATCTTCGAAAAAGACATAAAGAATCTGACCAAAGGCAAGGAGGGAACCAATGCGATGGTATAATAATCGATTTGCAATAAATGTACATTAAATCTAAAGATAATGCATTTTTATATATGGTCGGGTGTACAGGATTTTGCTCTTAATCTTAATGCAATGACTTAAAAATCAAAAATACTTCACACAATGTCTCGATTCGACTCAATCTTAATCAAATAATATATAGCAAAATTTATAATTCAAACAGAAGACTTTTCTTTAAATGGTGGCCAAAGTTGGATTATTAGAATTTTTCAATTTTAATAAGTCCGTTTATGAATTTTCAAAAAGCTTATCTGACTGATTTTAGTGTCATGTGTGTCGTTGATATGCGACACCTAAATTCTGTGTTTCAGTATTTGATTATCATATATTTAATTATTAATTATTATTTATATTTAATTATCACTGATTCTTTAAGTGTATAGCTCAATCTATATTCATTTGTGATGATTCAAAACTTCTTGAGCAAGAAAAAATAAATTATAATGCGGTTTCATCGTCATTACGCTAAATTAGTACATTATTGACCATCGTTGGGGCAAGTTGTGAGCCTTAAAATATATAAAACAAAGCTTAAGATGCTGGAATATATGAGATTCTTTCTCATTTTAATGTTTGTCGCAGGATTATGTTCAAGTGAGGAAGACCCCTGTATTTCTTATGTGTATAAGGTACGACGATTTAAACAACAAAGATTTGTATTTAAAATAAAATTCAATATCTCTTCTCTTAGAATAATATAGTGGTGATCGAGTGTCGAGAAGGTTGCATTGGTGTAGCCCCAAATTGTGAGCCCCATTGTGACCAGTGTCCTATGCACAGTAAGTGCACGAAACCAAATAAATGCGAGTGTGATTCCGGATATAGAATATCGAACGCAACCAAGTTGCAGAGTTGTGAACCTATTTGCAACCAGGGCTGCTTTAACAATGCTTTCTGCACATCTCCTAATGTTTGTGAGTGCCATAAGGGTTATACAGCTGTCTCAAATAAGGATGGTGCCCTGGAGAGTTGTGAACCTATTTGCAACCAGGGCTGCTTTAACAATGCTTTCTGCACATCTCCTAATGTTTGTGAGTGCCATAAAGGTTACACAGCTGTCTCAAATAAGGATGGTGCCCTGAAGAGTTGTTTAGAGATAAGAAACAATAATGTTACTGGGCTTCATATTGTTTTCTACAGTCTTTTGATTTGTTCTTTAATATTAGTCACGATAGCTGGAATTTCTTTAGTTATCGTATGGTTGAAAAAAACCCATCTTAAGCGATCACACGATATTAACGAAAACAGTTCTTGGCGCACTTCCTTCGCATCGTATAAGGCATATGATATAAAGTAAAGGAATTTACCCAGATAACTCTATAAAATGATAAAATAAAAAAATAAAACAATATGTAGCTTTTTTATTTTATTTCCTGTTAAGTTACATTTTTTTATTTTTCTAGGGTTGGGTGATCTCGGATTTTCTTTACATTAGGCAATGAACTCTATTTGTTTTCTAAGTGCTCAACTGGGAAATAATCCAGAACCTAAGAGATAAGATATTACTTTAATATTGAAATTAATCTAGAATACGAAGCTACAAAATAAGTGCTGTTGAATAAGAAAGTGTGGACTTCCAGAGATCTATATATATATATATATATATATGAATGTTTAAAAAGTCTGTTGGTGCGTAATTCTAATTTCAAATTAATCAAATTAGACTTTCTGTGATTTTTCTACTTGTTTATGTGGTTTGGAAATTACCGCTTCATCTGATTCATAGCTTAGTTTCTCAAACTTATCAACTCTTGTGGCTCTTATATAAATAAAAAGTAAAGTAAAAAGTTAAGCTATAGAACAAATTAAGCACTTTCTTTGTTAACTTTCAATATATAGGATGAAAAGTACTCAACGCTTATAGGATCTATGCAAATATGGATCAGGAGCACAACTTTTGGACACCGCTACATATTGTTGGCTACAGTCTTTTGTTATGTGTTATGTTTTTTGTGTTAGTGGCTATTGTGTTGTATTTTTAAAGAAATTTGTAGCGTATTTTATGCTTAATTCTAGATAAATAAGTTTCATTCATGCAATAAATATGCAGAAATTTGTGTTATTAAAATAAACAAAATATTCTAACGCATGTTAAGATGCTTTAAAATATTTATAGTTTCAATTGTGTATTTTCGTTATACCCTACAGCATAAACACGACTAAAAGTGTAGTTGTATTAATATATGCAACATATTCAACGTAAAACTTCATCCACAAAAAGTAAAGTTTTTAACTTAAATAGATGGAAAAAAATGCAGTAAGCTACAGTGGAGCAAGCTCGACAGTAGGAGACCCAGTACTTTTTGAGTGCAAAGCGTTCACTATTGATTGTTCTTCAATAATGCGTACCAAACAATAGATGGCGCCACTACGAAGTTATTAAACACAGAGGTCGCTAGCGTCTCTTCTTCTTCCTTTTGCCTGTAACATTGTTAGTTGAATAACTTCCGTGTTTATCATCCGATTGGAATGAAATTTTCTGGACAGGTTTGCACTATAGTGTATATTATATGTACCAATAATCAAGGCGCTAGTCTTAAAGGGGCTCTTGTAATTCGACTTTGAAATTTTGTTTTGCAATTTCCGGGGGCGGAGGGGGGCGTGGCAAAAATCCAAAATAAACTTGATCAATGGGAGATATAGATGAACCCACATGCCAAATTTGGTGTCTCTAGCTCTTATAGTCTCTGAGATCTAGGTGTTCATATTTTCGAAATTTTGAACAGCCGTATACTATCCGTTTATTATCCGATCCGGATAAAACTTTCAGGACAGGATTGGACTATAGAGTTTATCATGTATGCCAAAAATCATATCGCTAGCATTAAGGGAGCTTTCGTTATTCGACTTTGAAATTTTGTTTCAAATTTACGTGGGCGGAGGGGGGCGTGGCAAAAATCTAAAACAAACTCGTTTAATGCAAGATGCAGATGAACGTACATGCCAAATTTGGTAGCTCTAGCTCTTATAGTCTCTGAGATATAGGTGTTCAAAAAAGGGACAGACGGACAGACGGACAGACGGTCAGACGGACAGACGGACAGACGGACAGACAGACGGACATGGCTATATCGACTCGGCTGTTGATGCTGATCAAGAATATATATACTTTATGGGGTCTGCCACGCCTCCTTCTGCCTGTTACGCACATTTGCACAAACGTAATAGACCCATTTGTACTTTTTAAAGTACTGGGTCTAAAAATATGTCAAATAAGGTGACCTTCAATAATTAATTCAATGTCGCAATTATCTGGAAAGCGTTGTTTGTAAAGTAATAGTTTTTTAAATATATTAATATGACTGCGTTCTGTTAATTTCAAATTTGTTGACCAGAGAACAGAGTATCCCGTAGTCCAACTTTCCATTTAATAACTTGCTTATTTTGTGATATGTGCTTGAATCTTACCTGCATTTAAACTTTTAGTTCAGTATTATGTTTGCCATTGCGGTTCAGTTGGAAAGCCACTGGCTCAAATGCACTTAGCCAACGCTAAGGGCAATGGCTCAAAAGGATACACATGCATTGCCATGGATGGAAGAAGAGACTGTGAGGACCCTTGGACAGACAAGGCGGTTATGATTATACAAATTTGCTTGTTACCGCAATTGTAATGTATATTAATTTGGATTTTGAACCAGTGCCAAACATTCACTCTGCCCGGATCCGATGCAAAAACTTTGCCACAGACAAATTGAAATTGATATATGTAAATGGGCCATGGGTAAAACAAAAGCCTACTGAAATCAAATGATGGAACACTAAGAGCGCCTTGTGGGTTTAGTTCATAAGCCGAGACGTTATATTGAATGAAAATATTTCTTTTATTTACAAATGTGTTCTCTATTTTTGACGATCTTGAGTTGCTAAAAGTAATAGTATTAAACAGCATTATACAATATTTTGCACATTTTTTTTTAGAAAAATATTATTTTCTATTCATCCATAAATACTATTAACTACTTTTATTATTCTGTATTTATTGTATGTATATCTAACTATTTATTTAGTTTTACTTCACTGTCGTGTAAATAAAACAATAATAGTTTTCCAAATGGACAAAATATATTCCATTTAAAAAGGAGGATTTTGTTTATACAACGATAGCAATATATGTATCTAATAAAAACAACTAATGATAAAAAGCGACTGCCGTTTTAGCGTTTCAAATAGTTGCAAATAAGTTCATTGTTTAGTTATGAATTTCTGCCTAATTTGTTTTTCATTGCAGCATTGAAAAGAAGCATCCGTCAATGACCGCTCAAACAGACACAGCCGAGTTTTGTCTACAAATAACGCATACGCCGCATTAGCCAATGCGCAATCAAACTTTGTATGCGGCAGCCTGGTTGTCGTTGTTGTTTTTGTTGTTGCAGTTGCATCTGTTGCTTAATAACATTTTACCACTGCAGCTGAACACACAATTCTTTTGTGTGTGGGTCTGCCCGGCGAATTAAAATTCAATTTTCATGGACAACGAATGCGAAATGCGTTTTTAAATTGTATTGCAATTGACAGGGAAAACAGGCAGCAACAAGGACAAATTGGCTTCAGCTTGTGCACAAAATGACAAATTTAATATGTCGCTCTTCATTGCAGATGTCTGTTGCAGTTGCAATAGCAACAGTCGCAAGTTGCGACTTGCAATAAAAAAACTTGGCCAAATGCCAGGCAGAAAGCCAGCATAACTTAAGTGGAGAACTTACTGCCGGAATTTGCACACTTATAGACCATGGCTTTATTTGAATGCCGAGGTTCTGTCTGCTGCATTCTCCGCGTTTTCGTTTATGTTTGCGGCTGTGTTTGGATTCATGTCTGAGCTCTGGTATTAAATTTTTTTGTGTGCATATTTCAGCTGCCAAAATTATTTCAATTTAGTTCCGCAAAATAAATTTGCTTTCTTGTGTTTTTTTCTTTAGTATGTTTCTTTATTATTATTTGAGAGTGCTTCCTTCTTAGCTGCGTAATGAAGATAAAGTGTCATAATATTTACTTATGTCCGTTATGTGACTGCAGTTTGGTGTAGTATTCACACAAGCCTTCAAGTCTTAATATCGTTTTACCATCAGGACTTAACTTATCCGATAAAGCGGGTAATAACAGTATAAAGTAATAATAATACAATATTCTAGATAAATGTTATAGTTAAGTTTTAAGTTTAAGTTTTTTAAGTTTTCTTTAAAAACTTTGTCAATTTAATTATTTATGAGGGTATTTTTATATTGCAATTTTAAGAATGTGAGGAACTGTATAAACTGCCTGCATCAAAATAGTACACCTGTACAAAATTAACATTCGTTTATCGTTATAAAGCTACCATAGAAACAATCAACCATTAGTTTGAAAAACTTTATTTTTATTTGTCACAAAATGTGTATATACATTCGGACCAAATTTGATTAAGATCGAATCGATAAGTTGAAATTGAATAAGTGACTCTGAAAGGGTATACAATCTTCGGACCCTTTTCTGTCTTGTTTTTGCAACTGTTACTCATTTCACATTAACTTCTAACTTTATAATAGACTGTCAGCCCTAAAGTTAGCTGTACAGTTCTTACATTCGAGTGTTTGCGCTTTCAATGAATTTTTTAATATGCGCATTGTCCTTTTTTTTGACTACTCCTTTTCCCTTACGCTCCCCGTCTGCATTCAAGAACAGGTTGTATCCTGCTGCCTTAACCTCTAATTGCAACACTGGCCAATGCGCCTTTGGCAAATCCAGATGAAAAGGGCAGTCTCTGCTTTTCTTTCTGCAGGATCTTTGCTTTAGCGTTTCAATTTTAATAGAATTTTTAGTTTATTTACTGCAACAACAATACTTAAAAAAATAGAGCGGAGCTTGAATTGTTATACACTTCTGCTATATTGTTCTAAATTGGGTAGATTATTTATCTGCGGTCCAATTTTTTAAAGGTAAAATATTTCTTAAAATTTATTAAATACTTGGTACAAACAAATTTGAAAACATTTAATCTCAGCTGATCTTTCATTCTTCCCTTCGGTTGTCTTTACTTCAACAACAAAAGCATGATAAATGAAGAATATAAAATATATAAAAATATACCTTTACAGATTTTACAGTAAAACTAAAGTTTTATTTCATCTCTTTTTGTATTTTGCAATGAATACTGGATATTTTCAAGTCGTGTCTTTTATAACATCTATTTTAAAGCTCTGTTTCCATTTGGATTTTTCATTTCTTATTTGACGTCTTGCAGCAACAACATTTCTAAAGTTTTCATTACAGGAAACATAGGACTGCGTTTATTTTGTGTTTTCTTTTTGCTTTCTATTCGTCCATGTAGGTATGTATGTATGTGTGTTAAACTGTGTATGTATACGATTGTGAATGTTGTGGCCCGTGTGTGCGTTTATTTATTTGGTGTACTAAAAAAAATTCGGCATGTGAACAATGAACGAGAATGTGTGTATAAAACGAAACACAGACAAAGAGCTGAGTTTTAACAAAGGGAAGAACACGGGGAGGTGGACGGGACTGGACTCTGGCTAACCGGATGAATGCCTGACTTTTTCGTGCTGGATAGAACCAGTTGACCGTCTGACGTTGCTGATGCTGCTGATGCTTTTCCGCCCGCACGCTTCTTGCATTTAATTTTATTTTGTTGGCCACTTTTTTGGTAAATTTTTAGAGCTTTTATACCCTGTTTAGTAACCTTAAATAGGCTATAATAAATTTTCAAAACTTTGATAGTGTCAAAATATAGAATAAAATCTGTGTCTGCAGAGATACAGACCCAATAACGTTTGATGAAAAATTATCATTCAGTATGATGGTATCTTACGAAATTCGCAGTACGCAGATCTCGTATTGACTCTTACTTTCTATAATAATATACCTACTTTCGGCCAAAAATCCACTTGAAGGATGAAAAAGATTTTGTTTTTGAGGTGGGCACTGCTCACAACCTCTTCACATTGCAGTGCGAATGTATTAAAGTAGTATCTCGTAGTCGATCATTCTCAACAATACCATTCTTACCGATAGTTTTCCAGTTTGTAGCCAGGCTCCATTTCACTTTAGTTTGCGTTACTTTGCTTTTGTTGCTATACAAGTAATTCCTGTGAATATTCGGGCATGGTTTTAATTGCTCCTGACAACGAAACTTTCAACAAATCAGAGCAATGTTTTTCAGAGCGCTGCCACAGTATAAAAACTATTTAAATTCATGTTACTCCACAGATTGAATAATCTACATCGTTGAAATGATTTATGTATAAGTGGATATATATATTTAAATTGGGTGTAATCCTAATGCACACCCACATTAGAAACCAGGGAAATTAATTTAATTTATTTAATTTAAATAAAACAAAATCACAATATTCGTATATCGTTTGCTTTGGAATCATTGCACCTATTTCATTAAAAACGAAACTATAAATCGTGTAAGCCGTTTAAATACAAATGTATCGCAATCGGTCAATATAAAAACATATTAATAAATAAATATGGAACAATTGCTTATGTTTCAAATTATCTAACTTCGAAACGATTCATTCAATTAAAAAACGGAAAGCAATTCATATATTTGTCATTCAGATCAATTGTTCATATATTATATTTAACAAATACTTAAATTGAGCAGCGCATGCCTTTTCTGTACAAAACAATAGCCACATATGCTTTTCAGAAATTCTTAACGTATTTCAGCGTTTTTCTGCCGCGGAATTAATTTCAATTCACCTCAAATGTTTCCACTCCACTTAATGGGAAATGTGATAAAAGGAATTGGACATTATTTTTATGCTCAGACACGCGGCGATTCAATGCATGCTATTGATAAGCGGACAAGAGGACCAAGGACTATCTTGTTTCTCAACACTTTGTCGACTTAAATCCGCAGCTCACGTAACGAAGGGCGTAAGTGGATAAGAGAGGTGGAATGATGGCCTGAAAGGGCATGGAGTGGAGGGGAAGTGTCTGACAGGAAGTGCAGGTTGCTGTGCTGTCATGTTAAAAATAGCAACTTCATTCGATGGGTGTGGCAACTGTACATTTTCCATTACAGAGCCAAGTTTAATGCAATAATCCTCAACGTCGAACGCACGGACGAGTTGATAACAATTTCAATTTTTATGACAAGTCAACTTGCAACGGAGCAACGGCAAACGAGCTGCATTCAATGGCCGATGCTCCGCAACAACAGCAATAATAACAACAATAACAACAACAATAACAACAAATAATAATAACATGACCGATTGCACCATTACCGTTGCCTTTGCCGTTGTCGTTGCCAACACTCGATTTCGAGTCTCAGACTGAGCCGGCGCATTATGATTTATTGCCGTGCAACACGAAAAGTGCTGTTGGAAGTGGGAATGTACCATGTATATGTGTGTATATATGAGTGTGCGTGCATGTGTGTGTGCAGGCGGCCAATTTCAAGAGTGTTGGAGCGAGTGTGGAGAAGCGTTGCTGCCTCAGCCGGGGTATCATTTTTGTGCCAACAATTTTTGGATAATGGCCAGGATACAATCCATAACAGAAACATTGCTGGCATTGCCAAATGCAACAGGATTTCTATATCTTCATATCTCTATGTATTTATCTATATCTGCGTCTATACATACCTGTATCATTATCAATATCTATATGTACTTATATATATATTATATCTATATCTATATCTATATCTATATCTATATCTATATCTATATCTATATCTATATCTATATCTATATCTATATCTATATCTATATCTATATCTAAGTATGTCTATGTCTATATCTATATCTATATCTATATCTATATCTATATCTAAGTATGTCTATGTCTATATCTATATCTATATCTATATCTATATCTATATCTATATCTATATCTATATCTATATCTATATCTATATCTATATCTATATCTATATCTATATCTATATCTATATCTATATCTATATCTATATCTATATCTATATCTATATCTATATCTATATCTATATCTATATCTATATCTATATCTATATCTATATCTATATCTATATCTATATCTATATCTATATCTATATCTATATCTATATCTATATCTATATCTATATCTATATCTATATCTATATCTATATCTATATCTATATCTATATCTATATCTATATCTATATCTATATCTATATCTATATCTATATCTATATCTATATCTATATCTATATCTATATCTATATCTATATCTATATCTATATCTATATCTATATCTATATCTATATCTATATCTATATCTATATCTATATCTATATCTATATCTATATCTATATCTATATCTATATCTAAGTATGTCTATGTCTATATCTATATCTATATCTATATCTATATCTATATCTATATATATATCTATATCTATATCTATATCTATATCTATATCTATATCTATATCTATATCTATATCTATATCTATATCTATATCTATATCTATATCTATATCTATAGTCTATATCTATATCTTTATCTATATCTATATCTCTATCTTTATCTTTATCTTTATCTATCTCTATATCTATATCTATTAAATTGATTGTGCAGTTTATTTAAATCCTCAATTTTTTTGAACTGACCATGGTAGCTAATTTTAAGCGTCAGTGTCCTCGACACACTTTTCAGTACAGATTTTGGTTAACAGTCACGAAATCAATTTGCAAAGTGAATAAGCAAAAATGAGGAGAAGCAAATTGTTTGGAATTTGCATAAATTATCAGCTGGCAATTGAATGGTGAAATGCACAAATTGAAACAATGAACCGACCTTTTGTCGAGCTCTCAACAACTGACAGGATTTTTGGCACAAGAAAGGTCCCGTGGTAGCTCGTATCAAGCTTCAATAAAATCTCGCCGTCTTTGCTTCAATTTGCGACAATTTTCGAGTCGATGCAACGATTGCAGCCTTTGCATGCTTTGGGCTCAGTCGTTGCATTCTGTGTGAGGGACTCTCGCAAATGGTTCGTGACATCAACACAGTAAGACCCACCCAGAAAGAGCTACCCAGATGGGGATGGCTTCGACGGCGGCATATTGAAAAAAGGACGAAATAGAAAAGCAAAACCCAAACGAAAGTCTAAAATAAAACGAAAGGACTTTTGCTTGGGTTGGGTCTATTTTTTTTGCCTTTTCTGGTGCCGGAGTCTGTTCTAAATTGCACTTTATTTGCGGTTTGTTGATTTTATTGCACAACTTTGTTTACAATTCTTCTTAAATTTCATTACACGATCCCAGTGAAACGAACCAAATGAAACGGCCATTCGAGCTGAGTTTGAGCAGAGCTCCAAGCCGACTGACAGACATTCAAAATGAATGACGAAACCTTGATACGAGTATGAATGAATGTTTGAGTAGCGCTGAAACCAACTGCCAAGTAGACTAAACTCTGCACCACTCTGACATGGTGGACACATTTTAAATGGGTCAATGCAAATCAATTTGGAACTGAAACCTTGATCGATGTCGGTTAAATTAATTTTCCATCTTACTTCATTTAAGCTTTCTACTTAATATAATTTAAATAACAATCAAATGTTAGCTAAAGGAGCAATGAATATATGTATTAATCAATTATATAACATATAAATCAATAGTTTTACTGTTATCGACAATTGAATTTAAAACTTTTCTTATAATAATATAGTAATTATGCATAACATAAATAAAATGTTCAAGGGAAGAGCTTAATATTCTTATCAAGTACAAAACTTGATTATGTTACAAGTTCTTTAGAAATAAATCTTAAAAACCATTAAAACGTATTTCTCCATGATTCCGTTTTTAATTTAAACTCGATTGTTAGGTAACAAATAACCTGAAAGTTGTACAGCCTCAAATCGTATATACGTAACTATATTCTTCTATGTTGTTTTAGTTCTCCATAATTCATTGTGCTGATGTGCCTATGTGCAGGGCAGTTAACTTTGATGACTTTAATGCTTGGATGTAATATTTCTAAGGCACGCTATCGGTCAAATCTTGCAGGCAAAGGTCAAATACACTTGAGCAACAGCAAAGTCACCAAGACGAGTTCCAACAGATGTGCGATTCGTGCAAAAATGTTGAACAGAAACAAACAGAACACGAAACATGAAAAATCAAAACAAATAAGCAAACAGGCGGGCAAACAAAGTGCCGAGAAAATTAAATAAAATACACATATATATAAACAGAGTAAAAAGGACAAGTGATAATATAAAAACTCAACACAATGCGAATGTATCCTAGGCACAAGGTAGACACAGAAACAGGGATACAAAAGCCCAGATACAGATACAGGCCACTTTTACTGCGGTTTACGCGCTCTGTGTCTGTGTGTGTGTGTCTGCAACTGAGGGAAATAAAGCTATTGAGTAGTTCGCGATAAAGAAAAGTAACAACAAAGAGCAAACAACAACAATAAGAGCCAATTTGCCTTAAAAAGCCTTATCTGACGTTTGAATACCCTTATTTCTATCCTAACACAATTTCGTTGTTTCTCCAACAATACATCTATTAAGTAATTATGTATATCCTTTCATAAGTAGTTTTTTGCGAAGCTTTTAAAATCCGTTTATCCTTTGAAGTTTTTACTATGTAGCTATGTATTATAACTTTGTACAAATAAGCCTCCTAGTTCTTGTCAACACGGTAACAAAGTTATTAACCTGCTTCGACCGCACACACACTCACACACATAAGCAAAAGCGCAAGCAAAAACAAAGGCAAATAAGCAAAGCCAATAAAGAAGAACCGCCGCAAAGTATGCTGGAAAAAGTTGTTTGTTTTTGTGTATGTGTGTGTGAGTGTGAGTGTGCGTGTGCAAGCGTAACCAAGGACACAGGCCAGTATAACCAAAAATGCAAACATGTTTGCAAGATCCCAGAACATTTCGCCAGCACCTAGCGTCCCCTAATAAACATCGGCCATGTGCACGGTGCGGTGCGTCAGGCGCAAATGCTGTGGCTACTGCCATTATCAGCCTCCATTCATGGATACCAACCAATTCGGTAAAGCCGAAGCATGTCGAACCGAGAACGGCCAGGAGGAGTCGCACGAGCGAAAATAGCAGCTGGGACTGGAGTTGGAGCAGCCTCCCGTGTCCTTCGTGTGCGCGAGAAAAGTTTGACAGCAACTGGAAGTCCAAACAGGGATAAGCACAATGGAAGTCACAGCAGCTGAGAGAGGCGTAAAGAGAATGTGACCAAGAGCGAGCTTAAAGCTCAAGTTAAGAGAAGGCAAACAGCCTACAAGTGGCTTGAAAGAGAGCCGAAATAAATGGAAGCTTGGCCTGCAGTCTATATTGCTATCCCTATTCCTATCTCACTCGAATGATATCTCTTTCTCTTAAACAATTACTTGGTTTTTACTCTCTCGCGCTTTGTGTAGGCGCCCTGTAGTTTTTCGTTTGTAAAAGCCATTTTTCATTCATGCGAATTTACTTTAAATTAATTTTTTTTTGGGGTCATAAATCATTTTTGGCTCTGGACCTACACAGCGGATTGCTTCCAATGTATTTGTATGTGTGTGTATGTGGGAGAGATTGAGTGTATGCATTGAAGTAGGTGTATATATGTGCTCTTCTGCATGAATGAACATGCGTGAATTTTGAAATATTTTAGATAGTTGTGATTGTATTGAAGGATTCTCAACATTTAGGTCAAGTGTGCGTTAGCTCGCAATAAGCTGCAATTGGTTCTAAAACGGTCTTATCCTGACTGACGTGGCTGACTTTTCGATTGAGGGGATATCCTTGAGCTTGTATGGTATGGTTTTTGGTTCGGAAATTATAATGGTTCAAAAATACGAGATGGAAATTTATTACATTTAAAAATTATCCTTAAAGCAGTTCTATATTCCTTTTATAAATGAACAATTTTCCAAAAATATATATTGTTTGTTTACAGATTTCTTTATTTTATAAAAGGGTTTGTTTCAAAATGAATGAATTCAAAATAAATCACCTGGTGCAGTTTCCGAACAGCTCTCATTCAAAAACCAACTTATTATAAATTGAGTGAGCCACAGTGAAAACTCAAAGCTCAGGACCCGCATGGAAGCTGCTCAGAACTATATAACTACCTCAAGTAAAGCTCAATGGAGCTCTCTCACGCAGCTTCCCGAAAGTCACGCACAATGAAACGGAAAAAAAGCAACAGTGAAAGCTTTAGGCTGCCGCCTAAGCCAACATGTGAGCAGTAAAGTCTCTCTCTTTCTGTCGCTCGCGTGATGGTTCCAGACACGAGCAGACTGAGCTCGTCCGAAGCTTTCCAGGCACATTCACGTTTTTAGCATCCCCACGACAACTTGGCATCCAATCGGTCGTCTGCAAGAGATGTTCGGGCGCGAGCTAAGGCTGCCAGCTCGGGTTCGTTCCTGCAGTCACTTCCAGCGTCGCCTGGCTGGCAATTGCGGGCTGTCAGCGCATTCAGTTGGTGTTCCGGTTTCGGGTTGTGCTGTTAGTTGCCTTTTCCTGCACAGAGCTAAGCAGAGTCCAGCGGAGTCTCGCGTCTCGGTCGTGCCTGTGCCTATGCCTGTGCCTGTGCTTGTGCTTGTGCTTGTGACTGTGACTCTGTGACAGTGTATGGCATTGGCATGTGAGTGTGCGTGCTTTCTGTGCTATCTGTTTATGTATATGCGTGTGTGTTTGTGTGTGTGTGTGCTTGCGTGTGTGTGAGTCCTGTCTGTCGCTAACGGTGCGCGCGCGTTTGAGATAGTCCTTGTGTGCGTTCGTTTATGAGTGTGCGAGTGTGTGCCTCTGTGTCTGTGTAGGAGCCAGTGTGTGTGCGTTTATTGAGCACCACAATACTAATACTATTACATTAACACACACACACCCTACATGGCAACATTTAAGCGCACAACAGGATGCTCAAAAAGCAGATATAACCCACTAGCAGGTAAATCGAAGATATTAAACAAATTAATCAGGAACGCCATTTATATAAATATGAATATCTATACACGTAAATACATATATTGTATGCTATATATACTATATCTATCTATCGACTGGGTCCTCAAAGTGCGTGAGAGAGTTTATTTGTGTGTGTGTGTGCGTGGAATTGAACATTTTTGCCATTGTGTGTGTGCGGTGCGCTTTCCAACTGGAGGAAATTGATATTCTTATTTCTTCTTGTGCTTTTTTGCAAAAAATAACGGCACGAGGCTTTCGCTCTCTGCTGCGAGTGAGTGCGTGTGTATGTGTGTGTGTTTGTGCGTGTGTGTGCGTGTGTTTGTGAAAATTCCATCATCATCATCATCATCATTCTCGGTGGTAACATTGTTGTACACATATTTCTTCCTCTGTCCGCCTAGCCCTCCTACCATCTACCTCTCTTGACTGTCTCTTCCTGCCCAACTCTCTATCTCATCATCTATGTATTTTATTTACTGGTTGCTTTTCTTTTTTTATTGCTGCGGAAAAACGAAATGCGAGAAACAAATTGCAAATGGCAGGCAAATTTCTAATTGACCATCAAATAAATGTTTCAAATTGCAGTAGCTTCTGCGATACCAGCAAAGAAAAAAAAAATCAACTCAATGGGTTTCTTTCAGAATTATGTCAAGTGCAAGGTTGTATGGGATGCTTTGTATATATGTATGTATGCTTTAAGTGTGTGAATGTGTATAACAGGTGCAAAATAATATGTGTATAAAATATTATACCAGATATGCATGTATGTAAAGGTATAAGTATATATTTATTACCTTAAAAGGCAGAAAGGGCAAAGTGGGTATAAAATTAGACTTGGAATTGATTTTAAAATTGTCAACAAGTGCGCAATTTGTTAATGTTGCATATGAATATTGGTAATAATCGCTTTAAAGCCCACAGTTTTCGAAAAGCAATAAAGAGAGCTTTTATCTGAGAGCTTTAATAAAAATCAAATATGTTTAAGCTACTCAAATTATGCTATTTTATTTCCGCTTCACTCCAATCTGTAATATAACTAATGGAAATATAATTTATTGGTCTCTTTACAGTATTAATCGTTTAGATCCAGCACTGCAAACAATAAACAACAATATATTAAATAAATCAACTTTAATTAAATACTTATTTAATACTAAGCAATATTTTGATGATTGAGTGAGAAGAACCAAAGTTATTAATATTCGCAAAATCGGGCTTGTGCTTGTGAAACCAAACAAAAGAGAACTGAAGATTATCATAAGATGTGTGTAATAAAATACAGGATAACTGAACACACAGACGGTTACTGAAGCAATTGAAAAAGGCTTAATACAAAACCAATTTACAGGCAGCAAAAACTTAATTCAAACTATCGAAAGATTAATAAATGATTTACATAAATCTACAGAAATGAGAGGACATTTTGAATTTTATTGTAAATATTAAAAGTTATTAAAACCATTTACAAATAATACATATACAAATACAAAATATAAATAAATAAGTAATGTCGAAGATGACGAACACATTTTGTCGCTGAATGAAAAAAACGTTTTTAATATTAATTGTAATACAGCATTTTCTATTATATAGAATATAGTAAACAACGGTAAATAAAATCAATAAGCAACTGAAACACGCACAAGATTGAACAAATAAAAAATACAAATTTTAATTTTATAAGTAACTAATAAATTGGAAGCATTTGATCATTTGCATTGGTGCATTAACTTACTAAAGGCAGTGTGGCAACAATTTCGATGCAAATTTATTCATTATTCGATTATAAAAGACATTCAAATTTTCAATCATTCGAGTCATAAATGAATACATAAATATATATTTTATAATCGCAACTAACTAAACTAAAATAATTAATACAAATAATAATATTAACAATAATAATTAAAATTATAGCATTTAATAATAATAATATTCATAATTGAGCTAAAATCCCTTAACTCATCTACTGCTGTATGAATACAAACCTATTTATACAAATCATAATTGTATTTGAAATGCGCTTAAAGAAGCTGCAGAAAATTTGATAAATTATTTAATAAAATAATAACAAACAGTAAATGGAATATTTATAGTATTCAACTAGATCAAATTAACTTTATACATATACAACACACCCAACCAATTGGAAGCGAAATATTTATATCGATTTGAAAATAAAAAGGTAAGTCAAATAATAAATATATTTAATTATTAGCGTTTAATTTAAATTTGTATTATGGTATACGATTTTCAATATTATTCAATTCATTTTTTGAATAACCTATTCGAATAACCTATTAGAATGACCTGAAAAAAATTTAAGAACACGGGAAAAAAAATCTGGGATTTCAAACAGAATATCTTACCATGCTGATTGGCGTTAACAATAATTGAATTTTATATCTGGAGTAGTTAAAAAAGATTGCCTCTCAGATCTGCTTAGATCTCTTGAAATTGAGTTTCTTTTAACTGTATTATTGTTGTCAGGTCTGTTTGGAAATTGGTTATTTAACTTATCCAAATATATCTGTTCTATTTATCATTTACAATTTTATTTCATGATATTCCAAAATGTACTCACAGAACTACACTATTAAAACCCTAACTACAGGCAATTTTAGCAGCGCATAATTTAACGAAATGTTCCATTTTCAACATTAATGCCCCAGGTGTGTCCCCAAGTAACTACAGCTTTGACTTTGGTTTTTTTTCTTTTTCGGAGGCTTGGATTTTGCTTCTTGAACGAGCAGTTCAAAAGTGTTCCATTGACCTTTGGCGTCCACGCTTGGGGGTATGGGGGATTTAAAGTGGGTACAATGGTTGATTGGGATGGTTGGACAATGCCCATAAGCAAACAGCAGCTACCGCAACTCTGACGACAATAGAAAGCAACGAACAATTGACAAATAAATAACTTGACGCTCGCTCAGCGCGTTTATTTGCTTTAGTGACGAAGCCTGGGCTTGATTTTCATTTTCATTTTCATTTCGCAAACACACACATACACACATTAATACAGATAGAGAACACCCACATACACACATTCACATGCACACTGATAGTAAGAGAAAGAGAGAGAAAGAGCTGGTGGACATTGGTAGACTGTTGCATATTAAAAGTGCCTCAGCTTCCTGTTGTTTTTCTTATTATTTGTTGTTTTATTTCTTTTTTGTTTTTATTTTACAGGCGATGCTCATTTGGATGTCTAAAATCTGTATCTACATATTCTCTTCTCTTCTCTCATCGCCGACGTCGCAAGCTTAGTACTTGCTGTTCTTGCTTTTTTTCATTAATAATATGACACAATTCCTTCAGCATTGTCCTGGCCAGCTGCGCCTGAGAGCACTTTTGGCTTTGACGCCTCCTTATGCTCATTATGCTCATTTGAGGCTTTGTCTTCTAGTCCCGCGCTGGCAGCTAACGTCTTTTGCCTTTTCTTTCATCATTCATTCATGCAACATTCACACATACACACACACATCCACACGCATACACAAGCACACACGTACAGAAACTCAGATACATCAGCAAATCCAAATGCAAACAGAGGCAGTGAGAGGACCCAAAAAACAAAAGTGCAATATTCGTGGATATATGGATGTGCGTGGATATGTATGTACAAATTTCAGATACTCTTTCAAGAAAGTGGGAGTTCAACAAAAACTATAGCATACTTTTAGGTCAAGTATTGTCTAATATGGCTTGCAACTGATTTATTTTCAAGCTAATAACAAAAAAAATAATTGGAAGCACATTATGTAGCCCATATCAAGAGAAACACACTGATACCCTGAACTCAAATAAATTGTTTTCTTGTTAAGTGCATTGAAATATCGGTATAAAGTTCTGCTTTTACTTTTATTTGTTGACTGTTGTTTGGCCGACGTCCTTAATTATGTGCCAGCCATGACTGACTGTCACAGTGCCACAGTGACTGAAAGGACTCACGCACACATTGGCATACTCCAGGGCAGATCTGTCAGGCTCAACGGTGTTCGCGACTCATCGTCATCGTCATCGTCATCGTCGTTGTTCTGATGTGTCATGTCGGAGAGACTCGAGACTAAAGTCCTTGTTGCGCTTGTTTTTATAGCTTGTGTTTGGCCGTTGTTGATGAGTGTTGTCGCCTTACTGCTTTGTAGTTGTTCTTGTTGCTGTTATTATTATTATTGTTGTTGTTGTTGTTGTTGCTGGTCGTTTTTGAAGTGCGCCGTTGTAGTGGGTGTCATGTCCGTTTAGTTGTTGTTGTTGATGTTTGCCTGGCACTTTGAGGCGACGCCGCCTGCTCACTGCTTATTTATGTATGAAGGACCTTAAACTTTCTTGCAAATGAAAATGGCCGCGCACGGAGATGAAGAAGAACAAGAAGAAATATATGATGAAAGCAAAGACAAAGAAACAAAAACAAGTTTTAGAAGTGAGCATCTATGAGATACGCTGTAAATATGTATAACTAAGTAGTTATGTACACATTTCTTACCCTTCTGTAAGAATTATATAGTGTGAACATTTTCAAAATATTAATTCCAAATTTGATAGCACTTAATAAATACAAAGTAACACTTTATTTTAAATAGACTTGCTGTAAAGCAACAATTTAGTATTTTTAGATCAATTTTATTATTATTATTATAAGTATTATTATTATAAGTATGAGTATGTATATACGCTTTTATTAAGGTTAATTTCCTCTGTCGGTCATATAAAGTTTCACACGTCAAGCTACCCCTTTCATAGGCACTGAGCATGGGGTATAGCCATCTGCGAAATGGCATAGCTACCTTTTAATCACAGACGGCGACACAGCTTCCTACGTACCATTTGCAAAGTTTCTCACGTGTGCCAACATCCTAACTGCTGCTTTTGTTGTTGTAAGCGTGGCAGCAACAAAAAGCTTAGAGACAATGCAAACATTTTTGTACCATGACGGCTTTTTTTTTATAACCTTCGCAACCGAAAATGAGAAAAAAATTTAAGGTTAAAAAATATTGTTGTATTATTATTGTGCCACTTAAGTTAAAACTAGGCCAACGTAGAGCCTGTCCCCAGTTAAAAGTGTGAAAAGGTCATAAGAAATTTTGAATTCGTGGACATGCTGAAATGTACTTATATATGTGATACAAATGTGATAACAAAGTTAAACGTAACGTATTTTCTATATTTAAGTGAATATATGAAACTTTGGTGCATAAAACCACGAGTTTGTCAACGAATAATATTTTTCTAGAATTATTTAAGAACGCAAACACTTGATAAATGAGAAACTACATATATTGAGACACATAAATTTCACAGGAGTGAAGGTTGTGCGGATTCCGCTAAAACATTACGTATATCCTTTTTTAGGTCACTTAAGGCCATTTATTTAATGTTTATCAAAGGTCTCAAATACCTATCCGAGTAAAAAACTGACGTAAAATGTAAATAAATTAATGTTAATTTCAAAGATATCTATGAAATAAAGCTTAAATGGAAATTATAATTATTATTATTTGATGTGTTTTTATCATATTTGTATCATATTATATTTTTGATTTGTAAGGAGAGATAAGTAGTGTAGCATAGAGAAATTACATAATAAATTGTCGAAATTATAATTTTGTGATTTTTATTGCTGTACTCATTATCTTGATATTTTTTTTTACTTTTTAGTGCTTACTTGGGAATATTAACCAATTCATAATTTAAACGATTGCTTAATCATTTGGGAACTGCTTACACTGTGTTCTAACTTAGCTTGAACTCTGACTCTGATTGTGAGACACCTCAACACTTTGGTAGTTAAACTGTCTGTTCACATCCACAATCTATCCCCTCTCCCTTGCTCCATCATACAGTCCCTTGGACCAGCCAGTTACGTGTCTGTGCATTGAGCACCAGATGTCACATGGGGTTGGTAAAAGTTTTCGGAGCTCGTAACTTGGATAATTTAACAGTTAAGCAGAGGGACACAGATAGAGAGAGAAAGAGAGAGACAGGGGGATATAGAGATGGAGCGGAAGAAACGTGGATAGGGAGTAGAGGGTAACGGGGTTATAATGGATGTACCTTTCGTTCTCTACGTGAGATAATGCAAATTTATGGCTGGCAATTAGCGGGTCGCGAATCGTAACCAAAGCCAAGGTAATAACTCAAGCGAACGAACTTGGACTAGCCCAAAGTTTTAGCCTAATTGCAGTTGGCAAACGTGCAAAATCTCGGCCAAAAGGGAGCTCAATGTGCAGAGGTTGCTCAAGTAGACAATGACAAAACCAAAATTCAGTTAGCAAGTCCTCTAACCATTAATTATCAAAGGCGGCGGGTCGCATATGTGTGCTAACTCGGGCACAAGCTACAGATACAAATATACTTCTAGTTCAACATAGATGTAGATACAAATACAACTACAGATACACATCCAGCTACAGATACAAAACAAAGCAAATGCTGTGAATGCGGGCGTGGAAAAAAGCACAATCGCCGACTGAGGCCGTTCTGTTTGTGGCACATGCCCCAAGCAAAAGACTACCACTGAAAATGTATCTAGCTAGCAGTTACACTTTTCGCACGCAGTCACAAAGGCAACGTGTTGTATCTGTATCTGTATCTGTATTTGTGTCTGTATGTGAACATGTATCTGTTAGCTACACATCGCAAGGCATCAGTTGCAATCTGACTTCAATTCAATTATTTTAGATTAGAATGTGACTGTGTCACAAACACACAGCCACATACACACAAACTCTCTCTCTCTCTCTCTCTCACACACACAGACAACACACACACGCACAGTCTTGTTTCTATGTCAGCTGTCATTCATCCGTTCATATGTTCATTTTGTTGGCTTGTTGGAGAGACAGGCAGATTGGAAGACAGAACGCAGGATACGTGCCCCGTGACGCCTGTTTCTGCATTGACAGTTGATGCCTTATGTCCGTCAGCTGTGTGAGTGCGAGTGGGTCCTTAAAAAATGTTAAATGTTTGAGCTTTAAAAATGTACAAACTATTTGAGATCTACTAGGATTAACTTTCAACTAAATTTGAGTCATTCTAGACTTAAGTAACTTATATTATTCTTTATAAACTAGAAAAGACAGCTGAATTTTTATCTATCTGATCTGTGAATTAATTATTCCTAACAGAATGATAGCTAAATAAAAAACCCAATTTCTATCAGTTATTCTAACCTGTTGTAAATGCTTGATAATGAATTTAAAATCTATCCTTGCATCCTTTGTATACCCGTTGTGTCAACTATCTGTCTCTTCTCTCTCGACTTTCTCTGTTCTAATGACTTGTTTTCCAAGCAGGTAAAACTGTGCGCTACAGGTAGACTCTGTTTATGTCCAAAAGGTCCAAGTGATTTTCTTTTCTTATTTTTTTATTTATGTTTTTGAATTTTTTGCTTATATTCTAACCTTAATTCAGAATCATTTTTCCCAGGGTAAATGCTGATAAAATGTTTGAGCTTGAAGTTCTCCTTATCGAATCATAATAGAGAGCAAGAATTATAATTTAGTTCCGCTCTGACGCCTGCTTGTGACTCATGTAACAACGCAGTTGAGATACAAATGTATATTGTATTTAGTGTAGATGCAGCTATTTTTCAGCTTATCAGCTTCTTTTAATGCGGGCGACTTCAGTGCGACTTATTAAGCGGGTATTATGATAAACTCAAGCCAGCATTCAGCATTCATTGTCTGTTGATGCAGTAATAACAGCTGATTGACCCTTGGCGGCATCGCTGCTTACACTATGCTACGAGATATGTTAAGTAGTTGAGCATACACTGATAAGTCCTAAGAATTTAATAAGATAAATTTAATTGATTGTAGGATCACTAATGATATAATTTGTATCTTAAAGTTGACTCAACGATTTTCTGAAGTATATAATTATGTAACATAAAGTGTAATTAAATTAGATTATTTGTTTTGTAGTCTACTGTATGAATGTTGTGATTGGTTTGCTGCCAGACTGCCTGCTTTCCTCTACCTCCTGCCGATGCGTAGCAACCCTCGGTTATCAGAGGCAACTGAATAGAGCAAGGGTCGGTCTCAGCCTGGGACTTACTTATCTAGCCAGCGGATGTTGTTGACATTTGAGGGATTTGGGCAGCTCTCGAGCGGGCATCGATTGCCTGCACAGTTTAGTTGTAGAGTGAGTCTCAACTTGAGCAGTTCAGTTCAGTTCAGTTAAACAAAGTACAAAGTGAGAAATGAAGCAAGAGATAGTTTCTTGGGGTCTCTGTGTGTGGTTGTGGTTATGGTTGTGTCTCTTGGGCAGCGGTGTGGCACTCAGAGAGCATTACTGTGAGCGCAATGTTTCAGTTAGCAGCATAGTGCCAGTGACCAAGCAGCGTACGGTGCACAAAATACCTCCCAAGTGGAAGGTTTGGAAGAAGGCAGAGCAGAGAACAGAGACTTATCAGACGATGGAGGAGCAGATTAGCTATAAGGTGGTCTCTGAGTGCTGCCCGGGATATCTGCAGGTGGAGTCGGGTCTCTGTGAACCCATCTGCGAGCGTGGTTGCCCTGCATTTGCCAGCTGTGTGGCACCACAACGTTGCCAGTGCACACCAGGCTATGTCTCCGCTCTCGACCATCGTGATGGTAGCCATTACTGTGAGCCAATCTGTGAACGTAGCTGTCCAAGTGGTTCCGAGTGTGTGGCTCCCAATACATGTGCCTGCAGAAAAGGTTACAAGGCTCAGCAACCCACTGGCCATGCTGTGAGTGCACCCTGTGAGCCCACTTGCCAGCTGGGCGATGGCTGTGCCAATGGCAGGTGTATCGATGTGGAGCACTGTATCTGCAATGAGGGCTTTTCGTGGAGTATGCTAATCCACAGTTGTGTGTCCTTGAGCGATGAGGAAGTAGCCTGGCGGGATGAATTACTAGCACTACAGTCCAGTACAACAACGACCACAGCAGAGACTGCAGAGTCAGTTGTTGCTGCAGTTGCTGAAGATTGTCCCATAGGCTTTGTTCTCTATGTGGGCGAATGCCGTGCCGAGATCTTTGAGAGCAATGAGTCAACAGCTAAGGACTGTCGCAAGACTGGCTGTGGGCCACATCAAACCTGCAATGAGCTGGGTAATTGCAGCTGCAACGCTGGCTATGTTCAGGATGAGAAGAAGGAAGAAGTGAATTCGACGATTTCGTGTCATCGTAGTCTACTCGGAGATATCCTGAGCATCGATCAGGCCGCCGATGACGAGGATGACCTAAATATGTTCACCATTCCAATTCTATGTGTCGCCTCTGGAGTGTTGATCGTTTTGCTCATTGCTGGTTTGGTCACTCGTCTGCGTCGAGGACGTGTCGGAGATCAGAATAATGAGTCACAGCCCAAAGAGGCGGTCCTGCAGTGCGAATTCAAGCAGAAAACTTGCGATGTGGATGATTGGGTGCCATAAGAAGATTATGATGTTTGAAATGGGCTGTGCTAGTAGAATTTCATTATTAGTTGATAAGATTGTCATAACAAATACATTATAAACTGTTTAAACTAAATGTTTGAAGTTTGTTTATTGATAATCAAAAAGAATACGTCCCCAGCAGAGAAAATCGAGCTACTTTATCATTGTCTTTCAAAATGAACCATTATTTCCTCTGCACTATTCTCTCTTTATCATGTTACTACAGTCTGGATAGAATTTGTGCTGATGGAAGAGAGGGAGAGAGATAGAGAGACACAGAGACCAAGAGGTAGTATTCCCATAATTCCTATTCTCTGCGTGAGTTTCAGTTGGTCTCTTCTTATCCCGAATATGGGAGTATAAAACATATGATAAAACTTATAGTATGAAATAAGGTTGAATGAACTGTTGCAGCTTCTGAAACTAATACGGTACATCTCCAATTCATTAAATGCTTCAAGAATAATTCAATGGAATACTGTCATTCTTCAAAAATTAAAGTACATTTTCAAGGACAAGTTGATAAACAGACAATACATAAATAATATACATATATTATCGGAGGGTTCAAGAAAACAATATCTCATTTCTCCCACAAACCTTTGAGAAAAATAGTAAAATGTTATAATTGTTGCTTTATCTTTTTTTAACATTTTAATTTATACCATCAGCACAATTTTTCTACATCATCTAGAGAAAACATAAAAGTTAATGTTTAGTGAAAATTAATTAATATTTTATTAAGCATTTCGTTAACTGTACGATTTTTTTTTATAACAGTGAGGAACATTCTAAAAATATGCTCAAAATATTACTGAGCAGTCAAATGCGATTACAGTCAAAAATATTAAAAAATTTATAAAAAAAAGAAAAGACAAAATGAATGAAGGCAACTTAAAAGTATCTAAAAATATGCCAACACACTCACAAAATCAGACACACACACACATACACAAATATACATACAAACAGCAGCTGTCACTCTCACTAATGTATTTGAGAGTTTTCGAAGCCAATGCTTTAATATCCCATAGCAATTCTTTATCAGCTGCAGCTATATGTATGTATATGTATATGTATGTGTGTGTATCTGTAGCTTTAGCTGTATTTGCAGCTGTATCTATATCTGTGACAGTGACACAAAGATCTTTTAGCCATAATCGCTGCACATTTATATATTTTTCGCACTAAGCCAAATGCTAAACATGCAGACACCACAACAAATATACCCACAAAAAAAAAAGACACTCAAGTCCAAGCTGGAGCTTTAAAGTGCGTAAGAGAGAAAGAAAGAGTAAAAAAGAGAGAAAGTGCGTAAGAGAACGATAGAGAAAGTGCGTGAGAGTGCGTAAACTTTGACAAGCGGCCAGAAATCTTCGAAAAAATATTAAAATAAAGAAGAAAAAATAAAAAACAACAACACAACCAATTTCTGACAGTAACTCCCTCTTAGATACCCTTCCGTTTTGCCCCCCTCCATGCCTGCACATTTCCTGTGGCGTTGGCGTTGCCTCAGAGCAGCAATAAGGATACTTAAAGCTTCTTTAATTTTTATGTTGTTTTCTCTTCTCTTTGTCGGCGAGCTGAGTGCGTCTGTGCCTCAGTGTGTGTATGTGTATGTGTGTGTGTGTGTCTGTGTGTTGGTGTGCCTCACCCATTCTCTTTGATTGCTTTTATCTGTGTGTGTGTGTGTGTGTGTGTGTGTGTGCTTAGTTTGTGTTTGTATTGGTAACCTTTGCTGGCTATGCTAACATTTTGCGTGGGACGTTGCCCAAGGACATGGACTCGTTGCCCCGTTTGCCATTTCACTTTACTATCGCTCTGCCTCTTCCTCTGCTTCATCCTCCAACTTTGCTTATTCTCTTCTTACAAATACATACATACATATATTTCTTTGTAGTATTTCTCATAGCTTCGTTCTTTTCTCTGCCCGCTGCTTACTTAGTTATTTATTTATTATTTGTTGTTTGCAAAATATATTTTTTGCCAAGCTCTAAAAAACGTGCCAAGTGCCAAACTTGCTCGACCAGCCCAATTTGCATTTAATTGAATTAAACCTTGAGCAGAACTGTAAAAGGGTAAATTTTTATAGAAACTCGAAACTCAATTGTTTCGAAATTTTATAGAAAGTCAAATGATTACAAAGTTAACGCTATCACTATCAAGCTTCACACACCCTTATTAATTGATAATATTGGGCTTTTAGTGATGTAAATCCAAAGTAAACATCAATTTAAATAACGCTATGGGAAAATTGATAAGTCGACAAATCGGAAAGTTCTACATATATTAATAAGTTTTCATACCAAATTCTGAATATTTAAAATAGTGGTTTGTAACACTTGGGTTTACTTATGGCCATTAAAAATTAGAAATTGTCAGGACTCATTAAAAGCCCAGCTTCGTTTTTGTTGCCTTTGAAATTTTGATACATTTGTAATGCAGCGAATTCAATAAGGATTAAAGAGCTTCTTAGGTATAATCACTTTTTTAATATATGAAAAATAGGCATGAATGAAAAAATTTCATATAAAAATAACATTTACGAAAATTTGTTTGGTTTGCAAATGGTATTATAGTTTTGGGTACATATATAATAATTTTTTACGCAAAATACATAGGAGGCATGACAGATTCCATAAAATACAGACCATCTTGATCAGGACAACTAGCTGAGTCGATATAACCATGTCCGTCTGTTTCTTTAGAAACTAGTTTCTTAATAAAACTTAGTAAAGGATCTTATTTTTGAGGCACGAAGTGCAGTATCATATAGCTGCCATATGAATGACCGGTCAAATAGCAGCCTTTAGTATGCAATTTGTTTATTTTTATAAATAATACACAAACTGTTCATTCGGAGTTGACGTACCAAATATTTTTTATTTGGAAAGACAATTGTTTTTTTTCCTAGAGAGCATTAAGTAATTTGTTCAAAGAGTTGGATGCCGCTTTTTCCAAATATCGTGTCACTTGGTGATACCAGGACAAAAAAATTACTTCTCTTTCGAGCAAAACTACTTAAAAAGATATTTCAGCACATCCTCTTAGGAATTAAAGTGTAGTTGACAGTTGACCGGGATTGACCCACGGTCTTTTGAGTTAAGGATTCTAAAAAATATATCCATTCTCCAACGCAGGTTATAATCCAATATGGGAACGCCTAAACCTTTTGTCTGGCAAGCAAGCTGTCGCATGTGTTCTGATGTCGTTCCATCTGCCATTTTCATTTGAATCTTTTCTATGGCACTTGGGCACAAGAAAATGTCTGCCCGAGTAACACCCAATTGCTTGCCAAGAATTTGTTGAGATTGGGTATTGTCCTTGTCCAATAAAGCCTGCAATAGATGGATTCATTTCTAGTCTAAATTGTTTCAAGTGGAAAAATGGCGATGGAATTAAATGAATATGATATTATCTTTTACAGAATCAACCACTAATTTCCGCACTGATATTATATTTGAAAAAAAATGTATTTATTTAAAATGAATTCCGTTGGAAAGTTTGAGCACTATCAATGGGGAATTTTGTATCCTGGATAATATGCACTTAACTTTTATGTCATTGAATTTTATTTCAATTTTCTGAAAGCAATGCAAACCAATATCAAAAGTGTAATGTTTTTGTGTTGTATTATAATGTTCATGTTGCTCGGAGACTTACGGTATATTTATTGTTTGCTTTACGACCCTCAAATGTATTTGTTAAGCGCAAAAGTACTCCTAGCAATCAGGCTTAAAGAAAAATAGCTATTCCCAAAGTTGCAGCTTATTTCAAGATTTTTCTCAGTATCTTTTTTGGTTTATTTCGTTGTTGTTATTATGATTGCTTTTATGATAGCTGCAGAACTTTAAATTGTACTTGCAGTGATAAAAATGAGGTATGAGAGCAACGCCCTGTTTCGTTCTGGGAAATTTCTGTGTGTACTTGTTGATGCAGCTCACACCCATACACATACACATTCCATTATACTTAACTGCATCTGCAAAAATGCATTGTCAGAAAGTAGGTCGCTGCAGTTGTTGCTCTTGCTGTTGTTGTTGTTGCTGTTGTTGTTGTTGCTGTTGCTGATGTTGCAGCTGGAAAAGGGAAAAATGCAAAACAGCAGCAGCCATCAAATATTAACCACTAGTTGCACACGGCATGTAGCAGAGGAATGCCACGCCCACTGACGCCCAATTAACTGGCGAGTTTTGGTAGCTATTTTATGCGTCGAAGTTTTTGCCTGTCCACAGATGAAGGTAAAAGGGGAAGGTAGTGGCTGTGGCTGCAACTTCAGTTTGCCACTTTGCAGTCACGCCCAGTTTAACAGCAGCCTTAGTCGCTGCTACAGCAGCAACAACTCAGCTGACCTATTTTTGCCACACGCATACTCACACTCAGATTCACACACACACACACACACTCCTACGGATTTTCAAATTACTTACAGCAAAGCGAGAGATACACACAGATACATGCAGCAGCCACGCCGAGTGCATTGCGTATACGCCGTGTGCTGCACAGCTGTGTATGTATGTGTGAGTGAATTTATATTCTCAGGTGGATGTGTGTGTATTTCAATAACGATGGCAAACGTTGCTGGCGTTTTTCATAATTTGCAAGCCATGTATCCTGCATTTTATTGTCAAGCTGTGGCAAGGCTTCGCCTACCAGGCGCACTGCAATTAAACACATATACACACACGCAGGTAGGAGAGAGGATCAGGAAGAGTGAGGTGTATTATGCATACTCCTAATGCATGCGCCCTGAAGTATGTTAATAAGTTTCGCATTACCAATGCGCGCGGACGAGTTGAGTTTGGGTTTTTATTTTTCCAAACAGCTTCTTACAGGAAATGCTCATAAACTGCACTTTATATTAGGCTCCATATGTGTAGGTAGTGTATGCGATTGTGTATGTGTGTGTGTGTGTATGCTGACATTCATAAACTGCCGCGGGCATGTCAGAAAAATATTCACATTTTTATGCTAAAATATTTTTGCAGCCTGACCTAAAAAAATCGTTAAATGTTTGAAAAGCGGTTTCGCTTTTGCTCTACCTTTCCCCCTTTTGTACACCACCACCCCTTGTCTTCACAGTGTGCTGCCTTTTAGAGACCAAAGTGCCCAACCCACAAAGCATTTAACTTAATGCACGTGGCACTCACACACACAATCATATATATTTCTCAAAATGTGGTTTGACAGGTTAAAATACTTTGGATGGGAAGAGTGCTCTGCCAGAGAATAGAAGGGCGGAAAGGGAGGAGAAGAGGAATAGCAGTGTGGCATCTTGTTTGAGATGAGTGAAACTTTGTGGTTGCTTTAACTTATTTTATGCATATATCATGTTTAAATATATATCTCTCAACTAACTAAAATAACTATTAAAGGGAGCCAAATAGTTGCTTGACCAAATATTCGCCAACAATTTGAAATTTAACAAAACAAGCAAGTATTGCATCGATTTTGAAAAAATACTACAGTTCAGCGTAGGATGCTAAACACTGGTACTAAAACTTCGAAAAGAAAGAAGATTGGGATAACTTTCAAAGCTGATTGAATATTGGCTTCAAGAATAGAATGCATTTTCGTTTATATACTTGCTTATTTGTAATAATTGTAAAAATGAGAGATAGGGATATGATATATTAAATTACATATTAATGTAAATATTTACATAGTTGCAAAGTGTTATGGGAGTTTATCTTTTAATGATTTTGCGTCTTTATCCTTTTCCTTTTATCTAAGTAGCACCTTAAAGTTTCCGTGGCTAAAGTGATGAGCCTTTTAGTTGGTTTGGGTTCGGATTTTGTCTTTGGTGTGGATTATTGGGGTAAAAAGCTTTTAAGCTGACTGCAATTCCCAATCGTGACGAGGAGACTGTGTTAAGTGAATGTTTAATGCGAACATAATGGTTGAATGTGTGCCGTTAACACCTCTCATAAAGTTAAAGCTCAACTGCATTTACAGTGTGGCACAAAAAGGTAACTCCTAAGTCCCATTCTCATTCCCCGGAATGCGTCCCCACACTCAAATTAACAATTTGCTCTGCGACTGCCTCAATTAGAAGATAAATGTTTGTGTATACCAAGAAACTTGCCGAGCAAAAAAGGTTACCGAGCTCCTAACACACATAAGCGCACACATATTCGAGTATGCATATAAAATTATGCTGCAATATTTTGTAGTAGGATGAAGGGAAAAGGAAAAGAGAACGCTAAGCCGCCAAGCTGTCGGGCTGCCGGGCTATCGGGCTGCCGGGCTATTGCGGCTTTGGCCAACATCTGCGCGTCAAATAACTCAACTGTGCGTTGAGCCGAGTTAAAAGCGGGTGAACGAGTAGAAGGGGGAGTGGTGGTAGTCGCGGAGAGGGTGGCTATAACTTGCCTCTGTAAATGTTTGTGCAGCCAACGGTAAGGATGTGGGGCATGTCGCGCATTTACACGGCACGACAACCTCGTCTCCTCTCTACCTTGCCACGTCTACACGTTGCCTGATTATTGGAGCAAAAATTAATTGAAAATGTTGGTCAATTGCCTCGCAGGAAACGTTGCCACAAGACAAACCCCCCTTCGTCCCTTTCGTCTACCACTGTCGTCAATCCCCGCCAATAGCAATCTACGCAGCCTTACCCTGTGTGTTTATTCTGTGCAACAAAATGTTGCTTATTACTTTATATTATTTATACAACGCTGCAACGAACTTTGCTGCATGCCTCGTTGAAGCAACAACTACAACAGCAAGTTTTTATAAATCATCCCCCGGCACGGCATTAATTAGTTTTAATAGAGTTTGAGGCAAGCCGCGCATTATTGGAAAAATAGATAATAGTTAATGTTGCAGCTGCAACAGTTTAAAGTATTTAACTTCTTTTTAGTTTGTCAGTTTAACAAGAAATTAATCTATTGAATAAATTTGGAGCAAGTTTTATTTGTGGCCTGAGGCAGGCTGTCCGAGCTACTTTTTGTTCCCTGCTACTCTATTCATTTTGTTGAATGGATTATGTAGCTTATTTTGTTAACTCACTTCACAATTAATTAAATTGCATTTATGCATCTTTGAATAGAGCTTAAAAGCTTTTTATATATATTAATTATCTGCTGTGAAAGTTTTTAATTTATCTACAAAATGAATAATGTTGAATACGAAGATAGATGAGAGTTTTGTAAATGTCCGATAATTTGAATATTTTGGAATGTATCTGAGGTGAAAGAAAGTAGAATGCAACAAAAGATTCAAGCGTTATCTCTTATCTAAAATTTGTAAGTGTTTAAATTTGATGGCGTTTGAAAGATAATTTATTTAATTGAAAATTAGACTAGAAAACTAAGAAAACAAATGAATTCATTGCATTTAAGAAATTGTAGAAACGTTCAAACCACAGAACTTGCACTGTAACAAAAAATTTTTTTAATAAGAATACACAATTTATTTTTAGTTAGTACTTATATACTTTATTACAATTACATTTAAACTTAAAAACTCTTTTCGTAAGTTCTTATTGCGATTAGGAAGAAATGTCTTACATAAATATAACCAAAATTTTAAGAGTTCTATTGATACTTGATGCATGTAAGACGAGAATCATTGGCCGTCTAAAATAAAATGAGTGCCTCAGAGTTTGTTGTGCTTTAATCGATTTATTATATTTCGTATCTGACAAGACGATAATATTGTTATAACTACTATTAAAAAAATTATACTTAACTTAGGCAAATTGTTCATATTAAATAGCTCTAAATTAATACATCAGTTTGGGCTTGTAAGCTTTAAAATCTAAAGTTAACCTATTTGTTTATAGAATAAGCTCAAATGGTAGCTCGTATGCATACTTGGGGAAACCAAATGGTATTGCATTACAAGACTGATAATGATGCTGTATGATGCACAAACATACTGTGATATAGGGGTATATAAATTCTAACTCCATATTTACAGTACATAATATACATACATATACTAGGGTATAAACCGCAACTACAAAAGCAATCAAAATCAAAATGAAATTGCTTACAGCTTCCCGCAACGTGCGGAGCACACACACATACACACATACCATTGCCCTCGAAACTCAACATGGAGGACAAACATTAACATTTCTATGCTTGCCACAGCCTATAAGTAGGCAACAGAAAAAAAACATAACAACTCGCTGGCAACGAAAGGAATTTCCAGCAGCATCCAGGGATAATGCCAGAGTCGAGCTTTTGCCAGACTCGTGACTGAACAGAATTTGAAAGAGAGCGTAAGAAGGAGAGGAAAATATAGAAAAAGAGAGATAGAGAGCGACAGAGCGAGAGAAAGAGAGAGCCAGTTCGCGCTCTTTTTGATGTAAAAAGGCACCAATACTAATTCGATTTGTTGTTAGCTGGCCCTGTGTGTGTGTGAGTGAGTGTGTATATGAGTGTTGTGCTCGCTCTTTAAGTGTTTGTTTATGCGTGTGTTTTTTTGGCTTTGGGCCTACCTAATAAAACTCATTAAAAAAGCAGCAGAGCACCCACGCGCGTGGCGACTAAAGAGTCGGTGAAGCCCACGCGGCGTATGTGGAATATTTTTATAGCTCTTCTTTAGACCTTTTGCTGCTGCTGCTGTTGTTATTTCTAGTTTGTTGTTTTTGCTATTCTCTAAAGTTGTTGTTATTGTAGCTGTTGTATGGTTCGCATCGTGACATTTATTTTAACTTAATTTATTTTTGCGCCGTCGCAATTTTGCAAATTTCCACACAGTCGTTTTCCCATTTTCTGCGCATCTTCCTCCATCTGCCATTTTCGGCTTTCGCTTTTTCGTTCGTTTATTTGTGTACATACATATTTATTTAGCAGCATCTCCCTCCTTTAACCTCTCCCCCAGATTTCTGCCCACCCCCTCTCATTCCATCGCTTTGATACACGCTTCCAGCTCATTTGCCGCTTCGACGACAAAATTTCAGTTTTCAGCTTTGGCTCTGTTAATGTGCCCTGCATGCCTGCGGTGTGAGTTGAGGAGTAGTAGCAACGGGAACCAGAGCGGTGAAGACAGAGGTGTACAAATATTGGGTACAGTGATTGCTGTGGAATAGGAAGGACAGTGTAGGGGGCGGGAAGTGGTTATACTGAAGTGTTTGTATGTGAGCAGCTTTAAGTGGCACCAGAGCGGATAAGGCAGTGGGAACGGTGAGGGCTGCTTGTCAGCAATTGAAAATATGGGTCAAGTTGTTGTAGCCTGTGCTAAAAATTAAGTCGTCGCCGTCGCAGTCGCAGTCGCTGTCGGCGTCGCAGTTCGCGTAGCAGTCAATGTCTCCGTTGCCGTTGACGTTGCCGTTATAGCAATTATTGCTGTTGCCCATTAAGGGTTAATCCAATTGCCTTATACAGTACAGAAATAAATTTCTAAAAGAGTGTGTGTGTGTGTGTGTGTGTGTGTACATATGTTGTGCCAGCATCCAAATGGTTAAACTCTTGACCATTCTCTTGTTGTTCTTGTTGTTTGTGCCCTTTTTGCTAGCTATTTTGTGGTTAGTTAATCGTCAACAAAATATGTTTATTTATGATTGCAGCTGCCAAATTTCATTTATCCCTCGTAAATTGGAGTGTAAGGGGTGTGTTAGTACAGCAGCTGGAATTATAACGAATTACATGAGTCTCAATCATCTTGGGAAATGTTTTTTTGTATTATATTTTATTCATTGTATATTTTCTATTTTAGATCCACATATAATTACAAAACATTCTATGTTACTTGGCTTATCGATAATAATTCGATATCGTCATTCATTTTCAGAGCTTAAATGTATTATCGTTGGCTTTGTGTATTATGTTATTAAAAAGAAAAAATAATTAGATGCGTCGCTAAAGGATTTTCAGCGTTGATTTTACAAAAAAATATACATTATACTTTGGAGCTTTACGTAGAAAGTGTTGATTCGAATTTATATTTGAAAGTACTTTCATGAAAGAAATAAAATAGAAGTGTTATATATTAATATTATATATAATTATTAGTCAATAATTTGAGTTTTAATTCAAACAAAAACATTAATTATTGAAATTATGCATTTATTTCATTAAAAATAAATGATATGTGTTTAATCCAATTAAATGAACTATATTTAAATTTTTCAATTAAATGATTATACATCATGCAACAAATATTTTAGTAATTGTAGCAGCACCAAAATATGTTCTTGCGTTGCTAGAGATTTGTAGAGATTTGAATATAAAACTTAGGACTCAAAAAAGTGTATCCACTTTAAGTTTGAAAATTTCAACTGCTTTACTTTGTTTTAACATCAATGGTTTTTTTACTGCACAAAATATATTATCAATTTCTCTATTTTAAATGCAAGACTCTAGTTGTATTCGGTAATAAACTTGATTTCTGTTTGCTCTTAAAGGCCTCTAGTGTCTGACGGTATATTTTATACTGATAACTGATAGTTGCAGCGCCTCTGTGGCATATGCAATAAACAATTCTCGACTAAGGCCGAGATCCTCAAAGAACCACAAAAACCAAGAATCACAGTAAATGATAATGCATTACTGGCATATTCATTATTTATGCGATGGCTTTCAAATGATTTATGTCGGTTTGCATGTGCGACAAGCGACAAGGGAACTGTTGGAGTTGGGGAAATGGGAGGGGCAGGAGGTAGGCGGTAGGCGACAGGCGACAGGATACACATGCAATGCAATTACAGCCGTGGTACGGTGTCAGGACAAGGCTGCGTAACTGGGCAAAAGTATCGCCAGTTTTTAATATATGTATACATATAGTATGTACAGCAACAACATGCCTGATGACAACCACAACAAACAGTAGGAGGGCAACATAAACAGCGACAACAACAACTTGACAGAAATTCCAGGCAAACATCGACAACGACAACGACAACTGGCAAATATTCATGAGCTTGTCATGTTGCAGCCTCATAGATGCTACATCGTATCCCAACCGCCCACATTCCCTTCATGATGTCAAGCGTCCACAAACGGATGCTAGCAACAACAAAAACATTAACAGCAATGACAACTTCAATGTCTGCCCATAAATTGTTTCTTGCAACTTGCGTTGAAAAATAATCTATTTACATTTGAAATTCAAATAGCGATGCCAACCAATTGTTTTATGACCAAAAGCCAGAAACTTTTAAGTTCAATGCACCATTTAAAGGAATTGCATTCTGTAAAATAGAATTGAACTAGTAATTTAAGGGATTAAACTTAATAGATAGAAGAGCGGAGAAAATCAATTGAGATTTTTTTAAATATAGAGAGAGAGATCGACAGAGAGGAAAACATCAATTGAGATATTTCCTATACAGCACAACTTGATAAGAATAATTACAGCAAGAAAAAGAGATAGATTATAAAATTAAAGGCTGCAAAGCAAAGTCATACTATACTGCTTCCCTCTGATAAACACAGCAAACAATAGTTAAGTTAAAAATCGAAATTAAGATAAGAGGAAAACAATTACGCAGAACAGTGTTTTGACCATCTTAGACTTTCCTACTAGCCATAATTAATTTAGTTCTACACAAATTTATGGTAAGTAGGAGAACGATAAATTTCGAAAAGTATAAATGTATTACCATTTCTCGCACATCTAAATCTACTGGGCTAAACTAAATAACACGTCCTTCCCAGAGTGTTAAGAAGCGACAGTTTGAAATATCACAACCGCATTCTCTTTGGCAACAAAAAGTAAGCAGAGAATCCAAGTCCAAAAATAAATAACATGCCATAATGGTCAGAGTCCAAGTTTTTTTTAGATACACCCACACACACACACACGTAGATATGTACACACAAAAACACATTCAAAGGGACACACTGGCACATTTGTTGGCTGTGGCAAGATGCTATCGGGATTGGATATGCCACAGGGTACACAGGACACGTCGCTTTGTTCCACGTCAATTGGCTGCCCACATCCTCCCACTCAGCAAAATTAGTGAGGGATTCTGTTGGTGACCGTTAAGAAATCACATAAAATATTGCTAATATAATCCTTTATACTTAATTCGACAGGACGATAGCACCAGAAAAGGGTTTTGCCTATTGTTATTTCTGTTGGTTTTGCTTTTGTGTCGGCTTTTTAAAACGTTAACATTTTTTTTATGTATACTGTCCCACTGTGGAAATGGGGTCAAAGGGAGTTATATGGACAGCACACTGTTAACAGTTGGCAGCTAAGGACAAGAGAGAACGAGTTAAGAAATATGTCGAACATTTGGAATGGTCAATGATGATTTCATGTCTATCATTCGATAGTTAGGAGCGGTCATATAAATATTGTATAACTACTATTAATATGTTGAGCATGAGAACTTAAGGACTTGTATATTTTAGACCTTATTCTAAAATCAATTTATGAAACAGTATTTGCGGAGCTACACTGTAAAGTTGCCGATTGTGTAGAGAAAGTATTTATTAAACTCAGGTTTTTGTCTTTCAAATTTCAAGCATGACTTTGAAGCTTATTTTTGCTGACTTCAAAACTTATTGCACAATCTCAAGAATCTTGTTCGCAGTCCAGTTCTGGCGAAAATGTCGTAGGGCATCACTTGACAGGAAGACAAGAAACTTGAACGATAACAATGCACCTAAACAGCATTTAAGCTGCAATTGAACTTTGCCAAAAAAAAAATGAAGAAAGTAAAAGTTAAATAAAGCAAGATGACAAGCAGAACTGTCACACTTCAGGACACTTTCAACTGTTACAAATGAATGCAACTGACAACAATTGGGTGTTCACTTAGCTTCCATTTGAAAGATTACACTTTGTTTTTCTTGATCGCCTTATTTTCAAAAATCAAGGCTGCAAGCCTGATTCAACTCGGGTTTTTTTAACTTCTCGAACCGAGTTATGATCCCAATTTTTCAATTCCTTTAGCCCCTTCAATTACATAGCTGTCTTGCAATTTTGTTAGCATGTGTATATCAAGACTACCTCTCCAACTCCCTTGTCTTCTCTCCGTTATTCCTTTTGCTGTCTAATCAGCTGAAGTGGTACCCGCAGGCTATATCAAACAAAATGAAGAAAAAAAAGCCATTGGCTCATTTTCAGCATTCGGGCGGCATCATATTGATGTATGGAATTTCATGAAATTTCATGAAATTTATGCGATGGCCGCCGCACGAGATGTGTGTGCATAAAATGGACGCCATTTTCGCATATTCATAGAGTAGAGAGGAAGGGGATGCAGAGACACAAAGTTGATGTGCTAGATAGAAAGAGAGAGAATGACTGCTGAGGGTAACTGACCGCGTCGCATTGCAGATGAAACCATTTTTAAAGGCACCAACTGCGAACCGACTCTTGGCTGGCGCGTGAGAAAATTAATTTTTATCGTTGAGACCAAAAAAAAAAAATATAAAATAGAAAAGAACTGTGTAAATATGAGAAGCGGATGAAGTTCGACTAAAAGATGCTGTCTAACAGTAAAATCACTATTGTATCGCAAGTTCTGATTAAACTCTGTACTATTTCTAAAGTATGCCTACATAAAAAGCACATTGTAATGAATACATTCACATAAACACTGTGACGTCACTGCTCTCTACTTCTTATGTAACAACGCTAAGTAGAATTCAGAGTAAATTTTTCATATTTTACATAATTATTATTTTATATATACATATTTTAATATTGTAGATTTGACAGTATAAGGAAAATATTATTGTAACATAAATATAAATAGTCTTTGTAATTCATAGATACTCTAACAGGGTACACAAGAACTCATACAGTCATATAAATGGGTAAACTGTATGGTGTAAATTATACAGCGGACAGTATAACTCTTAGTTAAGGTCTCAGCCCGGAGGCTTTTTTCTGTACTTCTTCTTTTAATAAATTATGAATTCGTTTTGTGTGCAGCAGCGGAAAAACTTTTTTCAACAGTTGCCAGCCGCTTATTTTCGGGTTTTTTTTCACCGTCCTTTTTTGTGATTTGATGATAGTTCTTAGCCATATTTTGCTTTACATTTGTTAAAAAAAACTTGTTAAAAAAACTTGGTGATAAACTCCGCGAGTTTTGATCAATTTATTTTGCTTCATTTGTCGTGAAGTTAAAGGCCTTGATTTTCTGTGCATGTGGCAAAAGAAAAATGCACTGTTTTTTAGCTTAATTCATTGAAATAAGAAAAGAGCAATAAATAGTTAGAGATTAAAAACTGTATTAGGATTATTTATATTTAAAATTGGCATTTATTGACCAAAGGGGAAGATCCTAATAAAACTGTCATACACAATCGGATTGTTTAACAAATATTCTCGTACATCTCTGACTTTTGGTTTGTTATACTATGTTAGAAGAGGGAAGAAAGCTTTTTGCTGCCGAGACACAGCAATGAGAAAGGGAAAGAGAAAGAAAAAAGACCATTTCCAATTTCTTTAAATTTTCAATGGTAACTGACATCGACAAAACTCAACTTTAACACAATCTATTTATCTCTTGCTCACTTGTCTTCACCCCTCTCTCTTTTATTTTTTTCTTTGTCTCAATTTCTCTGATTCTGACTGACATTCGACATTCGAAAACAATTCACTGTGAGGACTTATGTATTTTGGGTACAAACCACAATCTCTTTCCTTTTGTATTGCTTGTGTTGCAGCCTTTTTAGGAAGTATGCAAAATGTAACAAGTTTTGTTATAAATATGCATAAGCTGATGTGTCCAAGTGTCCTGCTTAAATAGGAGATGCCATAAATGCCCCACACATGTCCATCAACTTCAATGTGTGTTCTTTACAGTAAAACAATTTCAAAAATTTACTATTTGCATTTATTACACGGTAGTGTATGGGATTCTGCAGCTGCTACTTGGTCATTTTGCTGACCACAAATAAGAACTTTTAGACGAACACATACACACACACACACTCACACACACACACACACACAAGCAAGGATGCAGAAGGCTGCAAGGATGTACTTGTGTATTTATCGTTTTGTGTTCGCATTACTTATGAATGCCGAGAGCAACGGCTGATTTGCATGCAGCATTATGTAGGCCTCTAGACTGAGTGTCCTGTCAAACAACAACAAGCCAAAATTCTGTATTCCCCTCTATCCCTCTTAATTCCTTTCAATCTCTCTTCCTGTAGTGCAGCAGCTGCACAAGTTTCTATGAGTGATTAGCATGCAAAATGTTTGGGTTTATTGTTTTGGCAAAACTAATTAGTTTGGGCAGTAATTGAAACTAAAATGCATTCCCCTGCTGTCTTTAAGCCCCCACTCATTACATTTAAGGGAACTGAAATGATTTTCATTAGCTTTGCAACAATTTAGATTTCCATTTCTAATGGTTGAAGCTTTGATTTAGTTGCCGGTCCAAAATTCAGCAATTTAGCCAATATACAATGCAACAATTGTAAACTAAAACTGCCAATGGTCACACACAGTTTCACACATGAATATGTAGAGATAAAAGCACGATAGAGATCTCATTATAAATGCCACAAAGAGCAGACTATCAAATGAAAGCCTTTTGATGTTTTGGTCAACTTAAGCAGGAGTATATCTAATCTGAGTATTGTAAGCTCACTTTGCATTTTAGGCTGGCATTGTCAGATACAATTTGGAATGTACTCCATAAAATTTATTTCCTGAACATCGTGGATCTTAATTTCAAAATTTTAATTGATTTGTCTTGTTATGATAAATGTCTTTTTGATCATTTTTTAAACCTTTCGATATGCATCTGCAATTATTGTTCATTTTTAATAACAAACTTTTTTCAACTCTTTACAGGCTCTTTACAGCAATAAGAAGCAACAGCAACAATAGCGAAGAGCTACAAAGCACTGCCATCTTATACTACATCTACATATAACAAAAAATTGAGCATACCCACAATAATAAATTCAAACAGCAACAAAAGAAAAAACCAACAGATACATTGCAAGTATGCATAAATAGTATAATTGTATATATACAAAAAATAAAACTAGAGAAAGCAAATTTACAAAAATCGGACCACAAAATTAGCGGGAAATCATTGTAACAACTGAGAACTTGGTAAAGGATTTCAGAAATAAAATAATAAATATACATAGGAAAATAATAATAATGATTCACTAGTCTCTCTAACTAGCACATGTACACAAGCAGCTGAAGTGGAAACCGAAACTAAGCAACAATACCAAAAAATTATAAGGAAAACACTCCTTCGGTTGTAAAAGCAAAAACACAAAGAAAACAAAGTAAAAAGAAAAATAGTAAAAGAAACAAAACTTAATAATAGTGCAGCTAAAGGCAAACAATAAAACATACACTCGCCATATTCAATAGAAGAAAAACAGGAAAAGTTGAAAATTTTTCAAAAATTAAGAGCCATTAAAAAAGCTTGTCAGTACATTAAAAAAACTGAGACAGCGAGCGAAAAGGAGAGAAAGAGAAAGAGAGGGGGACACAATGTAAGCCATAAAGAAAATTGGAAAAAAGAGACAGACAAAAGAAATTGGAAGCAACTGACGCTAGAAAAGAGAAGGAAAAACAAATATACGCAACGTCAGCAGCAAACACCGAAGAGACTATGAAAAATGCGCAACTGAAGCTGAGTGAAGTTGATGATGATGAGCTGTGGGTGCAACAACAACAACAACAACCACAACAACAAACACAACAGAACCAACAAACAGCGTTTAGATTAGCACACAGCAAAAACAATAGCAACCAACCAACTCAGCAGCAACTAAAGAGCTTAAGTACAAAATACCACAGCAAGAATACAGGAGCAGCATTAACAACAGCATCAACAGCAACTAGAACACGAACAAGAGCAACACAGCATGTAGTCAGCGTGTCAAGCGACAGTGCCCAGCAATATGTTGAAAGGGCCTTGCAGCAGAAGCAACAGCATTTAGACAGCAACATGTTGAACCCGGCCGTGGCCGGCAGCAATCAAGTAACACAAACAAACATAAGACTGTGCGTACGCAAGCGACAAAGATTACGTCGGCGGCGAAAAAGAAAACCAACAGCAGCAGCACCAGCAGCAGCAGCAGCAACAATATTTAGCAATAGCAATAACAGCAAAAGCAATCAAAGCACCACCACCACAACAACAACAACAAGAACAACAACAGCAGCAGCATATTGGTCGGCCCGCAGCAATGATAAAAGTTTAAACATCTTCTATAGCATTTGGTCTGAAAGTGTTGGCATTGTTCTGCATATGCTGCTCACGGCACTGAGGTTGTGGCAACTGCAGTTGCAACTACAACACCAAGCAGGAACTGTGCTCAGAGCCATTTCTAACAGCATCACCGCCATTATATCCTACGCAAATGCCATTGCACTGCAACTAAAGTATTGTAAACGCAGCAAAACTTGCAGCAGCAACAGTAGCAGCAGCAACAGTAGCAGCAGCAACAGTAGCAGCAGCAACAGCTACAGCAGCAGCAGCAGTACACAAATAATCAACCGACTTAATAAACACTCATGGATATTTTTATTGATATATTTGAATTTATCTGCCAAAGGTAAGTGGTGCTCAACAATTATCCGATTATCAAATCTACAACAAGTGCAACACTTGAGTGGCAGCAACAGCATCTGCAACAGCAGCCACCTCTCACTGAGGTGAGGGTTGCAATTGTTGTTGGCATAACCACTTGGCAGCAACAGTTGCTTCACAAGTCCTCATATTGTTTAGCTGCACGCCAACAGCAACTTCATAATGCACGCCGCCAACATATTGTCACTTTGACACATAAAACCACTCAAGGGTGGGACAACATTCTTTTTTTTTTCTTCTTTTTTTTTGCCGTTTGTTAGTTGTGACATTTACGACAGCTTCAAGTGAAGCATGTCGACAACAACAACATTATCTACACCAACAACAACAACAGCAACAAACCCGACCTCAGTCTCAGACGCAACCTCAGCCGCAACCTCTGTTCTGCCTCTGCCTCTGCCTCTGCCTGACTGTCTATGGCACTTGAAAGCGTCTGCGCCTAGGGCAGGTTTTTGTTGCCGTTGTTTTTGTTGTTGTAGTCCTTTTTGTTGTTGTTATTTTTATGGTGGGAACTAAAGCGAGGCAAGCCGCATACAGAGAGCGGTTGGTTAGGCGGCTGCCACCTGAATGAAATATGTAGACAGCTTAAAGCGCTTAAAAGTATAAAATAATATTCTTTATATCATTGAAATCCTTGCAAAGCGATTCAAAAAGATGCTCAATCTATTTGGGTATTAAATACTGAATGATCTTATATTCAGTTAAATTCAGACAGGGTTTTGTGAATGAGTTCGAAAAATCTTCTGTTTGAACTTTAGATCAATTTCCATATTTCAAATCTTAATTTTTAATTTTTAATCAACTCCTAGTGCCCAAATTATGTAAGAGAATACTTAAAAGATTTAAAGCTGATTCTGAGGTGATTAATCTCTTGTTTTTTAAATTCGTGACTAAAAATTTAACTTATAAAGTTGCCAGTCTAAAGGTCAACTGATTTCAAGCTTGCATAGCTTTGTCAAATCTCACCCTATCATTTTAGTCATGAATTGATCTATAAATTAATTCTACATTTAAAAAAGAAAGAATTGCTATGCAAAGTAACTTACACCATTTTCATATATAACCAGATAATAAAAGCTGTTTCAGTATTTACTACACATTTTGTTTATTTAATATTGCGCTTTTCTCAGATGAAATTTTAAATATCCAATTTGGAATCGAATAAAGTCTTTGCTTATCACTTCATATTTTAAATTACTTCTTTGAAAATATTTGTAGATTTACACAATTGGCACCAACATATAATGCGAATTTATACCTAGATTTTATACCTATTTTTTGACTATTTTTGTCACGCCTTGCAGAGAATTGTATTCAACTTTTAACTAATGACGGCTGAATGAGTACTCAGTCTGACAAATATCACTTAACCGACTTAGCTCATCGTCCTAATTAAGAATGTATAGCTTTGATCAGGACATGTCCTTTAATTCGCTACACATTTCTTCACAACATGTTATTATATACATACTACAGTGGTAATTAAGGTTTCATATTTGTTTCTGGAGCTTGGCATGATTTCATTAACTAAAGCTTACCTCGTTCTAAACAAATAATTTTAATTACTGAGTATCTCACTGTCGACCTATTTAACATGTAGCGATGTTTGATGTTATACTATTGCAATATCAACTCAGAACTGTTTCCAGTTAGGTCAATTTTTAAACAATGCTTTAGAATAGGGTCTATAAAAATAGTTTATGAAAATATTTGTTATTGCACAATTTTGTTTGTCGTTGACCTGCAACAATGTCCATGTTAAAATATTTTTAGCAACAATTTGAAACATGTATAAAGTTCTTCTCTCTGTCAGTGCAAATGCAGAAGGCAGTCGGATGCATGTCTAGTTTAGTTTTTCCGGTAGGTAAAATCCTTTTAATGGCTTTTTAGCAGTTTACAAATTCTTTGCCATGACAACAATATTTTTAGAGCCGCGAGCATTGTGGGCCAGAATATCAGAATATAAATGTAATGGCTGAGAGCACACCTGACGACGATGCCGCCTGCCACTTACATATATTGGGGTTATTTATGGACACATACTGGTTTCATGGGGGGTGGAGACTTAATGGGTAAGGGAATGATCACATTGGCAGCAGTTGCAAAGTGCTGCCGCTGCCTTGTTGATTTGCCTCCCCCTTCTTTCTAATTTCACTGTGCATTGGCGCTGAATAAGTCGTTGGGCTTTGCGTGTCGTGGTTGTTGCTAGCTATGAAAACATATGACCGCATACACACACACACACACACACTCACATACTAACTCATTATGCACACGTATGCGTGTGTTTGTGGGGGCAATATCTTTGTCTCTGCAGTTGAAGTCGTCGTCCTTTCCTCCCATCGTCCTGGCATCCATTCTCCTTTCTCCGAACGCTTACAGTGTCTGTCGCTTGAGCGAGTTCATGTTTCATGCAGGCAACGTCGCTGTCCATGTGCGTGTGTGCATGTTTATGATTTTATGGCAACACTTCCGTTTCCGTTATGCCATATTGTACTATATGTGTAACTACCCCTGTAACTACAATCCCCTCCCTCAGTCAGCGTTGCCAACGATAATCAGATTTAAACTTTACACAACGTCAACGTCGCTTACATCGCTGCATATGCATAAAACAGTCTATGTGTTTGTGTGCGTTTGTGTTGTAGCTGCCCTATGACATCGTTCATACGCCCCGTTGGCCAGCCAAGTGCCCCTGTTATGACGTTTATTGCTTTGGAAAGCTTTTTGGCATGCTTCAAGATATCAAGACTTCAAGACTTTGGCCATTTGACAGCCAAATAAAGCGACCAAGTTGATTTTAATGCTTTTTGTTTGTGCCACTGACTAACGAGCTGCCTGTATCAAAGGAGTAGGTTGAGTGTGGAAGTAAAGGAAATTGTTAGCTTTTTAAATTATAATTTCTGATGTACATACATTATGGCACATGTGTGGAGTAAATGGGGTAAGCCTTTCGGAAATCCAAGAAGCAAGGCATAAAGACTTATGGATATAAAAATATATGTACTGAATTTTGTAAATAAGTTCAGAGAAGTGAACTCAATTCAATGAGTGTGTATTTATGCTAAAATGCCAATTAAAATATGTTTTCTTTAAAGATCAAATATGTTTTAAACATTTCTCCGTTTATATTAAATTGTTACATTTTTAGTAGCATAAATATAGCTCTATATATATATATACAAAAAGTACTTGAGTTACAGTAATTATATTGGTAATTTTGCAATGTACTGTACAGTGTACACATTATTCAACTTGTTTATTGGCGCTTCCATTACGTAATTCAAAAATATATTTTTGGATTTCTGACATCGGTTTATTCATTTTACAAGCTCTAAAGCCACACACGAATTTCAAATGCCATTCAGCATGAATCTCTATCAATCAATTCTCCCTCGAAATGTCATACGTTTTTTCATCATTAGCTAAAGGGTTACACAAGAAAGAATAACAAAATGTCATGCCTGCCATTTGCATTGGCAGTGCATACAAAAATACATGGAATGAAATATGCCCATCATGCTGCATAAACAACCTACGCATACACCTACTCGAAGCTTTTACCTCTCAGATTTCAAACTGCCATAAAATGGAAACAGCAGCAGCAACTTTTCTGTGTTGAAATCAATCATTAAATGTGATAGCATTCATAATTTCAATAGTGGACACATTCATTTGATTGATAGCCTGCCCAGGAAGTTGTCAGCCTTCAGGTTATCCACCCATTACTTTACAGCATTTGCTTCCCATCCCTCATCGAAAGTCTGGCTCTCTTTGCTCCCCTGTTGTGTGTATCCATTTTGAAGTCTTGTTTTGTCTCAGGTTACCAAAGAGAAAAGAACAAGATATATAAAGAACATAGAGACAGTCATAAACAATTAAATACGTAGCCAAGCTTTATCCAATTAGGGTACGTATCTATATACGATATGTACGAGTATGTATTTGTGCGCAACCCTTAGCTAGGTGTTGGCATTTTTATTGCATGAATTAAACTTTGAATGGTTAAGCGTCACCTTGGCGCTATTAAAATGCTCAGCTTCAGCTCACTCTCTCGCTCTCTCTCTCTCTTCTCCTCTTGGAGCCATTAGCAGGTGCTCCCCGCCGAGCTTAGCGGAGGTCAGCAACCACACAGCCGCTCAGACAGCCCATCAAGACTAACGAGTCGAGCTGTGACCATCCCCTACCTTGCCACCTCACCCTCTTGATCCATACTCACTCCTTTGTATCGGTTTTAGCCGCTTAAGTGGTTTGGCGCCGCGTCAGTTTTCATTTTGCTTTTAATTTTTAATATCAACCGACAGTACGAGATCCAAATGCCGGAGCTGGCAGAACTCGCTGACTGTAGAGTATTTAAAAGGGTATTATAGCTGTATCAGGAGGCATGAGAGAGTAGTAAACAGCAGTGTAAATAATATTCAAAGAATGGAATCTGCTCAACTTGTAACTATCTAAATAATTAATTTGACTTTTATTTGTATATAACACTTATATATATTTCTACTAATTTTACGAGTTGTTATAATAAATTTCATAGTTATTATATTGTATAGTAATCAGAACTGAAATGAAGAGTTATTTTTAAATTTTTTTTGGTTTAGTAGTTTTGATGGAATAAAGATACCCACCTAATGTGACATCAGATAAATATTCCATAACTATTTTTAAATTTTAATTAAAAAAAAGTCAGTATTAGTTCTTTTTATATGTCTAAAGGTACACACTACATATGTTAGGGTACCTTCGATACTGATGTTGGTTTTATTATTGCTCTTGCCCTTTGTAGGCGCCTGCATTTTGAAACCAATTTTGTTGCTTTTTATTTTGTGCACATTAAATTGGCCTCTGCTTTGCGGTCGTTCTAGGCAACTGACTCTGTCTCATCCTTATGCATTGGCACAGCCACGTTCTGTTCTGGCTGTTGTCTAGCTGTCCAATTTCGCAGCTGTTGCCGAATTTTGTTTGTATGCTTGTTGTTGTTGGTATTGTTGGCTCTGTGTACGGCAGCGATGGCTTTGTGAAATAGCAATTACTTTTTCATGCTTCACTGCAATAAAATTGCAATTTTATGCGGCCTGCCGCAAAGCAAGCGAAGCCAAACAACAACAAAGAAACAAAAAGACTCGGGGATAAGTAAAGATGGCGAACGGAAGTGCAGCCATTGAAAAGGCATTTCCAAAATGGACGCAATTTATGGTGACTGCCACCAAAAACCAAAAGTTAAGGCCGCAAAAACAGGCCATGACTACAGCAGTTAAGTGACTCTTCATGTGAGCCATTAACGAGTGTCGACTCTAAAGTCAATAAGGCTTAGTGAATAAATTTGTCAGCTTTATAAAGGATGTATTTCCATTGCATCTGCATTTCAATTCAAATAAAGTCTTTTTATTGAAGCGCCAGCCTGCATATTCATTAGTTAAGTTTCCTGTGATGCAAAAAAAGAAGAAGAATTCTACACTTCTTCTCGCAACTAAACAATAGTATAAAGTGTAACAAATAAAAGTCTTGGCAGTAAAAGAATATTTTTAAATACACAATGTTTTCATCCCTAGTAGCTCTGTCTCTTTTTTTTACCGCTTCAAGTATTTGTTTTACTATTACATTCATTTTGACACTTCATCAGACGTTGGCCCTGTTTTTTGTTTCATTTTTTTATATTTATTTTTTCTTAGTGCTCCTGTTTGCTTTGTGCTCCGGTGTCAATGCTTTGCCTTAAAGGCTCCGCTCCCTCAACACCGTAGCCTCCCTTCATTGTCAGCCAGCTCCGCTCGTTAGCTGTGATGGTTGTGTCGCCTGCATTTTGTCTAAGAATTTTTAATTTTAAATGCAACGCAAACGCGCAAACAGAGAATGAAATATGCAAACGTGCAAAAATTGAAATAAAATAATTTCCCCATTTTCTACAGGCCGTCTTGTGCTCGTACATAACGGCTGCTAGTTGCCTGGCAAAAGACTAAAGGCGTATTAAAACTAAGTACAAAATTTATGTGCATATTTTTTCGATGTTCATTTTGTATGTAAATCGTGCTACACAACATTTAGCAAGTAGGAAGGCAAATGTAAGTTTGTATCTTCAACATGGAAGAACAAAAACTTTGAATTGCACTAGGTAGCAGCCAGATTGCAACCGTTACCAAATTTACTTGTTCTGATACACTAGAGTCCTAGATGAAAAATTAATTACAAAAAATGATTATTAGATATTTTAGAATATACATAAGATCAAAGGAAGCGTAAAGATTAAAATCGGTTGTATCACAGAATAACGATCCAAATGCTGCATCTTAAAACTATTCTCCATAAAAAGTTCATTCGAAGAAAACATTTTAAACTGGTTACTTCTCGTCTGGAACCCCTAGTATATCAAAAAAATTGAATTTCTTAATGGTTACAAGAACAGTCAAGTCAAAAGTCAAAATGAAAGAGGCTCATATTGCAAGAATAAATATTTAAGTCTGTAAAGTATTGTTTATAATAAAAACTCTGACATATTTTTGAGACCTCAATAAAAGATGATATTCTTACTAAGATTATTACAAGAAGTTAAGCTATGTTATTGTGACTACAAATTTAAAATAATGAATTAATAAATAGTTAATTATATTTAACAAACCATTGATCAATAAAAATGTATAATATTAGTCACCTCACAACCTTATAGCAATATATTTAACGAAGTCATTTGCAGACGCAATTTCCATTTTTGCAGCTCCTGATTCTCAATAGCCAATAAATTTTGATATTGCAAGACCAATTAGAACAATTTTAAAAACTCGATAGCAATGCACTCAATAAGCTATTAATCTTCATTGCTGCTGAAAGAAATCTAATTAAAAGCATCAGACTAATGACAACTTCCCGTCCTTCTTTCATATCTCTCTTTTGCTTTTACACTTGGCTTACGAAAATTCAGCCTGAAACATTATAGATATTATCCAAGCTTTCCTCTTTTCTTTATTCCTTCACACTTTTATGCACTTTCGTATTCAGGCGCCACAAGTGGCGAGTTATTTAAAATGCATCCAACTGCAATTTTATTTTTTCTATTTTTCGTGCTTCCGCCCGCTGCACTCTACTTCACTGAACATATCTGACACTTAATGCTACTTAACAGCTAGATTTTTGCTTTCTTATTGTAGATTGTGGCAAGGCACAAAAGAAACTTGCCACACTGAAGCATTGAGCTTTGTGCACCAAACTAAAGACTCTTAAGAAATTATTAAATTCTCGTTCTTAGTTTTTCTTTGTCATTTTGGTTGCATGCATAAATAATTCGACGATAACGATTCAGCAATCTGCAGACAAATAACGAGGCGTATGAGTGTTTTTTTTGGTCTTTCTTTACTATTAGGTGGAAAGTACGGACGTGTGTGTGTGTGTGTCTGTGGATGCCAGAGCCAATTTATTATCGTAAGGAAAACGAGCAGTCCAACCCAAGAAGAAACCAAGAAAATTTGTATGTTAAAAACTTTTGGCTCAATAAAAGTTTCCCTTTGTTATTTGCAAGCCAGAACAATAGAGAGACAGAGGTCGACAGGAAGACAGAAGGGCAGATAGACAAGAAGAAGCATAGAAAACATATGGTGAACAAAAAGAGCAAAACCAGAAAGGAAAAGTTTTCCTGCAAACCCGCATGCTCAAATAGAAACAGAAACAGGAACAGAATCAGAATCAGTTAGCCAAGTTGCAAAACCAAACCAAAAACTCGTAAACTTTTGCATATCATTAAATTTTCAATCTCTTCCCCCTCACTCGACCCTCAACTTCATCCTGCGCTTTTGTTTATTGTTCCATTTGCCACACGAATTATTGATGATGATTTGCGGTGCTTTTGTCAAATGACAAACACTTGCAACGACCTTCTATGCTCAATTCTTCATTCTTCCGCCCTCCTTACGTAACTATCTATACAGTTGGATCTTAACAATTGCTACATTCAAAGTTGTGGAAACTAATTCTATTTTTATCTATTATTTTGTATCAATTGCAGTTTGCTTAGCAGGATATCATGAAAAGAGACTGTTACATGATCTTTTGGATCCTTATAATACACTAGAACGTCCGGTTCTCAACGAATCGGACCCGTTACAATTAAGCTTTGGGTTAACTTTAATGCAAATTATCGATGTGGTAAGTACAAGAATTCATTACAATTATAAATCATATTTTTATTAATAATTATACTATTGATAACTTTGAACAAAATGTAAAGATATTCTGGATCACACTTGTTTAAGTAGATTTAAATAATAAAATTTCAGAACTTATTCAAACGCTTGGAGTACCTCCTATTAGGTGACAGGCTTTAAACAAAGTTGAACCATACTTTACCATCTTTAAGTACAGGATTACCCTTTGAATGCCTAATTATATTTCAACGTTTTATAAGGCTACCAGTAAATTTTACTTCACTTCTCTGAGAGAATCTTAAACTTTAAAGGGAAAGTCTTTACACAAAGAGAAACACTGCATGGGTGACAAAAACTTATGACACCATTTTATGCAATGTGCATGAAAAGTGAATTGCCAAGAAAGTGAAATTTTAATTATTTGCTTATGTGTGGGGCTATGTGTGTTAGTGTATGTGTGTGTATGTTAGTATGTGTGACTGTTCCCTGAATGACAGGTTGGCTTGAATTCTCTTCTGGCTGACTTGCTGACTGGCCTGGATGCAGACAGGACGCACACATCCTGCCCGACTGCCAACCTGACTGTTAGGCAGTGTCGAGTAAATTACATGCAACGTCATGTGGCGTAAGGCATTTGGCCCATTCTCACCTTTACCTAAAGGGGAATGATGGATGGTGGAGAGGGGAGAGGGCTTAATGGTACTACGGAATTGCATGTTGCATTCATTGGGGTAAAGTTTGTAATATTTTTTCTTTTTTCTTCTTTTTCTGATTTTTGTTGCGTATAGGGCAGCAAAAGGTGGCAGCAACATTTGTATATGCATCAAGTCGGAGCATAGCGTTTGCCTTTGTTAGTGAGACAACCTCAATTCATATTAGATTTCTATGTGTATGTGCGAGTGTTCGAGTTGTTTGTTGCTAGTGTCCCGACCAAAGTTGGAATTCAGCAAAATGGAGCGCACAAACAAAAGACACTGCGCCTGAAAGGAGTGACTAGAAGAGTGTGTGTGTGAGAGAGAGAGAGAGAGAGAGAGGGGAGAGGTGGAAGTGGAAAGGAGGTGGAAGGGTAGAATTGCTGGAAGCGTTGTTGGTGCAGGGCTGGGGAGTTGCTGCTGGCACGAAACCAGGCCTAGAACTGCGCATTCACTGGCGCGTTAAAAGTCACACACTGCGAAAATACTGCAAAGCATTCACAATATACAGACACAACACACACACACACACCACACACACACACACACACACACACAAGTACACACATGTGACATGCAAATAAAATGAATAAATAAAATTTGCACATGTGTTGTTCACACCTGGCGCTACAACACATAAAAGTTGGACGCAGGAATGAAGTGCGAGTTGCTGTTTTTATTGTTGTTGTTGTTGTTGGTTTTGTTGTTGCTGCTGTTACTGCTACTGCCACAGATCCTGCAAAATGAAGTTGAAAACGACTAAGGTACAATGCGTTAGATTGCTGGCTGCGCTAAAACTGCTGGCTGTAAAAACTGCAGCACGCACACTCGAAACGCAGTAGCAGCAGTAGCAACAACAACAACAACAACAGCAATTACAGTCGGGTATGCCGAGCATAAAAACCGAAAATCGGGTCATTTTTGTTACAGTGGAGCCGTGTTTGGGTGTTAACACGACACCCTGTGGAGCTCGGAGAAGCAGCCAACAGGATCTCATGCTGTTGCTGCTGTTGCCCGTAAAGTTTATGTTGTGTGCAAAGTGTCAGCAACATCTCGGAGTTGTGGGACTCAAAGTATGTGGGTTGGCCAAAGCTAGCGGTGCTTAAAGTTTTTATTTAAGGAATAATTTGCGAATTGCTTCGGTGTGAGACGCGTCTTCATTGCGTGTGTAAATACTTTGCTAACGTTCCACAATTAGCTCAACAATCAGTATTAACTGTAGTCATAAATTGAATATTTTAACTCAAAGCGATAATATTGGTTCATATTTCCAAATATACATAAGAACTACACATAAAAACAGTTCTTTATAGGATACAAATTAATATTAATATATATACACTTCTTTCTGCTTATCATTTATACATAGTCTTAAATATAAATATATTTGTTTACTTTTTATGATTTTTGTACAGCATTTTTCATTCTATTGTTGTTTGTAAATACAATACAATACAAATACTTAAACTTTTAAAGTCGAATTATTGTTGCTTTCTTAATCTGTTTTATTCTCAAAAACTTTTTGATCACTTTATATCTTCTTAATTATTATAATATTGATTTAACAACAAATACTTTTTTAATGCGTAGAAAAATACATGTATGAATATGATCTTTTAAATGTCGTGCTCTTAAGATTTAATTAGAAGTAGTTGTTAGGACATAACGCAAACGTTGGAGGTTAATAAGTATATGTTTCTTAATGCATTGATAGATTATTTAATTCAACAGCTGCAACCGGAATTTGTTGGAGTGAAAATCTAAAATAAACCTTTCGATTCTAACCTTATCAGATGTAGTTAAGATTCCCTTATTTACACTTGAGAAGAAAAATATTTATACACATTTATATCATTTTTAAGTATGCTATCTCCCTTTCTCTTCATCTTGGTGTACAAGACGTCAATGCCATTATATTTCCCTTGGGATATTCGTGTATTTGACACTGGCAATATTTTAACTGTTAACTGCACTCGCAGTTGCATTTGCATATTTTACGTGCTTGCTGGCTGCTCGAGTGTAGAGGGAAGAAGACGCGAAGAGAGGTAGGTCTCAAAGCAATTTGAAGATTTAACACCTGACAGCTGCTGCAACTGCTGTTGGCAGTTGGGATTGGGATCGGGATTGGGATTGGGGGCGTGCCAAGGACATGAAGCAGCTGGCAAAGGCCAAGCGACGTTGTCTCAAGAGCACCAGCAATTCAATTTAAGGCAGCTCCAAAACTAGAAAATGGAACACCCCACAACGAGTATGTGTGTGTGTGTGTGTTTGTGTGCGATTGTGAGTGTAAAGCATCATCAATTCAGCTGCTTATCAGTGAGACAGTCAACGTCTCTTATCTGTCAAGTTGCCAAGTGATTAAGCTTCAAACATGCCAAATGGGTTTGGAATCTGGCTAAGCGAGCATAGCGAGCAATGGCATCAGGACATCTTCAGGCTCGCTAGGATAATCGCCGCTCTGCTATTTGAAATGCATTTTTATCGCTTGTGATTCATACGGGCGCCAGATACTGAGCAAGCATATGTCATAATTGCACCCTTGGGAGGTCAACTGTTAAAGGACACACGGAAAAAACGGAATGCGAAGTGCAACAATAAAGGATCTACGTGTACAAAACAAAACGAATCCTGCTAACAATGCTATGTGAGGTACAGCTTGAAATTGCATTTGAACAAGACACAATTTATGTGCCACATTGTTGTACATACATATATCCACAATGCTTACATAAAATACATACATACAAATGCCTAGTGAGAAGAGCAAACAATGAAAAGTAGCGTCGCAACGCAACTGCCCTAAAAACTATGCTATGAATTTAATGCTGCACACTTCTGTTTACCTGTTGGCATAGACAACGATGTTGCTCAAATTAGAATGTTATCATGTTGCAGTTTGTATGCAACTGGCTCCTATTTCGCTCCTTCTTTGTCCTTTTCAGTGTTCACCTAATTCCATGCTTCCGTCAATTTTGGCATCGTTTCCCTTTCGCTTTAAGCTTTCCCATCTGGACTCAAAGGAGCCACATAGATGTATCTTTGCATGTATTTCATCAACTTAAACAGGACACCTCAAACACACATTCGCACACACTCGCACACTCACACACTTACAGCATGTTTGGCATACTTTTCAACGTTTTCAATGCATTTGGCTTTGGATTTCATTTGGATAGGCAGTGCTACAGTTGCTCTTTAGTCACTTTTCTTTTGATTGATGTTGTTGCATGTGCGAATGACTGTGTTGTGTGTGTGTGTGTGTATGTGTTTGTTTGTGTTTGGCTGACGCTTTCAAAGGCAAAACTTTGTTAAACGAGAACAAGCACACATTCTCACAGGACAGTTGTTGTGTTCGTGTCCAGAGCATTGCTCAATGGTCTGTGCGAGTGTTTTCTCAAATTGGGACAGCACTTCGACAACAAATATCAGAACTTTTCTCAAAGAGCGGGCGTATGGGAAATGGCCATCAACCTTCTAGCTTCTTTTTTAAAAGCATTATCTTTTCAAGCCGTTGAGCAGCAACTGCACTAAAATTGCATTAGCTGGATTATAATTACTAATCCCATTTCAAAACCATTGACTAACGTAGTTGACCTGACCGTCCTTATAAATTGAATTTACTCAAGTTAAATTACTAGTTCTCGTATTCTACTGCATAAAATAGAGTAGATGATGTAGAAGATGATGTACATATAGGATAACTGAAAATACGACCAACAAATGCCCATAATTGTCGTTGAAGCCATCGCTAAGCACAGTTTGTACTGAATTGATGGGCTTTATGGGCCACAACGGCTTTTGGTTTAGTATCTAAGCCATTGTGGGACTGGCTGAAAAATACGTAAATATTTCAGATTCAAATTCAAGTTTTTGAAAGTCCTTGAACAACATGTGACAAGAAGCTCAGTGCGTGTGTGTGTGTGTGTGTGCGTGTGCAAAGTATGTCTGATGATAAAAGCGTAATTTAATTAACTGAACGCAAGAGATGCGCGCTTTAGATACAAATACAGATACACAGTATCTCTTTGCATTTCCCCTTTGTCTTTGGCCTCGCTAGATATCGAAGTAATAGCACATTCATATATATAAATATATTTATATACATATATACAAGCATACTTGTGTATGTATTTTATATACTTACATTTAAGTATATTATGTGTGCCGCCTTGTAAATATTTGCCAGCAGCTGTCATTTTGATAATGGAGTTTCAAATGTTTGCTATTCATGCTCATAAACACATGTTGATAAGTCCTGTACCAGGGCCTAAGCCGCTTCCCTTACCATCCTTCCTTTATTAATATGTCCCGTTCCGAGAGCTCCTTCCTTTTGGCAACTGTGTTTGCCTTCGATGAGAACAACCACATGAACACATGCCCTCATCCGGCCTTGTACTCACACATACTATAGGGCACGTCCGTTGTTTAAAATATGCAAAAAGGGTCATGCCCACATTGCCGCATTCGCCCATGATTCTATTTAATTGCATTTTGAAAGCGAACGAAGCACGCAGCAAACTTTTTGTTGCCATTTTCAATTAATTCTGAGCAAAAATACTCAAATGTTTTTTAATTAAATCTAAATTTCATGTCGATCTCAAATGAAAACTAACGATCGATACAACAAATATTCGAGAAGTTGGGTCTGCTGCCAGTAGTCTTGATACATATTCGTTTCGTGAATAAAAACTTAATAAGTTACTAGTGCTAATTAATTACATAGTGTGAGGGACACTGCACTTATTCTACAAAGAGGAAAGTTATGGTAAAAATAATAAATTAACGTTACGTTAGATCTATACACACTCGTATTCTTATATACGTGTATCTTAATACAATAATACATCTTAATACAATAATGTGAAATGCAGTTGCTTGAAGACATGACCCCCTCTATTATCTTTGACCATATCCAACTGTAAATGTATCGATTAAACCGATAAAATATAAAGTCGGTACCCAAAGCGGTACTCAAACTCAAAGCGCAATATATGCATTTGGATAGACAGAAGGAGACAGGATCTTCAGCATCGCTGCCCAACAAAGATTCATATTTACTTAAAATTAACTGATTACGCAAAAATTAGACACCTCAATACGATTAAAAAGTGAAAGTCGAGTGATGATAGCATATTTGAGCCCCAAAATGTCTGAAATCAAATTTTGCAATAAAGGATATTCAACTTTATAAATGATCTATTCCAATAGTTTATTTATCCGCCCTTTGCACAAGTAGGTTAAAGTCTGTTATACCTAAGAATATATTAGAAAACAAATATTTATTAATTTTATTAAAATGTCTAAGGGTTTCATTTGCTACAATGTGTTTCCAACAACAACAACAAAAAGCTCCCTTAGTGAAACCAACAAAGGAATGTTGTGTAATAAATTTCGACCTCCTCTGTTTACCTTATGGTGTCTCCCTCTGCCTGTTACATGCTTCTTAACAAACTTAATATACCCGCACAGGGAATAAAATCAACTTGCATAAAAATGGTAATCGCGGAATGTAAAAAAAGGCAGGGCAATAATCAGTAGGCTTGAAGGGATTAAAGAAGAAACGGCTTAAAAGAGAAGGTGTAATGAAAGGGAATATAAGTTTAAAGCAAGAGAACAAAAAGTACAACAAACTTACAGGCGCATCAATTAAAAGACCCAGAGTATGCAAGGCGCAGATTAATTGGCGTCAATGAGTGGCAGACAAACAGAAATAAGAAAAAGAGAGATTGACAAAGACGGAGAGAGAGAAAAGAAAAAAATAAAGAAGGAAAGATAGATAAGGCGAGCAAGTGACAAGGACAAAAAGTGATTAAGTATACACCGTCAATGGAAAAGGCATTCGAGGCAGTCAACAAAAGGACGAGGCAAATCAACGGATATCAGCGAAAATGAGTAATGAACTCGAGCTGAAGCCAAGCACCAAGACAATAAGAAACTAGGCCGGTGTATGCCTGTGCGTCCGTGTGTTTGTGTATGTGTCTATGTGTGTGAGCGTTGGGAATGCGCGCCTCGTTTTATGCTACAGTTCTTGTGTGTTACGTTTCGCCTTTTAAATTCCCCGAACGCACCACATGTCAATGAACTGCTGCAGTATGACTGTGTGCGTCTGTCGGTGTGTTTGTGTTGTATGTATGTATGTATGTATGTATGTATGTATGTTTGTATTATTTTGTTTTATAAGTGTGGGAATATATGCAAATTATACGCCAGCCAAAACTTGTCTTTGGGCAGCGGGCGCCAAGCTTGGCTGTAATAATTTTGCCGTTTGCTTTTTCTGCTCATTTAAAATTCAACAACTGCCGTTGCTGCCCTTTTTACCACTAGAGCAACAGTAGGAATGAGATAGAGAGTGAGAGAAAGAAATAGACTCTATATACACTCGTGCTTTTTGAATGGGAATAAGCCTCGTTTATGTTACGACTGACGCTCCACTAAAAAAATGCCAAAGGAGCAGCAAACATACAGCATACTCCTATCCCTTCCTCTATCCTTCTCCTTGTCTGCTGTTTTGCATGCATGCAACACCAGCAACAATAATAACAAAAACAACAACAAGAACAAGAACAGCAGCCGCTGAGGCCACCGAAGGCGACGACAAATAAGCGCCACAATTTGTGCGGTTCCCATTTAGCCATTCGTCTGGTTTTTGCCATCCCCTCCTATAATACCCCCCATTTTTATTTTAATTAAACTTGAAGCAGTTTTTCATCTTTTATTTTCCAACAGCATTTTGTATTCTAACAATTTGGTTGAGTTTTTTCTAAAGCAGTACTATATAATTGTGTTGGAAGTTTCGCTCGAACTACAAACGAACATGTGCAGACAAATACAAATGCGAATGTGGAGTCTTCTTACCACAGAGGTTGAAAGGTTTCAGAAAATGTGTATTCAAATGACTGAACGTACACATCTCTCTTAAAAAGTGGCTTTACATTAAATGTAATTATCAAGTTATCAGCTTAAGCAAGTACACTATTTTAGATTTAATTAATATAAATTCAGTTAATGGAAATGAAGATATTAAGTACTTCAGAAAAGATAAGAATTCTTTTCATAAAGGAATCACATTTTTTTTGACAAAGGCGATTTGAAAACAGTTTTCCGGCTTTTTTGTCCGATGATGAACTAATTTTCAAATTGATGTCTATCAGAGTTCTAAAATTCATAAGCTTCAAGGACTAGAACATAATTTTTAATGTTTAACATGGAAACACTCTTGATAAAAACTTAAACTATATTTATTCAGTAGCGGAATTGTTTCAATTTTGGGTCAATAGATCAACAATATTGAATTTAAAGCAAATTGAATCATTAGAGGACAACAATATGAACTCAACGAACGCTTCCCAAACGTTTTAAAACACAATTGCATCTCAGTACTTGTTATACTCCATAATCCTATCAATATCCAATAAAACTGAATGTTGAGCACCACAAAAATGCGCGACTGCAACAATCTGGCAAATTGAGCCGTCAAAACGAAGTATGCGTCGGCCCCGCAGTCCATTACGCCATCGTTCAGAAATAACCCACCTGAAGCACAAAAACCAATTTTCGTTCTAATTTGTTGAAAACAAATTTGATTGGGTTGACGCAGGACACACAGGAAAATGGACAACGGCATTTAATACATTTGTGCTGCGGTTGGTGAACCACAAATGCATTCCAAATTTCCGACCAGAGTTGGGAATGAGCTGAAGTGAGCGAAATGGAAGCTGCAATCAACTGCAATAATATAATAGCTACAGAGAGAGAGAGAGAGAGAATGGGATAGAGAAATAGAAAGAGAACTTATGGTGAAGTGTTGTTGTTGTATCGTTATGACTACAATAGTATTACGTGTCCTGTATACACTTCTTGCTGCATCCTGAATTGAAGGCAACTCTGTTAGCCACTGCTTTCCTTCATTTCCCATCCGTTCGATTTTGTTGACCAAAAAAAAGAAAACAGAAAGAGAAACAGAAAACGTATTGACGGCTTCAATGCGACCCGATGGTAGGCTGCAGGACCTTTTCGCCTGGCCATTGCTCCATTTCATTTTACCGCATTTCTGTCGCAACTTTGCTGCCACTTTTGTTATTTGTTTATTGCTGCTGCTGCTGCTGCTTCTGCAGCCGCTTGGCGCATTTGGTGATTGCACTTGCAGCTTGCACACAGTTCATACCCGGAAATTGCTTGGCCAAAATATTTGTGCAATGCCTGGCATGGCTTACAGTAGGCACTGTACAGCAATGCACTCCCTCCACACCCGACAGCTCTTTTTTGTTATGTTAGTTAAGCGCCCAGAGATTTGGTTTTTGGGCAGTTCTCTGGCCCAGGCGCCCATGAATATTTTAGGCATTTAATTGTAAATTACACATACGCGCTGTGTGCACTTTATGCATTTTTTACAATTGTTTGCCAGTTGATGCCTCTGTTGCTGCCGCTTTTGTTATTGTAGCTGTAGTTGTTTGTGTCGCTTTTATTGTAATGCGCGGATTTTGTTATTGGGCCACGTGCCTTGGGAAAGGCTTATATTGGGGTTTGGCTAGGGCGCATTTAAAAATTTAACTCTCTTGATTAAAGTGCGCGTAAATTGAAATCGTTTCGCCTGTCGCTTGCCGCTCTTCAATTATTCAACAATTTGATGGATGATGAAAAATCCTGTGGAGTTCATATTGCCTAAGGGATTAACTGTATAAATGTACATGTTTGGTATAATTATCAGCTATCCAAAATCTGAGGTACAATGGGCAGAGCTTTAAAAGTAAAGTGTTTTTGAGTATTGATTAGTGATGTAAATAAACATCGAAAAATCGATTGATCGATTTTTGCTTTAGCGATTTTCAAGGTTTTTAGCTTGATCTATTTTTAACCGATTAGTCGATTTAAACAAATCGATTTTCATGACAAATCGTCCTCTTTGAACATCCTTATCCAACGCTACAAAAAACACGCGCGGTGTCAAAATTTTATTTTATAGAAAAGTCAAAGCTTACAAATATCCTATAGTAAGTAAGAGCTTTAATATTATTAAAGTATATGAATATAAATAAATGATATTACTGATCGCGATCCAAGTTTAAGTGTGTTATGTGTTAAAGTGTTTATGCACTTTTCTGTGTATTTATAAGCATATGAAATATCGATCAATCGATGTCGAAAATTCCGAAGATTCGATCAATCGATATTTGCATATGCGATTTTAAGAATCCTATTTTTAGATCGATGTTCAGTTTGGACTTACATCACTAGTATTGATATAATAATATTATATATAATATAATATTTTAAATTGAAAAATAAATCTAACTGTATGCTTTATAAGCAATATTAACAGGCGCATCATATTAGTTATGTCCTATTTAGCCTGGTCGAGCTGAAAACTCCAAATTCGATAGGCAAGTTTCTGAGTATCATGGATATATACGGAATAATTTTAATGATGCAATGATGAATAATAGAAAATTCGTTGTGTGGTTTAATTCACTTGCCAATTTCTGTTTGTTTTTTTCTGGTTAGGACGAAAAAAATCAATTGCTGGTTACGAATGTGTGGCTAAAGTTGGAGTGGAACGATATGAACCTTCGCTGGAATACATCAGACTATGGTGGTGTTAAGGATCTGCGCATACCACCGCATCGCATCTGGAAGCCAGACGTCCTTATGTACAACAGCGCTGACGAAGGATTCGATGGCACCTACCAAACAAATGTTGTGGTCCGAAACAATGGCTCCTGCCTATACGTGCCGCCGGGTATCTTCAAATCGACATGCAAAATAGACATTACGTGGTTTCCATTTGATGATCAGCGCTGCGAGATGAAATTTGGCAGCTGGACCTATGATGGATTTCAGGTTTGGTTCAGTCGACCGAGAATTCACAAAAGCAAGGCAACCAGGGAGTACACTGCTCGTAGTTGTTATGCTTATATAAATCTTTGCGAATTTTTTTTATGATTTCTTCAGTTGAATTATTGAGAATATTAAGAAGATGATGAATAGAAAAAAATAGAAAAGATGTAAAAGAAGGAGAAGGCGGAGCGATATATATATTTATATTATTCTACCCTCTCCCTATTGTAACTAAAGCTGGATTTGCAATTACAAGATGAAACTGGCGGTGATATCAGCAGTTACGTGCTCAACGGCGAGTGGGAACTACTGGGTGAGTAAGCCAATGCCAGAACCAAAAGAAATAACCATCTGGATCTAAAGGCAGACGTTGCTTACTTTAAGTAACTCACGTTCTTAGACAAATGAAACGAAAACATACACACAAGAAAAATTGAGAAATGACTGCCAGAACATGGGCATTGTCATTGTACACTACGATGTACTCATATATACATATACATATACTTCTGTATATACATATCAATGTGTGTGCGTGCGTGTCTGTGCAAAACTCGTTTGCCATGGCAAAAGCAAAAAAGAAAAGAATGTAAAAAAAAACGAAAACAAAACAATTCGAAAAAAAAAATAACAACTTATTTTTCATCTTATTCTGAGATGTTTCCATAAGTTTCCAAAAGGACATACAATGACTTAGCCAAGCCTTAAAGCCTTCAAGTACAAGTACAAGTACTCGTGCAAGTGCTTATTCTATGTCCTCACATCCACCTCGAAAACATGGCATAAATATTTCTCACTCAACTCTCTAACTGAATCAGGGTTCAGGTTGCGAGCTGAAGTTCCGAACTCGTTCCGTTCGAAACTCATACTGGTTTAAATAAAGCGTTTTGCTCGACAATTGATTGAATACTTTGCGCTAGGAGCAATTTTAATTTCAATCAATCGGCTGCTTTGAACGCTCTCCATCACTGTTGTTCGCATCTTAATCATCGTCTTACCCCAAGTACTTCGAGGCCAATGCATATATAAATGAAACATGGCACCTAACGAACCCTGTTATACTCCCAACTACTCTTCTTATCTATATACTGTACTTCACAACTGTTTTTCTTCAAATACACTAAAATACCACACGCTTATCCAGTGTTCTCCCATTCACTCACTTCAACAAACAAGAAACTATTGAAATACTGTAAAAAAAAAAATATTATATAAAATCTTGGGCGCTTTAACTTTTTAAGACCGAAATAGCCGCGTAAACGTTTCGTTTACTAATAAGATCATATTTAAAACTGTGATCAAGAACATGTCAGTGGTGTAGCATAATTGTCGACTAAAAATAGTCTAGAATTTGCTGCTTCGACTGGTTGTATCTTAAATATAATACCCTTAAGCAAGAGGTAAGGCTTCGCCCGTTTATGCAATCCCTTAGAAATTTTCTAATCTCTTGCTCTCTCATTTTTTATAAAGCTCTTATGGCATGAACAAGTTCAAAACTGAACAGTCCTTTTAAGATAATAATGAATGCTGCTTAGAAATAATATTGTACAATGTACCTATACGATACAAAACCAAAATCTATTGCATTTTGCTTAGCAATAAGTAAGCCAGAGAAAAAGTATATATACAGCAACAAAGTTTTATTTTAGATCCTTGATCAAGATATATATAGAATTGCTTCATAGTTTTATTTTAAGTTTTACGTACATTGTGGTTTATTTTTAAATTTAATATAGATTCATTTTGATTGTCCGAAGGACTACATTTTATTTATATATTTCACAGCCCAATTGATTTACTTTCGTTTTATAAATCCAAATAGTTAAACGCTTTAGAAAATAACATTTGCTTTATGGTCATGCAGCTATTAAAAAGATAACTGAGAAAAATAAGAAATGCTGAAAAACCTGCAAGCAATATATGACACTTTTCTGCCTAAAATGCTAAAACAGTTAGATGCGCATCTCCTCTATCACGACAACTACCTCAAAACTCACACAGATACAGCATAACTTTAGAACAGCATTCACACAGGCATTTAAAGATGAGATTTGGTCTTTAGTTGGCTACAACCACGCACCAAAGCAATTAAGAAATTAAAAGACATACGAACATCTAATATGAACTAATGTACATATACACACACACACTTTAGCAGCACTATAAATTAGCAGATGCATACAATCACATACACACAAACACCAAAAGAGCAAAAATATAACCATAAAAAGTTCTCTGCCCAACACTAGCCACAAAAGTTCACAGCACACAAAAGTGCTGAGAAAGTTTGTGCAACAAATTTTACTTTTATTCTTTCATTTTTTTCTTTCTTATTTTGGTTTGTGCACTTCTCTGCTCCGTTTTATTTTTATATTTCATTTGTGATTTAATTTGGCTTTTGTTTTATTTGGAATTTTCCTTTTTTTTTGTGGGAATTTTAACTAAGTCGTTGACTCGTCTTTCTTTACCATTGTGCAACAATTTTCCATGAGTTTTGACAGGCACCTGAAAATAATTTTCAAATTGCTCAAAGAGAAAAAATGTTAGTTGTTATATAATTAAATGTTTAGCAAGTTGATAAGGATAACGCTGGACCTAGGCTAAAACTAATGATTTAAAAACTTAATTTCTTTGCGACATTTTTTCGCGACTGTAAGTGTAACAGAAAATAGTTAAACTGATGGTAAAGTTTATTTTTACTATCCACAAAAAATTTGTCTATACATCCTGGTATAAAATCAAGATTATACCACTGTACATTATTGTATATTACTTTAACTAACATGCTAGTATTTCAACTCAAGTTAAGTGCTAAAAGTTTCGAAGCATGTTTGTCTAGAATAAACTCAGTCGGCGCTTACTTCAAATTAGTTGCTCGTATGCAAATAAAACTTTTGCTGAACCTAAATAATGTTACGCATTGTCGTATCTACACATACCATACACATGCCAAACTTTTTAACTACACTTAGAGAAACCACAGCATGTCCCGAGATCCACAGTTTTCATACTCAATGCATACTATCTACTATCTAATGCTCTACTACTATCAAATCTATAAATTCATAATGAACACACACTATCAAAACTGCAAACCCTTCTTATTATCCAACGCTTCATTTTACTCAACTTTTTGTACTCTATACATATATACTTACTCTACGTACTTACTCTATCTCTCTACTTACTTACTTACTAACTTGCCTGTATGCCATGCTCGAAACATATAGCCTAAACAAAAAGCTCTGACAAAGGCCCAAGTAAAAGCTGACACATTAACAGAAGATACGAAAATGAAAAACAAACAATTGCAATCATAAATATTTGTACTAATGTTAACGGTTTTTTTGCTACAATGAACCCCACTCGCAGGTGTACCCGGGAAACGCAATGAAATTTACTACAACTGCTGCCCGGAACCGTATATAGACATCACATTTGCTATTATTATACGACGACGCACTCTCTACTATTTTTTTAATCTGATTATACCCTGTGTGCTGATTGCATCGATGGCTCTACTCGGCTTCACACTGCCGCCGGATTCGGGTGAAAAGCTCTCGCTTGGTAAGATGTTACTGATTATAATTGACAGATATCCATATGTATGTAATAGACAAGAGTTGAAGCCTGTATTAAAAATAAAAACACTGTATTGGAATGGTAAAAATATTGTGATACCCCAAACAAGAACTCAAATAGTTCGATAAATTATTATGAATTTGCACTTACGTAATACAAATACTTGGCAGCAGCTTAAGAGGCTCTTCGAAAAGTATTGGCCAAGTTCTTTTTATAATAATGGCATCCCCTCGCCTCAAATTTAAAATTAGATGCCACTGTCTGGGCATAAAGCCCATCAAACTGTCATTGCCGATGCCGTTGATGAGTGCTTGGAGAGCATTTTCACAAGCATCGAGCTTCAAGCCTCAAGCCTCGAGCCTCGAGCCTTGAGTCTTAAGCGAGGCTGACGTCGCACATTAGTCGTTATTGTCAGACCGATGATGATGATGGGTGTTGATGACGCCACCGCTGAGCCACTTGGCTGGTAAGCAAACTATTGAACTTTTAATGCTACGATGACTGGGTGGTGAAGCAGGTTGCAAGTATCTAAGTTATGTTCAATATTGCTTTCAAAAATCCACTAAATAATATACGCCACACAGTGGGAGGCTACATAGAGCAAGACAGCTCAGCGATAAACTTGAATACGATAAAACACTTATTGATGAAGGGCTTTCAAGGCCGTACAACTTAAATGGAAAGCATGCAGAAAGTAACATATTATTTAAAATGAAATATGTACATAATCAATTCTTAACCATGAACTGTTTCTTAATCAGCAATTATTTTTTACACAATATCATTCATAAATCATTCTCATTATCTAGGCGTCACGATCTTGCTCTCGCTGACCGTGTTCCTCAATATGGTTGCTGAGACAATGCCGGCCACGTCAGATGCAGTGCCTCTGCTAGGTAAGATTATTTTGTTTACCAAACTTGCTGCTGGTTTTGTTAACTCTAAATGTAATCCTCGTAAATGTAATTCTAAATGTATTCTCGTATATGTATATTCGTATTATCGCTGTGTCTTCGTTCGACTTTGCTTTTGAGTTCGTGTGTTCATCTGTTTATAGAACCATATTACATATGTATTACAAATAATATCATAAATCTAAAGTTGCAATTACAGTTTCGTTCATATTCATATTCATGCATTTCTAAATGATTTTAAATACCAAATAAAATCTGATGATTTTATAATATTAAAACTTTGACACACAATTAATAAAATGAACATGCATCAGCAGACATTTGGATCTGTCGAAAGCAGTTTCTTTTGGCTTTAAAGCCAAACCAATTTGTATGGCTTTAAAGCGACTACAGAAACCATGCGCTGATGTTAAATATATAATTTAAAAATCTGAAGAGAAAGAAAAATTTTAATATAATTTAAAAGGGCATATCCACATATGCAATTAAACTGAAATCTATTTCGAATTTAATACAAAAGTTAAGAAAAATATTAATTATCAAAGATATGATACACACGAGTTGGTTTGATAAATGCACACACATTTGAAAATTAGTTACTTGCACGCTATATTTACTTTTGGGCTAACTATAAAGATCAATATCAAGTAAAAACGTTTATTTTACTAGAAAGATATTTAATATACATACATATATAACTATATATATATATAGGTTTTCTCCAATACAAATAAATAATTATTTATAACGATAGCTTTCTTTAATAAACTTCTGATATTGTATTCAATATAAAACCCGAGCTTTCGGAAATAATATACTATTCCGCAAACATTATTTTAAAGTTATTTGTCCAAAAGCTTTTTACTTTCAATTGAATTTTTACAACTTGACTTTGACATCAAAAGAATCTATACGAAATGCATTCTTAAGCTTTTAAATTATAATCAATTGATTTAACAAATTTCTTTAAAAATCAAATTCAATTGTATGGCCAAATTTTTACAGTATCCATTTCAATTATATACACATGTGAAAAATATCTTTAAAATGTAATACTTAAATCTATCGATAAACTTAATCTATCTTACTCAGTATCTATCATACTTATTTGTGTGTTGAATTATTTACCATATAACCACTAAAAAGATTATTCCAATTAAATCAATTTCAAAGTTACTTGTGTGTGTGTTTTAAAAATATTTTTTTTTCAACTCAAATAAAAATGAATGTTATGATTAAAGTTAAAGAGAAAAAACAACGTAAAAAAACTAAGAAAAAAGATTTGCATTTAATACAAATACTAACTTAAATATTGTATATATCTCTGCCTTTTTTCTTTCTTTCAAAAAATGTATACCTTTTACCAAACTTCTCTTAATCAACAAAAAAAATATGTCAAACACTGAATGAATTCTGATCGAAATATGCTACCCTGAACTATGCTCGACAAACTAACCAAAAAAAAACTAATACAACAAAAAACAAATTGATCGAAATAAATCCATAAACAAAACAAAAACCATTCGCACTACAAAAAACCACTGAAACCACACTCTTAAACACACCCATCGATAAACGATTTTATATAATGACAACACGCCCAACCAACCAACAGGTACATATTTCAATTGCATAATGTTTATGGTAGCTTCATCCGTTGTGTCAACGATTTTAATATTAAATTATCATCATCGAAATGCTGATACGCACGAAATGTCCGAATGGGTAAGTTTTACATGGGTCAATCAAAAAAAACCCATTCAAAAAAAATATCAAACAACCAACCAACCAACCAACCAAATCAAGAAACAACTTACAACTCGTATCCAAATCCAACTAACAACTAAAACAACAAACAACTGCAAAATGCGACCATCACTTATCATAGCCTCCAGCAGTAGCAACAGGAGCAATTTCCATTCCTGGACAGAGTCCTGGTACCGGACTTGCTCACCTGCTGCTCCGCTGTTCATAGTCGCATAGCATTAGCATAATTCCATATGATTTATCTCTTTAGCCACAAACAAACTGAGACAACTGCATATATATTTTTGAAAAATGCGCAAAATAATTTATGTGTTAGTTAGAGAAATGTTTTTGTGTTTACTTGTTTCGTGTTATTCTCGTTATTTACTTATCGCTGTACTTTGTGTTGTATTACTATATTTTATATTCTTCTAAGATGAATTAAGAATATTTATTTATTTGCTAGTACAAAATTAAATCACACCATGGATCAGCAATTACAAATTTAATATGTTATGTAGATCTCCCAAACAATGCAATGGCAGTTACAATAGGTCATTAAAGTCCCGGCATTCGCCGGGAAGTTTGGAGTCTTCACAGTTGTTCGGATTATTGAATATTCTTATAATGTTTGCTTCCACCAAAACTGTTCAAATCTGTTGTCAAAATAAATCCGTTAAAACTTTAATTGTTCTATTTAAAAGTCAAAATTTACTATTGACTGTAAGTTTGGCAGATTATAGTTTTATCATTAGTTTGTTTTCCATATGCTCCACAAAATCACTGCGAAACCTCCAAAAAAAAAAAAAAAATTCAAATTGCAATTTTGCTAGCTGCTGCACTACAAATACTATATGTTTGTTGTTGTTATTATTATTGTGATATTATTATTGCTGTTCTGCCCCGATTGTTGTCGTTGTTGTTGTGTTCCGTAACAACATTTTCATTTACAATTTTGTTACTTGTGTTTTTCGGTTTATCGTTGTCTTAACTTAATGCCTACTTAGAGGCGCTTATTCAAGCAAGCTTTTTTGTTTATAGTACTTAGCAAACAAAATGTCAGTTGAGTTTTAGTCCATGTATGTGTGACCCAAAAAAACAAATACAAAAATGAAATATGAAGAAATGCCAAGAACGGAAAAAGAAGTGCAATGCCTAGCCCAAATGTGACGGACGGATGTACAGAGTTCGAAATGAATGTTGTAACTAAGTGTATCAACTAGCCAACATGCTAGTCTGCTACGACGAGTATTGAACGTGTCTACTATAAAATAATTTATGTAATGAAAAATATCGTAATGTTGATGTTGGGCCAATAATTTCTTCTTATATAATCTATGTCACTCTGTACAATGATCCATCACAGCCTCCAAATTTCCCGCAATACCTATCCACACAACCAACTAACTAACTAACTAATTAACTAACCCATCACTCTGAGTATTTGCTCTGAACTAGTCACCAGTTGCACAATACTTTTCTATTAGTTATTCGTATATCTAAGAACCAAGAGTGCAGCCCAGCATTTTTTTTTTAATATACATTAATGAATGGTGAAATATAAAAGTATATCTACTCGTGTAAATATCTCTGTATTATAATTAAATGTGTATGTGTATGATGTTTGAGTGTATTTAATGAGTGCTAAATATTTTGTTACAATTTTCTTATGGTATAACTTTAAAGGGATTAACTAAGGAAATTTCTCTTGGATTTTATTCACTTAAGAAATGTCCATGTCTTACTTGACAATCTTAGCTAAATGAAAAAGTAAGCGTCGATAATAGGCAAAACCATAATTACATTAAGAGAGTAAAATATAAAAACAACAGATAAGTATCTTCTTCGTTTTTGATTAAATTTCACAAGAAATAACTCTTTGCCTTCATCTATAGGCATACCTAAGAACGCCTAAGAGTGTACTGCAAAGCAATTTATTGTCAAGTACTCATATGTCTTTCAAAATTTAAACAGCAAACATAATAAATGCTTGTCTTATGCTTGCATTATACATATATACATATCAATTCTAAGTGAATTGAGTATGGCCAAGATGTCAAGCGGAAAGCAATTTATTCACAATATTGCAATTGCATGAAGAGCATAATGAAAGTTAGATGTTGGCTCGCAAGTTGGCTATAAGGGCCGCTAAACCGAATGCAGCTCAATGAAAGTCGATTGGCTTTTAAGAAGTCAGTCACATGAAAAGTTTGGCATGGCTTTCGCCCAAGAATGTGGACAGGCACTTGTACTTCCTCTGCCTCAACATGGAATTGAATTTGAAGCAATTGAAGGAAGGCCCCAAATCAAGAACAAACATACACACAGATATATGTATGAACAAGCATACATACACATTCAAACATACTCGTACCAACTCAAAATGTGGCAGCCAGGCGACAGTTGGCCCAGTTGCAAGTTGTCGTGACACGGGCATGAAAATTGAGCCAATTGGCAACGCAGGTGCATTAGAAATGTGCAGCTTAGGGCACATGACATCTACAACAGTTGCTGTATCCTCCCTTTCCATTACCTTAACTATTCCATTTCCTCCATCTAACACTTGTCGCCCGCCTCACCAATCTTCTGTGATAACAACAAATCATTTTGCACAAAATTTGCACAAAGCGAGCGGCCAAAAAAGAAAGCATAAGAAACGAATAAAAGAATACAAGAGTAGATGGAAATAGCGAATGGCGAATGGCGAATGGAACACAGCTGCGGTCTGTGGCAATGTCGCGTATCATAGTCGATGCGATATGGATACTCGTATGCCAATGCTAGAGTGTTCCATTGAGCTTCATTCGATCAGAGTCAAAACTTTGCATTTGGTTTGCATGCCACGTCCTCGAGCGCATTTCCATGTTACCAACGCTTGTTAGCGAAACCGCCAACCATCAAAGGAGTTAAAAGAGAGAGAGAGAGAAAGAGAGGCGGCATTGGGGCGTTTGCAGTCAATGCAGCAGATGTCAACATGCCCGAGCTCTTCCCATCTACTGTTGCGGGAAAATGTTGGCCAGAACGAAATGCAGCTTAGCATGACAATCGTTTCATTTCGGTATAGCTTTTGGTTTCTTTTTCAGTCAACTGCTATTTGAAGCATAATCAAAAATAAACAGACGTATAGAATCTTCAATGATAGTCAGATAGAGGATAGACGAATTTAATTTAAAGATACATAGTCTCTAACTGACGTAAAGAATTTGAACATTGATTGCACTGGTGGGCGCTAAAAAATAGACGATTTTTTTGTTGCTTCTTTGAAGTGTGCTGATTACAAAAACATATTAATAAGGTATGTAACAGTGAAAGGTGTGTGTCCACAGACCCCATAAAAAATATATACTCACCATAATATCAAAACAAATTTAAGTGAATAATTATGAAAAACTAGAATTTCTCTAAATCTAAAGGTGATACGAATATCTAAGTATGCTATATAAAACTACAACTCATGGCTAATTGAAGAGCAAAATCAATAATGCTCGGTAAAGAGATTTACTTATCAAAAATACAGTTTTCATACCTTGATTACCTAACCTTGGAAAAATTAGTTATTCACTGACTTTTCTTGTTAAAGATTTATACATAATTTTATACAAATAGTCAATCTTTTTACTGTTGCCTTTTTAAGTAAAAGTGGTAAAAATAAATTGAGACTCAGTAAGGACTTTTTTTAATATTCAGCTTACAATATTGTCTTGCAACGTGAATAAAAAGACTTTAAATGAGTACCAAAATTGATTTGCTAGGTATTTTGTCGAGAGGGCAATGTTTTCTCCGTTTCAAGTGTAAATATTTGCTGTCAATATTTATTTAACATGAACTTGTTGCTCTGAAGTTATGGTAAATTATTAACAAACATTCTAGTATCGCATTTCAAAATAAATCATATTAAAATCAAATAGTTACAATACATTTTTTGAAATCTAAAAAACTGAGAATTATTTACAAAATAAGTAATAAGAGCACATTAATCTTAAGAATATTTCAATAATCCTTTTAAACTAAGTCTAAGTGCTCGAAATTTTAATTGACAAAGTTTTGTTACACTTGTCACTTCTCCCTAAGTGAGTGCAGAAATACTTAGCTAAAATAGGACGAGTGAAAATTTAAGAATATATAAGTACGAGTGTATGCGTGTGAGTGATTGATTATAATAAAGATAAAGATATAAATAATTATTAATAGGTCGAAAACAGCCGGTAGGAGAGCGCGTAGCAGAACTTTGAATGGGTATGAGTACAGATTTGTGTGCCTCAACAATAATACTAAATTGTTGTGCTGTGTTTTTGTTGTACATATATATTGTTGTTTTTGTTTCTGTGCCGTGTTTTGTTGTAAATCATAAAGTTTGCATGCCTTATAGCTATAAATAAACAGCAGTCTGCCATGGCGCAAAGCAAATCAACACCGAGATGCGCACATAAATATTATTATAGCTAAGTGTAATAGTAATGCACCAGCGAATATCATACCAAACACCAAAACGACACTACCCAACACTAATCGACACATCTGACAGGCAACACCAACCACTAAACGACGCCAACAATAATAACAACAAGTACAACAAGTTGTTTCCAATCAGAGTTCACAAGCTCTCGATGGAGGCATATTGTTGCTTCAGTTGTAATCAAAATCATATATAAATCATAATTGTGGCATGTGTGTGTTTGTGTGTCTGTGTGTTTGTGTCTCACTGTCTCTGTTCATGCAAAAGGGCAATAAATCATTGCCAACCCAGTTAAGTATGCCACACTTTTGGCCAGACACGCTCAGACCCACACATGCACACTCACACATCCAGAGACAGAAAGACAAACAGACAAACCGTCGCGTCGAATTCGCATATGCAAAACACACAAGCATACTTGAAATACTCGTAGTACACGCATTTGGAGTCGAGTCAACTTGCAGTTCGTCTACTAAACATTTCAATTTTCACCTGCCACATGCTACATACCACAACGTTAGATTCGCATCGTATTTTTATGCTGGCTACCATGGATATTGCGCATGAGTCGACCGGGACGACCGCTAATATTGGAGTTCCCGACAACGCCCTGCTCGGATACCTCGTCCGAGCGCAAGCATCAGATACTATCCGATGTTGAGCTGAAAGAGCGGTATATTATGCAATGATATTCAAACCAATTCAATGATCTGTTGATATGCTAATAATGTTATCCTAACCAAATTAAAGCTCCTCGAAGTCGCTGCTGGCCAATGTGCTCGACATTGATGATGATTTTCGGCACAATTGTCGCCCCATGACGCCCGGCGGAACACTGCCACACAATCCGGCCTTCTATCGCACGGTTTATGGGTAACAATAACAACACATCCAACACACACACAGGCTAATCTCACTTTAGTGGTATACCAATAAACTTATGCCACTCACACCTTTCCCCTTCCCTACCCATTTACAGGCAAGGCGACGATGGCAGCATTGGGCCAATTGGCAGCACACGAATGCCCGATGCGGTCACACATCACACGTGCATCAAATCATCAACTGAATATGAATTAGGTTTAATCTTAAAGGAAATTCGCTTTATTACTGATCAGGTAAGTGCTTCCGTTGTCAATCGAAGCATTCTTATATTGTATACTAGTAGTTACAAAGCTTGAATATATTAAACATTTATTAGCTCAATTTAAACATAAACAAAAGTATGACAGAAAATAATTGAAGCAAAAAGTTTACTTTATACATTCACAAATGTTAAGATATTTTAAAAAAGTTGTTTTGATAATATTAGCTGTTCTATTTATCGATTTAGAAAAAATTCAGAATATTTAATTTCCTGCGCTGTAAGAATTTATATTTTATTTGCGACATCAGCCGGTCAATTATATTTAGACATATTTTATAAAGTTCACTCCCAATCAAGAACTAAATAATGATTATATCTACTTGTTTTAATATTCTTTCATGAAGATTAGCTTTTTAATTCAAAATTCATTAAACTAAATGTATCTAAAATGAAATAAACTTATATACAAATTTGTTGACCATAGATAAATCTTTAATTTAAAATTATACTGCACTTATGAAATCGAGGAATATTTATAATAATAATGCATGCTAATTTGTAAGTTCCAAGAACGTTTATTTTATGCATTTGAAAATTTGCACAAAACTAAATAGGGAATAGGATTAGTTAAAAAACTCATATGTTTTATAAATCTTTCTTAGATTATTTAATGGCATTTAGCAAAATTCTATTTATTAGTAAAATCAAAACCCAAATTATTTCTGCTTCTTTTCTCTCTCAAATTTTCAAACAATTTTCAAAACACAACAAACAAATAAATAATACAAAATATAATACAATTTGAATGATATAGCTACGTAAAGATGACGAGGACAATGACATTGCCAATGATTGGAAATTTGCAGCTATGGTCGTTGACAGACTGTGCCTTATCATATTCACAATGTTCACAATATTAGCCACAATAGCTGTACTACTATCAGCACCACATATTATTGTCTCGTAGCCATATGGGCGAGGTGGTTATTGTTATTGGTTTTATTATAAAATCAATTTGTTAATTATTAAATTAATAACGAAACTTTTTAAGTAAATTTAAAAAACGTTCAACAACAAAAATCAACAAAAAAAAAGAGAAAAACACTTAAATAAAAACCATTGACTAAATAATACCAACGGAAAACCCAAAAAAAAAACTATAAACACAATAATTTAAACATAAAATAAAAATCCATTAAAACAAAAAGAGACTTAAAAAAAAGATTAAATTGATTACATCATTTTAAATTCCATTAAAAAAAACTCTAAAACTATCTAAAGAAAACAACTTAATCCTTTTGAATTCCCCTTGCAACCTACTTCCAAACCGCAAATCCCAAATCAGTAATATAGTTTCTTCCAATTAAAAAAAAAAAACAAAAAAAAAACCAAAATGATACGGGTATATTTTCTTTATATATTTGTATACTTTACAATTTAAGAAACAAATTTTTCTCGATAAAAACAACAATTTCCAACTTTTTACGTAAACTTTTAAGAAACTGCAGTAAATTTTGGATATACAAAAATTTCAAAGACTTCATTGTATACGTTCAATTTCGAGTTGGTTGATATTGAGCTTTATAAATGGAAATATATACTAGAAATTAAATGGATCCAAATGTTTGGCGAAACCCAACGCTTTTTATTCTGGCTTTCTACCAAGATTGTAAGAATTACTGAACCCTCTGATAAATCTTCTCGTCCATTATTCAAGCCAGTTAATACATGTAGTTTTCCAGATTATCTCATAATTTTTTCAAGATCATCAAATCCATTGCTTCCAAACAGTCTTGATAGGAATTGGATTAACCACATAAGATTAAAGCTCCATCAGCATTTCTAAACAGAACCAATATTGACGATCTACATATCCAAAGAATTGTACGTAATACTCCCTAAAATTCCTAATATTATTTTGATTTCAATTTAAAAACACAGTAAACAAATACCTATCCCAAATCTAAATGCATATACAAAACCAATAGAATAACCTATCCATCGAATTGGAAAACAAAATCAATTGGAATTACAAAAAAAAAATATATATATATATATATATGAAATACAAAAAAAAAAGAATAACTAAATAAATAAATGGAAGTTCAGATCTGTTCTAAATAACACTTTCGAATTGATTCCGCTGAAATTTCCATAGCGTATTTTTTGGTTGTTTCAAATAATATTTGATGCATGCCAAATGTACATTAATTGATGGAATTAATTCGAATGTAAATTTCAACAGTGAATAAATAAAATATAAAAAAAATCATTTATACAGAAGGTTACTCCAGAGAAATAGTAAGAAACCAAGCCCAAGGTGTGCACGACAAGTGAAATGCAATTTAATGAATTTCATCTGATTGTGAATGATCGAAACCAGATTCGAATATGCAAATTGATAAATTAAATGGTTGCGAGCAATAATATCTGCGTGTTGATGAAATGCATGATTTTTTGGTGATGCAAACAATGATCGATCGATCCATTGCGTAGATACGAACATCAAGTATCTAAGCAAAAGTTCGCTTTTTCATTGCATTGAGAACAGCGAAATAGAAATTTCTGTATTCAAACTTACAATTTTCGGCCTTCCTTATTATTTCTTTATCATGATAATTTCAATTTTATAAGTAAAAACCAAATTAATTAATACTTTTTTCTAAACAAAATGAATACTGAATGTTGCTACAACACCAAAATGCATACTACATGAATCAACATAATCCAACGAGGATAATACTATACTCACCAAATACCAAAGAACAAACAAAATACCAATAACAATGAACATCATATTGAACACAAAACATGTCCGGTGCAAAGGAAATTTTGTGCTTTGCTATAGTATTGAGATCAAAACTATATGTACACAAATCATTTACCAAGAGAGAGCTTTATACATATAGAGAAGATCACTAAATATTAAATAAAATGAGTATAAAGATTCATGTGCTAATGAATCTATTTCTAACATTTGCATTCTAACAAACTGATACACATACTCTATAATTAGAAGATCTTTTCATACAAGATCCATAAATCAATAATCACACAGAACGTTTACTGTCCACAAACTAGCCAAGCACACAATTTCTATACATAAATGGGTCTGTTTCGAATTCCACTATAGACTGGATTTCACATAAATGTGTTTTGCATACTTTTTAAGCAGCATAGGACTTGCAATTTTAATTAATTTTTTAAATGTGCCTAAGAGTATGCATATCACTGTGAGATTGATACGAAAGTTGAACTCGGAATTCAGGTCTGATTAACCAAAACACCCATAAAAACAAGAATCTTAAAAATTACATCTGTATGTAAGTCATTTGAGTAACTGCTGTCTGAATACGATTAACTCAAATACTTGAGGTAGTCTCAGGCCGCAGTTTTCTAGTGACTTAACATGTCCTAAACAGCAACTAAACTAAATATGTTATATTATCACGAAATAGCATTATTATTATAATTTTTAAGTTACAGCAATTCTGCTTCTAATTGTAAATCTTGTGCATTGAAAACAATCAGAATTTTTCTTTGAATATAATAATAAGGCAAATGCCCACAACAACACATATAAAGAAAATGAAAGCCACACAAAATCTTAATAATAGTAATATGATTCGCATACCATAATGAATGTCATACAATTAAACTAAGCTTAACAAATTACATACATGGATATCTCGTTATTAAGGTTCTATTAAAAAGCTCAAACCAATTGTAACAGCAACCTTATATTAGCAATAGATTTACAAACAAAAAGAAATGGAAATGAAAATGAAAAGAAGAGAACACTTCATGTTTATTGTGAATGAGCAAAACCCCAGGAAAGGGATCGAAAGGATCGCAAACCTTATTGATTTTTACTGCTGGTTTTTTTTTTATTGTTTTCCATTTAAGGAACTTGATAAACATTTTTATTGTACGCAAATTTTATAAACTTTATAAGCAAGTGCAATTTTGAGACTATACAAACCGTATTAAGTTGTTTTTCAATTTTGGTTTCCTTTACAATACACTTTATTTTGGAATCAATTTTAAAATCGTAGTGTTTTTTAAGAGTGTTGAAATTTATGGGACAGTTTAATAAAGTTAAGGTTTAGCTTTTGATAAACAAATAGAAAACTTGCAGAAAGAACAACAATTCAGAAATCTTTTCAAGAAGCAATTACTTGAACTAATGAAAGGTGAAAACATATTTGCTTAGAACTTTTATTTGTCATTAGTTGAAGAACTAAAATATATAATTTTTGATTATTCTATTTCGATCCTAATACAGTAAGGAGTACTAAATATAAAAGAATAATAGAAATGAAAAAAGCAAGCAAGCTGCCAGCATTGAAAAATAATAACAATAATTAAGTTTAATATTTTATACACATTTTTTTTCAATATTTGAGCTCATTTATATGCAACAACAAAGGATTCGACAATTGATGACAGTGTAATTGAAAACTTTTAGTACAGCAACAAAGTAAGGCTTAGAAATCGATAATAAGATTATATTCAAATCTTATCAATTGAATTACCGATTGAACTAATAAATAAGCAATTTTAAATAAAAAAACAGTCAGCAAGAAAAAACACAGCAAATAGATTTAAAATAATAGCAAATAATGTGGAACAGATCTATGGAAAAACGAACTTCAACAAACAAAACTGCACCCGAAATGATCGTTAATTGATCGAAGCAGTTAATGAGATTAATAGTACATATAAGGAGCATACATAAATACAAACATATTTCTAGCACATAAAGAAAACAGTTTGGAAAAGAATTCTTTCGTCATACATACATACATATATACACATACATACCCGTACATATGTATATATTGATATATATGTGTATGGTATATATTTCTTTTTTACACTGAAAACAAATATATATAGATTATATATATATATAAATATATACTTAGCATACTATGTAATAAAAGAAAACAAATATTTAAAAGCAAATGATGAAACTTTTTCCTAAAAACTAGTTGCATTTAAATGAATTTTAAAAAATATACATACAAGTATATATTTATTAAAAAAAAACAAAAAGAACATGCTCCTTTCTCTACTAAAAAACTAAAAAAAAAACTTTAATATAATACTTAATTAGACATTAATAATAGTCAAAGAGGGAAAGTAAAGAGATACAAAGAAAGAAAAACCAAATAAAGATAACATGAAATCGTAAACTAGTAAATATTTAAATTAAATTAATTTTTAAAAATGAGAAAACCAAAAAAAAAATAAAGAAAACGCGCTGATTTTTTATGTCGTTATTAGTATTTAAATTTAAATAATTGCATAAAACCATAAATGATTAAAAAAAAAAAATACGAAAAAGAGAAAACATAAATATAATAAATAATAAATTAGTAAAATTGAAATTGGTCATTTTGACCAGAATAGTAAAATATAGAAAACAAAAATAAAAACAAATTGAAAGCAAGCCCCGAGAAAAAAACAATTGTAAAATTTTAATTATTATTATCCAATAATAAAATACAAAAAGAAACGATTTAACATAAATTCCAAACACGCTGATGACCAGCCAGTTTTATTGGAACTATTTTCATTTCTGTAGTAGTGGATCAATATCAACATAAGAAGAATGACCGCGACTTAAACAACATCCAGATCCAGATTCAGATACAGATCCCGACCCAGACCGAGGATTAAACCCAGATGCAGATTTAGTGGCTCATATGGAAAGGTAAATCCAGTGAAGTTACTTATGTGGTAGTCTAAGATGATGTACGACAAATGCAATGTATTATAAACACTTTGCAGGAATTGTTCAGTGTAAATATAATTTAGTTAATTAACAAGTCATTGTGATAACTGTGACACGACAGCCATTTTTTTTAATTCTGACATTTAATCATTGCAATCGTTATGTGGAACAAAAGTACATAAATGTAATAATAATTAAAACATTAGTTATATTTATTGTATTACAATTACACTGACAAATAATGGAAGAAAAAAATGATAACAAAAACAAACAAAATATCATAGTTCAAAATCTGTTTAAATATTTATATTCAAAGTGGTAAAATTTCAGATCAGGTCGTATTCTGATTCTTCAAATAAAATTTTACGTAAAAATTCTGATGTCACGCGCAGTTTGTCAACAAAACCAGCTGAAAGAAAATTAAAAACAAGTCATTTCTTTACAAGTCTCTCCTATAACAGATATCTATAACCATCTAATATCAATAACAAGCAAATTATAAACACATATATCAAGCAAACCTGACAACAGAATCGACCTTAAAGTTCAAGAAAATATATCGGATAATGCGTGTATGTATACAAGTTATTTTAATAATATCTCCAGATTATACTACGCTCAGTTGTTGACAATCGGCTTAGATAAAATATATTCCTATACATAACCAATATTTCGGCATGATTTATACATTTACTCCTGCTATTTACTTGCAATTCCAATATAAATTAGAAATTTTACCAATTTAACAAAAGAAAAAATCCTTTTACATTCTCCGCACCTAGATTTGCATTTGTTAATCATTTGACGTGCATGCAAAAATCGCCTCACATTTTCTATTTTTATTATAATTTCTAACTATTTTTATACTAATTCAAAATATTTTTTTCTATGCAAAATGGTACTCGGTGGATTGGAGAGATGAGTCAATTGGTTAAGTAATTACTGTCTTTAAAAATATATACTTTATAGAACGTATAATCTCTATCATTTATTTTACAGTGAACGGACATGTGGATACAGCATTGCGGAAACTGTTTGGAATCAAAGTCTAATGTATAATATTTAAGCCTTTGTAAAAAAAAATTAAAGTAAACTCTATTTGTAAAAATCGAATTAATAAATTTTATAACGTTTGAAATTAAATAATCTTTGGTATTTGTTTGAAATTTATACAACACTATCTTCGGGCAATTAAGCAGATAGTTGAACAACTGTATAAAGGAGAACGTGCTTGCATTTTGAGCTACATAATAGTGGAATAGTATATAGAATTATATAGATCGAATTATTAGTATAAACATTAAAAATAAAAGGGACTGAAATAAGATTACCAATCGATTTTAAACAAAAATCAGCACATAAATAAATAAAAAAAACAATTAAAATATTCAATAGAATATTAGGCAAAGCTATTACAACGACGAAAGATACTAGCAAAATAACCAAACGTTAAATTAAAACGACTAAATTATCTTGCAAAGCTAGAAAGATATTGACACTTTTATTATTTATACATATGTTCATGAAGTTATAAAAAATATCTATGTGAAGGAATTCTATCAAAAATAATTCTTGAGTGTAGAAATTGTATTATATTTCAATACAAAATTTAAGATAATAATAGATAAGAAATTAGCTGTTTTTATAAGCGTTTTTCCAACGCCTAATTTTTGAATTTTTTGATTTTGCAAATTTATAAAGTTCCAAAAAAACGCCGTTAACAAAAAATATATGCCGCCAAACTGACTCTGTTCTGGGACAGTAACTTTTTTCAGAATTTTCTAAATGTTTCCAGAAATTTACAAATTTCTTAGAACTCTTTTGATGGAACTAGGCCCTCAGAAGGGCTACAAAGACGAAATGTATTTTAAATAATTCCGCTTGAATTTAACTAATTTCGAATTTCATTAAATTGTTAAAAAAAACGTTTTGTTACTTAAAAAAATGATTTATGTTTTATAATATCAAGCTGATCGGATAAAATTGTTGGCGCCATCTATAAGTCAAATTTGAACTAAGCGAACGCAAGAACCAACACGCTTGCTTTGGATAAAGAATGGCGGGAACGCCATCTTACAGGAAATTATTTAAAAAAATATCCCAATGCGCCACCTTTTGTATTTATTTGGAAACAACGATGCGCCACCTATGGAATTATTATAGTATTATATTATCAAATTTCACAAACCCATTTATCGATTTTCGTTTATAACGGCTCTTCAAATTTATTTAAATGATTCTTTTTTATAGTGCAGAGAATGTGAATTGTAACGAATATTCCAAAAATAGAAAAAACATCTAATCAAAAGGCAAATAAATTCTTTCAACTCAATAAATCGTTCTGTTAAAAAAAGGGGTAGCTACATTAATTTATATCTACATGTATTCAATAATCACTTAATCATAGTAATAAAACAAAAAATAAACTATATTAATATATATTTATGAATAAAGTAAAATATATTACACAGATACATTAGTGTACAGCTTTTTTAAATTAGTCGTATATATATCTCCTCCCGCTTCGCTAAAACAGTATATAGTATATGTTCATATTTTCAGCATAAAGCCGAGCTGATACTTAGTATATATGTCCGTCTTTATAGAACCACCAAAGTTGGTATGAAGATTTAAATAAATTTTCAGGTAAGCCGAGTTAATTTCATAATAATTTTGGATGGCACACCCACTTCACCCACAAAACAAAGATAAGGAAATAACATATTCACTTGAACAGTGACAATTTTCAATCCACGGTAAATATTTTATATAATAATAAAAACGGAAAATTATTGTACGACATAAAATAACTTGTGATGTGCTGTTTATTTGTGCATAAATGTGTTTGTATGTTTTTGTAAATTCTTTCAGTTGTTAATTTTGGTTAAGATTTAGTGATTTTGATCGGTATAATTTATCTACATTTAGGCTTGACGTTATTTAGTTAGCCCATTTAATACTCTTGTTATCCAGCTTTACAGTGCTTATTAACTGTCGATGAAAGTTGTTAAGGCTATATTTAAATATGTTATACCAATTAAAAGGTACTCCCCTGGTTACATTTCTAAGGGTTAACAAAAGCATTATTTCTCCACCCCCTTTGCCCCTATCCCTAAATAGCAAATATTTACATTTGCATTTTGTTTAAACATGTTACAATTTTTTCGCACTTGTAACTCAAATAACAAAACAGATACACATTTACACATACATATGTACTCGTATATGTATGTACTTACATACGCACACTTCTGAGTTGTGAGTATATGAAGAATGCAATTCAACTGTAATCGGGCAACAACAATAACAACACCAACTGAATGGCCCATACAAAGTGAGTTTTTTTTTTTAAGTATGCTGTGGCATGTTGCGAAAATTTGCAAAGCAAATACTCAAAGCATGAGCTTACAGAAGAGGGAGCGAGAGACGCACAGAGAGAGAGAGAGAGAGAGAGAGTGAGAGAGAGAGAGGTAGATACTGAGAGAGGAAGAAAGCTGCTGTGATTTTCTACTGCCGTTAATAATGCCAAAAAAGATGGTGAGGCAAACGAGGTGGAAACAATAAATACCCCCAATCTATGACCCCCTCTATTGCCTATGCATTGAAGAGCAGCGTTTGCTTTTTTCATTGCAAACTTTTGTGCGTGTAAAAAATAATATGCACTTTTTTTTTACAAATGCAATCACACACACATTCATGAAAGTGGTAACAACAAAAGCGGTTTAAGCGTGTTGTTGTGTATAAACTATGTATAGTGTATATACTTATTTACATAGTTAACCCTACCCACACCCCTCCATCAGTGCTATACTGTAGTTGTTGTTTATATAAATGGATATCTATGTACGCAATACCCACGCACAATTTCACCAGCAGGACAACAGCAACAACAACAATGGAAAATGTAACGCGCTTTTGTTGTACATTAAAATTGCCGCCTGTCTTACTGTCTGCATGTGTGTGTGTGTGTGTGTATGTATATGTCACGTAGGCTAGTGTAAAGTATATAATTAACGGCAGTTCACATATGTGCAATGAGAGCGGGCAAACGTATCGCGTATATAAGCCCCATTTCCACCTCTCAGCTGCCTTTCCAACTCCCTCTCTTCATCTCTGCACCTCTGATTACACGCAATACATAAAGTAAATGTCAAAAGCGACACACACACCCTGTTGTTGTTGTTGTTGTTGTTGCTGATTGAGTTTGAGTTGATGATGAGTGCAACTGGCGACCCCAATGAAACTCTGTCCCCAGCCCAACACCGAACCCCAGCACTGTTGTCGAGCCTACCTCAATATTAGCACGTGTTTGTGTGTGTGTGTGTGTGCCTGTACCTGTGTCTGTATGTGTTGTTGATGTTGTTGTTGTTCTTGTAGTTGTCATTGGCTTGAGAGCATACCCGCTGTCCGCTTCTTTTGTAGCCTGGGTGTGTGTTTTCATCTTGAGCTCAGCCTTACGTCCCACCGTTCCAACTACAATCTCCTCACCCCCTAAGCAACAACAAGCTACTGGACTGCACAATACGCACAAATTACGAGTTCGCATTTGACTAGAATCTTGGCGTGGGACCTACACATTCGATTGTCCTCCATGGGGGTCAACATCGTCGTCGCTGTCGCTGTCGTTGTTGTTGTTATTTTCGACGCCATCTTTGCCGACATTTCTTAGGGTACAATTTATGTGCACTCTTAATTTATGCATTGTAATGTGCTCTGATTTTATTTACAATTTAAAATCTGTAGAACGCGACATAGGACTAAAGTATCCAATAAAAAAATAATAAATAAATAAATAAATATATATTACTTTACTGACCTGCTCATTATGAATCAAATTAATTGAATGATATCCTGTAATTGGGTAACTCAATTAAAGTAGTTAAAAATGTGCTATTTACTTCAATCGAATTTCATCAATATTATTAATTACAAGTATATTTTATAAAATAAATAAATTCATTCAACTAAAAACAAAATTTATTTCAATTCGATTTTTATCGAATTTTTAGCAATTTCTTTAGTTTTTTAAAGTACATATTTGTTTCTTGGTTTTAGGAACAATTACTTTTGGGTTGTCAGAGACTTGCAGAACTTGCCTGATAATTACGAAGCGATTCTTTGTGATGCACATGCACGTGAGGCATAAAACCATTTGGAATATTAATATTACTTTAAACTTTAAACAGATCCTTGTGAACAACGTTGAAAACACTCTCTTAGTTATAATGAATGTTTTGATTTTTTTGTTTCATCAATTCAATTTAAATTCTCCGAATTCAACTTTCATAACAGAGGCGATTTCATCCTAACACAAAAACAAAATATTTTACATTTTTTTCCATCTTACGTGCTCATTATTTAAGATTCTAAACTTCATTACAATTTTCTTAATTTCATTAACGGAAAAATATTGAACTTTACAGAGAAGAGGGGAAAAACAGCAGCGTTTCTTTGCTTTCTCCCAAAAGCCTACATTCAATTGTTATGTTAAGAGTTAAAGTATATCGTAATAAAATATTCAAGGGACAATTTAAAAATGCATTAAATATTTGAATATTTTCCACACTGTCATCAAATAGTGTGTTTAATATTTTATTATTATGAAACGAACTCCTTTGCATTCCGAATACTAAAAAACTAACCAATTACATAATTTGGCTAATGGCAAATGAACAAATGCCCAATGCCAGTTGCAAATTCACACAGCAAACAGTCAACAAAACAGATACAACACACACAAGCACACACATACGATACACTCAATTTGAAATGCACATACAATACTTGTTATATACTCTTCATAGCATGTAGATACATAAGTGGAGCTCGGCCTGCCGGCAGTTTTAATGTACATAGAAAACTGTACTCGGTATGTGGCATCTAATTATATACAAGAAGTAGAAGAAACACCCTGGACAGGCAGTTGGTTTACTGAAAAATCACTTGACAATCGACCTACCACAGCCTCCCTGAGACAAACCCAAACTACGACCAAAACAACGTCTAAGCATATGCAATATATTTTCGCAACCTGCAAAGACAATAGGCCTAGATGTGGCGCCTGCAAGTAGTCTTAAGATTTTCTTCGAGTGAACAAAGCAAGAGGCAAGACAAAACCAAATATAATGAAACATTTTTGACAAGATGCAACATGAACGACAACGCACGCACATCCTTATAAATGCAGTTGCAACAATGTGTGTGTGCAAAAATGTGCTTGGCTGAGTGTGTGTGTGTGTGTGTGTCTTAGTTTACTTTACTCATTTGCAATGTTTTTGGTAAAATGTAAAATTGAATTATTTAAAATTTAATAGAAAATCTTTGACTTGTACTCCAAAATATATATATATATTTATATATATATATATAATATGTACACAAGCATATACAAATGAACGCATGCTAAATATGTTATACATACATACAGGTGAAGTGGTTTGTTATACTCTAGTATGGTGTAATATAAAATAGTCTTTCAGCTTGCGACATTTGTATTTTTCATTGAAAAACTTGTACAATTAAATAAGTACATTTTTAAAATTATAAATTATAGTTACTATTTAAACTGTAATAATATTTAAATCTATTGGTAATTCAAAATTAAAGTTACTATTTAAGAACTAGATTGTACCATTCAGAAAATATTTGTAAGAAGCGTATTAAAATTTCGATAAATTAAGTTAAGTATTGATATCCATCTAGTATATATTAATATATATTTTATGCTTCACTTCAGGCACACACACGCATACACAGAGTCACACGCACATGCAAAGATTGTACGAATAGGACATCAACATCTTGAGTTGACCAGCAGAGTTGAAGAAGGAATCGTCTCGAATCCTTTTAGCTTCCATAGGCCATGTTATCATTTCAGTAATTGCATTTTTGTGTTTGTCGTTGTTATTGTTGTTGCACTTTGCCGTTTTTGCTTCCTCTGGATTCTCTAAGGGGTTATTTTGGTAATTTTCTCAAGAAAACTCAAACCAATACCAATATGCCCCCATAAATGCTTGACCTGAGCTCTCTGCATACTTTTGTGAGTCTCTGTATCTAATTTTGGACAAAATGCCACTACACAAAAACATACATATAAAAGCATACGATGCAGATTGGCATTAATAAATATGCACAGCATGCATTTATATAGTATATATTAAGACACTGCCCTTGTATAATGCTTTATTTGATGCTGTTGAGTATTTCTATCAATCTTCTTTTTAACTCCCATTCAAATTTTAATTACGTTGCAACGTAATTCATTTCAACAGCTGACATTTTGTCAGCTTTGTGAGAAAGCTTTACCATAGATGAACAAATATTTTTAATTGGACTGATATGTTAACTATGGGTATATAAAAACAAAGGGAAGAATACATAAAAGTTTAAAATTTAAATTTTTGTGAAAAAAGTTTTGGTTACCTAAAATCTAAATTGGGATCCATTTTGTCAATTATCAAATATATTTCATCTGAGATAGCAATTCTTTCGATGATGATTGTTTGAAAAGCTCCTTCAGCGAGCCTCTCTCTTGCAGCTTAATTTCCAAATGAGTTAGTTTATTTAACTGGGCTAAGATTTCAATTTTTATCATCTAATATTTATCTGTTGGATATTTTTCATTATATTTTCAAACTGTCCACCAAGTTCATAACAAGAAACCGTCCTTAAGCGTGGTGCGCGTTAATTGAAATACGCGTCGTGTACTTTAATATCGAGCCAAATAAATAAATAGTAAATCAATCAATCAACGCTAGGTATATCTTATCTTCGTCTTAAATTTACTTGAATCACTTATGACGTTTAAAAAAAGGGTGTGGGTGCGACTGCATTTTCTGTGTGTATTTGAATGCACCTCATTTCTTGTGAGTATACTTATAGGGTAATAGGTAAATAAGAATTGCTTCTGGTCTTTCTTTGCTACAGAATATTGAAGGCATTTAGCCATTTTTAATTGAAGTTCACTGCATTCTCATTTTTGTTTTAAATAAATTTTAGTTTCCTGCCTAGTCTTTTCGAATCCTTTATTCTATCCTTTTTAATTTGTATTTTCTAACTTGGTCTTAGGCCTTCTTTATGTGTCTTTATTTTCTGGAGTTGTCTCTTCTTTATGTTGTCTATTTTGTTTTTATTTATTTTTAATATTTAAAATACATTTTTCGAACCTTTTTTTCATATTAATTGAACGACGAAAACTCGTTAAAAAATAACCAACATTTAAAAACATTTATTTGTGAATAGCGTCTAATTTCTCATCAAATAAACAAATGATTATCAATCATGTTAGGATACCATAGTTTTGAGTTTGAATGTATTGTAAATCGTAAGCTGGCTGGTAAAAAATTACAGACAAACAAACAAATTGATAAGGCGAATGGAGGAGGGTGAGAGTGAGAAGAGAAAAGGCAAACAAACAGCAAGGATTGCGGTACCAATGAGTAGGGGAGAGAGTTCGAGAACAATGTGGGTGGGAAGGCTGTTTGAAGAGGGCAAATAATGAGCTTTGGTAGAGGAGTATTGTCCAAAAAGAAGGAGGTGTATGTACGTGTGTGTGTGTGTGTCTGAGTATGTGTGCAGCTTAACAACGCAACATAAATTAACGCATATTTCAGTTGCAATATAAAAACGCACAAAGCGAATGGAGAGCTCTGCAACGGACAATAACGCCGATGTTGGCAGCGACGGCGACGGCGACGGCGACGCCAACGTTTCAATTATTTGCTGTTATTGTTGTAGTTGCGCTTGTTGTTGTCTTTTATCATTAACATTGTTGTTGTTGTCAAAAGTGGCAGAACAACGTTTTTTTTTTGTTGCTGTTGTTGCCTCGCACGCACAAAAAATGAATAAAACAGACAACGCCCTATTACACACACACATTTATACAGGCTCCACTTGCTCTCCCTCCCACCCAATGCCAGTATGTGCTGTAAAAAGCTGTCGCCGCTCCTAAAAGTATGCAATGCATTGGCTGCCTATCTGTCAGGTTGCATCCTGCTGCTGCCACTCCCGCTGCACTCTGCCACTCTCCCTCTCTGTTGCAATTACCACAGTCCGGATTGTACATTATTTACCTCTTCTTCGTTTTTTTGCGAGTGCAGCCGCAGCCGCTGCTGTTTTTTACGGGTTTTATTGTGTGCGTGCGCGAATGAAAAATAAAATATATAAAAATATATAACGGTACCGCTCCAACAGCGCCGGCGTCGACGTCGCCGCACGTTGCACGCACATTGTCATGCCCCACCATTGGCCTCGGCGTCCAGCTCGTGCTCGTCCTCATCCCCCCCAGACAGCGGCTGGTCGTTCGCGAGGATGCCATCAAAAAATGAACAAAAAGCAAAAGAGATGCCCAAATGCGTAAACGCATGCAAGAAAACGGGCCAAAGCGATATTCCTGGCCGGGATCAGGGCACATATATTTATATATATGACTATATATATATATATATGTATATATATAGGTGCACTGATTGCCACCGCATCTGAGGGGCCATGTGGCATGTGGCAAGGGCAGATGAAGAGGCAATCATGGTATAAACAAAAAAATACTCCCCCTCCCGACTGCCGGCGGGGCCAATGGTGCGTATGTGTCATGATGGTGGCGGGTTCAATGACAACAACAAATATTCGCTACAACAATAAAAGCAAAATATATATTTAAAAAAATTGGTTTGAGCAGTTCCTGTTCTCGTTGTTATTGTAACTGTTATTGTTGTTGTTAAGCTATGCTCAAATGTATTGCAAATATTTGTTGCATATTTATTTTATTTGGGTGTTGCCTTTTGTTTGGGCGCCTAAAAGTGCACAACATTTTTTAATTGGGTTAGTAATTGAAATTTATCGAACGCTTCTTCCACACACAGCACACAGGAATCGCCACAGTCCCCAGGGTCCTTTTTCTGAACAAAAAGCGACAAATGAATTGCACGATTTTGAAAAGTAGACAACATCAACAATGCGCACAGCAACAAAAAATAACGAAATTAAAATACAGTTTTGTGCTTTCGACTGTAATGATTTAAAAAAGTCATGAGACTTTCTTTTATTTTTAGGACGAAATATGGTTGTGTCTTTAAAAATATATAGGCTTACACAAAATTGAAAGTTTATATAGCTCAAAATATATTTTATACAACAGTTAGGTTTTTTTATGTTCTGCTTCTAAAGACGCTTCTAAGGTGATCAGATCGCCTAGTTTTATATAAAGTTTAAGGTGATGCTTAAATGTCACAAATTTTATTTCTTTCAAAATTGTTCGATTTCAAAAAAATTTTCTGCCTTTAATATATTTCGAATTTCTACTATATCATTTATTATTGTTTTGTAAAATTAATAAAATTATCAAAAATATATTTCACGCCTTTTCATTTAATTAATAACCAATATAAATTTAATACAATAGGATTTTCCTGAAGAAAATTTGTGTTACATGACAGACACTAAAACTATTTTCCATCTGCATCAACAGCCCAGTCGATAAACCCATTTCTGTGTGTCCTTCTGTCTGTAAAAAAACTCAGAGACTATTGAAGCTTGAGAAACCAAACTTGGTTTATATGTTGCTCAATATACATAGTACTTCCCAGATCAAATGTGCTTTATAGTTGATTTCTCACAAAATCTTGATATCAAAATCCATACATTAAATTTTTTTTATTTATATATACATAAATAACGAGTTACGAATTTCAGGAAATATGAAAACAATAATGACAAGCAAAATCTTTGAAACCAAATCAAATCAAATGTTCAGTAAAATGATTTTCCAAAGTAAAATTGTTCTTCTGAAGTGCCAATTTTTTACTAACTCTTGTACACATATAAGATGGTCATTACTTAAAAGCTTTGTATATCAAAAAAGAAATATGTGAATTGAATTTATTTATTACAATTTGTATATTTTTGAATTTTTGAAATTTGACATACTTTTATTTAAAACCGGCATGAAAATTAAAAGAGCGAATTTCAAGCTGAGCCCTCATAAATTTATGTTTGTGATTTTAAAATCAACAATATTTATACCCAGAAACACAGGCCATTAAAAAGAAACTGGTTGTATCACACCGAAATCATACTGGACTCAAAATGTGTGGACTTTTTATTGGTGTCCTTTGGCACAGCATCATTAGAACAAGAAATGAAAAGCAAGATCATCTCTACATCGAAACACTCAAATTCACACACAACGAGAACGAAATAATAAACTGGACATTATCTGCCGAAAAAGTAAGAAAAAAAGGAAAAAGGATGTATGCGGGCCAGAAAGATTGAAAATCAAAGAGATAGAAACAGCATCTTGGAAACCACCCCAAAAACAAAAAAGTGACCAGCGGCGGAGCCCATCGGGGAACTGGTTGACCAAAAGGGTTGCATCTTGGCCGGGATGCGTGTCAAAGTTCAACGTCTCGACGTCGCCAGTTATTCGTTGATGCTGTGTCCAGTTTGAAAAACCGGCCTGGTTTAAGTTTGCTTCTGGGCTCAAATCTGTTGAAATTTTGATGTGAAAGTTCAGAAGATTTTTATAAAAGTTTCGTGTCCTGTCACGGATGCTGCTGCTGAGCGTGAGAAAGTTAGAATCATCATTGACGAAACTCGTTTACTCCTAAAGGACTAATGTCCTGCTGCAGATGCTGCTGCCTTCCATTCCATCCGTAACCAGTTGAGTATTGTCCTGCCACTTAGAAGCCTCAGAAAGACAGTTACCGAGCGATTTATTCATGTTATTTGTCCAGTTTGCTAATTACTAACCAAATGCCAAGACTTTGCTCCCAAACATTAGCTCAACAAATGGTCAAGAGTCTACTTGTATTGTTTGCCTCCAAGACGTTGCACTAATTGTCCAAGAAGGCACTGCATCGTGTACCTTAGAATTTCGAACTTCGACTTCTCTCGTCGTTGACCGATTTTGGCCCTATTAGCTTAGATATTCCATTAGGCGGCATCGATTACTCAGACATGCATTGATTTTTTACAAGTGACTGCAAATTTCAATGCATAAACGATGAGACGCAGACCTTAATGAGTCCCTGTTTAGCGAGAACACGCTATTCCATTCCACACATTGCAAATAAGCCAATGAATTTGGAGTACCTACAAAATAAGAAACTAATTTGGAAGTCGAGCTCACTAGACAATTTTGTGTGTTCAGTTTAAAAAGTACTTTAATTGACACAAAAAAGTTTATAAACTCTCACTTATTTTGGAAAAGTCTAAAATTGTTTAGTTTTAAAAGGAAAATTAGATTAATTAGGTGAAATATTAAGTAATGTTGAGCTTAGAATTAAAGAGTCCAAGTATCTATTATTTCTATTAACTTGAATTATTAAAAATAAAACTATGTATACCTTGTGAAGTGATTGGTCTCTTCTTCGAGCACTATGGCACACAGTGGGCCCGTCACACATTTTGCTTTGTAAAAGTCATATCTATTGCCCCAAGATATATAGTAAATATTTATAAAAGATTTCCATTGAAATGAAAGCTTCAAGGTGCTTATAAACAAAAAATGCAAATTTTTATTCAAACTTAAATTTATTTTTCGTGTTTGACGATCAAAAATTATTATTTTCGTTATAAATATACATTTATAATTTTTAGATTTACTCAAGAGCCGTAGTTCCGTTATCTTTATATTTTAAATCCATTATTCTACCCAGAACATTATAGAAGCTTCTGACTTTTTGTCTTTGTAATGATGCATGACCTTTGCTCAGATTCAAGTCGCATTCCGGTAAACTGCTGACCAATGTGGGATATTTGTTGACATTTGAAATGAACGTTACATAAACTGAAGTCGGTTTGCAAAGTTTTCTGTTACAAAAAACCGGTCAGTATTCAATATTTTCAGTAGCTGACATTTGATGCTTGCATATTTTGGCGGTTAAAGTACAAACATTTTTATGCAAAAGATCCAGTTTTGTGCGCAAACTAAAAAGGGTCCAGCAGTTAAGGTGAACTCGGTATGTAGATGCTGAGTTGTAGACAGAAGTCACAAAAACAGGCCAAGCGACAGGGGGAAGTTCCTAGTTCTGGGACAGTTATAACAACCAATCAGAAGTTCCGAAGACTCGCGATGAAATTCCAGCACATAAGAAACAATCAGAAAAAATAGATAACCCTCTTCGACATAAAAGAACAATTACCAAAACTCACCCCAATTCTCAAAATACCGGCCGTATTACGAGTTTAAAAAAGTGTAGCATATTTTAAAGCGCCTAACAAAGAAAATAAAATTATTGTTAATATTTATGAAAACAGTAATATAATGTATGTAAGTAGTGTGATATATGTCTATGTTAAGATTCCCGATGAGATTCTTATATTTGGTATTTTCCGTGCGGCGGAACACGTGACTGTTTGACACAGCAAACGAAAGCCAAGGCCAAGAATAAAACACAGCAAAACAATGGGTACTCCAGGACGAAAAAGGCGCAACAGGCGGATAAGAGTTTCAAAGTGCCCACAATATGTGGGCGAGAGGGAAAAATGAGCATAACAAATTTTTAAACAGGCAAGCAGACATGAAGTTCTTAAGAATCGCCACCGAAAAGTATGCTACGAGAAATGCAAAATACGCGACGTTAATTTAGGGGTTGCTTGAGAGAATTTCCGGGTTGGCTTGGTTTTGGTTAGACATTTTTTGGCATTCCTCAATAGCGCAAAGATGTTTTGCAGCCTTCACTGGGTTGGTTGCTCACTCTCTGGTCTTTTGAGTCTACAATTGCGCAATTATTGAGGTAGGAACATTACTATCTATTTATTTGTGGAAGATACTTTTATGTCGTATCTTTGAAGCTACCCCTTTGGCAGGCTGGCCTTCATTAACTTGACGTGCAAAGTTCAAAGATGACCGGTCAAGCAACCGGTTTGCATCTGGCCCAGCCTGTCTTCGACTGGACCTGAACCTGAAACTTTACTGAACCTCTGCTTGGACAGCATCCATCCTTAACGACTGCATCAACTGGACCCAAAGTTGATCAGTTGAGTTTGAACTTTCATTTCGGTCGCGTCGCGTTCGCAACTTTTCTTTTGGCTTTGTTTGTTACATTGAAATTCTCCCGTTTGTTTTTTCGTTACTGTGGGGATTTCTCTTATATTTTATTTTTGTTACAAAATTAACATTTGTTTTTGTTGTAATTCTATTGAACATTTATGTTATGATCGTTTTATCTTAACCTCTTTTACGGAAAAAATACAAAATTAAATGTAAGTGAGAATCGATAAAGCTATATAATCGATTTATATAAAAGAGTAAAGTGTAAAGTGTGTTTTACAAATAAATTGAAATTGAAAAACTTTATGTGATTAACTAAAGATTCTAAGGTTCTACAAGTGTTACTATATTTTCTATTCACAGCCTACTTCATGAAATCCCACAAAACGAAGAAAAGATTTCAATATACCAAAGCCCCATAAAAATTTAAAAACCTTTTCAAAATTAAATCAAATGCGCTGCGTTCATCTCTTGGACTTTGCCGTGATCATAAAATTGTAATAGGAGGATAGTTTAGTTCTCTAATCAAAGTTTCATTCACATCCTTATGGAGCAATCCAATGGCAATCGAAAGCATACCCTCGATCAGGCTCAACCCACTGAGTCTTCAATAGCCTCTATTGCACTCGGCATAGCGGAGAGTTGCAGCAATAAGCGAAAACTCTACGCCATTGACGAGCGCGAGGAGAGCTCTCCTGTAACTGTGGGTGAGTTAGAGCCTGAAGCGGAGACAGCTTACGATGCGGATGTGGATGAACTGGGACAACCTGTGGGTTGTCCGCCGCTTAGCAAATTAGCCAGCGAGCGTGAAGTAATCTACGAGTTGTTCCAGCCCTGGGCTTTAAAGACCTATGGTGACCAGGCAAAGACCAAGACGATAACGCTGCGTAAGAAGGCGCGCATTCTAAAAGCACTCGAGGGCAAGGAACACAGTCGACCAGATAGCTCCAAGTTTCGTTTTTGGGTGAAGACAAAGGGTAAGGTACAGCTCCCATAAAGTGGGCCAACCGAAGATAATTTGGTATTCTTCTTACAGGTTTTACCACCAAGCGACCTGATGGCTTTGAGGAAGCACCCGGCAGTCGACGGCGCCTTCAACCGCTGCCCAACACAGCAGTACTCTCCGACAATCCTGGGGCCGTCGATCTGTTTGCAGCATCCGCTAGCAAAGACTTTGGCCGTCGCATCTACCGCAAGGTAGCTTGCGTAGAAGAATTCTTTGACATCATCTACAACGTACACATGGAGCTAGGAGGTCGCAGTGGCATGCACGCGGGACAGAAGCGCACCTATCGCATTGTGAGTGTAGCGTATGATTCAGAAATACATTTTAAACATATTTTTCAGAACCAGTTTATAATTATTTATTTATTAGCACTGTCACCATAACATTTGTTATTCATATATTTATTTAGACATGTTATAAAATCATACAAAAATATGTAATGCTTTAAAAAGACGGACCATATCTGTCTGTGTGTTCGTCTATGTGTCCGTCTGTCTTTATATTTACAAACTAGTCTCTCTTTTACATTATCTTAGTGAAACTTGGTATAGATAAGTAATTTTGCTGCAGTGTATAGCTGTCATATGAGCGAACATAAACCATTTGTACTTAATAGAAACTTTGTTGATACATCCTGACCAAATTTAATTGATACCGATTCACAATTTCATATAGCTGTCATTATTCGAGGCTAGAATACAAGTCTCTGCAAGCGAATACATTATTGTACTTTTTTTTTATCATTTATTTTAATTAGTGTTCAATTTCTATTTTTTAAACTATATATTGTGTTATATTTCTTAGCTTTAACTTTATTCAGTTTTGCAACACCTTTGAATTTTCAATATCTCTTTTCTCTTCAGATTACCGAAACCTATGCATTTCTGCCCCGTGAAGCTGTCACTCGTTTTCTAACTATTTGTCCCGAGTGCAAGAAGAACCTGAGACCCTCATCGCCCTCGGTGGGCTGTAAGGAGTCTGAGTTGGCTGGCAATGAGAGCTCTTCGGAAGTGGAAAACTATTTGAACTCTTCATCGTTTACGGAAAGCTCCCTGGAGACTGGTCCTACGGCCAAGCGGCGTCGGCACTCGAGCGCTGATATAAAGGCTTCTACACCCTTGGCCGTTGGATCTGTTGCCAATAGCGCCAGTGCCACCCAGTTGGATGCCATCTCAGCACCACCATCTAGCCCCAAAACTCCAAACTCGGCACAAGTCGAGGTGGCTGTCGAAATGAATCCGGTCAGCGTGAGTGTGCCCAAGATACGAGTCAAGACCCAGTTGCAGCGTCCGCTTAGTCCGCCAGTAGCTTCTGCCGAGACAGCGACTCCATTACCATCCACTCCCCTATCCGATCCTTCACAGCTCCACAACCTTGACATGCAGCTGCTTAAGTCGCGAGATAATCTTGTCCGTTATTACGACTTTATGAGACGCTTTTATACCGGTGGATCAATGCTCAATCAACCGGTTTTAGCACCGCCTCTTTACGGCAGCAGTCTGTTACAGAGCCTCAGCTATCCAACCACCACCTCAACTACCAACAGCGTCACAGCAACAACTAACAAAAATCAGCAACAATCGAAACAGTTGTCTGCCGCGGAACCTCCCAAGACAGCTTCCCCGGCAGTGGCCACTTTTAGTTCTCAGCAGCTAAAGACTTCCCCTGATAGCTCGACTCGTGCACGCTCACCGATCGTTTCGATAGCCACGCCCTCAATACCCCAAACACCACAAACGCCCATTAATTTAACGAAAACTTCATTTTCCAGGTCCAGCAATGGACAGCCCGCATCGACCTCGACTCCAGTTACTGTCCCACCCCTTAAACTGGAGCTACTTAGTCCACCCAAGCCACTGCCAGATCTTCGTATTCCCCAGCTATTGCTACGTGGCACAGGTCCAGTCGAACAGCTAACTGGGCCTCTGCCACCTTTGGATTTGGAACGATTGAAACCCATAACATCAACCTATTTGCAGCTGACACGCAGCATGGGTCTAAGCGATGAGGATGCCTTGCGGTTTGACAATTTGGTGAGTAAAGACTTTAAATATACTCTTTAATTATATTTAAATTTTTATCTTAAACGGATGAGAAATATTCGTGAATATTTATTAAATCATTTTTATAAATTAATTTATGATCTCTTGTAAACTTTTTTAACATATATTTACAATTTTGACAACCTATCTTAAGTTCAGAGACATTAATTTCGGTATTCGAATATGATCTCACGACATCACATGAAATTATATAAACTTTTTTACAATTCGTTTTTTAACGATTACATTTATTATCCTCCCTCCTCCTTCAGGTGTTTTCATCCCCTTTATTGCTTATTATGAAAATTATTTGCTGTCAAAAACAACAATTGCAAATAAGCTTTTATTGTATACTAAATTCAATTTACAGTTTCATTGCATATTACATAATATTTGATACGTTTTTATACAATTTTTTACTCCCTTAACCCTTTTTTACATTTACTAAAAAATAAACATAAAAATAGGCATAAATATTCACAATTTGTTACTTCTTGTTGCACCTATGGATATGGCATATGCCATTAAATCAAGCAAAATAAATATGCAAACAAATTTTCAAATATTTATGCCTTTTTTATAAAAGTTAATAAAATTTTGTTACAATTTTTTCCTCAAGTACTTGCTATTGCAAGCGAGCTTTTAAATAATTTTAGGCATTTTTTATTAATCAGTAAAGCGCCTTAAGCGTTTATTTTCGATATCAAAGTACAGTGAAGCTTTTCATAAACGGCTAAATTTGTGGTACGAAATTCGAATAACGTTTTTCGGATTCTAAATCATAATAAGTGCAACGAATAGAAAGTCCGCTTTACGTAGTCTTCACTGTACTTATCAAACAAGAGGATATGCTTTTGCAGAGTGTATAATAAATTTATTGAACTTTTAGTAAACATATTAATTCATTCAAGTTATGATTTTTTCTCTATCGGGTAAATGTTAATGCTTTTTATACACATTAACCTGAGTCAATCTGTTATATCTGCAAGGGTATTAAACTTTGGACATCCGAAGTTAACTGATGCTTCATATATTCACATATACAAATTATTATTCAACTAACTCTATTGTTATTGCAAAATTCATTTTTTATAAACATAATTTTTTACTAATTTAGTTTCTCTTTTCTCTGACATGCTTGGCTTTTAAATCTAACGCATCTATCTCAATGTAATCGAGAATATATATGAGAGAGTTACCTATGAAACCCACAACCACAACGAATACTACAGTAACAACAACAACTACAACGCTTTTTGGCCACAACAAAAGCGTTTGCATTGCGCAACGCACAAAATTATGCAATAGTTTTTTTTTGTTTATTTGGGAATTTAAATTAAATTTCCTAATAATATTTTTTGTTAATGATTTTTGATCTCTTAATGCTTGAATTATTTGCAATTTATGTTTTCGCTTTAATAATGCTGTAAACATGTTTAATGCTTTTGTATTATTATTTTTTTTTAATTAATTATGTTTGTTGTTAATTTTGTTGAATTTTATATTATTTGATTTTATTCTTTTCTAATTTCTTTATTTTTACGCTTTTTTTCTTTGTTATTTTCCAGCTCAGTTGTTAGCGCAATTCAAAATTTATTGTAATAAATTAGTTAAACACAAAGTTTAATGCTTTTTCTTAATATTTTTTTGCATTCGTAATATCAATGCAAAAATATTGTGTAATAAATTACTTAGAATGCTTATTAAAACTATATGCGTAGCTTATTTTTAGACTGCTTTTAGTTAAATACTTTGAGATATTGGTATTACAGCTGCGGTAAGTACTAATTTTATAGGTACTTAATATACTTATGTATTTATATATTATCTACTTTCGATCATCTGTTCTACAAAAAGAAATCGACGTTTTGCTAATTTATTTGTTTTAATATTATGAAAGCTTTCAAAATATCAGAATATAATCTTACCCAAAATGTTTGAAAGACCTACATACCATACATACATATACACGTCTTCTGTTTTAGCAGATACAGTTTTTCTAGACTTGGTTATTATTTCGTATACATGCAAAAAAATTTCTAAATACTCAGAATAGTGAATTTCCTGAGTCACAAAGTGCACATTCTATATAAGTAAATGTATGTGTATGAATATTTACTTTTTAAATTCAAACAATTCCGACTTCTGGGTTGGTGTAATTGATAAGAATTTATTTTATTTATTTCTGAGAATATACGTAATTCATATATGTATTTTGCTCTACCAATTTATTCCGCATTTGATTTAACTCGATTATTTGGTTGGTAGTTCAGCCTGACCTTGTCCACTGGCCTGTTCGTCATTTTTGACGGTACTTAGCACGAATTTTGCACTCAGCACCCGTCCATCCTTGTCGACAATTGTTTTGACGACTTCTCCGTTCTGGGCCAATATATCCTCTGGCCTAAGATTCACCTGTGAGAGGAAATTGTCTATAGACTTGTCCTGTGGTTGTGGTTGCACCTCTGGTTGGGGTTGGTACCGCACCACTTGAGGCGGAGGTGTTGGCAAGGAGGCTTCTGGGGATGCAGATGGTATTTTATTCAGTCGTACTATCGTCTTAATAATTCTTCCGTCGGGCATAACGCGATTGCGTACAATATTTCCACCCGTTGCTTGGGCATTGAGTATATCCTCATCAGTGATGCCAGCTTTACTGAGCATATCTCGAACAGGTGGCTCCAAATCTGCGGCCATTGGTGGTGCAGCTCCATTGAAGGTGCCACTGTAGCTGGTTACTCTGGTGTTGGTGGGTAGATCGTTGGTGCTCAGATTTGTGGGCAGATCATCCACGTTAAAGGTGGCTATCGTTTTTAGCTCTGGAGTCGGTAGTGGTTGCTGGACAACGGGTCGAGTTGGTAGTGGTGGGAGTAGGCTTGGCAGCGGCGGAGGTGTAGGTGCTGGTTGCGCATCAGTTGGTGTCAAAGTAGGTGCTCTGGACCCATAAAGAAAACTGTTGAGCTGATCGTCAAATATGTTGCGTCTGGGCTGCCAGCTCTCAGGTAAACTTCCAGTTGCACCTTCTGGTGACCAATTGTTAGGCACAGTTCCTTTGTATGTCTTGGTCGTGGTCGTCACAGTGCGGCCCTGATCATCAAGCTCTGTCTTAGTGGAGACTTCTGGTGTTACACCAGCTGGGAAGTTAAACTTTGGCCAGTTGGTACCCAAAGGTGTGCCTGTTGACCAACTGCTGAACACTGGTGATTGAAAAGTCTTAATTGTTGTCGTCACAGTGCGCCCCTGATCGTCCTGCTCCGTTTTTGTAGAAGTCTGAGGCGTAACACCTGCTGGAAACCCAAAGCTTGGCCAACTGGGATTATTGTGTCTGGGACTACTCCACTGGGGGAAGCCTGCTTCAAGGTTAGGCCAATCGCTGGCCAAGGGTATTGTTGTGAAGGTACGTCTTTGGCCATTTGTACTGGGCAGATACTCCCAGTCGGTCTGTGGACTTACTGGGCTGGGTGTCGTAGTAGTGACCTCCAATTTGGTAGCGGGCGGATCCTCACTGACAGTATTGGAGATAATTCTTTGGCCATCGGCTGATAGCTGGTAGGTCGTCGTGCTTAGCTGACCCACTGCGTTCGGCTTGTTGATAACCACCGGATGCTTGGAGCGCCACAGTTCCCCCAACACCGCCGGATCCATGCCCAGCTCCACGGCTTGCCTGGTTAGTGCCACACTGGGTCCGTTATCGTTGCTATTCGTCGCATTGCCAAGCTGCGATAAGAGACAACAGATGACGTCACTTTGTTGATTTGTAATAAGTAAACAACCTGACCTACCTTCAGACCTAGTAGGCACAAGCCGATCAAACAAAGCACAAAATTCGCCCGTTTCATTGTGTACTCTCGGATTGTTTCAATTAGACTGAGCCCAGGCCTGAGCGGGTATCACCTAAATAAGCTCCAGTTGTGGAATTCTACAGTATAAATCTGTCTGTATATACTCGTATAAAAGGTGAGAATAGACTGCTAAAGGTTATCAAATCTAATTTATACGACTAAACTTATAAGTCTGAAACAAAAGTGATCGGAATACATAAGCAGTCATTACAAATATTAAAGGGAATTACCCTGAACCAATTTCAGTTATAAAAAACTTTACTTCTTTAGGATTATTTGATAAAAAAAATTGAGTGGTATTCTCGGTATGCTGTTGACACATTGAAATTGGTTTACAGCCTCAGCAAAAACTATTTCATAGGAACATATTGCAGTTTAAAATTTGTATATAAATGAGTATATATATATATATATATATATATATAGAGAGAGAGAGAAGAGAGAGAGAGAATAAATATTTATAAAAATTTCAAGCGTAAATAAAAGGTATTGACTGACCTGCCCGAGAACACAACAAAGCCATCTGCTAACAATGCTCTTGAAAATGAAAAAATTAAACATATATTTATGTAAACAAACAGTAAGACATATTATTAAACTCTGCAGGCAGACTCAATAATACTCTTTTCTAAAACACATATATAACATTTTAATATAAATAATATGTGAAAATAGATGGAAGGTCGAAATATACAAATAATATATACCTTAATTAAATTAAAGTGTTTGTTAACTTAATAAATTTTGAAAAAAAAAATCACATTTTCTCATATCGAAAAAACTTGAAGGACTCTTTATAAATATCTAACTATGATACAAATTATTTTGAAAAGGACTAGGGTGATTTGAAATAGCAATATTTAAGTACTTTACTAACTTTTTACTACCAAGCTGCTTAATAAAATTGAGCAGACTGTCTGAAAAAGTATAAAAATCAAACAAATTAAAATAAAATATGTGATTTCATGGACTCTCAGTGCAACAATAACATCAGTGATAACAACAACAACAATATTATGATGGGCGACAAAAATAAAAAATGAATTAAAGTTTCAACTCTCAATGAACGTGTGTGTGTGTGTGTTTAAGAGAAAGATGGTTAGATGAATGCTCCCCACACTCCCAAAAAAGGCAAAACAAAAGGGATATTGAAGATGCTGTCTCTGTGATAGGGGAGGCTGAGGTTATGGTCCAGTGGCGGTTATAGACCCCGCCAGGGCTCGCCAAAAGGGTGCACCACCTAAAAAATAAAGCAAGGAAAGTGGAGAAGGGGCACTATCTAGCTGTCCGAGTTACCGTTACCCAACCAGTCCGGGCAGGATTTACGCTAAAAAGACGCCATAAACTTTGAATGCCGGTGAATAGAGGAAAAAAAAGGGACCGAAATTGGAATTTGATAGACGCTTGGGTCTGGCCTTAGACTGAGCCTGGGCCTCGGTCTGTGACTCGTCCTCCCATTGTCCTCGTTATTTTTCCAAAGTTCAGAGGCCGCTGCACGGCTGAGCCACTGGCGGAGGCAAATATGCTCGACATTGATGACTGCAGGGGTGGAGGGGGTGCAATCCAAGCATTGACGACTTTTTAAAAGGGTCGAGTGACGTCGAAGCTGTTAAGGACGGCACAAGTATGGCATGAAGGGCGAAGAAACGGAAGGTACCAACGGACTGGCTCGGCGCGTGTAATAAACCAAGCGATTTTAACGCTTGCGATCAGAGTGTAGGTTATAGGGGGTAAATATATGGGTTGGAGAAGGTGTTGGTGTGGGTGTACGAGGTATGTGTGCATTTTAAGAGTGTGGGTTGCTAGGTAGCTGAGCTGGCCAAAGTTATAAAACTTTACAGTAAACTAGGCTTGGCAATCAAGCTAAAAGCAAAGGCGTCGTCGTCAACGTCCTTTTCCTCATGCTGCTCCTTCTCTTACTGAAAGTGCCTGTCGCGTCACGTCTGGCGCCACCTAGCGACCATTGCACGAGATTTTCAGCCAAAATAAAAAACAAAAAACAAAAATGAAAAAGAAAAGGAAACCAACACATAACGGAAGGCAAGCACCTCTAAACGTGGACAGTTGAACACCCACAATCACCTCATGCCCCGTCGTCCAGTTGTGGCACACCATGTGTGTCAAGTTTTGTGTGTATGTGTGTGTGTGGGTGTGTGTGTGTGTGTGTGTGTGTGGCTGAGTGTGGTATCCCTGTTCCTAGTCATTGAGTCAGTTTTGACTCCCCGTCGGGGTTTGGCTTATCCAATGTGCCGTTTGTTTGCTCAAATCGCTTCTCGTTTTAAACATTGCCTTTTGTTTTTGCCTTTTGCCTCTTCGCTTTGCCATTTTGTCTGTCTCCTTTATAGACATTTTGTATGGGTCCCTCCCAAATGGCCATCACCCTTTTCTGGGAGTATCTCATGAGTACAAATTAAATCCCATTCAATATGCATTCACACAAGTATTTATTTTAATAGATCTAAATAGTATATCCAATTGAAAGCGCAAATACTATTGAACACATTTAGTTACAAAACCGAAAACAATTTCATGTACTTTTCAAAATTCTACTCTTTTAAATTCTGAATTCCCCAAGTTCCTAAATTAACGTAATGATCTGTAACCCTTTTTTAAAAGGAATAGGTTTTTCGATGCACATTTATATTCGATAAGACATTAATAATTACACATTTTAATAATAAATAATAGAAAAGGTAAAAGAAATAATAAATAGTAAATTTAAATATATTTTTAATTTTAATACAATATTTATAAAAAAAGATAAAAGTTAAATAGACAAACGTTCAACCTTCATGTTAATCCAGTCATTTATTAACAACAAAAAAACGAATTTACACCATTTTCGTATAGCTGTAACTACATATAATTTAAATTTTTAATATACTCCTAACCAATAGTTGGTGATTTAAATGCATTGGACTCTTGGGTTCAGGAACATTGAAATTTGTTTTTCCGTTTCTTTCATTTGGGTAGTAGAACATGGCACACTATTAAAATTGTCCAATATTAAGTTTTGATTCCCATTTCAAGGTGTCAATTATGCTCTAAGACAGACATTGAAAATAAATCCAAGAGTCAGTTCTATGGAAAGTTACATTAATGAAGCCCGAATCGAAACAAAAAAAACGTTTGGTGGCCAGACAAAGCGCTGTTCAGAGGTGAAGTTGAAGTTGGACAAGGAACTGGCACGCACCCTTAAAAGGCAAGGGAGCAAGACCAGCGTCAAACGGAGCTTTGGGTGTTACTTTGTCGAAGCTCCCGAACGCCCTTACCTCTCCCTATCGGACCGCTAGAAGGTCTGGGAAACTGGGCATGTCAGTAGTCTGGCGCGGGGGGTGGCGGAGTTTTAGGACCGTTGGAACAAGGGTCGGGCACTTCTTCATTAATTTTCATGGCGGCCCAAGAACAATGAAGGGAACGAAACACAGTCCTAGTGCCGACTCCAAGCCCGCCCCCTTTCCGCTCAATGCTTCAATATGAAAACGTAGAAAACAGAAATGATGAAAAAAAAGGAAAGCAGGAAAAGTTACTCCTGCCGTGGGTGTGTTTTGTGCAAATGAGTAGAGAGTAAAGGCAGGCAGAGGATTGGAGTTGCTATAGGTATGGAGGGCTGCCCGTCGTTGTCCGTCTCATTGTCGCTTTCTGTCTGTGTGTGTGTGTGTGTGTGGGTTGATTACTTTCTGTTTTAGGTGCCTGTCCGTCCACGCCCAACGCCCAACACCCCAGCCGCCTTTTAGGACGCAACTTCTGAAGGCAAGTACGCATTTTTATGTTTGCTTGCTCGGCTAGCGGTCCTTATTTTTTATCGCAGCACTAGAAGCCCTTTTTGCCGCTACCCCTACAACACCCCCATAATAGACGACTGGCAGAGACAATTGTCGACACAACCGAACCGAACCGAACCGACTGCCTGACTGTTGGGTAAAGGGATGGGAAGAGAAAGAATTGCAATTTTTGCGACGAAAAAGCCAAGAGAACGTCTTGGAAACTGTTTGACATGCTCAGCCTCCCTTTGGCTAGAGCTGAACGCTCTAATGAATTTCCGTCCAGACCCTTAGAAAGTAGAGACACAAAAAAAAAACTGAAAAGAAAAAATGAAAAAAAAAAAAGAAACAATTAAAGTGGACTTATGAGGGAAACTGACGCACCCATAATCATAATTGCTCGCCAAAAGTTACCCCTGCAACTTGTCGATTCTGTTCTCGAATTTCAACAAGCTTCGTCTCAGTTCCCATCCTCAACAAGTTCCCTCTTTTTTCTTTCTAATTGTTGAGCCTGTATTTCTCTCCTTTTTGTTTTTGCTGCATTGCTTTCCCTTTGCTTAATTGTCCACCCTGCTCGTTTCCCTTTTTTGATATCTGTTCTTTAACTCCTTTTTTTGGTTTAAGTAAAATTTTCACTTGCTTTTAATTTGTCAATTTTGTGCAGAACGCACCTTTTTCTTTTCCCTTTTTTTTGTACTTCTTTGCTGGACATTTTTTATGTATACTGATGAGCTCTAAAAGTTGCAAAACAAGGTGGCAATTACTTATTTTGGCTTTCAGCGACTTGCGTTTTAATTACACAGGAGATTCCACCTATAAGATGGCCGCATCAGGGATTCACATTCAACTTATCACGTTCTTATGTTAAGAGTGTCTTAACTGCTTATATATTTGATATTTTTGGGTATTGCGGGCTAGCGACATTGACGTGATATAACAAATAAATCTTGTAAAGAGAGGAATATCAAATATATTAATTAAATTGGAGTCGTATTTTTTTTGTTAAAATTTGCGCTACTTTCGAGTACTGATTTCGAATAACTTTCACAACAATATTATCTCCTTTAAATGCCCGTTAGTCGTGGAGTAGATTCTTTGTTTGACCAACATTTCTTTACAAAATTGATATCATTAATTTTGGGAGGTGCTTTCGTCACTATATAGAGAATGGTTCATATATTCTTGATCAGCATCAACTGCCGAGTCGACTAGCTTTCACTATAACTTAACTCAACTGAAAGTATCCAGTTTTAAAGTGGCCATTGAAATAATAGTGATTGTTTTAAGTTTTGAACAATCTCTGAATTCCGTAATTGATTAGGCAAAGAAAAATATAAATCTAACAATAAGTTTTTTATTCCTAAAAATAGTTTTAATCAATCGCTATTACTTAAAGAATATTATCAGTAAAAAAAAATAACATATCTATCAGAATTTTTTTCTTTGTCAAACAATTACTTGAAATCGCTTGTAAAAATGTACCGAACTATAGATAAATATTTTTCAAATCTGTGTCAATCAATAAGAATACTCACTCCAAACTAGAAAATTTACTTTAATAACATTAAAGTTGTCAAATTGTAGTAAGAGCAAAAAAATGTAGCTTAAAAAGAATAACATTAAAAAATGCAAAGCTACCGCATCAACTTTCGTTAAATGCGATGACATAGCAACAACAATTTCATTAGAAAAGCCATAAAAAGAAGACAGCGTTGATTATAACAAATAAACAACCGATTAAAGTCAATGCAAAACATGGCACGAACAGATGTATAGTGTAGGGAGGGGTGAAGAAGGAAGGGAGACAAAAGAAACTGGCAAATAATGAATTCCTTTGGCAAACACAAATTGATAAATTAAACGCCACTTATGACAACGTGAAGAGTCTGGTCTGATAAAAAAGGTTAAGAAGAAGAGAGGCGAGTGTAAAAGTGTAGGAAAAATAAGGAAATCAAAATAAACAGCAAGGACACGCACAAAAATAACAACAACAACAAGAACAACAACCGCAAAGTGCACGCAAATTGAAGCGGCAATAAAAAACAGAGCATAAACAAGGCACAAAATAAAAGTCAAAAGACACACACATTCTCACCGCCACTTTCCCTCCCACCTCGCCGCCAACACACACACACACACACATACATACACACACACCAAACGAGTTGAATAAAAAATAGAAGCAAAACAATTAACGTCCTTGGCGAAAATATATTTTTTGCACAGGGAGCCAAAAGAGGAGAAGGAGAGAAAGAGAAACTTGAGTTTGGTCATATAAAAGTGCAAAAAGCAAACGAAGAAATTATAGAGAGAAGGGCAAGAAGGAAGGCGCCGCAAAAAAGTGAAGCAAAACAAACAAATAAACAAATAAAGGCGAACAAACAAAACAAAACGACGCCAACGCCAGCGTCGACGTAAATGGTGACGTCGATGCCGACGTCGACGTTGACGCTAACGTTCTGAGAGCTTTTCATGTCGTGAGAGTTCAGAGAGAAGAAGACAATGTTGTTGTGAACAAGGAGATGATGATAATGACGATGATGATGATGATGGTGCACACGCACACACGCAAAGAATTGCGCAGGCAAAAGTATTTTGAAGCAACAAAAAAAATATAAAAGACAAACTAGAAAACGAGCAAAAAATTCTCAATGACAATGCCAGCAACAACAACAAAAACCGACGAGTCAGAGACAACAACCTGTTGAGTCTGACAAACACACACACACACACACACACACACACATACACAACCACTCATACACGCACACAGGCGCACACAGAGAGACCTGCAACTCAAGCGGAAATGCAAATAAACAAACACGAGACGAGACGAGAGGCAATACAAGAGCAAGAGAACGAGAATGAGAATGAGAACGAGACAGAGACAGAGGCAGAGGCAGAGAAATAGCTTCGTTCTCATCTACAGCAACATTTCATTGTATTGCTATACGTACACAGACATGCATATCTGTATGTGCACAAATACATACATACATTTACACGCTTTGAATAACATTATGAGAGTTTCGCCTTTTACTTTTAACACTTTTTACAACATAACACAAAAACAACGCGTTAAAAACCAAAACAAAACAAGCGACAAGCGAAAGTTTTCCGCCCCGTAGCTAAAGGAATTTACGACTTTGCGAAATCAATTGAAAACTGGAACAGAAAATAGAAGCAACAACTCTCAATGAACCCCTCCTTCCTCCTTCTCGGATTCATGTAACAGGAATGATTTTCGATTTTGCCTACCAAAACAAAACAAAATTTTTTATCCATTTCTTGCGATGAATGAATTTTTGATTTATTATTTATAACGGCTGGTGTTAGTTTGGTTATAGTACTTGTTATACCAATCGCATCATTCAGTGAATTCAATACCGATTTTGAGGTTAGTATTTTGGTTCTTATATTGAGTTTTATTAGAGACGAATCAAAAAGGGTTTTTTTTATAGATTTTTTAAACATTTTTGTGGAATACATACTTGAAGAAAGTCAATTTGGAAATATTTTATTATGATTTTATCACTGAGTACACTTTAAAATTGACTAACAAGAGCAATGTGGTCTCGGATCTTTATCAAATATTTTGATCATTGGGGTTTCTACCATATAAGAATCTTTTACTTAAATCAAATATTTTAAGCTCATTTGCATATTTAAATGATGACTTACATTCTGAACTTAATAACTATTTCTTAAAATCGAGAATTCTATACTTGATTTCTAGAATGATTTTGTAATCTAGGCAGAGATTCAGATACATCGTCGATCTAACATTTAAAAATTAATGTGAGCTTTTCAATTTACATAAATACCTCTACGCGCTCGATCGATGTTAAACGTGAAAAAGCCATAATTACTTTTTAGAATGTACACAGGCATCATCCAAATAAGTAGTCTATTGATAATAATAATCAAAGGAAACGTTCACTATTGAAAACAACATAACAATAAGAATGATAATTTCCAGTCACAAATTTTAATCCCTCTACTATTTAGATCAATTTGAATCCTTGTTTTTAAAATTGTTCTTACAGCTTATCATATTCAAATAATGATCCTTCTTAGTTGCAAAAAAATGGTTTAATTATTGTTAGCAAATGTCAAAGTCAGTCGACTGGCAGACCTTTATCTAAAAGTGGCCAGAATAGTCAACCAAAAGGCATAAAGGCTCCGTCAATCTCTAGCTTAGATTTCAATCGATTAGGCTTGGGTTTGAGTCAGAACATTTCTGCTCAGAAATAAGCATGCAAACATATTTGGCAAAAGCTTGAATTATATTTTCCAACTAATTTAGAGCATGGCAGTGTTTTCATCTCCTTTGCACTATGTGACTTTGTCTCGTCTTTTCTCATTCCCACAATTCACATTCTGTCTCTCTCACACATGCTGTGTCTCGTTTTGGAGTAGAAGAAATGCATTGATTATGCATGCGTAAAGCTGAAACTCAGTTCTCAGTGGATGCCACTGCACCAGCTTTTGATCTCAGGTATCCTTTCCTATTTCTGTTCGTGCTGCTGTGTGGCAAGTGGAGGCTTTCAAGTAAAAAGATAAGATAGAAGGACAATTTACAGACATACATAGTCGAATGTCCAAAAGGCGCACAAACTGTCCCAAGATTTACCCAGACTCCAATTTGTGCACTGAGTGTTGAATTTTCTTGAAAATTCTGCACGTAAGGTGCCTTTTGTTTGCTTGTGTGACTTTCTGTGTGTGTGCGTTTATGTCGACTGTACAAATTAAAAGCATTCATATATGTATATACGTACATACAAGTCACCCTCTTGGGAGAAATTATCCCACACCTCTTTGAAACGAATTATGCACAAAACTTCATTCGTTCAACGTTGCGTATACGTAACATTTGCCTGGACCCAGTCTGCTGTGTGTGTTGATTAGATTTTCTTGCAAGAAAACTGACCAAAGAGTCCTCATACGTCAGCACAACACGCATGTGACTGTGTGTGTGCGTGTTTTTGAAGAATGGGTGTAACCACAAGCACACACACGCACACCCGCACACACACATGTATGCATATAGAGATTGTTGTTTGTATTTGTAATGCTTGCATTACTTTTACTCGAAGAATTTTTGGGTCTGTGTGCTTGTATGTGTATGCTTGCATTTTAAGAAGCTGACCACACAAACACATGTGCAGCCCTCTCACACACATATACACCCACATAGACACACACATATGTGTAGGTTACGGCAGCTGCAGCTCAGCAACTTTTAGGAGGCTTTTCTTGGGCTTTTCTAATGCACATTTTTGCATTTTCTCTAGAAAGAGTCGACCGACATGTTAGAGCGAGAGATATAATTTGAAAATTTCTTATTAGTGCATACACACATACAGAAAAAGTGCTGGTGCGAGCAAGTCCGATATATATGTTTGCGAAGAAAGTGCAGCAAGTTGTGGTTGAGGTTTGCTATTTCGGGTCTCCAAGTTTCAGGTTTTAGGTTTCGGGTGTCAACTGCTTGGGACAGCCTTAATGCAAGTGTGTGCGAGTGTGAGTTTCCGAGTGCCTTTGTGTGCGTATGTGTGAAAAGACATCTTTTTTCCAGATACATTTCATTATAATTGCAATACCCTATAATACCCCATATAACTAAGGTTCAAGTTCTCCATAATTCACTTAGGTTATATATGCATTGAATTTGTGACACAATTTAATGGATTTTCTACTATCTAAAACTCAAAACGATAATATTTCATTTAAGGGGCATTAAAGTTGACAAATTACATTTGCTATTAACATCTTTCAAAAACAATAAATCTCGAAACAAATTGAATAGGCTACTCAATTTAGTTAAAACGTCCTAAGCTTTAAAAATTGTATAAACTATTTAATTAACTGAAAATAACTTGAAATATTGAAAAAGTTACTTCTTTTGTATATTGAAAACAAGGCAAGCATATTTTAACTTTCTTAAAATTTCGGCATAAAATATAATAGATAAATCTACTTACTCTGGCAGCAGTAAAAGGAAACTAACAGCGACAATTTAAATTATAAAATAAATAAATAAATAAGAATATATCTACAGTATATGAAATATAAATTAATCTAAAAATGTTAGAAAGCAACTATCAAATGCCAAAGTAAATTGCTCATTTATGTATAAAACTGGCTTAGAATGCAGGACGTTGAGTTGTTGCAACAAGAAAATGCAATTTCTTAAGACATTTTCCCAATTTGCAGCCACGAAGCCCCCCAAGTGAAAACCCCAACTAAACCCTTACTAAGCCTTAGCCACATACGAAAAATCAACAAAGATCCAACAGAGAAAGAGAATATGTACATATTTCCGTATTGGTGTGGGTGTTTATATGTGTGTATTGGTGTTGGTCAAAATTTTAATCAAAATGCGTCTTAAGAAAAATGAAAATGTTCCCAGGTCAAAGGCGTGCGTTAGAAAGAGACGTATAGAGGACAACAACTACTGAAAATCGATAAGATTGCATACTTTTAGGCCTTCAAGACGTAGGCGTCACACAACTGGGTTGGAGTCTGCCCATAATAATAATTATAACAAGACAAACTAGCATAAACTTGGGTTTGCCCATTTTTAAGAGCATTTCGCTCTAACCAAATGCTGTCTCTGTCGTTTTGGTTGGCTTTTGTTGAAATAATTATAAGAACATGCCAAGTATAATAAAGGTGCAACTTAGCTCCTTATCTTTCCCTCTATATATGCTAGGTAGTGTAGGTGTCACACTTGCCACAGGCCAGCAACAAAGCACACTCCCAAATCCAAACCAAAATCTAAACCCTAGGCTCAGCTCATCCTCAGCAACAGCAACAACAGCAGCATCGATTGTCTGGTCAAGTCATTGATGAGAACAGCCCAAAGCTGCCCATGATGTCCCTTACCTCTGATTGTTGAGAAGGGGGATGTAATAGGGGGTGTTACAGTGGGTGTTTCGGCTACTCGGCTATCCTGGATATTGTGTGCGTGTCGGTGCCACAGTTCGCTTTGTTCTATGATGATGCATCGCCATCATTATGATTTTCTATACATACACTTTGTGTGGGGGCGTGTGTGGGTTCATTCCGGATATGGCTTGAGGTCGGTGGTCCGATGCGTACGACATATATAAGTGTGTGTGTATGTGTGTGTGTATTTTGTTTGTGTTTGTATATAATTTTCCTCATATAAATATGCATACGGACCCTCAGTGCCACAACCACCTTTACATTCATCCTTTCATTTCGACTGCCTGCTGTGAGTGAGTAATTATGTGTGTGCATGTGTGTATATGTTTGTGAATTGGTATTATTATTATTATTATTATTTTTTATGTTTTTATTGCATTCCACTGTATGTTTTTAGCTGACAACCCGCTCTCGACATATGCAACAGCGCTCATTCAATTAAACGCATTAACTTGATTTTCAATTAACTTTAAATAAGAGAGATTTTTATGATCAATCTATAAATGTGAATCTGATTGCAGGCCATAATCAAGATAATATGATGTGTAAATCGTTATACTTATCACATTTTCATTAAACATTGAACTAAATGAATTTGGAGTCATACCACTGAAACTAAATAAATATATTTATATATGTTTACATTTATAGATATGTTTTATTACAATACCTGAATGAGTTAAGTTCTCAGCACAACTTTTCTTTTACAATTACCCCCTATCTTACTTTCAGCTCACTTTCACTTTAATAAAATCTTAATTCTTTAGTTTCCCCATAACTTGTCTATGCATATCACAATTTGGAAAGTTTACCCCACAATTTTAGCTATCTATCATATAGCTCACTTTCATGACCAAGCACTACTTGAAAGTAATTTTCGAAACATCCGCCGGTATATGCAACCCTTTATAAGTTAGCCCTGGTGCCACTGCCACCCTTCTTTGATACAACTAAGCCCAACCCTTTCATTTGAAATTTTCACCGCTTTTCTGCCATTATTTCCATCAAATACTCTAATGTTTTGCTTAAATGGGAAACACAATTAACTGAAATTAAAATAAGCGCAGAGTCAGAGACAAGAGAGAGACTTGAGTGAGAACAACCCTTACAGAGTCGTTAGCCCCGACCATTTCACCTGCACAAACCTCGGCACATCTTGGAGCCCCTTTGGCAACCCAACCCCTGAAGGTTGCTTTGTACCAAGTTGTCTTGCCTCAATTTTTAATCACTTTGTCACCCCTTTGGCTAGCGTCGTCGTCTAATCCTAATTCCAAGCGCGCAATGCCAAACCCTTTTCACAAATGGTCTCTGTACCCGTACTCAACCCCATCCCATATCTTATATCCCGTATCCCGTGCCCGTCTCCATCCCTGTCCCTTACGCAAATGCAAATCAGACACATTTTCCGACCCAAAATGAAAATTCCAAACGAAAAAAAGCGTCGTTGGATGTCCTTTTTATACCCTGTACGCATAGTAACTGGGGTATTACATATATAATCGTATTGTTTTGTCAAATTTATAAAACAATCAACTATCCATACCAATTACCAACTCTCTTGTTTAAAAGGCTTCTTAGGCACTTATAGAATATCCTGTACTGAAACGCAGCATCGCGCTCTACAATTGACCAAAGATATTGTACTTTTCTTAACTTATAATCAATACAGAAAAGTTGTCAAGTGTTTTGACATATGTTATACAAATTAAGTAAAACAAAATAAAATATTTTAACATTTATTTTATCAAAACACTTAGTCTTACACTTACTGTAAATGTTTTTTCATCGCAGTTTTCACAGCAATCAAGGGTGTTTTCAAGTCGATTCTTTTTGACAATATCTAAGTTCTCTTTCTTTATCTTTTTTTTTGAGTCTCACTTTGAAAAGCGAAATTTATTTTTGATTAGGAACACCCCGACAAGAGTAGAAGAGTGTGGAAGATCCATATATATAAGGTATTTTTTTTCGTGCTGTTCTTGCTCATCATCATCATCAGACTTCATCTCACATCGCAGCAACCCCAAAAGCGGTTGGGGGCTAAGAAACTTGATGGTCTTGAAGATGTTTGCGCCTGGTTGCCTTGACGGCGACACTGGTGCCCAGGCCAGAACAGAGTCAGAGTCAGAGCGAGAGCCAGGGGGCAGCTCCTTCTCCACTCTAATACTCTAACAGAACTTGATGTTGTACCATAATCCTCCACGTAAAGCGTAAACTGAGCTTGCGTCCTCAGTGTTGCCGTCTTCCTCGCCAGTGTCGTTAGCGCCGCCTGGAAGGACATCTTTGTATTATTTTCAACATTTAATTTGTTGCCTGCGACGACGAGGACGACAAGGACGAGAACGAGGACGAAAAGTAGAAGGAGGAGAAGGAGAATGAGAAAAAGTATTGGGATGAGGACGGATTGGCCGACGTCACCAACCTCCCCCACACAACTTTCATACTTTGTTTCATATTTTTGTGCCCAAATATAAAATAAAAACGCACACAGACTGAGAAACCCCAGACTACGAATAAGGACCTCACTCACATCTACACGGTGGGCCCAACTTTGGTCGCTCATTTCCGCTTAAGTAATAACCTTGAATCTAATTACTTTTGGACAATATCAAGAGAGGTTTCGGTGAAGATTTTTTCTGTTCTTGATTTCGAATTCATTTGCCACTTTGTACGAGGGGTGGTTAGATTCGTTGGTTGAAGTAACATAAAACATAACTGAAAGACTATAATTGGTAACTACACTCATTGAAATGACAAATAGTTTGGGGTAGATAGGCGAGAAAGAGTTCTTGGTTTATTTCATCATAGTATTTGAAATATCACCTAAAATGAGATCGTCTTCTAGGTAAGAGTTACTTAGAGGTTTAAACAACTTTGTAACTGCTAGCACCAATTTCTTTCAACGCTTAACTCTGGCAGAGTTTACATATTTGCAGTTGCTTTTGAAGCCATAACTTTGGCATCTTATGGAGCAATCCAAATACCCTCCGAACCCCATCCATTTTAAGGTGTGTGTGCGGTCTTTTGTATGTATTTCAAACCCCAACCTTTCATATTATGCAAAACAGCAGCCAAGGCACTTGATGAGCAGGAAAGAACCCTTGCAATGTGGCCCAAAATCGAAATGAAAAGGTTGAGGAGAAGGGTGGATCGTCCCACCTACAAAGACTTGTTTTCTTTTCCTCTTTTTTTTTGAGTAGACCCAAAAGCAAACTTTTTGTTAGCCCATTTTGCAGCAGCGCGAATAAAAAAGTTATGAAATATAAAAAGAAAGTTGAGGAAAAAACGTAAGGGATCGGACCAGGTTTCTGGGGTGCGGCAAACCATGCGGCATATCCTTCATTAAATCGAAGAACAAACGAGCAGACAAGCAGCATGGCGTCGTCCAGAAAAGCACCAGAAACAGTACCCGAGTCGAAGCCCAAACCAAAGGGGCTAAGCCCAGGGCAAACGTAGCTCTCTAGCTAGGAGACGGAGTACACACATGAACCAAGCCATCAAGCCACCCAACACCCCATCTAAGACCCTTAGCCACAATTCTCGAGCCCGCCCAGTGAGGCGGATTTCTTTCATTTTAGTTTCCCTTTGCTAGCCATGTTCCTGTCCCCGTCCCCGTCCTCCTCCCTCTTTCTATTCTCTCCATCCTCTTCAGCTGCGGCAATGTGTGCCAATGTGAGCGACCCTCTTCAAATGTGTTGCCTTTGCCTTTGGCTGGCATGTGGCGCGACGACCGGACCCCCATTTATTCCCTCACTCCTTGACGCAACAACGTTTCAAATTCAACAACGAGGACGACGACGACAACGACGACGACGACGACGATGGCGATGTTAAGGATGAGAACGACAATGATGATGGGAACCGAAGAACGTGGGGAATTGCGGAAAGGGGCAGCGACGTCGAAAAAAAAGTTTTTCTTGGCATTTGTTGAACAGGAAATCAAGTTGGAGTGTGGGTTCTTCGGGGGGTTTTCTGTGAAAAAAGGCGGCGTGCCAAGCTAGACGAATGAGCCAGGGCAACGTCTGATGTGTCCTGGGTATGGCTCGCCCTTCGTAATGGGTATATAGGGCTTGGGATTGGGATTGGGATTGGAACTGACTGACGAGCTCGCGCGTTTCTCTTTTTTGGGTTCGCTTTGGATAGATGGAGGTTTTATTTGGGCAAGGCCAATGGATATGCCGAGGGACTCGGAGAATACAGGAGGAGGAGGAGAAAGGACTGACTGCAGGAGAGTGGGTGGAAGTCATTCTGGCATGTGTTAGTTTGAGTTAGACCCTATTCGCCTGGGGGGTTCGCTGCGGTAACCATGTCGCCTGATAAGACACAATGGACATATCAAATTGTGGCTTAGCTCATGTGTGCTGTCCCGCCCCCCTAGCCTTTCCCTTGCCACAACCCAAGGGGAGTTGTTGCCTCTGGGGCGCGGCTGTCGGTTGAGGAAAGTTTGGGTGTTCGTTCCGGCATGCCAGAAGTAAAAATATATAAATGGTATTTATGTGCCAACAATCCCCCAGCAAATGCTAAAGGCAACCCAAGCATTTGGTTTATGTGGGAACCTGCGACCAGTTCAAGCGGACAGTTCTAATAACTAACTAGCGAACGCTCTAAAAAGCAAACCTTCTCATTCTAAATTTCAGTCATATAGCGCATACATGTACATACATTATATTATACGACTCTGACCAAGCCCCAAACACGCAGGTTTCCCTCCCAATGCCACAAACTGTCAGTTGATGGACGCCAAGTGCCGTGGAAAACATAATGCGCGTTCTGTGAAATGAGTTTAAGGTGTGTGTGTATGTGTTTATGTGAAGGTATGACAAGGACTGGGAGTTACCATAGGGTTACCCGACAAATAGCCCCAACAAGGTAGTCTGACATGGTCTAGGTTTATTTGAGGAAAATCTCAAAGGTATGTTGTAAAATTCAAAGTTCAACAATTCTTCAATTAAAAGTGATCACTTAGTAGTGGATATTTATCAGTTCAGTTAAGAGAACGGAGAAAAAAATTAAACTGTTCCCATAAGATTGGTGAATTTGTTTAGCTTGTGAAAAGTTATCCTTAAGGTACATGTTGGCTTAGAGGAGTTACCATTTCGATAATGAGCAAGCAGGAGACGAGTTTAAGAATTTAGTTTTTCATTATCAAACAAAGCTTGTCATAAGTATTTATCGATAGCACTTCCTTGAGACTCATCAATATATACCTAATCGTTTTATCTTCCTGTTATCAGTCTTTGAGGCTATAACCTTATTTTCTACCCTGGACCAGCATCTTGGCAGCTCCCATCACTCCCACAGCAGCCATTCAATGGTATCACCCAATCCACCCATTCCTTTTATGACGATTATTTTTATGCTTTCATCCTTCCCCCGAACTTGGTCTTGACAGACTCTGACTAACTCTGGCGCTTGTCTCACGCCTTACCAAAACTTTGCTGGTTGCTACCAAACATTTTTGCGATTGCTTTAGCCCCCTTAGTCAGCTCCTCCTTCCTCTTTCTCTTTTTCTTTCTCAATTCCTATCCCCCAACATTTTCCAAGCTTAGCGCAATGGAAAAGGATTTTTGGTCTTTTATTGCACGTCAGACGTTAGTCCGCTCACAGAACTTCTCCCTGACATGACTCCTGACACTGCGGCTGCTCCTTCGCCTGGCGGATGGTCTTGTCCCGTTGCCTTGGCCATTATGCTGCAGCAGCAAGAAAAAATTTAACGTTTATTGCTTGCGCCAATGAGCTGGTCCTCCTGCTTCTGTTCCTGCTGCTCCTTCTGCCGCTTATCGTAAGCTCCTACTCTTGCGCAGTCCTTTCGACATTTGTCGGGCGCCAAATTCCCCCCTTTACTCGTGGTGCTGGCTTTCAATGCGACTAGCCCCAGCTCCATTGCTTTTGGGGTTTTCTTTGGTTGCCCTTTCGTCCTGAGAAGCGCCATCTTGTTGTTTTGCTGAAATGCGAAGGACATTTGATGTAATGATGCCTGGAGGCAGCCAGCAGTGTTAGACTCCTAGTCTATGGGTGTGTGTGTGTGTGTTTGTGTGTGATACATAGGGCAGCCAACGGGGGTCCTGAGTCCTGAAGCCTGTGTTCTCCTTCGTTTTTCTTTTCGAAAGGACTCTGAGGGGGCTGTGCTTGCCGCCTGCGCCTTTTGTTTGAGTTCACTTAAGTTCAACGCTTGGGTCTTGGGCCCTTGGTCCTAGGTCCTTCCACTTGTGCTCTACGCCTTGCCTTTTTGCAAACTTTTGCTTTTGCTGCTGCTGCTGCTGCTGCTTTCATTATCCTTTTTGGCGTATCCTTGGCAGCCACTGACTCATGTGGGCGTCTTGAGCAGTCAAAAAAAAAGCCAAAAGAAACGTGCAAAAAAAAGAAATAAGATGAATTACTTCTTTTGGCTGCCGCGCCAATGACCAACACCCAGGAAACCCCAACCACCAACCCACCCGGTTCTGCTTGGCTTGGACTAGTCCTAGTCAGCAGCAGGACAACCCTCGCTCTCGTCCTTGTCTTCGCCAGCTGCCCAGGCCGGTCATCAATTTTCGTTCTGCGCGAGGGCAAAAGATGTCCGTTTCATTTTTGGTGCTAAGAGGTAAAAGGAGAGCGGGTGGGGAACGAGGAGATCCTGTTTGACTGGGGTCCTAGCAACCAAAGTGCGGTCTAGGGCATCAGCAGTCGCTAGGAGATTAGATTTGATGGGTTTTAGGTACCGCCATTGCTACAAACATAGCGCATGTGTCGTGTCCTGTACGGTCCTGTTCAGTGCTGTCCGTGTCCTGTGGCTTGTCGGACAAACTCAAACTTCTGAGAGGGATATGTCTTACAATATTATGTCCAAATGCTTTTTGCGCAACTGTAACTCCATCTGCAGTCCTTCTCCCTCGATGTCATTCTTTTGAACATTCTGCATCCAAGTACACTACAAACCAGCAAACAAGATTTGGCTTAGTCTAAGATGTTGGGATTCCTGCCTCCCTGACTCTATGTCTGTCTGTCTGTTTATCGAAGTTGTGACAATATCGTTCAGCTGATAAGCTGAAGGTTCAACCCATTAGAGACCTCTTTTAATTGCCAATGAGTAATTAGAAACCTCTCAGTGAAAATGTTCACTTGATTTCATTTACAATAGTTTTAGCCGCCTTCAAATGATTATAAAAATCCAATTCCATTTATTTGCTTCAATCAATTTTAATCAAGCCTGCACAAAATACAAAACACACACACACACATATCCACACACAATCTGTGGCCCGAAAATGCCACAGCAAAGACGATGTCATGTAGTTCCTTCTTGCACACATTTACTCACACCCGCAGCCAGGGATGGAAGGGGAAGGCTTTATCTTCGGGTTATTACCGCTGAGTGTTGCCACACAAAATAATGCATTAAAGTCGACAAGGAAGAGGACAAAGCATCAACAGCTGTGACGACAGTGCAGGGGCGAGTGTGTTAAGGGATAAGCATTGGGAAGGGGGGAAAGGGAGATCCTTGTCGACTTCAACCCCTACGCACGCATTTGAAAGGCGAGACAAACTCAAATTCCCATCCCGTTGTCTAAGTTGCAGTCAACCTGCTGTGCTTACAAAGTGCATTTAACCGCCCAACCCCCAACACCCTTTTCCCGTTCCCGTTCCCCTTCCACTCCCCCTCCCCACCTATCAGACCCCGTTGAATGCATTGCTTGGACATGCCCCATCGAAATTTATGATGCTTGCAATGGCAAAATCAAATGCAAAAGTGTGAGTTTTCTTGGGCCTTTGACCAATACCAGACTAGATATATATATTTATATATATAGATATGTACACATATCTGTATATATGCTATATAAGGAACCCTCCAGTGCATACACAACAAAAATGCATTGCATACTTACAGGCGTCGCCTGCTGAAGCATCTTAAAATTTAATGAAAATCTGCAGTTTACACACACATACAAAGAGTGCCTATTGTCTGAGTATGGCCAAAAATCTTTATATACATATAAGTATGTATATATATTTATACATTGCTGGTTATGTTGTTGTTTTTTGTGCCTTGTCAGAGCCTGCAATAATAAGTTTTCTATGCACTTAATGTCAAGTAAACAAACCAGCCTCCCCCTCTCCAAGCACTTGAGGTGCAAGTCGTGCTGCTCGGCAGGTCAGTTCGGCATTTAGAAGCAAGTCCGAGCATTTTGCACAAACTTTTGCATAGTTTTAGGCGCCTACCGAACACATTACGCATACGCACAGTAGGCTGACCTCCTGCCTACAAAATGCAGAATACAAACTGCAAACTGCAACTGCATCGACTTCTTGTGCAATTTCTTAAGATTTGAGGTAGCAACAGGCCGCACTGTTCTAACATAGTAGCTGCCTCTCGCTCGCACCCATTAACAAAGTCCATTGCAATGTCTTTTGGCTAAAATTTGTTGCTGCTGCATTTTCTTAAAATTTTGTACAAATATGTGAGTAATTGCATTCGAGCCCATATGCATTTAATTTCCTCTCTCTAAGTTTTGCTACTATATAAGCCCACACTCTACGCCGGATGGGATGTGAGTATACGTATATATATTAAATGGTCGGCTCGAATATATTTTGCAATTTTCATGCTGGGCTTTTGTCAACCCGCCTGAGATTACATGAATAACTAAAATTTTAATATATGTTTATTAAAGTACATTTTGCTTTTAAGTAGTCCCCCCTTTGATGCCCCAGACCAGTCAGCAGTCGTCAGACTAATTGTGCAACTTTTGATTGGTCATTGATTGTATACTTTTGCAGGCACTGTTCTCAGCATTAAAATTGCAGCACTAAAAAGAGACTGCCCCTTCAGCTCCTACTTAAACATGCACATTCGAAGTCTACATATCAGCAAATAAGCAACTAATATGATATGTTTCCTGAGTTGATAAAATGTCCATACGAGTGAGGAGTGGAGGAAGACTTTCAAATTTATAATAATTCTTAAATAAGAAATTTGTGCACAAGGATGAAAATGCTCAGTGGTAGTTGGAGGGGAAATTTTATAAGCTTAGACTTACGGCCAATGCTCAGAGTTCAATGCACTTTGCACAAAGCTTAACAGCTCTGATTAGTTGCAAGAGATTTAGTTATAATTATTTCGGATATTTATATATATTATTATATTAACCCCTGCATCAACTGTTAATTTTGGTATAAGTTTTATTCTGGTATGAGTTAAAGTTTGAGTCCAGCAGTAAATTTTAAAGAGCTTAAAATGATTCAGAATGTTCCATTATCTTACCAATGGAACTTAGTTCTTACTATAGTATAGGCTATTAATTTCCTCTCATATATATTACAATATCAGGAAAACATGTTAATAGGACAAGATTTTTAATAAAGATCGCTTAAAGGATCCATTTAACAATGTGTATTCGGCAAAAGAAGATTATTGCAATATTCCTAAATTTTAAAAATCGATAGAACTTATAGCAATAAAATAACTTTTTGAATTTACTGAAACCAATTAAACTTTCATCCCATGTTAAAACTATGTCGACTCATCTGATTCATTGGTCACTTCCAATTTCTGATTATAGTCCACACCCCTCGCCGCGAATTACAGCTGACTAACCCAATATATATTATATTTAAAAACCTATTAATACATGAGCCCTGAAATGAGGTACAGCTCATTATATACATATATATGTATATATATATCTATTCTGGTTGTATTTTGTGATATCCACTTGCTTAACCTACCTCAACCAACTCGCAACTCAACTGAAGCGCACAGCAAACAAATGCAACCAATAGGAATACAGGCGAACTATGAGCTATCATGCCATAGTCATAACCATAACCATTACCGACCATCCTACACCAAAATCCCTCCACGGAAACCCCTTCTATACTTTGGGGCAATGTTCAAACCCTAAACCGTTGCCAATTTTTGGTGCACGCGTCAAAGCAGAAAAAACATTGGACACAATAAAAGTTGTGTAGGTGTATTTTGAGTAGGACTCAAGTGGGGGACAATAGGTGCTGAGGGATTTTAGGGCTGTGGGTATGGGATTGTATGGGTGTCTTTTGACTTTTTCTATGGACTTTTCGCTGGTGCAAAATATTTCGATCAGGCGTAAAATGTGCGCAAAATTCAACAGAATTTTTTTGTGCCAGCAACAACAATGAAATTGGTGTGTCTGTGTGTGTGAGTGACATGTATATGCGTGTGTGTTATACTATATTATTTATTATAAACATATACCCAACAACACACACACACCTACAACCACACCGACACCCACACCCGCAAGCCTACACACACAGTTGCATGTTTGTTGTTGTTGTCGCTGCTGTCGGTCAAGCGCAAAAAATAGACAAAATGCAAGCGAAAAAAATATCGAAAAATAAATTCAAATAAAATGTTCTATATACAAAAGTGCACTCTATGTGCGTGTGCGTGTGTGTGTGTGTAAGTGTGAGTATGGGTGTGTGTGAGTGAGGTGCATATATGTAGTTGCAGTTGCGTGAAAATGTCTGTGTTTTGTGCTATTTAGTTTTGTGTTAAGCTGCATTGGCCATCCAGACCAGACCAGGGCTGAAGCATACGAATTGAAAAAATGCTTCAAAAGATATTCAAATCAATTAAAGCTGCGAGTAAAAACCATTAAGTCTAAAGTAAACTTAATCAAATAATTCGTTAAATAAAATTAACATTAAATTAATAAATTTGAATAAAATTTGAATATAATTATGTAGCATTTGCTAACAGATTATATCTTTCGCCATGCCTGGTTCCTCTGCCATGTGGCACCAAACTCTAGGGTCCGCCCTTTCCACCTGTCTCTTTCTGTCCCCTCCCTCTTGATACTCATACTATTTAAGCTTAAGTGGCAGATTTTTAATTGAATTGGCTGCAGTTGCAGTTGCAGTTGCTGCACTTCATGCTGCATTTTGAGGTCAGCTTGAACCTTTGACCCCACCAGAATAGCTCAACCTCATGGAATCCCCATGGGCTTGTCGCATGTGTACCTACTTTTTTTTCCAGATTACTAACCATTTGTTTTTGCATTAGTTTGCCAGAATGCAAAAAAAAAAAATTGAAAACACAAAAACAAATCGTCTGACATTTTATACGTGTTACGTTTTATATACCCATATATAGGCATATTTTGGAGGTAGTATGGGGTGAAGGGGTGTGTGGAGGTGTGCTGACATTCTCAAAATAGAGGCGACTGCGCATTTTATGCTTTTTATCTATTTCCATTTTTTTTTTGGATCTGGACTGCGCATTTTTGCAATTTATATAAATATTTTATACATTATTTATTTTACATATAATATTTTTTTCCCATCTACAATTTTTGCTTCATTTTGTGCGCTTTATAAATATTGCATTAATTTTATTTTTATTTCACGTTTTTGTTTTTGCATTTATGAATTTTTGATGAAATAGTTTTTGGATTTTGTACAACTAATTTTCTTGCCTATATTATATAAATTCTGTTTAATTAACGTTGATAAACTTCTCGGAACAGTTACAGGGCTTATAAAAAAGAGGGTCCCCTCTATTATATGTAAATATATGTTCAGAAATATTTATAAGTTCTTTAAGTCTGTAATCAGGTTATAAATATTTGAATATACTATAATAGAGTTTTTTGATTAGGAATTAATGGAACCCTTAACAAAAAAATACATAAAACAAAGATTTTATCCATTGACTTAATACCACATATCTTTATTGATACCATTAAAATGATAAAGCATTTTAAAATCTGTTTAAATTCTTAGACACAAGCCAATAAAACTTACCTCTAAAGCACTTTCAATTTCACGCAATTGTATCGAAGTGATAAGTTCATAACATTATCTTAACAAATCAATTGACTTGACCATTAACCACTGAGCATATTCATTAACCTAATTATCGAAGAATGGCAATTGGACAGCAACAGGATGCGAATATATTAATGCAATCAACAAATTTCAACCTGCACAAATAGAATTTCTCTCATTCTAATGCACAAATCGAGTGCCCAAAAGCGAAGTCAACACAGCGAGCTTTAATTATGTATATATTAGTCAATTAGCCTTGTTAACGCAAACACTTTGACTTGCAAATGGCTAAAACAAAGCTATCAAATGTGAATATATATATATAAGTGTATTGATATTTGAAACTTATCTAACCAAGCTCTAAATGCAGCGACCGCTTAAATTTGGCTGTCAAGCTGAAGATGAGGTCGAGGCATCATCATAATCTTCATTGTCTTTGTGGTCTTGTTGTCGGGCACGTGTTGAATGCTCGCTTTAATGCTGACGGCATGACAAACATCATGATAGCCATAATAACTATAATAATCAACAGCCAGGCTGTGGCCAGAGGTAGCCAATGCAGTAGAGAAATATAGACAGGGAGAACAAGAGGTGGGCCAACTAGGTGGCCACAAATGTTAAACAATGGCGCGTTATCCTCTTCCCGATTTGGGACTTAAATTGAAGGTGACAGTTGGCACTGAGGGCGTGATGAGCTGGGAATTTGATAGCAGCACGGTTGACATATTGAACTGAAAGCACGAGAATCATGTTTGGCATTGTCCAACCCAAACTTGAAGCAAAGGCACTCAACTAACTTGACTCTCTACTTCAAGTCAATTGATTCTTGCTTTTAAAACCGTTTTCTGACCTTACCACTGATCCCCATTTCCACACTCCCAACAAAAAACTTCCTTTCTAATTTTGGTGGCCGAACTATCAAACAGTCCTCCATCCGTGGGGTTATACATTGCTACGTCGTACAAATTTTGGTCAGTTTGGCGTGACGAAGAAAAACCCAAAGGATACGACCGAGTAAAGGAGCAGAAAAACGTTACAGACAATCATCAAATAGTTGACAGTCCAATTGACGCTTGAAAGCATTTTCTGTTCTCAGTTTTGTGTTAAATTGCGTTGGGATCGGAGTTCTTTTATTTCATCTTTTTTATTATGGGTGTGCACTGGGTATTGAAGGATTCCCGAAAATTTAGAGAAAAGTTTGCGTTGTGGCCTTTATAGGAAATTTTTTACTTACTGAAACGAATAAACCAAGGCTATCAGGCTCTTAAATTGTGGAAAAGGTTCGGTTTAGTTGTTGAAGTCTTTGAGCCAGCTTGGGTTATATTCTCAACAAACAAAATTTGGGTTCAAACCTTGGTTGAATTCAATATATCAAACATATATTGTTTTCACAAGTAATTTTTCTTGAATTCATAAACCAATAAATTTTTTATCCCAAAAAAAAAATTGTGTTTTATATTATGATTAATTATACTACAACTTTTTATTACTTTGTCTTTTATCTTTTGATTGTCAATCTTTCTTTCCGAGCCGAACGTTAAAAAAATTATCAGGGTCCAGTTTGTGATGAAGGGGTAAATAACTTTCTCGCTACGTTCCTTAACGTATTAGCATTACTTTCTGTTATCAGTAACATAATAACGTCATATTTAGCACTGAAGTATGGGAAATTTAATTCAACCATATTTACGAATGTCAATGACTCAAAAAATGTTGAGGAAAATGTCGGAAGAGGCAATTGAATTTGAATTGACGGTCACTGACGGTTTTTAACGCAGATTGCCAAAGGAATATTGATATGAAAAGACAAACAAAATAATGTTGTTTTATTATTTGATAAATATAAAATGTAAAATATTTTAATTATGTTATATGATTAAAGTCGATTATCATTTTAAACAATGTAAATTAATAGGCGCATTGCCTAATAACAAAATAATCCTGAGAGATTAAGAATTTTCCAAAACTGATATTAATATATTTATGATGTAAATCAATAAAATTCATAATGGTTATAAATACATTTCACAGAGATAAATTGTTAAATTTGACAATCTTATGGTATTGTGAAGAAGATGCGTTCATTCGGGAACATTCCCAGCACAAATCTAAGAGTTAAGGACAATAAGTTAAAGGCAAATCAACAGCATACACAACGAAGACGAAATTTCAGTTGACAACATCCACCCCAGACAATCTCAACCCAAAAGAAGCAATGATGACAAACAAGGTTCATACCTTACCCCTACTCCTCATGGAAATGCGTTCTCACTATTGTTTGCCGCACAAAAAAAAAAGAAAGAAAATCAGTCGAGTTTTATGATCAGGAATGGACGTTCTCTAAAGACAAACCTCAAAAATGTGGAAGCAGCGACGGCTCTAACGTCGAACTTGGGGGATAGACAGGGAGCTCCCTGCTCAATAAACACGCACCGTCAGGCTGTACCCTGCCCTCTCCTCTTTAGCTAAATATTTCTTTTAGTAAAGGTAGCCATAGCCAAACGCTCTTGACCCTTTTTGCACTCAAACCAACAACGAAAAAGGACTGAACCCACCCTCTAATCCCACTCTGCGCCAGTTGCCTTTTTTCTCTTTTATTCTTTTCAAAAACTTCACGCTGCCCAGCCCACAAAACGCCTGCCACCAACCCCAACCCCAACCCCAATTGTCAATCCACAACCCGCACAGTTACGCAGTGCACACGGCAGACAAGCGACAACAACGTTGTCCACTTTCGCACCATCCTCTCCTTCCTCCCACACACACACACACACACACACTCACACACACTTCACGCACCCTCTCACCCCTCAGCTGTTGCCCCTGCCAACAGGAACAACAGCAACAACGTTGCGTTGCCGGCTCGTATATTTTTCTCATTTATTTTTCCAGCTCCCAACTCCGGTCTGGCAACTTCACCAAAAACACCCCGCTCCCACAAAGAACCCAACCCAAAGCGCCGCAAAGCATGCTTTATTTTTTGTGCGTTTTTCATATCCGAAACGCCGACGAGCACCGAACTCTCACCACCCAACCCCACCACACCATCCCCCTATATAAGCCCCGAACCGCGCGACCGACCCCACTGACGAACCGACCAACCGGCCTTTTTTTCACCATGCCGGCGAAAGACAAAAGCAACAACAACAACGCACCCCCACCCCCTCGCACATTCCATCTCATACTCCAAACTGTGCTCGGCCTGTGGTGCCGCTCTCAGTCTTACTGTTGTTGTTGTAACTTTTTTGTTGGCGACGCGCAAAAAAAGCAACAAAAATAATTGCCATTCCCCCCGTAACCTCTTCGCAATAGCACTCCATACCACTAACCAAACAGCTCACACCTCTACTCCCCTCTCACTCACACACTCTCGCTCTCTTTATCCAGTTGTCTCCCCAACCATTCACAAAACTCGGCACTCAGCTGTTTGTCAACTCATCTGCCGTCGCCATCCGCTTTGGCTACGGCTGATTCAACCTCCCTCCCTTCCCGCCTCTCGCCCGCTCTATTCTATAAAGTATATTCGCCGCGTTGGTTCGTTGACGTCGCTGTCGCCGTTATCGGCGTTTCTCTGTTTTTGTACTCATATCCCTCGACTCGACCATGGATATGGTCTCCCATTGCCCATTGCCAATTGCCCGACGTCCAAGCACATTGTGTTGCATACTTTTTGCCGTTTGCCTTCCACACGCACGTTCCGCGTTCTCCATGTGCTTTTTGGCGGCGTCCCACATTCGTATCGCCTTGCGCACATGCGCATGTCAATGCTCTCTCAATCTCTCTGCCCCTCTCTCTAACATTTTGAAATACTTTTTGCTCTCTCTCTCTCTGTCTCTCAGCACTGAGTTCGTTGGTGCTCTCTCGCTGCCGCAGTCGGCGTCGCTGGCGCTAGGGCTAGAAAACGCATTTGTGAGTCTCTGTTTTGGTCAGTCAGCAGTTGGCTTTCGTCGTGTTTGGTTCGCCTCTGGTGGAGCGCTCTAAACTTAGAAAACATAAACAAGCAAACAAATAAATCTCAAAGCAATCACTTACCAACCGATTAGTGTGCCAAAAAAGTTAGCTTGTTGCATTCGTCGCGAACAATAACAACAACAACAACAAAACAAAATACCAAAACACAACAAAACAATCTCAAGTGTTGCACAACGAACGGAAACGCAAAGAAAACGAATCATAGAAAAAACCGCGCCAAAATAATTTTTACCTATTATCACACTCTCTATCAATAAAGCTTTTAAGTCATCCAAAGTGAACAGTGTTTAGTGTTAAAGATCAACTTAAGAAAAGTTGCCCCGATAGCAACTTTGATATCATTGAGTTTTGGAAACGTTTGCGTCAATTCAATTCTTTGATTTTTGGTCAATTTCATTACCCAGAGCAGGCATTCAAAAAATTTGCCAAAATTCCGAAAAATCCGAGAAAAACACCAAAAACTTCGACACGTACCGCATCGGCAACCGGTGGCGGTGGCGGAGGTGCTGGCGGAGGTGCCACCACCAGCACAAAAATGGCATCTAAAAGAAAAGCCTCGGTGTTGCTGCACAAGGTGAGTTTATCTATCCTGTAACAGCACAGCGTTATCTATAAGGATAATTGATAATTTCAATGTTAGCGCACTTTCTTTAAACTTTTAATAATGGGTATTAGGAGCCACTAATATTTTGGTTAAGCTCCATATGTAATGGCCAAAAACCTTAAACTGACAAGGCTAAATCGGCGAGATTCTTGATACCGGTACCTTTATATCTTTATGCCTGTTGCATACAGTTTGAATTGAAATAATTTTAACATATTTATGGATGCACCTTTATATATTATGGTGATAGTAGATAAAAACTAAATTTTTTTCATAAAAAATTTAATAAGAGTTATCGGAAATTGTCTTATTTGGGCTGAGTAACTAAAATAGTTGTAATACAGGCACTGCAGCTTAAGAATTAATAAATAAAGTAATTCACTCTAAGGAATATGTTATTAACAATTTCGAATTTTGACTAGCTATATTATTAAAACTCAAGTTTGAGTTATCTGAGCTGTTTTAAAATATTTCTTAGAAAATATATGTTGGAAGTATTTATTTTAATTACAAATAGTCTAGCGATTTCTATAAATATAACTGCTTTTGCTGCAATTTAAAAGTTAATTCCTTAGAACATTTCTACTCTATAGTTTTCTTAGTATCTGTTTCGAAAATATGATCCACTCGAGTGCTTTACCAACATCTTCGCTAAGGCTTCACTGGCTGTGACAACCATTTACCCCTCAGGGTTCGTTGTCTCTTTGCCTTCCCTTCCCTCCTATATAAACCGATATGAAATCAATTTCGCCCCTTTCCGAATCTCACATCCGTTTATTAGACAACCTTGGACCAGTAGACATATTCGCCCAGCCTCAAAGCAAAGCAGAACTCGAATAACCTCCTCCTCCTCTCATACTCAAAAGAAAAAAAGAAATCGAAAAAGAAGAAACGTAGACAGTCGCAGAAAATATTACTAATACGCCGCGTAGGCAGCAGCCGCATAAAAAAAACCTGCTCATAATGCCATTTTGGATGGGGATACTCTAATGATATACGACAACGTTTGTATGTTGTATGTGTATGATGTGCATAGGTGTGTGTCGTCGTTGGTGGGAGTGTGAGTGTGTATTTCGAGTATATAGAAGCGCGAATTGAGCTGACGTGTCTTCGTGGCGAATGAGTGTCTTCTGCTCACAGCTCAAAATGAAACGTAGCTCTGTCTCCATTCTCACACACGCCCACACGCATACTCACATACTCAAACCCTTACTGACTTCCTCAGATAACCACCCAAAAGGGCGCACATTTTGCCCTGCACGGTAATTCATCAAATGACGAAGACGCAGGCAAAGACGTAGACGAAGGTGAAGGCAACGTCAAATGGTTGAGGGGCGAGACGTAGAGGGGGCCACCGTTGTCGCCACAAAAGAAGTAAAGCTTCTTGAGCCAAATGCCACCCAAACCCTCAGTCGATACACAAACCCCATCAAGTCCAGAGACTGTCCAGCACCCACCCAAGTTTATATGTGCTGCTTATACTCTACACCAGAGGGTATAACTGTTCTGTGGAGACAGAAGGTTAAGAGTAACACTTTGAATATAAAATTGTATTATACTACAATCAACAAAAGTTCAAAAATTCACAATTAGCTGGGAAAGAGAATTTTACATTCCAAAATTAATGTATTACAATTTGAAATACAATTTGAAAAAAGTGTTACATAAGTTGCATATTTGAAAATAAAACTGAAAATTTGATAAACATAAATAGGTGATTCTTGTTTTATATATTTAACTCATTTTATAATTAATGAAATGCTTAGATTACACGCTTTTAATAAATTAAGCAATATTTTCTTACATATGTATTTCTAATGTGTAAAGGTAGAGTATTTAGAGCTCGCTGATTGAAAGGGTTCTCTCAAGTTGTTTGTTTATTGCAAATATGGGTGGGACAGAGTTCCGAAGGGGTATCGTGTCGAGCCCCCAAACCGGGTAAGCAACAAAAGCATTGACTTTTGTATATAGTCAGCGGCATTTGTATATAAATAGTGGTACTTTATGCGTGTGTGTGTGTGTGTGTCTGCGTGTGTTTGTGGAAGGGTGTCAAAGGAAACTTCAAACCCATGAGGACAGAATCTATGACTATATGGGTGTGGGCATGTATGAGTGTGTGTAAGTATGTGTATGGTCAAGCTTTGTACTTAAGCGTACATAAGCCGCAGGACATCGTGTGTCCAAAACGTCTTAAGGTTTAATTTGTACCTCAAAATGTTCATGGCCTGAAATTTAAAGATGCGAGTTTTCGAAAGTTTAGAGTACTCGAAGCAAGTCAAATACCAGGCATAACTTGTTATGCTGCTCAGCTGTAATCAAACATGATTTGGTGACGGTGACGGTAACGGTGACTATGACGGTGATGGTAACGCCCCTTGTACACCCCCCATTATCAAATTGGGAGACAAACTTTAGACTCGAGCTGGAGCAGAGTGTTACGGTTACACATCTCAGCATTAGTGTCGCAGGCAGACAACGTGCCAGGCGAATCGAAGCAGACATACAGACATCTATAACCAGAACCAGTCAATGCCAGGACCAGGATCAGGGCCCGGTTCCAGGCAATGGTAAAGACCCTCCTTGCTATAAGACAGAATTCAAGGTAGAAGGCGCTTCAGTCGATGTCTTTGCCTAGCTGTCTTGGCTCTCTACCCCGGTTAGATGTTACGGAAAATTGCTTACGGTTTTTTGCACACACCAACACATGTGCACATACATACAAACTTACAAAGATAGACACACACATGTTGAGCGTCTTCCACACATGAATAGAGCTGGAAGGGTAGGAAGGACCGCGGGTAGCGTCGCATCATACAAACAGACAAGTTAGACAGCCCAGGACCCTCATCTGCTCATCCATTGCTCGAAAATAGAAATAGATGACAAGAAAACCGACGAAGACATTGCTGTACAAAATCCTTTGGAAGGGGAAACTCCTGCCACGACCCCAGGACGATGACGACAGCAACAACGAGGATGAGTATTAAGATGAGAATGAGGATGAGGTCGACTTTGGCTAAGGGCAAGCGACAAGCGCGACGGGTTACATTTGGTTGATGCCACAAAGACACTTAAAGAAAAAGTCGACAAAAGGGGTAAATATGCTTGCCTTAAGCCAAGAGGAAACCAAATCAATTTTAAAAGGAAGTCTGCTAATTGTGGTATCGATTAAAACACCGTAAACAATTCTTAATTTTTTAATTAGAAAAATCATTATTAAAACAAGTTTTTGTAGCTAAGCTAACCTTACTATATATCGATATATTTATTGAATTTGATTGATAAATATTGAGAATTTTATATTGAAAATGGAGTAAAAAGTACCAAGATCAATCTATGCAATTCTTTATATATCTACATTAACTTTAAAGTCTATCAAAGGCTTTTGATAGTTTTGATAATTTGTCTCAGTGTATTCCATCACTTGCTTCTGGGCTTAGCATCCTAGCCCCACCACACACAGCCATACACACCCATATAAATAACAGCCATCAGCTCAAAGTTCCCTCACCCCATACCAAGCATACACACACTCCTACACCCACACATTCATACATCCACCTTCTCTGAGAAGGATGTCCCTTACTTTCTGGTGTACGAAAAAGCTTCCATAGAACGTCTTTACGTACTGTCAAGCGCAAAACAGACAAACTAAGGTGGCTAGGCCATCACCCAAACTCATCGAAGCACACTCACACACCCACTCACACTCGCAAACTCACACTGACAACCAAACTGAACTCCATCTTGGCCAAAATGAAGGCGCTGCAGCAGCAGCAGCAGCAGCAATGCCACAATCAAAGTTGCTACGAAAACTGAGTTAGAGACGGGCACAGACTTGGCTCATCCCAGCCCTAGTACACACATAGACAGTCACACAATCTCACACACACACAGCCACACACAAATCCCACATTACAAAAAGGACGCCGCCCCCAATCCACATACAAGCTCACACAAAAACAATGCCAAAAGTTTCTACTCACACACACACACACACACATACAATCGTACAGCAAAGAAGAGGAAGTATGGAGGGATAAGAGGAGGGACTTAGGGGGAGGAAAAGGCGCCTTACCTTCGTGCCAAGTTGGATGCTGTCTTGCCATGTTGCCAAGTCAAAGGCTCCTGCCATGCACTCTCTGTCCCAAATTGTATGCTACACTTTTCGTAGGCACAGCTTCGCCACACACATGTCTGTGTGTGTATGTGTTTGTGTGTGTGTGTGAGTGTCTGTATACATGTGTGAGTGTCTTCGACTTTGGCTTAGTATTTTTGGTTAATTTTCTTGCAGTTTTAGGTTACATTTTTGGCTTTTCCCCACTGATGGCTGTCGGCTGAGATCTCCTTCCAATCTCACTCCCGCCCATACTCAATCCTCCCATACTCTATCCTGGCCCCAGGCCTTTCACTTGTAAAAGACGTTTGCTTAAAAGCCACCACACCAACAATCCACACATGCACACCCCATACCCAACCACGTACACTCACACACTCGCATTTAGTTAGTTTGTGATGCTTTTTAGTGCCAGCGACCGAGACATCTTAAAGGGGTGCCGGCACACATGGCAGCTAGCTGGAGCAGGAACGTTAGCTCAAGTCCTGCTCCCAGCCCCCTTCTCCTCTTGTTACTGTCGCCAGCAGGCAGCATACAAATGAAACCCATGTCAGTTTGTAGCAAGTTCTCTGTCTCAACCCCAGTCTCATACTCAGGCTCAGTCTCAGTCTCTGTCCTTGTTCTCGTCCTCGTCCTCGTCCTGGTCTCATTCTCCAGTTTCCTTCGTGCTCTTACCCTTCATTATATTCCCGTTTTGTGGGGGTGGAGAGGTAACCCAACTGTTAGTTGAGGCTGCTGATGAGCTACAAGCAGAATGCAAAGGCAAAGGCAACAAATTTTTATGCTTTCTGCCTTTGTGCGCTGTTCATCAGCCGCATTTTACTTTTATTACTTGGGACAATGTCCCAGACCAATGCCCAAAAGCAACTGCCCGCCTCCTAGTCTGCGTTTTTGGCTTAATGAAAATGAAGGCAACGACAACGACAACGACAACAACTCATCCGCTACCCTTATTCCCTATTCCTTATTCCTTATCCATTATCCCCTGAGCAGCACCCAGCTCAAAGCAGAGTCCAGAAATGGACACACGATTGATGTGTAGTTGGTGCACACTTGAAGGCGTCGCTACTGAATGTCCTCGTCTAAAGGTTATTACTTGCGACAGTCAGAGACCGAGTTCTAGTCCGACTTTGACTTCGACTCCTAGTCCGAGTCGCAGGCCGAGTCATCGTCTTCGTTCTCCTCCCTATGGTCGTCATCGGCTTCGTCAGTTTTTCTTGGCAAAACCAAACCCAAACGCACGTCCAATCGTTTCCAGCCCCCTCTCTCTCTCTCTATCACTCTCCTTCTCACACTGTCTCTATGTGTAATGGTCGCCCACTCAGTCCGGGAGTCGCTCACTCGAATGCTCAAAACGCCAACACAAAACGATTCATCTTCCCGTGTTTTCAAACCCACCCAAACCCCACACCCATACCCACATCCACATCCATTTCCACTTCTACTGGAGCCAACTTTCCGCTTAGCTAAAACGTTGGCCTTCATTCTTGAGCTACGTTTTTTTGTGTTCCTCCTACTTTTTTCCTTTTGCGAGATTTCAGGCTGGCGGCCTTATCTTTGGGGCCTGAGCAACGTCTTCGTGTTGCCTGCCTGATGCTGATTCACAGCGGCCCTTCTCCCATCCACATCAACATCAACATCGTCTTCACTTACAGTCCCTGGATAGCTGTGCCAGCAGCACGAAAAAAAAAGGTTTCCGGTTGCTACTTCCTTTTTGGCTACAACGTTTTTGTTGCCTGGGTATTGGGTTTTGGGTCTACTCATCCCCTCTATCCACCGCCCAATACTCTTGGACACCAGAAGCTCAAACACAAATTAGAGAACTTTGCAGGCAGGCAACGCTCCTCGAGCACTGTGGCAAAGTTTGAGGCACAAAATATTGGAAAAAAAGCAAATATAAGCCGCAGTTGAGTAATGAATAAGGGGTAAAGAAAATGTTACAAATGTTTGCTGGATGTTTGAAGGGTTGAATGATTTAGTGTATAAGTGAAAAAAAATTCAGAATATAGCTTACCATAGCAAACTTAAAACTTGAATCTTGAAGGTTGAATCCCAACTTGTCTCTTCACATCCAATATACAATTTAGTTTCGATCTAACATATCTTTCATAAGGTAGAATCAGTCCGGGTGAACAGTGAACCCAACATCTGTCCCTGTCCGAGTACCCTTCCATACCACTAAAACCCACTCCAATTTACTCACTGACTATCAGAACTGCTAATGAAATACGCCACGTAGCGTGCGCCAGCAACTTTTCCCTTGACTCTAGGGGTAGTTGAATTCCTTCGTCCTGCTATTGAATTACTCAAGCATCGTCGTTGTCCTACTCCACCTCCATCCCATACTCATCGTTTTACTTGGACTCCAGACCTCAGCAGACCCCACACTTCCCACACCCAAGCAGGCAACTAGCTCAAGTCAGCAACGTTTCAACGCGAAAGCTGTCTTGTACCCTTTCAACGCTCTTGTAAAGCCCCCTTCCATCTCTCCCACTCAGAGGCCACCACCCGTAGGTGGCGCACCGAAAAAAAAAAAAAAAATAAGGAAAAAATCTATTCTGCAGGGGCTTTAACAAGAATTTGCGCTTTATTTTCTACTACGAGGTCGAGTAACTTGGGCCAACGTCCAAGGTGGTTGAGACCTGAGACAAACTGTGGAATGGATTGGAAAACATTTACATTTTAAATATTGATCAAGCTTACATTCACAAAAAATTTACATCGATACCTTAATAGCTTTTAACCAATTTTACTTTCGATTTCGATATGCTGCAAAAGAAATACTAGAATTTAAAATTTCTAATTGCTACTATTAAATAAAATTCGACTCTTTAAGTTTTTGTTTGATGTATAAGCTGGATATCTTTATTTCATATTATTTAGAGGAGGTTCTTGATAATTTTCTGTAGTTATATAATAACAATCAAATATTTATAGTCTTTTAATATTTTGATTTATAGTTGAACAACTATTTGGAATTGAAATTTTATTAGAATGATGTACAGTTTCGAACATTTATTTTATTTATCGAAAACCTATGTTAAATTATAAGTGTGTTCCACTGTTTTGTTACCGCCTACACCGTTAGTTGACTTTGATGCTGCCAGTTGCCCAACACCTATCACCCGCACCATCCTCCCTTACCACAATTCTGCCCCGCATTTTATCATTCCCCTCCTTAGCCATTTGCTTACCCTGTCCCATTGTAGCTTCCCACAGCCAACAGTGAATTGGGAGTTGTAGACCGGGCAGAAGCAGCGTCATCGTAGGCTAACCTAACCCTTCATCAGCTAACCAACACCCCCAACCCTTACACCACTCCACCCCATCCCATTTGGTTGGTTACCCTTGGCATAGTCGTTGTCTGCTTTTTGCTTGCTTTCCCAAGCGCAATTTTTATACAAAAATTCTCTTTTTCCGCCACCCTACGATAGTCCCAACTCCCAACCCCTTTCCCAAACAGTGCTCAGCATAATTTGGGGTGTAGAAAGGAAAGAAACGGAACGGAGCGAAATGAAATGACTGAAAAAGGAAGGGAAGTGAAGTAAAGGAGCTCTAGCTCGGCGTAAGAGTCACTTGGCAGTAGAGGGGGATGACTAGAGAACTAGGGGAACTAAAGGACTAGTTCACGCGGACGACCTCCGCAATGCTTTTTATTAGTGTATTTCAGATGCTGCTGCTACCCCCTCCCACTTATTCTTTCCTTTTCTCTTCACACTCTCTTGGCTCCCTGCTATTTGCTGTACCCTGTGCGATGTACTCAACGTCGTAGTCCTTGCTCATCAGCGAGTCGGTAGCCGACTCCAACCAACGTATTCGAAGAGCTGCCTTTGCACGTTTGTACATTTTAAGTTCGAGCTCTGCCCGTGGCACTCATCCAGCAGCGATGAGTCCTTCATCTGGGTGCTATCCCTCCCAGATTTGCCCTCATTTATTTTGCACCCACGCCTCGCAGCAAAGTTTGTCTTGCGTTTCGTTTCGTTTGGGTTTTCATTTTTTAGATTATTCCTTGCCTCACTCAGTCCACCGCTATTTTGTCCTCTTTTTTTTTTTGTTATTTTCATTTTATCATCCTCTTCTATTCTGGTCTGGACTAACGAGCATGTTACTTCTTTCCTTGCCTTTCGCTTTTATTATTATGCTTTGGCGCACATTCCAACAAAAAAGTACAAAAAATAGAAGGTTGTGTACCGCTTTGCCGACGCGTCGCCTTCCCATGCAACTACCCCTGCTTCGACCCTCCAAACCCAACCCTTTCCGCGTTGCCTAGCGACTAGCTCCGGTTCTGGACGTTGCAAAAGTTGCATGTCCGACTCGAACTCGGACACAGACTCAGACTATGGCTGTGACTCGCACTCGGACTCGGACTCGGACTCTAGCTCGGACTGGGGCCATATAAAATAATAACAACTAACTAAAAATCCGTTCGCTTTAGCTGCAAAATCCTTTTGTTTTGCTCGCTTTGCCCCTCTGCACAAAATAAAAAACCGAAACTACTTGCAAAAAATAACAAAAATAAAAAATAAAAACTAGAGGAGGGCTGACTGAAAAAAATAAAAATTGTTTGGCCCGCTCAAATTCAATGCAAAAGTTTTGCCACCGTCGGCGTCTGGCAGCCCACATAAATTTTGAACCCGAGCAGAACCCCAGAACGCCCCGAAAACTCTAAGCGCTCGCTTTTTTGGACCGGGTGGAAAGTTTATCAGCGCTTTTGTCTGCCATTACCCAAAAGCCCGACCAACTGCACCACACCATACCCCCTTAACTACCTACACTGAGTCCTTTTTCGACCCCGTCCGGCTTGTTTGTCTTACTTTTGACCTCTATAAGCGCGGCGCCGGCGGAGGCTCTGAAGCAGCCCAGATAATAATGAATTCGAAAATAAGCGAATGCAGTTCCTCTATTTAAAGTTATATAGAGAGAAGAGCTTACAGCATAAAGAGATCAGAGGGATTAACTATCCACGGCTACTCAAAGGCCATAATGAACTTGACTGATGTATTGCAGTTGTTGCATAGTCCTTAGAACGAAAGTCGAGTAAAATAAATGGGTAACATCATTTTTTAGATTTGCGCTGCTGTAGTTTTTTAAAACAATGAATCGATGATCTCTAGAAGGAATTCAAGAAGAAATACAAATATTTAGATAACAAATTAAGGATAAACAAATTACTAAGGACATAATTGGACAAAGTAACTGCTCAGAATATTACCAAATTTACAAAAAAAAAATCGTTGGTTAAATCGGATATCAGTTATGAAAGTAAAACTAATAACTAAACCCTTTTTAGCTTGATTTTTAAAAAAATATATTTCAATTTAAAAAAGGATGCGTTAAAATTATAAATTACTTTCAGTCTCCTTTAAATTTGTTTCTGTTCCTTAAATAATAATATAATACTTATTATAGCACTTTATATACACATTATAATATGATATAATATCATTGCTAATATTTTAATAGAAAGTATGTAAATAGTATTTATATGATTGTATTTAATATGTATTTACTAAATACATTACAAATGAACGTAAAATAGACTTTGTGACACATTGAAATTAATTTTGAATGCAAGAAATATATAATATTTACGAAACTAATGAATGATAATCGTGTTTAACTAATAATTACGTATAATTTTTAAATATTTTAAATATCGTTAGTATTTGTTAATATAATGAAAATTAATTTAGTCAAATATATGATTGAACAGATTCGTAGGAATGAATATAATTATGATACCTATATATATATCCAAAAGTAATCTATTTATATGTTTTTTCATTACAGGTAAGCAACAATTAAATAAAACCCTCCCTTCACATATCACAATTTTTTAAGTTGTAAGTACAAAAACATTTGGTCAACAGAGTTGCAACTTCTTTAACCTATTTCTCCGTATTTACTATCAACAAAAATTCTCACATACTCATACAATCAAAAAATAAAGACAAAAACTTTGTAAGAGCCACTTCAAAAAGACACACAAAATGCTCACAAAATGAAATGAAAAATGTTCCCTCTTAGCTTAAGCAGCTTAAAATTAATTTACATAGAGCTGGCATGAGACCAGTCATAGCTCTGGGTGCTACATAAGCGAGGTCGTAGGCTTGGAATAAAAAAAATAATAATATTCAGTTGCAGTAGCATAGGAATTATACATTTGCCGGCGGAAGTTGAAAGTGGCAGTCGTGTTGCTTACACAGAGAAAGAGAGATAGAGATGGGGAGAAAGAGAGGGTCAACTTGCAATGCCTCCTAAAACCTAACCCCATCTGAATGCCTACCTCAACCTCCTCAAACCCCAAACCCCAATCCCAAAGCCAACCCCATTCCGACCACGCACTTAATAATACGGTTTATTAGCGACATAAGCACATCCGACGCTGGGTGCAGACATTTTAATTGGTAGGCGAATGCATGGTAACATAAAAATTATAGTAGAGTGCAATGTTAAGGGCTGCTGTGGGGGGTAATGAGGAGCATAAAGGAGGTAAGCAAGGGTGCGGCCTGTAAACAGAAACTGTCTGTTAGCGAGGCAAACAGCCTGACTCCGCAACCAACAACACAAGGGTGCAAGGCTGAGGCAATTGAAATGTAGGATATACTCGTACTTCAATCATTGGCTGCTTTTGTCTTTTCCTACAGTTGAAAGTGGTTTATGGTGTGGTGTAGTGGGTAGTGTGGGTAGTGTGGGTGGTTGGGTGTTAGGTGTTAAGGACAGGGCATATCGTGCCTACTGCATTGCCACAAATTAAAAAGTGCTGCGTTTTTAATCAAAGCAGCATTAGGAGCTCATAGATGCATGCAAAAAGGACTCAAACACTCAGCTACATAATTTGGGTGCTAACCAAAAAGTGTTTACATAGTTGAAATGTTTAAAATGGTTGTTTCTACTTACCAACGACAACAAACAACAGTAATAAAGTTATTAAAATTGTTTAAATTAATAAAAATTCTGAACCAATCCTAACTTATTATTTTTAAAGATGTCCACATGCTTCCTATTATTAATTAAAGTTTGTTTTGATAGTCAATGAGTTCATTACAAAAAAATATATATTAAAACCTCTTCACAAAAAAAAGAAAACTAAAACTAATCACGTATTCAGATCTGATAGCGAGCCTAGTGACGAAAACAACTTGCAAAATTTCTGATATACATATTTTGTGTGAAAGGTTGGTATATACATCAAAAGTTTTGGGGTCTACAAAAATAAGAATGTAATGCCTAACTTTTTTTTATATTCTGATTTTATTAAACCCTAATTTATAAATTTGTACAACAATTGTCAGTCCAACTTTGGAAGTTGCTTTCGCCACAAGATTAATACCACGTCATACTATATATCTACATATACATCGTGGCAATTTAAAGATTGCCGGAACCAAAGCTGTTGTATAGTGTAATTGAGAATGGGTTATGAAGGATCTAGGGTCTTTGCGTCTCGTAGAGTTGCCCATTTAAATGCGGCAAAATGTTGCGTTGAAGTTGCAGCTTAACATTTTTCGTGCCTCGTTGCAAGTCTCGAAAACAATTCTAATGTTGGGCTCGAGACCCAGAACCCTTTTCATATCCCTTTGGCTATGCCGTGGACCGCGGGTCGTGTTCCATCGTGGCTGTTAGCTGGCAGACGTACGAATTTTCCACATCCCTAAATCGCTAATCTGCTACGCATTTTTGCCGTGCCCATAGCCCAACCCAGACCTACCCCATCTCCAACCTGCCCACTACTTTTTGTAATGATTTCACTGTGTGTATGTATGTGTATAAGAGAGGGGCTTTTCCTCCCTTTTTAACATTTTTTTTTTGCACCCAAGCGCAAATCAGCAACTTTGAGCTCAAAAGTTTGGCGGGTGCTACCGTTGGAGCTGGGTACCCAACTGGGTTCAGCTTGGGTTCGTGCTGTGTTGCTTACGAGTCTGGGTCTGAGTCTGGGACTAAGGATGGGTTTGACTCCCACTGCCACATATGTGCGAGGGCGCGATAAGGCGTCAGAGAAATTGAAATTGTTACCATTTGTGAAGGTTGCCGCCGCAACGCTAGACGACGCCGTCGACCCTGCCAGGCATACTCTTACCTAGGTGTGTTAACCCAACCAGGGTAAGGACGCTAGAACAAAAAAAAAAAAAGCAAGCAAAAAAGGAGCAGAGAACGCAAGTTTCGCCGCCGTGAAGGTTGTAAAACAGCCAGTGATGGCATGGGAAATGGCAAATGGCAATGGGAGCCGTTGGAACATTTTCTGTTTTCAACTTTCAGGCGCGCTCACAAAACTCAAGTGCGCTTAGGGGACGCGGTGCGTGTTGTTCTTGTTGTTGTTGTTCTAGTTGTTGTTGTTCTTGTTGTTGTTGCTGTTGTTGTTGTTTTTACTGCGTTTGGGTTGTCGACGACGCGAAATGACTGTGAGCTAGAAGTTGTTATTGGGAGGTGGGGAGGTTGGGTAGGTTAGGGAGTGGAATGAGGTTGTAGGTGTAGCTGGTCTGAGGCGTTGTTGATTATGATGGCATCGGCCATCAAATTGCGGAATGGGCTTGGCTTTATTTCGGCTTGGAGCTGCTTTCTGGACTTAAGCAATAGTTAACTTAGCTTATTCAGCATATCCCTCAAAAATGCTCAGAATATTTGGATTATTACTGTCAGATATACTTTTGTCTGATATTACTTTTGATATACTGACCGATATTTAGTAGACTCACCAATATGTTCTTCTCTTTGACAACAATTTGTTTTTTTTTTATTTAAACAATTTTTTTTTAACATTATATTATTTTTTAAAATTATTTTTTAAAAATGTTATCTTATTTTTGCTAACTTAAATAAATAAGTAGTGTTACCCTTTTTCTTCTGGGATTGCTTCAACTTTTCTAGACTTGGAGAGTATTCAAAGCAATAATTGGTTCAATCTTAGTTCTAAAATCGTTTACATATCATTACTATGTAGGCTCTTCTAGTTACAATTATTAACTGGATTTATCTATAAAAAATCAACGAATCAATCAATGAATATTCATATTGGGTGGTACAGTATCATTTTTAAGAGTTTCTTACGCCAACTCACTTCAAATTAAGCTCAACCCACTGATAGTCCAACACAAGCCCAAACCGATCCAAAAAACCCAATCCAACCCTTTGGAACTTATTTTTCGCATTGTTACCAATGTGGCAGCCAAGTAAAAAGTATTTTTTTTGGCAAGATATTTGTTGTATTATCTAGCTGGTTTTCGTTTTATGGAGTGGGATGGGAAATCAGCCATAAAAGGCAACATTCGATGGAAAAGGGGCGCCCATTTTTCCCAAAAATATCATCTAAAAAATGAGAAAAATAAAAGAATGAACCGAGCAAAGAGAAAACCCACGTGAGCCCATGCCAACAAAACGTTTGCCGCATCTTTTGGGATTTCTTGCCTCGTTTAAAAATCATTCAAGCAGCAGACACAACCCAACTCACAACTCACAACCACTGAACCACCAAAACCACCCATAGACAGTGGCACAAATTGTGTCAAAAACGTTTGGCGTTGTCGCTGATGGCAGCAGCACCGAACTTGGCTGTAAAAAATTGAGGAAAAGGGAACATTTTGAGTCCATATGCCCACCTCTAAACCGTTTGTTTGGTATCCCCTTTTTTTTATGTGTTTTTTTTCGCAATCCCCGGTGTCCCCTTGCCCACTCTTCAGTGTATAAACTTTGACGCCTAACGAAAGAGGCAGCAAATAATTCATCATATTGCCTTCAGACTTCAGAGCATTTCCTCTGCCAATGTCGCTGGCAAATCCTCTTGCTTCGCTGGTATGAAGCTAAACTTGCCCTTTCTCCCTCCCACTACCTTCCTCCAAGCTCTGACTGAATACTGCCCCTTCGGCGGAAAAGCAAAAAAATATTATTTGGAACGGTTTATCATCAATTTTATGTGCGATTCTTCTTTTATTTCCTTTCGTATTTTGGAGTTTTTTTTCCTCCACTTTCTTGTTTGCGCTTTGCTTTTAGTCTTCTGCTGCCCCCGCACCTGACCAGATCTTAGCTCCATCATTCTCATTCTCTCTGTCTCTCTCTCTCTCTCTCTCTCTTCCTATGTCTGCTTCTTCTACATCTTTTTTCTTATCTTAGTCAGCTTTGGAAATGAGTCCCACTTGCAACTTGGAGCTGTCAGGACACCAGCAGTCAGCCACTCTCTGCGACTGTCTTTGCGAGTGAAAATCAACTGAAATTCGATTTGATTATGATTTGTTTCGATTGGAAACGTTGCCAGCAGTGTGATAAGTGGAGGACAAAGATGGTTACCATCCTCAGCCTAGAGGAAGGTCTCCCCACTTGCAATGAGTCAAGTCCATTGGACTTTGCGCTGCAAGTTGAATTTGAATTTTCGCACTGCTTGGAATTTCCTTGGAAGCAAGACATTTAATTCGATTTTCTAACGATGTTTTCTCTGGGAAGTTATGTAAAAATTCTAGAAGCTGCAACTTAATAACTAGAATGAAAATAAATAATTTTCATTTCGTATACATAAGGAAACACTTTGATTACCTTGAGTTTTAAGGTATATATTTTTAATATTGATTGTTAAAATCAAATATTTACAAGTCACAATTCTTCATTACATTGTGGTTTTTACTTCAAATATTTTGATAGTTATCATTTTTTATGTTATGATTATCAATCTCTTATTATTACATAATGTCTCTTTCCACTCCAGAAATATCGAAAATTGAATGAATGTATTAAGAATTTTTTTTACCGAATAGTACCAAATAAATATTTTAGTTTGAAAATACTTTTCTATTGAAACTGTATTATTATTAAATATCATTTTACTGCATAAATATTTCGATATTTTTATGATTTAATACCTGTATTATTTGTTCAATCTGCATAAATTTTTTATGTATCCTTATGTATTGTTTAGTTTTTATAAAAAACATTCTTGGGACACGTCGGCAAAAAACTGTCAAACGCAGCAACACATCAATCAGCGGTCAACTACAACAATAGAAAGCATCAAAATTATGTTTATATAAATATGTATATATCTATATATATAAAACAAATATTATTTTTTAGACTTTGTTTAATTAAGCTGCATATTTAATTAGTTCTTTTTGCTATAGTTAAAAAAACTTAGTTTGTTTAATATTTCATGCATTAAATATTTGATAGCTCACATTCCGTATATAGTTGTGTAGCGAATACAGTCAGCTACATAAAGCAGTGTTCATCTTTTTTTCACAATCCACTCAAATTTACATTCAAACAAGAATCAAAAACAAAAAAAATCACAATAGAAATGATTTAAAAAAAATAAAAAGCGATACAAAATAAAATGCAACGCTTGTTGCATTTGCATATTGAAATAATTTTTTATGAAATAAGTATTCATATAAAAAATAGATTCACACACACATAAGCACACATCATGTATACAACGTGAGTACACATAAGGATTGCATTGCAAAATATATGAGCGACACATAGAAAAATCAGCGCTGCATTAATAAAGAGCCTCTTCCCCACCCCTTGACCCGTCCACCCGTCCACCTGTCCACCTTATCTACCATAACTCAAAAAGCACATATTCTATTTCAATTATGCCGTCTCCTCTTACCTTTTTAAAAATATTTCATTTCTGCATATTTTATGGCAATTGATTTTATATATTAATAACAAACCCAGCATGTTTCATGTTAATCGAATATTTTCAATTTTTTCGCTATATTAATTTGGCAATTAAAAAATGTTATAAAATGTCTGGCAACCGAGATGCGAAATATTTTTGTATAAAAATGCCGTTTTTTGATTTTGGGTTTCCATTTAAAATAAAGTTCTGGGCATCAACAGTCGCTTATTGTTGAGACACTTCTGAGTCACTTTCCCTGGTTGTCAGTCAGCTCGTTACACGCCTCATCTGTCAGCACTTCACTTGCATTTGGCCAGCTCCTGTCCAACTGTTGGCTACTGTCTGGTGTTGCACCAATGTCTAACGCTGATTTGTGTTTCAGATTTGCATATGAATTTTCATCATGAAGTTGATAAGCATGGTGTTGACGATGATGACGTTGTACCTGCTGCATGCCTTTGTCTTCAACGGCACAACGGCAGTTAACTGAAATCTATTGCACCCCTTATGCACTTGACCAAAAACTCTCTCCCCGTAGCCCTTCTACCACATTCATGCCGTTGCCAGAATTACACATACGCTTCGTGCGTGCGTGCCTTCACTTAGAAGTCCAAAATATCTCACTTTACGTGTAAAAGGGCACTCTGTTGGTCTAGGCACGAGCCAAGTGCCATTCAATTTCAACAACTGCTTCTTGTAAAAGCTTTGAGAACATTATATACTTTTCGCATACAAAGCTTTGCTCCTTTTTCACTTTTTTCAATATCTTGCAATATCAATTCTAAAGTTTATATTAAATTGCCTTTTACATACACATAAACATAAATATAAATGCCAATGTTAAATTGATTTAAATTAAATTCGTTAAAGTGTATATTTAATATAATTATTTTTAATAACTTAGTGAGTCTTTGCGACCCTTTTAATCCGTTTAATTTGCTTCTTTTTAACTTGTTATTAACAACTTTTGTTGAATACCCAAATAACAAAGTAGTAAACATTTATTAAAAGTTAACCTTTATTACAAAAAAAAAACTTTTAAAAAATTTTTTTAAGTTGTACAATTAAAGTGTGTCAAATAATAAACATAACAGCTTTCAATTCCTCGACCCTTAGTATTTTGATTGAGTTTTTTCTTTAGACAACAAGTAAATAGCTCTTAGACATAAATTATTGAGTATGGCTTTGCTTGTCACACACATTACCACCCTCTCCCAGTTTTCCATTGCAACAAACCGTTGAAGCTAAAAACACAAACATTTCGCCTATTTACATGTAAAACATTCGCCCATTAAAGCTCCCTCCTTGCGTTCCTCCCTTCCCTAGCCGTTCTGCCAGCTCAAATATCCCATTGTCAAAGCAAGTAAAGCGGGGGTGTACAGCTAATGCATTGACTAACAGCGTATTATGGATACGTGGCGTATGAGTGATTTGTTGATGGCTGCAAAAACAAAAAAATGAAGAGAATTGCAAAAACCTGCAAGAGCTGGCAACGAGTTGCACGCACCAAATACCAAAAATAAAATGCAATTTTTGTTGCTGTCGGACGTTAAAATTATTGCATTTGCGGGCCGAGTCCAACGAGCCAACAGTCGTGGACCTTGTGGGTGGCATTAACTAGTCCACCCGTTGTCCCAATGCCACCACCTCATTTGTGTGCTCATAAGTTTGCATGTATGTGTGTGGATATCTGTATGTATATGTGTGTGTGTGTGTGTGGGTTGGCATTAATTGTGATGTCTGGCGTGGTCAGGAGCCGACTGATGAGTAAGTAGATTTCCTTGTATGCAGTGCCCGCCCGCCTTTTTTTCGTATACGTATTTGCTTGTTGTTGCTGGAAGTACGCCTACTTTTTTTTGTTGCATTAACGAGGAGGGCCGGGAGGGTATTCGACTCGGTTTGCTTCTTTCTGCAATGCCTCATTGATAATAATGCCCCCCGCCTGCCCAACATCGGCTGCAATTGCGCTGCTCGCTCGGTTTTTTTGTGTTGCATGCGGCGTATGCGTAATATTTTTAAACACACACTCACACACACAAATCGGATAGGTAGGGGACTTGGAGCAGTCCTGAGGTGGCGGTGGGTAGTCAGACACGCATCGGGCATTGCCCAGTGAGAGAGTCGTAGTGCGTTGTACGTTGTGCGTGTGGCCAGCGCGAAAAAAGGACCAAAAAAGCTCCGCCTTAAAAATATGTGCGCACCAATTGCCATTTGTGTCTGTTTTTCTCTTTTTTACACGCACAAGCGAAATGTGGGCCTATGTTGCACAGTGTATGTCTGATAAGCGCGCATAGTTGTTGCTTCTCTCGTTGCTGGTACTGTTGTTGTTCCTGTAGTTGTTGTTCCTGCTGCTTTTGCTGCTGCTGCAGTTGTTGTAAATAAAAAAAAAGATTATGCCAACGGCTGACAAATGAAATGTGCAAAAAAGCGTAAAAATCGCTGCGTCCGCTGGAGAAGCCTTCTCTTTTCTTTTTTCCTACTTTTGGCCACCAAGCTCCGTTACTGGTCCACGGGGCATCCCCGGAACATATGGCAACAAAACTTTACATACTTGTAGGCGTTATATTTTCTCTTCTTTTTTTATTATTTACGCACCTCTCTGTTGCGTGTCGAGGTTGGCGGGTCGAGGGCTGCGGTTAAGTGGCCGGGAGAGGAAGGGAGGCAAAGTTGTTGCGATTACTGAGGAAATGGGCATCAATGTCTGACAATATTATGTTTCAATTTCTGTCTTGGACTGGGCAAGAGTCCATACAAATCAAGGATGCGTGATGGGAGAGTTGAGGCTTTGTCTGTGCCAAATTTTAAGTTGATGATTGAAATATTAATAGAGTTCCAGGTGAGAGAAACATAATAATATATGCATTTACGACATGTGAAGGTCAAATGGAAATTTGGTTGATTTTATTAATGACCTTGATTGAATTTAAGATTAGAGGGTAATTAAAAATACTACAAAATATTTGTTAGCCACATTACTCTTTATACTTCAAAATGAAAATGGATTATTTTTTGCAAAATTTTAAATTTAACTGTTAGAGGTGTGTTCAAAGGATCTTTAGAGATATTGCTTTTGGAAACAGCCAAACAAAATGAAAATGTTACTGAAATTATGAAGATTTTATTTCCAGACTTTTTATTTTGGTGCTACAAATATCGACTGTTTAAATTAATTTTAAATAACAACAAAACTGATACAATTTCATAAAAAATTAATTTAATTTAACTCACTATATATAAAATCTGAACAATAATATCGACGTTGCTTTTGGGTTGTACAAAATATTGTATTTTTTCGGGTGGTTTTTAAGATATGCTGAAATAGTTGTTATAGTTATATCTAAAAAGAAATAGGTCTATCAGTATGAACTATAAAAAGTATAAAAAAGTTATCTAGACCGCCAAATAACATAATAGTTTATTTCCTCTAAGTCAAAGTATGATCTCTTCCAAGCCTTGTTCTGTTTGCTGACCACTATTGAGTGCATTGTTTGGCTTTTTCATCATCTGCATATTTTGCACCTATGTCAATTGTTCTTTAGTCACCGTTGCTGCTAACGATGTCATCTGGCAATACTCATACGACCCATGTGCGCATTCGGCAAATTTTTGCCATTCCATTTCCATTGAAAATACGTCTTTTTTTATTTTGTTGGCCAAACCCCATGCACAGCTTAAGCAGCAACCTTTGCCATTACTTAGGGCAGCAAAGAGAACGGGGACAGGGAGTAGGGTAACTAGTTAAAACTGTTTTGCTTTTGATTGTTGCATTCGCCGAGGATACTAAAAAAAACGTTGGTGTGTCTATGTACACCCTTCCAGGCATGCATGTATATATGTATAAATAAATCTATGTACTCGTATCTGTTCAACCTTTTTGTATGTAGGGGTCAACTCACTTTGATGTTATTTTGTTTGCCGCTAAGCAAAAATGTACAAAGTGCAACAACAATTGGAGGCAGAAAAATGCAGCACCAGAGATCATGTCACTGCTTATATTTCCTGAAACAACAACTAAAGAAACAATATTAAAAAAGAAAATATATTTATAACAAATATAAGTCCAAATATGAAGTCCCAATATTAAATATTTATTAAAAACTCATAATATACCCTTTATATAGCTTCGGTTAGGTCTGTGATACCCTTTGTCAAACTCAAAAGTGCACCATAAAATGGTATCGAAAGCTTAGTGTGAGCACCTCTTCGACAGCCCTGGTCAATCCTAACTACCATCTATGCCCATCCCCCTGTCGACCCAATCCATTTCGCATTTGATAGCATTGATGATGTTTTGGTTTACCATTTTGACCCGAGCTACATTATGTACTCCAAACACAAAATAAAATATAAAAAATTTACTTATATTTATATAAAAGGCAGTCTCTCCACCGCTTCACCCTTTTGCATTGTGATGCTTTTGATTTGCTCTCAGTTTTGGAGAATTTTTACCATTTTGATTTTTATTTCTATTTTTCAACGGCTGCCCCACAAAGCGGGTCAAAGTTACTCACATCACAAGAGGATGGTGGTGGGGGGGGGGGGGGGGGGTTGAATAGTCGCTGGGCGTGTAATTGTTTCGACATGGCATGCAGCATACATTCGGCCCGTACTGTAACTAACGGTACATGCCACTCAATCGCACAACAATAATAACAACAAGTGTGGTGGATGGGAGGTGCCTCCTACGCTTTTATGCGGCACGCGAATATTATTTGTAGTGTGCCGTAAAGTATGCAACATTCTGCTGACCAGGCCACAGTTGGACGATATGGCTGGGTTTTTCTGATACAGCCCGGCAACGGCCTGAAGCACATTTAGCTTCCAGTTGCCAATGTACCGCACCTTGTCTGCCTGATTAGTTTATGATGTGGTTGGGCCAGACAGCATGGGGTTTGGGTCAGGGCTCGAGTTCGCATTTGGATAGCAATGGGGCTTGGGTTACAGTTTGTTGTACGGTAAGGATTGCATTTTTATGTTAGAACCGTGAAGGTTTTCTCGCAACCACCTGCAAAGTTTATCTGCTAATTTGAGTGGTCAAGTGTGGTAAACGTCTGTCTGTCAAGGAAGTTGTAAAATATTTAACATAATTTCAAGGGAAAAATTACAGTGAACCAAGGAGGAGAGATGAAAGTAATAATATATTGTTATAAAGTAGCATCAATACATATGACATAGAATTACAGATATAGGCATTCCCAAGAAAAGTTCAGCCTGACCAAAGAGTTAATTATGTTATAGATAATATCTTTCAGAAACTTGTTGATGTTACTGAATGTAACTAAAAACAGATGAGTTTATTCATTACGATTATTAGTATTTTCAGACTGGATATTTCCCGTTTTTCTACAGTTTTGTCGATCTTTGTTCTAAGTTATGAGTTCTATCGACTATTCCGTGAAGCAACACAAATATAATCAAAATTCATATATTTCCACATGAAACCTATCAACAGAAAGCCATTTTATTATTTGTAAGTACTATAAAATCTTATGTTGTCAATCCACTTGTTCAAACTTTAAACCTTAAAAAGTAAAACAATAATATATATAATATAATTTATATATAATTTTTAATTAAACTACAAGACTGTTAATAGTATTTATCTGTTATTATTTGTTCATATTATACATCTGCTTATATCGCTCTCTCACTCTATCTATTTGGCTAGCTCGATCTGTCTATAGCTGTGAACCAGGATGGTTACTAATTTAATTCTGCCCTGTGTCTGCTCTCAGGCCATATTTGCATCTACCAAATTTGTGTATACATGCATAGATGTATATACATATGTGTATATACATATATATTTTTTTCAAATCTATTTTTTTGACATCGTCGACAAAAATGGAGGTCCACCTAAAAGAATGCAGCATTGGACAAAAAGTTTTTTATAATTGCTTTGACCAACGCTCGCATTTTTAGGGAAAAAGAACCCATTTCCAAAGGCTCTCCCATATATTTTATAGTTGTCCGCACATTTAATGCATTTAGACTGCAGTTGCATCCGTCGAGCTGCATCAAAATTACGCAATGCATCAGAGCAGCGAAGCCGAAATGCGGTACATGCAAATGGAAATTGCTGGCTAAATATTGTTTAACATTTTCATGCACCAGAACAAAAATTCTAACTGTCGAGATATTTGAAGGGAAATCAAAAAAATAATGCATATTTATATATTTCTTATAGCTAATGAGTTTTCATCTTAGCTTACGTATGAAGAATTAACCGTCTCAAACAAATTATATTTTAATAAAGGGAAATAGACTGGCTTATATAAATTGAACCAATGTTGCATTTAGGAAATAAATTGTTGTTTTATTGCACTAATTGCAAATACTAATTGTCGCTAGTTCAGACTGTACACATCTCTCTATATAGATAGATGTGGAACTATCTAATGTTCGATATGCTCTGCCATCATATGCAATTTCTTTTAATTTCTTCAGCACGATTGCGTAGTTAAGTTTCGAATTCTCATTAGACTAAGTTGCCAGCCCACAGCTCAAGAGCTAGACCGACTCTGACAGACATCAGGGTTCCCCCTCCGAGCCCCGTAACATATATGCTGTGAAACCTCCCCCAAAAACCAATGTCGTAACCACAAAAACTTTGGAGCATGCCTCCTTTGCCGCCCTTTAAAATGAGATGGCAATATATAGAGAGCCTGAGACAAAAACTAATGCATATGTTTAGGCATTTTAATTTATATACGACAACCCACTCACACCACACACACACACACACCCACACACTCACGCTCGCACATACATACAGGCAGACAACTTCTAAGAAAGCACACATGCACACACACTCACACTATCCCTCACTCCTTTGGGTAAGAATAACCCCTTCTACACTTACCCCGGTGTCGTTGATAAAAGCAACTTCCATTTCATTTAAACTACAATTTCCTTGACAGCGCACAGAGGCAACCTCCCTCCAGTTAGGTCTATGGTTGGGTTTTAGGCATTGGTATGGCTTGGAGTTGGGGTTGGGGTTGGGGTTGGCAACCCTTTCACGCACTTATGAGTTAAACGCAAATTTTCTTAGCTGCCTTTTAGGCGCTGCTCGGAGAAGAGGCTGTGTACGATGCTCGTCTAGAGAAATATATCATCGGCAGTTGGCAGTCATGAGACACACATACACTCACCAACACACATATGCGTACACTCAAGCCGTTTGGTAATTCATTATGCGTGTGCTTAGAGGCTTTCTGGCATTGTAGTGGTGTGTAGTAGTAGTCATAGTCTGCTTTTAGGCGTACCAGACAACAACAATAACAACAACTGCACATGTACTCCCCCTATCACCTTCCTCTGTTAGTGTTTCATTTGTGCCTTTTGCATTGAACTTGTTCGTCCCGTTTTGGCTTTTGCTTTTCTTCCAAGATGCCACAGCCCGCATATTTCTGACATTAGACTTGGCAACCAATCTCTCTAGCATACTTTTAGGCGCAACCGTAAAAGGGTTACAATTTGTCTGCCCCTCCCCCCCCTTTCCACCATCCCCTTTCTTTTCCATTTCCCATGTCTCAAAAACTTCAAAAGCAACTTCGTTTCGACTCTCGACTCACAAAATGTTGTGGCAATGGAAATAAATGCTTGGATTTATGTCCAATTGTGTGTGTGTGTGTATTTCTACATATACATATGTGTAGCTGTATCTGAATGTGTGCGTGCTTGCCTTGCAGGTGTTACTTATAGTATGCCTTGTGGGCTGACAGCTCACACAACAAATTGCCTGGCACATTGGTAGCAATGGCCCACAACGCGTTCTCAACCTGCCAAAGTCAAGGTTGCCCTGGATGAGCTCAGCAGCTTAAGTCGAGTTGTTGCAGGCAAATGAAGTTTCGTAAAATCCAAGCCAAAAATCTTATATACAACTAACCCACACACACATACATTTAGAAAAACACACACACTCACAGAGACCCAAACTGTGCCTGGCACAAAGACTCCCGGCGGAGTTGCTCAACTTCACAAAAATGTCAGTCGTTTGGCTCCTTTGCTAGATTTAACTTTCCCTCAACTCTTTTCTTCAAATGTCCGGCCTTCTATAATATAGTTGCTTGGCCAATGACTTTGTCCAGTCGAGCTCCAATCCCTTACTATAGTACTCCCTGTTGCTTTTCTTATACCGTTTTAATTAATGGAAAATTTGTACGTTTTCTTCTTATTCATGTGGTCTTTTCCTCAATCGACACTGGTGCCTCAAGCAAAGGGTAACTCGAAGTAAAAGAAATTGCCAGCTAGCATTGCAATCTGAAGCTTAACCTGAACCCAAACCCAAACCTTAACCCAAACCCAGTAGCAATCCCAAACCGAAAAACTCAATCCCACACACCCAAACCAACTCCCACAAGTTGTCCATCTACAATTCTGTTGGCTACTTTCGTTTGACAGTGGACAAAATCCAAATTGTCATTTGTTTTCCACAGCTTGATTAGAAAATTGTCTTGGGAGTTGTTACTTTAAGCTGAATGAATGATTTTTCGTAACTAAACTTGGTATCTCTTTTGTAGAGCTGTCTTTAACTAAATGATATTGATTTATACATAATATATAACAAAAGAATTTCTTGAATGCATCATTGAAAGATTGAATTTTAAGAGAATCTGAAGTATGTATGTTTTACCTCTTATTATAGTTATTTTGCTTTTAACAATCTATATACCTTAATTTTCATCTATTTACAATAACCTCAAGGGATTAAATCTTTTCAAAATATTATTCAGTACCAAACAAATATTATTGATTATTTTCTGATAAGTCAATTACCGTCTTTAAAACTCCTAGCCCTATCATATGGGGTATTTCTAGATTTTTCTTACCTATGGTAGGATTCCCTCTTGACTTTAGAGAGACTAGCTTACACAGAATGTTAATTAGGAGTGTCTAAACTTCATTTCCATTTGCTGTGTCTGCCATATTCGCTTCCTTTTTCTGGGCAATACCTCATCTATGTGGCATCCGCACGGAACACAACTTCATTTGCTGGCAAGTTGGCAGGCAGACAAACCTAACCACTGTCCTTTAACCACAAGCCAAGACAGTGAGCCTCGAGAACGGCACGAGTAAAGGAAAAAGCTGAGTTGTGCGAAGCCAAACGTCTTGGTGGCCAAGAAGAAGAAGGAAAATGTAAGGAGAACAAGGAGAATAAGAACGCAATGTTTCATTAGAGCAATGTTGGCCACAAATGGCAGAGACCCAAAAGCGACACCCCTTGGATCCCTTCTTACTTACAAATCTTGGCAACTAATTTGCAGCGCAGCATAAAAAGGAAGCATTGAAAGAAAAAAGCAATCCGAAGAAGAGAAGAAAAAAAGGGATCCCAGTTCCCTGGACTTTCATCTTGGGCCAAGATAAACTTTGCTGCTGGCTGGCTTGGGTTGGGTTGGGTTTAAGTTGCGCACTCGTGAGGATGTATTGGGTGGGAAACAGGGGAATGAGGTGAAGGTGGAGCTGTAGCTTCTTTGACGTTTTTTGCGCATACTTTTGAATGGTCTAACGAGCTTGGGTCTGCCTGTGTGACCAGAAACCCCTTCTAATCATTGAGATTTTGGTATATCGAACGTTGTCCCAAAACTTTGTGCGGTCATTGAAAGTTCCGTAAACTGAACTTGTACTCATCTCACATTCTCTTGCCTTTTCTCTCTCTCACTCTCTTTCTCTTACCTTTCCTTCTGGTACAGGAAACCATACCAGCAACACCGGCCACAAGCACCGACACCAGCAGCGTTGTCGGTGTAGGCGTAGGCGGCGGTGGGGAGGAGGCATCACCGGTGCGGGCAGTGGACTGGGTGAGATTGCGAGCCTAGGCGGTGGCGGAGGCGGTCCCAGCGAGTCGGAGGCCTATGCGGGATTAATGAAGGATGCGGACAAGCTGAAACTGATGCTCCTCGCCTGGAACTACCAAAACTCGACGGCGGTGCGCAATGGCACTGAGGGACCCGACCTGAGCGTTGTGGGTGGCCTCTGGGCGCAGTACCAGAATGCATTGGCCCAGAATGCAGCGGCGGTAGCGGCAGCCAGCGGTAAAATGGACAGCTCATTGTCACCAGTGCCAAGGCAGGATGCACCCTCGCCGATGGAGGCCCAGGACGAGACTAACTCGTCGGGACAGAAGGAGGAGGATGAGGTTTCCGAAGACGACTCCGATGACAAGCTGGACGAGAAACTGGCCACCACACACGATCCCGAGCGCCTCAAGGCCTTCAATGTGAGTAAACTGCGTGAGAGAGATGAGTTTTTGGAGTTGCGCAGCGAATGTAAAGCAAGCGTTGCCAATGAAACCACCAGAAATGGGAACTACTTCCAAAAGATGCGGTTTTAATCCCAATATTCTTGCCTTGCAGATGTTTGTGCGACTTTTCGTGGACGAGAACCTCGACCGCATCATACCCATCTCCAAGCAGCCAAAGGAAAAGATTCAAGCAATTATCGATTCATGTGCTCGACAATTTCCCGAGTTCAGTGATCGTTCCCGCAAACGTATTCGCACCTATCTAAAGTCATGCCGGCGCAATAAAAAGACTCGGGACGGTTGGGAGAATACGGTAAGTGATGATTTAGAGTAGTTCAAACAATTTAGTTTATAAAGTTAATATCAGAAAAAACGACCCTAAACATTAGAGATTTGCCTTATTTTATTTGTTCTCAAGAGCAATGTGTAGTTCATAATTAAAAATACGTTTTTAGAAAGTGTGTGTGTGTATTTTTTCTGAAATGTTATTCTTTTTCCTTAAAAATCCATTGATCGATCAATGTCTAAAGCTACGAAGTTTTATTACTATAAATTCTCAAATTGGAAAGAAACAAAATTCAGAAATCAAAAAATTAGGACATTTGATAATTATTTTTAAAAATTATAATAGAATGTGATTTGTGGCATTTATGATTGGGTCTCTTTCTAATTATGAAAAAAGAAATAAAGACAGAATTAAAAGCACGAAACAGTATTTCTCGAGAAAAGAAATCATCAGCCATGTACCTTTTTTATTTTCCCTAAATTAATAAATTAATAATATTTATCACCTCAAAGTGATTTAAGTACGCAAAATTTTTAGTGAAATGAAATTATAACTAATAAAAGAAATTAGCTTCCGAAAAATCATGCCGAAAGTGAAAAGCTGTGTACTGGATCTTCCTGAATATACGAAATAAATATTTTTAATTGAGCTAATATTTGTTTGGAGTTTATAAAGTTTATATACAATTAAGCTAACTAGTTAAGAATACATTCAGTAGAGAGTTTGACATTTATATATTACAGTCAATTAATTCATATTATCAAATTGCAGACTCGACCGACGCCCGCTCATTTGACCTCCGTGCAAGCGGAACAAATCCTGGCGATTGCCTGCGAGAACGAGTCGATGAACGCGAAGCGAATGCGGATTGGCCTGGAGCCAATTACACATGCGGTGCCAGCGCCGGGCAGCGTTGTGGCAGCTGCAGCGGCAGCAGCAGCTGTTGCAGGTACCAGTACCACGTCCGCGAGCAATGCCGCCACCGTAACCTGTACGGCTGCCGATGCGGCCGGCCTGACCAACGTGGCAGCCGCAGCGTTGCCCTTTGTCAGTGCCGTGGGCTTTGCACGCTCCACGCCCAATTCGGAGCATGCGGATGCAGTATTTGGTGGTGCCTCAAACATTGCTGGCGCTGGCAGTGCAGGTGGCAATAGCACTAGTGGTGCTGCTGGCGGCGGTACTGGAGGCATGAGCTCGGCGCGCAGCTCACCGTTAGCATTGAGCTCAAATGCCAGCGTAGGTGGCGCCAGTGTAACGGGCTTGGCGTTGGCCAACGGCGCTGGGGCATCGAATGGCGCCGGCCTACCCTCCAGCAGTCCCTATACCACGGATTTCAGCTCGCCCTCGGCGGCCTCGCCTTTTGTGGCAGCTGCAGCGGCAGCAGCTGTGGCAGCCGGACGTGCACCTAGTTATCCTGGCTACTTTCCGGGCGTCGCCGGGCTGGGTAATGGTAAGTAAATAGAATGGAAAATGACACTTGCTTCAAATGAACTTTCAAGCTGAATTACTACTACCATAAAGACTACAGTGGAGTAAGCAAGTGTCATTGTACAGTCAACTAAATTTTACATACTTACATTTTAATAACTTACTTCTCTCTCACACACAGTCACGCCCACCGATCTCTCCATGAAGCCGACGGCTCTTGGTGCTAGCGGTTGCCTTGCTGGCAGCGGCCTCAGCAACAACAACAACAGCAATGTTGTCAGCGCACAGCTGAGTGCCGCCAATTTGGCCACACTGAGCAATGCCAGCAACAACAATGTGCTGGCCACCGCCACACAACAGCTGCAACAGCTTCAACAACAGCAGCAACAACAGCAACAGCAGCAGCAACAACAACAACAGCAGCAGCAGCAACAACAGCAACAACAACAGCAACTACTGTCCACGTCCGGCGATGCCAACTGCTCCCGAGTGCCGCCCATTCTCCCCCACAAGCTGAGTCCCAACGAGGTGACCGCTGCCCGGCAGGTCATATCGGCATATAGGGAGAGCGCTGCGTTTCTGCTGCGCACCGCTGACCAGGTGGAGCAGCTGTTGGTGCAGCAGCAGTAGGCTGCAGTGCAGCATGCCATTTGGTGGCTAGCATTGGGGCACTTTCTAGACCCAAGCGACGCGAGGCGCGCGCGGGTTGTTCCTATTTAAATTTAAATTTAAATTGAATTACACACAGCAACAAAACACAGCAACTAAGCAAATTAGAAAGCGAAAGCAAAATAAAAAAAAAATAGTCAAAGCATAGCAGAAAACAAAATAAGAATAAATAAAACATGAAAACAAAAACCAACCGAAATAAAAACAATTAACAGAAGCAGAAAACAGAAAACAGAAACCAGAAAATAGTCAAACAACGTTCGTTTAAACAAACATTTTAAGTGTTTTTTCCTCCAAACTACGTACAGCATATTACAAAAATAGCATTAACGGATAAACAAATGATTAAAGCAGAATACCAGAATACCACAAAATACCAAAACCAATCAATAAATATTGCAATTATCAAAGCAGCAAACAGATTATTGCTTTCAAGCTCAGTATCTCACAGTTGTTTTAAAAATTCTAAATTTTTATTTCTCCTATTACTTTTTTAAAATCATATATTTTCTTAAATACTTTTCAAACATTCCACTGTGAGAAACTGAACTAAAAAGCTTAAATCTGATTTAAAAAATTAATAAAATACCAAAAAAAAAAGTAAGCAGATTCAGCAATAATTCAACTTACTACACTGTCTATCAAATGTAAAACTACAATAGCCATATACTCAATCACAGTCACTCACATCCATATACATACACTCGCATTGCGTTCAAGTTTCTGTTAAAATTTTACAAGTTTTTATTACATTTTTAATGCTCAAATAGAGCTAAAGTTTCCGGCCCAGTTTGATGTGCGCGATTTGTTAAAAAATGAAATAATTAAAAAAATATACAATAAAAAAAAGGTAAATAAAATATTGTATTGTATGTAATTAAGTTGAAGTATTGTTGTAAATTTTAAGTGTATCAAAAGAGATGAGAAGATTAAGAGAGATAAAACACATTTTAAGGCAACAAACATAACAAATACAAAAAAAAACATAACATTATTTAAAATATATGGGAAACTATGAGAAAACACAGGGTGATACTTTCAGAAATTATTACAAAAGTCTAAGCTAAAAATTTAAAAAAAAAATTCTGTAAAAAAGAATAAGGAAATTGTATGGCATTGAAGTTGGTAAATGTATGTGTTTTTAAAACTAAAAAACGAATAACGTAAATTGTTTGTTTTTCGATATTTAATCAATATTTACAGTTTCTTTATGCTGTCTCTTGTTTGGATTGAATATTATTTACTCAATTTTATATTATTATCCTAATTACTCATTGTATAGATCATCATTATGTTTGGCATTATTTTTATAATTTTTTGGAATGCATACGAAATACGAATTAAAAACGAATACAAAATACCAAATACCAAATAGCCATTAATGTTTTTTGCAACTATAAATGTGCATGTAAAAATAATATACAAACGACAATTAAATCGAATCGAGCAAAAAACAAATGGAAAATCGCTATGCAAAGCAAATTATAGAATTTAATAATATAAATAACAAAAATACAACAAAAGTAATTAATCATTTAATCAAATAAATGAAAATTAATTATACGAAGTGTGGGGCAAAGCGATTCGATATATTTGCTGGCCATGCAAGACGATAATTATAAAATTAACGAAAACAAACATTTATTAATTATAATATAACGTATTGGTATTTGCTTAGAAAAGTAAACTAATTAAAAAGTCCGAAAACGAAACACAACACAAAAAAAAACATTTTAAAAGTCGACTTAATAAAGAATTTATGAGAATTATATGTATATTAATTATTTGTTTCTTTTTCGTACCTTTATTTGAGTTTCAGTTGCTTAAGATTGCTGCATATTTAAACAAAATGTGAGTTAAGTTAAAACATTTGACGCAGAGGTGAGGGAGGAATACTGCTTTTGGATATCCTTAGAAAGGTAAACATGGAAGCGCCACATAATTTTATGACACATTGGAATACTTTCAAATTGGGTAACAAGACTATAAAGCATCTTACTAAATTGAGTTGTAACTGGATATAGTGAACAGCATCAGCCTTTTAAGCATTCATAAGTTTTAAACTATAACAATCGGAAGCCTCTACATTTTGAACAGCATTTTGAAAGCAATTTCAAGCTTAAAATCAACTAACTCAATAATTCGTTTTTTATTTTAGATTTTAGATTTAAGTTAGGCAATAAAAAGCAAGAACAAGGCAAAATATTAAATAAAAACTGCGCACGAAATAAAAATTCAAATGTTGGCGCAAACTGCATTTAAAATAAGCCCATAGGTGGCGTATTTATGCTTCGCTAAACAGACAAATGTTGGCGACACAACGAAAAGTGTATCTATGATATTTTGAATAATTTATTTTAAATATAAAACAACCGATCTAAACATTTGTAATATATTTTATAAAAAATGTATTTTGTTTGTTATAAATATTTTTGAACTGGAAATTTCAGCGTGTGGGGAGCATTCAATTAAATTTGTGTAAATTATTATCATTTTATTATCATGTATTTTAAAAATATACAAATTTAAATCAAATTAAATACATAACTTGTTAATTTCCAATTCTCATCCAACTGTATCTTAGACTCATACCTTTTTGTTTAGTTGCTCCCAAACCTACCAATTACCTCAAAACTGTGTACGACTTACCAAGTACACAAACCCACAAAGCAGTTATTTTCAAATTTTTCTAAGCAATTGCTTTCATACTGTACAGTTTATTTATCTCTATATTTATTACGTAATTTTTAAAACAAAACATCTTAATAAAAATTCTTAATTAACAGAATTTTGGATTGGATTTAATGCCCAAACAATAAATTAGATATAAAATTCTTAACTCTATTCCATTTTTATCGCTGTTTTCGTTTATGAAACATTTCTTAAATTTTTTGTGTGTTCTCTTTCACTTAAATTAAACTATTTATATTTTAATGACTGTTTATGAAAGTGAAAGAAAAAATACAGAAATAATAATGGAAGCACCCAAATATTCTGATTGTTGCTCTTGTCGTTGTTGGTTATGTTTTTGTTGTGTTTGCACCGATTCTCTATATGAACGCAATTTCTAGTGGCAAGATTTCATTAACAATTTGTTTGGATTGTAATAATTATAAATACACCCCCATCTTGGTCAATGCAACCAAACACTTATAGACTAAACGAAATGTGCAATAACAAGGCCTGAATGTGGCTTATCTCTGGCTAATCTCTTCACGCCAGGACACCATCCAGAGCATGTATAACTCCATTGGTAGCCGGTATATTCGAGGTGACCATTTGTGCATCATTCACTTTGATTTTTCCAGCGGATGTCTTTTGCAATACAACCGTTTTGCCGGTATACAGTGAATCCTTGACTTGGTAAAAGCGCATGCCTGCCGAGAAAAGAGCACCGGGCACAATATGCTTCATGGCAAACTGTTCGGCAGCTTCCTTGTCAGTGTAGAGTTTTTCCAGGGTGTCCGAGTCCAATTCGCTGAAGCTCTTGTCCACCGGTGCAAACACTGTGTATGTCTTGACGCCTACAAACAAAATAAAACTCAATTAAGTTAGATTTAATAGCCTTAATTAAAGTGTCAAGTGAATAGTAACCTTTACTCTGAAGTTTCTCGGATAGTCCAGAAGTGTAGAGTATCTTCAGGAAGTTGGAGAAGCGACCTTCGCGATCCGACTGCAATGTTTGCAGAAGATCACCCACGGGTAGGGGGAACATGACACGATCCACCGCATGGGCAACACCTTGTGGTATCTTAATGTCCTTCTTGTTCAGCACAACCATAGCTCCATTAATGGTGGTGAGCTATAAAGAGTAATGTTATTAGAAAAGTATTACTTTTATATCGGACCTAAAACCTCCGTTGTGTCCCACAGATTAAGAAATTTATAAGGATTTAAATGGAATTAAACTTGTGGGTCATAAGAGGAGAGATTTCTTCAACTACTCAACGAAGGAAATCTATTTTCCGAACTTTTCTACTCTCTTAAATAAATTGTGAGGCTGTGTTTCTTACAGTGACGTCGTTCCACTCCTGATCGTGCATATTGTACTGATTGACACGTAGCTGAGTGCCAGCAAGGGATACGCCCGTCATCTCGTCCTGCAATGTGGCAATCTCAAAAGCTCCAGGAATGACGTGATGCAATAGCAGCTGCAAATAATAAACAGAAAATAGTTTTATTCATATTGAATCTTGTACATTTGTGGGGAGTTTTTATTGTCTTTAACTTACGCCACTCAGTAGGCGGGGATTTGAGCGGAACTTCTCCTCGGCTCTTTCGGGTCCACCCAACTGTACAAGCAGATTCTTGAATGCCTTGTCCGTGGGCACAAAGATGGTGTAGGGTCCTGTCTCGTTGAGAATGCTGTCCAGGCCGCTCTGACGCAAGTACTTGGCCATGGCAAAGAGTCCATTGGTTTTAAGTATCTGCAGCAGATCCTCACTGGGATTCGACAGCACTGAGGCGCCACCAGTGGAGGCAGCCTTCTCGGTGTTTTCTGTCTCCTGCACCAAAGCGTCCGCATACTGAGGAGGATTTGGAGCCAACAACTCTGGAGTCTGTGCAATGTCCGCCAGACGCTCAGTTACCACTGGCAAATGCGTGGATGCACTTACAATGTAAGAGGATTGCGTGACAGGTGAGGAGCTGTATATGGGAGCAGGTGTGGTTCGAACGAGACTGGCGGCTCCTGGAGTGCTACTGCTCTCATAAATGGTGGTGAAGCGGGGCGTATAGGGTGCGTTGGTGGTGCTTATTGGGGTTGCGGTGGTAGTCGAGATTCGCGACGGATGATACTGACGATGGTTGCTGGGTGTGCCACGAGAGATGAAGGGCGATGGCGTTGTGGTTGTTGTGGTGGTGGTTCTGGCTGTGGTTGTGGTACTGCTAGTGGTAAGTGGCGCACGTGTTGTTGTCGTTTGAATGATCTTTCCGCTCTTAATCTCGACCACTTCATCATTGGGCAGTGTCAGCCGATAAACTGAAGGCGGCAGCTTTATCTCGCCACTCCGAATGCGCTCCAGGATGCTCTCAACTTCGGCTCCAGTCTGCTTGGTCTCCTTCTCGCCGTTGGCCTTGACGCCCTGAATCTTAAAGCTGCCATCAGCCTGCTCCTCCAAATAAACATATGTGGCCTTCTTTTTGGGAGGTAATGTGGGCGGTGCAGGCGTAGCCTTCGCAGGGGAGTTGGAGCTAAGCCCCTCGATCTCATATCCGTCTGGTATGAGGCCTCGTTTGGCCAACTCCTCCAGGCTTGGTGGATCATCAGAGTCCGAGGTAATCACTGCTGAGCTAGCAATGCTATTGGCTCCATTGCTAATGCCCTGAATGTCACCAGCTCCACCGCCGTACAATGCCGCCAAACTCGACAGATCGACACCGCCGGGCAAAGCCTGAGCGGGCAAAGTGTCCGATTCCTGTGGATCGGGTGAGCGCAGTATTTGCACCTTTCCTCCCCCAGGTAGCACTAGATCTTTACTCTTTGTGGGTGCAATATCGCTGAGACTCAGCTTGGCCTCCGCACCCAAAGCCTGTTGGGCCAGCAATGTTTGTAGTTGCTCCTGCGAATAGGCCTGTTGCCCCTGTACAAGATTCGGATCCGTGGTGCGAATGACCTGAACGCGTTGTCCATTGGGCAACACGAGATCCATTTCATCGTAGGTCTTGTTACCTGTCAACGGTTGTTGGGGAGTCTCCGAGAGTGCGGCCTTCAACTGTTTGAGCAAATCTTCGCGGGCAATTGTTTTGACGGGTTTCTTGCCACTAACCTTTTGGCTGCCATATTTGCCCAGCTCCGTTTTGACCTGGGAGTAGATGTTCTTTTTGGGGGTTGTGCTGGCCTCAGTGGTGGTAGTTGTTGTTGTTGTAGTTGTTGTTGTTGTAGTGGGATGCTCTTTGTAGTATTGTTGCAATGCACTATTGAACTGATTGTACTCCGTGGGATGTGCAACAGGACGACCACGAGGGAGCTGGCCAAATTGTGGTTGTGGTGGATAATTGTTGTGCTGACTAATGATGGTGGGCAGAACGTGCTGCTTGATGGCATGTTGCTTTGCCAGGAACTCCTCATGTTGCTGGCGCACCTTGTGCTGCGACTTCTCGTACTGTTTGGCCACAAATTGCTCGTGTTTCTGTATAATCTTCTGTTTATACTCCTGATCTGCCTGTTGTGCTTGTGGTGCATTGTTGATGAACTGATGCTGCTGTTGCTGAGGGAACAGTGGCTGCTGTTGCTGTTGCTGCTGCTGGAAGGTTTCACGTGAAGGCTGCACCGGGAACGGCGTGGACTGCAGATTGTTGAAGATCTGTGGCAAGGGCAGGCCCAGTTGGGGTGTCAGTTGATACTGCTGTTGCTGTGGAGCGGCCAATTGCTGCTGTTGCTGCTGTTGCTGCTGCTGCTGCTGCTGTTGGTAGTTGAACTGCGGCTGTTGCTGTGGCTGTGCAAGGCTTTGGAATGTGGGAACGGGCGCTGAGCTTGGTAGTTTCTGTGTGGTCTGCTGGCCAAATTGTTGGGGCTGTTGTTGGAAGGTAAATTGTTGTTGCTGCAATTGTGGTTGCTGTTGGTAAGATGGTGCTGGAAAAGCGGTCGATTGCAGGCGGGTTTCCGGAAATTGCTTATGGCGTTGTGGAAGCTGCTGTGAACCTGCAAAGTTACGCAAATCCAAAAAGTTCTGATGGTGCAGGTCCAGATTGTTGCCAGTCGAGGACAACTGTGGCTGCTGTTGCTGTTGTTGCTGTAGATTAACGGGTGCCTGTGGATACTGTGGTGCAGTTTGGAGTTGATTTTGAGTAGAGCGCTGGAATTGCTGATTGTTGTGGGGTTGTTGCTGCTGTTGCTGTTGTTGTTGCTGTTGCTGCTGTTGTTGCTTCTGTTGCAGCGGGAATTGGGCAAAACGATGCTGCTGCTGATGCTGATGCTGCTGTTGCGGCTGCTGCTGCTGCTGCTGATGATGATGAGGCTGCTGGGATTGCTGGTGTGCTTGATGCTGGCGATGTTGATGTTGCTGATGCTGAGGTGGTATGGGCAACTCCACGCCCGCCTGGATAAAGTTCTGCTGATTATACTGCGGCAGATTCAACTGTCGACGATGCGCATTGTGGAAAGTTGGCGGCTGTAATGGAATGAGTAAAGTAAGAGTAATAGTTAGTCATCGTTTTAAATGCACTTGTAAAAACTATCTGCATTATCATAATAAAACTACTTTCGGTTACATCATATGGTTGACATTAATCCCCAGTTGGAGAGCTAAAACCAGATTTATCAGAGCCGGCATCAGTGAAAATGAAAACTGGCACAGAAATTTGCCATTGACTGAAGTGGGTTGCCCCATGCCCCCCATTCCAAATTAATATTGTTGAACCAGTTTTTTATTTTGTTGGCTGCTCCATTTGAGATACCAACAACAAGATTCATACGTCTTGATATCCAACCAAGGGGTCCTTTGGGGCTATCAGACCAATTTGAAATCTATGAAAATGGCAATGTGGGTTGAAAACCAGTTAATGTAATAAACTTGCTCCAAATACATATTGCCACATGCAACAGGTTCACTTAAACATATGATTCATAGAGCATGAGTAGGCCAGTGACGTCACATCGTTACGAAAAACTTAATGATTTCTTTATTGCTTATATCCTTATGCGTCACTATATGTACAATATCTATTTCAGGAAACCCACAAAAATGTGATGGTATATCAATTAAAATCGTATTTATGTATATATAATTGTTGAAGAAACTGCAAACAACTATATCAATTTGCTCGACAAAATTTTATTATCGGCAGTCCATTTTATAACTGATAATAAGACAAGAGGGTATGGAGAAAATATATACAATTTAAGTAATAACTGCTTAATTCGTGCATTTTATTATTACAATTTTTGCATTATAGCACAGTTTGGTACATTTTGAAATGATATTCACAATATTGCTCTTATCAAGTGAGTTCCTCAAATCTCATTTTATAATAAAACAGGTTTTTACTTTTTATTGATTAAATAAACTTTATATTCTATCAAATTTTTCCCAAAATATTTAAGTTGTTAGAGGACTTTATAAAATACCTTAAAGATTTGTTTACCAACATTTTTCACACATAGTCATGTCAATTACTTTAAACTTGCCGTCTAGTCTGGCACTCAATACTTCTTTCGCTTTAGTGTTTTTCATACAATTATGTAAATAAAATGAGGTCTTCAAATCGCTGTCAAATGCAGCGCGAAGATGATGGATTGAGACATGGCTTTGCAAACGACTGAAGCTGTTTACTTCCTTTCAATTGACGCTCACTGTTGGCAACATGTTGCATTGTAACAAATTTCCTTTGTTTTCGTTTTCAACTGCAATTGTACAACTAAATTGTAAATCGTCGTCGCCTGGGATCTTTCACAGCGGCAAAGAGCTTATACAATTTCAAGCTGCTTGTCATACGCATCGCAATACGCATCGAGTTGAAATGATTCGGCAAAACAAAGAGAAAACAATTCCAACGAAAAAAAAAAAAGGTAACCAAAAATCATTTTACAACTGTTATTTAACGCAATTTTCATAGGCAATAGGAAGAAGAGGAACATCTTCAGTTTGAGGGAACGGGAAAATGCTTAGCAGCATGCATAATTTAATTGCCAGGGTCATAAATCTTATGACTTTTGCACTGACTTGCGACATTTGGATGCGTCGGCAAGATTTTCAAAGATTTGGACCGTCCCTCTTCTAACCCCTTACCCACTTCATTTATAACTTTTTCTCTTCGCATGGTAATTATGTTGTTGGCGGTAATGATGCAGCTCATCATTTGGAATGTTGTCGAAGCTGTCACTTGTGCTTATGCAACCTCATGATAATGATTGAGCTCCTGTGTTGCTACCTGGGAAGCCAAACAGGTGTTGGACGGTGTTCTCGATTGTAGAGTTACTGCCAACTAGTGGGCTTTCTTATAATCTGCTTGAGCTTTAGCTAACAGAGGGCATTATTATATGTAAATCATCTGGAATCTAACCTAATCCAACATATCATAGGTCAGTGTTGAATGACTTGTGGTGAATCTTCTTTAAATAATTTTTCACACAACAAGAGAAATTTCTTTTTTTTTAGGTTTTCTTTTGAACAGCAAGTTTCCCTGCCATTTGTTTTTGTGTTTTTGACAAATTGCGCAGATGGTGAAAACATCAATCAATCATCAATCAAGTGCCCAAAAGCTCCCCAAGAGACTGGCCCAGACTATGGGTACCGGACCCAGAGTCAGTCAGTCAGTGAACTCCATCAAAGGGTTCCATAATTTGCATCATATTTCATGGCTGGAACATTACCGACATGTTAATTTCACGCTTTAGCTTATTCCCCTCAGTATTTTTTGGTATGCAAAACACTTTCATTTCTTTTTCTCTTATTTTCTCTCTTAAATACCAATACCAATGCCAGCATTTGTCGTTACGCATGCGCCCCATAAGCACACAAGCTATAGGCAGGTGTGGCTTCTGTTGGTGTCTCACATGCCAACATGACACCCATTAATTAATTGTTGTTGTTTTTGCTGCTATTGTTGTTGCTGCTATTGTCGTTGTCATTGTTGGCGTGGGCTGCTCTTGTGATTGAAGGTGTCAATGGTTTGACTATTTAAGAGTTGGCGTCTCTCAAATTCAACGATTGATCATAAAATATCCAAACAGTGGCCATGTTTAAACAGAAGTCAATTAATCATTGCACTTTGATTGATTTTGAATTGGCGAAATTGGAATTTTAATGATTCTGATTTGGAATTTTAAGTTTCCAAAAGAGCAACAATAATTTTCATTTCAAATGGTACATTTTTGTTATATATATTGACATGTTTTATTTAAATGAAAATGTGTAATTATATTAATTATATTATTGTATAACTTACAATTTATTTTTCAAAAAGTACTTAATTGTTTGTATAAACTCACTCGAAAATGAGAACACTCCAGAACAGAATTACATAACTTACAAGACGTTAAGTAAGGCCACAAATTCACGGAGAGAAAACCTTCATTCAAAGACTTTGCTCATTGATTACTTAACCCAATAAAGTCCAATTTATAAGCCTCGAATAACTAAAGTCTATAAATTACTACTTATGTATTTTGAAAACAAAGAAAGTTGATCAGACACCAAAAGTGTTGCATTCCATAAGAAAGGGAAGACAAAATTCCCGCCTTAAAAACGATTCAATGTTCCCAAATTGTAGTTGATTACGAAAGCGTTACATATTAAGGCTGTCATATCAAATGAGCATTATGCTAATAAGTTTACATATATCAGACAAGAGATTGGAGCATGAACATGTGGATAAAACAAGATGAAGCCAAAGTTAAGGAAGCAGTGAAATATGTTTAGGGCATTTATCAAATATACATTTTTTACTTCGCCATACGCGTTTTTTTCTATCAATTTTTGTTTGTTTTTTTTTTTTTGACGGGGCGTTGATCCATAATGTTATATCTGTCAGTTACACGACGCGCCAGCAATCTAACTAATTTGTTAATAAGTCATAATTGATTTCACATCACACATCAGCAAGCGTTTCAGTTCAGTTTCGTGGCTACACCGGATTGTTAGATTGTTAGAGCTCCAGATGAGCTCCAAAAGCGGCCAATGAAAGCGAAATCTTCAAACTGAAATTTCTTTTCATTTTTTTTTCGTTTTTGTTTCGTTTCGTGGCGTTTTCAGTGAAAGTGATTTGTAGACACTAAGTGAGCATTTATGTATGTTGCGTATGTTAATCAGAATATAATGGATCAAATCAGAAGCAGCAACGCCACTGGCGCTTGCCTCGTTTGGCGTTTTACTTGTTTTAGTTAATTAAAGAGTTGCCCAAGTGCTCTGGCTATAAATTCTTCAAATCTCCAGTTAACTAAGTTGCGCAATGGCCATGACTATTCGAGTATCTTAAAGATATGTCTGTGTCTAACAGTATTCAACCATTTCGGCATCGTCAATGGCCAATGGCAACCAATCTGTGAGACTACTCAACTGGCCTCGTTTCCCGCTGCCTTTCGGATTTCCTGTACAGTCCCCTCTCCTGTTCACTGAATTTTTGTTTATGCAGGTTTTCTATTATTTTTGTTTTTTGTTTCTGTTAACTGGAATTGTTGCTACCGGCTATTGACTTACCTAGTTAGACTTTTGTTTTTAAGCTTCTTTTCTAGGGCGCCTGCATTTTTGGTCATTCGTAGAGTTTCAAGGTTGTTTCTGCTCAGTTTAATGTGAGGCTTTTGAGGGAATCTTGTTGTTTTTTGCTTGTCGACATGTTTTGCAATCTGCAGATGCATATGTCAAAGTTAGAACAGCTTTTTTGGGCTGCTTTAATGAGCATTTCGGCAGTGAGATTACATCTTCTGGGGGATTTGATTGACAGCACCAAATACAACTTGTACACAAATTTTAATTGACACAGAATCAAGTGTTCTCCATGTAAGAGGGTATATGATCCACTTGACTTGTGAGTTCTCCTTAAAGTTATCAGTATGTAATATATCTGGTCTTACATAGATTTTCAGCGATTATTACAAATATTTGTCTACCTTTCTATGTTCCATTAGGTCTTGTAAAAAATACATTCCATTTATAGTTTTTGTGGTTTGTTGTTTATAGTTTTTGTGGGTTGTTGTCTCTTTTTACTTTTAAGGATCCTAGATAAATTGTAAAGATACTTCAATCTGCATTGAAAATCATTGTTTGGTTGAGCTCACCTCAACTTTTGTGTTGCAAAAGCTTTGAATTGAATGGACTAAAGAGATATATTCAAATCTTATCGGAGATCAGCAGACTCAATCACAGAGATCGTGCCCACATCATTTAAGTGGCACTTTAATAAATTGGGATCCGTTCAGAATGGCAACCATTGCAATTTCTGTCAACAGACTAATAAAATGAGAACTGGTTAACCAAAAAGCTGCCTCCTCTTGGCGGCATCAAATGTGCATAATAAGCGTTTGATGGTTGCTTTGGTTTTGGATTTTTGGTGTTGTTGGTCAATCTGAAGATTTGGCAATTGCCTTTCACTTTTTGGTATCGACAAATGATTGCAGTTAGCAAAGCGAACCCGAAAGATCCAAAACTAAAGGCATTTTAATTGCCTACAAAATAGTTTGCTTACTACGCAAATAAGTAATTAATTCGTGGCCGCACAAAAGAATGCACAACAACAATATCATCAGCCACAGCAACAAACAAACGAAAGAGAAATTTACATAAAATTGTGTAATTAACTGAAATTTTGTCTAGCCAAAATAAAAAAAATAAAAAGAAGGCCTTCCAGCAACACCCTCAACACCGAGTCCAGTTGAGGTGAGGCACGAGGCGAATCGCATGCCCCAAGCGGTTTCATGAAAGCGAAAGAAGCCACCCAAAAAAAAAAAAATATCTACAAATTGCCACCAGCAAGTGAAACAATTGCAAGCACAAGAAATAACAAAAAGTCCAGTTTAAAAAGACAACAACAGCAACAAATGTTACTTAACAATTGGTTTGGAGAAAAAGAAACTTGGTCAAACTTTTGCTGATATTATCGCGTCTTCCCCCGTCTCGTAAAACTGTTTATAAATTAGCACAATTTGTCTTTATATTGTTTTGGTTATTGTAAGTCTTGGCCAAGAAGTGAAAAGTGTGATCATTTTTTGGTCTAGAATATTTAAGCTAATTAACAGCTAAGCTAACAATGAATTGCAGAAATAAGAATCTGAAGTCGATTATTTTGCATGACTGTTTTAGGTAGTTCAGACTTGTGCTATAAGAAGGTAAGAAACTTTGAACAAATATCACAGCTTTTTGAAATATGTATCGCAATATTTGAAATCGGCTTGAAAAGCTGATTCTATTTGAATTAGTTTCATCTGGAAGGTCAACTAACCCCAAGACCTTAACGTAAATAGTGTGAAATGATGATTAACCCGGATTGGCGGCTGTCAAGGCAACTTCAAATTGCAGCACCAACTGCATCAGTTGGTTAATTGCAACTTTTGCATCTTCGAGATACGATGAGACTCGTGGCGTAAGTGTAGGCTTATGCAACAGCCTGTAGCACAACAAGTTGCAGATACAATTAACGCAATTCCTTAACTGATGTGGCATGCAAATTTCTTGCGTTGTATACACTAATTGAGTGTAATGTATGTAAATTAGCTTAAATTGGAACAAAATGCCAATGGCCAAGTTAGGAGCATACACAAATTTACACCTACGCCCTTCCAAAAGTGAATACCATGCGGGAAGTACCTTGTACCAGGTAGTCAACTACTGCTACCTGCCCTCATATGGTATAAATACTAATTTGACAGAGTCCGACACTCTTAACGAGTTAGGAAGATTTATTATATCATTAGCGTTTAACGTCTGCCATCTGCCCCCTCCACAGTCCATCCGATATAATTTAAATAAGCCCAGTTTTTGGTTAGTCTTTAAGCTGCATGTGAATATCGGGGTTTATGTGTCAGGTAATTTAAATGTTTATATGGCTAATTGCATTGGAGTTTTTTCTAAATTTATCTTTTAATTTTCTCTTAGATGTGTTTTACTTGTTTGTTGCTGTAAAAACAGAGAGATCTGTCGAAAAGATGAAGAAGTTAATTAGCAAAATATAATGAAATAACGACTAGAGAATCAGAGAGAGAGCAGAACTGATAGTTAAGAGAGTTCAAAAGGGTAATTGCGGAAAGCTTACAAATTCTTCCAATAAATACAAATACGTATACGAAAATATTACTGATTGAGAAGACATAAGAAGCGCTGGAGAGATTAAGATTAAAAAAATAAACTATTGTTATTTGTAAATGAATTCCATTGCCAGTTTTCTCGTCTTTTTTATTTAAATAACAAAAGATGCAACACTTCATCAAGTTATCAAGCAAACAACTCAATTTCAGCCACAAACAACGCACTTTCAACTTAAAAGTCAACATACCACAAATACAATGTTAATAATCATTATCATAATTTTTATATATCCTAAAATAACCTATTCATAATTATCGAAGACAAATTGCGTGCTGGCTGCACATAAAATGCGAAACACACATTTGTACAAATAAATTTAAATATGTATAAAAATTAACTGCAATTTTCCTTTCCAATTCAATAAATTTGACGAACGCAGTAAGAGCTTTGCGTGTCTTGTATCTTGTATCTTGTATCTGAGTCTATGTACCTTGTGGCTTAACTGAGCTAACGCTGTTGATGGACGGTAGCGTTGAGTTTCCAGAGATGGTCAAAATGCAAACACAAAGCTTGTTAATACAATCGATCAACAATTGCGCTTTACTCTCTACAAATTTGCATTATCTGGAAATAAGATTTCATAACTTTTTACTAGACAATTTCATTGACAGCCGTTGTTCCACGCCCAATAGGTCTGAACAACTCAAATCGTTTCCACGCTCATCAAAAATTTCAACCTTTTGTTTCGTCTTTTACGCCTCTTTCAAAATTGTTTGTGCAATTTTTCTGCGACCACAAAAAAAATTATATATGCAAAGAAATCAAAACTGAAATAAAATTTTGGAATTGAAAGCTATTTGATTTTTATTGTTTGTCTACTCGTTTTCATGGGCTGTCACTTCAATTGAGGCGTTCAATTGCAATTGACGCCACATCTATTGAATATGGGTCAGAAATAAGCCAACATACTTACTTATCTTTAGACTAAAGATGTTTATTCAGATGAGCTGCAAGTCTTGACCTTCGTCAGCTTTTTGTTTTAAATATTAAAATTTAAGTCGTCTATTATACGACTAAGATTTGAGGCAAATTTGTGTGAAATTGTAGTGGGATTGATTGAAGTACACCTTGAAGTCACCAAAGAAATACTTATGAGTAAACTAATGACAACTGAGGGTTTTCCCTCAAAATTGAAAATATTGGACATTGGTAATTATAAACTGCTACAGACGAAATCAAAAACAACAACAATGCCAAATAAAAACAAATAGATATTAATAAGCTGTAATGGTATCAGCGTATTTTAACTCTTTCTCCAACATTCCGTTTGCTCACTCAATCCTCACCTCAAAATACAAACTTAACGCTTTAGATCTTTCGTGAAATTTCAATTCAATGCATTAATTACACATTAGTATTACCCTCAACTAAGTTTTCATTGGCTTGAAGCCTTTCAGACATGCAATTGAATTTCCTAACCAACTGGCAGTCTCCTCTCTACTAAAACTGACTCTGTGTCAATTGGTCTACCATTGTTTGCAATGAAATGAAAACTTTTATTTCATTTTTTCAGATTTGTGTCGGAATTTATAATTTATAGGTTAACAGTGTGCAACGGAAAGCTGAGAGCAATTCTTTTGCATTTAATTATTATAACCAGTCTGAGATGATATCAAGAAAAGAATTCATAACGCTGCTTCTGATTTCCAAACACTTATTACGCTTTTTTTGAGTCTCGTGCCCAGTTTTGGTCACGCAAACATTGCACTTGCTTCGCTTTTCCGAGAAATTGTATTTAGAGCCGTCCGACATGCAAATTACTTTGAAGAGGTCTCTGGGGTCTGAGGTCCGAGGTCCGAGGTTGAGGTAGCCTCACAATCTGGCTAAATGTTTACCACAGTCTCTAAACTGCAATGCCTAAGCTTGTACATCATGAGGAGTCAGTAAACTTTCGCATGTTTAGTTCGTGACAAATTTTAGCAATTACCTGAACGAGACGATGTCATCGTCTACCAAACTTGCTTGCGACTGACGATTGTTCAGCGGTTAGTAACCTGAGTGGCCTGGACAGTGCTATGATGGCCTGTAGTGTAGTGCAGTTAACAAATTGACAGAACGATTATTAAGTTACTACAACATATGTTTTTCGACTGAGAAAGTTGGTCATCTCTGTTACTGAACGTGAGAACATTGTGGGTGATTTAAGGTAATACTATAATTTGTATTTCATATGTGGTTACACTGTTACACACTTGTTTTTAATTTTTCAATAATAGTACCTTATTTAAGTAATGTTTTTTTCGCTTTAAATATATAGAAAAAGTTGAATTTGCATTTTGAGTTGCAGTAGACTCGGTTCCCATGTCACAATGATGTGACTCTGCTAGTTAGTTGCCTCTCCTAAGAACATTTAATCTTGCAATTCCTACCCTGCAATTTGGTTTTAACTCATATGTACGTGTGTACGTATGTATGTTAGCCTATCTTAGAACGAATGGAGATTGTCTATGTAGCAATCTTTCTGCGACATTCTTAAACGTTTTGCTTGAATATTATCATACAGGCCTCTTCCGACTATCACTTTCTTTTCCACTTATTTAATAAAATGTATTCTTTCACGTTTTATTTATGTTCAGTAAGCTATTAATACATTTCCTTTTTATCGGATTCAATCCACATAAGTGAAATGAAATTGAAACAGGTAAAAGAAATTTACTTTGGAAGAATCTTGACATATACTGAAAAGAACACGTGACATCACTAGTACTTTTGTAATAGATTCTTGTTCTTTGGGCCATGTACTTATAGGTTAAGTAGGCTTGATCAGCTAATGGAATACTTGTCCTTATAGAAAGCTCTTATGCTTGCCACAGATCGTTTTGTTTATTTTATACTTGAAAGACATTCCTTCTATTACATCATTGGCAACTCACTTTTGTTACAAGTAACAATTATGCACTCTGTACTGCTACTTGCTCTAAAGTTTACAAATTTTCATATTTACTCTGATGCAACTCTGTTTAATTTGTGGCACTTGGTAACATTTTTAGGCGCATATTTCACGGCTACGCCGACGCAGCCACAGAAGTCAAAGCACCCGTAATGCCACTGATACTTGCAGCCTGTAGGGGTCCGAAATGCCTCCCCCAAACTGATGACTGTAACCCACTTCGCACTAGAGTGTGGTCGGCCAAGTGTGGCATCCATGGCACATTATGGCCAGCCCTGGTAGGAGGTAGCTGCAGCTTCAATGGCTGGCTGGCACTTTCAATTTTTCTGTTGGAGCTAGAGCTAACCTGAGCTGAGCTGAGCGAGATGAGGCAAAAGAAAAACACTTTTCGCAAGCTTCGTTGAGCATAGAGTATATTCCATTCCCCTGTTTCTGTTTTTGGCTTCTTGCAACGTCTTTGTGTGCAGTTCTTCTTCAGTTGCCATGAGTTGCTGTTGCAGTTGCAGTTGCAAATACACATTTTAATTTGTTTGTTTGCGGCTTCTGCTGCGCATTTGAGTGCATCAGTTGAGCATGCAACATGAGCAAAATATTAAAGTTTGATTTCGATTTCATAGAGAAATTGAAGGGAAAAAACTTTATGAAAATATTAAATAAATGCCTCTTTGATATTTCTACAATATTACAACATTAATCATTCCCTCTTTTCACTTGTGTCTAGCTCAATTCAATTACCTCAATTTGCAAGCATTCAGTATATTTGCATAATTTACCAACCGAAAGTATTTTTATTTGCTTGCATTTTGTAAACATATCTTGAACACGTTTGGGCAATTTTCTTCTGCACCTTTTCGACCACAAAAATGTCATTAAATAATTGCCAAGCGCATTTCTTCGTTCAAAACAATATTAAAGTGCAAATCAATGGACAAGTTTTGGCCACAAAAACTTAAAACTCCCACCGCGATGGTAGTAGTTAGCAACAGCAATAACATCAACAACAACAACATTTGAAGAAAAACAAATTATGCAACTCGGGTTGGCTTGCAACATCTTCCAGGCGGCCAACCAACCCAGCCAGATCTTTGAGACGGCATAGCTTAAATCTTGTTTTTGGAACTCTCTCGCAGCAGCAGCAGCAGCAGCAACATCCATGGCAACAACAAACGCTTCTTCATTTTCGCGCTGTAAACTTTTCACCCAACAGGCAGCAACAAAAACGAAAGTGCAACAGCCGCAGATAACCAGTTGCTATTTACTAGATGTAGCCAGGAGGCGCTTCGTCTGGGTCTCTGGGCTTGGTCGAACGCTTACGTGACCGGCGACGAGGATCATTTGACTTTTGGCCATATTTGTGTTGAGTTATGGCGAGAAGATGCAGCAGCAGCAGCAGCAGTGGCAACAACTTCGACTACAACTCTGAGTGCAATCTGCAATTGCAAATGTAAAAAAAAAAAACCTGTTTGCCGTGGCGTATGAGTAATGCGGAAGTTGACACTTGCTGCGCTTGGCAAATCTCGGCGGTGGGTGAAAATTGCTCTCTGATATATTTACTGCACATTGCAGCACTAATTGCGGCATTCATCAGCCCCCCTTCCACACCAAAGAGTTGGGCTAAAAACGCAAACAAAACTCATTTTGTTTTATGCCACAACTAGCTATTAATGACCCAACCCAGCGTAACAACAGCAACAAAATTGTTGAAAACTGGAAATATAAAAATAAAACTGTTTAAAAACAGTCGCCTGTCAATAACCAGCGATGAGTTATTTCGCAGACCCTTTTACTTTCTTTTCCCAGCATCGCTTAAGTATCTGGAAATATGCCCAAGGTAGAAGCATTAACGATTCACCTCTTTTGCCTGCCATGTAAATTTGTGTCTTCTTTGTTTTTTTTGCCCATGTCAAATATATGCGTTACCTAAACTGCTTGAATGTCGTACAAGAGTGTAAGTTAATGTCTTAATAATTGACTAGATTCGAGTGTAGAGATCGGAAACAAAACCAGGAAATGATTAGAGATTGATATTTGAGATTGAGAGTCATATTTGTTCAAATAGAAGCTAAGTAGTGTCATCACAATTAAGTAATGGGAATCTTGTTGAGTACTAACAAATGCAACACCGTCAGGGAATTTCAAATTGACGAATCGTACTAAACTTGTACCATTTTCATTCTTAATATTTTTTGATACCTTGTAAATTATTAAAGAAAAAGAAACTCTACTCGTTAAGTTGCAGCTCAATCTACTAATTTAATAAAATTCTTTGAATTAAATATTTAACTTAAATTATCCTGTCCTCTTCTACACTCCTTTTTCTATGATAATTATAATGCTATTATCATTATAATTGTTTCTACTATTATTACTTATTAATAAGTATTTAGTTATTTCCCAAATCTGTTGGTTAAATATTAATCGGATTCACAATTGTAAAAACAATTATTTTTCATAGATGCTATCGAAAGCCACTTTCTGATAACACAAGGTAAAATATATTATTTTCGTAATTCAAAAACAAAAGTCAAGTTTTTTAAATGAAAAAACCATTAAAGGCTGTCTAAAAAGTTTACGAATTGTGCTCAGCATATTGCCATGACCATTGTCCTTAACCTTTTGTTTAGCTGGTGAGTTTCCTTTTTGGCTCTTTGCACAATTTTCCATCAGAGTTTGAACCAAAAACGTGTCAGACCAGATTGCCTCCGACTGTCTCTGTCTATTGACATAAGTTGACTATGGCAACTGCAACTGCAAAGGTAACGGCAATGGCCTGCGATTACAACAACAGAGCGACAACAACAACATCAACAACAACAACAACTCATTGCGAACTTTTTTTGTAAACAGAAAAAAACACAAGAAAGCATTTTCAGCCACATCATCATCTTCCTTTTGTCTGTGAACAGGAACTGGTCACAGTTAAAGTCCAAGACGAAGACGAAGACGAAGCTAAAGTTGAAGCTGTCTCAAGTTTCTTTTATGCGATTTTTTGTTTTGGGTTTTATGTATTTCTTAATTTCTTAAGTCTTATACATATACAAGTACTTATATATTGCCTCACGTAGCGTTTGCAGTTGCTTTTTTGTGTCGTGTAAACAGACAACAAACCAGAGACAACTGTTCAACATCGCAACAATCCGTACAACATCTGTTGCCTATCATCCAATTTGTTGGTTAGCCTGAGTCTCTTTCTGGACCTGACCATTATCGCCCCTTCTGCCAAATTGTTGGCATGGGTTCGCCTTTTGTTTTTTAAGTTTTGTTTATTTTTTTTATTATTTAAAATGCTTATGCATATCTGTTCATCCGATATCAAATATTTCATTTCACTTGTGTGCTTGCTTTCACATTCGATTAAATTTAAATGCATGATTTGGTTATGAAATTGTTGGTCAAATATAAAGATAAGCTTGAAGTTATGTGGAGTAAAAAAATAGGAGTGTGCTTCAAAAGAGTCACTAAATACTTGAAAAATTTGTCAAACATATTGAAATTCAATAGAGCGGACTTTCATTTAACATAAATTCGAAAATTTTATCATTATATAGAGAATACAAATTGCCACGAAAATTGCGGCCAGAACTGCACAAAATTACTGCTCTTGGCCAGCAATATCTATAAATGTCTCTTTTTTTTCAATGTCAATCATAATTGAATAGCCCCCACAGATCTGAATTCTAAATCTGTTTATTTCACATGTGTAAAGGCTTTTGATAGGACGATTATTTTTTGAGAAATACTGTATTTTTCTAATATTATCCGATGAACGATTTGGAAAATAACAGTCTTAATGATGAATTATAATATTTATATTTATCTTATCTTAGAAAGATGTTTAAGAGTAAGTAATTCACTCTGTATCAACCAATCGTCGCATAATCGATTCGCTTTATAATAGGCTTATAAACTTTAATTGTAGTCTATTAATAATAAGCAGATATTATATTTTGATTTGCTCCGTAGACAACTGTCATTTGCTTGAAGATACATACTTAGATACTTATTGTATCTTTGGCTATGAAACACGAGCAAGACAGCCCTTGAACCTGTTCATTGTCAGCAGCAACTCGCATTTCTTTTATATGAATTTCAAGCTGTAATTTCTTTTCATTTGTGCTGTTTATTTTTTCGCGACTTTGAACGGGGCTCGGCGTTCTGGCAGGTTTTATTCAGTTTTATATATATATATTTTTTTTTTGTGAATTTCGTTTCGTTTTCATGGCATGGAAAGTGGGTCAATCGAGAGATCTTTATAAATATTTTGGGTTGCATATTTATCTGAATGATATTTTCGTGTGCCGCTCAAGTGACAAACTGTTAATGGATTTATCTTAAAAAATGAAAGTTGTTTGACAACAGGAACGTCTAAGAGACTGTTTCTGTACTGTAACAGAATGACACTTGCCAAACCAAGACCCACGAGCTAATTGAGCTTAGTTACAATTAAATTTCTGATTAATAACTCACGAATTTTCCACTGAAAGCTCGTTAACTGGCGCCACACTAAATCAAAACAAATACAACCGAATCGAATTAAATTGAATTAAATCGTATCAAATTGGATCTCATTGTAGTGCCACAAAAAAAAAAAAGACAAACAAAGTAATTGAGTGCTAATCACACGCAGAGTTCATTACGGTCCCCTTTCTATCGATGACCTCCCTTTTAACTTCAACACTCAGTGTTTTGTGTATTTATTTCACATTGAATTGACTTCGTAGTTGTTGATTGGGCTGCAGTGCTAGTTGTGCATTGGTTGAGAATCTAATTGAGTTTCAATTTAATTTCATCGCGTTTTATTGGAAAGTGTGCATGTGCCTCTGATGACGCGCCTGATTGGGCACTAGCCACCGACACTGAGCCAATTTAATGGAAATCATGCCAAAAGCGTTAGTGTTGGCCAGGAAATGCTGCTTAGCTCAACAAATTGAAAATGTAATAGAGCATTGCTTTTGCCATGATATAATCGAGATTATGAAATCATACTGAATTTGATTTTGATTGACTAAAGAACTCGTTTATTGCCCACATAAACTCTAATGGAGTGCAGGCGAATTTCAATAATCATAAGTGTCTAGCTTTTATATTTTGGCCTATATGTCCAGTCCTTTTACCGATGAATTAAACCGTAAACAGGAAGATTACTGATCAAATCCTAAGCTCCGTTTTGTTTAATAAAGTTATTGATTCGTTGGGCTTAACCATACAAAATGCCTAATAATAACAAAACATAGCCAGCAACTGAAATCAAAATGAGTTTACGTAATACACGTATAGCCTGAACAAAAGCAACAATAATCCCAATTATAAACATTAGTGTATCCGCAAATCAACGGCAACAAAACCAACAACAAATATACATATATATTGTAAATCATAAATGGTTTGAAGCTATTGCCAAGTTTGGTGGTTGTGGCCATGAAAGTGAAAACTAAGTATAACAACGGATGCCACAGATGCCACATTGACCAACAATCAAAACATAACAATGGCAACAACAAACTGAATCATAATCTAGATATATCGCACTCACGAACACCTTTGTATATAGTAAATGGCTTAAGGCAAATTATTATTTTATTTAATATTATTATTTCCTGATGAGGCTTTCATAAGTTACCTGGTAAGCCCAAAGTATGTGGTAAGTTGATAAAACCATGCTGCAGATCGAACTGAGAATGCAACTAATTTGCAGCTTTTGAACTCAGGCGTCAACATTTCTCTGATTTTTTTTGACCAGTCCAAGCGAACAGGTTTATTATCTACCTCATTTTGTGTTTGTTGTTGCGGCTTTAAACGTTGTCATGTCTTTATGGCTTTTACTCTTCGTTTAGCGCTTCCTTTGCATCTTCATTATACGAATCACCAAAAAAGTCAAAATATATAAAAGGAAAGTTCATTGAGGCGTGTGAGGCTCTTAGCTCAGTTGCATATTTGTACAATTAATATGAAAATGTATTTGAAAATATTTTGAATAATTGAATGCCCAAGCAGAGACCCACAGACAAAAACCAGAGGGGCAAATCTTATGAAAGTCGCCAATCGGCAGGAATTCATTTAATTATATCAAACCTATGATTGTATAATCATATTTAGACCTATTTTGTTATCTACACATTTGTCAGTTATTGTCATCATTTTTTCCAAATAACGGGACTTTTCTTTGGCTTAAACTCGCCGTCAAAAACTGTGTCAATCTGATTTCGTTCCAAAAAAGTGTACAAATGTAAGTAGAAGAATAAACAGTCGCAACAGAAAAAATATTTGCATAACTAACATTCAATGGAAATGCAAATTAAGTAATAAATTTTTTTCTTCTTTATATTTGGCACATATTTTTAGCATGAGAGCTTTGTCTGTGAATATCTGGAACACCTGAGGAAGTCTACAAAAGACTTGACAAATTTTTGATTGAATGAAAATGAATTCACAAAAGAAAAATTAGTTATAATATAAAGAAACAATTTTTGTACGAGTAATTTATGTACTATAATTGATAAATATTTATTATTATATTAAAAATATGACTATTTAATTTATAAATTCAAAAAAATTGAAAAACGAGCTTTAAAATCTTAAATTAAAAAAAACACACCCCTATATTATAATAATATTATTGAATGAGTTGTGTTATTATAAAATGTAATTTTCAATATTTAATGCAACATAATTGCACGATTCAAGTAGCTTTCAAGTCACTTTATTATTCTAAACTTACCGCATTATGAACTGGCGCATTGGGTGGAATAAATCCCTGGGCATTGGATGTAACCACCCACAGGCATAAGGTGCCCCAAAGTGTTAAAAGAAGCCGCATAGTTTAAACAAATTCCAGACAAATTGTTGGGTTTTTTTCAGATGTGGCAAGAACTTTCAATTGTTATGTTAATTTAATGTGCATTTAATTATTCAATATTGTTGCACTATATATATTTCGTTTAACAGAAAACACAACAAGGACGCACAGTATAGAAATTTTGAAAAATTTCCAATTGGCAAAAGAAATGTCAAAAATGCGACCACGACGACAACGATAAAAAAGCGAACACAAAATTGAAATTTAAATTCAATTCAACTTTTGCCTGCGCGTTTTGAACTTAACGTTTTCTATTTGCTTTATGCAAATGATGCAGTTTTTTGTTGTATTGTGTGTTGTTGTGTTATTTGTTTTAAGTATTCCGTTAGCGTTGCTGCCGCGGACTTGATTCGAGTTGAAGTTGCAAGTAGAATCCGCAGACACGACTTGTCTGGTAAAAGTTCGATGCTTAACTGAAGATCATTAAGCGTTTGGTAACAATTTAAGCCAAGCCAAGCGACGATGATGCCAAAAAGAAGAAAAACAAATACGCGAAGTGACGTCGCTTGCGATGAGCCAGCAACATGTTGCCGGCAACATGAGCAACATGAGCAACAGCAGCAACAACAGTAGCAACAGCAAAGTACACCAGCAACAGCTGCTGAGAGAGCTTGCTGACAGCAAAGAGAAAGCAAAGAGCATGAACATGGATTGAAAGAGAAAGTGTTGCTCTGGCAACTTGAGGAAATGTTATGCTCTAACTTTGATTTTCAAATACATTTCTTGTTGAGCTCTTCGTAATGTCTAAGGTCTTCTTTTATCAAACCAGAAATGGCTATCAAAATATGATGCCATCTTCAGAGATTTCGATTTAATGTGCTGATCACGTAATTTCCTCAAGCTCTCTGACTACTCGGAAATGCCCCGATAAGAATTTACAAATTGAAGGTGTACATCGAAGGTGTATTTTCGCATCGAGACAAAACAATAAATAGCTCTTATTAATTGCCCAAAAAATGCAGACATCATAATTAACATTTACAGACGTGTGCCATATATAACAACAACAACAACATGAGCAGCTTGAACTACACATTTAAACTGCATTCCACGGAACGCAGCGATGTGTCTTTTAAGTTGTTTTGCCTAACTATTTGTCTGCCTCGTTTAAAGTGATTCATATTTTCTCAATAATTATGGAAGAAGATGATTAATGTGGGCTACTTAACGACCTACCAACATTATTCATACTGATTTGTGAGTAGCAGCTTAAATCCCGCTGTGAGCACATATTTGTTGCTCTACTGAACTTACATCACTGCCAAATGCCATTGGATCAGTTGATAGATCGGGTTTCTTTGAAATGGTATGAGTGCTACAGCCTGATTTGCTCAACTTGATCAATCTGAAATAATTAATGTTTGTACTTAGCGAGCAAAGCTAAACGTTTAAGTACAGTACATAGCAGAGATAGTCAAGACTTACTCCTTGTTCTTGTTTAGTTGTCTAAAACGGACAGATTTAAGTGAGTTGACCAATCAGTTCGAAAAACAATTCATATTCAAGATAGTCTGAATACTCGTATCCGGCTTACTTACACTATGTGTATATGGAGACAAGATCTGCATTAACATATTGTTTGACAATTTGGATATCCACTATTCATATTATTCAATATCTTAAGGATGTTACCTATTATATTCCGAGATTGGTTGGGGAAGCTAAAGCACAGTCACTATTCAAAATAACTTTTACTTTATGTTTAACAAGACTATAAATACATATTACAGAACAGTTCAATTAATATTATTTTATTCTTGGCTAATATTGATAAAAGCGTTATCTTTTAAGTTCTATACTACAAATTGCAGACAATTTTCTTATAACGATTTTCGTAAAGTAAACTGGAAAATTGATTTCCTCTTGTGCAACATTTGTCGGCCATTTAACTGTTGACTGCTGGCCCTTATCAAAACACAACCTAGGCCAATTATCAAATTATGGCATTTTCAGCTTTCCAGCAATTATAGCCGTAATTTTGTGAGACTCACAGTAATTCGGCAGTCGCGACTAATCGACAAATCCATCAGCCGAGGTACAGACACTTTATCGCCAGCTTTCATTAATACATTTTCACTTTCAAAGCTTCGCAGGGAAAAAAAGTGCAAGCCAATGGACCCATTAAGTCAATGCCCACTGCAATTCTAGAGAAGATTTAAAGGCAGACCTTCCCCTCTTTCCCAATTCCTTTGTCGCATTGCATAAGCACCACACAGCTTATCAGGTTTCCATTGAGTCAGAGAGATACACAAAAACAGACAATGATAATGGCTGTGCTGATTTGACTGATTTGGTCGATGACACCCAAGCCATTGTCCAAGTCATTCGACTGAGTTGCTCTTTTGAATCGCGTGGTGCTTAAATTTTATTTGATGGCTTTCTTTATTAACCGATCAGTTGTCTGAAAAGCTTCGATGAGTCTTAAATCTATTTATCTATGTGAAATTACAAAAGAAAACATTTTCACCTGTTTGTCAAGCACTATCACATAAATTATCCCAAGGTTGATTTAATTACTTAGCCCAGGTCTTTGACAAGAAAATAAATGAAAGGAAAACATGCATTGAACATGTCAAAACTGTTTCCAACTTAATGTCTGAATGGTTGTTTGGTACATATGACCAATAAAAGTCAAGGCTGCCAACCTTCAAAACTTTGAAGCAGCAACGCCAGTTCCGCTTTTCACCTATATTTTTGGAATTTTAATCCTAAAACTTGACCGAACTTCCCCTTTAACTTCCATCGGATATTTCACCCAATTTTCCTTCGGCTTACTTTTCAATATATTGCTCGAATCTGCTATTACAGGTGCTTTTATTAAAGAAAATATGCAAGAAAGGGCAAAAAGCCGTTCAACACAAATGTCGAGAAATCTTAAGGAAATCTAAGAAATTTAATAAGAAAAATAGGTAACACACAATAAATTTGGATTGTAGAATACTGTTCTCTCGTAAATCCATGAAAACAAACTGCAAAAACGAATCAAAACTTCATATCATGTTCGGATAACTAGCACATACAGATCATAATAAGATAAATCCCTACAAAGTATTTTCATTAGTTCATATGTAAGTAAATCAGAAAAATATATATTTTAAATAACCTTGAAACTTGCTGAGGGTCTACAAATTAGCCTTTTGACCTTTCGCCAAGCACACCATCTTATTTTTTAAAATTTTATGGCCCACATATAAGCCTGGTTTTCATCACATTCTTAACTATATTGACCTCGCTGAGACGTGACGGCGTTACAATTAATTTTTGTGCCGCAGAAATTAAAGTATCTTTTTGCTAGCCGCACCTCTAAATGTGTCATGAAATGGGCTCCACATTTAGATAAGAAAAAAATGATTTAGCACCAGTTGTTGTACAGTTTCAGATGGTTGTTTCAGATTAAAATAACTAAAATGTTTTTATACTGCTTATGCACGAATATAAAGTATTCAATATTATTTGACAGGATGATCTCTCTGTATTGTGTGAAATATACAAACTTCTATATAAATTTAATGAATAGTTAGAAATTGATGTAAAATTAAAGTAATTAAATAAATAAAGTAATAACTGAGAAGAGTTATTGAATAAGTTTCAAAAATATGGATGTAGACTCATTGTTAATTTCCACAGCTGTAAGTCAGGTAAGTCCTAATAGTCAAGTAATATTTGCACAAGAGATTACCAAAAGAGTGCGCAAACTCACAATCCAAAGCTAAGCAAAACAGAAATCAAAACATCATGAAAGAAAAGAAATAAACAAAAAAATAAAATACTAAATGCTGTACAAATAGCAACAACAAAATGCTTGAGGGAGAAAGACTTTCACCTTGCTACAAATGATCACCATACACACAAAAAAACAAAAAAGTCAACCAGAGGCTGCAGAAGCGACGGCCTTCGAGATGCTATGGACCCGAATCAAATCGAATCGAATCGAATCAACCCGACCTGGCCTGGTCTGCCCTGGCAACAAGTGTTATGAAGAAGCTACAGTGAATATCTCGATGAAGCTATGGCTGTAGCTGAAACTGGAGATACAACTTGCGTCAATAAACCTTTGACTCAATGACGCTTACACGGGGCTGCTTATCATTTGAAGCTCTCAATGGGAATTTTGTATTTTCGTTTCGTTATTTCGTTGTGGATCATGATCGTGAGGAAGCAACTTTAACTTTTACTTTTCATTCAAGAATGGACTTTACAACACATTTGGGATTAAGTCATCTACCACTTGTTTGAATGGGTTCCTATTTCGAAGTACTTAGAATTCACTCAACACTTTCTCGCCGCCTGATGATAGCCCCCACGCAACTGCCAATCATTTGAACTTGTCAAGTGCTTCACAAGAAAAGTGAAAAGAAAAGTATTTTGGAGAATTGAAGAAATAAATTTAAAGACAGTTGCGCCAAACCTAAAAATCAAACTATCAGCCATTAATAAAGTAAACATTTAAATTAAATTATCTTCGCAACAAAAAACGAAAAAAATAAATTAAAGCTTAACGAAATAGTCAACAAATTTGAAGAGTCGGACATTACATAATTCCTGCAACTTTATTACAAAAAGTTAGTAACAAAAACTTAAATTATCAATTTTATACCCTGAGGCATTATCGATTGGTGTCAAATGCTGCCATCATTAATAAAAACTCACCGCTGAAATAAATATCGACAGTTTATGTTGAAGATCGACAGATATATTGTCAATTATTTAGATAGATTTCCAAAGATAACATAGGAGCGACACATACCAGACTACTAGATATTCTGGAAATGGATCATCAGGTTACATTAAATGTATGGGTTAAATCTCTTGTAAATATGTACATGTAAGCAGCACTCTTAATTTCTAGAGCCTAAAAGTATGAAGTACTTTATTTATAATCAGTAACAATTTGCTTAACCCTTAAGTTGTTCCAAGTTGAGACACTCTATTAGGTGTGCTCAATCTGTAGAGATGTTGTTAACAAACAAATTCATGCTAAAAGTGGCCATAAATTCAACTGGATTTCAAACTTGCATAACTCTGTCAAATCTAACCCGGTTCTACATTTAAAAATAGTTAATAATAGTTTCAAAAATCGGTTTGTTCGATTTTGTTAAAACTTTAGCACTTTTTTTCGAAATCTGAAAATGAGTTGCTTTTAATTTATTCCAAACTATTTATTTGTCAAGTCTTTTATAATGTTCATAAAATCAATGAAAATGTATTTTATGCATTTTTAACGCATTTAAAAAATAAATAATCCTAATTCGATAAATTGTATAAAGTTTTTCAACATTTGAAGGCATTGATTGCTTGATTCAAGGAACTCTAAAACTTTGATGGACGTTGCTTTGTGTTGCATATCATATCTATATCTTAAAGAACTGGAAAATAAACCAACAAAATATTCTTTGCATCCTTGCTGCTAAAGTGTTTTCAAAATTCCTTCTTATGTCTTCTTATATATCCATAATTTATTGATTCTTTTGAATGCCTGCAAAGTATTAAAACAACTTAAAAAATTGAATACATAATTTTTTAATTTATTTTTCAATTATTGTAATTGTGTTGATTACATGTCGGTAATATGATTCATTAATTAAAAATTGATATATTTTTGTAATTAAATGTATATTTTGCTTTTTGATTTTGTTCTTAATTTAATACTAAACTTTAAATTCGAATCAAGTGTTTTGTGTTTTCTTATTTTGTTTTTATATTTAAGTTGTGTAATCAAATAAAAAGGCATAATACATAAATGGAAATAACATAGTATTTGTAGTAGTTAGGATCGGCAGAGAAATACATAATATAAATAATACATAAAATAGGCGGATTAACTTGTAAATATTCTAATGTGATATATGTTGTATATATATCTATGTATTTCTAATCGTTTACATTATCAAAGTCATGAGCAAAAGTTGCATTTGTTTACAGTGATATCTAAAATACATTACAAAGTTTGTTCAACGACAGTCTAGGTTCAGATACAGAGATGAAGAGTGTGCGAAGGGTCAGGGAAGAAGAGCACACTCTGTCAACGCATTTTATTCAACTGTGTCTGTGTTGGTGTATTTCTTATTTGATTACAATAAAATTTCAATAATTTGTTATTTTTTTGCTTCGACTAATACGATATACATAGAATTAGTTAAAGTTCCATCTTATATATTGGCCATAATGTTTGTTGTTGCACAAAAGTTTATATAACTAGGCATAATTACGTAATATAGTTCATTAAATATGTATGCTCATTAGATTATGACATGTTTGATGAGTGTTTTGTTGGGGTCATTTCCATAATTCTCCCATTGATGAGTCCTATGTAGGCTAGAATGTTTCAAATCGCTAGAATAGAGCAGATACATTTCATTGATATACATATTTGTGTAGATAGATAAGTTGGTGGGCCTATGAATATGTCCTCAACTGTAGAGTGACGCGATATTTGATGATTAGTGTTGTATATTTTGATCATATTTGAGCTTTATATGAAACATTCGAACCTATACCAAAACTTCAATATTGTATTTTAATGTAGATACACTTTGCATATGTAACTAATAACAGCCTTGATACTGTTGCAAAAGACATGGAAGCTGTATGAAATTGTTACAGATTTGAGTCGATACAATCGTATATCGTATAATAATTCCTACATTTAGTACTAAAATCTATTTAATGTATTATATAACTATGTTATGTTGTTGTTCCTTTGAGCTGGTTAGGGGTGGGGAGTACATGCGGTTCAAAACTAAGACGAAAAGAGGGAGACCGTGCAAGAGAAGAGTAATTTGAAAGGAAAAAGATGTTTTTGGGAATACTTGTGGGAGAAATACAAAAATATATTCAGCTATGGCAGTAGCAAGAAATCAGAGAAAAACTGAGAATACTGCAAAATGTTGCAAGTGTGTCTGTGTCAAATGTGTTAATAGAGCACATACACAACTACATATATATAATCTGTTTATATATATATCATTCTAAATAAATATTTTTCGTGGTTTCGAAATGAGGCTGGAAAGTTACGATTACAAACAGCATTGCGCTCACTTTCAGAGTCGGGATCCAAATACATACACTTATAATTCTACACATACATATCCTATATAACAATTACAGTTAGAACTAGGCGGGGCCAGAGGTCTTTGCCTCGTCCATCTCCTCCTCCCTCAGGGCAGCGCATTGCTGTGGACGCCACTTCTAGCTCCAGAAGTCCATCATATTTACCAATTTGCACTTCTTGAGCTCGAGCTTTGTTGGCCGGGCTCGAAGTCAAGCCCGTCCAAAGATGGCCCGATCCGAAACATCACCAGTGGACTGTGAGTGTGACATTGCCACATTTGTGGCTCCGCCACCACCCACCTGTGTCTGTCCAACGCCATGATGATGATGATGATGATGTGTGGCAGTCGCAATAGTTGCCGTTGATGCATTATGATGTGTTATATTGTGATGATTATGCGCCAGTGTGGAGCTGCCATACTTGCTGCTGGCTGTGTTTACACCATTACCACCAGTTAGATGCTTCCTGGTGGCCGCCGATGACACATGTTGTGTGCTGCCCTTTCCCACGCCACCATAGATGCGATGCAGTGAATACTGCTGCACCGATTCCAGATCCGAGACGCTCGACGTGATCTTTGAGCGAACCGCAACCTTTTGCATGCTATTGTATTTGTCGCTGGCGCTGAGCTTTATGTCGGGCAGGTGTCCATTGGACTGGGCATGGCTGTGGCTTTGGCTCTGATTCAGATTCTGGCTTTGTGGCTGGCGAGAACTGGAGCTGGGCTTTGTAGTGATGGCCGCATTGCTAACCGCTGTGGTGCTCGTTATGGATGCCACCACTGGACCCCCGCTGCCGGGTGAGATCTCTGCAAAATTGTAGCAGGATGACTTCTGTGAGACACTGTTGAGACCTGAACTGGACGAGCTCGTTGACATGCGGCAGCTGCGATGGCGACTTGATGTGGATGGCTGCAGGAACTCATGATGGGCCGCTTCGTCGGGTGTCATACGCTCCGCAGGATCCCATTCCAAGCAGCGCTGCAAAAAGTCTATAAAATAACGATCCTGGCAATGCAGAATCTGTGATAGTGACTTGCTGCCCGGCGCTCTCTTGCGACCCTTCGTATTGGTTATACAACGTGGTGCATCCCGCGAATCAAAGAACAAACGACGACGTCTCGCCACAGAGATTAGCACCTTTGGTGGCAATCCAAGCACCTCCATAATGCAGGCCAATTGCTCCACCTCATTCTCGCCCGGAAACAGTGGAAATCCTGTGTACAACTCGGCCAATATGCAGCCTGTAAATAGTCAAATTATAGCATCATTAATATTGATTTCACTTTTATTTTTATTGCCATTTTGCTGCAGTCACTCTGAGTGTCTGACAAGCGCATTGACCTTGACTCTTTGGCAAGCAGGACGACACGTGCCTGAGCTTGACCATAGGCCACAGCTCAACCAGTCGCAGTTAGTCCTTCGGGGATTATTTATTTACTGCTGCTATTTTATAAATCGTTTGAATGGTCTTTGGGTTCAAAAGTTCATTGCAATATTGATTGGTCTTGCTGACTATAAAATGCGGTAAGCAAGTAACGCCAGGGATTCCTTTAATTTATCTTAGTTAGAATAGTTATTTAAGCCTTGCCTTAAATGTGGTAATCAACCGTAAAGTACATTTAACTATAATCTACACAAATTGTACCATTAAACCTTGAACGACATTTAATTATTTTGTTGGTGACTTGTACCTATCCAATAAATCTTATTAGCTACAAAGTAACAAATCTTAAAAAGGTACTTGATTAGTTTTCTTTTGCACTGAAATCAGTTACAAGCTTGAGTCAAACCCATTTGCTTGTACTTCAACTAATTCCCATTACTTCCATATCAGTTGACTGCACTACACAATTTCCGAGACTCATTATCCATCTATTCACATACATATTTAGCTGCCAAATGGCAATGTTCAATCACTCCACCCAATTTGGTATGGAAGGTTTTACTTGAGGCAATGCAGAGCCCAGCCGAGTGTAAAAACACGCACTATGCCAATTAACAGCAACAGGCGGCAATGAACAAGGACCTGGGGCCAGGACTCGAAGTAACTGGGAGCAACCAGATAGCATGAGGTTTAGAATTAAGGCGACGGCAGTTGTTTGAGGGTTAGTTGGACACTCAACAAGTGCCGCCCACTTAAAGTTTATGTATACAATAATATTGCTCGAACCGTTATGCTTACGGCTCCTTCTCCACTTCTTTTGTCCCGTTCATATCCTTTTAGCGGCCATTTCCGACGACGACCACGTCCGGTCAGCAGAAAATATCGTGGAGCTCTACTCGACACAAAAGACTCATTAAATGTGCACACCCTACGTAAACTGCTGTTATTGTATTTCCCCTGTATGTGTGTGTGTGTGAGTCTAATAAAAGCTGTCCGAGTTTATTTTTAGCCACTGTCTTGGCTCTTTTACAAGTGAAAGCTCATGTGGGCGCTTACTTATATGAGTTACAGTTAACAGCGCCGCACACTTGGAAAATGGGTTACGTGTTGCATAGTGTAAAACTCATAACAAACATCTAGTTTCTACCTTTAATGTACTACATACTTGTAATGGATAGTTTATAGCGACTGCAGAAAGGAAAAGAGGAGGATAAAATTTCAATTATGTAAAGTAAACATTATAGAATTGACAAAAGAAACTATTTGACATTTTTTAAAAATGTTGACACTTGAGAGTAGCAAGATTTTCAATATGGATTTACTTTCCATTACAAAAGTAATTAAACTTAGGCCCGATTTCTCAACACGAAAGATTATGAAAGATAAAAGGCAATATCTTATATTCTTGTTACAATTTAGTTTCATTGTCTAGTCTAAAGTTGATTTCCCTTGTATGATTAGTTGATTTGGGCTTGGCATTACCTGGTAAAGCCATTTCGCTATATTTTCATGGATTTCAAGAATAAAGGATTGTCACTTGACATTTTAAGCAGCCTGTCAACTATTTAAGAAAAGTTGGTCAATATGATATTTATATTCTAATATATGTACTTTTAAATACTTGTGTATGTTTAAGGTACCTATTTCTTTAAGTTTTTTATTTACTTCTTAGCAGTTTTTCTCTTAAGTTAGAAAAGACGTTTTGAGTAATGTCTGTCAAAAAGTTAGCATCGTTTGAATAACCATTTAACACACACAAGTTTCTACGAAAGTTGCGTTAGATATTTTAAATGTCAGCCACATGAAATCATCCATTCGTCTTTACTGGTATGTATTCGTGCAAATGAAAGCCGCATTCAAAGTGGCTGTAAAACTGAATATAAAATATTTAAATGCTACACGTACATATAGGGATGTACACTGTACAGGGCTACACCTACACAGTCCTACACACACACCTACAGTGTAGGTGGTGGTGGTAGTTATTTATAGGTGTAACGAATGTGTGTATGCCATTCACAGGGCTATAAATTTGCTTGCCAATGCAGGACAACCATTTAAAAATTCATTTTCATTGCATCGAGGTCAAATGGCGCTCGCGAGAGACTCACATAGATATTGCAAAATGTTTTTTAATTAAAATCAACCAGTTGACTACATTGGACTCACCCAAGCTCCACATGTCAATGGCAGTGCCATATTGCAGGCCCAGTATCACCTCTGGGGACCGATAGAACCTCGACTGAATGTATGTATAGATTTTCCTATCTACATAACACGAGCTGCCAAAATCGATGACTTTAATGGAGCTACTGCCGCGCTGTTTAAGCAAAATGTTTTCCTAAAAAAAAAAACAATAAGATGTATTATTAAAATATTAGACTTCTAAATCTGTTTTCAATTCCACTTTTGTGCCAATTTTGTCAAATCATACTTCTTGCAGTTGTAAGTTGGATATCGAAGCAGAGATCATGGATAACTGTTTTGAATTCACAATAATCTCAAGTCACTCCACAATCAAAATGGTATGATTGAAATTGAAACAGGCTGAAAACAAATTTTGACGAATTATATAACTTACCGGCTTGAGATCACAGTGTATGATATTTTCTTTGTAGAGCAAACGCAGGCATTTAACAATGGAATTGCAGAAGCGTCGTATAAGACTCATGCTGAAACCATTGTAATTATTCTTCTTTATCAGCTCGTAGAGATTAAGACTGCAAATAGATATATAGAACAAGTAAGATTCGATTAGAGCTATAGATATTCAGAACATGACTCAGAGCAACCCCATCAAAATTGTTTACAAAACAAGTGACTCTCACGAAAAGAGCAGAAGGGTTGATCAGTGAGAGGGAGAGTGACAGAAAGGGGGTCGAAATAACAGTGTAGTCGAGTCGACGCTGCAAAATGCCGGTCGCTTTAAGCCCACATCGAAGCAACAACGATAAAATAGCATGTATTGAATTAATTTGCATTGCATGTCGCACAGAAATTTGGATGTATGACGATAACAGGCAACAAGCAAAACAAAAGTAGCAGGGAATTGACGATTGTGACCAAAAGCAACTGCAAAATTATATGAGAATACAGTGGTAGTATAATAAATATGAGCAGGATGTAGAAACATCTCGAAAGAGACGCGATTCTGATGTGAAATTGGAATATGACTAATTATTATTTATTTCTAAATATTGACTTGCAGTGCAGCTTTGTATAAATGCAATTAAAGCTTTTCTTATGTTGACCGTACCACAAAATTAAACTTTTGACACACTGTGCCTCAGTGCCTCTCACATATTGCCATCCTTTTTCATCCTCTTTTTTGACAACCCGTTTGCTATTTTTGTTTACAATTCTCTGAATTCATACGTTCTGAACTCGCTGTTTGTGCGATTGTTACCGATTAATTAACTGATAACGAAGGAAGCTTTTTTACTTTGTATTATTATTTTTACCAATGTCAATGCAACCACTAAAACATTATTTACGTTTTGTGGGAGTAACTGTAGTTGGGTCAACAAAATTTCCATCATGTTTTGGCAATGGCTTGATGACTGTCAGTTTCGGATTTTGCGTTGCGCTTGATGAGTTTTTGTCAGTCAGAACATCATCACATCCCTCTCATATTCTTTCTATCATTATTGACATACAGCTCTACTCATATATCATCTGATACTATGCTTACGGCCATGTCAATTTATTAAACTTGCTGACCAAACATGCACATGGTTTTTGCTTTCATTTCCGTTTCCGTTCCACTTTATCCCTCCTACATTTGACTGTATTTTATCGTCTTTGGATGCTATCAATAACTTCATCAGCAGCTCGCAAGTCGAGCTAAGATGAGCTCCTTTGACATGCATTTAATAGATGCTCTGACCCAAATACTAACCAGAAAATGCTGAATGTAATAACTGGCAATAACATGAAAGAAGAGGACAGACAAGATGAGACTCTTATACTGCTTTCTGCTTGAGCTATGATAAACTTTCAGAAAGCTTAATGAAAGAAGCCATCAAATAAGTTATATAAATTTATTTCTAGCCAAGTAAAACACCAAAATCTTGAATGATAGAATGGCAGAATCATATGATTCTATAAATTCCAGGAGGTCTCTGGATTGACGAAATACGTTTGGTATCCTTAGATTTCTAATCTCTCAGTCAATTTGTGAATAAATGCTTTAATATGTTTAGAACCGGTTTAATTTCAGATTGCTTGACAAAACTTATGCACATTTCATTCACTAGATTAAATTCCATTTAAATACTCATTGTGAAGACATCGTTGTCACCTCCTCTCCTAAAGTTGACAATTATTTTATGTCATGTCAAACATTATCTTGTTGTCAAGTAATACAATTAAGAATCGTGTCTTATGGTGCCAAGCAATTTAACTAAACCTCCTTCACACACACATAATCACCCAGACTCTAAAAGGGTGAGTTCTTGTACTCGGCATCATTTGAGGAGCTTTTAAGGGGCCTGAAATCGCATTAGACTTATTGGGTTAAGCTGGCGTCGTTCTGAGACCTTGACTCTAATCAAAATAATAGAGGACTGTCAGAACATAAGAAGCGTATATATATATAAGAGTGAGTCAACCGCAAAGGTCACGCGGCTTGCGAATTGGAAAAGTTTTTAGACGGCAAACTGTTTGTAGTTAAAGTGCCGCTTGCCTTTAAAGACAAATTCATGGGATTTTTTATATGTATTGATTTTGCAGCTAAAAGCCGGTGACTGCATCTATAACAAACCAATAAGAAAATCATCAAAATGTCATAATTTCAATCGGGCAAATCGAGGAAGCCAACCAACTGGGGCCCATCGGTTGATACCTGACTGCTCCTTACAGGTATTGTGTCAAAATGGCATATTATAACTGCATTATGACATGCCAAATGCCTTACAACGATGACACTGGTAATGCCAAATAAAGAGACAGGGACAAATAGTCCATGAACTTGAAAACTGTTGTTTATAGCATTTTGCTTTTCGGCTTTTCCTTTTGCTTTCTACACGTGTCTCTCACCTCAAGTCTCACCGTTGCCTCATAGCCTGTGTGCCAAATTCCTTTCGGTAATTTGATTGATTTGCCAGCTGTGTGAGGCAACCAAACAGTCATTCAGGAAGCCAGACAACGAGGCAGGCAGGAAACATGCAACTGTAACGAGCCACTAATGCTCGCATTTAGCGCGCTAAAAATATATACCAATATGCTAACAAAATTATTATCTAAACAATGAACAGTTCGTAGCAGGTAACGTCATTTAAGGATTCTCATTTTGTTGAATAGTACATAAAACACTTTTCATTGCTTCAATTCGTTCGATAGCAAGTTCCAAATGGGTGTCGAAAAAGTTTGCTTTACTTTATTTTGTTTTCGACGAGAAGTTGGTTTTTCAGAGAGAAAGTGAAGAGTAAACAGTTTAATTATAGTTAATGTGTATTAAAATTAGTTGTTAATAAATGCAGAGCTCGCGACTTGACTAATAACGTTAAGAGTCTGAGGAGAGTATAAGGAGACCTTTTTCAAGTGGCAATCTTGAATTCTGGTTAATTCTCCAAATGAGATGGTGAGGTTTTCTTAAATTTCTATTAATAATACAGCTTGTAAATAAGCTCATTAAGATATTGCAGAGAATGGCAGCAACCTCCAAAGACCGACTGTGTGTGTGTGTGTGTGTGTGTGTGTGTGTGTGTGTGTGTGTACGAGGTTTACAAATTAATGAAGCTGTCCCTGACAACCTTGATTTGCTTTGGTTAGGCCAACGGATGTCCCATTGGCTCAAGGCCAAATCCCTTTACAGTTATATACTATATTCTATTTGCAATTAGCTTGTTGTGTGCTGTGTGGCATTTTAATTAGTGATTGTTTGTCTATGTCCTCATGACTCTAACATATAATATATATGCAAAATGGTATAAATATTTCAAGAATCGTCAAATAAAACCCATGAGAAATACTTTTTGACCTTGGCTATTAGAATTTATGCTTCACTTTGTAAGCTGGGATCTGCTTATATCCATCTTAATGCCTGGCAAATGTCAATTAGCAGTAATTACTGTGCCACGACACGACATAATAATAACCTACATCAACAACACCAACTACAACAAACAGCAAACAACAAACAACAGCTGTCAACAGGGGTGTTGTTTACGCAATGCCAACCACGCCTCACCTAACCTCGCCTTGACTTGCCTCTTAGCAGGACTTAGTGCGTCTGTCTTGGTAACTCAATCCCCAGTTGATTCCATCTAATTGCAATCTACACGCTAAGTGCAAAAATTAATTTGAAACTAAAAAAAAAAAATACCAAGCACGGTATTCTGCTCATTTGCATGGTTATCAAGCATAGAGGAGGAGCTGGCAAAATATGTATACGCCCCATGCACGCTGCGCTTTTAATTAAAAATCTCCGACTATCCCCAGACTTTGCTTCTGTTCACAATTGTCTATTGGAGGCTGTTCATGTCAGCCAACATATAGTATTATATATTATAGTGGACAATTAGGTGGTTGTCAGACCACATATATCTTACTCATACATGCGTACATTCAGAGAAACTGTATAAAAATAAAAGGATTCGTTAAGGGACATTTGGTTGTAAGTAGAAAGGAAATTTAAAGTTTTTAATTTAGAAAATTATCTAAATATTTAAGATGCGCTAGAAAATTATTTTTAATTTTATTCAATATTAAAGGGATCTCAGAAGATAAAACTAAATTGCCTAAAGCTTTCTCACAGATAGATAAGGATTAAGTTTGCTTTTAAGTAATTGTAAGTTAATTAACTTGTCTTAAAGTTCAGTCAGATAAGTAGCCATTTAAAGCTTAGTCCAGCATCCACAGAATAAGCCCCATTTAAATATCTATAATACAAGGATAAACTGAGATTAACTGTTATTAACTGATTAATTGCTTGTTCAGTAATTACTAAACTTATCGTTATACAACTGAATCCATCTATTCTATTCAAATCTAATGTCCCTGTACGAGTATTTCTTTCAACATTAAAATCGACAGCACAAATTGATAAAGCCTTGATTATTTCATCATGAGCTCAGCAAATTGAAATAAATTCAACACTAAGATACAAATTCTTGACACATTGCCCGCATGACCACAACATCTGCAAACAAGGGAAGGAGGAAGGAGCTAAGGAGGACCCCATCCAACAGTATTGAGGCAAATTTACGACCATGACACCCACACCCAATGCACACATACAGAGAAGCTTGGCCATGACAACATTATTTTGGCAACGTCATCTACACAATATGCTCCATAGTTATGGCACTCAGTGTGACCATATCTTATGGCATTTGATGGCTGTCGACTGTCTTTGCCAGTTTCCAGTTTGGCAGCTCATTTTATCGCTGTCGTTGTAAATTACGTGGCCCATAACATTTTTCCCTGAGAGTTATGGGCCAGCGGACTTGTGTGTAACAGGACAACTAACGTCATGTTGCAGGTGACTTCAAATGGGAAACATTATCCATGTATTTATAAGTATGTTGGTTGGGCAAATTGAGTTCACGTGCCGACTGTGTGACAAATCCTCTATCCAAAATTAAGTGCTTGAAATGTGGGTTACTGGGCGAAAACTCACCTCGTACCCTGATTAAGTTAAAGTGTCACATTAAAGCTATGGATCAAGTTTCATATTTGTTAAAGGTTCGTAGGGCCCATACTATTTCTATTTTTACTTTGGAAATTTGCACAGTTTTTGGTAGTTTTCCGCAATATGCTAATTAGCTAATCAGCTTGTGGTTCCCTTTTCATGTTTTGGATGAGCTTGGAAACACTCACAGCACCAAAAGAGCTGCCAATTAGAGATGTTTAAGTGCTAAGTGCACACGTTCTATAATTAAGTATAAAGGCCACAAAAAGGGCAAATGGATTTTGAAGCTTAAATAGAAAATTCAGTCGAAAGTTGAGCTGGTTTTCATTAAAATGGAAGCTGTGAGTTTGTAATTTAGAGAATAGCACAGAGTGTGTAAAAAACATTATTCTAATTTGAAATACACTCTAAAATAATACATATACAGAGATGCATCGTTAATAAAGTTTAAAATGAATATCTACTTTTTTTAACGACATGTCCTTGTTGGTTAAGAAGGATTATGATGACAACTAATTATCGTACAACCAAATTTTATGTTGTTAATTTCGTATCAATATAAACTAATTTAGATTTCATCTGTAAAACTTGATCTGCATTTTAATCCATCATTAATCCTGTGAACTGAAAACCCAATTTGTAGTTGTTGCCCGAATGGAAATTAGCATGTAAAATTGAATTGCGTGCCAGCAAATTGAATTACATAAACTTGGCCACACAATTTGTTTACTCGTTCAAAACAAACTTTAAACTTGCCACGGGGATGTTAATGCCAAACACCATACCCAACATTTCCAGATACACCTTACCTTCCTTCCTTTACATTACGGTTTCGTCTTAGTTCCATGGTCATTGCAAAAACTTTGCCCATTGGTGAAACTTGGAGAAAAGAAACAAGACGCAAAGTGCGCACTCGAGTAGCGATTTTGCGGCTAATTAGCCCAAAAGGAATTAATTAATTAAGTTTGTGATTTTGTTATTTTCTTTTTTTTACTTCTGTTGTTTGCATGGCAAACAATTTAAGTTTGTCGCCATATCGATTTGCATACAATGAAGGGAAATGGAAACAATTCTGTTCTTCTTAATAGTTAGCGTGCCGTTAACCCATTTAAATTTAGAAACCTGAAATCTCTGCTCAAAAATGGCGACTTAAGCTGAGGTTAGTACAAACTCGACAATTTGTAGGTCCCCAATTAAGACAAATTAGTTACTCCCTGTCGGAAATGTCAAAGAGTACTGATACAGACCAGGCCAACAAAGAGGCATAACGGAAGCAAGTCAAGTCAATGGTTAAACCATGACCTTCAGCATTTTTGAAAACTTTTTCTTACATTTACCTGTAATTTTTGCCCATATTCCTTTGGTCTTTCCGCATCGCGTGTTCCTAGCCATATTTGTCTAAACTTTGACATATGCAGGCAAGAGCAGAGGGTGGAGAGAAGAGAGAAGAGAAGAGAAATGACGGGTATGCCCGCCTATAAAATCAACACCTGATAGGGGCGTTGGCTGTCTATCAATTAAATTGCTTTACTATCGCATCGAAAACCAACACAACAGGTAAATATAGACACATCACACACACACACACATCATATGTGCTGCGCCTGCACGCATGCAATGCATTCCACTAAACCACTTCACATGCACCTGAAAGTAGGCTACACAATATTTAAATTGAAATTGATAGTCAAGCGGCGTCTGTGGTTTTGTTGCTCGTATGCTTCCTGCGCCGTCTATCATGTTGTGTGTTGTGTGTTGTAGGTGCCTGTTGTGTGTTTACTATTAATAGACTGGCATGGAAGGAAATTAAATAGATATTTATTTGTTTACTGCACTCAAGTGGCATTTTAAACGATAATATCGAAACGCTTGACGTAAATCAGGCTCAAACTTTAAAGGGCTTAAAACTATATGCATAAAAGTTGCATTTTTATAAGCAATATAAAAACATTACGAATAAAAGCCAAAGCCAGGAGATCGATCAAACAATTAAAAAATGTAACTATTACTTGTTGTCAGCCTATGAGCATATTTAATTATTTTTAATTAAACATAAAGATCATTATAATGTTTATGTAAGAGGAATAATTCGTAATTTTATGGTGAACAATATGCAAATCTAAGAATACACTTCATCTGGGGGGGAATTTATAAGGTTTCAATCATACACAACTATTATAAAACAGTTAAAAACAGTTGTTAAAGAATTACGATAACCACTTGATGTTTAACGATTCTCATGTGAAGACCAAACTATATTTACTATATTTACTATGCCATTAAAGCAAAATCAAAAGGCAAAGACAACAGCAACAAATATCATATGTCACGAGCTTATAATATGTATTTATAATAGGGGTTGTTGCCTTGGAAGGGGAAAGCAAAGGAAAGAAGAGTACGTCTATTTTTAACCAAATATACACGCTTCGAGGGAGGGTTGTGGGTGTTGTCAAGGTAAAAGCGCAACAGAGGATCAACGTAATGCGTGCTAGGCACTTGTGAGGGCAGAAATACGAAATGATTACGATTGTCTTTTAATGGGGATAATACACGCAAGGATAAAACTTGCGAATAAATTTAATTGGCAGAATGTTAATAGAAATGCGAGTGATACGCGTTTTTAATTGAGGAGTCAAGCAGCCACAGTTGGGCCGTGACAGCCACTCGGTTTGACATTGACGTCACAGCATGTTAACTCAATAGAATGAATATATTTATATATATATATATATATATATATATATATGAGAGAGAGAGAGAGAAACAAATTCTTACCTCATTAGCTCGAATGTAATGCACAAATGTCTACGGAAATATGTATAGTCCAGCATGTGAATAACATTATGAGATCCATCCGCATCCTTTTCCCGCAGCTCATCAAGTATATTGAGCTCAACGACAGCCTGATTAAGAAAACGCTTCTTATTCCTTATGATTTTTATGGCCACATGAGTATTGGTCTTGTGATCTAAGGCTCTGATCACCTGACCAAAGCTGCCCTTGCCAATCACTTCCAATATCTCATAGCGAAACGCTATATGGTCATGTTCAATCTGCCAACAAGGTATACATTATTTAAAATTATCTTTATTTCAAAGGCTTATTCGAAAATTCGCTTTCAAATCAATTTGAAATAGAAATTTGGAATACGTCTTCGCTTTGTATAGAACTCGACATACGATTTTATAGTTGCCATTATCATCGTCATATCCCATATTTGTGGTATTGGCTGTGGGGGCGGGCTTATTGTAGTTTTTGCTGGCATGATGACCAAAGTACCAGACCTCCTTGTAAACCTTTAGCTCTTCAAATTCCAGATCGGTCAGGTAGTTGCGATATTTCTTAACCAATTCTGTGAAGACAAAGAAGCGTTAATAAGGCTGATGTCGAAAAGGAAACCTACAGATTTATTACAAAATATACCGCACTTAAATCGCATTAGGTGAGCTAACTATATCTTTGCATATTTAAAGTAAAAGTATACCATAGTAGTACTAGTCCTATTCCTAAAATTTAATTATTTCTGTTTACCTCCTATTCTCTTCTATTTTAAACTCTTCGTTGAAAACTCTTTATCGTCCTTAAAATCTCTTTTTACTATTTAATGCACCTTACTTATAGTTACTATCAGGTGTGCTCAACTATTCTGTAACACAAATGTTCGATGGTCTTAAAATCATGCAACCAATGCTTTTAAATATCAAAACAAATTGTTCACAGACATTATTATTCAGTTTAAAATTGATTAAAATAAAATAAATAATGTTTTTTTCTCTGCAACGAAATACATTTTTAATAATTTCGTTAATTTTAAAATTCAAGCAATGTGGAGCACACATGTATGTATATTAGATTTTATTGTAACATTCCTTTTTATGCCCACCAAGGGCCATTATATTGTAATATTTGTAGAGTTTGAAAGCCTCTCTCGGTTGAGTTCCAAAAAAAACCACAACTAATTGAAACCTAACTCATGACCTTGACCTCGATGCAATGTGTATATAAAATTAATGAATGCCAGCATCCAACTGTGGACCCAAAGCAAATCTCAGCTGGGAACTTTTCTAATTCACATTGGACGTCAACGATGCGTATTAACCCAACGCGTTAACGCACTGCAAATGTTGAAAGGGATTCTCTGCCACTCGCTTCGCTACTAACCTGATGGTGTCATGGGCGTGCTGCATTTAATTTCGACGCTTCCTGTGCTGCTCGCCGAGTTGCCGGAGCTGCCGCTGCCACTGCCACTGCTACTGTTTGATTTGGTCGAGGATCCTCGCTCATTGCCGCTACTGCTGTTTGTGGTCGAACAGGAGACCGGTGAGCCAAGATTGTTATTACTGTTGTTGTTGCTGTTGTTGCCATTGCTTGCATTGCCATTAAGTGTGCTTGTTGTCTCATTTACATGATTGCTGCTGTTGTTGTTATTGTTATTCATGTGGCTATCAAGGCGACGACTCCCATTGCACAACTGTGGCAAATCCAGCCTGGAGCTAGACAGACGCACGTCGCGTCGCAGCTTCTCGTTGTCCAGTTGTATCTGTTAAGAAGGTTAAAACAATTTATTAGAATTCGTTAATAAGTATAACAAAAATTTAAATATACGTCAGATTGTTTTCTAATTTTTTTTTTTTTTGTGTAATTAATTTAAAATCTGAACTGCAAGACAATTATTAAATTTCTTGATTACATTTGACATTTTGTTTTTTCCATTCCAGAATGGGATCTCTCTAAATTCTGCTGCATACTTTTAGGTTGCTGTCAAAAGCTACAAGTTTGTTGCATTATACGGCATACTTTGCACCAAAACTTTAATGAACATAGCTTCGTTTGTCATTTTATTAACCTAAATGAAATGGTTACTTATATGGCTTCGGATAATAAATACAAAAGATAGTTAATATCTTAGCTATCAAATGTAATAAATTAACATTATATTTAAGAAAACTTGAAGAATGGAATGGAGACTTTGTGCAGCCGAAGAGCACTTGTTGTTAGTTAAGAATTCTTAAAGCTATCTTTTGTTCGTTGTTAAAGCTATCTGTTTTTCTATTATAATATTAATTCATTTTATTACGTGTGCCTGTTTTTCTTTTAAACATGTTATTTAATCTGTAAATAAATCGTTTCCCTTTTCTGCATCTTTATCTATCTTTACATCTATTGTTAACCACTTACCGGCATTTCACATCGATCCAACATTGTGGCTCGTTATGTGTGTATGAGTGTTGAGTTCCAATGTTATCCAAAATGGCACAGTGCTGTCACCACACAGTGCTTAGTGGTTGGTTGTTCTTATGGAACCGGCCAAAAAGAATTATTATTGATAACCAGCTGCCGGGCAATATGTTTTTAGGGCGCTCAACACTTGCATTTGTATGTGTGAGTGTGCTCACTTTGTTGTTGTTGGGCAACTGCAAAGAAATAAAAAAGGGAATCGAAATATTTATACAATCACAATCACACAAGTAGAAGCACATTATTAATATAGTTAACCAAACGGACGGATGTATTTAAACCCTTGACTTTAACCCTTGACGTTTAAGGAAACGAACTGCCAAAGTGGTAACCAACCACTGCATCAACAATAAAACTAAATAATCGATGTGCATTCAAAGCACTCACCATAAATAAAAACGCTGAACCAAACGAAGTCCCCCTTCAAAAGAAAAACCCCCAAAAAACATCAACAACATGTCAAGACATAACCATAACTAACTCAAAAGCGAGAACCAAAGCAAAATGAAAGAACAACTTGAATGTCAGTCAACGGCATTTAGCAGTTTTCATTGTCAAGGCGGTGTTTGTCGGCAAATTATCAAAAGGCCAAAACTTTATTAGCATGTCTTTTAAGCGCAGGACTGCTCTATGCTATGTACCCATAGCATAAAAAGACCCTATGCTGACTCTAAATTCATGTTTCCTGCTTACTTCCTTAGACAAGCCAGTTTAGGTCCTGTACTCAACGAAAGCCGTGGTATAAACACTTGGTAACCAAAAGTCATGACCAATTATTGGCTTTTTGTGTTTGCGCTTTCTTCTTGTTAGCCCTTTCATATGCATATCGTTGCGAGGGGAAGGCAATCCTAACGATCCTAACCCTTTACTCTTGTAGGGAGAAAAACCAACCCTTTTTGGGTGCTGATGCAGTGCAAAAGTTTGCTGCGCTTGACAAGTTTCCCTATGAATAGCGACATAATGAGTAAACAGTTAAGCGAGTACACTGAGAGTCAAAGGGTATTTCAACAGTAACAGAAACATAATTGAGATTGAATATTTGGAAATTTCTTTAGGTTTCTTTTTTACATTTTGTCAAGTTGCAGATTGATATATCAATATTATTTTTTTTACAACATTTGCTAGTGACAGTTTCTTGCAGTGTAGTTAACTGGGTTTCACATTTCAAGGTGCCACTAAGCGAAACCCAGAGGAACTTGTCTACGTCTCAAGTTTAACCTATTCCTTTCTTTCCTCTATTTCTCATATTTCAGTCTCTTGACTTGGCCTGGCAAAAATTTATTGGCTTTTAAAAAGTTTTCTGTCATGAAATCATAATTTACAGCATTCGTTTTAGACACTGAGTTTTTGAATCAACTTGACAGTTGTTATGGCATCAGTGGGAGGTTGGGTTGCCTTTCTTCTTTTCCTCCTTTTTTATATTTTGCAATATATCTAAAGTTTTGTATTTTATTTTGTTGCAACGCCTTTTTTTATTCGTTTGAACTTTCTGTTGTGGCTGAAGTTTAGAGTCGACTATGAATTTTGTTTTTCAAACTCGACGTCGTCATCGTTGTCTGGTTCCACTTTGTCAGTCACAAATGCACATTCTGAGCTGGTTTATTTCAGAGCTTTTTTCGCAATAAAAATTCGTATATAGAAAGCAGAGAGCAGTTAGCGAGTTTAAAAGAGCAAGTATCATATGCTCAGGTCACTGAGTTGTTTGAATTTCACGACGTCTGTTGTAATTTGATAAACGAAAGTATTTTGAACCCATTTTGAGACACGGCTTAAAAGGCTGCCAAATATGTCCAAAAATAACTTTTGACAATCATGGGCCACATTTAAATGGCAAATCAATCAAATACGATACAAATATAAGATTTAAGAAAACAATATACAAAAGACTGAGTTCACAATTATCTACTATTTTGTGCGGTGACTTTGAGACTATACGCTTTTTGCAGTGACTTCAATTGTAAAACGGCAAACTCTTTGACTCATTTGCCATTGCTTTGACACCCACCCAATATTTATGAATGTATATAAATATAATACAATAATAAATTTATTTGACATTCTCAAGTAGAAACTATATCTGCAATTTTTATGAATGACATTGAAACTTTAATGTCAGTTTCAATGCTTTTTCATGTATTTGTTGTTATTTTACGTATCAAGCTAGCGAAGATGTGTCAGAGAAATTGTTTGACTTTATCTGGCATTGAGCTGTATGTTTTTACGTGAAACTTGATTCAGTTCAGCCTAGCCTTCTAAGAAAACCTCCATATTGACAAATGATATGGGCCTATTGGAGACAGGTGATTTCTAGTACTTGAAGTCAAGCTGTGATTTATGTTTCAAGTTACTTTTTATATATCATATTAATTTATTTTCTAACCAATTTATATTGCTTTTAATGTGCAAGATTTTTAAACATTTGTTATATATGAAACTAATTCACAGTTCTTTTTTGTTCGTATTTTAGTTTTTCCAGTTGCCAGTAACTCACCTTTTGTTGATCCGAACTGACCTCAAACATTATAACTTAATATTAAGTAATTTATTTAAATTTCTACGTCAAAAGTCGCAGACCATAAGTCAGTTAAGCGACAGTAAATTGGTCACTCAAAGCAATTGAGTTGCTTTTTTTGGAGAGAAGAAACAAGGCAAAGACAACATAAATGGCAATAAAAATATAAAGAAATTTATGTGCATAATTTGTCAATTTATGGCTGAGTTTTATTTTGACAACCGCGAGAAAATCATTTCAATCAAGTCAAAAAATCATAATAAAATTGTGCATCGGCTTTTAATGCACTTTATTTTGAATTTCCGTTAAAAAGTCCGAAAATAAATTTGTTTAACAAATGTCAATTGCTTTTTGGTTTTGTTTTGGTTTTTGTCATTTTATTTTTTCAGTCTGTCAATGATTAAACACATAACATACAAAAAAAATAACAAAATAAAACAGCGAAACGTGACATTTTGTTGTTGACTTTTGACACTTGGAATCATTTTTGGGCAGTCTGATGGAAGATTTATTAACTGCGCGTATAACTTACCGCTGACTTGGCGAATCTCAATATTATGTAAATAAAACTTTAAGACCCTGTAATCACATTTAATACGAAAGCAAACAATAGCTTTAGAGTAACATATAGAATGCTTGGTAATATATGTATATACAGGGCATATCCAAATCTATCATTGCCGTTACGAGGTTATAATTATAATTATTATAATTAATTAGTTTTATTTCCATCATTAAAAAGTGTTTTACTCAAATACCAATTTTTACTTATCTGTTAACCATTTACAAGGTATCTGCAGGTCGAGCAATGTGGCCAGAAGTGTTATCACTAGTTTTATTTTCATCAACAAAGAGAAACCTTGTTGCAAATGTCAAACTTGTCGGGGAGTGTTGCCATTTAAGTTTTCTGCTCCCAACAATTTACAGCTAGCGACAATTGGCAGATGTTTCCATTCACATTGAATGCCAAAGAACTCTTTACAACCGATTTTTTTACTTTTGGTTTTGTCTGTCAGGCGAGCTGTCCATAACTCTATCGAAATTCTGACCCATTGTTACAATTTGATTTATTAAAATGTTTTTCTTTTGATTTATTTTGGACACCTCAAGTGTCTACACGCCAAAAGTTGAATCATATGCATGCAAAGCATATTGAAAATTAAATAATTTACATTTCTTTTATTGTGTTTCGGACAACAAGCCTGTAGGATATCACGTCTAAAGTACTTTATTTTCATAATCGTATATCTATTGTTCCATTATCTTATTGAATTGCTTGAAAGCGAACCGAAAATGCCAAAATTTTGGACATATTGATGTTTTGGGGGTGAAAAAACATATTCCGATGCCTTTGATCTTTTGCGTATAAATTACTTGTAATTTGTAGAGTACTCACACTATCAAGACAGATTCTCACTTCAGTGATCACATACAACATAATATATTTAAGGTATATGTAAGGAGTCTGGTTAGCAATGTGTAATTTTGTAATAGCCGCTTCTAACAAAGCCAATTTATGACTATGATTTGCTTGTCGAATCCATTCATATACTTTCTTTGAAAACCATAATAAGCCATAATTTTATAATAAATACATTTATGCATGCAAGTCTCAAATTGGGCGGAACAACGAACGAATGCTCTCCATTAACTCAGGCCAATTCGCCATGATACTCGTATTTGGGACACGTAACCCAAATAGCTGTACTACTTACAAGTTGAATATCCTAGAACTGACCCACGACAAGGGGAAATTGTACTTAATCATATGGCACACCAGGTTAAAGCGCAGCCAAAAACATCGTTTGTCACAACAGGCTGAAAATAAGTATCGGCCCGAGTGGCCCAGAAAGACTTGCCCTGAAAAGCAACTACAAAAAAACACAGAAAATATACAAAATATTGTAAAGACCCAGCCAGCGACATGCTATAAATATTTTTTTTTTCGTTACATTTAATTTGGCACTGGCACGACACATAAGTAAGTGAAATTCATTTAGTTTTCATTATTACCTGAATTATTATATTCATTCGTATTCGTATTACTACTATTGTTATTATTATTATTATTATTATTTGTAAGCAACAAGCAGGCCAGAATTCGCATGCCACAAACAGACCATAGCAAACACGAGTACAGCTAACATTGCTGTAAGTCAAGCATTAACCAGCTAACTAACTAATAGATTCCACCAAATGTGACCTCATAAGCTATTGACCCACTAACCCCAGCACCAAACGGCAACAGCCAGCCCCAACCCAACCAAAAGTAATGACCTCAAGCGAAATGTCCACTAATCGCATATAGATTTCAACAGTACAACGGAAGTAGCCGGCACTTTGGGACAGTGGGGCAATTTACCGGACTTTGGTATGGAACAGCGGAGACCAGACAAGTGTTAAGCTTCAGGCTTATGTGTTTTGCCATATACAGTAGTTTTGGCAGCAGGTGCAATTATTAGATTAATAAATATGATTGGGAGTGTTATTCAAATTAACTATGAAAGCCATTGGAAATTGGAATTCCGCCAACTGAATTCAATAAAACTGTTTTTGTCATATTTTATTATTAACTTGACTTTGATGTGAAATTGTATTCTACTTTAATTTATTCTATTTTAGTATCAAAGTGAGTCAGAATGTTATTTAACCAATCCACAAGGTAGGGTATCACAGGAATCACTTGACCCACAACAGAACCAAAAAGCAGCGCAACAGTTGTCAACTATAAAATGCACCAACAAGGTGCATAAAGGTGTGACATATAAACCCCAATACTGTACGAACAACAACAAAAAAAACCAACACACTGAAACAAAACAAATGTCACAGAGTGCCAGCGCCTGGGCACACGTTGCGTATGTGTAATAATTGGTGGTCAATGCACTATGCAACAATACCTCCCCTTCTCAAAACTAGCAACGGTAAAACTTGGCTACTAAAACATTTTAATAACTTCCGTTCTAGAAACACTTTTCGATCCATGCTTCTCCCTCATTTCATCCTCCTCTGCGGTTTGTTTTGCTGCTGGTTAGGTGACTGCACAAAGACAATGAACTGGGCGAATCTGCTGTGATACTTGGTTGGGTGGCGAAGCCAATAAACTTGAACAAAAGTCCAGCAGGCAGTTTGTATTTTAGCCAAACAGTTAGCTAACATCTTGGGAAGGGAAAAAGCATTATGCTTTATTGATCCCAATTCGTAAAGTGTTGAAAATAAATGAAGAAACTGTATTAAATTGAGCAATTCTGTCACTGCTCCCCTCGACAAAGTTGCTGTTGCTGTCGGAAAATGACAATTAGCCTTGTGTTGTGCTGTTTTTGATGTTACTGAAATTCTCCCTCTCATTTAACCGTTGACTGCATTTCTCTAACTATCTCTCTCTCTCTCTCTCCTTTCCTTTTTACTAAATCCTATAAAGACATAGACGGTCGCGGAAGTCTTTAAAGTTGATTGAGTAATATCTGTAAGTATATTTTACTGTATACATTTCTGTATCTGTATCTGTGTGTGGATATTTAGCTTGTATTTGTTTTGTTTTCGTATCTAAGCGTGCTGGCAGCTGCTGCTCAAGCGTATTGCCAATTTTGTTAATAGCTCTGACAATGTCTGCCAACGTTTGTTGTCGTCTCAGTACTGAGCAGGAAGCAAATGAAACTGTTACAGAGCGCATCGAGCATTTTTCGCCAGCGGCCTATTTACTCAATTTAGATCCAACAGTGGGTCGTAATACTGGGAGGGAGTGTAGTTGGAAATGAGTGAAGCTAGGAGTGAAGGCGGTGATGAAAACTTCAACAAAAATATACAACAAACAAAAGGCTTTGGGGTGTGGCTCAAAAGGGAAATTGGTTTTACATCTTGAAAAGACTTTAAAGACCTTTCAAGACTTTTTAATGTCACAAAAATATACATTTTACATTATATAAAAAAAACAACTAAATTTAATTATATAATATATTTGATATATTGGATATTTGAACTTACTATTTTTACACCACTTCGATCACTAACACTTTTCTCATCACGAAGAAAAGTATCTACTAATGTTCATATATCATATATGTATGTATACTGTTTATAGACTATTCCATAACTTTTCAAAATAATCATCAACTCTCTTCATCTTTGTCCCGATCTTATAATTCTTCAAGCTGATATCTGTGGTCCTCATATAACAATTGTCACAACCATAGGGGTATCATAAAGAAACTATAACTAAGCTAATTGCGTTGATCGTGCACACGCACTGACAAACACATACATACATCTTCACATACATAGTAGTAATAATTGCTTCAATTATTTTCATATTATTATGTGTTAAAATGCTTTTTGTTCAATTTATTTATTTCACAGTTTAACCCTCCGCAGCCTCCTTAGCATCCTCACATCAATTCATTATGCCGCCATGGCCTGCGTCCGTCTGTCAGTCAGTCTCTCTGTCCGCTCGTCTGTCACCGGGTCTAGCTCTGTCCATACGGGGAGTGTTCGCTAAAGTGTGCTCATGTTCATTAACGCCAAAGTTGAGGCAATTGTTGTCGTCGTCGTCGTAGTTGTCGTCTGTCCGCTATCCACTGTCCACAGTCCACAGTCCGTCCGCTGTAATCTGAGCACAATTTCACTTCCCTCTGCCGTTCATCTTTGGACTGTCGTATGCCAACAATTGCCAGCATATTCCATGGCTCATTGTAAAACGAATTGTCCGATGTCGCCTATCCCCCGTCTTGCCTATTCTTGGAAACTCATTTCGTATACCCTACACGCATGCATGTTAGAAAAAGAGTGTTATAAAGTTGCTATATTGAATTTGATGAATAAGCAATATTATACAAGTTAACCATCTGAATTAAAGATGGGATAAATCATCTGTAATATAATATAAGACATTATGTATGTGTGAAAACTTATTAAATGCACTACAGGGTATCTTGTTAGTCAAGCACTCATTTAGCTGCAGCATTCTCACTTTTTATTAATAGTTGCTTGATATAGTAGTTGATGTTGTTGTTGTTGTTGGTGGCATTTTGGTTTTGGTTTCTTTAGTTTGTCAGCTGTCAGCAGATTTTTTTCGGGCATGGAGAGTGTGACATTTTGATTAGTTGATATTTTTGCTGATTGTGATTCTGATTGAACTTGAGGCGCTTGTGGGTTAATGAACGTCAAGGTTGACCAGAATAAGTGGAAAACTTAATCAAGAAGAATTGAAAGCAGAAAATACATGAGATGCAATGAAGAAAGTACTGGCTATGATTGTCGAAACAGATTTTAAGTGGGGACTACTATAAAAGCTTTGTTGTGTTTTCATCTACATGAAAACCAAAACATCACTTGCCACGCTCTCAATCTTGATTTATCAATCCCTCTTGCTTTGTGTGTTATTGATATGTCTAAAGATGCTGCCCACAAGCTCCGTTTTGTAGCGCCGCTTTGTGGTCGATTAGTTACTCGACTTGTATCGACTCACACATCATACATATGTTCCCTGTTGCCAGTGAACTCTTGGTTACCCTCAATTCCCCCTTTGGATACGTCTTCTTTCTTCTCTGTTCCAGTAACGAATCTGTAAGTCAGAAACCACAGGCGCACAGTTGACAGTTGATTGACAGACAGTTGTTTGTCAGTTTTTTGACAATTAGGCGGCAAAGTGAAATTGCTTTCGATTTCGTTACGTTGCGGTGCAAAAAATTGAAATACAATAACAAAGAAGAAGTACTAGATGAGCAAGAACAACAATAACATGAATATCTATACATGTTTGTCTATGAACAGAGACGAATGCCCCACAATTGCCTTGAACAATATTGATTGGGAAATTATAAATCAAAATGGTATTTTTACACAATATTTACTATTTTTATATTCGATTCTTTTTAGGCACGGAGAAAGCGACGAGCAATTGTGAATAAAAAAAGAGTTATAATGTGAGCTGTTTTTATACCCTTACATAGGGTAATGTCATGTCATTGGCAATGAATTACACAATGAACTACCCGAAGAACATACTTAATTATGGATAGAAAGACTCTTATTGTTGATCTAAGTTAAGTCATGAATAAAAAAATAGTTTATAAAGATCGTTGTAGCGTATTTGAACATATATGAAGATTGTTGAAATTAATCTGTGAGAGTATTTAACCTTCGACAAGCAGAAACTAGTGTATGTAGTTTTTATTTCTAGTATTTCTCTGATGTCGTGAGTTCTATTTTTTGTTTTAGAAAATTGATAGAATGCCGTCAAAAATTGGGTCACTGGGAGACACTTGACATGTGAATGTTGAATTTCGATGTCTTTGCCATTGGAATATGAAATTAATTAGAGGTTGCGCAAAATATATTTTCTAATGAAATTATAAAGTGGACGCAACATCTTCAGCATCATCATCATCATCTCGATCTTCATCTCTATCATCATCATCAATAAGAGCTTCCCATAAAAGTCTTATCAAAAGACACAGATCATTTTGATGTTGCCCAATTTTTTTATTGCCACTATGATAGCTTTTTAAATGTTTGATGTTCTAATATCGTGAGCTCAGTGGGTAGCGAAAAAAGAGCTCCAAGATCATTTATTATGTAAATTTTTTATTTAAAATTTATTTTATTTCTAGCTCTGTGGTTCGAAATTTGGGATCCCACTGAGCCAGCAGATCAACTATAAACTGATGTTCATTTCATGTTTTTAAACTTCATTGGTGTGATCATATTTGGGTATTTACAACAACTGCTAATTTTCACAGCTTGTGTTTTGGTTTTTAAATGGAAATTATACTGCAAAATATAGTATATGAAAGATCAGTGAACTTTTTATGAGTCTTATGACTGGGTTATGGTTACAGATGTGATAATCATATCTTTTGATTTCAAAGATGTGTGTCATTTATAATATTTTAATGAAATATATAATCACTTAATAATTTAAAAAAATTCGTAATAGTGATAAAATTGAGTGGATTTGCAGCCAAAATAATAAAAAAAAAGTTGAACTAAAAAGAAAACTAACGACTATGGATTTTGGAAAAAAGTCAACTTAAGAATAAGCTTTTCATAATTAATTTCTTATAGCCGATGAAAAGTATTTTATTACTCCAAGAATTTGCAAATTTATTTCACCTGACTGCAACTGTTAAGTACAGTTGCAAATTACTTAACTTAATTGCAGGCCTAAACAAAATGTTATCTCCGGTTGCAGCTTCATCGACATTTCTCACTCCCACATAAACGCATCAATTACCTTAGCAGTAGCAGCCCTGAGTGCCACAAACTAAAATAGAAACCACAAATTGCAAACCACACAATTCCCATTCACTGTGCACTCAATGCAATCTCCTCTACCACAACATCCAAAAACCTTCTCCAAACAGCATTGCATTTGGCAGCATCAAAAAAACATTAACTAAAAGCAACAACAACAAAAATCCATTTGGCATGAGTCTAAAATGCAGCTTCTCGAGTGGCTAAAAAAAATGCCCACCTTAGCACTGTAAAACAGTGTTGGATAAGTATTTTGGCTGCTTTTCAACTCATATTACTAGGTTTTTATTACATGCTGAACGACTGCAGCCTTGCAAAAATCCACCAAAGATTACAAAAGAAATCTTCAGTAAAAATAGAAGCAAAAAATAATAATGTTTTTTTCCTTGGGCTTCATTGTTGTTTGCCATTAAAATGATTTCTTATTTTAAGTTTTTCATTGGAAAATTTGATGTTTTCGTAGGCTCTCTTAAAGCTTTGTCTTAAATATTATTTGTTTGTTATAAATTTTCGTAATTTGTTTCGCATTGAGGGAGGACATGGTCAGTCGTAAAAAGAGATTTTCTTTGTTTACACTGAAGAAGACTTTAATGGGAACATCAATAAAAATATAACAACAATAAAAATTGTATTTTATATATTTCAACTTAATATTATGGAAGCTTACGTAATACTTCTGCTAATATGCACTTGCCGCACCCTCCCTTCTGACTTCTTTCAAATGTATTGTAAACGTTTTCTATTCGACACAACTTAGCCAAGGCCGTAACAAATCCCATTCACTCGTCTTACTCATTTTGATTTTAATGTTGCCAACTCAGCGAATTGTAAAGTTGCGAAAATTCGATTTGAAAACTTTTGGCTTGCTGGTAATTTTCTTAGCACAGACAATACAATACACAAATTGAAGCACAAATATCGCATCTCTTCAGGCAAAACACACAATAAATTGCCGATCGTGATGAAAACCATGAAATCAAAATCTAAAAACCGAACGAAGCGCAAAACAATTAGACATGCAATACTGGAAAGTACTCGTACTGTCATATTTGTAATTAAAACTAAATTCAATTTCCATTTACCGGCTCGTAAAGTTGAATTATTGAGATATTTCTGTGACTAGTTGGTGTCGAGGTAAGTCAACAACTTAGAAAATTAACTTGGGCAATTATAACAAATTTTGAAACTGATTGAACGGAACAAGACAATTATAGGATACATTTGTGAAGTTCAACTGTCATGTTTATTAAGTGGTAACAAATGTATGTCAGACACGAATCTTGCTCGTTATGATAATGGTAGTTTCAATATCTTCAATTACTAAATTTGTACATGCTGATTGACTTCTATAAAGAACACATTAGTTTAGTTTATATTAAAAACTTAAATATTTTTGTTCTATAATAATTTCTTATATTTATGCCAACTTATATATTTGTTTAATATAAAATCGTAAAACTGTTTATAAAAGAAAACACCTCTCACTTATCATCTGCATTGCACACATTAAGACAGAGCCAAATCTAATGCTCAAGTTGACATTCATATGCGGTTCACAAATGCAAACTAAACGCTTTAACTCTAGATAGAGCCAGGTCATATATCAACTGTAGCCAAGTGTAGAAAAGTTGTCAGTTTTCTGTCTCTTTCCCTCTTCCCCCTTCCTTAATCTCTTCAGCGTTTCCTAATGGACGATCTAAAGCAACTGCCGCCAAAGAGGCGCTAAAGACGAAAATCGTAAATAATAGTGTCACATGAATTTCCATAAGAAAGCACGAAAAGTCAACTGAAAGTGGAAGTTGGGGTCCAAACAAGACAAAAGAGCGCACATACAAAATTGTCAAATAGGCTGTATGTTAACGCTTTAAGAGACCATTTCATGCAACTTTGGTATGATATTAATGAATTACTAAATGGAATCGTGTGGGCCTTAACTGCAGTTTGTGTTTGTGCCAAGGAGAGGAGAAGAAATAAAAGTAATTGGGCAACAGCGGAACTGAGGTAACGTGAAGTCGTCGTGTTGTTGTTATTGAATGTTTGAGAGTTGGAATCAGAGCCAAGTCAGATAAACCCTAACACGTTTTGACCACAGACCAAAGAGTCTGGACTTTGTGTTGAAGTGGAAACTTGCTAAACTGGCTTTTAAAAGATTTGCTGCTGCTTTGGGCTGCAGTTGCTGCTCTTCTTTTACATGCGGCTGCGGAGGTTGCCTTCAAGTGTTGCAAGTTTCTGTGAAGATCATGGTCCAAGCCAACAAGTTGTTACTCTCCTTGTGGTTGTCGTTGTTGTCGCCAAAACGCATGCCTCCTCGTTTTTGTTGTTGTTGTTGTTGGTGATGGTGCTGCAAGCACTTAAATACTGATTGTTAAGGTTAATGCACTTGAGTTCGTTGTCGCTTCTTTGCGCACCAAACTTGGCTCAACCGCAATTCGTGATCAACAGTGATCGCCCCAAGGATTTACATTTAACGACCATGCACCAATAAATGAACGTTAAGCATAATTAAGGCTCTGTCTATGACAAATTTCATATCATCTCAAATATTGTAAACAGTTTTCACTTTAACAAGCAACAAACAAGCAAGACTTAAATATTACGCATACGCAACGTTGCACAAACATTTTCCTTTTTTTCTTTTTCATATATTTTGACATGATGTGCATTTGTCGACTTTCACTTGTTCGGAGGCTGCCTAATTAAAGAGACATAAGTATTATTTAACTGGCAGCAGTTTAGCTAAAGAAAAAGTTGTTAAGATTCAAGATTTGCGGACTTTTGATTGTAATATATTGAAAGATATAAGATTACAGTCAAGTGCAGTAATTATTAAAGATATCTCAAGTATTCCAAATATTTTGTATGCCTATTAAAACTCTGTCAAACACTAAAGTCACTCTTAATTTTTACGATCAACTAACAATCTATTAAATACAGATAAAAATTAGAATATTTTAATACATTTGCATACAAATTTGTTAAGAGTCTAGAATTGTAGCTAGTGGTTAATAGTACAACTAAAAATATTGGGTTAATTTGAGTTCTTGATTTTATAATAATGACAGTTCAGATTTCAAACTTTTTATCTACGGGGTATCTCCGAAGTACGGCCACTTAACAGAGCAATATTCCTACAACATTTTAAATGCATTTACATTTAACTTTTAATACTTAGCTGATTTCAACTTGTTGAATATCTGATTTGTACATTTTGCTAGCAAAGTCAAACGATATGAAGATGGTTTACCCTGTGATATTGAGTTTATTGAAGGAAAAATTTGTAACCAGAACAAAAATATTGTAACAAATAATTTAATTTAAATATTTCCCGATAATTTTGTTGCATTAATTTGGCATGAATTTTGTTTTGTTTATGCTATGCACAAGTTTTTCCTTTTATTTAATTTGTTGGTATATGAAAAAGTATATTAATTAAGAATTACAATTTTGGGCAAGACATTGCTTTTAAATGGGTCAGTGTTGCCGTCATTTCTTGATTTGGGTCAAATGTGCGTTGCATACGAAAGAATAAATCATAATAAACATAATTATTAACATTCGCATGGCAATAAAAACCAAAAGACACACTTCAGGAGGAAGTTGTTAATTAATGCTCTCAAGAATAAGAAGTCCAAGCGAAAGAAGTTAAGAAGCAGAGTTGGAAAATATTTGTGGGTTCTGCTTGTGGCTGGGTTTTTTAATTAAAAACGGCTTTGGATGACTTTAAGTAGCCACATATTTTATTATGCATGAGTAATTTCGTTACATTCGAGTTGTTGCTGAGGTCAAAAGCAGGTATGACCCTAGTAGACTCCAAGTGAAGTTTTCTGACAACAGTAAAACTCATTAATTTAATACGTACTCTTCTTCAACTTTCATAGTTATAGGACAATGTTGTTTTCTCATTCACACACATTTGTTTGTAATTCAAATCTGGATCAAGAACAAGTCTAATTCCTAAGTCCATACTCTGCTTAATCTTAATGGTATTTGCGAAGCTTTCCACCTATTTATACTAAAGGAAAGCCCTTTAGCTCAACTACTTACTTCCTTAACTGAAATCTATTTGTGTTCAGGAACTATTCTAAAAATCACTTCCCCTTTCTCGGAATCAACGGTTCGACACTTTTCCTAGCTGATTTCTATTGATTGTCCGCAATTTTCAACTTCCGATTGTTGGCCTGTCTTGTCTTTTTGCTGACAGTTTGTCTGTGTGCCTGTCTTTTTCATCTGGCCGCATAACTTACACACCGCCACACCTCACATCTCTTAACCGGACTAAACAGAGCGTACTGCCGGCATTTTAAGGGCAGCCAGGGTTGTCTTGGCTATTAATACTCTTCACTCATTCGCTTTTTGTATTTAGTTTTTCATTTTTCATTTCTTTAGTTTTCTGTGGCACGCAATAAATTTGTATGTTTTCTGTCCACTTGCAACAATTTGCGTTGACAGCTGTCGGGGATTGTCGTATGCAGAAAGTATCTTAAAGATTGCTAAACAGACAGACCTGTTATTTGCATTTAAACTGATTTCCCTACGGAAGATAATAGAGTATAGTATGCTTTTCCGTTATCCGCTGTCTGTTATCCGTTAACCGATACCGCTTCACCATTTATTTCGATTGAATGCAAGAGGCGACAAACGTAATTTTCACTTTTCATTTCTTTAACAGCCACGCCCATTTCTCAAGCACACAATTGACTGATGTATTGCTGAGCTGTATGAAGTCTAATCAATTATTAATTTACGCTGTCCATCAGTCAATCAGCCAGCTTACATCATAACCACATAGAGTCCAATATCATGTGCATTAATTACAACTTGCAGTTGCATCAGTTAAGCAGTCAACGAACCAACCAACTCCGATCCGTTTCCAGCTCCAAAACAATAAAGAAAAAAAAACGACAGCTCTCTTTGAAAATTTCACCCAATTTCCTATCAATTGGCTATTCAATTTTCGTTGTCATAACAACAACAAAATAATGGAGAGTAAAAAAATCGGATGTTGTTTAAAAAAGAAATATAGTACTTTGTTGCAGTTGGGTGCACTCCACATGCAGATACCCTTTAAGATCTAACTTATACACATTAAATAATATCACAAATAAATTAATTAGGTCATAAAGGCTTTTTGGAAATCCAATCACAATTTGCAAGTGAATAAACTTGCAGATAAATATAAATAATTTATATAAACCTAGCATAACATTCGAAATTGTTAGGAAAACCTAATATACCTTCTCCATTTTACAGGGTATAGAAAAAAGTTAAAACTGGGTGCTTTTGATTTAACAACTGCCTGCAGCGACAGCAACAACATTGTTGCACAGCGTGTTCAATTTTTTGTACCCTTTCAAAGTGTCTTATAATTTTGTCACGGAATGTGCGACGGATTAAAAAAAGACTTCCACAAAGGAGTGCTAAGGAGGACATAAGTATGTTGACATGCAGTCTACTCTCTCAAAGCGAAGTGGTTAAAATTTTGACATTTTTAAGGAGGACATAAGTATGTTGACATGCAGTCTACTCTCTCAAAGCGAAGTGGTTAAAATTTTGACTTATGCTAGACATATGCTAGGTCATATTACTATACACTTACCTAGTGGATTTCAACTATATTAAATGGAACCCGTTCTACTGAAAAATATTAATTTAATGTTACTTTATGTTAAAACATTTTCAAATGTCTTCAAGGTTCTGCAAGGGGATTAAGTCTTCGGTAGGCCGAGTGTGCCTTTTCTTTCTAATTTTTTGTTGCTTTTGCTCTTACTTGCCGTTGGCCATTGGCCACTGACCATTGACCAGCACCTCGACATCGATGTCAGCTTGAAAATTCGCTGCTTAATCATAGAGGAGCAACGGCAGCAGCAACAACTTCAGCCAAGTCCAAGTCAAGCAGGAGGCGCACTTCACTTTGCCAGGGGCAAATTTTATTGCTTTTGCTTTTGCTTTAGTTTTAGATGTTGTTGCTTATTTCTATTGGCAATCAATGCAACCTTTTGTCGCGTCTCAAACAGTTGATTCACCTCGCCTTCTCCTGCTCCTCATTCTGTTTCATTTGGCTCGCTGTCAATTGTGCTGTCTATTGGCTCTGACCAAAGATACATTTTTGCTCCGCGCTTGATTATAGACTATCGAGGGTCTCACATCTTATCGAGCCATGCATAATTTTCAGTTTCAAGTCTTGAGGCTGTGGGCTACGAGTGATATACAGTCTGCCAACAATCGGTTATGGTTTTTGTAGGTCGTTCGGGGTTGTTGATTTCCATAGTAATTTTTGAGATTCAACCAAATATCGATTTACATTTCAAATGTCAATTCAACCTTTTCAACCTCTCAAACAGAGGCACAAAGAAGGAATACATTTCACATTTTGAGAAAGCATATTAAGAGTTCCGGGTAGATATTTCTTACGCCGAAAATGTAATAGAGCTGTACATTTATTTTTCTAAAATAGTTTTGTATTTTGAAATTAAGGATTATTAATTTCAAATTTCTACATAAATCTGTGCAACGTGAACATTCAATCAAATATGTAAAGCATTTTCATGTCGATTCATCTTTGTGTTTACAGTTGTGATAAATACTCTCTCCAACTAATTCACTTTTAATCAACTTGGTAAATTAGCCAACTTCCCCGAATTTCTCAATATTCCATTTCGAGCTTCTTAATTTTATTCTTGGAAACAGAAAAAGCACATAAAATGCATCCACATGTCGATTTTGGCCACCTCAACAGCAATTGATAAACAAAGTTTTTGGCCAAGTTTTCCCTTTTTTTCGATTTGGATTTTGCTGTTGTTCGGTTGCTACCTGTTGGTAAGTGATGCATAAGTAAATAAATATAAAATCAAAACAACAAGAAGATGATGAGGGGATAATGTGGTGGAAGAACAGATCGTGGCGCAAGATCATCGAATGCCAGACGTGGTCCGAGACCGACCCAGTGACCAAGTTATGTTAGACAGGTCGATAGTGGTGGGTAATAGCGATAGACGACTAAAGAGAAAGGAACTCGCATTCGGCGGCGATTGCCCCCGAAAGAATTTATGATATTTTCGTTGAAGGCCTGTGTGTGTATGTGTGTGTGTGTGTGTGTGTGTGTGTGTGTGTGTGTGTGTGTGTGTTTGTGTGAGCTCAATATATAATGAAAGATCATACAGAGGAGTAGACAGATAGCAACTAGAACGGCAAATGGGAACAGCTGTTGTTGCTGCCTCTAGCTGTTGCTGTTGCTGTTGCGGCTGCAGCTGCTGCTGTTGGTATGTTTGTAAGTGGCGCCCCCTGACGGCCGAATTGTCATTGCAACTGAAAATGAAAAGCGCATGCGCGAACGAGTTTTACAAACGAGAGTTTTACTTTATTTTTTTCGTATTTCATACTCTCCACCCCGTGAGTGAAATCGATATCGAGAGTATCGACTGTCTCTAGAGTGTTACTCTCTCGAGTAGGGAGGCTTGGTGGGGGAGGGGTAGTTAGCCATACCAAATCGCGCTTATAATTTGCTTTGTTTTCTCAGTGAAATTGCAAAGCTGTTGTCGAACATCTTCACTTTGCTCATATCTTGTGTCTAATTAACGCTTCGACTTTGCCTGCTTTCCAATTGTTGTCTATTAAGTTGTTTCCACACGTCCCAAATAGTACCCTCTCCACTTTCCTTCCGTTCCCGCACCAACTACCCCGGCACACTCCTGGCATTCTTCCCCGAAAATGAAATCAAACGAAATCTTTCACGCGCCAATTCCTCACATAGTTTACGCTGTTTAATCAGCACGTAAATGTTCAGTTTTTATTTTTAGCCAAAATAAAACAATTTAACTGAAAAGGCTACAATATGGCACACACACGCAGACACACACACACAAACACACACACATACTTGCAATTAGGGATTGTATAATGGAAAACTTGGCGCAATAAATCTATTTTTGGCTATTTTCATTTCCACACGTGTCAGAATTAAGAACAATTACAATGTCATCAGAGTAACCTATTGAAAACATTAATTACCATTTAAATACAATTTAAGTTGGTTCTGATCTAGTAAATGTCTTATGATTATTAATAAAGTAATCATAATCTGTACAAATCTTAATTTAATTGTATCTGTTGTGACTTATATGTAGAGCTTTCAACTCTCATTTAAAGTTGATAGTTAATCGAATGAACAATCAAATAAAACCTATATTGAAGACAGCAGACCTCTAAGATTTCCAACTAGATTCAGTTCGGTTAGGTATTTTTATCTTGCTTCTAATTTTAAAGAGTCACACTTCATCATCCATTGGTATTGTAATAATCAAACCAATACAATACAATTTCCTGTAATAGATACTTGCATTACAGCTGGCTAGTTTCAAGTATGTTTGAAATAGTATACTTACAGTCTAAATAGTTATATGAGTTCTCCAGTTTGTATAATTTACAATGACTCAGGGGTCTGTTGTGTTTTCGATCTACCCAAGATAATTGTGTTGAGAATAGTTTTTATGTGCTTTTAACTGAAAAACAATAATATTTGAAATTGTTGTGGGAACATAATTTGATGATGCTGATTAGTGGCAGAAGGCGCAATAAAATTAATTTATCTTTTAACGGCAGTGCAAAAAGAAAATTTTGAAAAAAAATATTTATGACTAAGTACAGGAGATACCAGAGACCAGAGGAATTTCATTGCAAACTGAGCATAAACATTAAACAGAGGCAACATAAAGAGCACCACAGCAGTGGAAACTAATTAACATTCTCCGGTATTACGAGGGAAAGATTCTACTGTATTCTCTGGTCCATGTTCTATGAAATATGTGGCAGGCGGTCAGCCACAGCCACAGCTGGAGCTGGGAGTTGGCAGTTGGGACAGCATATAGAGCGGTTAAGTGGCTCCACTCTCCACTCGTCATGCTCTAACGGCTCTCTGACAACTGCCGCACCGCCAACCGACACTCCCTACCCGAGACCCAGGAATTCCAATAGAGCGCACAGTCCAATTGGGAGGGAGCCGCCGTCACTTTGCATCTATGCAAGTTGTTGTTTTGTAGTTTTGTTGTTTTTGTTGGTTGTCGACCCTTTGACTACTTTTTATTTTTGTTATTATTATTTTTGTTGTTCGTGCTTCATTCGTTTTGTTTTGTTTTGTGTTGTTTTGTTTTTCTATCGGAAGTTGTTTTGTTAATTTATGACTTTTTCAAATGGAATTATGTATGTCTACCCCTACAGGAAATGCAATTAGATTTTTCTCTTCTCTTTCTTTTTTTTTTAAAGCAGAGGGGAGCTTTCTGTGCATTTGTTGTTGTTTTGGAGTATTGTAAATTGTCGATGTAGTTGAGTTTTTTTTTTTGTGACCTACATGTTTTTATGCTCCGAGATCTTTTCTGTCTCTTAAACATTTTTATGACACATTTGACAAATTAGTTGAAAATTTACTACTTGACGTTCTGACAAATGAAGAGTGGCAACCAATTGACGTCCCAACTTGAAATGGAATGAACATATGTTCTGCAGATTCTAAGGAACATAAAGAGCTTTCTATGGCCACAAATTGTTAAAGTGGATGGAAAATTAAAGTAATGTTGTATGTTACTGTTAAGTTAAGTTAAGTGCATAAGATTCCGATTATTTCATTGTACTTATTTATTTTAAATCATTATGAATGGTTTCCTGAATTCTCTTAAAAGCAATAACAATGCACGCCATTCTGTTTTTTACTCCTACGAAAATAAACAAACAAAAATAAAAGTGATCACGATAAAGTTTTGACTTAATAGGAATATATGCTGACAGTGAGAAGCATAATAGAAAAGTTAAAGCGTAAACTAGTTACGAGAAGTAAAAGCTGATCTCTACAAAATTTAAAAAAGAAAATTATATTAAAGTTCAGCTGTTACTACCATACTTCATTAATAATAGTTGAAGCTAGTCTTATATTAAGCTTAAATTACGTCCAAATCCTTTTATGTTTAACCAAGTATATGTTTGCTTTTGAAAATACTCAGGCGATTAATTAGCAAAAATTCATATCGGCCAATGCCTCAATGAGAGTCAAAGAACCTGAAATACCAACAAACAAAACACAACGTCATTCTTTTGTCAATGGTTCAACGAGTTCATCTTTTTTCAGCGCATGTGGCGTTACCTTTGAATAACAATTTGTGATTTCCTGTATTAAGTAATATGCAAACGTTACTCGGTAAAATGGCAAATATTTGATTGAGATATTTATATTCGCGTCAAGTTGAAATTCATCCATATTAAAAAATTCTGATAAGCTTGACCAAATAATATATTTATGGGATTTTTATCAAACCTTGACCACCTTGGCAGACCTTCGCTCTCATATGTAGCGTCATCTGTGGCTATTAGCTAACACTTGCGATTACGTGTACTTTCTGCAGTTTATTTATATATAGCAAGATTCCGTCCCCGCTCCCCGCATCACACCTCTTAACACCCTTGCTCCGTTAGTCAACATTAAGTGAAGTGTCGTGTGCTGCGATTTTATATAGAATTACGTGGGACACATTTACAGACGCCGCGACTTTTGCATTGCATTTCGTAATCTTCAGACAAAGAAGGCGATAAAGACGTTGTCTATTCTAACATGTTGACAACAAAAAAAGAAATAAAATAAAAAGAATTGTGATGAAGGGGTTTTTGGTGAAAGGGAATACAATCTGACTGCTGCCAGCCTTTTGTTTAGTGTGTCAGTCTAAGAATACATAGACATACGTCCATTGTTTAGCTGCATTTTAATTGTAATTTTCAACTATATGCATTCGCAATTTCAAGATACGCGTATTCGCCTTCGTATTCTCGTATTCGTATTCATAGTATCTATGCCAAATAGTCGAGCATTCGCACAAATGTCGAAGTAGTCAAGTAAATGTTCAAGATATCTATAGCTTATACTGTGTAGACGTTGCTGGGAAGTTTTCGAGATATTGGTATCCACTTTTATGAGTTTTGAATAATTTCTTAAGTACAATTATTTAAGTCTTGAAAAAAGTTTAAGAAATTCAAAAATATACAAGAAAATAACATGTGGACAGCATTTTATTTATTAATAAGAGAAATTGTAAATTTATATTTAAATTAAATATTTGTTTCAAGTTAGTAAAGTTTCATCTTGAAATAATTAATTTTGTTAATTCCCCTTTCTGCAAATGTTGCTGAAGAACTTTTCAAGTTAGAGTATCCAAATGCTATGCTCACACAGTCATCACTTATTCTCTTATGTGATATCTTTAGCTTAATTGTTGCTACGTGTATCTGAAGAAGAAAAAACTTTTCTAACTTGAAGGTAATTGTTGCTCATTTGCCTGTCTGTATATGTGTTTGTCTGTCTGGTCGGTACACATGGCCATTGTACGAGTATAATGTCAATTACTTGTGATTTACGACAGTTTAATGATAGACGCCGGCTGACTTTGTCTTGGACTTATAGAAGCATTGCTAACAATTTACATGATGTGAGTTTAGCAAATGATGAATGCGATAAGTTCTTGGTGCCCAGTGTTGCATGTAATTGGCTCATAAAACTTTTCCAAGTGTTTTTGCATCCGAGCTATGCATATGCATTCAATGGACCCTGGCAGAAGGGCCACCCTAACTTGGGTCATAAAATGTCAACTACTTTTCAGATGCCACAGATGCTAGGGTATGATGATTGCTCAGCCTGTAAATGTGACGCAATGCATTCAAGAAAAAAGTTCATTTCAAGTTTTCAAATGTTTCGCACATTTGCTTAGTCAAGGTACAAGCTGCACAGGTGTGTTGCCTTCTTTTCCAATCACGCTAAATAACAATTAGCCATATGTGGAATATGTTTTGTGTTCTTCTTCTCTTCTTTCTCGATATTTTCAAAGAATTTGGCAAACGACTTTTTATTTGGGGGAATGCCAAATGTTGTTTTGAGTCAGCGATTGAAGGTGACGATGGGTTGATAGCAAACTTGAATTAGTATGTCTAATACACTGGCTAATTTTTTCTAAAGTACCTCAATGATATTTAATACATAAATAACATTTCATTAATTAATTTAATTAACTTTAAGTGAATAATTAATCAAATTAAAATCAGAGTAAAACTTCATCTCTGTTTCGCAGGTCTTTATTTTAGAGCCATATTCTTTCAGTTTTGCCCATTGTTCACCTATTTCTTTTGAGTCACCGGCCTAATAATTCAACAGGTTCTGCTTTAAAATTTTTGGCTGTAGTTTTGGTTCTAAACAGCAACTGGAACCTGACAATCTAAACCGACCACCAAGCGACTACCGAAAGGGAAACGAACTCATTGAAATTCTTGACAAGCTACGCACGCGAATTTGGGTAAAATAATAAAAGAACACAATAAAAATGAACCAAAGAAAAAGAGTAACATGAATATAGAAACAGCATGTCAGTTAGAAGTTCCCATCTGGTTAGGTGTAACATGTTATCCCGAATATCCGAGAAATATTCCAATCGCTGTGGGAGTCGGGAGTTTTCTAGGCTTTTATTTGATTGTCATTCACCTCGTCGACGTCTAATAAAACGGCGCAAAGTGGAAAATTCGCTAAACGAATAATCCAGCCACATCACATTTCCTATTTCGGGGTCTGAAATCACCTTGCACAGTGCACAGTGGGTGAGTAATAAAGCTGCGTATTGTGGCTAGTGCACAAAAGTTTTAATTAGAAAAAAAATAATAATAATACGAGCTTATGCATGAATATAAAAAGTTTTTCTCTCTGTTTTACTGCTGCTGGAAAAGTAAACAATGGCAAAGCAGCAGCGTCAGCATCAGTAGCGGCATCAGCAGCTCCGTTAAAGGGGATGGCGTAGTTAAGCCAAACAAAAGCCTGGCTCAATGACAGCCACAGCAGAAGCAGCAGCAGCAACAGAGGTGGCAGCAGCTATAGAAAAAGTATCTTTTGCGCCAAGCTGTGTATCTGTGAAATTGCAAACGGGCGAATGGCAAACAATAACTTGACACATATTAGAGTACCCGGAGTATTTATCATACAGGAAGCCCTCGTCGTCAAGTGCATTACACTTTTAGCATGTCAAAGCAGCCAGCTTCTGTCAGTCTGTCAGACTGTCAGTCGAAGTTGAATGAACCAAACGCCTTTCCCCTATATATTTTGAAACTTCGTTTAGGACTGATTAGGGAGTTGCCACTGCCGGCAAATGGGACAGCAACTGAATGTTGACTCACAAGTACGAGTCCGTGTACTCATAGTATTCATTCGACAATATCTAAAGTCAATACACAGCAAAGTTCCACTGATAAACTGTTGGTCTGGCTGTCTATCTTACTCGTTATGCATTATGCAGTGACTTTGTATTGAAATTTTTTTATCTTTATGTCGGTATTTATGAAAGAATTTACGATTGTTGTGGGTGCAAGTTGTATGCTTCAAAGTTGCAACATTGCCGATGCTATCAATTATGACACTCAGACAGTGGGTCAGTGGAGCAACTGATTAGTGTTAGATAAGTTATAGATTATAATGTAGGTCTTCAGGAATTGAAAGGAAGGAATTTAAAAGGTTTCAAATAAAATATCACACAAATCAAAATAACATAGTTACTCAACTCAAATATTACTAATAACAAAGTAGTAATCAAAAAGTTTCTGCTCAACTCTTAATTTGATTAAAGCTCCCCAAAGACGTGATCAAAGTCAATGAACTTTTAACCCCTTGACATAACATATGACCACAATACAAGCTCTTGCATAAGAATCCGTCATTCGATACGCCTCCAAACGTATTTAATTAATTATTAAATATTGTTTTTGGAGGTTTTCTAGCTTTTTTCATATTTTGTAGGTGCCCAAAATGTTGCTGAAAGTTGAACTCACCTTTAGACAGAAATGCTTCCTGCGCAATTGCCGCGATGTCTGCAAAATAGAAACAAGAAAAAATATAAACAAGCGTTAGATACTATAAATGCCAGACTGAGCAATATAACAACAAAGATACCTAAGTAAATTGTATATATAAATATGAAATGTGTGCATAAAATTAATTAGCTATAACAAGAATCAGACAATTGCAAGGCTCTTAAAATTAATCAGCGTCGTAAATGAAAGACAACAAAAAGTAAAAGCCAGAAACCATTACAACTCATTACAAGCGTCGTATAACAAGTATAAAATATGAACCTAGCTACCTGCCCATACAAGTATCTAATCTAACCGAACAACCCATAACAGAACACACTCTTAGGAGGTAGGAAAACTTGTCAACTGTAACGCAGGCAATCAACAGAAATGCATAAATTAATAAAGCAAGAGAAATGATAATACGAAATGTTATCGACTGTAACTACCAACAACAATAATGATGACGATGACGATGACAATGATGACAATGACAATAATGACGATGGCCATGTAATGAGTAAAACAAAACATGACATAAAAGTCAGGGTTTGTTGGGGGTGTGCACATGTTGGTAATAAGAGAACCGGGGTCTGTTCCTTGACTGTCTGCTGCACGACGCTAATTTCATGCTTAGTTGCACAGTACCTTTTTATAATTGATTGTCCATAGAGTACTTGCAATACAGTGGGTAACGATCAAAGACTGACAACTCAGTGAAAGGACCTTCTGCACTCAAGGATTTATACAATAACTAAAATAAGCAAAGCGGAAATACGCACTGCGGTGCCAGCAAAGTTTTGTCAACTTTAAAACTTATGAAAGGACAGAATATAAAACAAAAAGTACTTAAAAGATGGTCGGTTTCAGTAAGTTACTTACCAAAGTAAGTTTTCTATGACGCATAAATGATAAAGGTACAAAGCATAAATCATATTCATATTTATTTCTTTGTCTGTTATGAACATCCTTAATTGCACCTTCCTTTAAGTTAATTTAGCTTATCCTGCATGTATATCTCACTTAGTGTTTACCTAAATGCCAATGGTCCTAAACACTCAAACCTTGTTGATGATGACAATTTGTGAATAGACTCAATAATCCTTGTTTGAAAGATATTGCCAACAATCAGTGTATGTTGTCCTTGTAACAGTTTGTTGACTTTTCGAGATACTCATTGATGTGGATGAGATTTTCATGCAGTGCGTGCCACTTTGCGTGTTTATTTAATAAATAAAAATTTGCATAAAAAGGAAAATGAGACATAAATTAATAATCCAAAGCAAATCATGTCATTTTTGGCTTAGTCAACGATGCATTGAATTAAACAATCACTAAAAAAGAATTCGTTGTGGACAAAATATGACATCAAGTGCGCATTAGCAAAACAATATTAAATGACGCTGTTTCTTAGGCATAAATTGAGTAGCTTTGAGTGATGTGTGCGGTGAGTTATTCTAAATCCTTGACCTTGTCTGGCAACTCTCTGCTATCTCTGATACCAAAAGACACACCCATTCCACTTAAAAGACGCATCGTCTGCCATTCTGATGAGCTCAACTTAACGCTTACCTTGAACCAAACCAAACCAAACCAAACCCAGCCCAACTCAATCTAACCCAACAGAACCCAACCCAGCTCAAGCTGAGCTAAGCTTAAGTCATTCAGGCAAACTTCTTTGCATCCATAACTCATTTCAAGTACTCGTAATAACCCATGGGGAACTTTCAATGAGTTCCAAGTTTGATGGCTCGACCCCCCCTTCGAGACTCCTGCTAAAGTGTAACTAATACGCAAACTTGAACTGGCATAATAGGTAATGGGAGTACACATAAGCGATGCCTGGCTCTTTGATTAATGGATGCCGCTACTGTTTGATACACCAGGTAGAAATAGGGAGGCAGATAGAGGAGGAGGAGACAGTGAGGGGGCTTAACCATTTATGCACGTTTTGATTCGAAACGCTGGCGGCATCATGATTCTGTTCGTATTAAAAGACCAAACCAAAGCACGATGAAGACGAAATATTCGAATCTGTAGAAAATGATGTATAGAACCAGAAATTAAGAATAGAGCCTCAGACATACCCAATTCCTGTCCGAAGTGGAACGTAGCGGAGAGCGGACATTCAGTTAATCGACTTTAAGTGGTCGTCATCGGACATTAAATGGTTGCCAGTCTTAGTTGAGTCAGTTCAGATCCAATGTTAAGCATATCATTTGTCTTATGGTTTAATAGTTAAGTTAAAACTCAACAGGGGTCTTATTCTTCTCGTCTGTACATGTGTCCCGATGAGAAGGGGTCTAATTAGCGACAATCATTTTTCATCTCTTGTCGAGAATCTAAGTATGAGATTTGTATTTCTCTAACTGCGTTGCATTCAACTTTTGTTTGTGATCAACTCGACTCAATGCCAGAACTAGAAAACAGAAAACAAGTCACTTGCTGAAGCACTTGACCAGTTTTATATCTCACAGATATATTCTACAAAATGTCGTTGCACAAAAATCAAAACTATTGTTGTGAATTGCTCTGCTTGTTTCTTTTGTTGTTATAATTAAGCAAAATATTCAACTAAATTATCAAGTAGAACAAATTCGTTTAGCACGAAAGGGGGAATTGGGGGAATATTACTTGCCAGATACCCAGTAGCCTACGCGAGTTTTCGGCTTTTGTTGTCGCATTGTTGCACAAAAGTTTTACATGATAATAAATTTGTGAACGCTGTAGTGGATGAAGGGGCGTGCCAACTACTGGTATGTGTGTCATGTGAGCTTTGGGTGTTTTAGTCTGACTGTGTGTGTGTGTCTGTGTGTGGGTTGTAAACGAGCTGAGTTAAGCAAGTCAAGCAAGAAGATGTTGCCATTGTATATCGTCTCTTACAATGGACAATAAACTCTTTATAGTGTTGGGTAACACACAAAATATAACATATTAATAATAGAACGAATTGCTGAGGTTGATTAAGCTTTAAAAGTGAGATACTATCTAACAATAACTAATATTAATGGCCATCAAAAACTGACTCGCAGTGAAATTCCCAAGATATAAATTATTTATAGTTGATTTCAATAAAGGTAGGTATAATAAATATTTAGAAATTAGAAATGAACTGAAATATCGGAAATCTTTTTAAAACGGAACCAAAGAGTTAATGAAATATTTCACGAATTACCATTAAAGGCATTCCTCATCTCTAAGCGATACATCCAAGAGATGACTACTTATAATTATGATTGCACGAAAGTGTCTGCACTCAACTCAACTCTAGTCCTCTGTCTCTGTATTCTCCGTTGACTGTCATTAATATTTAATTTCCGCACTTTAATTTTAATATCAATAAAACTAAAGATAATGAAATATTTTGTCTCTTTGCTCTATAAAGACGTGTCTCGTCTTGAATATTCATTTGCATTTCGAGATGCATTTTCAATGTTGATCACACTTGGCAAATGCAAATTCAGAAGTCAAGAAAGCGATATGCTGGTGCTTTTCAATTGTTGTAAGATTATTCCTGTTGTTGTTGTTGTGGTTGTTGTTAGGCAAGTGCTTTATATGCAAAGTATGGTATGTATGTATATTGTGGCCACGACAAGTTGTGCTGTCATTTTGCGTGATTGTTCAGGCGACATTAAACCGTAACGAACAAAAGAAATGAGTTATGGATTGCACTTGTTGGAATGAGTGTGTGGGTGTATATGTATATGTGTGTATGTATGCATAATTACAATCGGTGATAAATCTTGGTCAAAGTATTGGCCACAGGCATTTACGGAAGTTGTTGCCTAACCAGTTACCTGATAAGAGGTGCGGTCTTATGGTCGCTGATTGCGACAACTACATGACTATCAATTCGAACGCATTATCGATGGTTTAGAATCTAAACCGTAGATAGTTGTTTAACAGTACTCCATATATTGTTGCTTCTAAGCTAAGAACTTAGAGGCTTACTTTCAATTCCTATTGCAATTAATTAATAATAAATCCCCTAACTACGAATTTTAAAATGTCTAAAATCTAATGTTCATAATTTATTCAAATTTGATTGGCATATCTTATCGAAAGTACTTAATTTTTTTATCATAATGCATCTACAACTTTTCTTACATTTGACATTTCAAGTGTTTTATCGTTCTATCAGCTGTACTTTGCTACCTGGATGCCTTTGTAGCTAACCGACTCCATCAGCAAGCAGGTAAATAATTATCATATATTTTGAGTGTTTGTTGCCATTTCTAATAAATATTTTTTTTCTGTACACATACTTTTTTTTATTTATTATTAACGATCGTTTTTCGTGTGCAACAACCTTGCCAGACAGTGCAACAAACTTGACATGGCAACTTTGCACACTCAAATAAAAACAATGCGCGAAATCTTAGATAAGCTTAAATTGCGTTTCTTTTTTTTATCCGCTTTATTTCTGTTTAGAGCTTGAATTGTTTTTTTTATATTTTTTTTTTAAGTATTTCTGGACGTTGGCGGCCAGCATGAGAAGTATCTTCTTTGATTGTTGGATTTGTGTGTTTAAACACATTTTATGTATACATTTCTATCGATCTCAGTCTGTTTCTCCTTCTCCGTTTACGTCTCTCCCTGTCTCCGCTGTGATTTATTTATCAACAATGTTAAATGTCTTCCTACTTTGCCACACACAAGGTTGACTTTCACGCGACACTCGACTCTGAATTGCTTTGTTTCCTTTTTCAGTTTTCTACTCGTAATACACGTAATTCGAAATCGATTTCGATTTGCAATATGTGTGGAAATGTGAAATTATGTGCCACAAGGTTTGTACACACATTTGAGGTCTTTGTTAAAAAAAAAAAATCTTATCGCAACTGGGTTTCAAATGGCAATTTCAAATACGCAATTGTAAATCAAGTGCACATTGTTATTAATATTGTACGACTTTCCAAGTAGTTCTCCCTTAGTACTACTTGAGTTAGTTGAAAGGGTAGAAGAATTGTGGCGACTTAACTGAAACTTAACTTAAAATGGAAACTATCAGCGAGTGTGAATTTACAGTGAATTTGTACAGTCAAAAGTTTTCTTATCAGAAGAAACATTGAAACATTACGATATTGAAAATAATAATAATACACAAATATAGTGAAACCTACATTACGCCTTCATATGACATATGTATGTCTGGCGCTATCATTTGGAATATTTATTGCAGAAAAATTGCGACGCTGTTAATTAAATACCAGTTGGGATATATCTGATACGTTTATGCAGCAATTATAATTAATTTAAATTAATAATGCATAAATATTAATTTAGTTGAAAATCAGTCGACGTGTCTGCATAATTATTCACTTTATACCCGATATCAGTTTCCGGTTCTGCGCCATTTGGACAGCTGTATTACAAATCTGAAAACTGAATTCGAGGTTTATCGCCCAGTTGTTACGCCTGAAATGCAGTTTAATGTATTGTAGAGGAATTTGCATTTATGTAAAACAGAATCTGAAATTTGCTTTAAATATGCGCAGCTTAATGAGCCAGAAGCCTTATAAACCGTTTTTTTTTCTTGGACTTTAAGTCATTTAAATTTGTGAAGGAAGAACTTTTGATTCGTACTCTCCTCGAATGGTTAGTAATTTTTTTATAATGGAAAAATATAGTTAAAATAAATAACTTACCTAAGTCGCTAAGTGGATTGTTTCAAGTTTCTCACGATATGTCCAACTAGTACATAAGGTTATCTGTAAGAATATCAAAATAAGAAATGATTTATAAAATAGGCCATTTTCGTAAATCGATCAATCAAATATGTATTTATCTATAAATCCTTAAGTCCACTTACAGCTGATATTTTCATATCATTCCAGCGTCCTACATTCCATCTAAGCCCCAACTACTGCAGGTGACCCAAATTAACGTAGTCTCATTACAGAGACGTATTTCAAAAGCTCTTCTTATCGCCAGTTTACAAAACCGAGTACTATAAACATATAATTCACATTGCGTGTATCTAAACTAAATGATAATGGAATAGGAATCCCATTAAAATACACACAATTTAGTTATAGCGCCTTATCGCGTGTGTGAGTGAAACTGAATGTTTGACTGATAAGCGTTTGTTAAAGGTATTCACATATATAGCATAGGGTAGAAACCCCAATCAGTAATTGGGGGCGTCTGAATCACTTGTCAGCCTTTTGGCAGGCGGCAGATAATCTGAAATCAACTGCAACACAATAATTGATAGCGAATAAAATCAAACAATTTGATTGATAATATTTATAGGTGTATATAAATTTTAAAGATTAAGTATCTTTCAATCAATTTTAGTATTTCTTGAAATATTTATTTACTTTGAAATTAACATATGTACATGGGTTAACTTTACCTAAAATTACTTTTTAAAGATTTGTAGTTTTTTTCTTGAGTTGTCTTAAACCAAAAAGAGAGGTAGAAAACTCAAACGTCAATATGTATATCTGTTATTTTGTTTACAAAACGAACGTAGCTTAAAAGTTGTTTCGCACATAAATCAGCTGTGCAAATAAATGATAAACATTCGATGGTTTTAAACAACAAATCAAATTGTTATTAAGTAGCATAAATTTCGCATTGCTATAGCTGAAGACAGGCCATTACTCAAAGATTTAACTGCAACGCTTTGCCGCTCCTCTTGAAACGAGTAAAAGATACAGAAAGTAAAAAAATCGAAAGTGACGAATGCACAAATCTGAGGATCTTATCGGGTTTGTTGTTGGTTTTTTTTTTGCGGATCACGTCGCTGATATTTCATTTAAATATGCAATTTGCATGCATGTGCAATTTTTCATTTGTATTCACTGAAATACGCCTTAAAAATGAAAATAAAGAAGAAATTTCCTTGTATTGTTAATTCTCCATATGCTGTATAGCAGCATGCCCCAAAGAGACGTACATAAAGTCTGGACAATTTAATTTTTTATTCCTGCAATTATTTATATTCAATGCTTTTGGTTTTGTTTATTTTTGTTGTTGATATTTTTAAATCTGACGAAAAAACAGCATTTTGTTAAATAAACAAAACTGCTCAACATATGACATAAATTAATAGAAATATTAAGAGCAACAAGTTGGAATAATAAAAATACCCCCAAGAAAATAAATAAACTGTTGAAAGCGCACAAAATGTATCTGTGCGAAACTGAAATGCTCGTAAAAAATCAACAAGTGAAAGCGCCAAAAAAAAAATACAACAAATTCGAATCTATTTTTTGCGCAGCTGTTGTTTCTATAAATATTTTTTATTGTACCTCAAAATATACCACAGACGCCAAAGTAAATAGATATACAAATTATTTTCATTAAAGTAATATCTTTAGCATCAATCAGAACGAAAATTTAATATACAACGTATAAAAAGTGAGCGACAGCTAACTTAATTTTATGGTAAATCATTTTTAGTATACCGCAAATTATCTGGTTATTCTTTTGGGACAACTTGTGTGAAATTTAACGCTTCTTTGGCCAAAGACTGTTCAAAATGACAAATATGGTAAAAATCCAACTACAATGTGTTGAGTTCATAAAAACATCTACTAGCAAAAATTGTAATCAGTCGTTCCAAAGATGCAACCGAAACGTATACTTGATTACTGAAGATTGCGCATACGCAAAGTTTGTATGTTTACAGTTAATACATTCATCACTTGTATCCTGTAAGCCACGTTTTGAAAGCAACTGTGTGCAGCTGCTAATTTAGCAGCAGCAACAACAACAAGAGAAATATGATTAACCGCAACTGCAGCAGTCCCAAAAAAAAAAAGATACAAAATGAATGTAGCAATCTGTGCTTGTTGCAACAACCAGAGGAGTTGCAGCCAAAGCGTTGCATGATTTTTCGAGTCATAACGAAACTGAAAGCAGGCAACAACAGTTGGCGTAAATTAACGCTAAAAAACACTACAAGCCAACTATTTGGATTGTCGACTGGGGAAGGATAGAGAGAGAGGGAGATAAAAGGAGAGTGGGAGGAAAGGGGAGACAAAGTTTGCGAGCATTTAACAATTTTTGGTTTTATTTTGCATCTATTTGGTTGTGCACACCCAAACATTTTGCACAGTAGTCGGCAAATCACCACGGATCTCTTACAGCCCAACCCCGTGTCCATTTGATTTCGTTGGGTTTGTAACACAGTCATTATAAGCTGGACAACAACGATCTGTTGGCCTTGCTGCTTTATAACTGCATTTGTGGCCAGGTGTTTGTCTTAATTTGGTCGCTCACTTATCTCCATCTACATAAGTAATCGCATTAATGTGCCTTTTAATGCCCTATTGTGAAAGCATAAAGGGAATATTAGTGCAATAGTTAAATTGTTGTGAAGTCAGTTGTCAATCTTAAGATTTACATACACTTGAAACTAAAACCAGTTTTAAATTTGGCATCAAGTCTGCGAGCTCGTTCGATTTGGAATTTTGTGTTTACCGAACCGGTTCATGAACCGAACCCTTAAAAATTCGTCATATTAAGAATTTTATAGGCAACAAAAAGGAAATGAAAAAATAAAATTATTTAATTTATTTAATGAAATTACATCGGAATTGAAATTGCTAGATTCAACTAGACAGATTTAATATTATGATTCTTTGTTATACAGTATTAATACAATAGAACAGTTACATAATTGAAGTCAAGTGGAGATCTCTATCCATATAGATAGATAAGAAATTCAAATATTATAAAGGATACTTTTAATTCGATAACAAGGTAAAACCAAATTTATTTAACAAATACACTTAGACTAAAGCTAAAGCATATTTAACTATTAATATTTCAAAAAGTTACTACAACATTAGAGTAGGAACTTATTCCAGTACTTTTTGGTATTATGTTTTGCTAATGCTATTTAAACATGTTCAGCTCTTAAATAGTTCAATTTAATGTTTGAAAATATTGCATATTATATAACTAAAAGTAAAGAAAGATTTGCTATAAAGCACTCTTTTGAGCAATCAATATAAATGTCCATGTTGGTATTTCACAGACAACGATACCGAAAACTTCAGATATTACAGAAATTAATTTGGAAGTTGTAGCCATAAAAACAAAGTGAAATAATTGTAAATAAATATGAAATATTATCGTACGCTTGAAATGATTTTGGTGTAATTATTTTGTAGACTACATTTCTTTTTGGACGCTTCGCAAAGATCTGTGATCGCGAGTACGCCTACTTTTTACATCATTTATTATGTGGGCAATCTAGTAATGGCTGCGATTCGACTTTAAATTACTTTTTACTTAACTGCAAGTACGAGGTAAGCTGATCGAAGTGTGGTGGGGAGTGCAAGTGTAGGATATTTCATTGCATGTTGTGTGGCACGCTTCGCTGGCTGCCCCTGCGTTTATCGAATCGCTCAGCTTGAACTGAACGTATAGTATCTGGAAATGCATTGAGCATTGAATGTGTGTGATGTGATTCAATTGAAGGTAGGCAAAAAGGCAAACCGATTTGAGTATACTTTTTTTTAGATCGACTTATAGTAACTGCTACCATTTGTAGATACATATATTTTTGACGCATTGCTTTGGCATCTGTAGGCGTTGTTGTCTGTTCGCTGGGCTTTTGAGTGTCAAGAACTTGTCTTGGCCATAAAAGAGAAACTGGCAGATATGTGCACCAAATGCACCAACAACAACAACAACAACTTACAACTGCCATCTACCAAATGACAACAATTTGGTTGTGGTTGTTACTAAAGTTCAACCAGTTTCTTGGCAAGCCAGCCAGGTTAAGACTTTTATGGTAGCTTGCAGACATCAGCAAAACTAAGAAATAGCTGTCAATGCGCAGGTTGAAGTCATGGTTATACCTAGGCCATGGTTTACAACATATAACAAATTAAGGGCAAGTCCACTTGCATTTTAGCATGGGAGTCACAGAATTGAACTGTAGTTTTAATTTATAGGGGGACAAAAAGGAGATCTAGAGATTATGCGATTATTATAAAGCTTATTTAAATTAATCATGGTTTTAAAATTCTACTTTTGTTAAAAAGTCTGTTAAGTTTTCTCGAGATATACAAAAGTTCCTTTTTTCAATTCTCTTAAGTTCTCAGTATTTTCAATACCAACTCTAAATATGATAACAAACAAAACACAAAAGAGTCAATAAACCCTTAAACATCATCATCTGGCATAATCAAAACAGAAGAGCAAACAAGCCAAAACAAGTTTCATATATATTTATAAGGCTGATTCTCTTCTATACTCCAAATACTGAGGACCGACGCAGTGAAGCATTGCGAGGCGAGAAAATTCTGAAACACAGCGTATACTAAAAAATGAATAAAAAATATATACAATGTAGAATAACTAGCGAAAAGCATAACAAAAAGGGGCAGCTCAGATACTCACAATACATATAAGTAAAGTAAGTACGGATAAGTACCTACGACAAAGAAAGACGAGTCGACAAAAGCGCCTATGAACCTGGCAACCGGTTCTCAGCTCTAGACTCTCTAGAGTACAAAGCCAAATAGCAAAACTTGAGCTTGAGTATCCATAAACCAAACAGACGACAGCAACAGCAGCAGCAGCTTCGACCGCTGCAAAGGGCAGTAGATGTAGATACTTTTGTAGAAAATCGAGTTTTAGAAACTGCTGGCCAAAAGCAAAAGAGCACAGGTAGATGCACTCCAACTTTAGAGCCGGGAGTAGGAAATGCTGTAGCCCAGGCCAAAATTAAAAGCGTACACTCCAATTTCAGAAAAGTGATCTTTAAAATATGATATAAGTTTACGTCTATAATAATTTAAAAATAAAATATAAAAACGTAATTCCAATTTACAAAATATAATTAGTAGTTCAATATTAAATATTGTTATAATTCAAATAATTCTAATTGTATAAAAAAAAGACAGATATTTCATATTTATATCTGCCATTTACCTTAGTTAGTTTTTTCTTGCAGTGTAATGCAATAACAATAAGTGTTTGTTTGAAGCCTTTTTGGTCAATAGCTTTCGCAGCGCTAAGATCATCAGCAGTTGCCGAAGAGCCCGCAGTTGGGTCGTCTCTGTCTCTTTCTCTGTCTCTGACTCTATCTCTGTCTTTGTCGTCGTGTCCTCTTCGACGTCGTCATTATCATCATTCATTTTTCATGGCTGAGTGCCTGCCATGCAGTTAGCTCTGATTGTTTACAGCTGCCGTCGAGAAGCACAGACTGTGGCTTTAAACTGGTTTTTTGTCAGACCGGGTGCCAGTCTCAAGTCTCGCCCCAAAGGCGTCGCACAGCTGTTGGCCAGGTCCAGAAATTTAATATGCTCCACGCAGGATGCAGACACCCAACCAACAGGGACAGACATGTACTCAAATTGCTGACTGGCTGGCGGGCTGACTGACTCAACTGACTGGACGGACTGGACGGACTGAACCACTGGAGCTGAAGTTGGAAGCAGACAGGAGCAGTGGCTGCGGTTTGACCTAAAACTTTTTGAAGACATCGCCGCCGTCATTTTATATCCGTCCCACGTCGCATATGAAAATGTTGAAACTTCAAGTTGGCCCAAAGCTTTGTTAGTCGGATTCTTGTCTCTTCGATACCCTTTACAGTGGGTATTATGAATTTCGAAGTCTTCGAAGTCTAAATATTTGCACTCTCGGTAAACCTTTTGGTTTTCTCATTTTTCTTAAATTGTATCTTTGTAATTGATTGTGTTACATTACAAATATTCAATACTACTTTTGCAAGGGTATTAAAACTTCGTTCTCTCATGATTATATTATCATATATTTCATTTATATTTGGTTGTTTTGGCGTTGGTGCAACTCATTATTTTGCGGTTGAAGAAGTTCGTTATGGGATTGGGGCCCAATTTCAGTTACGGCGTTGAAGTGCATAAAAAAACTTTTTTCTTTTTAAACGGTAAACAATATACGAACGTTGCTGGCTTTGGTATAATCTCTGGGGCATTAATATACCTCTATATATATCTATATATATGTACGATTGTTGGCTTAGTCAGATTTCAACGGGTTTTGCTTGTTGCTAAAGTGGAAGTTGTGAGCTGAAAGAATAAGTTAAGATGACTCCAAGTGATTGCTGTGGGTCAGCAGAACAAGGAAAGAGGTAACGGGTTTTGTCATTAATCTTATCCTTTAAGGAAATATACAATTAATTGTTTATTTATTGTATGCTGACATAGAAGGTCATTAAATATTAACCTCAATTAATATTAATTAGCTAACATTTAAAATTTAAGCCTACGCCTCAAGCTATAGTTATTGGTTATTAATAGATAATTACTGTATTCTAAACATTTGTATCATTAAATTAACAAATTTAGAAGAATCTAATGAATTAAAATGAAGTTGGAAACCAAGTCGTTTGCGATTTTCCAAGTATATTTCTGTACACTTTATCAGTAACATTAAAATAAATGCAATCAATATTGTAGGACAGATACATTTTAAGACAGACCTGAGTTTTTAATTTCCACAATTCATTTTCAGTGTTTTTCTATTCAATAATTTCATATTGGTAAGAACGAAAGCTCAAAGTGCAATGTCGTAGGGCCTCAGTTCAGCTTTAGAGGGCATTACACAACTTGGCAACTGAAAACAAAATACATAATAGAAAAACAAGTCCAAACGCTAAAACTGAGTGGACTCTACAGCGAGATACTCAGTAGGCAAGTGCAAGTGTTAATTGAAGTACCAATACTCAAATAAATTAATAAAACAGCTGATATACATTGTTAACAAAAGGTAATACTCTTCTACCCTTTGGGTAGTGAGTATAAGAAACAAAACGTAATACTTCCAAAGCTGTTGCTACCCACCAACAATGTGAGACGCCTAATTAAGTTTTGTCGCCAACGTCAGACATAGAACTGAGAGTCGTTGTGCCCAAAAATTGCATTGAATAATGAATCAATAAAAATATGAAATACAATTGATACACACAATTATATATTGTGGGCAGCGAGACAATAAAATGTTTATTAAATATTAGTTGACTTTTTCATCCGCTAATGAAAGATGAAAGATTTAACGTGGAAAAACAACACAATTTTTAATTAATTTGTCTTACTTATCACATTTACAGTTCTCAGCCAGATCAAGCATCATTATTTTGAAGAAGAGCCACTGAAATTCTTTAATTTCTGCCGATTTTCTATTCACATTTTGATTGCTGCACCCCGTCTAGACATTAGCTCAATGAACACATCCCTGGCAAAAGCTGTCAAGGTGTCAACTCTTAATTACAACATTTTTTTTAATAGTGAAATAAGTTAGCCAATTACATAAGCAACTTGTGTCTAGAATCATTCAGTAAAAGTGTAAATGATAATTAGAGAGAAATACTGAGTCACTGTTTGAGACAGAGAGAGAGAAGGAGAACAACAAGCTGATGATTAAAATTTAATTACAGCTCTTCAAATGCTGCGATTTCACTTTTTATTATTATTACTTTTAATTTTTCCTATACGATAGACTTGACCCAGTTTTAACAAATAGTCAAGTACTTAGTTGAAGAACAACTGAGAATCATAATTTGAAAATAAATATTTGTTTGCTGTTGATGGTAAGTTACTCATCAGCACACGCCCTCATGCGTGAGTATCTGACGGATACAAACGTTTGGCAGGTGGTAAAGCAGCCGACCAAGACCCAATTTTCGCATGACAAAAGGAAAACTTTTTATCATCTTGAACTGACGTATTGAGTGTCTGTCGTTGTTTCAATTACAATAGACAGACAAAGGTTTCAACGACAATTAAAATATACACACTAAATGCATAGTTCCTTCACATATGAATGACCTTACAAAAAACTACAAGCAAAACTTTGGACATATCCGCCCACTGACTGAAAAAGTGCGACAAGTGCTAAAAACCACCCACGAAACTGGGAAAGTTTTATTTTATGCTGAAGGTCTGGCAAAAATGTACTTTACTGCTGACAAACCTTTACATAATCATATCATAATATACAATATATCCGAAATCTAATAGACTGCATTTTTGTGGTGGGCGTTTTTGTCTTTTATTTCAACTCGACAAAAACCGGTGTGACTTCAAGCTTTGCGTATAATAATTGTGTTATATTTTGTTTCTATTTTCCGAATTTTTTTCTTTTTTAATTAAATAATATATTTGTTGTAGTATGCGTGGATGTCGCGCGACTAATCAATTTCAATTGAAGGTGTCGGCATGGCACTCTATGGCACTTAAGTGATCTATTGAAGGCCTAGAGGCCTAGTAAAAGAATAGCAACTGACGTAGGCGCAATAATTGTACTACTACTTGACATTTAATGGAAGGTTATGTGAAATACAGTTACTCAGAAATTATGAACGTACTATAGAGTAGATCTGTGAAATGAATTTATTTGAAACATTTTTCAATGAATTTCTATGCGTACCTTTAATTCTCCTTTTTCTTTCTTATATTTTTATCAGATTTTACTCACCGAAACTGCAACGACAACGAAAAAGAAAGATAGAGATACGGTTAGAGTTTAGTCATAAAGTGTTTGCTTAAATGCAATAAATTGCTCATAGACATGTGATTAAATTCTCAATAAAAAGTTTCAAGTGCAAAAGGAAATGCCATTTAGTTATACTTTGTAGTATTTGCTTGTTAATTGTGTAAGTTTTAGCCTGGGTCTGCTTGGGAAATAGTTTATTATATAAATGCTTAAAGTATGTAAAGTTGTTTTCTAAAGCAACTTCACTTGTTTGTATCCACAGAAATGTTTGTGAGAATGATTAAATATGTTTGATACTGAAATTTTGTTTTTTTTTTTAGTAGGTATGCCGACTACACTATTATTTTTAAATATTCTCAAAAGTTATTTACGTCATGTCTGACAATTTCTGTATGTTTAATAGTTACCCTACAAAATTTGATTGCTTTAAAATTATGAAATTCTCACAATCGCAGCAACAGGTCAAACAAGTTCATGACTATTTTCTAATGCAATCAAAACATAATTCAACACTTGAAACTCGTTTTGCTAACATTGTAGCTTATCTAGATTTGAATTACCAGTTTTAGGTCTTTCGATAGTAGCTATACTCGAATATATATTTATTTAACAAATTGCTTAACTTAATTAGTTATCATAAACATTGTCATGAGTCTCGCCAGATAAGAGCAAGAGTAAAATTGATAAGCGAACGACCTCGTCAAGAATATCGTATAGAAATTTAGATACAGAGAATAGAAGTAGAATATCGAATGCCGGGGGAATTATTACTTCCTATATATGTATGTACGTAGGTAATCAGATGAAACATGGTTGCTGGATCGAGAAACCCTATAACTACACACGCAATCGAATCGTGAGTAGAAACGTTTTGTATATACATATATACTAGACAATTGTCGGAAGATTTATGGCAAGTGATGCCAGCAACTGTGACGCACATAGGAGTCGGAGAGGGAGAAGACAAGGGGTACGAATTGTCGTCAGTAGTTCTCTCGTAGTGCTAAATTTAAGCACAATACATAGATACATACTATATATGATGTGGATGAAGACTGTGCATTCAAATCGACTGACAACTGATTATTATTGTTGTTTTTAAAATCAACTCAACCCCACTCTTTGTTATACCAGCTTATGTTAAGTAATCTTCTGTGAATTTGATCGTAGACCTATTCAAAATTCTCTCTTCTCTTCGATCTCGCTCTCGCTGCTATCTGAGGACCAGTTTCACCTGTTCGAAGAAAGATTCATTCACCGCTTCATTGGAAAGATAAATTTGTCATCACAATTTTGCGGAAATTTCGGCATGTTAGTGTTTATTTGTAATCATTAAGGTTATTTCTGGGGGTCTTCCCTAATAAACAAATTTCTGTGCCACAATGTGATTTCGTTGTTCGATGATAAGGCTAATTACGTATATAAGACCTATTTTTTATTTTTACTGATACAAATTTATTTTTTATTGAGCAGCCAAGAACTTTGATACTTGAGTATTGTTCAGGTTCACTAATCTTTATGATAACTCAGAGGGGCGTGTGCTTTTCATTCAACTTATGTATAAGTACTGCAATCTTAACCAGACGTTGACTGAATTTCCTTCTATTTCGAGACAACCACGTCAAGATCTTTAACAAAGATTTCGTCTTTCAAGTACTGAGATTAAATGGCAATGACCTGGTCGAATATTTTTTGGGTAGGCCTAATGAATGGTTCTATTAATTTTAGATTATGATTTCCAAAACGGAAAATTCTTTGAATAAATCAAATAGGAGAGCTTTTAAATATCACAGAGCCATAGATATTGATAGATCCATAGGAAAAGTGCGGAGCGATCGTACAAGTACATACATATATATAAGTACATACATACATATATAGTTTTCTTTGCTCAAATATTTTGCTTTTGGCTTGTTATTACCATAATTCATGCAAAACGTTGACTACTTCTCGAGGGGTTTTTGTTGACCTAACGGCATTTTGCCACTTGTCTCTCTATCTCGCTCACTCAAGCGTGGGGCAGCCAAAACTCTTCTGCACATCATAAAAATTGCGCAAATAGCAACAAAATAAATACTTATAGTAATAACATTTTAAGTCCGTTAGGAAACGGAGCAGTCAAGGGGCCCAAGTGGGTTACCTTTTTTATATGATACTTCAGCGGGACCATAAAAACAATACAACAAAACTACATACGCAGACATACTTTTATGTATACAGACATACAAACATATACATATATAACCAAATCACACCTGAGGGCATCCAAATTGTGTCACTGTGAGTGCTTTATGCGTGTGTCTTGATAAAATTATACAAAAAAGGAATAACTAAATTGCATTAGAATTTTTAAGCAGGTCAGAAAATGTTATTTCGTTTATTTGCATAAGCTGTTGAATCTCATATCAAACAGAAAATCATAAAAACAGCCAGACAAACTGACAGTATTTCATTTATATCCTTGGTTTTTTTTTGCATTTGCTTAATGCTTATGCTTATGCAGAATTCCATGAGAACTGAATGAATATAGTCTCTTATATGTTTTACATATACTTACTTACTTTCAGAGATTCAAACCTGGTTGCCCTATAGCCATAGTCTTATAGCATCTAGCTTTTGATCAATCCAAAAGTTGATTGAAATGGAAAGCTTAACTAAATCCAAATGCAAAAACGTGTTGCAAATTGATAACAACAAAATTAGCAAACGATTATTAATAATGTTTTCAAGTCAAACAATAAACAAAGCGTTGATTAGCCAGTAGGTAGCCAAAGGGGGTCTATAACAATCACAACAACAACAAAATGAAAGAACAGTTATCTGTTGGATGGTGCAAATGTGATACTCTTCAGAAAGCTCTTTAACTTTCTTCAGAAAAGCATGAAACATTTAATCTTAAGATTAAGAAAGAGAGCAATCCAAGTAAATTATAGCAGTTTAATTTAGCTTATTTACAGTAAAATACATTTTAATTATAAAATAAAAATTAGTATTTTATTTAAACTTGCAAAAAAAAGCATTGGTTAGTTAAAAGATACAATTGGTTTTGAAATTTACCCTTAATCTCAAAACTGTTTATGCCTCAAATTAAAATCTAGACTCTATCATTAAATTTGTTACATAATTATTAAAAAAGTAATGATAGTCTTTAAAAGGGTTTTGCGAAAATACAAATAACAAGAATCTGTCGGATACGCAAAAATCTCACTAAAGCTTTATTTTGCATCTAAATGTCTAGCAGCCTCAGAGCTTAAGTTGGTATGAGCATACACAAGACTGTTTTGTTGTGTCTGTGTGTGTGACCTGTTGTTTGTTGTTTCTTATCGTTTCTTAGCTGACTTAAATCTTCAATAGCCAAATGTGTTCCCCATTGTAGATGAGAGGTTGCTCATTAGTGACCGGCGAACGACATTGACAGCGACATCGATGAGTTTATAAATTGGTTGTTGGTTCTTTTAATTTTATTTTATTTTATGTTTCTACTTCTTCTCACATGTGCAAAAGTTTCACCTGGGTCTTATATTTTCTACCTCTGTATCTCGTATGTAGATTGTTCTCTGACTTCAAAAATATCGAGGTTATGCCGGTAAATACAAAAACTAAAATCACATTTTCAAAACTAATATAAGATTATACCTGTTTATTAAAAAATAAAGCAAATCCTATCATTGCAAATCATCTACAGTTCTAATTACTTATTATAGTAAGTAAGTATGTATGTACACATATTTAAAAAGTTCAAAAGCTCAAAGCCTTGTCTACATTATTTGCAGTGGCGCTACGAAATTTGTTTATAAACAAATCAATAAAAAAATATAAATAAATACAAAATATATATATAGATTTATATTTATATATAGCAGCACGTATAGGGGGAAAGGGAATTTCAATTTTAATGAATGAGCGCTCAAGAAATGTTCAACAATTTGTATTCAAAAGTGATATAATACGTAATAAAACAATGTATGCATATAATTATAAATTATTTATTTAAAGTGTCATCGTACCCAGCAACACATGTACATAAACAATTAATTGATATTGTACTTAAAATCAGCTGAGATGACTGATAAGATTTATAACTTTTAAACGTGTTATATTTGCCTTAGCGCTAAGTACATGTACACAGTACTAAATATAAACAAATAACATGTTATTATTAAACCAGGCAATATTGTTACCCTAGAATTCCAAATGAAATAGTATACATACAATATAGCATTTTTTAAAATTTCCTTTATTTTATTTAATCTTTGCACATTTTCATTTCTATTCCCTTTGCAACTTTTCAATTAATTTTCTTCTTTTGCTCCCAACTCCATTTGAAAAGGCTTTGAATACATGTCCTGGCCCAAAGATACACACAACCACACACACACACATACAAAATTCGAATTGTTTTTGGGATGCTGCATAACTCTCCCAATGTTATGCTCTCTTTATTTCACTCCTTTTTACAAACTTCCGCTCTCTGAGCGCAATGAGTGACAAAAAAAAATTTTTCGTTCGCATTATTGTTGTTGTTTGGTGGATGCATGCAGACAAATGATTACAGTTTCTAACTGACTGTGTTGTGTGTGTGTGTCTACACCTTTCATCCACTCTCACACACAAAAAACGACACAAATAAGAAATAAATGAATGTATGTACATACATTTATGCACACTTCTACTCGTACCTTATTATTATTATTGTTGTTGATGCTGCGTGTTGTTGTTGTTGTTTAATTCAAATGGATTCGCTCGAAATTGTTGTATATGCACATCAAAGGAACACTTTTAATTTTTACTGTTAAACTGTTATACACTTTTGTAATAAATACAAATTTATAAATTTTGTTGCCGTTAGATTTTTGATTAATATTTTGTTGCTTATATTAATTTTTAATGGTTGCTTTTTCTAGCGTTTCATTCAAAAGATTTTTTGCGCGTCGTCGCGGTGTATTTGCTTTACCGTTGTAATTTCTTGACAAAATTTCACTTTCAATTTTTTGTACAGATTTCTATTTAAATTGCATTCAAAGAATTTATTGCCGCGTTTTATTGAACCGATTCGGAAATCTGCGCCTGCAGTTTTTTGGATGCTGCCGCTTCTCTCACAATTGAAATCAACAATGCGTCAAACGAACGAACGAACGAGTACAAAACAAATGAAAACCTTTGGACAAATTGAAAGTAATTTCAAGTCTCCGCTCCACACAACCGCACAGCGCGAACAAATTTTCTGAACTGAAATCCAATAAGAGTCTGGCAGAGCAGTCAACGCGGCAGCAGCTGCAAGCGACGAACAAAGGCAAAAGAAAACAAGTAAAAACAAGTTAGGAAAAGAGCACGACTACCAACATACTCTGTAACAGTATGTGAATGATTGCTCCAAGATTTAAACGAAGAGAGACCGACTTTGTAAATCTTCCAAAGTATACGACTTTTAGATTGAGTCTCCAGATCAAACTGAACTTTTGATATATATCATAATATGCCACATACCAATTATATATATTACAGAGTATAAGCCAAAAGGCAAACGCACGAAACAAAAACAATGAAAAGTACAGCTCACGAAAGCAAGCAGCACCAACAACAATACTCAAACACTGCAAACACAGCAATGAAGCCAGAGCACAGTGAGAGAGGGAGAGAGCGCGAGCGTAAGAGCAATAACAGCAATGCAGCAACAACAACGCAAGGCAATACAAAAGTAAACACAACGAAAAGGCAGCAATACATAATTGAGAGCGAAATGGTGAGAGCGAGAGAGTGCTGTGCGTGTGGGTGAGTCTGCAGACCCACATGCGTGTGTGTGTTTGAGCTGGTTATTAGTGTTTTAGGTTTCAATGCCAGAAATAGCTAAAACAATATATTAAAAACGACAAAATAATTTCTAAATTTTGTGGTGGATTTTGTGACGACACACGAAAGAATGCAGTGGCATGAGATTCCAAACTTGAATAATGTATGTAAGGCAATCCTCATTGAAGTCTGTATAAACAATACATAAAATTATGAGCTTGAAGGGAACTTACACCCTCAGGTTTATATTGCTTCGAGTTTATGAAACTAAGCCCACATTAAATACAGATCGATCATGTTGCATGCAACTATGTAGAAATTTACTTGAGGTTGAAACAACCCCTTATGGCTACATATAATAATACTCTATTAAATTACTTCAACGAAATGCAAAGCATTTCCAGCAATCAAACCCGCATATGACCGACGGCTATTGAAATTACCCTGTACTAATTTTACGTATCGGCCTCCATCATATTATGAGCACTTGGATTTCATCCCTCGGGTGTTGATAAATTATCCTTGAAATAGTTGCACTGATCAACGCTGCATAGGGAAAATCAAAACCGAAAGTCTGGCAACGCTTTAGGCGCCACTTCCAGCAAAGTCAATTTAATCTGCCACTCATATAAAAAAAATACACACACACGCAAGTCATGCGCAGCTCTCTTGTTATTGTTTTGTCTCTTTCTATGCTGGAGAGCAAGCAACAGCGCAAAGCAAACACAGCAAACAAAATCAAACGCAAAACTTGCAGCGATTAACAGTTGCTGCTAACTTAACAGAGAGTCGTTGATTTTAACAGATGCTGCTTGCAAAGTCTGCGTCGGCCGCAACTGTTGCGTCTCTGTTGCGTCGTCCGCTCTGCTTTAAATAAAAACAATTGATTAATTAAACAACAAAATAATATTTCAATATTCTAATTTTATTGTAAATTTAATAAAATAAAGCGAATCTTTTTGAGGAATGTTGGGTGTACAAAGTTTGGTTATAAAAAGTAAAGTAATCATTAAACTTGAAGTTTAATTCTAAAAGAAACTACCAACAATTTCAACTTTATCCGCCTTTAGCCGTCGGAACAAATATGGTTTGATCCTTTTACAGGATGCGAGGCTTCACAGAAGAGATTAAATTAAGGCATTAGAGCTCACAACAATTTAATCAAAGCTAGAAAACTAAAGGGTTAGTAACTGTTAATGAGCTGATAATGAGAAAGAAACACAACTGTGCGAGAATCTGAGGAGATTTGTTCTTATCAATCCGAAAGAAAAGCAACAAAAATTGTTTATTCCAATTACAACATATGGAACAGCTGTTGTCAACGACCGGAGGGGTATACAAAAAGCAAAACTGGAAAAGAAGAAATAACAACTCCAAGAGAAACAAGAAATCAAAACAAGCTCAACAAAATTTCAAAAGAGGACGGACTGGGATGTGTTTTGAATATTTATCATGGAGAGAACTGGTGCTAACAAGTTCAAACATGCACGATGAAATCATTTAAAATGGTGTCGACATTGACACACACCCAGGTCGTTAATATCTGGATGAATTAACAGAATAGTTAAGATCTTAAGATGAAGTTGACACTGTCTGAAAGCTGGATAGAATATTTATTGCAAATGTTAAATGATTGTTCTTCTTCAATCAGTGTTTTAGTTCTGATAGTTTGAAAGATGTTTAAGTCTAAAAAGTTTAAGCCAAAAAGTAACTGCCAAACTGTATGTTAAGTTAAAATATATTAACTTTAAGAAAAGAATGTGAAATGTGTGGTTTTCCTTTCAGAAGAGTTTCTCCAGCACTTTTCTAACCAGCTATTTCCACCTTCACACACCCACTTCACCTCACGTCCCACATTCAATCTACGCTTCGTACACGCATTTTGAATGATAATTTTGAACAGAAAAAAAAAGTCGTAGTAGTATGAATAGAAGTAATACAACTTCTATCACGAGAGCAGCCCACATAGGTGGACTGTTGGCACTTCTTTCCACAGTTTTTATGACAGGAAGAAATCCATCAACACGATTCTTCTGGCCGCTATAGTAAGAAATTTTCCAACAAAAATGTAAAGAAACAAGTAAACTGGACTTTTAAATACCCCCTAAATAAATATTAAAATTTGTGGCTGATCATTGGTTGTGCTTATGCAGTGATAAATATACAATTTTAGGGTCTTCAGCTCTTAAGATACATTTTCCGTGTCAATCTTAATAAACATTTAATTCGACTCGACTTTTGATTTTAAAAACTTTTTTGAAAATGCTCGATGTGTTCCTCTAAATAACATTAATTTAAGACTAACAAACCCCTTTATATGAATTTCTAGAGGGTACAAAAGAAAAAACTTGGAACAAAATTTGCATTTAACACTCGCTTTCTTTGCGAGTCATCGTGTAATATGGCTTGAGGGCCCGTAGCTAAATATTACTACATTAGGCTAGTTGTTACCCCCTTCCAACGACCCTATACCCTGCCCCACTGCCACTTCATCTTGCCACCAACCCGATGCTCGGCTCTTTGGGCGTTGGGCAAACATTTTACACTGTCACGGGAAATTGTTTGTTTAACATGCGCGGTGCGTTTAAAATTACATGATGAGCCGCATTTATCAAAAAAAAAAAAAGAAGGGGAAAAAAATAACAACAACAACATAAAGTAATCAAAACACAGCAGAGAAGAAAAAAAAAGAAATAGAAAAACAAAAGGGAGAAAAAACACAGAAGAAAACATTTCTGCACATTGTCAGAGGTCTAGAGTCTAGAGTCTTCTTCAACGTCTGGAGCTGTCTTCGTTTTCCTCAACTTCGTATAGTCCTACGCAAGTTTATTGTCTCTGTGTGCGAGTGTGTGTTTCTTTTGATTATTCGAATATACGCGTATATTTAGCTGCATGTCTTCTGGGGTCGTCGACGGGGTCTTCATTCAATCGACCGGGAGCAGTCGTCGCCAATTCTCGAGTCTCGATTCTCAACTCTCGATCCTCCTTTACTGGGCAATCATTGGCGCTGACTTCCCACTCGGTCTTGGGTCTCTGTCTGTTGACCTATGCTGATTTCTTGGAAAGAAATTATGATATTTCTTATATTCCATCATTTCTCCACAGTCTAGACTTATTTTGATTCTGAATGAAATTATAAAGTAGCCACCTACGCGAATTGAACTGCATTTAATAGAACTGCAATGGGAATATTTTTTTTTGATTGTCAGTTAGTTCACAGTGTTGTCGTTTTGATGGTTTTTTCACTAGATTTGGTGTTTATCTTTTAGCTTGCTAGGGGGTAAAAATTAAAATTTAAGTGGTTTTATTATTATCTTGTCATTTAGTTTTTTTCCCACACCCATATTTGGAATGTGTATGTTTATGAATTACCTTTTCCAAACAAATTATAATATTAACAAGTTAGATAAATTTGTTATTTTCTATTTAGGATAACTATAACTATTGCAATAACTTTATAAAGTTGTAGACTTAGAATGAAATTCATAATTGGAATTAGAGTAATATATTTTATGGGATATAATTGAGAATGTAAAATTAATTTTTTTTATTTAATAAATATAAGGTTCAACTGAGCTTAAAAGTTATGAGCCCCGTCTGTCTTTTCCATCATTTTAGATGTTTACAGCCTTGGTTGATAACAATAAACAAAAATAATTTCAAGAAATCTAAGCAGCAGGATGTTGTATAAATAGTATATCTTGTAATTGATTAGTAAATACGCCTCTTAATGCTAAATAGATCACTTTGATATTTCCGGATGGTATAAGTTGCTTGATGATAGTACTTTCTGAACTGGTAATGATGACAATTAATTACAAAGAAAATAAGTACAAACATGTGTCAGAGTCTGACTGAAAGGGGACTGGTACAGGCCCATAATTTTTACATCTGAGCCCCTACCTCCCTTCATCAACACCCTGAATGCAATTGAAAAGTTGTCCAGAGTATGCGGACTTAATCGGCTTGCAAGACGTCGAGATAAGGTCTGTGTCTGGGTCTTATAATCAAGTAACGGTTAATGTACGCATAAATTAATTATTCCACAAAGACAGAAGTTACAACTGCCACAAGATCGAGCTCAGACAAGAGGGGGCGGAACGTAAAGAAATCAAATGTCAATTAAAAGTAAAGCCACAAAAGAAATATGTTCAAATGTAAACAAAAGATCAAATTGTTGCCGATAAGGCGTGGCTCCAACTGCTCTTAAGTGTGTGAGCATGTATGTGCCTAACCCGAGGGGTTTACGACTTTCCTTCACATCAAACATAAACAGAATTTCTCAAGTGGTACACGAACTTCGAACCGGTTACCCAAATGAATCAGGAGCCCTGACAGCTGTGCATCAAAAAAGCAAACCCACGACGGGATCAGTCAGTGTGTCGGTCTGAGGTTAAAGTCCATCAACACAATTTACACAAGATTTGAAATTGTTCAAATAAATCATATTGTGTTGGGAGGGGAGAAGGGAAGTTTTTTTTAAGCTGTGGGAATAATCTTTGGAGAAAGAAAATGTGAGCAGAACTCATAATGAGGTTCACTTGATTAGCTTGTCGAATTTTTATAACTTACATATTACAAGCAATTAAAAGTGTTCGACTAACAGTTACCCTGCATGTAAACTGAAAGATTCTGATTTTACTTTAGGGAGAGTAGTCTGCAGAGTACTAAGCTAACAATTTTCCAAACATTTTCTTTTTCAAAAACTTTCTCATGGCAATTACATACAACTGAAACAAAATTTAAGCCAAATCGTCGCAGTCGTTATCAATTGTTAAACACCTATCAACTTTTATTGCTCCATTTTTTAAACATATAGAAAAGATATTACAGCTGGTAATGTAATAGACAAAAATGATTTAAAATACTTGTAAATATATGCATTAATTGACCATTTAGAGGGTATATCATCTACAGCAGACTTCATTTTTACTCCTAAGTGGCTTTAAGTGGATCTGGCAACAAATGTAATTTGATATGGAGGAGATGGAAAAAAAAATCAGCAAACTTGGCTGACTGTGCCACACACAACGTCAAGTACTCGAATGTGGGTGTGACGTTGAGGAAGATGTAAGGGTATACGAAAGGGGAAACGATGCAGAAGAGTTGTGAAAATTACCACTTGGTATCCCCTTTCTTCCCTTAGAACGACATGGTCTAGGCAACGTTTATATGATTTTTTACGACTCGTTGAATAAGAAATTATTTTTATGGGGCAAATTTTCTTGTGTGTGGGGGGAATATGTTCAAATATTGGATCCACTTTATAGAGTAGTTCATTAAGTGGAGTCAAACAGAGGAAAATGAAACTAATTTCACTTATTTTATGGTATAATTTTAATTCGCAGAAGATCTATCTTTGTAACTAATAAAACAACTGTCTAACTTTTGAGTTAATTTCGATTTAGATCATGTATGCTGCAATCAGAATCTATGAAAGATTTTTCCTTGTTATCATTATCAAAATTTACTATGACTCTGTTGTAATATTTAAATTGTTCTTATAATACTAAAATTATGGGGTTGATACCTAGAAAAATGTATTTGGACTCACTCACAATCAGTACAAAGCTTTAAATGTAATTAATAAATTTTAAAAAATTTTAAAAGCTTATTTACGTTGCGGTGTAATATAAAATTATACATATTTTGTTTTCTGATTATTTTATTCCAATTAGTTTTCACATTTATTTCACATTTATTTATTAGCTAAATTTAAATAATAAAACAATTCTAACTCGCGTCCAAATTGCGCTACATTTCCTATGATAATGATAGGCTCCGACTCACATCAATCGTACAAAGTCAAGGATTTACAAAGTTATTTAAAGTCAAAGATTAAATTAAATATATTGAATTCATTACAAAGGTAAAGTTCGAGTTGAAGGAGAGCAAATAATAATATTTATTGAAGTTTGTTGGAAAAAATTTTTTTTGTTAAATAAAAGAGGCTGCTTCTTAAATTACAAAAATATATAACTAAAAATTAAAAGATAAAAAAATTTAAAAACAGGAAGTCAAAACGAAACAAATATCAGTGCTTGCACGTACTTATAACGTAATTTTTAAAAATAACTAAAAGTTAAGGAGCAAAAGTATCTTTCTTGAAAATCATAATTGATTGGCTGATTCGAATACAAATAGGAGAGTATTTTTGTAAAATAAGAATATTTCTCTTGAGATAAGTCTCTTTGAAGTGCATAAACACACAATTCTTGCTACTTTTGAAATATCATCTCCATAAGTATTACTTCACACTTGATAACCTTTAAATTTGTCCCTGATGAGCGAATTAATGAATTAGCGAATATTCCAATTCAATAAAATCCTAGCCAAATTCTTTATTACACTTGACCTACTTTTAAGCACAATTTCCATTAATTAAACCTTCAAAATAGACCTCGCCAATTGTAGACATACGAGTAGTTTACAGTCCAGAAAGCACGAACCGCATACTTGAGAGACCCAGACATACTATAGACCTTACACAATCCAGTGACCAACCAAGCGATCTCACGACCCGACCCGACCCGACCCGACCGACCCACATACCATAAAGGCCGAAAACTGTTTTGTACTGTTCATAAAAATGCGCGCAATGTAAATGAAAATTGCTTAATTTTCATGTAATTTTCATAAATAATGAAAAGGGTCGGCGTTAAGTGAAATTTGCTTGTTTTTGGTGGGTTTTCCACACAAAAGGTCGCTTTCTGCACACACTAATGGATTAATTACAGGTGCACACGACCCCAATATAGCGTAAAGTGTTTGCAAGCCAAATATTCTACTCTTACTAATGGTATAATACCATAACATGTTACTTGTAAGGTTGTTAAATGAATTGCAAGCCAGAATGTTTTCTCTAATTCAACCCTAAATATTTGCATCATCAGATGCTTTTCATAAACAAAATGAAAATGAAAATAAAATCTTTGAAAATGCTTCATGAACATTCTCACTTTTCTGTGGATGCTACCTCCTTACTTATTCCGGAAGAAGTCAGAACCCCTACTCCAGAATCATCCATGAAATGCACGCGTTGCAACTAGGAAATTTACCGAGTCCAAGCGCATACAAAAAAAAAACAACAACAAAAAAACAAATAAACAAACAAACATACGAAATGGAAAATGGGAACGAAGAAAATACTGATTACTATTCGTTGGCACGCTCTCGAACCGGACCAGATGGTCCAGAACTTTTGCAATAGAACATGATTTTTAGCTAGGCGTGCGAAGAAGAACTTAAAATTAATGACGCTGTTTGGGGGATGCTCCAAATAAATCTAAATAGAGAAATGCTCAACATATTTTTTGGGTAAGGAAATAGAGTAGAGAAAGCTTATTAACAAACAGAAAGGAAAAAATTTCAAAAGGAACCTGAGCCAGTATTCCTTTTAGTAACAATCTTTAGACTTTAATCACAAAATACATGCGAAAATTTACTTAAAATACGTCACACATTCTCATAGTCTCTATACTTTTGGTATATATTGAAATATATCTGAAGTGAACAATATTATATCACTTTTATTAAATCTTGGATCTTTACTACAAAAGATTTGGTGGTAATTGTATAGGCTGTATATTCAATTTAAAAAGGTAGATTTTTAGTTTTGTAATTAAATATTTGAAATATTATATTTATTTCGTCAATAGGTTGCATTAAGAACACATAAATTTTTAAATAGGGGGATACATTATATATATTTTGTTTTGTTCTATTCAAAGTTCTGCTAAAAATTGTCATGTTTAAAAATAACAGTCGTAGACACAGTCAAAAATTGAATACACGACTGTGCTCGGATATCAAAACTTTGGCGTGACGAACATAACCTTTCTATCTAATGTTTTGCTAATAATACATTGTTGTCATCAAAAAGTTGCATTAAAATGTTCTACTATAAATAAAAAGATAGAGGAGAGTCCTTTATAATGGTACTAAGAAGGTTCAATGATAGACTGAAATTTTTATTGTGAAGTTCAAAGACTGGAAATAATATTGTCCGGGAAAATCTGTTCAGAAAATGTCAGACTCAGCTGTTGGGCGAGACTGCTGTTATCTTGTATAGAGCAGTGAGAATAGTTCTAAAAGATGCACATGAAAGTCATCCAAGCTTAAACCTAGCAATGTAATTGCGCAGCCTGAATGTGATAAGTACATACACACACACAAACTATGTATCTATGTGTGACAAACAAGCCAACAAAATATACCAATGAAAGTGGAATATTGCACATTCAATTTATGCGCATTTTAACGTCTTTTGTATATCAATTGAGGAATTGCAATTGCAATGCTAAGCGAACCGTTTGTGTGCACTGTAAAAGATTCAATTGTATCTTTTGCAACTCTCAGCGTCTTTAAGATTAAAGTGCTGACGACAATTGACGAGCAGCTTCTATGGCTGACACGATAACAATTTAACTCACTCTTCCTACACTTTTGTGCCACCCGCATATAAGTAAAAAGATTGCAACTTTAGTTTTAAATTTTCTAAAGTGAGAGTTTGAAAAAGGATGTTCATTTAGAAAATAAAATGTATCCATAAGAACCTTTTTTTGTTTGTATACAACATTTAACTGTAAATAAATTTAAACTAACTTTAATTTGAATGTTAACAATTTGAATTTGAATTGTAAATTATAATGTTTATTAATGAATATAACTAAGTAACCCCCAAATCACAAGTCAAACATGTAGCGTTGGGATATTAAAAAGAAAGATTTACTATAATAAATTTAATTAATTAATTTAACAAGAAAATGTACTATGTAAATATTAAAACATTACTTACAAATCCATGAACAGGGACTCAATTTTATTTTGTAATAGAGTTCATTCTAACATCATCGGGCAACTTTATGTTGTTCCAAGGCAGAGCTCACATCTTTCAGGATCATATCATTACAATAAACTGTCATTTAACAGAGCAACTCAACATTTAACAACTTTATTTTTCAAAGCTCTTGAAGTTTGCCACATTTTCTTCAGAATTATTTCGTTTGAAGTGAAAATGCAGCTTAATGAAGCACATTAATTTTAATGCGAAGACATTTGTCGGGCTTTCCAGGTTTGTGATGAGAAGAGGAATGGTTGCTAGGGGGGCGCCTCATATGAAATTAATGAGATGTTATTGTTGCCGTTGATGCAGTGGCAACATTATGTGTCGTGTTGCCTCTGTTAATGTCAGGCACTCAATCACATGCGGATTTTGAAGATACTCATACAGATGGCGACGCAGATTGAGGCAGATTCGCGCTAGTTGAGACAGTTTTAGTTCTTGTTCTTGTATATCTGTCAGTGGCAAGTATAATGGATTATTATAGTACTATATGTGGGCGGGTTGGGGATGTGTTAAGGAGTTAAAGAGATTCCACGGGAAGAGTGAACGATGCTAAATAAACTCATTTATTAATGATGCTTTCATTACACAAAGTGTTGCAATTAACATTTTAATATTTTCGTCAAATTGTAATTTGAATGAAGAGTCGAATCATTGTTTTTTTCCAGAAAATTTCAGCGAATATTGAACTCATCTCTTTTGTTGTTGTAGATATGTATCTGATATATACTTTATTCTGTATCTGATGAAGAGTTGAAAATTTAAGAAAGGATAGCTGCAAATTTGACAGATTCTTTGAAAAAGAAAATTCTAAGTAAATTGTCTGCAGAGAAATTAAATTTATTAATTTTGACCTAAATGGCTTAATTAATTAATTGCATGTTGTTATTGGCTTCTGGCGAAATTATCGTTATATTCCCAAATTCAAAAGCTTTTATTTAAAATTTCCACTTAAAAGAAGAATCATCCTCATCAAGAGTCTGACAATTTTCAACGAACGAAATAATTTTGTTGTTAACAAATTTGTTTCTTAAAATTTTTTGACTCATCTTGGTTGACACAAAGAGTATATTTTTTACCTGACAAAGTGCGGAATTAAACAGAATTTTGAGTATATAATTTTCAACATTTTTTCCCGGAAATAAAAATTTCCATTTGCAAATAACCAGAGAGTCTGAGAGAGAGTGAGAGTGATTGAAAGAGAGAGAACTATGCAAAAACAAATCATGTTATTTAATTGCTTGTAATTTCATTTTGGTCACAAGGAAACGGTGAAAAGGCTAATGGAATGGCAAGGTTAGCTACCTGATGGGGGTGGCTTGTGAGGGGATGGGTGGGGGTAAACTTTTACCTATTAATCAACAAGAGACTCTGACTTGACGCACTGACAGGCGCGGCACCCAACACTTATAACTCACAGCAAATAAATCGACTTGTTGTTGAGTAAAATATGTTGAACATCAGATTTCTTAATAACAATAATATCAACAACAACAAGTCACGCAATTATCCAAGTCCAAGTCATTGAACGTGGCCCAGGCGGAAATTACGAAACGGAAGTTGGATTTAAGAAAGGATTGCGGGTAAAAGTATCTAAGTATCTAACAGTTAGATCGCATGCTGAGGCCGAAATACTGTTAAAACAACAACTACGAAGGCGCTTTGCGTGTTCAATTTCACCACTAAATTAAATTATTAAGGAGGCTGCACAAGAAAAACAATAAATAAGAAAAGATTTTATCACACACCGCATATTAAATACTCTAACACAAGTATCGTAAGAAACTAAGAATTAAAACTTGTAGGAAGGTATTATTTTAGAAATCATTTGTATTGTATGTATAACTGATAATGAAAACTTGTAATATTAAGCAGCATATTTAAAACGGATAAGCAACTTATCTAAATTTATTAATTTAAGGACAGTCTAAATTAAATATCTGATTTAACCAAACATATATCTTAAATACTTCTGAGCTTATTAATTCATGACGACGTTTCTAATTGAACGTTTAATAAAAACCCGAAAGTGGCATTGATATCCAAATGAATATATCGCTGGAAAACAAAGTTGATTTTATTATAATTATTATTACTCATCCTAATGGTAAAAGGCTTCCCTTATAAGTTAGTGTATAAATTTAACTAATCAAATGCACATTTCTATGTTCATGTCAAGGCTTCAATTATGGTAATTAAGGTAAATGCAAAGGGGTAACAATAAAACTGCCACTTTAATAAGCAGCTCATAGAGGACACATCGGAATGACTGGACAGATGAGATAGCCAAATATTTTTTGAAACATTTAGAGCTATTATAAATACAAAAATAATCTATAGGACGTAAGGGACATGCAACAGACGAATAGTTACAATTATGAGATATATAAAAATTGTGACCAAGAAACAAATGTAGTTCTCATGCTTAAATAGAAGGTATATGAAAGTCAATGTACCCTTAACAACAAAATATATTTAATAGCCAAAATTGCCAGGCGTCGTTTAAAAAAGTTATTAGAGTGCGTCAACAGCAACGATAACAACGACAACAACAACATTACAAACTACGGCCAGCTGTGCCCCCATACATGATGATCATAATAATCATCATGATGATGATGATATTGTTGTAGCTGTTTTTGTTGTTGTCGCCTAAAACTGATCATTGACCGTCACGCCTGACGCAAATGCGGCATCGGCTGCCGTCGCTTTCGAAATTCGTGTGCCAAAGCTGAGTGGGCGATCAGGAAAAGGGGGCATGGAGATAGCAGGGGAGACTGGGGGCAAGTTGTCTGAGCGTTGGCTACTCAATCAAATGGCCAACGAAGCGCCGGGCAGACAATGAGCTACACATGAATTCGCCAACTGCGATTTGCATCTGTGGGATAAACTTTGGCCAGCACACGTTACAGATATATAAACAATTTGTTTTTGTTTTATTTTCGTTTTTGTTATTTTAATTTTGTTTTAATTTTCAGCTAGGCCTCCCATATGAGCATGCAAAATGTAATTATAAATCAACGCAAATGTGAATAAACTTTTGCTTTGAATTGAAGGCGGCGAAAGCACGCGGAGTACGGGGCGTATGAGTGACGTTGTGTGGATTTGTGATTTGTTTGGCGAGGTGTTTAGATTAAACCAAATTGATTGAGCTCACTTTTGGTAAAGACCAAAATATTGCGAATTTGTAATGATACGATTATAGATATAATCTATGCGGTTGCTAAACACAAAAATAGACATGATGAGATACTTTTTTCGCTGCCTTTTTTTATTGCGAATTATGAGTAATTACGTGTGTTGGGTTATTTATTTATTAGTTTATATTAACTGTAAATTTACCTTAGTATATGGATTGCAAATTGGAAACTACGAAACTTATACTGTATTCTTAGTGCTTCCTGGAGAGCGAGAGTAGTGAGATTGATAATGGGAAGTTAAAAATGCATATACCAATTTAATTTCGTTTTGTTTCTAAATCTCTAAAAAGTTTTGTCAGAGATTTATCGTGTTAATCCTATGAGTATATAATACAAGCAAAGCCCACAACTACCTTAAAGTTAAGTAAATTGACTTGCAAATCAGCTCAACTTTAATTTTCAACGTCTGCCACATTTCAAGCCCATTTACATGAAACTTTTATGCAGCTAATCTTAAGAACATCATTGGATTCATTTCCAGCTGAAGCTCACACACAATTTCCCTTTTGAAATCCCTTAGATACATCCAGTCAATTGTTAAGTTCATGTTGCTAGGCAAACAACCGTATGCCACAGAATCCCGCACAACAATCAACAGCTTGTCTATCAAGTGAAAAGGCGCCGAACATGGCTTTTATCCGCAGGCAAGTAAATAATGTATTGTAGTAAAAAAAACTCCCCTTCAAAAGTTTATGTATCACTTTCGCCTGCGCGCATTTCCTATGTACAGACCCAGACACAATATGATGCTATAGATGGGTCTGTATTCAGCCTACGTCAACATTGGGAGTAAAACATCGTAGACCCTGAATGAGTCATCGACAACCGCATTCATCATTTAGACGCATGTTGTGCCTGTTGAGCAGCTGGAAGTCCTCTCCTCCCCTTCCCACGAAAAAAAATAATATAAATAGGAGGAAACATCTCCTAGCTCATTTCCTCCCTTTTACAATTTGCATCTCCTAGCATTTTAGCCTAATTTAGCGTAAACTTGGCAACACATTCAGAGTTTGATATCGACTAAAAGCTCCGGTCCAGACAATTTATACAATTTCATTTGTAGCTCTCCATCCCTCCTTCCCCAGAAATGTTGTGTATCTGTTGGTTTTTGGATGCTGTCACACATCTCACTGCCTCTCTCTTTCTCACTTTCTCTCTCTCTCCGTGCTGTTGGTAGCTTTTAATTTTATCGATTTGTATCTGGTCGTCTGTAGGGGTTTTACTCCCCAAATTGTTTTGACTGCCAATTGGGGGTTGCCCTTGCTGCTGGACCATACAATGTGCTTTTTATTGGTCATGGGCATGAGCCTTGGCAAAGATACGTTCTTAAAGAAAGTAAGTTTCTTTTTCCCCATTTTTTTATGGATTTATCATATAGAATCATTTTCATATTATCAAGTGTTTTAATTGAGATATTGCGAGAAACAAAGAGAGTAAGTAAGTGGTAAGTAATTTGGTAAGAGCAGTTTTCTTATCTAGCCGACAACCTTATAAATACATAGTCTAGATATTCCTGCCAATAAGTCTGTGAGTTATAAATTTATTCCTTCCGTAAGGCCTAAGAAAATCAAGTATACTGGAATTATATTTAAATACGTATATGCAAAGCACATTTACTATGTCGAGTTTATTTACTATAATTATCAAGGTTGATTTAATTATTTGGATTTATTAACTCTAATTCTGCCACCTAATAAAGTGTTTAGTATGCATGATAAATAAAATAATCATTTACTACTATAATACTTTGACGAAATTAGTGCAAATTACACAAAATAGATGAAAATACTTTCAATGAACACAAAAAAGGGATTTTCAAAGTAAACTTCTATATGAGAAACCGAGAACTTATCACACACATTCAAGTCTTTTAAGTTTTATCTAAAAAGGTTGTGTTGCGTCAAGATTTTATTAATTTTTGGTATTTGCATAGGTTCAGCCAACCACATGATGTGGTTTCAAGGTAAAGAAGTCAATGCCCCTAGGATTTGGGATTCAGAGGCACAGAAAATGAGTATCTTATAGATATGTTTAGGGGCAAGTTAAGTATACCAATTGCCACGTGTAAGCCACATTCCAGCTTGACCTTTTGGTATAATAAATTTTTAAGCAAGTGCAGGTACAGATGGGAAGGATGTGAGGAAAATGAGATGGAATAAGTTCGTAGTTAGTGCCAAAACTGTTGCCTACTTTCAGAGACATCCACAGGGGTTGTAATAAAACTGAATTTTATTACACACATGTCGAAATGGATAACCGAACTCACATAACACAACAAGCTGCTGTCTGGGCCAACTAAATATCATGTAATATAGTATATGTATATATGTTTGTACACTAACACAGTCACAGTCACACACTCATACACAAGTCGCAGTGTGGCCTCGACAAATGTTGAGTTCAAGGAGACGTCACTGATGTACTCCTCGTTGTTTTTGTAACTGCAGCTTCCCACAGCTGTTGCCCAATGCGAAGGACTCCCAACAGCAAATCTCTCCAGAGTGTTACGCTCTTACTCTCCACTTTCCCCACGCTCTCAGTGAGAGTGCGCGCTTGATCTGGCAACTCTCAGCAGGATTGCATCTCATTTACAGTCCACTCAACAGTTATGCAATATTACAACCATACATTTCTTTTGAATGTTATGCTGAGAGTTTTGAGTGTTCCTTCTCGCTCTATTCCTGGTCTATCTCACTCTATTCAATGACGTCAGATGTGTGCAGTCAACTCTCAACTGACTGCATAATCTCAAACAGAGAGTCTGCTCTATTATACAAGATTTTTTGTGGCCAACTGCCGTTGACAGTTATACCAACATGACTTCGATATAGGTTTATTCTTGGGGCAGGCGGCAACTAAAAGCAGCCACTGTTTCTAAAGTTTTATAAAAGTTTTTTCTCAAAGTTACTGTTTGGCTTTATGTAGAGCAGGATAAAAGTCAGAAGGGTCCTGCCTTTGTCTAAACTTTACCTCTTTGTGACTTGGGACTGTATTCCGAAACCGGATGTTATTATAAAGTCAGAAATGTATTCATTTAATAATAAAAATAGTAAAAACTAGTAATACTTATTTTAATTAATAACCATATTAGGTAACAGACTGAGTAACAACATTTTAATATAAATTACATTTGATTAGCTTGATTAATAGTAAAAAGGAAGTCGGCAAAATACACAAAATATAAACAATTACGAGTTTGTTTAACAATTCGATTGTGAATCGTGAGCTAATTTACAGTACACATGAATTGCCTTCAATACAAATTTAATGACAATTTCAATCAAAATCTAAACAAACATTACTTTTTAGTGCGTAATACATCAAAAAAGAAAGAGAGTGAGAAAAAATACAAAAAATAATACGAACTATGCAATGATTTCCGCAATTGGCAGGCCAATTAATATATGGGTGCTATGGGAGAGGATATGGAACGGGAACTGAAAAATCAGCTCAGGCAATGAAGCAATTACAAAATGTGGTTGAAGTTGTTGAATTCAGCATTGAATTTTTCTGATCATCTTGTTGAGATAACAATAGCATTAACAATAATAAAAAAAAATAATGGACGAACTGCAACAGCATCTGAGATAAAAAAAACATAGAAAATAGACTCAGTTTTAACGAAACTCGAATACTCTTTAAAAAGAAACATGTAAATAAGAATGTTTTATTTTTTGATTCGTTTAATTTATATTTATTTTAAAAGTATATTTTTAAGGATCTATTTCAGATCTATTTAAAATAAAGGGAGTTTGTGAATATACAATATTGGTTATAAAGTTGTAATCAGACAACAAAAGTTATTCAGTTCTATTGCATCTTATTCTTTTAAAAAATTTTGAGCAATGCAATGGTAAAATGTTTGTTTTTAAATGTACTTTACACTCAAAATAAAGCTAGTATTGAAATAACTTTAGTTTCGTTGCCTTTATTAACAGTATTATTATTATTTTTCCAATAGATTGACATATTTTTGTGGTCACAAATTTCACAAATATTATGTATTTTATATTTATGTAATTGAAAAGTTAAAGTGATAAAAAAACAGAGTGAGAAACTTAAGAATAAAAATTAAAATTAGTTTTTAATAGCAAAACTTTTAGAGAAAAAAAATACAAAAACACAAACTTGCAATCAATATGTTGTAGTTTATCGACGCATTTAATAGACGAATGATCTTTAAATTAAGATGCTTCCAGAATCAAATATAGATTTGTTTTTTGGACAGTAACTCTTTTTTATGCATTTGTGAAGAAGTTTGTAAAATATTTAATTTAAGAACCAACAACGAATTTTATTTTTGTAGACTCAATAATTTGTGTTTTTTATACTCTGCATTAGGATAGAGACGAAGTCAGAATGCCCTCTCTAAAAAAGTGTATTACAATAACAAATCAAAGCTTGCAACTGTAAACAAAACGCACGCGTCGCGTATGTGGCATCAGAAGGGGGAGTACAGAGTGGGAGAGGAGAGTCAAAACATTTTTGGTTGGAACTGTGAGACGAGACGAAAATTTCACTGTGTAACATAGTCAGCCTCATATGGAAAATTTCACTTGCACGCTTGAGAAAAAGTGCAGTCATAGGGGGATCAGAGAGAGACAGAGAGAGAGAGAGATGAGAGAGGGTGGGGTATTGGGGGCTAGGGGTTGGGGGCCTGTTGTCGAGTGCGGTAATAACGCGTTTTCATGGATTGCCAATGGTGGAGCTGGCTACAGTGCGTATTGTATTTGTTATTGTATTTTTTTTACATCTTTCTTCGTCTTCATTTATTTTGTTTTTTTTTATACTTTTTTTTTGGCACTTTCACTCTCATCCTCGGTTGGCGTCGATTTGTTTTGTTGGAGCTTAAATATTACGTTATGTTTTGGATGCTTTTGGAGAGATAAGCGGGGTATTTGTTTATGTCATTTGGAAGTTTAGCTCTGTCAAGTGGAGCAATTTAATTATACCCTAACAAAGTGTACAAAACCTCTATAACCAAGTGTGTAAAGTATGAAATATAAATATAATATATGAACTCGGATATTAGATGGTATGTATATTCAGAATATACTTTCTTAACGCTAGATACTGTACTTAGATATTGTTTAAGAAACTTTTGTATCTTAGCTCAATGAATCTTAGTTATAACTTATAAGTAGTCTGTTGCACATATCCTTACGAAAAACTTTATTAAATATCCGGTAATTGAAGATTTACCAAGGGTATTTAAACTTCGGCACCCCGGAAATGACTATTATGTGTTGCTCTTATTTTATTTCTGTTTCGTTTCGTTGTTTGTAAACATAAACAAAACACATGGAGATTGAATTGAAGTTGTATTTTATATACAAAATTGGTGCAACGAGTGACTCGAGTTGCCGAAATCATTGTCTGGTTGTCCAAGGTTCGTTTTACTGAAAACTCTTTAAATATTGTTCACAGCATTTCGTATATTTCCAGTTCAAGTCTTTAATTAATTCATGTGTTTTATTAGCTACGGGGGCGACTCACAAATACAACGACAGAAATGCATAATTTCCTTATTATAATATTCCGGTTACCGAATAATACTATCGATGATTAAGCGATCGATTTGAGCTCATTTGGAAGCGATTAAAAACTATTGAGCAAGCGCATTTGGCAGTCAGGAAAATCAATCAAATATGGTTTAATTTGATTATCATCTTTAATCATTAGGTTAAGCTAGTAAGATTGTAAGAAGTTTGATTCAGTTATCATTAGGTTTCGTTAGAGTATCTCTTTCTAAGAAGTTTGATTCAGAATCAGCTGCAGATGAAAACCTATATCCGATATACATTTTCAATACCAACAATCCAGTGACTATCTTTATTTATCTGAAAATAATAAATAAAGCAGATCAAGTACAAGGTGCAGAACGAGATCATAGCACTGAATATCATGTAAATATTTTCCGGATAATAATGATTTCGCTTCAGTATTGATTATTGTGGTCGAGAAAGAACAATAAATACCACCCAGAAAGGACAGTTCTGAGGTTCATTAGCAACGGGAAAACAAGAGCAGAATTTATTTAAAATCAAGATGCATTGCAACTGGGGGATAAATGTGGATGCAGTGCGGCATCTGTGCACCACATGGCGCTACCTTGCCCCATTCCAACACCAGATGCATTCTCATTGAACTGTCAGCGTAATGAATTCGAATTACATTGCAAAGTTATATCTGTTTTAAAGGTTTTGCTTATGAACTTTCCCCAACCCAATGGTTTATTAGCTAACGGATCATTTTCGCATATGCATTTACTGTTGGCAAAGTATCTGGCAGATACATTTGTGTGCGTTTGTTTATCTCAAGTATTAGAGGGGGGCTTATTTAAGTGTCTGTCAAAAGCTGACTAATGGCCTACGCATTGGATTTATGTGGGTACCTTAGAGGACAAAAGGGGCGGTGAGGGCGGGGCAGCTGTCAAGCGGGCGGCGTGTGAAAATTGTTAACAAATTGCAGCGTCGAAATGATTTGAAGAATGCATCGATTTAAATTTAGAAAAATATCAAAATATATATTTCTCAAGACTCCACTGCAAGCGGTGCACTTAAAAGTGAAATGTGTGAAAAATTGATTTTAAAAATGTGTATTTATTGTTTAATTTTGTGTAGGCGGCAGATGCTTCTTTTATTGACGATTTAGTTGAAAGTGCTTGAGAAATGGGAAATAAATGAATTTTACTTATTGTGATTGAAACGATTGAAAAATTAGTTTCAAAATTAAGCATTAATTTTATTGTATATTATATATATAAATATATATAAATACATTTCGTCACTCAACAGCGATATAACACGGAATATTCTATACTTATAAAATAAAGAGAATGGAACTTAAATAAATAATTTTTTAAGAAATACTTTACAATAATACCGATTTCAATAATTTAATTAATGTTTAAAACGCAATAAGAAAAACGTTTTATTGTATTATTGTACAAAATGTATTTACATAACATAACAGAGTTGTTAATTTTACGACAATCATATTAAACGAGTGGACTTTTTACTGAAGGTTCTTATTTATGGCTCATTAAAATGATTGTAAGATCAGCAAACATTTGGCCTGTTCATTGAAAGTCAGTTGAAGGCACAAATTGATTACAATTCACACCTCAATCTGGAACATGTTGTCGTAATTAACCCACTTATGATTGTTGACGGTACTGCTGTGATGACTCGACATCACTCGGAATAATGTAATTTGTAAAAATTATAGCCCATCATTTGTAGCATTTTATTATTATTGTAACATTAACACAATTAGTGAGGGCGAAATATGAAGAGACTTTCGTTTTGTTTTCTTTTGAATTTGCGTTCAACCGTATTTCAATTATTTTGCTCTCATTTACTTAAATTTAGCACTTCCCAAAGGCGTCAATTATACCAATCGTGTCTTAAAATTGAGCTAAAAATATTACGATGAGGAAGTTTACTACTATATAAGTAATACTCTCTAAGGGTTCCTTACTAGTTTTTAATAACCTGATTATAAGTAAATTAAAGCCCGATTCCAATACACAAAAGTGTGCATTAGTACTTTTTTTTGACGTTTCCACTATGAATAAATTAATAGTTATTTATTTTGGTAGACAGCTTAAATAGTTTGGCTTAACATGAATTTTTTGACAGTAATATAATTAATATATGCTTTAATGAGGTCAGAAGTGTATTACGCATTTTGTGACAAATTTAAAATAATCTCTAAAAAGACACAACTTACTGTCTTTCTTCTTTGTATCTTTCTTTTGCGTATTTTTCTTCCGTGCTGTAATTTCACATATTTTGTAATTTCGCGCATGCGTCAATCTTTTTCTTTTTTTGGACCGGTTTTTACCGTTTGTCGACATTTCAATTGCTAAATTCAAAATAAACAATAAACAATACGTATACGTTCAAGATCTTTGCATTCGGAATGAGTAATGCAAATGTGATTCACGGCACGGGGGCCTCCGTCTGTCAATTTTGACAGCACTTTTGTTTCGTTTTCGAATCTTACGCGCTTTTGTGGAGCAAGGACGTAAACCCACTTGTCAGACCTTGTATTTCCTGCTTTCACCGTTTTTAGATCCGCCCACACAAATCAAACAATACCCCAAATAAGACAACGTGTTTCTGTCAGAAAGAAAGAAAAAAGATACCGTTCGAAAGATTGTATACCCTGGCAGAGATCTGCATTCAAGTTTCTACATATGACAGGCTTATGATATACATAGTAGTAATCATACTGTACTAAAATTATATATAACGATGCTAGACATACAATTTGCGAGTTTGATTTCAAGGAACAAAAAAGTTTTCCCTACTTAAAGGTGGCCTTTACTTGATTGTCCCTACGGTAGCTATATGATTAAGTTGTGAGATTGTAACCAAATATCGTAAACATATAATGTTTTAAAATGGTTCCGATATCTTAAGAAACAATAAAGTTTATCATACTAAAAGGGTGAGTCTTAACAGATCGTTCCTATGGCAGCATGGGTATAAAAAAAACTTCTTTATTGACCAGTCGACTCAACTGGTCCGATATAAATTGTCATTATCCCCAAATGGGTTGATAGGAATCGTCCTAAGCACTTCTTAGAACTATAAAAACTTTATTGATTTAAAAAATATAAATAGATGTAAAATGCTGGCTATCATATCTATTTACACATATAAACTTTTAATTGTTTTATTCATTAATAATTTTTGACGCTCTCCATCTCTTTGATCTGCTTCTTTAAAAATTGTCTTTCTAGTTTTACCTCTAGTTGATCAACGTGTTCGGCAGACGTCCTTGAGAAAAGATGTGCGGTACGTGGAGTAATAACTGCACCATCATGGCCCGCGGCAAATGGGGGCTTAGAGTAGGTTTCTAGGAAGTAGGTACCACTCGTGATTGGTGAGACATGATAACCCATGAGGGCCTGAGATTGTTTGGCGGTACAGTGTCCAAAGCGATAGTTGGGCCAACTATCACATCGTATACCCCAGAAACCACGGTCTGAATTTATGGACTCGGTGTAGAAATGCGTTGCACGATGGTGACTACAGCTGCCGGGGTCCATTTCCTTCTCACATCCTGGCTGTTCCCCTACTCGAAAATTGGGATAAAAGTCCACATGGCCAACGGGTTTCAAAATGCCACGTTCCGGGGGATTCGTATGTATAACATCCACAAAATCCGCATCTTCCGCATCCAAACGTTCAGAATTATTGACGACAACAAAAAGAGGCTTGGCTGGATCTAAGCCTGTTATATGATGAAGTTTTTGATTCACATAGTTGGCCGTTTGACCTGCCACCTGACTACCCAGACTGAAGCCAATAATGTGCAAGTGGTTGTTTTCTACAATTCCAAGATCAACCAGATTGTTAATGAGCTGTGCCAAACATTTACTAACTAATGGCGCATTCAGTATGGACTCGGGAAAGCAGGGTTTCCGTACCAAAGGACCATAGTCAATGGATATTACATAGACATCCTCATTATCAAGCAGAGCAGGCCTTATATTAGTATTAAGCGAATAGTCCCGATGTCCCGTATAGCCGTGAACAAGTATTATCACTGGTAGTTTTGGGAGAAAGTTCTCGGGCTTGAGATCGAGAGGATCAAGCTGTTTTGGATCATTTCGTGTCTCACTGTGCGACATAGATTAGAAAGTATACGTGTTTATATAAAACGTGTGTTAAGTTCTATCTAAACTTACTTGGAATAAAGCCAAAAGGTCACGTTCTCATTTGGACAATCGCCTTGAGCCACAAAGCATCCCCACGATGTCCGTGCGTAGAAGCTGAGAAATAGAGCTATACGAAGATTAGCAGACTGTCTCAGATTGCATAATGCATCTTATTCGAAACGCACCCAGCAATAATATCCTCATGCCGATAAATTCCGTAGCCATCTGTAGACCTTAATGCTTGTGTTTCTGTCTTTTAAAGTGCTACGTTAATTATAGTAAAATGCAAATCTTAAAGCCATACTATTAACCTTAAGCTTAACCAATACAATTAACCTTAACACACTCAAGTCGTAATTTACAGCAAGTTGCATTCCACTTTCTATTGTTATTTTAAATTTAGATTGAAAATGTTTACAAGGAATAAATATACATAAATAGTTTTAAAACCAGGGCGATGTATTCTTAAAATTAAGGCTACAAGCCGGCTCTGAACCAAACCTCTCAGAATCGGTTCGGTTTGGGCTGTTGGGTTAACCGAACCACTTTCTTAACAAGAAAGTGCGGCACGAAGTTTTTTAAAGCTAAACTTTTTAATATTAAAAAAAATAGTAATAATAATTTGTTTACCTTACGTAGGAGCCTTTAAAAAGTTAAAATATTTAATTTAAAGAATTTTATATTTAACAAATGAAGAACAAATGGAAAACGACCAAGAAAATAACATTATTTTGATGTATTACATTTAAACAAGTGTTGAAAAGTATTCCAATTAGCTCGAGTGTGACGAACTAAACGTGTAAACAACTTAAAAGTGCATTTTAATATCGGCTTTAATTTATGCCCGGAATAAAGTTGGAACAGTCTTACTAAAAGCAATTCCCGGTTTTATTAGGAAATTTGGTGTTCCTTATTGGCTTCAGTAGATCAGTTGAAATCGAACTATTGACAAGCCGGTAATACAATTTAACTTTTCAATAACTTGGTAAGTTATCACAATAAAACCAACTCAAGTGCATTAGCCTATTGATTTTTAAATGGCAGACTTATCGAGAGACAAAGACAAAGAGATAGAGAAAGAGAGAGAGAGAGAGATATGAGAGGGAGACATTGAGACTGGGGACCCTCATTTTGCAAAATCAAACTAATCCGCTTAAAAGCCTCGATTTTCCGACTAGACAGTGACAACATTGCAATGTCGCAATTGAGGCGAAATAAGCTGATGGCCATTTGTTGATGGCTGGTGGGGGTGAAGAGGTTTATTGATTTTTAAAGCGGACCCAGGTGAGCAGTCAAGATGGTCTTGTGCTAGACACGTGACAATGCATGTGGCCAGACGAAAGCAGAGCAGTTAGACAGTTATTTTTAACAATACAGCTGCTAATTTTGAGCACCTGATGGCTCAAACACCAACAGGGTGCTGCCTCTTAGCCAACTGAGTGGATAAGTCACCCAAGCCACCGGCTAATCAAAAGCCATAAGCCAAAGACCCACCCATTTGCTAGCGACCCACTTGAACATGCGCGCTCGTGACATTCGACTTGGAAACGTGCAAAGCGACGGGAAATCGACCAAAGAAAACAAAATGCGAAACGTGCAAAACGTCACTTAAGTTGGCCCCAAAACCATTGCGACTTTAGATGCGTCACTGCGGAAAGGCAACAGAGAAGCCAGCACAAAAGTCAAAACAATAACAAACAAGAAAGTAAAGCAACATGCGTTTATTAAAACGAACGATACAATACTCTGTTAATACGTTATTAAAAAATAAGAGATCAGATGTTGTAAATAAGTTATGCTTAATTCAATCTATCAATATTAATATTGTTACCTAATCTATATAAAATCTATGCAGACATCCCTTCCAAATTCCACTTTCGAAAAGTATATGTATCAGGTTGCTGGTTATAAATTTCGAAATGAAATTTATTCATTATAAATTTAAACTAAATGTATTGGAATCTAGTAAAATAATCTTAATAGACTAAAGTTTAGATCTAAGACAGCTTAATTTGCGATGTATTAATTTGTATTGTAATACACTCCAATTCACAAAAACACTTTATAGTTACATACGAAAAACCACCCAAAAGCTATTAAATTTGTTTTGATGGATTGTATCTGAAGGACATCCTCTTAACCAATCAACATCATAATATTCCGTGATAGGGTATAGAATAAAATGCACTAAGCTACTTAAAAGCAAATATCAGGAAATGTGCACCACGAAAATGCGCAGCTGAGCAATGAGGCACGCCCGAGAGACAAGTGGAGACAACAAACAAGTTGAGACAATAACTAAGATAACAACAACAACAACAACAACGTCGACAACAACAACGACAACAACATTGACAACAAGTAACACTATGACAATTGCCAAAGCTGACAGTTTGACGTTTTAAATCACGCGCCAAACGTCAAAAAGTAGCAACAGCCAACAATAACAATTGCACTGCAGCATTTTGACAACACAAAGGCGAAATGACAATCTTACAATTATTTATGTTTCAATTTCGAACAATAACAAATGCAATTAACGGTAGACATCGAATTTATAGCAACAAAAACAGCTGGAGAGGTCATCGGTGTCAGATGCCAATGCAAATGGAAACGAATTAACAAATAGTGTGCATGTAAAACTACATAGCAAAGTGCTTGCAAAATGGTTTGTAAACATCTAAAACAGAATGTCTGTAAGCTGTAATATTATAAAAAATTAATTAAAAACTTTTATAGAATTCTAAACATATCCTACAAATTATCAACATTTTATAATTGTACTTAAAGATTTGTTTATGTTCTCAGCTCTTGACACAGTTATAAAGTGATTGAGCAATGTTTTTACAAGAAAATTTCAAGGCTCATAAACTATTTGTTTAAAAATATAGAATTGAATAATTTTTTTGCAGCAAATGATGAGATTTTGAAGATCTTAGATTTAAGAATATTGTAGATTATAATATAAAAAATAAATATATTATTACGTGTCGAAATCGGTTTTATATATTATAGTTGGTCTTACTGTTAATTAACATCCAGATATTCTAATATAAATATTAAACTACTTACTATAATAATAAATGCCTATAAAAATATATCGCACTAAGCAACAATGTGTTATTTGGTAGCATTATTATTTTTAAGATCTGAAATAGTTAAAAGTGTCATGTAAGCTATATGACGAATATATCTTAGCTCTTCCTGGTCTCAATTATACACACATTCAGCATTTATTACTCGACTAATTTCCATTGGACTTTCTTTTAATACTCAGTACAAAAAAGGCAGAAGAGTATGATAGGTTAGCACCAATGAATGTAACAGGGCAGCGAATCTGCTACTTTATAAAATATACCATGTTCTTGACCATCAGCAACATAAACAGTGATCTCACTGACTAAATAAGGAATCCAGAGCAACAATACCCTTTCTCTCTCTCTCTGAAGTATTTTAATTTAATTTATACTTATTGTTATTCGGGTACTGAGTATCTCACACTCGACAACATTAGAATCAGATGCCTTTCAGGCCGATGTCACTCTTCTAAATATGTGCTTAAGTACCCTAGAGCTACCCACACGGAAGACCCGGTCTCGGCTTGGTTGCATCTTCTGACAAGTCAAGTCAGTTGAGCAATTTACTCGTATAGTTGTTGCATTGCATCAATTGTTATTAATTTGTGCGCCGAGAGTGTCAGCTGCTTTTTAGAAGATAAAGACAACATCTTCAAACTATCTGCATAGTATACAAAAAGAATCGCACGCGACTCATGTCAATTGCATGGCACATTCTCAGACCCAGTCCGAGTCCCAGGTCAATTGCCTCAAGATTGCAGTGAATGTCTCCTAGTCTCCCTCCTTCTTTCTTTCATGTCTTAATGTGTTGATAGTGATAGTTTAAATGAATCAACATAACTATTCATACCTAACAGCTGAATACATTCACTATCAATTATCAGATTTTATTATTGCGCCATAGACATTAAAATGAATTGGGAGAAAGGTCCAGCATTAGCTTTAACTTACCTTCTTCAATATACAAATAAGACTGAACCTGTATAAGTAATTTGTGTCGACTCTGATGGTAATTACATCATTTGAACATTTTTAATTAACTCTTTTTTGTTTAGTTAGTTATTTAGTCCTAGACACAATTCTTTGCAACTGCCACGTGTGATATGTTGCTTAAGCCGACTTGTGACTGTCAAGTTGACAAACTTTTACGCACGTGTCGGTATTAGGTAGCATATGAGATTTGGAGACCCTGGGGCAATGACGACAGCAGTGACATGGAATATGCGTATAATACTAAGAAAGCGTTGAGTAAAGTTTTACACTATAAAACACGTTCTAAGTTTGATAAAAGAATGCATGTGTTTATTGTATAAGCTGTAGCATACAACGAAGAGTTGTATTGGAGTTGAGCAGCTGATATTGTAAACATCTAAAAAAAAGCGGAGCACGCGCTAGTTCTCCGGCTGTGTCTCGTCGGCGTTGGGGGGGTTCAGGGAAGTGTACCGCGATGTTACTTGCTCGGTTGTCATCATTAATTAATAAAAGGTTCGCGTGCTGTTTTGAGGGGAATAAATCGCCTATCAGTCGGACAGGTAGACATTGGCCAGGATGCCACAACAAGTACGAGAGAAAAACAACGAAGAGAAGAGAAAGAACTACATAACTAAGAGCACCTAGTGTGTGATAGCTACCTCAAAAGGAGGAGCCATGTATCCCCACCCTACCATGATCGTCTGGGAGCATTTAATAATAAAGACGATCCCTTGAACACACTAACTAACGCTCATATTGACTCACGTCCGCTTTTCATACTTTCCGGAAGAAGAAAACAGTTTACGTACACTTCATTATAATTCTTTATTTAACCTAGTTATAGTTATCATTAAAGATTTGCCGCTTAATGGCATTAGGCAAGTAATTAAAAACGAAAACTCCAAATTTTACTTTATTTTTAATTTCCTAACTTTAGATTGTTTCATTCCTTAACTTGATTTTAAGTTTTAATTTATATTACTAAACATGTTTACGCGAAGCGAAAAGTTGCTGAAAATTTAATAATTAGTATTAGAGATGTAAGGGTTTATTATAAAATATAAAAAAATGACAAAGATTCAGTTTGAATATTGTGCAAATATTTAATTAATTCAAATTGTAGTTATAATGCAAATAGTCTGTTAATTATTTGAAGAAAAGTAGACGTTACGTTAATTAATGTTATCTGGCATAATATTTTTGGCCACGACTGTATTTAAGTACAGCTGTTAGGATAAGCGAACAAGGCTAAGCCAAACCATCCAGAAATATAGCAACAACATAACTGGACATTGACTACCGCTAATCAAGCATCTTTACCGTAAGGTTACACTTTGGTTTCGTGTGAGCTCAGTTAATGCTGTTGTTTGTTTTGTGTATTCGAATTTAATACAACAACAACCATTAGAAATTGTAAGCGCACGCACTGTACAGTGGCTGCCGACAATTACTCATCTTTGCTCAAAAACTAAGTGTTACCTTGAGTAAAAAGATTAGTAAATGCAATGTAAATATGTAAATTTAAATTTTCCAGCTTACCAATGTACGGATCCAGCGACGAAAGTACTTTCGGCGATGACCTTTTTAATTGTGGGTATTAAAATAGCTAGTTGTATGAGGAGGGGTACGGCTTAGCGATATTTTGACACTTCATATTATTATTAGCTTTATGTTATTTATCTATATTATTTTTATGATATATATAATATATTAATACATTATCATATATATATATATTATATATATATTTTTTTAGGTTTTGTATGTTTTAAGCCATCAGTGGCTGACAGAAGTATTTGCACAAACCGTTCTGAAAATTTTTGATTATTCATTTTTTCTGCACTTTTGATTTAAAATTCACTTGGTTGGAGCTGCAACTTTTCGCTTGACGAGTATGATTGATTACTTAATAAAAAAACATAATTATTAAGAAAAAATAATTAAATAAAAAAATTCAAATTTGCAAAAGAACTAGATCGCCTTGGGTTATGGCTGCACTACGGCTTCTGAGGCCGTTCACTGGCTTTTATTATTGGCAGCAATTAGCCCACATCAAATTCACGAGCCAACACATAATTGATGTTAGCTTTTCACTTTTCTGCTATTCTTAGTAGCGCCACTTTAGTATCCCATCTTCGGCATCTTGGTGCTCCGCTGGCTGGACTCCTAATCCCACTTTGATTGGCTCTCCTTATGCCGCTACGGGTCTTGGACTTAAGCGATCTCGACTCCCATCAATATATATCCTAAAGGGCTACTGCCTGGGTGCCAATCTGTGTGCACAAAAAAGTAATGTTCGAAAGAACAATTACCACCTGGTCCAAAAATAATTAACAGAATATTTACCCTGTTGGATTGGCACCAGAAATAATATATTACTGCTCTGCCGTGGCTTGATGATAATGAATATTGCAAGGCAATCACTGTGTGGAACAGTGTGACTAAATATTAAAGCCGCCGGGTTGATTATCAAAACTTAGACTGGTTTTCGTTTTTTGTTGGCCGCGACTACAAAACTGCTTCCCGATTGCGCACAAATATAAAAATGTATAGAAGCTACTAGCTTTAAATTATGCGTTGTAGGTTAAGCACGTTGTGAGATTTTTTCTTGAGAATATGATGGAGGAAACACAACCGTACTGGTCGACTATCACGAAAAAAGAGATCGAATCCGGTTGGCGGAAATGGCATCTAGCCGGCAAAATTACAAGGATGCATTTTTCTACCACGAATGCATTTTTGTATCAGTAATGCATTTTCATAGTAGACCTGCATTTCTCACAAATCGAATAACTAACAATGCTGTAATTAATTATCGAATAAATTTAATTATATTTAATTTCGTATAAGTAAAATCGATCAGAAATGTTCTGTTTAACTATTTACTAAAATTTTACGAAGCTTGTACTTTAATTTAAATTTATATTCATTACTTTAGCTAACGATATAAATCTACTCCTAAGACTAAAAGAAATCTACTACTAATGTTAGATCCATTGCCAATGTTAATTATTGCCTACTTTCAGGGTCAGTAAGATAAGTTGTCCTCAACTATTACATGTTCTAAAGCGTTGAAAATGGTAGTGCATACTTTTACGAGCATTTGAAAAGTGCTCGGAAAAAGCGAATGCATACTCTTAGGATCTGTTAGAAATTTTGGAGTAACAAGCGCCCACTTCAATCCCCCCGACCAAAATCGCACTTGGGGATCCCACAAGGGTGATACGCGCTTGGGACATGGTCTGAGAATGGAATTACCTATTGCTTAATATCTTTGGCATGATATTTTCCAATTAGGTTACCCTGCATATCCTCAATTTCATAATAGCTAGTCCCTAATTTGCGACGAATTCTAGCTTTCACAAATGTTGGGGCAAGCTTTGCATTAAATCCCTTTGCAAAGTTGCTTTGCTGAAAATTCCTACGAAAGACTTCTTGTCCAACGACATAGGAGACATCTCGGCTTCTCAAATTATACATATTTTCGTTGCGTGAATGTTGCTTTTGCATTCCGATAATAGCTTGATTCCTCATTATTTCAAAAGAGTCATCCCTGTTAAACGAAACTGCCCGATCTTCGAGTAGATCTAGATCACGCAAAAGCCGATAAGTTGCACCACTAGTTATCATATGCTGACCAAAGACAAGCCTATATGGTGTATTATTTACAGCAGTATGTACACTTGACCGTAAGGAACAACAGATTTTACTCAAATGTTCGTCCCAGTTGTTTTGATTTGGATGAATATAGGCCTTAATGGCAGAAATTATGGACCTATTTACGCGCTCGGAAGCATTGGCTTGCGGAGCGTAGACGGCTGTATAAGCATGGTTAATTCTATATTTTTGCATTAAATTATTAAAGACATGCGACTTAAACTGTACTCCATTATCAGAGACTACAGTTTCGGGGACGCCAAAACAGTGGAAAAGGTCTTCTTCAAGAAACTGTGTGATGGCGTCTGCCGTAAATTTTTTTACTGCTTTCAAAAATGGAAATTTAGTTAAATGCTCAAGGACGATAAAAATGCCAACGTTACCAGACTTGGATCTCGGATACGGACCCAGAAAGTCTACGTAGAGTTTCTGGAAGAAACGATGACTTTCTCCGGTTTTTGCCAGTGGGGGTCTGAGTATTTTGTTGGAGCTTTTGGTGGCCTTGCAAATGTCACACTGATTAATGTAATCTTTCACATTTGACACCAAGTTTGGCCAATAGTAGTATCGTCGCACTCTCTCTAGAGTTTTATTAATTCCTCCATGAGCAGAAAGTGGATCGTCATGAGCCATTTTTAAAACTATTGGAACTAACTCCAAAGGTAGCCACAATTTCCAAACTAAATCATCAGCAACTTGGTCTCCGGTTGCGTGCTCAGTTCTCCTATAGATAAATCCATCTACCACTTTAACGTCCGGTAACTGGTTTTTGTTTTGCTCTATTTTCGATCTTAATTCTTGATAACTACTAGATTGAAAATAGGGCGATTGTAAGTCTATAAAGGTATTTACATCGATTGCCGATAAATCCTCAGTGTGGGTCCTTGATAAGGCATCGGGCACAACATTTTTGGAGCCTTTTCGATGTTGAATTGAAAAGGTATAGCCTTGTAGCTTCAACGCCCATCGCGCTAATCTGCTGCTAAGGTCAGTTTGAGCCATCAGCCATTTTAAGGATGCGTGATCCGTAATCACTGTGAAAGGGTGCCCCTCAACGTATGCACGAAACTTTTTTATGCTCAAAATAGCGGCCAAGCACTCTTTCTCTGTTACAGAGTAATTTCTCTGACATTGATTAAGTTTTCGTGACATATAGGCAATTGGAACTTCATCACCCTGCTCATTTATTTGCATAAGAACACCGCCTACGCCAGTGTGACTAGCATCACAATGAATGTAAAACGGGTTTTTGAAATCCGGTGTGTGCAATACAGGAGCTTTGCACATTTCCTTCTTTAAAGCTCGAAAAGCATTTTCAGCTGCTTCTGACCATTCGAAACTGCGTTTGTGCTTTAGGGTATCGGTGAGAGGGGAAGCAAGTGCGGCAAAATTGCAAATAAACTTCTGGTACCATCCAGTCATACCCAGGAAACGACGAAGCTGCTTTAATGACCGGGGAGCTGGATAATCGTTAATTGCAGCAATTTTCTCAGGGTCCATAGATATAGTTCCATGACCAACTATATGACCCAAATATTGCACTTGTTTCACGCAAAATTTACTTTTTTCCACATTTATAGTCAACCCTGCCTTTGATAGACACAAAGCTAATTCTTTTAGGACACTTATATGTTTCTCGAAAGATTCCGATACAATAAGGAGGTCATCAAGGTAAATAAAAACTTCATTTTTAAATTTCACTGGAATTATTCGATCCATTAGTTTCGACATTGTCGACGGTGCATTGGTGAGGCCAAAAGGCATGACTGTGAATTGATACAGAGCTCTGCCTGGAACTGTAAAGGCCGTTTTATCGCGAGACTTTGGATCCAGCGGAATTTGCCAGTAGGCATCTTTTAAATCCAGACTGGTTATGAACTCGGCTTTCGGAAGACGGCTGAGTATACCGTCAATTAGTGGCATGGGATATGCGTCTTTTCGTGTCACTTCATTGACTTTCCTGCTGTCAATGCAAAGTCTGACTTTGCCTGGTTTGCGTACCAATACAACTGGCGAAGACCACGCACTGTCCGACTCTTCAATGACACCGAGTGCCAACATGCGATCGAGTTCATCGAACATTAACTTTTCGATCGCCGGAGAGACGGCATAATGTCTCTGCTTTATGGGACTTGCAGTGCCGACATCAATCACATGTGAAAGAATTGTAGTCTTCCCTAGACCGTTTTTTGCAAAAGATGGAAAACAATTGATAGTCTCCTTCAACATTATTTGTTCCTCTTGTGACAAAGAACGAAACTCTTCCGTATTTGAGCTTTCAATGCTAGCCAAGTTAAAAGACTTGGTTAGCTCAGAAGGCAATAGATCGAATTCTGTCCAAAAATCAATCCCTAAGTAAAGACTCTGGACTAGTGAAGGAACAAGGTAAAAAGATAAGGTCCTTGTAACCCCTTTATACTGAACTTTTGTGCGTAATTTTCCCACAATCTTCTGTGTGTTTCCATCTGCCGTCCGTACAGTAGAGCCCATTGACTTGTGAGGTACTTTATCTTGTATAATGCTTTGTACAAAACTACCACCAATACAACTAATGGATGCCCCAGTATCCATTAAACCGGATACCACTCTACCTAATATTTCAACGTCTGCATATGGACGAATATCGTGTGCTACAATTGCGGCTAGTAAAGCCTTGTTTTCGAGTTTACGTTGCTTATGATAAGCGTTTCTCCGCGACTTGGATCGTACCTCTCTTTTACTTTTTAAAATATCAATTTGAGAGTACTTGCTAGGTAACCGCTGGTGTAAAGGAATGTCCGGTAAAGTTTGAAAATCTGGTAAATAGGTATTAGAAGAACTCGTAACTTCTAATCTGTGTTCGTCGCCTTCGAGGATACTTGTTTGCGTGCACTTTTCTGCGGTGCACGAGACAAGGAGTTTTTTGAATTACTGCATTTAGGACAGGTCGGTCTATAAGTGTCGGCTTGACCACACCCAAAACAGAAGACTCGACGCGCAGCTAGACAATCTTGATATCTGTGGCCACTTTTGCAACAATTCCAACACGTCTGATTTATGGCAGCTACCTCACTATCACTTGCGATGGGTTCATTTTCAGAATCGATATCAACTTCGTGTACAAAACGTGGAGCAGCTCGGGGAGCAGGACGTGGCTTTAACCCTACAGGCTTCTGTATGGTCTGAAAGAAGACTTCCCGTTTCCTAACAATGCTTCTCAACTTAGTTAATGTCTCAATTTTCTCATATAACAGCTCATGCTGAATTTCAGGCAACAAATTGGATTTAATAGAAGCTAATAAGTATGCTTCTGGTAAGGGTTCGGATAGTTTATCTGCTATCTGTACGATGGCCTCATAAAACTCGTCGAAGGACTCGTTTTCTTTTTGCTTCCGACGATCTATGGCAGCACGTATGTTTACGTCTGTCCGTTCTTCCCTGAACTGGACTCGCAAAGCATGTTTTAATTCTTCCCATCTGATCTCCGAAACGCTTTTGTGATAGCGCCAAAACCATTCTGTGGCGCTTCCCTCAAATAAATTGCTAACATAGCGAGCTAACAGTTCATAATTATTATCTAAAGTTTGGGTCGTTAATGCCTCTACGCGATAGATAAAATCTTCTACAAATATTCCTGACCTTCCTGAAAATTTCAACTTCCAATTTGCAATGATTTGGCTTATCCGATCTGGACGTAGTTCAGCTCCAAAAGGAGAAAGTCTAGGTAGTGAACGATTTGTATTAATACTTGTAGGTGATACCCGAGTTGGCGGCCTTGCCATTTGATTTTCAGCAGGACTCGAAATTCTGGAACCCCCAGACGGAACAACTGTTGGTAATAATGAACCTGGTGTGGGAGCACTGGTTGGTATCACATTAGATGGAGATGAGGAAGCTAACTGGGCAGTAAACACAGCCATGAGATTTCTAAATCCTTCATTGAGCGACTGAGTAATTAGCTCAGTTTGCTTTGCTGCATGCAAAGTCAGAACCTCGGCCAAGTTATGTTGCAGTTCGTTAATAGGCTGAGACGCTTCTGTGTCGACCACTTGGGATGCCTCTCCCGAATTTGGTTGAGCAGTTGCCATGTTGTTTCTATCAGAATTATTTCGATCCGAATTATTTTTCTGGCCTCTAGTTTGCATTGGCATGCTTACAGATGGGAGACTTTGTGTCGACTGACTCAATTCTGAATTGAAAGTTAAATTTAGGGTAGAAGTCTGTAATGCTGTTCTACAAACGGGACAAATGTCACGATTAGAGACTTTTGCGTTAAAACAGCCCCAATGAAATGTGTGATTGCAGCTGGTGGATAAAAGTTGCGTTCGGTGAGCGATGTCTTTAAGGCAAATATAGCACTGAACCTCCTCACCTAAGTTTTCACAGCTACGGGCTACGAACATGGCCAATGTGACCCAATTTAGTAATCGTTTGAGTCAACGCACTTTCGATTTAAATATTAAAATATTACCTTGCTAATAATTTTATGGTTATTATTGTTTTTTATTTATTTTTTTCTATCAATATATAAACTTATATATATATATAATAAACTTAATATATTTATATATATATAATCGCACAAAAAAAATGAAAATTCAAAATGATTCATAAAAAATATCCGGAAATTATGAGCTACTTTCCTGAGTAATAATAGCACTGCTCAAAGTTATGCAACAATTAAAGGAATTGCTAAGATACGATATTCACCAAATGCTGTAAGTGATAAGGTAGTGATATGTTGATAAAGCAATGATCAGCCGCATAGCTCTCCCAGAGATGCCTGATCGTCAGAGTTATCTATTATCTGCTACTACTCATACCGTTCTTAGCTACAAATCAACGGTATACTGAACTATATCATGACCATTGCCCTCTTAGTATAAATAACGCACCAGCAAACTAATACAACCATGATCCTTGATATCCAGTATTTTATCCAAGAAGATTTTGACAAATGACATGAAAATGGGGACAAAATGTACTACGATATGTCTGACACAGACATTTTTAGTCCAATTGTTTAAAGATTTGAAGACGTAGACAGAGAAGAGGAGGGAATGTGAGATTCTGGGTGGTGCTTATTTACAGCAAATTCACGCCTCCACAGAATCACTTAGGGTATTTTAACATTTTGATTTATTTTAGCGGTGGGCAGTAGAACTTGTCCACTTATAAACCCGCGTCCAGCAGAAATTCCTCAAAATAGTTAAAAATACTAGGATAATTCACATTAGCTACTTTTGAGTGCGGCGCTAGCTTTAATTTGAATGACTAACTTATCCAGCAATCTAACTAATGGACATACGTTTATTTGTTGTTCTATGGCTCGGACATAGACATATTTAGAAGTCCTATGGAATCCTCAACCATTCAACAAAAAAAACGAGGACAAGGGGAATGGAACCAGGTTCCAACTGAATGACTTAAGTCAGATGTTATCGACTAAAAAACTTTTGCTCTATCGGATTATAGAGCGGGGCATGCCAGATCGGGCCCCACACGTTTGGGCGCCAAATAATTAATAATAATTGTAGCATACAACGAAGAGTTGTATTGGAGTTGAGCAGCTGATATTGTAAACATCTAAAAAAGCGGAGCACGCGCTAGTTCTCCGGCTGTGTCTCGTCGGCGTTGGGGGGGTTCAGGGAAGTGTACCGCGATGTTACTTGCTCGGTTGTCATCATTAATTAATAAAAGGTTCGCGTGCTGTTTTGAGGGGAATAAATCGCCTATCAGTCGGACAGGTAGACATTGGCCAGGATGCCACAACAAGTACGAGAGAAAAACAACGAAGAGAAGAGAAAGAACTACATAACTAAGAGCACCTAGTGTGTGATAGCTACCTCAAAAGGAGGAGCCATGTATCCCCACCCTACCATGATCGTCTGGGAGCTTTTAATAATAAAGACGATCCCTTGAACACACTAACTAACGCTCATATTGACTCACGTCCGCTTTTCATACTTTCCGGAAGAAGAAAACAGTTTACGTACACTTCATTATAATTCTTTATTTAACCTAGTTATAGTTATCATTAAAGATTTGCCGCTTAATGGCATTAGGCAAGTAATTAAAAACGAAAACTCCAAATTTTACTTTATTTTTAATTTCCTAACTTTAGATTGTTTCATTCCTTAACTTGATTTTAAGTTTTAATTTATATTACTAAACATGTTTACGCGAAGCGAAAAGTTGCTGAAAATTTAATAATTAGTATTAGAGATGTAAGGGTTTATTATAAAATATAAAAAAATGACAAAGATTCAGTTTGAATATTGTGCAAATATTTAATTAATTCAAATTGTAGTTATAATGCAAATAGTCTGTTAATTATTTGAAGAAAAGTAGACGTTACGTTAATTAATGTTATCTGGCATAATATTTTTGGCCACGACTGTATTTAAGTACAGCTGTTAGGATAAGCGAACAAGGCTAAGCCAAACCATCCAGAAATATAGCAACAACATAACTGGACATTGACTACCGCTAATCAAGCATCTTTACCGTAAGGTTACACTTTGGTTTCGTGTGAGCTCAGTTAATGCTGTTGTTTGTTTTGTGTATTCGAATTTAATACAACAACAACCATTAGAAATTGTAAGCGCACGCACTGTACAGTGGCTGCCGACAATTACTCATCTTTGCTCAAAAACTAAGTGTTACCTTGAGTAAAAAGATTAGTAAATGCAATGTAAATATGTAAATTTAAATTTTCCAGCTTACCAATGTACGGATCCAGCGACGAGACTACTTTCGGCGATGACCTTTTTAATTGTGGGTATTAAAATAGCTAGTTGTATGAGGAGGGGTACGGCTTAGCGATATTTTGACACTTCATATTATTATTAGCTTTATGTTATTTATCTATATTATTTTTATGATATATATAATATATTAATACATTATCATATATATATATATTATATATATATTTTTTTAGGTTTTGTATGTTTTAAGCCATCAGTGGCTGACAGAAGTATTTGCACAAACCGTTCTGAAAATTTTTGATTATTCATTTTTTCTGCACTTTTGATTTAAAATTCACTTGGTTGGAGCTGCAACTTTTCGCTTGACGAGTATGATTGATTACTTAATAAAAAAACATAATTATTAAGAAAAAATAATTAAATAAAAAAATTCAAATTTGCAAAAGAACTAGATCGCCTTGGGTTATGGCTGCACTACGGCTTCTGAGGCCGTTCACTGGCTTTTATTATTGGCAGCAATTAGCCCACATCAAATTCACGAGCCAACACATAATTGATGTTAGCTTTTCACTTTTCTGCTATTCTTAGTACGCGCCACTTTAGTATCCCATCTTCGGCATCTTGGTGCTCCGCTGGCTGGACTCCTAATCCCACTTTGATTGGCTCTCCTTATGCCGCTACGGGTCTTGGACTTAAGCGATCTCGACTCCCATCAATATATATCCTAAAGGGCTACTGCCTGGGTGCCAATCTGTGTGCACAAAAAAGTAATGTTCGAAAGAACAATTACCACCTGGTCCAAAAATAATTAACAGAATATTTACCCTGTTGGATTGGCACCAGAAATAATATATTACTGCTCTGCCGTGGCTTGATGATAATGAATATTGCAAGGCAATCACTGTGTGGAACAGTGTGACTAAATATTAAAGCCGCCGGGTTGATTATCAAAACTTAGACTGGTTTTCGTTTTTTGTTGGCCGCGACTACAAAACTGCTTCCCGATTGCGCACAAATATAAAAATGTATAGAAGCTACTAGCTTTAAATTATGCGTTGTAGGTTAAGCACGTTGTGAGATTTTTTCTTGAGAATATGATGGAGGAAACACAACCGTACTGGTCGACTATCACGAAAAAAGAGATCGAATCCGGTTGGCGGAAATGGCATCTAGCCGGCAAAATTACAAGGATGCATTTTTCTACCACGAATGCATTTTTGTATCAGTAATGCATTTTCATAGTAGACCTGCATTTCTCACAAATCGAATAACTAACAATGCTGTAATTAATTATCGAATAAATTTAATTATATTTAATTTCGTATAAGTAAAATCGATCAGAAATGTTCTGTTTAACTATTTACTAAAATTTTACGAAGCTTGTACTTTAATTTAAATTTATATTCATTACTTTAGCTAACGATATAAATCTACTCCTAAGACTAAAAGAAATCTACTACTAATGTTAGATCCATTGCCAATGTTAATTATTGCCTACTTTCAGGGTCAGTGTGATAAGTTGTCCTCAACTATTACATGTTCTAAAGCGTTGAAAATGGTAGTGCATACTTTTACGAGCATTTGAAAAGTGCTCGGAAAAAGCGAATGCATACTGTTAGGATCTGTTAGAAATTTTGGAGTAACAAGCGCCCACTTCAAAGCTCATAATATCTTCAACATTGGAAAACTTACAATCACAAAAGTTTTGTTGCACAGTGTTCGCTTGCAAAAATAACTCGCATGCGTGTTGCATACTTTTAGACAGCGCTCCAAAAGAATTTCTCTTTGTGTTTGCACAACAAAATTTAATTTGATTTATTTTGCGTCAGCGTAAATTTGCCAAGTGGCGTTTGCTGACGACAATCGTGGCAAGACTGGCTTGATTGGCTAAACTAGTTAATACCCTGTAGCAAAATTTGATTTTGAGAGGCATAACAAATAATTGATTCTGGCAAGATTATTAGAAAGTACCGATCGAAATTTATTAAGAGTAAGTTAATTCAGTTAAATTACTTATTTATTATTGCTATATTCAAGGTGTAGTTCTAAAAATAGTATGTTTACATAGGTAAGTACAGTGTTGGGAATGTCCTTACCAACAAGTTTTATTTTTTGACAGGCAAGTTATGAAAACGTAATTTTTTATAGGCGTGTTTGACGTCATTCAGAGAGACAGTTTGGATAGTTGATGCTTGCAGGTGATTAAATTATTTAGGAACACAAATTTTTTGTTTATAAAATATATGTGCAGTAAACAGTGTCCGAAAATAATTGCATACCTTCAGGCTGTAGTTGAAATCGGTCAACTACAGTGATTGTCAAACTGTGTGAAAATATATGAGTAAAATTATTTTAACTGAGGCAGCAAAGCGGATTTAAATTGTCTGTTTCAAGCTCGACTTGCATTCTTAGATTAAAATAGTATTGGGTAAATCAATATAATATCAAATATAATAAAAAGTTAACTGTTTGATGATATCAGGTCTATCATAATTTCCACTAACTTTCCTACTGTTCCTTACTCTTTCCCACAAAGTTCTTATATACCTTTTACAGTGTTTTTGTACCATTCCCTTCTTACTCACATCACCATCTAATTTGCATGTAATTTGTTGCGTCGGCACCAAAAAAAAAGGAAGAATAAAATGGAAGAAGCTCGGCTCCATTTCAGGCAGTCCCAAAACAGGAGCACTCTCAATATTTTGCATTTGCTGGCTGCAAAGATGCTTATCGAGGTGACAACAACAACAGCAGCAACAACTCCACCAAATTGGCTTCAACAGACCCAAAAAGCAAACTCGACTTTTGTCACTTTGCATATTGGGCCGGCTTTTTAGCATAATATCAAGTTCACGCTGTGAGCCCGGTTAACCTGATCACCATTGTTGCTGTTGCTGTTGGTGTTTGGTGTGCTGATCATGTCTTCTTTTGGGCAAACATCAACAACAACAACAACAACAAGAGCTGCAAGCTCATTGGCCCAGTTGAGAACTGTTTGACATGTTTACCACGCTTCTGGGCAAAATCAAAAGGATTAACCTCAGAGGCAATGAAGGAGACATTCTTTGATCTGGTTTCCAGCTATGCGGAAGTTATTCTTCGAGTTGTTCTCTCTGTTTGCTTGTGAAGGTGTCGGCTTTTGGACATGATTGATAGGATGCTCTAAGAAGAAGCTCAAAATAAACGTACAGGGTAGACAAAGAAGGGAAGCAAAAATCCTATTATAAAAGTATTCATACAGCTACGTCAATGGTAGACCCTGTACTTATGGGAAAGTGCAATTAGTGATGGAAACTAAATATTGGTAAAACACATATAATGGCGAAAGGTCAATTTTTAATTAAAAACTTAATTGAGGCATATTTTAAAAATTTGGAGAAAATAACAAACTATTTTGAAATGAACAATCTATTTATAGATTAAATCATGATAAACGTGAGATTACTCCTTACATATATGACATGCTTTAATATTCCTTTAAATTTCTCCACACTTTTCACTTTACGCACACTAAGGAGATACATTCACACCAGCAACGAGATCACACGCCTTTCATATTTCACTTGGTTTACCGCAAAAAAGGCGCTATTGGCCAACACTTGCAACCTGGTCATACTTAATACCTTTAATTACGCCCCAAATATTGCGGTAGACAGGTTGATATCAGATACAATCTGTTCGTTTAATCAGAAAAGTAAAGAAACAACGAGGACAGCAGAAGCAGTAGCTGAATGGACTGAGGACTGGAATGTTATCAGTGGCTAGCAATCAGCGCATGTGCCACACTGCAATCCAGTGAGCCACTGAACCACTGGAAAAGCAATTACACGCCACATAAGATGCCAAACTATCCAGTTGTAAGTATTATAAGTGTATATTGTGGCCCCCTCTCTTCCTCCATCCTCCATCATTTTATGCAATGGTAACATCAGATCCTCAGCTGTCTTAGTTTACCTTGAACTTGGTTTTTTTTCACATTCCTTTTACCAACTCCTACCTCGTGCCTCATGCAAATTGGCCGTTTAATAGGCGCTAATATGTTTTGCCAGCTACCGCGTTAATTTACAGTTTACTTTTCGCAGTTCCAGTTGCCAGTTGCAACCCACGCGACCGACTCGTAAATATAATGCTTACAGTCACTGTCGTTTCTTTTTTACGATTTTTAAATTGTGTTCCTTACCGCCATATGGCGCCTTGTCCCGAAGTGTAATATTTTGTAGGAAACGTAGGTTTTACACAAAAAGAAAAATGCTTTATCTAGAAATCCATTTGGCATTACCTACTTTAGCCTTGCTATTTGAGTCGAAATGGAAAATTATTATTAAGATATGTTAATGTTGAGTGTATACAAATTTAGATTATGTCACATGCTTACAAAATATTTATTAAAAACGTTTCTATGAACGCAGCAAATGTTTATATAGAAAGTATAAGTAACTTGAAACTATCTTTGAAGTAGGGTTTGGCTTAAGTAGGCAGAATAGTGAAGATTGGAAAGCCGAAGTAAAAGTATTTCATAACTAAGATAAAGAGAGTACTTTATAAATACATATTTAAAATCAATAAAAGGCGCTAAGCCAGCTCGAGGTCTACATTCAAAATACATACAAAAAAAATTATCAAAAGATCTTGTACCCTTTACTTAAGAAGTAAATAGGTGTATACTTACTACAAAATATATCATTTTAAATTGATTTAGTTTGTTTCTGTTTATAGTTTATAATTAATTATATAGGTTATTGTACTATTTGTAAGACTCATCATCTCTGGCCCTCTAAACTATTATCTGTTTGTAAGTATTAACAGTTGAGTCAATTTAACATTGCTCCTCCTGTCCCTCAGTCTAAAAGAGTATTATATAACGGTTAAATTAGCAATTTACTCCTCCAACTAAATGTTCTCTTGCAATATAGGCACCCGGATATGCCACGCAATATAATTGAACAGAGTTATCCCATTCATGAGCTCGTATTTTTATTGAAGTCACCAACAAAGCAATTAATGACGATGCAACATTTTTGCATTTTTGCATGCAACTCACATACACTGATAGTTAAATCAACCACAGAAAATGTACATGAAGAGAGAGAGAGAGAGTGAGAGAGAGTGAGAGAAGTTTATTAGCTTAATTAAAACTCTTGAAAAGGTTCATCAGACAACGGAAAGAGTCGATTGGATGCGCTTCTTTTCGCCCAAAGGCAAACACAACAAAATCTTAAAATGAAAAATGTGTTGAATGTTGGCAATTTAGCGAGTTTACAGTTCCCTCACAGACTCAATAATGGAAACCTAATCCTCATTCCTATTCTCAGTCCAGGTCCAGTCTTGGACCATCGCTGTCTCTCATTCCGTGCCCAACTCCCAGTTGAATGACGTTTTACTTGATTGCAGTTAATTTTTTTCCCTCAGCTTTGTCCAAATGCAAATTCTACTTTTCTATCATTTTCCCCTCCGGCGATGTGTGAGAGAGAAAAACAGAGAGACAGGGGGAAAGTGGTTTTGTGGCTATGCCACAGTTCAAATCCAATTGAAGCCACAAAAACTTTTGATTGTTTGTCCCTCTATCCTCAGACAGAGTTTCTTTGGAGGAGCATATAATAAAAAATTAAGTTGTAAAATGTGGAAAACGTGTTGAAAGACTTTAAGGTCTAAGCAAAATCTTCGCTTTACTCCATAACATTTTCAAGTGTGTGGCATTCCACTTTTTATAGAACTTTGTTCTTGTTAAAGTAATTAATGAAATAAAGCTAAGAATGGAGTTGCTGAATATTTCTACTATATGTTTAGACTGGTAAAAATAATTATTTTTAGTTATTATTTATTGCAAAACAATTTAAATTCATGTAAAATAAACTTAAACTGCTAAAAGATAATTCAAAAATTCTCGTATCCATATATGTAATATTATATTTACTAATTCACAATATCACTTAATAGAAAACAACAAAGGAAGCAACTAACTTTAGTTTTTTGGTAATAATTCTTCTCTTAACTTTTTTTTGATGAGAGAAAAACGTTCATAATCTATTACAAATCCATATTACCCCTTTTATTAACGTAGGGCAATAAGAAATTGAAGTTTCATGACTCTTGGCTCGTCGGTGAACTATTGACCTGAATAGTTATTCAGTTGCCCCACGACGAAGTCGTCAATGACGTCGCTGATGATTGTGTTTGATTTGTCGAGAGCTGAGTTCAGCTCTTTCGTTGCCATGACTCTGAGATTGAAACATTTTGCCAATTACAAGATGCAAAAGGTGAGCAGAGGGTCAAGACAATGGGGGAAATTGTCAGAAAGCATTATGAATATTTGAGTGTGTAAAAATGTCAACTTCCTACTAGAAATGTTGCAAGAAATTGATGGGTTAACAACTGGTGGAAACCCGTTTAAGTACAGCTGGTTCTTTGGAAGAACTTGTTCAGCTCGTTGTCAATATCAATTACATAATGTGGGCATGTTCCATATTAATATTCAATGTTGAACATGAATCAGCTTGCTCTCTTATCTAATAGAGTCATAAAACTAGCAACTTTCGAGAGATTTACCAATAAAATGTGTGGCCTTTTATAGCAGTGGACACTTTTGTGGCAATTAACAGCATCCACATGGTTCGCAATTAAACGAAACTGTCAGTAATTTATCTTGAAGCGTCGAAGATGTCGACGACGTGACTTCCCAGAAAGACCTGGTGACTTTTCATTTGCGCCTCCATAACTGGATAACTGGCTAGTCGAGGCGGACAATGGGTACTACTACCTGGTAATGAGCCAACAGTGGAAAGTAAAAGGGTTGAGATTGCGGTGGTGCATCCTCTAATTGGCACCAAATATGGCGATTGGTTTCTACCATGGCCAAGGCTGCTGTGGCATGCCGCAAAAATATGTCAAAATGTGACAAAATGCGTGTATACTCGTGACTTGATGGCTAATATGGGAGAAAGGTATTGGAGGGGATTCCGGATAAATCCACATACCATTGGCAAAACTCTGGAAATCACCATTTAAGGTGTTCATTAGTCGCGCACAGAGCACACAGATCGGTCGACGATCGGCAACTGGACGATCGAAAAGGGACGTCCAAAAATGGCAGCAAAATCTCATCAGTTGTTGCCCATTTCTGAAGATTACAGACAAAAGATCATCATGATCATGATCAAGATCGATAATGATTATGCCAGCAAGCCACATCGATCACACACAATCAGCTGTGAAAAGAAGAGACTCTCTCAGTGTTGGTCTCTTCACTCTCCACAGTCTTCACTCTTTTTGCTTTCTTCTGCATAACTGTAAAGCTCTGCCCTTAAATGTCACTGTCCACTGTTGTCCAGTTACCGAACTCAAGTCCGAAATTAAGCGATTTTCGTTGCTCAATTTACATTTCTCGTTACCAGATTTCGATTATTGTCTGTCCATCAAGGCAATTGTAAATCGTCCTCAGGTGTAAAAGGAAAAAGAAGAAGCCGAAAAACTTTCACTTGTCGTGTGCTTATTGTACAACATGCTGCAAGTGAGCTGCTTTAATTCTTTAATTCTATATAGGTACTAAGTACTACTTATAGGTAAGGTTAATAACTCTAAATAAAACTTTGGGCTTTGGTTACCTGTAACATCTTAGATGGCATCCCAAGCTTTGACTTTGTTAATGTTCCTAAAGAATTTTAGCTTGTTAAGTGATTTGTCTAAAATTAATTAAATTGAGCATTTTATGCCGGGAATGCGATAAGCCCGTCCACAAATTAAGGCAAACACGCAAGCCTACAAGCTATGCCAAAGGCAAAACCAGCAAATAACCAACACTGAAATCAAATATAAAGAATTATTGAAATAAATTAAAAAAAAGGATTAAAGTTAAGTTTAGGTTTCTAATTAAAGGTTTAAATTTTGCAAATTTAATTGAATTAAATAAAAAATGTGATTTCTAAAGATAACTTGGTTGATTGAACTAAATTTACAGCTCATATTTTAGCTTTTAAATCAATTTACTATATCTAAATGAATTGATTAAACTTATAAGTTTTAAAAACCTTTGTTATTTCTCTCAGTGTATGCATAGTCAAGGCACAGGACCTAAATGAACGTTAAATTAATGGTCTTTCGGTAGCACACAGAGAAACAGATAGAAACTGAGCGAAAGAGAGAGCGAGAGAGTGAGAGGAGAACCGACAAAGAGTAGAACCTGCCAGTGGTGTAGGAGTCCAGACCCAGGAACCTCTACCCAGGAACATCTACCCAGTGCCCTCAAGTGGCGTCTGCTCTTGCGATGGCTAATCAAAATATTTAAAATAGTTTGCCACAGGCTGTGGACTTCACATGTAAACAGAGTCTGGATATAAATAGCTGGGAAGGATGAGCTGGAAGACGACTCCACCTACTGCAATCGGTTGTCGTGTGCTTTGTTCATAACTTATTGAATCTCTCTCTCTCTCTCTCCGCCCTTTTGCACATTTCATAATCTTGCACAAAGCGGCAACTTGAACAATATGCTTAATCATTTGAGGGAAAAGTGACACTGGAGGGGAGCTTGGTAATTGCGCATGCGCGGCATGCCGCTATGGCGGCCTCTTTATAAGTAACATGTACCGTATATTAATATAGTTATATATAATGCCTTTTACGCGCATTGCATTGATTGCATACGTCCGTCCAACTTGGCCAGATTGAGTCTCTTGTTCGGTCTGTGGGTGACCTACTAAACGCATTTATTTGACCCTTCCCCACTTCCCATCTTTCATTATATTCCAGACTTTGACTCTGATTCTGCCTCTGGATGCCGCCTCGTCACGCAACGTTGCGCCGTTCTGGGCGTGCCTCAGCATTTCCCTTTCGTTTGACTTCGCAGCTCCAATTCTGCCCCGGAGTCAGATAGACAGCAAAAAGCTATTCTCAAGGTGTGCTAATTTCAGTGATTAGAAAATAATATGAGCTGAGAAAATCAAGGCTCAATTTTTCATCTAAGAACGACCACACAAAACGCTAATTGGGTTTATCGGCAATTGTTGAAGGTATTTTAAGTTCAAGTTAAAAGAAATATTGGCAATCAAATACTTTTAATAAAGTTGATCTTAGTTACTATTCTATGAATCGTTGAGATTGTTAGACTGCTTGATCTATTTCGAGATACAATATTTAGTTCATTTGTTGAATGCCAATTAAAAATTACACAAACTATTAAGCCAGGAATAGTTTCATTTAATCTTTAATTGACAATCGTTTAATATTCAAGTCGTTCTCAGATATCATATCTTTTAGCCACATGACTTTTCCAAGACAAAGTTTAAATGAAATATTGTAAAGTAATACTTAAATTTCTATTTTTCCTTAGGTCATTTGCTCTTTTTTTCTTCAAGGAAGATATAACATTCAACTCACACTTTGAGTCGAATTTATTTAACCCTTTCTATAACAGTTTTGTAATGTCTAATTAAATTACAGAAAGTGACGCCTCTAAACTGCTGATGGTAGTCTGATTACAATCTGCCTGCCGACTTGGTTTGAGCTAGAAATATACCTAACGCCCTTTCATTTGTATCTGAAACTAGGCGTACCCACAAGTATAACTTAATTTAACAACACTATAAACGCTTTGGGGCGTAATCATTTTAATTTATCGGAAAACTCTCTAATTAGTAGAGCATTCAAAGCGCCGCTTGATGCACAGCTGGTGGCTATAAAAAGAGCCCCAGAACAAGAGGCGTTACCAAATCTTCCAGTGTCAAAATCAAAATGCGGTGCATGACACTTAAAAGGTCATAAAATTGTTTGAACCCCTTAATAGAATGACCGTCTACAGGGCTCTCCAGTTTTCTTGTTCAAGTTAAAAATTAGTAAACACACTTTATTCCCACAGGGTGGTCGTGATTGTGGTCGATTCAAGAACCTTTCCAATGTGCCCGGAACACACTTAATTATGAATTCTATATGCATAATTTTGTCATTCCAGAAAAATTTGTACAAGTAATTTTTGGGGCAGGTTGCGGCTGCGCATAACGAGAAACGTGTATTGAAGGAGTCGAAAATCTAGGAATGATCTAAACTGTTCAGTATGCATAGTCATGTAGCTCGGGCACAAGTGTCTTGGGTTACAATTGAGTAGAAAATATTCAACTATCACGTATTAACTGAACATGGAATAAAATGGATTGAGCATCAACTGAAGTTCAAGGCTGGATGTTAGTGAAAGGAATATAGCCAATATTTGAAAGAAAATAGAGTATCTATTGGTAGTACTAGTGATTGAATAAAATTAGAGTGTCTATTGGTAGTACTAGTAGTAGAAGATAAGATTGTAAATCTGTAACAACTTCTATTTGAATAAAATAAACTATTTTACCGCCTGTTGACTTATACAAACATATATTTTATTAACAATTGGGATACAGATATTAAAGTAGTTGTATTGTTTAAAAGAAGAAATATGCAACTGTGAAATGGTCTTTCAAACCATTTTTTGTAAGTTATAGCTTCTGTTATCATCTAATCACATTTTCCTTGGCAAAGAATATATTTCAATTTTGTAGAGAGAGAGAGAGTGAAAGAATGACTGTCATGTTTAAAACTTTATCGATAACAATTGCAGCACTTCAAACTGAATCTCATGATATATGGATATATTTTACTAATGAAGCGATCAACATTAAACCCCCTCAGAGAACTGTTTTTACCGCAAACTCTCGCTCCAAAAATATAAATACATCATTAATCTTCGATACTCCTTAAGCAATGCCGTAAAATATAGTATTTCCTAGGAAAAGAAAAAGAAAACAGTAAAAATGCAACCTTGTTAGCACTTGGAAGTCTGTGCACTCGTTTCACCCACAAGAAACTTGAAGCAATTTACATAACAAGACCAGTTCCCAAGGCGAGAGACAATCAGTGGCGCTACAAAAACCCAAAGCCTGTCAACATGTAATCCATCAAACAACAACGCTCAACATGTGAGGCAACAACTGGCAGTTGCAACTGTCCGCTGCCGCATGCCACTGCCACAAATGTTGTATGTACACACACACACACACACACACACATAATGCTGGAAACAAACAGTTGAGAACTCGCAATTGGAAGACCCCATGGGCGATCGAAATCAATTTGGCGCTTTAACACACGAACGTGCCCCATAGATGACACGCCCACCGCCTTGTCCAGTGCTTTTGCTGTAGTTGTAGCTGCAACTGCAACTGCAACTGTGTTGCATGGCCCACAGGAATAGCCAGACTTCAGAGTCTTGAGATTGTGCCTCAGCTTGCACCTAACTCTAATTGGGCATAATTTAAATTCCGCTCGTGAGCGCCATGAATTGTATTTAACGTTTTGGCGCTTCTAAAGTTGGAGTCGATATCCATCCATACCATAAGACCAAGACTCAATGGCATTGGCGGTAAATTTCATTTGATTTTATTTAGTTTTTCTAACTTTGTTGTTTTGACTACCGCACAGCGATTGGAACCAGAGAAACTTCCTTATTTGTAAGAGGTTTGTTTTTCCTACTTTTAATTTCTTTTTTTTTTTTTGTCTCCTCCCAATTCCTGGCTTAATTGGTTTTGCGCCTAGAGAACCGTAGAGAAGTTCGATGCCTTAGTTTTGATTAGAAGGCGACTATTAGAAAATTGAATACACGAGTTTCTGTAGATTCCATTTGAAAGTCGAAAGCTAAACAAAGATTCCAATCTTGAAAATGGTCATGAAAAGTTACATCACAAAGTACCAAAAGCGAGCAGTGTTTAGTGGGTCATACAAGTGTAAAAGCACTTGAACGCCTTTTAAATAGACTTGAACTTGACTTGCATTTGGGACCATTAATATAATTAAATTATAATTTAAATTTAATAAACTCTCCATTATCTCAGAAGACGGAAAGCTACTTTAGATGTATAGTCTTACTTCGAAACAATTCAAAATGATCAGTTAAAGGATAAAATATTTAGGCTGGTTTGTTATTGAGAAAGTTGTCTTTTCTTTTCAATCTCTTTTTATCATTCACCCATAATTTAGTATTTTCCATCCCTACTTTATAATCCCCAACTCATCGATTTAGTTTATATCTTATTAAAAAGTCGAAAGACTCTAATTTAAATTACATAAATAAGCTGTATCCAGAATTGCAAATTAAGAACCTCATTAGTTTAAATAATTTTTTCTTTCTTTCAAAGCCTTACCTTCAGCTTCCACTGTGCACAACAACAAGATGAATTCGGTTGATTAGGTAACTAATTTACGTATAAATCTATCAAAATCTCAGCTTAAATTCTTCCTATCCACACAAATATAATGGACAGCTTTGTCATACATTTCACTTAATTTTAAATAATACTCTCTTTACTTTTATAATACTCTCTTTACTTTCAACTGTCACTCTAATGGTCTTCAGTAACATTGCCTACAGGAAGTTGTCACACTCCATCAACAACCGATTCTCAATCCATTCACGTTGCACTCAACCATTCCGAGAAATAGAAACTCCTTTTACTGGTATGCCAAGGCCAAACGTGTCTCTGTCTTTGGCACTTGCGCCAACAATTTGTAAGCCATCATTTCAATTAAGTCGCATAAATCACAGGGAAATCAGCAGCATCATCATCATCATCATCATTATGATCATCATCGTCCTCGTTATCCTCAAGTACAGAGAGCACTTAAACAGGCACTGGGCATGCGCACAACCTACGCAACCTCAAGGTAACCGAGGAGAAGAACCTTATCTTAACTCGTTTGAGTTCGTTTCATTTTGGTAAACGAACCAATTTAAACGGCGCATCGAAGAGGAAGAAAAAGAAGACAAAGAGCCGACAGTCTTAATCCTTTGCCATGACCAAAATCTGGGGGAGACGAGAGATGCTTGGCAATTGCAGCAGCTCGTGAAACTGCTGTTTCACGCTTCGACAAATGCCCTTTGTGCTCGGTGCTCTGTGCCCTATGTCCAATGTCCAGTGTGTTGAGTTGCAGCGGCAACAAATTGCGGCAGATACACAACAGAATCTTCTCGTTTTGGTCTCTCAACATGGTGAACTTATTAGGCGCTGCATCTCGACAACGAGGTATTTATGTAACTGCCACGAATTGAGTTGCAAATAGCCAGCGGGGCAACATGAAACGTGCGCCACCGAAACTGAGTGGCTCAAGTATCTTTCAGATACTTGCAATATGTATTTCTTTACTGCACTCTGGGCAGCGTTAAGTAACCGTCATTCGTTGCGGATCCATCACCTGCTGCGTTGTCGAGTAAAAACACGAGCACAACAAAAGCACCGCAAGGATAATCAGGAATGACCCTTGGTTACTTCTCAGTCCGTCTATTTGTCTGTTGTTCTGTTTCTGTTTCTGTTTCTAACTTGCAACTGTCAAAATGAATTTCATGGCAAACAATAAAGTGTAAAATGTGAGACAACAATGACAGAAGGCTAAAGGTGCGGGAGGTCAACACAAAATGTTTTTCTTTTCTGCACCGGAAAATCCCATTGAACCCAATACGCATTTGAATCTTTAAAGTACCTGTAAAGTCACTCAACAACAGGTAAGCACCGGTAAACAGAGCGAAGTCTGCTTAAGAGAACGCAGCCAAGCTGAAATTAAGAGCGAGTTTGTGGACCATAAGTTTGAAAAACACTAAACCAAAAATAAGAATAGCTCTTTTAAATCAGAGCTAGGCTTAAGAAAAATATTAATTTTTTGAAGATTTTAATAACAATTAATTTATTGCCTTTTCTCATTTATTTTTAGAAAAATCTCAAAATAAATCCGTGATTATTCTTTCCTACTCTCTTAATGTAGTCTTCAATATATTGTACTTGTGTGAACAGAAGTTTCGACAAATCTTTAGTAAGGATACACTTAAAAAAATGTATGCAATTGCAACACAAATAACAGGAAATATTCAAAAGAGCAATGCGTTCCACAAACAGTCAACAATACGTTCCCTCTTGTCACAAGTGTTGAGCATTTGGACTTTTTTAGTGCTTAGTGTAGCGTAAGAAACAGAAAATATAATACGTATTTAAAAAAAATAATATATTTTATTTAATATAAGATTTAAGAATAATGCTTCTATTAAATCATTTTTAAGGAATAACAAAATACTGTTTACCTCAATAATCTAGAGAATTTTCCCTTTCCCTACTCCAAGGCTGCTGTAAAATTTTTTGCGTTGCTGAAAAATTATTTTATAACAATTTATGTACAATTTTAAATATACCTTATCTGGAATAGGGTATTAAAGTAAATTTTAAAGCAATGCTGAAATGTATTGGTATTGATTACAAATAAATTACCATAATCAGAAGTCAATATTTTTAGCAGGAGAAAATTATCAGGCCAGTTCCAGTTTTCACTTTCGAAAAGATTTTTCAGAAGTGAAATTTTTAGACCTGCTAACTTTATTTATGCAAAGTTTTGCGAATTGAATTCATTTTAAAATGATGAATTTAGATTCGATAAATTGAATAATTATATTTGTTAAACGTTTAACCATTTTTATCATCTAAATTAAGAGTAAAGGAATAAGTATACTAAATAAGTGAAAATATATTGTGAAAACCGAAACAGTCCAAAATATTTCATCTTAAAAAAGAGTTTACATACCAATTGCATGTTCAGTACATATACCTTTATTTTTGCTATATTTATTTAGCATTTTTTCAGTCCATTTCAATAGTTGGCATCACTGAGTGCAACGAACAGCCGGCACGATCGGCAAGCCGGCACGAGCGTTCGCATCAGTTTCGATTTGACGGTCGTTTGTGTAGGACGTGGTTTTCGCTTAAAAGCCGAAGCGAAGAGAGTTCGTCGTCTGTTCTTCGGTTCTTCGGTTCTTCGATCGGTTGAACAGCATTTTTGTGCGTCTTGTTGTTTTTGATAGTGCGTGTTGATGTTATTATTGTGTATTTCTCCTATTCCCTGATAAATAAGCGTGTCATACAAATTTGCTTGAAGTTAAATGATAATGCAGTGGCAATAAATAATAGCAAAACCGCTTTATGCAACGCCAGAGATCGTCTACTTATATATGCATATAAGTATACATATATATTGATATCATTATTTTTTTCTTCATTTGCGTCGAGGATATACGAAAATAGCCAGAGGAAAAATTTGTCGCTGTCGTCGTGCAGGGAAGTGCGAAATGTGCGTGAAACGAAAATAAAATTAAATAGCGCAAAAATTGCCGCAAAAAATAAAATCGAGTAAAAAAAGAAGATTGAAATGTGTTTAAATACATATACAAAGTTGAGTCTGAAAGAGAATTTGCATAGCAAGTAAAATAGAGTGCCAAAGGAAATGTGTAAAAAATAAAAATAATAAAAATCAGCCAAACGTCGCGTCGTCAGCTGACAAGCGGAAATTGTAAGAAAAGAAGAAAAAAATAAAGAATTACAAAATAATAAAAAATTATGAATGAAAATTCTTGGAAATGTGTGATTGCGCGATCATTTTGATTTAAGCTATAAAAGTCGTGACGAATACAAAAAAAAGATAGAAGAAATAATTAAAGTTACAAGTTCAAAGTCAAGTCGTTAAAAATGTGTGTTTGAGTTGAGTTACAGAAATTATCGTGACAAAATGAAAACCAGAAAGTTATACAATTGCCTTCCTTGGTGCTTGCTGCTGATCCTGCTGATGGTCTTCGATGGTCACTGCAGACGTCAGTCAAAAGCCAAAGCACAAACAAAACGCCTTCAATCGCTTTCACCTGCTCAATTACTTAAGGAATACAATGCCAGTGATAGCTCCGGCATCTCCTCCACTGAACAGTTGGATGAGAACATTATGTCCTGGACAGGCGTTAGGATACAGGAGCGTAAGCAGACGACGCCTACGAGAATTCAAAATCCTCGTCGTCGTAAAACCAAGAGTGGTCTTCTTATCGAAAGTAACATCGCTGAGGAGCAACAGGCATCTGCTTCCGCAGAGATTGGCTCCAGATCGGGAAAGAAATCCGCACAGCAGCGTCGTCGCAACGGTCGCATCCAAAGACCCAATATCAAATCGAATGCCAATAGTAAGTTGATGCCTCTATAACTATCGGGCCTAATGCCCAGCTTGGGATAGCATACTAAATATGGCTTTGATCGATTGTTGCGCCTCAAGAAGTCGATCGTTATTCGGCTTCCTTCTTGTTGTTGCTGTTGTTGCTGTTGTTATTGTGGTTCTTGTCGTGTCCAACTTGTCTTGCGTCCATATTTGGGCGCTCAAGTTGAAAGAACTTTCATGTGAAAGTTGTGACAGGAGGAAGAGATTTTTTTCTACTTAGTTATTTTTCCTCTTTTTTTTTTTTGTAATTCTATACGTTATTACGTGAGAGGTCCAGTTATGGGCCAGCAATGTAGTCGTTGCCTTTGTCGATGCTATTGTTGTTGTCGTGGTCTTGGCTCCAGTTGTGGTTCTTACATGCTCAGCATTTGTTCTTTGCCTTTGTCTTTTCCTTGTGTGATGTGAACTTTGCCTATTAGGCGTGCGATCTGCATAGTTGCAGCTGCTTGACGCACTAAAAACCTCATAGATACATTCCTTTCCTATTGAACAAGAACTATTTCTATTTCTTGCATTTCAAAATTCAAACTTTTAATGGTTTTAAAAACATGAAACAAATGTAGAATGGTTTCAAATAATGCAAATTTAACTTTGCTGCACGCTTCTACAAGAAAACTCTTGACTTGTTAACACCCACGAAAAAGTAATCTACTTTTTGTAGTCAAAACAAATAATTGTATTGTTCTAATAATTGGCCGTCAATTGAACTCGTTTAAATAAAGGCACAATTCAACAACATTTGGTAAACAAGAAATGGAAAAAAGACAAAGGATGTTCTATAGAATGTCCAGCACTTAACGGACATTACATATTGTCTGAGTGTAGATGTGTGGGTGCGTACGACCCCAAACTACAACTAGGATCGAGCATAACAATAGCGCCAGGCTCTAGAGGATACCTCCTACCTACTCTAGGTCTAGTTCTAGTAATTGTGGCCGAGCCTAAAGAAGATGCCGTAACAACCGAATAAGAACAACAACAACAATGCACACAATGGCCAATTGTTAGACATTTCTAAACCCCTCTTGAGAATACAAATATAATAGATGGGCCTGCGTGAGTTGTCGTACTCGAGGCTCGAATCTTTGGAATATGTAAGAAACCGCAACACGCGCTAATAGGAACATGTGTTCGGCTCATACATACCACGGTTCGTTTAGGTGTTGAACTAGAGACCGCACAGGGTTTATATTTTAGTTTAAGTCGGTCGGGTTGCACTTTTTCCATGTTTTGCTGTTAATAAAAATTAAGTGGCTTATCGTGTATACTGGCAACAACGAATCGTTTAAATTTGTTATGCCCTTAAACAATTTCTGGCTCGAATATGGCTTTTCTGTATTTTTCAAGACCTGCTAATAGCAGCTTACAAAGGTGCGTGTCATATATGTTAAAGAGATGAGAACTTGAAAACATAGAACTTTTATGATAATCGTTTGTAAATGCTGACGGTTGTTGATAAAATTTGTTATGCTTTCAACACACGGTTGACCTAGTCTGACAAATTAAAATTGTGTGTTGGATAAGGAAATGGTTTAAAATAAATACTTTTTTGGGAATCTGTAAATGTGGCCAACGGTCTTAATTGCCGCAAAGAAGAAAGGGAAATTAATCAGTTCCATCTAGTTCAGTTAAACTATATTTGATTGCGACTCAATAAAAAAATAGTACAAAATACTCAAGTACCTCAATTAGATTACAGTAGATAATCCACAGCAGATTAATATTTATTTTATTTAATGATCATAATCTGTTTTTTTTAATTATTTGTTGATTGAGACTCTGATTTTATACTCTAAAAACCAATATGATTTGCAGCTAAGACAACTTTCAAACTAGTCATCAAAAATGAGACTTATAAACGATTGCAATAATGATTGCAAATCAAAAGCATCTAATAGTTAGCTTAATCATTCAGTTGTAAATAGATTCCTCATAAATGTTGAGTGCAGTTCAAATCTAGCTATAGGCGATGTGTGAGACAGCGAGACATAAATGCGAATTGATAGAGCAAATTATATGCGATTAAACAGCGTGTTGACTATTTATAAGGCCAAACAGCGAATTCAACAGCTATTGGCATTAATTGATTGATTGCTTGTTTAGATTAGAGAAAATGAAAGTTCGTGAGCGAGCACTCGAAATGGGTCAACAATGGGACGCAATAGATACAAGATACAAGATACACTTACTGAAAGATACAATGGCTACTGCATGATTGAGCCACGCCGACGCTGCCTTCATTTCCGTTGCTTTTGTTTTTGTTTTTGTTTCTGTTGTTGTTTTGGTTTTGGTTTTTTCTTGTTGTGTGTTAAGCCATGCCTAATCAACACACACGCATGCACACTTTAAGAGCTCATTAGTTGCCCTGTGTGGATATAGATTCTTATATACATAAATCGATTCCATAAGTCATGGACAACCTCTTGTATGAATATCCAACAGATATTCATACAATCTAAGCTGGAAAGCTGCTGCTTCTGTTGCTGTTGCCGTTGCTGTTTGCCCATCGGAAAACTGTTTGAAGAATGCATTCTTCATTGATTTTTAACGCTATATTTTGTTGTTGTTGTTGTTTTTGTTTGCTTCTTGTTAACTACATTACACAATGCACCCAGCGTAGCACAGCGTAGACAGCCCGCCGTATAGCTGGAAATTTAGATTTGTGGGAAAAATGCCGCAGAGCTCCAACTGTTTCCCTCTGCCACTTGCTGCCTGTCATTGACTTTTATTTGTTTTTAATTTTTTATTGACATGTGAAGTTGTGGAAGTTTAGTGAACTTTACTGTTGGTTTTCTATTGCCCTTTATGCTTAATCTTCGTCTCTAAAGCGTGAAAAGCAAAAGTTTTCAACTTGCCTTTGGTTTTCCGAGCTATGAAATGAGTTAGTAAAGAGTCAAAACTCTTCAGTTGCATATTTTTAAACAGATATGGTAGTTAGGATTTCGATTCTAACCACAACAGAAAAACATATTTATAAATATAAATACAGTTGCATATTTATAAATACTTAGATATGGTAGTTAGGATTTCAATTCTAAGCATAACATCAAAACATCTTGTTAAATTAAATTGAGAGAGCAAAAGTTTTGATTCGACTCCTTAATAATTCTAGAGCTATTTATTTCTACTTATTTGCCCTTATAAAATGTAAAAGTTTCATTCTGGTATGATAATAGTAAAGGGTGGCTGAAAGTCCTTTTAGTTAATATTTTAATGTTCCCAATTTAATGACCCTTCAATTAGTGAAGATTAACGTGATCATTTTGTAGATGCTTAAAAATTTTAAAGTATACTCTCTTCTCGGTAAAAGTTATTCATGAATTTTTGGAATTATTTCGATATTTCGAACAACTTTTCCAGCTCAAAGAGAACTCTTTCCATAGCCACAACTTCTCACGCTCAACTTCCCATCAATCTTTTCTCTTGTCGCTGAAAAGAATTCTTTAATTTAAACACTTAATTTCATTTATTTTTGTTTTTTTTTTTACTATTCCGTTGCATTTCACCTGCAATTTGTTCTTCAGTCCTTCGTTGTGTAAATTTATTTAAATGCAGTTTATAGATCATTCAGTTTTATGTGAGGAGCGAACATCTGGCCAACCTGTCTTTTTATTGTTTGTGCAATAATTTGCTTGGGTTAACGGAAGTGCATAATTCTGGAAGACAGCTGCCTGCCTCAGGATTGTGAAAAATGTGGATCAGGGCAATGAGAAAATAAAATCAGTCGCACCCCAAAAAGGATTTACAGCTATGCAGTGGAAGTATTTTGTTGTTGTTTTAATTTGAGGATTATCCTACAAGATATTCGATATGAGGGGCGGTCTCAATTGGGGAAACACATGTTAAGACTTCACAAAAACAATAAACATCAAGATCATGAAGATGGAGCAGCTACAGCCGCGGGATTGGAAAACTCATTAAAAATAAACAAAAGCTGCAAACACAATGAAGTACTGAGTTTTGTTCAGTTATTGTTAGACTGGATATTTGATATGGAAACCTAATACGTCTATACAATTTGCGAGCGCGCTTTTGAAGTGAAGTTCCAATAAATAAACCACTTAAGATCATAAAACTAAAGGGCAAACAGGCATTTAAAGTTTTATAGATCACACTTACAAAGAACACAAACTGAACAAGCAAAAAGACTATAATATACCCTGTATTCAGATGTTGAAACTTTTAGGATACCTTTAAAAGTAGTATGTAGATCTGCAGATACACAATCCTATTGTATATTTTAAAAATATACAGAATCCAGCAAAGTAATAAAAAATATACATCTCTTAATAATCAACCTTTTAATTTGTATAACAGGGTATACGAAACGAACAACATCCGAGTACAGAAAACGACATGTAAACATTGTGTTGGGCATTCATAAATACAAACACGGCACAATTGTAGATGTATCTTTTGTAAACAAACAGAAAAATGAAGTTACAACTTTGCGCTGAACGAGAGACGCTACAAATGATCTATAGAAATTGAAAAAAAAAACTCCCAAAGTTGAACTGTTTGTGGCGCTGTTTACATAAATAGGAACATCATTTTGGTTAGTCTAGGCTGGTCGATTGGTCAGTGGGCTAGCAATAAACTTATGCTTAATTGCTGGCAGATATCTGATGGTTCCAGGCAGCTCAACATAGCTTTGAAGTGCCCCCAACTGGTATTCATGCCTCTAGGTAATAAATTAATGTTATAGACCAAGTTTTGATAAGACATTGACGCCGCCAGGCAGACGGCATCCCCCTCACCCTTACAATCCCATTGACGGGTCTGCCTTGGGCCACCGGAACATTTAACGGGTCAGCGGCCGTTGATGTGCAGCCCGTGGAAAAACAAATTCGTAGCTCGTTAGCGCAGACACTTGAGATAAGAGATAGAAATGCAATCCGCTGTGATTGAGGTTGCCGTAGTTCCAATAAATTCTCTCAGGCCTTCAATTCTTGAAATTGGGTCAACGAAAGAGAGCATCAGTGCCACATGGTTTTGTAAACTACCAAATGTTCTGATAATAATCATAATGCACGTGAATTGTGAATAGATTGAGTAATCAACAAAGCAAATCTTGAAATACGTTAAGAAAAGGTTCAGCATTATGATATACATTATCATCTGTGAATCAAATAACAGAGGATCTTCATTCTTAGAACCCCATTATGAACCATAAAAATTACTAACAAGTAGAAATGCTTGAGAGACCGATGAAGGATAAGTGCATTTAAATACTTTCCTCAATTTGGGTATCATAATACCCATTGTCTATTTTCTCGCATAGTAAAAATAGTTGCGAAAGGATTTCAATATGAATTATTCTATTGAATGTTTTTATTTCCTCATTTGAAAACATTTTTATCATTTCGCATTCAAAATCAATCAATGATTGAAATTACCTGTTGAATGTCTCATTAAAGATTCTTCTCGAACAGCAAAGAGCCTCAAAATACTTCAATTTTTCAGTGCTTCGTCCTTTATCATTTGATAGTTAACTACAGATCAGCTCTTTCTTATCGCACACCTCTGTTATCAACCTAAAACACTCATCAATGTCATCATCGTCGTGTACTGCCGACATGTTTAACACAATCATTCGATTTCTTCTTTCGACTCTTCGTTTGCGGTGTCTTTATCGATCCATTTGTCAACATTTAGACTGATAAACGAACCTTGTTCGAAAGCTACAACAACTGTCATTGAACTTCATTGATAAATGTCGACTTGGCGACAGGTTTTTATCGACTGCATTCCAGTCCACGAAGTGCCGAAATGAATCGACTTGTGATTCTATTGATAAGCTTAGCACACAATCCATTCTCAAGCTGGGAAGGTAAAGAACTTCTTTATCATTCCCTATAACTCAACCAATATCAGATTAGACTTTTAACCTGTTGTCTCTGCTGTTTGTAAAGAGCTCAAATTATAGCAAATATTTTAGTAACAGATCGTTTCATATCAACACATGGCAACTCGCACTCCTCTTTCCTTGATTTCTAGGAAAGGAAACGCGTGCTTTTGGTTGCTCGGAAAATGGTGTTGTGAGAAATTAGGGGAAAACACTTGAAAGTGTTGTATAAATATTATAGTGAGCAAATCGCTGCTGAAGATGTCAGAGACTAGAACTAATTATGCTTTATGTTTGCGTTAAAAGATGTTCGCCCAGTAGACAAATTGTTTATTTGCCTTCAATATCTGCGGCTGCTTCCTTTTAGCCTTTCGATGAAAGCTGCATAAAAATGACTTTCAGTTGGAAATGCATTCTCTTAATTTAGGTAAACTGTTGATTTGAGCTTGCGGAAATGTGATTTTAGTGAAGTCATTCAGGCTCTTTGATCAAGATTCTGTGAAACATGTGCAGTGGAATTTAATGTTAGAGTTCCAAGTAGAGCAGAAAACGAGGAGGTTGAACTTATGAATGATTCATAGTAATTTAATTCAAACAATAAACAAAGTAGCATATGTCTTAGGCATATATAAACGTACTTTAGTAAAATATTAAGTGAATCCTAAATTTATTGGAATGGACTTTTTATTAAATGTAATAAATAAAATGAAAGGTAAGTAGAATGATCAGAATACATTATAGAATACTAGATAATCAAGATTCAGGCTGAGTTCATGATTAAGAATTATGTGGTTAAATTGGTTGAATGAAAGTGATAATAAATAAAAATAATTAGTTTTGTGTGGCAGACTTAAGACGTGTAATAATTTATAACCGATAAAAGTTAACTCATTAAAATTTAGAAATTGTTTAGAAGAAGCAAATAAGCTACAGTATATGTAAGCTAGATAACTTAAACATAAAATTATATTTATTTTATTTTAACACATCATCAGAGTGACAAGAGTGACGACATTTCGAGGAAGAACTCTTACATTGATTAATATTTAAAACTAGGAAAGTCGTTTATTTTTTCTCTGATGTGGACTCTTAGTGAATCATCAATCAGAGACATATGACCTCACTGACAACATTTTGTAACTCTAGTCTGCAAGTTTACTTGCTTGAGTATCTGCCTGACATTTCTACAAATGTGCCGACAATCGACGACAACTTTTTTTGCCAGTCTATTTTGAATATTCTAGGAGTTGCGGTAGAAGGGATATGTGCTGGCAATGATGGAATTTCCATCAACATGCAGACTACGTACAAACGGGAAGCAACAGTCAAACAGACAGACAGACAGTGAGACAGAGAGATGGATGAACAGACTGATGGACAGATGTCGAGACGTGCCTTAACGCATGACTCACGCATCGAGTGCAGGAAAATTCAGTTGGGAAAATGTAGTGAAAATTTGAACAGCTCCAACTCAACTGTTGAGCTAAAGTGTTATCTGGTTATCATGCTCGTTGCGTGGGCGTTAACACCACTTGTACAAATTTTACATATTTTCTATTAAAATACCAAGGTAGAAGTATAACAACAAATCGACTAGATTATACCCTGTAAGTTTGTTTACATAAAATCAAATCCGCTGCGGCTTAATTAACTTTTATGTTAAACATTTAAAAGGAAGGAAGTGAAAAGACTCAAGTGTCGCATATGTTTCTACTATTCAAGGTTGTTTTATATGTTCAAGGTTGTTTTATATAAGAATGTATCTTGAACCATTTGTATAGGGTATGCCAAGCTAAACCTGCTGTCAAATCACTAGAGAAAAGCACGACAAAACAAATTGTCTACAGACACGCGGCACAGACACGTTAAAAGCTCAAGAAGCTGGCAATGAGTCGGCTGCCAACAGTCCAGAGATCAGGTTCAACTTCAGCATTAACTTAAGATACAGATACTCACAGCTGGAGCCGAGTGTGGAGAGGCTGCAGCTGTTGACTGCCGTTGGCGGCATTTTCTTTCCTTATATTTTAAGTAAGCTGAGGTGGGGATCTTTGACAGGTTCTTTAGATTTGTCTTTAAAAGGATTGAAACATTTGGGACTGCCATGATTAGTGTTCTAAATAACGCAACTGTCGTGTTGTTCGAGGCCAACACCAATCAATGAGAAATTGAGAAATTGACATGCGACATGCAAAGCAATTCATTCCTATAACTGGAATTGATCGGGATCAGAGAGTTGGCCGATCTGATCCGATCCGATCCATCCCGACGCTTGACAAATTGCTTAATTAATACGTCTTGAAGGCAATTTGTAATTGTTGCTATTCGAAACATGATGCCATTGTGACTTCAAAAGCAAAAAGCCCGCTCAGTTCATTTCATTTCTATAATTAACAATTTGGAATTCTACAGTGCGGTTGGTTTTGAGGTACTAAGGCTATCTATATATTTTTGCTGCCCCTTGAATCGCAACTAAAGAGTTAATGAAAATAAAATTACATTAAATTAATGATGATATTTTAGTAATTATTTTCGAGAATGCAAATAAATAAAATAAGCCACTAGGCTGTTAAGCACACATTTCGATCTAGGCTCCAATAACTACATATGGTGTATATTACTGGACTATAAAATACATCAAGGGGTACATTACCTTATACGGGTATAAAGATTGAATTGAATACCTAAGTATACTATATAATATATAGTATATATTGTTTGCCTAATATTCAAATATTTCAAATTCAATCCGTCAAATATTTTGAATAGACAGCTAACATATATATATCAAATATCTCAACCATTGCCAATTTAAGTGAATAAATTGATTAACAAAAAAATCAACAAAACCGCAAAACAGGAAATTGTACATTGTACACACTTAATGTCTAAAGATATAAAAACCTTTTTTGTGTAAAGAGAGAACCTTAATATATCATTTTATTTTAATGATAATTATAATTAATACTTGGAATCGAGTATTGTATTCCTCTTATAATCCTATTTCCAAACTGTGACTACAACAAACTTTTCAAATTTATTCTACACTTTCTAAGTACATCTCGTTGTTTATCGGAAAGTTAGCAGAATTCCAAAGCGAAGCCACCCATAGCTTAACAGTTACGCCACTCAATTAACGATGAAAATCTTTAGCATGGCAAAGATCAGGTTGAGCTCAGCTTGAAGTCAGCTTGTTCAATGAAGCGTTAATTGCTAATCAAAAGCAGCATTTTTGTGACGCGACAGGATAAGCGCTTATCAAATTGCAATAAGTATATAAGTATGCAGTAGGCTGATAACTGGTTAGTTTACTTGCTTAGTTCGTTCAGTCGATACAAATTTGTAAATGGATATAAAACCAGCCAAAAGATACGCATCATCATCATGGTCGACAACATCAATGCAAACAAGCAAATTAACGCAGTTTCTTTCAATGTATCTAACAAATACATTCGACAATTAACCAATGACATCTGACAACTATTACGGATTGCATATGCCATAAAAACACAATGCAATACAAAACTAACAAACAGGCCAAAAACAAAAAGGCTAAAACGTACAAGACATTCAGACACTTGGCGGACACATCTGGCGGCGCCATCAAATGGCCAATTCGGCGCCTCAAGCGTTCGTGGGTTGACTCTGGTGATTTTTGTCTCCTCCGTCGGCGCCTTTTTACAGCCAAAACTAACACGCTGGAGCGTACGTACTAATTAAATAGTTTACAAGTCAACTTGATTGCACCGGAGGTGGAGCCTTCAAGAGTTACAGACTTGGCAGCAAACTATGTGTATTTTGACCATAGTTTGTCCAGGCTCGAAGATTTATTATAAGTCAGTTTATAGCTGCATATATCCCGTAACCATAAAATGACCAAAAGGAGTATTTTTAAAACGCATACAGAATATACCCCCCCATCATAAGTATCATTCAGCTATTGATCGTGCTTTACTTTTAGTAGATATTTATAAAAGGATTCACATAACTTTATACCTCTTTGATCCTTGGTAGGATCAATTTAGAAGTGAAAGTTTCTATAGGGTGTTTCCCAGTCAGTCACTCCCAATGAGAGCACTCTTACTTCGTTGACTTTTGGGGCGGATCTAACGTTTTACAAACTTGTTCCAGGCTTTAAATTTTATGTCTATTGAAAATGATTTGTTTATTGCTGATCGCATACAGCTTGTGCCATTAATGGCTGTCATTTGGATTACCAGCTGATTTTCGAACTGACCGACCGACCCACTTAAATGGCGACTGGACTCTTGATCTGTGTTGCCAAATCGTTAAAATGCACTAAAGTCTGATCATGCTCGTAAATGTGATGCTTTTATAGGTATTTGCAATTGATTTGTTGGTAAGGTTGAGTTGTTTAAAAAACAGTAAAAGTATTGTTAATTTAATCACTCTAGGGGGCAGAGATAGAGATTAAATGGTCAGCAGATTAAACACATGGTTATACCCTTCATTGAGATGGATAAGTATGTATGTACGTTTATCAAAGGATATTCTGTAAGACGATCAAACAGTTTGGGAATTGTGTTGAATACATCAAATATATTAATCAAAAATGAAGTACATAGTATGTACTTTAAAATGAAGTACAGCTCATAGTACAAGAAGAAAATAGTATGTACTTTAAAAAGAAGTACAGCTCATCTGAAAATTCTTGCCAAATACCAGTCTGTTATATTTGTGTTACGGATTAATTCCATGCCGTCTAGACAATCTTGGCGACATGTCTGTCTTCTGGTTACATCCGTACTATGTTTTTTCCCTGCTCTTCTATGGGAGTTCTCCCAGTAATTCTGCGTACGATTTCGTTGATGGGCTGACTCAGAGTTTATAAATTATATTATGACATTATTATGCGAAGCTCGCACACCAGCAGCAAAAAGTGCACAAGACAAGCGCATTTATTAATAAAAAGTGACAGCTCATGACAAATTAACAGCTAAAAAGAGTGAGCCCAAAATAACATAACCCAAAGCAACTGAGGACTGTGGGCGATTTTGTGACTCGCGACTCGTGGCTAAGCCTGAAATATCAGATATCCAATATCATGATGCTCACCCAAAACTCAGTGAGACGTAAGTAATGAGTGTTGACCATATCAATTATAGAGGCCCAAAAACTGCACTTCGCCGAGCAGTTTGAACAGTTTGAACAGTGTTTCAGTGTTGGTTAACGTTTGCGAGGTAAATATTTGTCAGTCGTTCGAAACGACTTGGCGCAAATGCATTTCAAGTGATTGGCAAACACGACGAGGCAAATTTTCAAAGTCTCCATAGAAATGCACTCGGATATTGAACATTTCAACGCCTTTTCGTGCACTTAATGAATGAAGTCGAATGAAAACACAAACCTGAAGTGATTGCAATTGTTCGATAAGCGGATTGAGGCTCATAAATCGTGATAATTATCGTTGCAATTGTAGCTGTTATGCCCAAAAATATCGAATCATCAGCTAAATGTGTATTCGTGATGCTGAGCCACTTATTAAATTATTAAATGAACCGCTACCCGAACAGATCTTTGGAGTTTTCGTTGTCTTGTCTCGTTTTCGTTCAACTTATTTATTTCTTTAGCCAGTAGCTTACACAATTTCGATCGCTGATTAGATAAAAATCGAGTGCTTTTGGCGCTCAACCGAAACAAGTCTCTTAATTAGCAGAGGACTGAAATACTGAGGAAACTGTGGAGACCAGGAAAGCAGTAATCTGCCGGTTCAAGAAGACATTGTAACTTTAGTAAGTTATAAGAAGGCGTCAAGCGATGTCAAAGGAGATGGAAGTCCGAGATGGAAGCACTACAAAGTTTATGTAACTTGATTTCCAATTGCAGAAATAAGTCACTAATCAGTCACTTTAATAATAACTCTTATTGTGGAATTGTATAGATATGGAAAAAAGAGTGTTAACTTGACTTTTATTTTACGAAAATTATGCTTTCAAGGATACCTTATCCAATAAAATGAATGATGTTCTCATACAACAAGGTAATTTTTCTCGGTTTTGATTATTTTTGAACTCAATTCTAAAGGTGATTCCTGATTATTTTCTAATCCAAAAGACACTTCTTAGCTCACGCCTAATTTAAATGCTTTTACTGTCTATACATTTCTCTCATGGAAATCTATTAAACTCATGTTCTCACACCTTCATAATAACCTCCCAACGTGCAGCACTCGAATTAGTCTCGCTGTCTTTGGTCAACTCCCTCAGAACCCTCAGTTGAACATGCAGCTTGATTGTGTTGTGAGTCATCAAAACAACGCCAAGTGGCAGCTACCAGTCTTCAATACCAAATCAAGCATTACTTGCATAACCCAACCGAAGTCATCGACCAACAACCAACAACCATCGACAATCGACCATCATTATTATCATTATCATTATGATGATCATCATCATCATTCAGCTGGCATGCATAAATATTTTTGTAAAGCACAACTTGAGCAGAGAAGCTGCATGGAGCTATATCTTGGGGTCCACTTGAGAATGTCAGAACCCCGGTAGCTCAACGTGTGGAAGACGTCGTCGTGGACATGTGTGGTTCTCACTGGTTCTCATTGTCGAAACCCGTCGTCGGTTAGCAGCTTTTTGAAGCACCCACCGACTTCCAACAGACCAACGACCGACGACCGATGGGTATGTGCAGCATCCACTTTTGGGAGACGGTGCAAGTTGCTGTTCCCGGTACGGCTTTTAAGACACTTGGTGCAACACCGTTGCATGCTCGCTGTGTTGCACTGATGCATGTCCAAACATCCTCAGTTCTGGTCAGTTTGATGCCTGTGTTGTTGGTTCTTCGTTCTCCGTTCTCCGTTCATCGTTCTTTGTACCTTTATTTTATTTCTTTTCTTGGAAATGCGTTTGTCGCCTTGTCCGTCTGTTTGTCCGTTGTCGGTTTGCCGTCTTGTTTGTCAGTTTGTTTATTTGTTTGTCCGTTTTGTTTATTTTCAATAAATATTTGACATTTGTCTAGGCATTTTCCCGAGCCTTCCCGAGTCATTCGACCGTTTGGCTGCTAACACGGCGCGGGTACATTAATTTTTCAAGTATTCCTAACCTAACAATCCGCCTCTTCCGCCCGCCTCAACTTGCTGTGGTTGACACCTGCCACAAGTCCCAGAAGAGTTGTAAGCTCTGTCAGTCTGCAATCTGCTTTCAACTTGATGCATTTTTAAGGTTCCTCTCTCTTCTCCTCTTTTTTGCTTTCAATGCGGATGTTTAAGTTTCTTCTACTACATATTTGGTTGCGCAAAATTGTGCGTTTAAGCCGTGTGACATTCCTAATGAGATGTTGAATTTATCCCTTATGTTGACTACAAACCATTGAAAATACTAAGCAAGTGCTTCTTAACATTTTACAAACTTGCAACAAGTGAAAAAATAAAATCTTGAATTCGTAAACTATGATGTGAGACTCCACAAAGAAATACATTTAAGATTTGAAGCTGTCAATGACATTGGGATATTTTTAACACTTCTTTCAGCTCGAATAATGTAAGTAATTTTAAGCAGATAATTAGCAGTTCGACTGTCTCAGCTTTCAGTTCAAGTTTCAATATAATTCTTTACTAACACTTATTATTATAAAACTTAAATTGAACACGATAAAGTAAAGATGCTTGGTAGTGTATGATGAAGAATATTCTGCATCGCTCATAAACTCTTTTATCATTTGACATTGAACACTGAAAAAATGAATTAAAGTGCTAATAAATAAAATAAAATAATGATTACAATTAAAATATTGCGTAAATAGAGTTGCAGTCTAAGCAGCGTTTTTGCTCTTAACTTATTTTCATTAACGTTTCCGCCCAAAGCATCAATTTTGATTACTTTCCATTAAGAGCAGCTCCAAAAATAAATTCCGCGAAATTTTTCGCTGCCTCAATATTCCATTAAGTCTTAAAAGCTGCTGCATCATCGTCAGGTCCAATGCCAACCATTGTCGCCATTTGTAATTGAGCCGTTTATGCATTTTTTTGTAGACAGTCTCAAAAGTGGAGAGCCAAGAGTCTTGTCCCAGCATTTGGACGCCTATTTATGGCCATACTTTGATTGCTCCAACCAACCAACCAACCAACCAACCAGTCAGCCATCCATTCCATCCTCCAGACGGGTCCAAGTCCGCAACGGTAGCTGTGCGGCCTGTCAAGTTGCATAAAGTTTGTTTTCGTCACGCTGCCGCCTCGCATGAGACTCATCAGCAACGTCATCGTGCTCCCCAATTGTGAATCCACATGAAGGTTTTTTCTTTCCTTTTTTTTTGCCTCTTTTTTTGGGTATCAGAGATTTTTTATTATTATACATTTTTTCAAGTGTGTCGTCATCAGACTTTTTGGCAGTTGATGTAGCTACCGAATATAGTTTTTTATTTCAAGCAAATTAGGTCTGGTCAATATTAAACTTTGGTCTGCCAATTTCTCTATGCAAAATTGGTCGAGAAAAATTGGCAGATCGGAGCCAACCAGCGATTTTAACTAGACGGTAATAATACGAGTAGTGGTCAATTTAGGTGCAGCATTCTTTGAAGTTCAACATCTTGAAACGACTTAATAAGCAGCTTGGAACTGGTAGATCTAAGTAATTTATACCAATTGGATGGTCGGGACTGTCGACTGTCTGTTTATATGCATAATTGCCCCCTTACGACTAGAGGAAACCAATAATCCATGCAGCTGGAAAGCCCAACAAAATGCACAGCTGTGTAGATGACGACGAGGACCAAAAATAGTGAAAATATTTGTGTATTTTATGTGCCGGTCGATATGAATAAAATGCAGAAAACAGTAAAATGCTTTCAACTATGCAACAACAACAACAACAGCAACAGCAACAACAACAACAAATAGCAAGAACAACAACAAACAACAGCAGCTGCTGCTGCTGCTGCTGCATCCAATAAATGCTACTCTGAAATCCACAGAGTCCAGACACATGCGTATGCCCATAATGGTTTGTAATTAATCAAAACGAGAAGCAAACACTAACTTCCTCCTACTGTCGTCTGAATACTCTTTACTAGTTCCCACATACAAGTAAGAGTATTTTTATAATAATGTCTCTCATGTCTTTAATAGTTTAGATTCGGTTAAATGAATCAAACTGCTCTTTATGCCAACTTTTTTATGTGTATTGTTTCCCAAATATCGATCTTAAATTAATATAGATTTTTTTATTAAGAACATGATTCCCCATTTAATTTAATACATTTTTAAAACTTTAAAAATTGTATGTTTAGATCTGAAGCTCAAACTAATTTTATTGGCTTGTAATCTAGAGCAGTATCAACAGTCGAGTTTATTGGAATTTATTCACGTCTCTATGAACACATGGAAATTGTAAATATTTAGCATATATGGATTTGAAACCGTTTCTAACTATTTCTATAAAATAAATTTAGGCAATTTTTAAGCAAACTTAATGGCATATTTAAAGTATATTGGGATGGATAGAGAATTTTCGCTTCTTTTGCTGGATGCTTCTTATTTGTAGATTTTTCTTTATTTAACAAATTTTATGGATTGTTTGCCTTATTTACCTTACCGTCTGCCATTTGTACGGGTGAACATTGTTTTGATAAAGTTGTCTTTTAGAAATCACTGCAACTTGTAAGCCATTAAATTATGAATTCAAGTTTTCTTTTGCTCTTTCTTTTCGTCTTTGCACTCCAATTTGTTTGCTCCAAGCTTTTGTTAATTTTTATAAATGTTGCTGTTCAATTTGTCAAAACATTTAATCAGCAAAACTTTTCTCACTTAAGCTGTCAGCGCATAGAAAACTTGTACAAAACGTGGCCGGACCAGGTGGCTAGGAGATATTCAAAATTCGTGGATCTAACTCTTATGTCTGGGGTTTTTGCCGTTGAGTGGAGTCAAGTTTGCGGCTACCGCAAATTTGTTATTTGTCAAAACATTTAAATGCCATTTGCGTGTAGCATTGCATTTTGACAGCTGTCGATAAATTTTCTTGGTTTTCCACTTTTCACACCTTGTCATGGAAGTGCCCAAAGCAAAATTGTTTAGCATTTTCTTTGACTTTCTACACATTTCATTGACTTATTTAAATAATTATAGACTATCTATTCTTTTCTTTTCATTTGTCACGGCTATCTTTTTGTTGAATTGAAATTAGTGTTAAGTGAAAGTGATCTGACTTTCGAGTGGTTTTATTGCTGTTGTTATTATGCAGCTGTTAAAATCTATTATTTATATTTTTCTATGAAAATTGAATATGTTTTGGGGAAGTAGTAATTGTAAGTTGTTTACATTTGCTCAGAGATTTGCCGGTTAATTATATTAATAAGTTTTTTTTGTTGGTATCATTTGGTGATCCTTTCTAAAGCCTATATGTATATTTCTCTATTATCTGCCTATGTAAATAATAGATTAAACTTCTTTCCTAAAAGGGTGTTCTAAAGTTTAAAAATTTCAAATTGAAATTTATTTTTATTTTCATTCATTTGACATATAAGAAAAGTAGACAAATTTCCTCTTGGCACTTGAACTTTCTTGTACATAACCCATTTATAAGCTAGGCTATTTCTAAAAGTTGTCCCTATCACCCTTTAGCATATCAAATATTTTGAGCTTCTTGGAAACTTTGAAGTTTAGAAAAGAAAACTTATATACAATTTCACAGCAATTACGTCAACGTTTTTCCATTGGACAAACAAATGCGGAAAGTTTTTGTTGACAATTGCCAAAACTGCACTCGCTGACACTACAGCAACAACAATGAATTGTAACAACTATGGTAGAAATAGTTACGAAAACAAAAAAACAGCAGCAATTGCAATTTTGAGCCAACAAACATGCAAATCGCATACCAGGTCAACATTTCAAGCTTTGGCTACAGCTGCTACCAACTGCGCTGGGCAGCGATAAACTTTATCTCGAAAGTTGCCTTGTTTGGCTATCTATCTCCTGACGTGAGATACATTTTTCAAGCTGGCCAATCAATACAGCCACAAACTGAGCGGCTTGGTGATTTATGGTCATTGCATCGCAGCTTGTTCTTGACTTGTTTCAACAATTAATATGATTTACATGGGAAAAACTGTCAATTGCATAAACTGAGCACATTAAGCTGCTTTCGATGGGACAAAAGTTCCCACAGTATTGACAGCTTTAAGTTACAGTGAGGTTAAAGCTTTTCAACTATCGTATGAATAATGTATAGTAGGAATAATCATTAGTCCAGAAAAATTATTTTAAGTAAAACATAATTGTATAAAACTTTGATATTTGAACACTTAGTAGACAAATTTATATAACTTGAAACCACATCTTTAAAATATTTTACTTGTTCACTCCTAAGCTAAATTTAAGTTAAATTTATATTATACCATTTAAACTTATTTTCCTAGATTTATTTTAAATTACTTTTGGCAATTTGCTCTTAGTTGACGCAAAATAAATAAATAAATGTCTTCAATTTGACATCCAAACCCTTTTCTCTTATAAACTCATCAACTTATTATACCAAATTTATTTTCAGGTGTGCGTGATCTCAATAGTCAACAGGCGGATGATGTTAGTGCCGGAAGTGTTCGCGGTCTTTATCCGGCAGTCTTTAATGTCGCTTCGCGTGCCTCGATAACGGTGAATGCGACCTGTGGACAAAATGGAGCCGAGGAATACTGTAAATTGGTAGATGCTTATCCGCATCGCAAGTGGGCCAAGCAATGTGGCACCTGTAATGCCCACAGTTCCGATCGTGCCAAGCAGCGACCCATTGAATCGCTAATCTCTCCTGGTTCCAACTCTGACGAGAGTTGGTGGCAATCCCCAACACTGCAGGGTGGCCATCAGTATGAGTATGTGACTATCACATTGGATCTGAAACAGGTGAGACTTTGACTGGGCCATAGATAACCCTCACTGATTGGATGCTGAGCTCAAGTGACAGCATAGCTGTGATCCAGTTTGTAATTAAGCCGATGACTTGTCACTCATTTACAAGCGATTTAACGCCAGTTCCATGATCCATCTGTGCCTTGGGCTTGTCTCTGATCATTAGACTGTGCATGAAATATGACCGCAGTGGGTTGGATCGGGTTTTTTCCAACCGGTCACTAGGTATTACATTCTAATGCTCAAAATGGCAAACATAAATTTACTCTGATGGAGTTTTGATTAAGTCATATCGTCTTACAGTCTTGCTTCAATTTCTTCAGTAGATGATTGGAAATCGTTTCCGGGTTTATTCGTAAAAGTTTTTCTGATAAAAGTAAATTTAAGTTCAATAAGATACCAAATAGAAAAAGATCTATCAATTTGTTTAGTTATAGATAGTTAGAGAATGCGATTAAGTATTCATTTTGATAATCTAGTGGGGATAAGTTTTGGTACAGGAAATCTGACTATCAAAAAAATGCAGTAAGCTACAGTGGAGCAAGCTCGACAGTAGGAGACCCAGTACTTTTTGAGTGCAAAGCGTTCACTATTGACTGTTCTTCAATAATGCGTACCAAACAATAGATGGCGCCACTACGAAGTTAATAAACACGGAGGTCGCTAGCGTCTCTTCTTCTTCCTTTTGCCTTTAACATTGTTAGTTGAATAACTTCCGTGTTTATCATCCGATTGGAATGAAATTTTCTGGACAGGTTTGGACCATAGTGTATATTATATATACCAATAATCAAGTCGCTAACATTAAAGGGGCTCCTTCAATTCGACTTCGAAATTTTGTATTTCAATTTCCGGGGGCGGAGGGGGCGTGGCGAAAATCTAAAACAAACTTGATCAATGGGAGATATATATGAACCTACATACCAAATTTGATGTCTCTAGCTGTTATAGTCTCTGAGATCTAGGTGTTCATATTTTCGAAATTTCGATCAGCCGTATACTATCCGTTTATTATCCGATCCGGATAAAACTTTCAGGACAGGATTGGACTATAGAGTTTATCATGTATGCCAAAAATCATATCGCTAGCATTAAAGGAGCTTTCGTTATTGGACTTTGAAATTTTGTTTCAAATTTACGTGGGCGGAGGGGGGCGTGGCAAAAATCTAAAACAAACTCGTTTAATGCAAGATGCAGATGAACGTACATGCCAAATTTGGTAGCTCTAGCTCTTATAGTCTCTGAGATATAGGTGTTCAAAAAAGGGACAGACGGACAGACGGACAGACGGACAGACAGACGGACATCGCTATATCGACTCGGCTGTTGATGCTGATCAAGAATATATATACTTTATGGGGTCTGCCACGCCTCCTTCTGCCTGTTACGCACATTTGCACAAACGTAATAGACCCATTTGTACTTTTTTAAAGTACTGGGTCTAAATATCAGTGGACATTTTTTAGACCGACAATCTTTCATCTCACATCATCCGGACTTTAGACACTTCCATCAACAAAAAAAGTAAGAAATAATCTGAAAAGCAATACTCTTACTTGTGTATATAAATCAAAATTCCATGACAGGCTGTGAATATTTTTTCGTTCATGCAAAATCAACTTAATGGGAGCGTGTAAAATTTGACACATGCCGTTGATGTGTTGAGACGTCCCTCTTTCCCCCTTTCCTTTCCGCATCCATTGACAGGCACTGCCCTCTGCCAACACCGTAAACAAAAGTCATGGGAACTTTTAAAAACTGATTTTTTGTGACATTTTAAAGCAATTTTGTTTCTCTGTCGATGTCTGACCAAAAATTCAGTTCAGCATGTGGGAATTGTAGTTGAAAATGGAAGATACAACAAAAAAATTGTCAGACACAAGTCTGACAGCGTTTCCAAAAAAGGTAATTCAAATTTTTGCCAACTATTTGTTGGTCTTTTTTTGTACTGGAAAAGTCTAGAAAACTGACAAAGTTAATTAACGGATGAGCCAATTTAAATATTTATGCGATTTTCTTGCAAAGTTGGGCTCCCGTTTGCAGACTTTGTTATTTATTAATAACTCTTGGAACGCATGGCTGTCATAAATCTCTCATACTTAAGGCATATGCGAAAACATTGTTCTTCTACCCTGTAACCAGATTGGGTGGGATGGGTATATCAAACTTGTGTATCTCCACATATAATATAAAGTAATTTATTTTACTTAAGCACAATTTTCGAAAACAGAGATGGGACTTAGAATTTTTGTATAATTTGAATTCAAGACTCAATCAGTAGAATACAGAGAAATACAGAGTATCTGCTTATCGTAAAATGCCAGACAGACCAACCAAATTTATTAATTTTAAATCACTGCCTGAAGTTGAGTTTGCTCGTGTTCTTTTCTGCACTGTTTTAATTAAATGTGCACTTCCACATCATCGGTCTGTTGTATCTTTGTCTTGTCTTTGGCGTCTGTGCCTTTCGTCTGCATATGGCAATGAAAGAATTATATCAAAACATTGAAATATCTGATCGTGATGGGGGAGGGACAGAGGGATGTAGTCTCGAGTGCAAACTGCACTTGAAATGTCAACTTTGTGTCAGCTGATGTTAAGCAGACAATATTTCAGCACATCATTTCCATATAGAAGATTGTGAAAGTTCACATTCAACCCAATCATAATGATGATCTTCATAATGAGCTTGTTGATGATGAGTTGTGAAGCAGCTGCAGTAAGGAAGTTCCTCGAAGCTTGTGTGTAGCAATTGAATATGATACTTTGTTCTTTTCTGTTTACCTCGATCCACAATGGAATTTCGATTAACACTTATATGGACTATTTGCGCTCAATAGAGGTTTCGGGATGCCAATGATCTTTTAGGAAACAAATTTCGATTCTAGGGCAGGTCGGGTTCTAAAATAATGATAGATTGATATTAACAACGGGTCCAGACAGAGGAAGCTTATGAATAGGGCTTGTGAAAAATAAATATATTTAATGTCAGACAAATGATCTGAATGCTGATAGCTTAAGAGCCTGAAATAAAGTATTCTCCTTCTCTTATACTTATTTGTGCACCTGGAGTTGGCTTAAAAAAATCAAGATTTAAATGCCTTTAGATTTTCTCAAAATACATATAAATATGTATGTCTACTCCCTAAATTCCCCAAAAGTAATGTAGGCTGGAGAATATCTAGTACCAATTTTGTAATCTATTTTAAAAACATCTCCCGGTTCCCCTTTAAACTATTTTCTACCAATTTGTCATAGGCAATTAGCACTTATTTCCATTTCCTCTTCCCATTTCCTATTCTTCAGCTCTTCCCTCCCCCAATAGTTATCGCTTAATTTGTGTATTTATGTGCTTCGACTGGAGATATTTAAAGCATTTGTCACAACTGTTTAAAAACACATTAGAAGAATTCTCCAGTTGAAACAAATAGACGACAGACAATCCCCCCGTCCAAATTTATGACCTCTGACGAAAACTTGACATTCGACGTTGACGTTTCTTTTTTATTCATGGGCGACAAAGACATTGAAGTTTTCGAGTTGATTTTAACAATTAGACTAATCGAGTGATTTACAGCAACAAAAAATTACAACAATAACAACAACAGTAAGACAGGCATGTGTCAACAATTTGACAGCTTAAAATATTTTTCTCGCTCGTCGAAAAGGCAAAAGACTGAAGCCGCCAAAAGCGGCCAGAACGCTGGCCAAAAACGAACTGCAACTGTCAGCCAAAAAGTCAGACAGTCAGTCAGTCAGTCAGTCAGTGAGTTTGTCTGGCAAACTGTCAGACTGTCAACTTGGTCTGGCCATAACAATGTCTAGATTTATGCTTCAGTAACTTTGAGGCGCGCGTGACTAATTGAAACACTAGCGAGAATTCTTGGAATTGCGACTATGAATGAGCTAGGCCAGTGGCTTTAAAACTATATAATACATTTAATTCTAAAATTTGATTATGTTAACTGATAAGAAAAATGGGTTGAACAGAGGTATTTTGATGCAAGATACACTTAATATCCTTAAAGCTAACTATTGAAATGAGCTTATTCTAATTTAAAAAGTGATTCGTCTGTGCTCTACAGTTAAAATTAAATTCATATACATATATGTATTGTTCTAAATAACGCATCTCTAATAAATATTTTCTAAATTAAAGCAAGGTATAAGTATGAAAATATTATTGAGGTTTAAAAAGCGTAACTGGATTAATTCTGAACCAGTTAAAAATCGATTCATCGATAATCATGGATCTTTCTGACTCAAATGTCAAGCATTTGTGATTGTTTTTTTTTGAAGCGGCAACATCAACAAGCTGGATAAAAATGTTTTGTTTTTGTTCGATTTTTATAGCCATTTAATTGCTTCATTAAATTTAGCCAAATTTGGCCAAAAGTTGTGCCTGTTGTTGTTGTTGTTGTTGCTGGCGACAGCGCCCGCGGCTGGAGCAGCTTTACGTAACTGTAATTCAAATGTTTGACAAGTTGTTGCAACATTCGCCAGCAAACAGCGGACCAACTGAAACAGCAACAACAACGCCGACAACAACAACAACAACAAGCTAAGCGTGTTACAAGCCACGTTCGCGACGCATTTAGGCGTTGCAATTATTTTAATGGTCAATTTATTTATTTGTTTTGACTGCGATGTTTTTCACGTTTTTCCTTTTTCAGAATGCTTCTTCTCTTGTTTTACTGTTGCTGTGATTGTTGTTGTTGTCGTAGTTGTTGTTGCTTGCATTTTGCATAATCGCTTAAAGGTTTTATTGCAAATGTTAACGTGATGGAAGCTTTGCTTGAAATCCTCCCATGTCCATAGCATACTCCACTTCAATTTTAACCATTTGCAAAGTCGATTTGAAGTCAGTTTCTAGATTGAACTGTGAACTTGCTGCAGTTGCAGTTAATGCGCCAATTTAAAGATAAGAAAATTTGCCAGCAAAAAGTTTCCCATTGGAAGCATTGAAGTTTTTATTACTCACACACGAAGTATAAAGAAAATTAAAGCAACGAAACAACTAAGACAGACAGGGAGTAAAGTAAACGACTACAGGATATGCTATAAACATGTATTATTTCTTACCACCTCTTAAATTCCGACAACATTGCAAATACTTCTGAAAATTTGTAACTATTTTTATTTTTCATCATTCAATTTGTATATGTTTAGTTGATAGTATACCCATTAAACACCTGCCTCTTTCTGTAGGGTATATAATCATGCTTATGGCTGCCATGTGGGTTCATTCAGTACATAAGCCAAAAATTATGCGCTTCGTTTGTTGGCCGCCTTATCTAAAATCGTGCCAGCCAAAAATTCTATTTCTTGGCCGTTTCAAATGGGCCAAACTTTAAAAACTGTAGCAAAAATAAAAGCAAGATTGCTCTGATTAAGAGTACTCAACTTAAAGCTACCCTCTAGTTGGGTTGCAAGTATTTAAAGTGCATTTTGAAAACCAGTTTTCTTAATTATTTTGAAATTGTATAATATATCTCTGGCTGAAATCTTATCAAAAACAAATCAAATGTCTCGCAGTCTGAGACTGAAAGATACCTTTGAATTGATGGTGCTGATTAGGAATATACATATGTATTACACACTGTTGAATACATTTGCAGGGTATTCAAAAAGTGAAGATAATAGACACGTAGACATGTGAATAACATGCATATGACTGCACGCTCAAACACAAAACAAAAATCTTGCTTTATATCTCTATATTTTTCTCTTCTTTATTCTGAACTGACAGATAGTTGTTGTCAGTCTAGCCACAAAATTTCGCGCTTGTTTATTTTTAAAGTTTACGATGCGACTCACAAAGTTTTCTAGGATTATGGCATTTGTTTTAATGGTTATAGTTTTCTTCATTCCATATGTCTTCTATTTTACAATTAGCTTTCGAAACGTGTTGCAGATACGCTCGAATTATTTCGGATATTGAGCGATAAATACTTAATGATCATCTAAATGTTAAATAATATTAATTTATGGCATGCAATTATGTATAAGCTTTGATTTCTCTACCATATAACCTAATGACACACAATACAGCTAGATTTTTTAGGGTAACAGCCTCTTTTATTACCATATCAATTAAGTTGTACCCGTTGCATTTGTTAACAATTTCGTTATCTAATTTGACAGCTCCATTGAATTCGGAAGGGGTTTATTTATATATTTATTTATTTTTTTCAATTTGCAGCATCTGAGAACGGGTTATTGTCATATATCAGCTGGAATGCATATAACCATAATTTAAACATGACTAAAATACACATTTCATTGACACGCCCTGTAGATGATCATCTCTTTATCAACTCTTTCTCTCTCTCTCTGCTGTTGATGTTTTCGCATATGTTAGACACGTTGTTATTGTTATGCTTGTTGTTGCTGTTGTTGTCGAATGTCATGTCAATTGGCCGTCAGTCCATTGCTGATAAAAATGTCAAGAGCTACATTGCCTGCCCCAAGCACTGACAGCTTCCAGTTGCTGCTGCCGTTGCTGATTGCAATCTACACCATTCTTCCACTGCCCTATAGAGCCTATACCTGTCTGGTGTTCTCTCTCTCTCTCTCTCTCTCTCTTATCGGCAACTTGTTGCTGGCCAGGCAGGAAGCTTCATTCACCACACGCGTGCAGTTGCGTTTGGTCCGGCTTTAATCTCAGATCAAGGTTACTGCAATTGACGGAGACAACATAATTTCATGAGATGAGTTATCGATAGGTTGGTGCTTGTTTAATAATGGATAAAACTAGTAGGAAATGCTTAAATCGGACTCCCACGACTGTAAGAGACCCTGTACTAACAAATGATTTCTTTTTCTGAAAGTTGTTCCTTGAATAACTTCTAATTATATTAAATCCGATTATATTATCCTAAAGACTAAAGTAAGTATGATATGTGTGAAATGCCTTAGCTTCTAAATCTTGACAAAACTTTTAAGACAAACTTCATCTAAATAGGATATGGTCAGAAACTTAATAACCCCTTTGTACTTTTTAATTACAGGGCTTAAATATGTCCATAGGCCTTACATTAATACTTACAAAGTCTAAATACAATGGACTGATAGCTTAGGAATTAAATCCTATTGTCTTTGGAAAAGCATAAAGTATATGCTTTGCTTTGCGCTCATACCTGTTTACTTGGTAATTTTCTTCTACGAAAAGTTTCTTGATAGCTAAACTTAACCTTTTGAACTCATATTGCTCATGTCTTCCAGTGACACTTACTTAAAATGTACACGTCAGAAACCAAATGTGTTATATAGCGACCTGTTTTGTGAGTCATCAATTTAAAATTATCCATTGATTACACAAATCCTCCGTGGTTGCAATATTTATACCTACTTATAAAGAACACTTTTCTTTTGGATTTCTTGTGAAGACTCTGAATCTTTTCATAGTTTCGGTCTAACTCACAAATCATTTCATAGCGTGCAATAAATTTTCCAAAGACTCTAGCTTATTTGCCTTCTCGACTAATTTCTTTTGCACTAACTGTTTCTGTCTCTGTCAGATTGCCTATCTCTGTCAAATCTTATCAGCGTCTTCTGACAGTTGTTGTTGCGCTGTAATCGAATACTGGCCGAAGAAACTGATGTTGCCGCTTGCCACATGGAAGACTAAGATGAGGCACGCATGCGCAGTGGCTTTTCCAGTGGCTGTGTGCTTTTTATCAGTTGCTGCAAATCGGAAAACTTGTGGCGAAAATGTTGCAGATGCAGTTGTTGGTTGTACTCTAAACTATGTAGCAAGTGGCAGCAACAAGTGCCTTTGAAATTTGATAGACTCTTTGCCTGCATGTTGCTTGTCGCTATGTTATCGCTACCTGATATGGTCCTGACATTTTGGCCATGGCTTATGAGTTTTGGTTGTGCTCAAATATGTCGTTAGATGGCGCCAGCTAGCTTAGCCACGTATTTTAATCAATTACAACCTGGTCCAAAAGCCACACCTTGCCGCAAGTTGCCTTTTATTGGCTTCAGTTTTCCCATTTTTTCGATCTTTTGACATCGATAGGCACAACACGCGACGTTTTTGGCATTTGCCATTTTATTTTGTATTTTCAACAATTTTTTGAAAAGTCACCAAAAAAAAACTTAAATATAAATATCGCTTGTCAGCGGCTGCTGCCGGGCGTGTTTCAGGCGATTGGTAGGTGGTTTTTCGCAGTGGTTTCGTTGACAGTTTGGAAAATTTATGACGCGACGATGGCGTTGGGTTAAATTGTTTTTTTTGTTAACTTTTCCTTCAACTTTACGCTGCCAAAAGCAAGAGTAAGAGCCACAACAGCATTAACAGCGCTATGGAAGTTGCTGTAAACGCTGATACAAGATATAAAACTAAATAGAAACATCGGGGAATTGCTTCGCAGTGACAGAAACAACTCCTTACCTAATTTATAGCGTATTCAGTGGCCGTAAAACTGTAAGTGAACTAGCCAAAGCCAAAGCTTTTTGCAGAAATAGATACTCAAGTTAATGAGCTACATATGTACAAAGTAACAGCGAAATTATATGTATTAAATATCAATTAAACTTGTAGTTGGATATCTACTTAAAAAATTACAAAAGTTATATTAAAGCTTAATAATATTTTATGTGACCATGGCAATGATTTTTATAACTCCTACAACTCTAACATAAAATGAGAAATATTTTAGATCTTTATTAATTATTAATAAAACATTAATGTATCAACAGATGATTTTAGATATTTCGATCAAATAAAATAAAATATTATACACTTAAGTATACATTTAAATAAAAGTAGAAAAGTCCAAATATTTTAATTTCAATAAGTAATATGTAATTTATTCTTGATCAGATTGTATCCATTTCTGTTTCAAAAGCTCCTTTTTAATAGAGTTTTAATTAAAATTCTTTATATTTTCCATTCCAGACATATCAGATCTATTTCTTAATGCTCAAATCGGCAAACTCTCCGCGTCCAGCTTCTTGGATTCTCGAAAAATCTTTGGATGGTATTAGCTACGAGCCATGGCAATACTTTGGGCTCAGCGATGCGGACTGCAGGCGACGCTATAATCTGTCCGGTCAGAATGGAAAGTATGAGTTCCAAAATGATACCGAGGTCATCTGTACAACACAGTTCTCCAAGTTGCTGCCATTGGAGAATGGCGAGTTGCATGTGTCCCTGTTAAAGAACAGACCTGGTGCCATGGCTGAGACACCAGAGTTGTTGCAGTTTATCACAGCACGCTTTATACGCATAAGATTACAGGGTATGCACTCGACGGCAAATCTGGACAATAGCGTAGACTGGGTGCTCGACTCTCAATCAATGGAGAAGCGCAGTTTCTACAGTCTAAAGCAACTTCGAGTTAGTGCTCGACTCGATTGTCGTGGACATGCGGATCGCACCCAAGAGCTGACGGGTAGTCCATTGCTGCAGTGCATCTGCCAGCACAATACCTGTGGCATGCAGTGTGAACAATGCTGTCCACTGTTTCAGGATCGAGCTTACCGCATCGGCGGAGATTGTGAGATTTGCCAATGTCATGGACATGCTCAGGGTTGCAGCTATGATGCGTACTTGGAGCGTGGCATCTGCGAGAACTGCAGCAACAATACTGCGGGCAATGAATGCGAATTCTGTGCTGGAGGTTTCTACAGAGCTTTAGATGCGTCTCCTACCGAACCCTGCCTCCCCTGCACCTGTAATCCCCAACGATCCACGGGCACCTGTGCGCCTGTAGGTGGAGCCTGTCAATGTCTTGAGGGTTTTCAGGTGAGAACTGTTTTGGATTTGATTTGATTACTATTTAACTTGGATTTAGGTTCAAACCTATTTATAAACAGCTTGATAACATCGACAATTCTTATCAGTATCGGGCTCATTTCAAATGTAGTTGTATGTTTTTAAATAGCAAATGTATAAAATGAAATTTAGTATTTGGCCCAAAGTGCAACTACAGTTAGGAAAGGGTATAAGAATATAATCGTAATGTGACAAATAGTCAAAACATTATGCAATTAAAATATGAATAGAACAATATTATTTTATCTATCGGCCTAAACCCAATATCGATTACATTTAGGGCCCCCACTGCGAGGAGTGTGCTCCGAATCACTACGGCGATGATTGTCGTCGTTGTGAGTGCGATTCCCGAGGCACCATGGAGGGAAGCGCCTGTGCGGGAAGCTGCCAGTGCAAGATGCACGTGGAGGGAGAAACGTGCTCCGAGTGCGCAACAGGTTTCTATGACTTGGATCAGATGAACTCAGAGGGTTGTAGTCGTTGCTGGTGCTCTCAGGTCTCCGACAACTGTCATAGTGCTAAGCTACAAACCTTGGCATTCGAGACGCTGAATGATTGGAAGCTGACGGACATACAACGGGAACAATCGATTGCTGTGGCCATGGATTCAGAACAGAAACGTTTGATCTTTGGTAACGAGTTGGATGAAGTGGAGGCGATTTTCTGGCAAGCACCAGTGGGCTATCTAGGCAATCGTCTGACCAGCTATGGGGCCAGACTACAGCTACATTTGTCTTGGGTGGTCATGCGGGGCGACACATCCGGAAAACCGACAACTGGACCGAATGTTATACTTTGTGGCAAGAATGGACTTAAAATTGCCTATGCAGATGAATCCTTTGAGAGTTTAGAGGTGGCCCTGAATGTTACATTAACGGAACAGGGCTGGTATCATGTGCCGCCCGCTGTGAAGGACATTAAAACCAGATTAAGACGCACTGAAGGCGGAGCTTATCACGGTGAATCCGTGACCAGATCACAGTTTCTATCAGTTATGGTCTCACTGGATGCCCTGCTCATTCGTGCCGCCTATCACACAGATCAGGTGGAAACATCCCTGGAACGTGCTGTCATCTACTCGGGAGGCATGGAACTGGGCGGCAAGGCCACATCGCAGGTGGAACAATGTATTTGTCCGCCTGGCTACACAGGACTATCGTGTGAGGGCTGTGCCTTTGGCTACAAACGTATCTATGAGAACTCTACGGACCATCAGCTACTTGGCAAGTGCATACCATGCCCCTGCAATGGACATTCCAATTCATGTGATCTCCAGAGCGGCAACTGTGGCGATTGCATGCACAATACCTTTGGAGAGCGGTGAGTATCTGGGAGTGATGGGATTTCAATCAAAATAAATAATAAGAGTGCGCTAAAAAGAGTCAATTTCATTAAAATAGAGCCAAATTTTATCTTTTACTAACAAAAAGCAAAGTCAATTCAATAAAAGTCTGTGTGCCAATTAGTGTTGCCAATCCAGCTTTTTTCCCGTCAAATCTAACTTTTTTCAAAGTCCAATTGCGAGAAACTTCCAAAAGCGGGAAGTTTGAAAATATTTTCCTTTTTCTCCGCTTTTCTTATAAAACAAAATATGACAGGTGGCGCTTCGTAGTTCCAAATGTGACCAGTGGCGGCGCCTTCCCAATGAGTGGAGCTTTGTAGTTCCTAACATGGCCAGAGGCAGCGCTTTGTAGTTCCTAACATGGCCAGAGGCAGCGCTTTGTAGTTCCTAACATGGCCGTCGACGCTAACAGAACGAAAGAAAATTGCTAAAGCTAAAATTAATTTTTTAACCGGGAAAACTATTTTTAATCCACAAAATAAGTAAACTTGAAACTCGACAAAATTAAGCCGCTTTTTTTAATTTTGTCTCGATTTTCTAGACGCACTAGGGGCCAAGTTCCGTTCACAGCTTTCTCAGTAAGCTGCGGTTTTTACTGAAAAGTTTAGAAAAATTAAAAAAAAAACTCGTGCAAATTTTTAATCCGATCCGTGAGCACGACTCGAAAAGAGTGAAAAAAATTTTCGTTCACTTCAAAACGGAATTCACTCAAAACATCCCTCAAAAAAAACTGAATCATTATTAGTTCCGATAAAAGACAATAGATGGCGCTATTTTATTTAGTTCCTCTAAAACCCAATGGATGACGCTAAAGTGACAGGGAAAATTCACCCAAAAATTAGATATTCAATTTCGTAAAGTTTTTGGAAATAATAATGACATATTGTAGTGGAATTAGATTTTAAAAGTCTAGTCAATTTAAAAAAATATTACAAATTAGCAAAACAGGCAGAAGAAGGCATGGCAGACCTCATTAAGTATACGTATTCATTTAGTACTAAGATTTCCCATTAAGTATACGTATTCATTTAGTAATAAGATTTGCAGGCAGAAGTTTGAAGTTTTAAGCCATTTATTTAGATTTTGCTTTTAAATTGAAAAACCAGAATACCAATAGCACTTTTTAAGCTGCAGACTTGAGATTTGGCCCAACATTTTAAGAAAAGTGCAGAGCGATTTTTAGATAGTATCACAGAGAATTCGACTTTCCCGCGATTAAATTAAATGTTTTTTGTTTTTATTGCAGGTGCGAGCGTTGCCAGCTTGGGTTCTATGGTAATCCCCTACAGGGAACTCCACACGACTGCAAGAGATGCGCCTGTCCACTGTCCGAGGACTCTAACAACTTCTCCCCCAGCTGCCAGCTGAAGAGCTACAACTATATGGATCTAAATCCTCAATTCGAGCTGATTGAGCATGCGGAATATATTTGCACACAGTGTCCGGAGGGCTACACGGGTGACCATTGTCAGGTGTGCGATGATGGCTACTATGGCAATCCGTTGCAGCTCGGCAGCAGTTGTCAGCGCTGTAGTTGCGAAGGAGGACCCTGTAATGTCTCCACCGGTGCCTGCATCACGTGTCTGGGCAATACCGAGGGCTGGCACTGTGAACGCTGTAAACTGGGCCATTGGGGTGATCCGGCCGTAGGCTGTGAGCCCTGCAATTGCTTTGGCGAGGGCTCCGAAAGCGAACTCTGCGACAGCACCGATGGCCAGTGCTTGTGCCGTCCCAGATTTGCTGGCCAAAAATGTGATCAATGTGAATCCGGCTTTGCCCATGTCGAGCTCCAATGCTTGCCCTGTAATTGTGATGCTCTGGGCTCTGCTGTACTGGACAACTGCAATGCCAGCACCGGACAATGTGAGTGTAAACTGGGCGTAATAGGCGTCAAGTGTCAGGAATGTCAGGATGGTTACTATGGCATGAATGTAAACTCCGAGCAGCTGGATGATTTGGCAGCTCTACGTCTAGCTGAAGATGATGCAGATTGGGAGTTGGTCACCGAGGATGACAATCAATTCGATGCTGTACCATGTGAGGGTAAGTACAAGCAAACAATCAAACATACATATCATATTATTTACTTGATTAAATAATATTTAAGTTACATATTAAAAAAAAAATAACTACTAAATTTATAAAATAGCCAGACCAAATCGAAATTTTACTGATTGTGAGTCTAGTTACCCATAAGCTCAAACAAAACGTAATTTTTGAGTGAAAGTAACAAAACCTTGAGTTTGTTCGTAATTTGAATGCGTTTCTTCTGCCAGGCCTTCTTTTATTTAACTAGTTATTTACAAAAATGTCTTTAAAGTGTTGAAAATACATATTTCAAAATTAAGATATGTGTGTAGCCTAGCTAGAAAAGTTTCAGATACTTTCCACAAACTTCTTTCAAACAAGGTGTAATATTTTCCAAAAAGCAGCAGATCGAATTTCATTCTCATTCCCGAGTAAAAGAAAATGTGTATCGAATTCATTTAAAGTACAATTTGAAAATTTTCAAGTACACTTTAATTACTCTCCCAAATTTGGAAACAGATAATATGATTTTTAATGTAGAACAATTGTTTTATTTGGCACATTTTAAAGGTCTTGAAAATACAGAATATATACTCACGTATGTATGCACACAGACTACGCATAGATTTCACTTAAGTGCGGTTAAGAACAAAGAAATTCTTGAAATATTCCATGTTGCATGTGCAACATGCCCCTAATTTGTTTGCTGGCCTTTGATAGATGGATGTGTGGTCTGTTGTGGTTGCACCTATGAAAACCAGATGTGAAATGCGGTGCAGAGTGCTGTGGCCCATCAATAAGTATGAGTTCCAAATAAAATGCGGTCGATCTACGAGCTGCACGTAATTGAAATTTTGCTCTACTTCGAAACAGTCTTATACCCTTCTACAGTTTGTTGTCTTAGCCAAGTCTTGGTAATTCTTTTTTTCGAAAATCAATTACTTGGCTCACAGTAAATTATTAGCTAATTAACTGACAGTAAAAAAGATACTAAAATACCAGAAGTGACTACCTTAAAAACTCGACAACCAAAGGCAATGATTTTAGCTTTTAGCGTTTTTTTTTTACTGAAAAGTTGAACCGAGCAACGCAGTTAATGGAAATTCAAATGGCAAGAAACTTACAGAAAAGGGAACGTTTTTGATTATGCAATTTGAGTTCTTGTTCAAGTACAACACCTTCGACAACGAAAAGAAGACTCGAGAAAACAGATAAAAGACGAGACTTTACAATACTTTGGGTTTGTTGCCCATCCATGTTACAAAACAATAAATTGTTATTTGAGTACACTTTGTATTATAACTACAACTGGCCTTTTTTTGCCTATTGTCTATAGAAGAAAATGGTGTTAAAAATAGTAGAAAAGAGCTGACGGACTTCAAGGAGAACTGCCTTACAGGTCTGAGATATATCAGCTTACAATGGATCTCTATAATGAGCAATGCATGATGTATGCTTTGAGTAACGATACTCCAAACGGTATGACGATGATAATGATGTTAATAAGAATAGTAAGCAATGATTAAAAAATGTTTATTTCAGCTGATTTAATTCAATTGTACATCTATATGCATAATATATACTTTTATTGTTTTCATAGCTTCCACTAATTGCATTATTAAATGTAACACCTAAGTCATACAATTTGACTGCTCACATCTAAATTTCGTAATCCATTTTTACTCGCAACGTTAAGAAAAACCATATTTAAAAAAATGCATGCAAAGAAGTGCATTCAACAATTGCTAGCTAACCACAACAACAACAATGATTTATAGCCAGCAGGAATTTAAGATATGACAGCAACAAAGCTCAAATATTTTTTGCACAGCTTTTGGTTTAAAACATGATAATAGAGTTAAAAACGTTATAAATAAACAAATGAATGTGCAGCGTTTCAGTAGAAGACATTAGGGTCAAAAGTTGAAATTTGAGCTTGATTGAAGAGAATTTAGTTGGAGTTAAAGCTGCTGTGGCATTCAACATGTTGCAAGCTGATGATGTTCAACAATTGTTGACTTTTGGGTCAAAACATCAAGTCGCTTAGGCAAAACTTTAGCCATCAAACTCAATTAACAATTTGTGGTGTGAATTGTGAGGTACAGTTTGACAATCACTGACTCCCAACTAGTTTTCCAGTCTTTGGCATTTGTATCTAACAATTGAGTTGAAGTTTGACTTCAGTGCACTAAAGAAGTCAATAGCTAAAAGCCAGTTTGGGTCTCTCCTTCTCCTATCGATCCATCTCAGTATCTCTGCACTCGCTGAATAGCCATGACAATCAAAGCCCGTAATGACAATTGTGGCCTGCACTTGGACTTTGGCTTAGATTTGGTTTGCCACACACAACGGTAGCTATCAGGCGGCATACAGTAGCTGATGCTGGAATACCAACAACTTTCATAAGCAACACCCACGCACATGACGGGAAATTGTGTGTCGAGTGTGTACTCATAGATTAAGATATGAAATGAGAAGTGATTGGAAAACATGTTGAAATACTATAATACCCCTCTTTCTGGGACGTTTTTAGGTGCAATTTTTGTTGGTTTTTACACATTTTGAGTGTGACCAGTAAGCTTAGTTGTACAAAATAAGATCAAATACTTCTTCCTTGCAGAAATAAGGTCTCACGTATCTGAACTTTCCGTGTCTATTGTTTTATCACGCTAGCTTAAACTTCTTATGACTCACAAACTTGAAGTACTTAAAATTTAATATATTATATATAATTTTGTTTATTTTATATCTATCAACTCCAAAAGTATCCTTATAAAGTCTTTTGTAAGTCACCGCCGCCAACGCTTATAACTTCATTTGACTGTTATTTGGTGAAACCACAATTGCAATTAGTTTCAAGGTATTTAACACAAATATTTGAAATTGTTTCACTAATCAGTTTGGTGGAAAACGTAAATAACCAACGGGGCAAAGTCAAATGGAAGGCAGTGACAATTTTCTCGTATCGATATTTGGTTTTTAGTTTTTCATTTTCGATTTCAAAGGGGTCTCGATACCAAGTCTGAGCATACCAATGTCCATAAAAATGTCAACCACTGCCACAGCAACAACAACAACAATGCCAAGAAAATATGTACCGCATGACTCGGATTGCCAAAGTGGTTTGTCCCAGTGGTTTGCAGTGGTTCGCTTGGGCCAAAAACTGGACACCGTCTCGTTGGCTCCATGCTGTCTGAGACATTACTGTGGTAGTGCCTGTTGTTGTTGCAACTGTTGGTGGTTGTGTTGCTGCTGCTGCTGCTGCTGTGGCATGTCTTGGGTGAGCGGCAAATGGAACTGATTACAAAATATGACCAGCGGCTAAATGTATTTGCCGTTTGCTGCTTAATTTCTTAGATAGCAAAGACTTTGGCTCTATGGCTCTATAATTTTTTCTAATTTTTATGCGTGGGTTATAAATTTGGTCAGTGTATACCACAAAACGCACGTGCTACTGTTTCTTGGTACTGAATTTGTTTATTTTTGTTGTTTTGCTTTTCGTTGACAACACTAATGACTAACCAACTGCCAAATTGGTAATGCAAATGAGGCTCCTTAAGTGCCTGCACCAGTTTCCAAAGCAAATACATTAGATTTTGTTCAAATACAACTTTAAGTTATTATCTAGTATGTAGTTTGTTAAGTCTCGACATGGGAACAAAATGTTGATGTAGTTAACATCAACACAACTACGGGATTCAAAACTTATAGCAAAATGGAATAATATACTATTTACACATACATACATAATTAATTTGTTCCATATGACGAAATGATGATCTAAGCGGATTAGTGTAGAGTCAAAGGTCATTCAGATTGCTTGGTTTTAATTAAATTTTGTTTTCATTTTTCACAGATCTTTGAAAATCAACTTAATTTAATTTCATCAAAACAGAGCTAAATAAGTTTGCATAAATTTACATAAAAAGTGTTGTAGATATTCAACGTAGATCTTTGTTAGGAAATAATTTTGATTGGATCTGAGAATCATTTAGTTTGTTTTGAAGATCATTTCGACATGCATTTGATGACCATATATTTATTTAATTTATTCTATACTTTAATATCGTATCATATCGTAGTTCTTAATGCTATCACAGGTTCCCTTTTCCACATATATATGGGAACTCGTTTTGCTTCAGCTGCTAACCGGGTCAAAACAATTACAAAATTATGTGTAACTAGCCAAAAAAAATAAAACAAAAAAAAACTGAAAAGTAAACTGTGTGTGGAACAAGTATCTATTTCGCAATTGCCAAAGACAAAACAGAAAATTGCAAGTACTTACATAGAGCCGGAATGTAATGTTTGAGTCCGCCCGAGATGCTGATACCCTTTAAAATGGCTTATGTTTAAAACGGGTTCCATTAATGCCAAAATTATTATAAATAAATGTGAGATTGCAATGAAAATTTATTGTTCTTTGGAATCATTTTTGAATAGTAAATATTTTACAGTTTTCTTTGGTCTGCAACGACTTTATATCACCCAATTTGACGCCTTCAATGTTTACAGGGTATTAAAAGTAACTTGATACGTTGACTTGATACTCTTACTCGGTGCAATGTCGCTGCAAGGTAATCAAGAAGCGTCTAAATGGACAAAATGGAGCAACAACAACTCTGACAAGTGGTTGTGTTTGTTGTTTGACTTGTCAACGTATCTGGCTCTGAAATGATGATTGGAAATGGAGCAAGAGGATCCTCAACATCACGTGGCAATAAATTTCAAATAATTTTCAAGCTAGTTAAAGACTAACAAATGTGAGATCAAGTCAAGCTAACGGTAAATGCAATGACAGTTGAGAATCAGTTAATACGATTGGCTAGAATAGAAAGAGTCCGGAGTGCAGAGTGAATGCAAAGCAGTTGACACTAATGAATGTGACTAACAAAATGTAATTGTCAAAAGATGACAATATGTTCACAATTTAAGTCAAATTTATTGCATGTTATTAAAACGGCTGTCCCCATTGGTCAAACGATCTCACACTCTCTCACTTTTGTCATTTTGACTATCTAATTTATGGTCAGTCTTTTGGCTTCAGTAGCTTCTCCTCCTGCTTGTAAGCATCTCTATCTCTTCTATCTGCCACCTGGTTGCCATGTTTCTCTATCGCCAAATGCCATACGACTGTCTATAGCCAAGAAACAAGTCTCCAATTTCCACTCGGTCGTGGTGTGATTTTAATTGGTCCAACAAATATTCTTCAGGCGCACATGCATTGCCATTTCGAGTGCAAATCGATGTATCCAGTGAACTCTTTTCGACATCATTGGATTCGGAGAGTAAGGAATTGGCTTTTGACTACAGTCTGGAAGACAAAGCACATGAAGCACATGGATTTAGAGCCTCGAGTGTGAAAAAAGTATGGCAAGTAGCTTTCCATTTTGTACAAGATCAGAGGTGCACTAGGTTACTTGATTGAGGAGGATACTATTAAGAATTTACAATTACGTATTATTGTAATTAATAATTCTTTTAAAATATTTTGGAATTTATTTAGTCGCTGATGTTACAGTCACCTCATAAATCGTTTGAACTATGATATGTATTTTAAAACCTTTTTGTATTTCATAATATTTTATACTTTTTTCCCAAGCTATAAAATTATACAGATTATTTACCAAGTGGCTATCATTATTTATTAATTCTATGCCCAATTGAAAGGCAACAGTGCAATGCCTCATTGATACCCTCCTCACACTCTATAAATACACATAAATTAGGCACCATAATATTTAAATTTATTTAATCGTAACTCTACCAAAAAGTCTAATCAGCAGCTGGAACAACGCTTACAAAACACTTGAAAATAAATAAATATTTATAATCTTTAGCTAAATGCCACCCAAAAATCAAAACTAATCATTAAAAAGATTTTCAAGGAAAGGGAAATTAATTAAAAATTAAAAAATAGAAAAACTTGCATGAAGCCAAAGCAAAACCACAAAAAAATGCAATAAAAAGACAAGGCACAAAGTAATTAATAAATTATTTCCAGTCAATAAACTGTGTGTAGGGGTCTCGGTTGCAACATGTTCTGTGTGGGTCTAACGTAGGCGCCCCGCGGATGCGCTAGTGCCGAACCACCGAGTCACTAAACCACCAAACCACTGAACCACCATAGCATCACACCAGCTCCAAACGCCATGTCGCTGCTCCATGTCAGTTCATTAGGGTCAAATGGCTGTCGGCAACTGCGGCAACTGTGGCAACTGTGGGTTGAGAGAGCTCTGAGCTTTGATTTTTCCACATTTTCCATGTGTTTAGCGGCTCATAAAAATTAGCTAGACATTAAATTAGCCAGTCGAGAATCTCGTGAAATAAACATAAAGTGAATTGCAGTTCATTCATAAGCGTACTTGCCAGCTCTCTTCAATATTTGTTCTTTTTTTGTCGACACATATTATAATTTATGGCTAAGTTTTCTTTGAGTTTTCTTTAAGTATTCCCCTTCCCCACCTTCTCTTAAACTACTTTATGACCATTGCAGTATTCATTGACTGACAATGAAATTTTTATATGAAAAGTCATAGACTTTGGGATTGGTGTATGGATATTGAATGAGATGAGTGGCAGGTGTGAGTTTTACATTGTCATAAAATAAATAGACAGCTGAAATTAGTTCGGTGTAAGTGAATTTTTCGATCATCATAAAGCTCTTAACAGGAAAGTGTTAGAATGTTTATACTAAAATTGGGAGAATGAAAATGCTGGAAAGAAGAGTCGAGAATTGATGTTTTAAATTTGAAGTATGGAACTTTTCTTTTAATCTCGGTTACGTTTAACATACAGTGTATTTTCAAATGTGGTATCAAGAAAAACAAATGAAATATTTATATATTCTTTTTATACAATTTCTTACTAAACCTATTAAAACTGTGTCAAACAATCAGCATATTTATGAGTATCTCGAAATTGTACTTACTTTTATGCTCCATCTTTTATTAGCAACTCTCTTTTGTACTTCCATCTCTTTCTATTCTTCATCACATATGATGCTTGTTTAAATGAAAACTCGTTAGGCTTTTGTTTTTGGCCAAAACATACTGGCCAAAACAATTTTCGAGTCGTTTTTCCAGCCGCGCGTTGATTGATTACAAAACGTGCGCCAAACATTTTCACGGCAGCAACATGCAACAAGCGTAGCAACCGAACAACAGCAACAGCAACTGCAGCAACAACAACAACAACAACAAGAACAACATCGCAATTGTTTTTCGCGCATAGATTTTTCTACAATGGCATTTTCTTCATTTTCGCCTAACAATGGCAACACTTTGTCACGATTTCGCGCCGCTGCAACAACAAACAATCACAAGCGGAGCCAACTAACAAGACACAGGCAACATGTTGCTGGCGGTTTGGCACAGCAACTGCTGTTGCTACCATTTAATGTTGCCGTTGCTGCCGTGTTGAATTATCACCGCGCATGTGTGACTAACCTCCCGAGGCGGTGCACAACAAAAAGATAACCAACATTGTTGACCGACGGACCTCGATTTTGGCTGCTCCTAACTTCCCGTTCCCTCACCTCGTTCCCCCTATCTGTTCAAGCAACCGTTTCATCGGTAGCAGCAACAGGGACCAACCTGCTAATGTTTTTCCTCAAGCTTGCGCTTCAGTCATAATTTTTGCTGCCAGACGACAGAGATTCCCTCCTTATTTATGGGAGCAACGTCTATGTAGTGGGCATCCAGTTTGATGCCACAGCTACTGTGGGGCCATTTGTGGCCATGCAACCGAGCGAGCAGCATGCGGCACGTTAATGATCTTGTTACTCTCGACTCGAGCATTGGCCGAGCCCTTTTGCATGGGGCAACGGGCAACTGAGGGACAGACCGACAGACTGACAACCAATGTATTAAGTTAGACTAACGAGCAAAGCCCCTTTTCGCGTTAATTTACACGTGATTTCATTGTGTGGTGTTGATGATGAATCACCAAATCATTCACAGTTAGAATGAGTTATGGAATCAACGGATGAAGTGGATAAAAGTAGAAAATGTGACTATCCTTTAACTTTTCCACTAGAAAAAAGGTGTCAAAATGTATACGAGCTGAAAACAATTTCTACATGGACCAATATAATTACAATAAGTTAAAACAAATTAAGTTATCACTGTAAAGTGATGCTCTTTATATTAATTTCACAATACCCAAGAGAACTAATTTTATTATATGTAAATTTGAAGATTGTATCTAAAATATATAACTTTGAAAAGCTTTGCGAATATCGAATTTATATAGTATCGACATTTCGACAGCTCTAATTTGCCACGTTCTGAATCTAGAACTCGACTTGCCTAAATGACTTTGCCATAAATGATATTTCGTATGGTAATGACTAATTAGTCCATATATATCATAGTTCTTTTTTTTCCAGAATCACATGATGTGTGTAGAACTTGCATCTCCCCCAGCTACTTCAACTTCAGCCTCAACGTGTTGGCCGTGTTTCGTGTTGTGCCCGATTAGCACTTCCCATGCATTTCGTACTCTATATAAATTTGTTTAGACTGCTGCACTTCCGTTTCGGGGTTTGCATTTTGCCAGCTGCTAAAGTCATCTGTCTTCTCTGTGGTCCACCATAGCGACAACGACAACAACAACGACAACAACAACGATATACAGAAGAACATAACCTCCTCTAACCAAGAGACACGAAACGTCATCAACTTGACATTTAAATTGTACTCTTGATAAAGTTGCCAACATTTTTTATGGGAGCATAGAGAAAAAGAGAGGGATAGACTGAAGGAGGAAGCAGTTGGAGGGCAGAGCCCAAAGCCAACAGTTGGACACATTGTTGCAACGTTGCATTGTGGACTTCAAAGCGGTGTATACACAACATACATACTTATATACATATATACATATATGTATCTCCCGGCCAGCTGTCATATTCTCTAAGAGCTGTGCCCGTGTGGTCTCGGAAAATAATTCACATAAAGTAATTTATGTCAACTGAGGTGACAGTTTTGTTGTGCTTTCACACGAACACGACTCATGCATGGGACACACCACATAGACTTTTATGCGTTTTACTGAGGAGCTTTCGAAAGCTCACCAATACTAATGCAACGCAGTATTTGGGCATGCAAAATTCTGCTTACCGTTATAATTAGCTGCTTTATTAGAATGGGTATGACCCATAAAACTTTTGACTCATCGTCGAGCCTCAAGCTGCGATCAGTGAGCAGCGCCCCCAACTCGTTTTTAGTCCAGTTCAGAGTTTCCGAGAGCCGAAAGCCGAGCTCTGTAACATTTTTTACGGTTATTAGAAGCTTTCATCATTAAAAAATCATAAAAAAAAATATTCAAAGTAGTTGGTTTAGCACACAACTCAGACGGTTTGCGGTGCCATTAGTTTTATGCCACAGAATGTGACCGCAAAACATGTCAAATGCATTTAGATAGCAACGCGTTCAGCCCCAGAGCCCATGTATAAACATACATGGGTATGTAAGTCGCTGTGGGCGTTACCTGATGCACTTTCGAATGACTATGGAACGCCCCTCGCTTCATCAATCTAAGCATTTCTCTCTATGATCTCCGACTCATACACGCAATGCATTTAATCAAAGTGCAGTCTCTGAAACCCATCCGACGAGTGCACTCATGGAGTGAATCCATTCACGTTGCGTGTATTGACACTCAACAACGTAAATCACAAGTGCAATTAACAACTCCTTCAACTCGAAGACTCATCAGACTATCCATTTGGCCAATACAAATACCAATAGTCGTGCCAGCGGAAATTGTTGTTTGCCCAATAAAAGTAAATTGCAATTAAATAAAATTGCTAATTTCAATGATGACAGTAACCATAAATTTCTTGCTAAAAACCGGCAAGTTAATAATAAATGCGACTTTTCTTTCCCGATCGTTTAAAAGAAGTGCAAACTTCAATAAGAGTTGTTTTTGGCTCGTACTTATTTTTGCCATCGTTTGTTTTGATTTGTGGAGCATTATAAGTGAAACATGTTACAGATCTATACAGCTTAAGTGAGAATGTTATAATCTCAACTGAACATAACTGACAATTTTTTTGTATTTTAAACACTCACATGTACAATTAAAGCTTAAAGATTTTAGTGATTGATATAGAAAGATACAAAAGTTTTCTTATTATTTGTATTTACGACTTTCTTTTCACAATTTTAATCTTTCTAATTGAACTTCAGGGCTATATGTGCACCAATTGAACGAAATTATAAATTCGACCTTATTCAAACTAGTGTACATGCAAAATTTAAGCTTGCTAGCATTATATAGAATTTCGATTTCATATCCAAATACAGAACTTTTTCTGTAGTCGGTTGTAAAGGCGTGGAAATTGGGGAAATTCGGCCTTTTCTCTAGGCAGAGTCCTTCACTTCCTACAGGAAGTTGGCCAAGTATGAAACTATTCTTCCATATGGAGCCTATCTATTTTATTCTAAAAATAGGTATTTCAAATTTCTTAAGTGAAATGAAAGCAACCTTAGCTAAACCAATTTAACCTATCCGGCACCATACAAAGCAGCATTTCTATCAGTTGTGGCTGCAACTGATGTTGCCTGAGCAACTTTCGCCCATAGCAACATATTCTTAGATTGAGGCAAGCACAAAGCATTGCCGACGAGTGCAACAACAAGCCGAAAAAATCAATTAAAATCAAGACGACAGCTGCCCCAGCAACAGATCGTAGAGGGTAGATGGGTAGAGGGGGAAGAGGGGTAGCAACAACAAAAACAACATTTAAGGTAACGTTAAAGTGTAATGCATTTACACTTGGCACGCAAAGGAAGTTGCAACCTGAAACTGCTGCTAATGTTGCAGCTACACACGAAAAATCTTTCCAGCACTATCTGTCGAAGTCACCGTCAGCGTCGACGTTGACGTCGTTGTCGCTGCTGCTGCCGCCGGCGTTGGTCGGGTAGAAAACAGATCAAAAGGTCGAAGATTGCGCCAACCCAAAGACGCCCACTTTTTCGCACGCTTTTCTTGTAGCCCCTCGCCGGATACGCGGATTCGCGGATACATGTACATAGATAAACACTGAGACTCTCCAAGTGTAATCTATAATAATGCCCATGGAGGAATGGCCATGCAGCTGCCCAACTGACTAAACCTGGCTCAACCAAAGTGTGGCTCAAAGTTAGAAATTGAAAAAGTGGCAACGACAGCCGCTGGGGAAATTCTTTCATCAATAGATGCTCAAAGCACTGGCTACACTGAAAGGCCAAATAGTGCGGATAAGCTTAGGGAACCCCTTCCTACAAGGAGATTCCAGAATGCCGACTCTGAGCAGGGTTGCCGACAGAGTTAAAGAGAACCAATAACACCATGACGCACCTATCGATACGTTTTTTTTCGGGTGATGATTGATTCTTTCTTTACATTTAATATTATCTTTCTATTTTGAGTGATTTTTTTGTTCTCTTCAAATGACTTGACACAACATAACATGGTATTTGTGCTCTGCCCAGTTCCTGTCTTTATTCAGATTTTCATCTCATTCTTTACATGACTCGACAACCCTACGACATATGCGTAAAACGTTTACGGACGCTGGTTACCAATAAATAGTATCAATCACAAATGATCGCAAACGAGGCAGTCGACTGTGTCCAGAGGGTCCAGAGAGACTGGCCAAACTTGCAGCTGTCTTAAAGATCCTCCTTTTACCCCCAAACTTCTTTGTAAATCGCTTAAGCACAACAAATAATGATTCATGCGAGAAAAGTAGCGGCAAGAACAGGTTATACTTAAAACGTGACTGGTAGTAGTAGTATTAGTAGTAGGTAGGTAGGTACATAGGAAGGTAGAGCCGGTCTCTGTCTTAAGATCCTTTCGCCACATGTGCGACGTTCTCGAGTCGTATACAATAGGTTCAATAGGTCAACGATGCGTTGAATGACGATCCAGACGACGACGACGACGACGAGCCCAGAGATGCCATAAGAAGAGATCATTGCATGAAAAATTACAGTAAGACACGTCAATCGTTGAACTGATCTCGCAACGAGCCATGTAATGGGACGACGCTCCGTAAATAATGCTCCGACCCAGACTCAAAACCGTTCGCATACGAGACCAAGACCGAAGCCAAAGTAACGATTGCGATCGCAACAAATCAGAAGAAAATAAACGAAAAACTTGCTTAAATGCGACTCGTGCGCTCTTCTCTGAGAAATGTGTGGACCACCAGAGACAGCTGCGGATTGTTCGGACCATTCAAGGAATATAGGGATAAAGGGGGACACCACTACAAGGAGGGGGCCCCAGAGGTCTGTTCGCAGTTTGTCAAAAAGATGTTGGCGTTTTGATAATTTGCTGCGCAGCACTGAAAATCTCTGTGTAGGATTTCCTGTTTCGAGACAAAGTTTTTCCAATGCTTATATTCTCCATATGTCTCGTTTTTTCCTCAACTTCTTTATTTTTGTGGCCGCAACAAATCTGTAGCTGATTTAAATCTTTGCATTTACTTATTGTTAGTTTCCAGTTAGAAGCTTAAAAGACCTGTGTGTGAGTGTTCTTATGTGTGGGTATTTTTATTTTTTTTTTTTTTTTGTTTATTTCGTGGGTTTGACTTTGACAAGTAACGTTGGAGATCATGGCAGGTGGGGTGTGTTTTGCATCTTAGAAGAAATCAGCGAATAAGCCACGCAAAATCTCCAAAGTACAGACAAGTAAAGTTTTTGAACAGGGCAGCGATGCTTAAGAGATTCTAATACTTTGAAAATTAGTTTAAAGCCAAGCGGATTTTCTAAACTTTCATTCTTTAAAAAGAGTTTAATCGGACAAAATAGTTGATTACTAATGTTTTGGACAGTTATCACATAGATTTTTATACAAAGAAAAGATAGATATATATACTTTTTAGATTACATATACTATAGACAGATTAATTTTAATTTTCCAACGAAATGGTTGGTATTTTCTAAAGATTTATAGAAAATATATTCTAAAGACCAAATGACTTCTCCCATTTTTTAAAACTTACCGCGGCTTTCATTCTATTATATTGATTTTAAATTAAAGTGTTATCTCTTTATTTCGATGCACTTGTAAATTTTTGCCGCAATAGCCAACACTTGACCTTGTTTATTTTTAATAAAGCCCGTTCATAATTTAATAGGACACACGTTCTTATCCCCTCTGTAATATTTATAGACTCCTTTACTAATGTTTTTAATTGTTTAAATTGATACGATTTGAGGTCTTCAAAAGTTGTGGATCTCATTCCGCGCTGTCTGCTATTTTTGAATGCACTTTAAAGAGTAAAGTGTAAAGAGTGAGTCCAAACCAGACATGATCTTGATTGGGTCTAGACCCGACACACCCTGCTAAAAGCACCCTGCTAAATGCTATTGTGCATGAGATCCCCTCACCCTTCCGCTTTCCCCTTGGTGTCTCATTTAGCATACCTAATTTCTATAGAGCCCTAATTAAGTTTTCTCCTCTGCCGTTGGCCAAATTCAATGGAAAAGAAAAGAAAACTCTATTTTAGATTATTATTATGCGACGTTCGTTCATTATAGGCCATAACTTCAAAAGCGTTTTGTTGTATTTGATATTTTTATCGCTCACTTAGCTCCAAAAAAAAAAAAACATACACAAAAAAAAAATGAGAAAGAAAAGGTTACGAAAACTCGTTGCAAGAAGCAAAGTGTCATCAAAATGCGATACACGCATCGAAGACCATTTGCTTTATTGGAAAAAGTAGCAGAAAAATGATTTTCCCGCAGAATGCGGACACACGCAGTGGACAAGCGAGGAGCAACAGGAGGAGGAGTAGAAAGAGGAGTGGAGAAGGAGGTGAGGCTTCCAGCCAAACCGGCTGCGTTTTCAGACTTGGCAATTAAAATATTGACAGTTTTTCCATAGCGATGAATAATAAGTTTTTCTTTATTTTAAAAATCTTACATCCACAGAGTAGGCTCCCGCTGTTGTTGTTGTGGTTGTTGTTGATGTTGTTGCTGTTGTTGTTTGTGTTGTTTGTATTTAATGCGAAAGGTTAAGGCGACATGTTCATGTGACAATGTCATAGAACTGCCGGCAGTTGGATCGGTCTCGACTGAAGCGCATAAATAACTGCGTTTGTGACATGGAATGCTTGTTGTCGCCAGTCCAGAGTCAGACCTGACCAGAGCCAGAGCCAGACCAGACCAGGCGAGAGAGACAGACCCGACCAGGCTAAGACCTAGTCAAAGAGGCATATACTCTCACCGTCTGTCTGGACTATTGGCCATGTCTGGCGCGGATTGTGTTTGACTTTGGCCTGTTGCTGTCTCAACTGCTGCTGGTAGCAAGGTGCGGTGCCCATATGCAGCATTCAGCACTCAAAGCTATTTGTAGCTCTCATTGTTGCCTGGCTACCACAGTCGCTGATTATGGAAAATTGTAAGATGTTTTCCTCATTCGCATCTTTTTCTTTTTTTTTTCATTGCATCACAGCAGATGTTGAGATGCGTTGAGCTTTTGATGTGATAAATAATAAATAAGTGGTTTGCTGCCGCTCAGTATGGATAATATGTGTGCATCTGGGGCATTCACATTTTGAAGTGGCCATCGAATCTTAAATTCTTTAGCTTCATGTTGATAACTTGGATTATTTATGAGCAATATATTCAGCAGAAGAGGATTACAATTAATACATCAGATTGTTCCCTAGGAATTAAAGTAATCTGAGAGGCTTATCTAAAATAGTTCAAAATAAATTATAAGAAATGTTGACTTTTAAATTTCCCGACCTATAACACTCGAAACTTTGCAACACAGCTTTGTAGCCACCGCACTTGTCGCTAGCAACATGTGCCTAGCAACAGCTTGCTGCTTGGCAACATGAGCTGGATGTTGTCCCTTAACACGACACGTAATCTGAGATGCTTATCTCTTGACATATCTAAAATATTTCAAAATAAATTATTTATTATTATAAATTTTAAATTTTCCGACCTTTAATACTCGAAATGCAGCCTTGCTTGCTGTCATCACACTTGTCGCTAGCAACATGTGCCAAGGAACAGCTTGCTGCTTGGCAACATGAGCTGGAGACTAGCAACATGCTCGCAACATGTTCGAAACGAACATTGGGGTTTTCGGTCATCGTTTTCTGATTGGGACAATCGCGATCAGTTGCAACGAGACGTCGCGCGCGTTTGGATACATGAAAATCGGTCGGCTGTCGATGGAGTCTCGTGTTGCGTCTACCTCTGACTGTGTTTGTGTGTGCATGTGTGTGTGTTAGTGCTTGTGTGAAAATTTGTTTATGCAGAAAGCCAAAAAAATGAGTAAATAAGAAACAACAGCAAATCATCTTTTCCGTGTATGCAATTCCGTAGAAATGGCAAAAGCAAAATTTGTATCAGCACTTAATATGTTGAATTTGTTAATTCTGGCCAATCTCAATTCCCATTGATTTCCTCCCGACAATACGGAACGGAAAACGACGCGAGTCGACGCGCCGCTCCGCGACTAAACACAACTCGACGCAAGGTGGCACGTACAAAGAATAAATAATAAAAAAAAAAAAAAAAACCTTTACATTTGCCACGGAGATTGAAACGATTCGATTGATTGCTTGATTATTCTATTTTTGCACTTGATTTGCGACGCACGCGCCGCGTTCGCAACGTGCAACGTGACTGGCGCTCCAGCTTCAACTTCTTCAGCTGCAACTCCATTCTAGTTGGAGGTACCGCTGTGAGTTTGTGTGTGTGTGTGTGTGTGTGTGAAGTTGAAGATGCGTCTTCCTCTTGTGCCGCGTCGGGGCAATTATGTTGATTTGTGTACCGTGCGACTTCATCGATCGATCGATCGTTTGACGGAACCAAACCGATCCGACGATCGTCAACGTTGATAACGAAAAATTTGCAATGCAAAGAAAGAAAATTGATTTGATGATCGCGCCCCGCATTCGGTCTCCTCTCTCATCTATCCGCTGAATGTGCCACGCCCACAATTTGATTATAGAATGCATGGCCAAGGTGTTCATTAGCTGGGCGTGCATTGCTTGCATTTTACACGAAATTATTTCTTGTGTATTATTTTATTTATTTTTTTTTTGATTTTTGTGAAACAATCAAAATATTGAGTAAAGGTGCGAAGAACTGCGAGAAAAACAAAACAAATCTTCAAATTGATAGTTGCTGCGTGATTATGAAAAAACAACACTAAAACAGAATATTCAAAGAAATAAAATTATAAAAAATTCAAATATTAGTAATTTGTTATTGCCAATAATGAATAAGCTGATTAAAAAGCTAATGAAACATTTATCATGTTAGTCTTGGGAATCGATTACACAAATTTCGTTGTAATTTCGGCTTATTCTTTTCATAATTTATTAAATTTCATAAAAATTCGATTGAAGTTTTTTCAGTAGAATTGAAAGACGCAATTGCGAATTCTAGTTGTAAATTAATCTCAAGTTCGGGTAACCCTCAAAATATACGAGATTTACATATATTTAATAATACGATGATTGAAAAAACCTCCTATTTATAGTATAATGAAAAGCTGCCTAATTAAGAGTACCAAATCAGTGCCGAAATCATCAGCTACTAATAGCTACAAAGCTTACACAATGTAAAGCCCATAACTCATTAGTGGAACGCCCTAGAGCTCTACTTAGTGGCTGATTGTCTACAGAGTTGTTGAAATGCGCTGCAAGTGATGATTGGCTCGGACATCCATGGTGATTAATGGGCGAGACTGCACAGATTTATGGATGAGCAGGCTTACCCTGTTTCTCTCTCTACCTCTCTACCTCTCTCTCTCTGTCTGTTTTAGTGTCCAACTAGTTTCTTATTCTAGGAATGCTAATAGAGCTGCAACTGGTGCTTAACTTGGACTGCAATTGACTTTACAGAATATAGAGAACCTACCATCTCAGACAATAGTATGTCTTTGTCTCTTGTATTGTATTTACTCAAGTAATAGATAAAACTTTCCAGACACAATGAGAACTACAACCAGATGATTTTCCATTAACTGAATTACGTTGCGAGATGACAAATGCAACAAACCTACATATCTAGAGAAATGTTTTTGTTGTTTGTTAACTGATAAGCTTGGAATTCTGTTATTTTGTGACGGTTTTGTAAATAAAGGTGACAACATATGACTGGTTTATTTAAATGGACCTAGAGCTATAGTATTAGCAAGACACACGCTATGAAGTTTATGAGTCAACCTAAAGACTGTGAACGCGTGTTGCCAAAATATGAAAATAATCAAAAGGCGGTAATCCAATTAAATATCTCAGTCCACAGACCGGTTGACCCAATTAGGTATGCTCCTTGTCGATCATCATCGATTGTAGCAACAGCAACAGCAACAACAACAACAACAACAACAATAGCAAGAACAACGGCAGCTTGAACTTGAAAGCGGCGCCTCTCCATTGTTCTTGCCAGATCCCTAAACCCCTTTCTTCCTCCTCCGCGTCTGCTACAAAAAGAAAAACAAGTTCTAACTATGCGCAGTTAACTCCCTAAATAAAAGAGATCGCATCGAGTTGATCTAACGGCCGCCCTGTTCCGTCTGTGATCTCTGCCTCTTCATCTGGATCCACTTCGCTCTGCTCCTTCGCATTGCTCTGCGTTTCAAATTGTAGATCAAAGATCAAGCAAAAAAAAAAAAAATTAAATTGGCATACCAAAGCCACAAGCCTTAAAGCAATCGGGTGCCTCTAGGCACACCGAAACTTGGTTACCTTATGATTTGGGTTCTCCTTAAACGTAGTTTACAATGCAAGTTGGACATGGTACTCTTTAAAACTAGATTTGTATATAGCGATGTACTTCTTATTGTAAGATTTCTCTTTTATTGTACTAAAACAGATCGACATGATCATAAATGAAAAGACAACAAATCATAACACATATCAATATCTCTTGCTTTACTGTTAAATTATAGTACCCCAACTTTTGTATTTGTGTGTAAGCGTGTGTTCTAATTTAAGCGATCGCTTCTGAGGACATTAGCTTCTATCTTTATTCACAATCGACCGATCAAAAGGCAACAAATTTTGCAAATTACAGCTAAAGACATGCGCATAAATCTAAATTGTGCCACATATGGGATTCGTTATGAATATTGCTGGCGATCGATGGAGAACCATTATAATTTCAATTTAATTGCTTCCTCAATTGATGGCGCCTAGTCAAAGTACTTTCCTGTCACTCAAATTGGTGGACATCAGATTTGAAAATCTGCAGCTGCTCAAATTCGAAAAGAGACAAGTGCATTGAAGCCCATAGATTGAGTTGGTTGGTTGGCTTTGGTCAGATGAGTGTGAGTAGTGTGTGAGTTTGAGTTTGAGTGCAACAGATTCATATGCATATGAGTGCTACTTTCTACGCTGTGAATGTTTGGATAAAACCCTTTCCCAAGCACCATCGACGACACACACGATTAATCACATGACACAGTCACAGTCTCGGCAGCCACGATCAGAGATCGTTATCGACCAGGCATTAACTGACACAAAGTCAAAGTTAAACAATGCAACTTGCTTGAACTCTAGACTAGACGACGAGCCAAACTCTCTTTCTCCCTCCTCCCGATCATGCTGTGTGCGATCTTGACAATCAAGATCAATATCATGCCATTACAATATTTGTACAAGCTCTTTGCCTTTACCATCTACTCAGTCTCAGCCACAGACTGACTTTCCAACACACACACACACACTCACTTGCTAGCTGCCTATGGGCTAAAAAGGAAACCAGAAAATGATACAAAAGAAAATCTTTTCTTTTTTAACGAAATTTGAATACTCTGTGCAATAACATCAAATACAAAATTATATATTTACAACTTACCTTAACCATACTTCACAATATAAAACCCCTCAGAACATTATCTGCTATGTTAAGTTGAAAGACTTTTGATAGTTCTGTTAGAAAAACAGAAATATTCTAAACGTGGGATGTACCTCAATTAAACAATTTTTATTTCAAATAAGTGCGAAAATTGTTTTCCATTTAGGAAAATTACATATTTTTGTTCTACTAAATAATAATCAACCTTTATTAGAGATTTTGGAAAAACTTGTTCCACATCTATCTACAGGCATTTGTGTTTAACATACGATATTTTAGTCTCACGTTTAGTTGATAGTAAGTATTCATCTACCATAAGGTGTTTACTGAATTAAGAACAATATACATAAAAGTCTGGGTCTCATTAGCAAATAACTTCTGCTGTGTTATCTTTTTGAGAGCTCTACAAGTGTCATAGCCCAGTTGTCGTATCCAGTGCAAGAAGATTCGTATATTACGACGATTATATGAGCAAACAACCGACTGCTATGTGGAGTATGGTAAACAAATTAGCCTGAACCTAGGCCAATGGTTGCAGCTACATAAGTTGCTCCGTTGGGCTCGGCTCGTCGTCAGTCTCAGAGTCTCAGAGTCTCAGATCGGCCGGAAAATGCTATAATTATGCAATTCCTCAAAGGCGCTGACGGTGGTCCCCTCAACTCTCTCTCTTTCTATCTTATCTTTTGTAGTTGGAGATACTATATAATCTGCAAACGGCGCGCGTTTCGGGGCATCGGAAATTATTGACTGGCAGTCATGAGTTTAGGCCTTCAAGTAAATTGCTGTAAATCTATATTTGTGCAGCTACTTAAAGACCCTGGCTACAAGGTTTGCAGCGGGGTTAACAAGCCGCCAGCGATTAAGTCATTTCTTATGTGGGCTCATTATTTTTTCTGCTTTTTTTTTCTTTACACATTTTTTCTGCAGACTTGTGGCATGCGTATCTATTGCTACTGGACTTATGCGTCCGCTCTTACCCCTCAAAAAACAACCTCATCCATGGCATTGCAATTTTTCACAGTCTAAGCCCGAAATTTAATGTCTTGCGTTTTGTTGCAAACTCGTTTCGTCAAGCAGCTTGCAACAGTTGCTACTTGCCACCAAGAGCCCGCAACTTTGTTAGTAAAATATTTGTGCTTTTATCTTGACAATGTGTTGTTCCTCACATGTGTGTATATCTTGACTTTTTCTACATTTGTTCTAATTAAGAGTGACAATTCTACGTAATTAGCTGCCCGCCTTTTTTTACACTCGACTGACTTTATTCAAGAAAAAGAAAAATAGGAGCATCTTTTATCATATCAAATTTCACCAATTATTGATTTACTTATTTACCTAATTAGTGTTGACAGTTTTGCTTCTGTTTTTGTGCATAAAATTATTTTATATCCAGAATACAAAACAAACTAAAAAACCATTCGGGTTAATGATCTATCATTATTATGATATCTAAAAACTTGTATGAGAACATTTTAGAAATATAGGTGAGATCAAATGGAGTTATTGTTAGCACCCAGGGAACTGTCTACATTACATTCATTTCATTTCCCAGACCCCATTCAATTCCACAATCCTTTCACTAAGCTCCCGCAGTGACATGCCACATGTATGTCCTAGTTTTTGATATTTATTCCTCACTTTAACAACAAACTTGCGGAAATTGCTTAATTTAAATGGAGCTCAACGAAAAACACAAATTTTCAGTTCAACTAAACGATCCAATTGCCAAAAAAAAAAATAAATGTCTCCATAAAGAAAAATTGATGATGATGTTTGTACTTCAATCTGGTAGGCAATGAGAGAATCTAATTCAAATCATTAACATATTTTCCAATTTAAAGACTCGAACAGCAAAAATGAAATCGAAAAGTGCCAAACAATTCAATTACAATTGTGCAATAAAAGATTGGAAAATCGAAATCGAAATGAAACCATTCCTATAATGCACTACATGTGGTCATGTCCAGTCGAGACTGATCAAACGGATCAGCGGGTGGTTGGCCCGTTGGTTTCCTGGGGCCGTCAAACTGCACTGCAAGATATTAAAATACTTTATGTCCGCCACTTTGCACACTGTTCTTTTACTCTTTTTTTTCTCTTTATTTTTTTTTTTTGTTTTTTATCATTTAGTAGCCTGATGAAGGCGTTAATAGATTTTTTTTTCTTGGGTGTAAAGTGAACGGTGGAAATGTGCGAAATGTTCAACAGTTTTGTAATTGGGTTAGACAACAAAACAAATGAAGATAAATGCATATGGGGAGAAATGTGGAGCATACAATGTTGTTAGCAGTAGCAAGATCTTAAACTGTCCAGACCTCAGATTTTGTTTAGTAAAGAGAAGACCATACATATTCTAATTATAAATGTTATATCAATTATGTACATTCGAAAACCAGTAACCGAAATAATAAAGCTAACAGAAATATAAATACATATTTCATAAATATTAAAGAAAATTACAAACAGACATACATATATTTTGTTCGCATTTAAGATCAATATTTTGCATTCGGTATTCTGTTTCTTCAATTCAAAGTTTTTAAACAAGTTAGACAGTTATGTACATTTGTGCAAGTGGTTACAAACCTGTATCATAAATGTTGGGATAATAATTCATTTCACTTACCAAAAGGGTCCGTCACATTCAATTCCAGAATTAATTATATACGGCACAGCTCTGACATATTTGAGATTTTACATTAATTTGGCACTAAACTGTCAGTCAAAATGGCCCAGGCAGGTTTAAGTGTGGTTTTATTTAAGTAAGTGCAAAAGGTAAATGGTCCAGGTAAAACATTCCAAAGTTGAGCAACGTTTTGAAGTCCAACATTTAATTGTAATGTGAGAAATTTAAATTAGGTAGCCGAAAATGCGGCTCAAAAACCTCAGACGGAAGATGCCTAAAAAAATAACAACAGCAACAATAAAAACTACAAAATTATGAAAAAAAAATGTTTCATTTGTGTTGTGGTTCTTTTTGTTGTTGTTGTTAAGTTTGTTAAAAAAAAGATCAAATAATAAAAAGCCGCCAAATTTCAATGGAAAACAAAAGCTCACTTATTTGTAATTTGTTGCTGGGCTCTTGAGGCAACTAATTTTCCACTTTAAATAGAGAGAACGAGAGAAATAGAGAAAGAGAGACAAGGAGAGAAAGATGGAGAGAGACGACATACAAATAACCCCTTATTTCGCTGGTTTGTCAGTTCATGTTTGATTATTTACGATCGTTTTGTTCAGTGTTGTATTGTATTTTTTCGATTGCTGAAATATTTGATGTTCATCATAGGCTCGATATTATAGTTTTATGGTCCATATAACTAGAAATACATACGACTATGATTTCTGTATTTCGCAGTTCCATTCGAAATTTATTACATCACGATCTTTTTGTTTGCTTTCGGATTCTCCAGATTTACTTTGTAGTTTATGATCATCTTTTCGCTTTTGTCTGTCTGCTGCGAATTTTTGTTTGCAGCTGCGCTTCCTGGAAAACAATTTCAGCTAGCATCTGATGATAGAACCCCTTAAGAATAGATATCTGTTTGCTGAACTCTCTTATAAACCATTTAATAATAAAGTCTTCGACACAAGTTTATGGGTTTTGCGCTACAAATTTATGCCATTTGTCTAGCTATAAGTCTAAGACAAGGGGTGCTAAAGATTTCTTGAAAGATTATCATTTCTATATAATTTGGCAAATTGAAATTCAGTGTCAAAGCCTTTCTGTATTGACTTTATTCCTTATTTTCCAAAGCCTCATATCTTCACAACGCATTAACTTATGTACCTACAAATCTTATACAAATTATATAACATTAGTCTGAAGTCTTTTGCATATAGTTATTCAGTATTGAAATAATAACATTTAATAGAAAATATCAATTGAAAAGCCTCTGAAGCACAAGAATATAGAAACTTGCTTTTAATAAATAGTTCAAGTTCTTTAAATTTTTGATAATGTGTACCCCTATTTTTGTCTAATGACTAAATTTTGACATTTCTTAAGACAAAGCAACAGGGTATTTTACGGTCGCTTTTTCATCACTATTTTCCTAGAATTTTACTAATTAGTTTAACAGTGTCTATAAATATGTATGTGTCTAGCTTTGCTCTAAATAGCAAATGTATATTTCTGTTTGTTTATTTACAAACCGACAAACGTTTTGTTTAAAAATATGCCTAAGCTGCTGTCGATTGGTTTAATAAAAAGAAGCAACAAATTTATTTAATCAGCTAATTGGGAGAATAAGATTTAATTCCCTTACTCAACTTAAACCTAGACAAGATTTTAATAAAATATTTGAAATGATAAAAGTTACATAAATTTTATATTTGTGAAACTTTATAAGCATACATTTACTAAAAATAAACGCAGCAACTATCAATATATAACAGAGTTACTCCTAAAACTCTCTTAAATCGTCACAAACCATATTTGTTAGCAGGAAAATTCCCTAAACATAAAATGTATTGCAACTAATGGGAAAGCACAAGATAAACGCACCACAAAATGTGTGAATGATGAAAAGCATCGAATACTAATTGGAAACAATTTTTCGAGAATGGGAAATGTGTCAGCGTCTGACATGCGAACTGTCAAAATGATAGACGCGTCAATAAAACAAAAACAAGAACAACGAATGACAGCAGCAATACATCGACAACTACACCGATATAGTTCAGCAGCAACTGCAACAAAAACAAAATTGCTGGTTTTATGCATTTTTCTAGTCTGCATAACACAAACTATCCAACATGCAGCACACCAGCAGCAGCAACATGCAGCGCTTGAGGGCAACATGTTGCAGCAGCAACAACATCATGCAACTACTAGTGTAAATAGCAGTGTAAATATCAATTTAAAGAGTAATTTCAATGAAATTGTCACCGCCACGGCATCTGCAACGGCAACACTTCACACAACAGCAACAGCAGGAACATTAACCACAACTACAACAACAACAACAACTCCAATGCGCCACAAATGGCGTCGTAAATTTCCCTTTGCCACAAATCGCAATACGACAAGCAATGGAAGTGGCAACAAACGACGTAAACTGATGCGTCCTCATCACTATCAGCGCAATGTGACGCATGCAACTCGGACAACAACAGCAATGACAACAATTGCTGCCAGCGCGAGTGCGACAACGGCAGCAACTTTGATACCAAAGATACAACAGCAACAGCAGCAACAGTTTAGCTATCGTACGCGTGTGCAGACAAACTTTCAGCAACAACAGCAGCAACAACATCATGTTGCCAGCACTCAGCAACAGCGGCAACAACAACAGCAGTATTTTGTTGCCATAACGCCGCGACCGCAAAAACAACATCAGCAAACGCTACAGCAAAAGCAACAGCAACATGGCTTTGCCTTGCTTCCAGCCACCTACTATCAGCAACAACAGCAACAGCAACAACTCCTTGGCAATCTGAGCCAACAACAACAGCAGCAACAGCAACACATTCTAATACACCCGGGAAAGAACAACATTGTGGTGTATAGCAATCTCGACTCAATACCTCCCTGCCCGTCAGGCATCCTACCAACAGCTGGTGTGCGTCTGATGCCACAACACTTCATACCACTGCGCCCCACAACAACACAACGCTCCCGGCAACGCGGTAAGCAAATAAACGCAATGCTGAACAACTCACGAATTATTTAATTGTCACAATGAATGCATCGAATGACTTTTGCAAATTACAAATAAAACTTATACTAAAAAAATAGGTGTTAATTACGCTAATAAAAATTGCATTCGCTCCGTTTATGGCATTTAATGTGTTTACAAACTTAAATGGCACCAGGTGGCAATAAGCTCGTCATACTTGGCACCTAATTGGCCCCTCTCTACCTATAATTATCCCCATACCCTTGCGTCCCCTCGATTTAAAAAGCATTCCTATTTGGCTAAAGCAATTCGTATTTTGATGGCCAACGACTTTAATAGGCGCCAAATTGTCGAAGCAAACCAAACGAGGAAGAAAGTGTTACTTGCGTTAAAGACAAGAAAAGAATCGTAACCATTGTTAATAATATGCATTACAGAAATGTACTATTACTTAAATCAATATATTGTCGGTTTAATTTCACGGATTTTTGTGCCAGAGATTTTAGAAAGCAAATAGTTGACAGTTTTCCGCATCGGTTTTTGAAACAGATTGGAACCTAAAAAATTGTGTACAAAGTGGTTTCAACCTATTACTGATATCAATTTTCTGATTAAAAGTTGGACAGATATAAGAAGATATGTACAAATGTAAGAATCAGCGCTTAAAAATTCTGGGTAATCGCGGTATTAAAATAACAGAGTACAAAAAAGAGTTTGGCTTTTGGCACATTGCGCAAAAATGTCAAACTCCTTTATGCCAAAAAATAATTATTTGGGCGGTAAAAATCTAAAGTCTGAATTAATGTTGACTTAAACTATTTAATCACATTTCGTATTTAACATCAGGCTTGAAATAACTTGGCAAGAATTTAAATGACCTGCCTCAACGTTATTTATTGATTTCTATTTATTTTTTCGGCTTTTTGCTTATGTAATCGAATCACTCAACCAATTTGCAACCAAATCAAATTACATACACATTAAAATGCAAAAAATGTTGTTGCAAATTTGATTGGAGTTGCTGACAGTTGTGGGTCTATTGATAGATTGCTTGGCGTTGGACAATTGGCGCCTGGGTAGCCTGGTCATTTAGCATTTTGGGGAGACAGCCTACAATGACAATGTACGAGTACTTGTACATGGACAACAGACATGACCGTAAGCGTGCACGAAGCTGACATTAGAGAGCCGGTTGTTTCAATATATTTCGGGTTGCTGAAGGCGTCCTAAGGTGGGGTGCTGATGACATTCAGTTGATTTGAGATGATGCTTAGGATCAAATTTGTTACTAGTTATTCTAGTGTTTCCTTAACTGCCTTAACTTTGAAGCTCACCCCGTCTATATGTTTGCTAGTCATGCCATATGGGTGGAAAAAACCCTGGATATCTAAACAGCTGCAAATATTGACATTTTCAGACCCCATCAGACAGTCAGCAGCAACTCCTACATGGCACACCAATCTGGAGTTACATAGACAGAAATGAACAACATGTTTGGGGCTCTAGTTGAATTTTTAATTACAATAAAACGTGCCACAAAAAACAAACAATGTGCTCGCTAATTGCGCATAAAGCTTCACCAAAGACAAAATAAAAAAAAAGTTCATATTAGAAAAACAAACAGGAAAACAACTGAGATGAAAAGAGAGCCGAGGAGAAGGGCTAGAGGCAGTTCTGTAACAGTTCCAAACTTGAAAATATAAACAAACAGAAACAAATGAGTCAAATGATAAGTGCTAGTGTCAAACTTATCGACAGTTGTTGGACTGGATTACTAATCATTGACAAATATTTTCCTCTGTTTGAAAATTATAAACAACACTAAAATTTGAAGTGGAAATTTGAATATTAAAAGATAAATAAGAGAATGAATAAAAGTGTTACTTAAACACATTTCAATCCTTTTTGTTTTATTATCAGGGAGCATGAAATTATTATATTTTAATTCTCTTTTGAAATTCATTGAACATTGTACAACAGATCTGTTATTGAATGAATTTTTTGGATTCATAGAAAGACCCATAGTGGGCCTATTATTTTTAATTTTATAAAGTAGATATTTTTATGCGTGCTTATCAGATGTGAATTTTGATCATTAGTCATTATATATATATATTATATATTCTATTAAGTAAGCTATTGACATATTCTATTGTTCATTTAAGTTACTGTTTTTTTATCTAAGGATTTTTTAACTTTAAATGAAAACCAGTCAACTTTCCCTTTAGTTTTATAAATCAAACATTGATTGGAGACTGTGTGTACAAATATCTCAGATACTCAGATACTTGCCTATGTTGCATCTTAGTACTTTATTGTTTGTTCCCCCATTTCCACATATCAGCATTAAGAGAGCAGGCACTTATCCAACACTTTTACGGTTGCAACTTCCTCCATTTGCTGGTCTTGAAGCACATGTTATGCCAACTTCTTTGACGCTTCAACTGCCAAGCGAAAAAGTTGCCGTTTCATTTAAACTGCCGCTACGTTGTTTACGCATCGCCACAAACAACAACATCTACTGAGGGGAAATGAGGGAAACCGAGTCCAAAGAGGCAGCGCCAACAAAAAATCATTTGAAGTGCATAGATCAAAGTGACCGAGGCGCCGGTATAGTTTGTTGCTGTTGCTGTTGTTATTATGATTGTTGCAAGCATATTTAAGCCTTATGTCTGTCTGGGATGTTGTTGATTTTGGCCCACGAGGCAACAATATCTTGTCTCTGACCTTAGACAACCTCACACACGTTGTGCGGCCCAGTCAGACATCCAGGCACACTGAAGACAACTTAAAAATTACTACATAAATATGAAAACGTGACTGTCTGGAAATAGTACAAGTACTCACAAAGTTTTTCTGGGATCATATATATATTTATGTACTACTCGTATATAAATTTAAACTTGAACTAATTGACATTCTTTGAACTCTGACGCTAATCAATAAACAACAACAAAGTAAAGTTGCCATTAAAACAAAGGTAAAATTCTTCGTTTTGTTATTTGAATTTCTCTAGCGCTGATTAACCTAATTTTCCCCATTTCCAATCCGAAACCACATTGAAACTCTGCACTCCACACGTGGTCTCTCACACAGGGTCTCGGATTTCCGGTGTGTTGTCTGCGTTTTTTAATTGGAAATTGATTTATAATACATATCTTACTCTTTCTCTCACCAATTTGACATTCATTTGAAACATTATACTATTGAGGCTGAGAGAAATCTGAAATAATGTTAACTATAGCCAATATACCGTGCACTTCTTTAAGATAGAGTGTCTGACAGTTTAGTCTCTAAAATATATTGTATAGTATGCCTCTGTAATACAACATTGCAACATGCGTTCAGATTGAGACTTTACACATCTGACAAGAGTGTATCAGCTAGTCGGCTATTCACTCTTGGGATTCTAATCTTTCATTGGATTACAGATACACATAGACACACTTATCGAGCCATTCGCTTGTCACAACAAGCAAAGCAACACCTTAAAAAATGTTTTGCTTATTTCTCGACATGATCTCACAATTTTCGACGGCGCGGCTCTCGAAATTATATTTATGACGCCGCTACTAGCTCATTGCGAAAATTAATGCTTAATTTAAGCGTCACAAAAATAATTTGCTTGCATTTTTCTCTTTGCAATTTGCCCCAATCGGTAGACAGCGAACGAGTTAGTTATCCGTAATCAGATTTAATGAAAATTGAATAATAAATATTATCAGCCGCAAAATTGTTCAAAATTACAGCTGCAGTTTAGAGTGTTACGACAATAGTGGCTTAATGATTCCAAGCACAGAAGCTGACTACCAAATAAGAAAAAAAGAATAGTAGTTTTAACAGATTGAAGAATTAATCACCTTCCTGTCCTGGCTATATGTTATAATCCGAATTTACAAATAATAAAATAGATACAGTAATGACAGTAAATTAATTTAAGTAATACTAATTTTCCTCACCTAGTTATAATTATAAAAATCGCACCTCCAAACAAATTCATAGCTCTTTATCAATAAAAGGTGCAATAAAACCGAATTAATTGAAAAGTTGAAAACATTTTACACGCTTTAATGACCAAGCGTATCAACTGCATGAATTATGGTTATACCATTCAAAAATTCATTTGCGATCGCATGCAAACACTATCGAAATCTATCGGGAAACTGTTCACATGGCCCATAAAACGGGTTGCATCTTTCTAGCCAGAAAACAACTTTCACACTTCACAGACAGATACATACATACAATGAGAGCTCTTGCTGTCTAGACCGCCCCTAAGCTATCGACTGCAACTGCAACTTCTCACGTATTTAGCCAAACTATCTCCACATGCCATAAAAACGTCAAATTGAATTTTATTTCAATTAACGAAACTATTTGCCCAAAAAGAAAAATCTGAAAATCTGAATAAAAACAAAAACAGCTACACTCCAAAAATTGTGCACGCTATCAAACTTTATAGACAAATTAAAAGTAGCCGACTAGATGTTACTCTCCAACCAATTCTAAAGTGATATAACGACTCCTACAAGTTCATCAAATAATATTTAAGATAACGATCAGGGTTATACTCTGAAGATTCGCATATGTCAACTTCAATCAGTCAGGTTTATTTTATATACATACTTCACTAAACCCACTTTATTTATTTTCTGATTGTAGGGTATTCAGAAAGAGTCAACGATTGTAGCCGGCAGCCTTTTATGTCTTGAAGACCAAATAGTTCCCCAGCAACGAAATGAAATCCATTTAACAAAACACTTTGGGGCATTGTCGAGGGAGTTGCTAGCGATGCAGTTTTAATATTTGATAGTCGCGTTTAAATTAAAAATACATGTCGCAAATAAAGATAAGAAATTGCCAGACATAATGTTGAGAATGATCAAGCCCCCTGCCTACTCAATACCTCCTTCACACGCAAAAAGTTAATTAAAAGTACTAAAAGTGCAACCGATGTAAATTAAATTCAACTGCAATTAGGCGAAAATATGTCATGGCTCTTAAAACACTGATTGCTGTTGTAAAGCCTGTTATAAAACGGACATTTATTGTTTTGTAATTAGTTTTGACATTTTATATTTTTATTTATTTATTATTATTAAAGAAGCTTTATAAATACTCTCTATCTCTATCCTGAGAAAACATATTTATAACTAACTTTCGAGCTTCTTTTCGTAATAATATTCTGTTTGTAACTTATAGACTTTAAAGGATATTTTGAGTTTTGCAATTACATCTCTAAGCATCTTGGATTTATTTAAAGAAAAATAGGTCATCTTATCGTAACTGGTCCCTGTGTTTTGGTGTTGGTGTTAATATTGCTTAGCTCGATGTGGAACAGACTTTGTGGACCCAAAAGACACACCCACAACATTCGTAGAGGCTGTCACACATGTAACTTTGCATGTCGTGTGTTGTGCTGTACTCGTATGAGGGGACTAACAGACAATCAGGCAGCAAGTCAAGCAGGCTATATTAAATCCCGAGACCTATAGATATTTTGTGCACACCCATTTACTGAAGCTGGGTGCGAGATTCATAGCTGGGCTGGTCGAGCGATCGGCCAAGTGACAGGAAATGCAATTTGAGCCCGCCAAGCATTTGACTTCGTTCATTTTTGATGGACGAAAGTACGTTATAGTGTGCCCAGATACGACTACAAACCAGCATACAGCATACAGATATGCAACATATATTTTGTACTCATGTTCATAGTGGGTGTTGTCTGGTGGGTGTAGCCAAAACAAAATCTTACGAGCATAATGGAAAATTGCTTAATTAAGCGCATTTAAAGGCGCATAATTGCGTGAAAGTTTGTAAATACAGTGCTGCGTACAAGTCAATTGAAGATCTTAATACTTAATTGGAAAAACTTAATGAATAACTTCATAACAAAAGAACTGTTCTTTAAATGTTAGAGAAACTACAGTTATATAAACAATTAATGCGAATAAAAAAAATTCTTTAAATTAAATGAATATAAGCTCTACAGAAGCTAAGAAATTACTTGTAATTCATAAAACTCTTATCAAAATATAATGTCATAAATTAAAATTCATGAATACTTAAGATTTCCCATAATAGATAAAAGACAGCGACACGTTGTTAAGCTTACACCAATAGAAAAAAAAGTCAACACTAAAAATAAAACTCAACTTATCAGGATTGATCTAAACACTTCATGTAGGCATTTAAAGCCATTAAATAAACCATTAAAAACTACCGAAACACTTGCCGAAACCGAAACCGAAACTCTTCAGATGATGGGCCGACGATTTGAATTTCAAACTATGATAAATACTTTGCATAAATTTGCACGCACAAAACTGTCAACAGAATACAATTTTGAAAAGCCGCCAACGCTAAAGAAAAATTAAAGAAAAAAAAACTTATTTTAAAATTTATTTTTTTTCGGGTGTGCCTGAAATTTGGCACGGCGCATTTTTAGCATGTGAATATGACATTTACAAAATGTGTTTTTCATATTTCGAGAGCGGCAGTCCAATCTATTTGGTTGCGAATAATTTATGTTTCCTGAGCTCGGAAAATTGTGTGTTATTTTCATGAAAAACTAGCTGCTTGTCTCATTATTCAATGACAAGTTGAAAAACTTAAAACCAAAACCAAAAATATACTTGGCGCATTCAAAATGCAAATTAATATGCCATTCATTAGCGCTTTAGCAATTCATCATTTTGCACAGTTTGACAAGCACTACAAAAGGTCAAAGCGCTTCAAATTGATTGCCAGTTATTACAAATACATAAGTATTGCGACTGGCTTTCGAAATTCTTTATAAGCTCATTTATACATCGCAAAAGAATGTGTGGACTCGCAGATACCTTATCTCCAGGTCTGAAGTTCCCTTAATAACTATAACTTAGATATCTTAGATTTTCATTATGTGGTTAAAACTATTTTGTTTCAAAATCGGAATACATAACTAATGCTTTATCTGGGATGTGGAAAGTAATCATAATAACATCTAAACAGTTTATAGACTTGTGCCCTGGTTCTGGCTTAGGTCTGCCTGCTATTTTGATTGATGACGTTAAAAATTCGAAACGTCGATGAATTAATTTCTGCATAATCGATTTTTTTCCCAATAAATCGATTTAAAGCTTGAAGTCTTAATTTCTTTGCACTCAAAAATATTTAAAAAAAATTTAAATGGAAGACAAAGTATCTTTAAATAAATCTAAGAATCAAATTTTCCCATTGGCGCTTTCAAAATGATTTTGATTTATATTTGCATTACTAACAATTATACTCATACACCCTTTACAACATTATTATACCCTTCGCTTAGTCATCTGAAGATTAAAGGGTATGAAAACACGTTGTGGTATAATACCAAAGTTTATGCAGCTTAATACGCTCGCATTAAGTGGCATAAACAAATTTGCATATGATTTTTTATGGCACGGGTGCCAGCATAAGACCCACAACTGCCACTTGTCTTAAAATCCCCCAACTTCACGTACAACTCCAACGCCAAACTCGTGACTTCAGTCTCCCCAAAATGCCAAAAACGACTGGGAATATCTAAAAATAAAGCTGCGAAATTGTAAACTAGAAGTAAAAAGAGAGAACAACAAATATTATGCTATTCATAATTTAGATGTCGAGACGTCTGAACCGTGTCTGGCAGTTGGTCTTTATGGATATGGTTACAAAATCTCCATCATTTGCGATTTCAGCTTGTTGAATAACAAAGGCGAATTAGGTGGTGTTAGAGAAGTGCATCCATTTGACAAGAATTAAATATATACGTATCAAATAATTGACTTTTAAAACTGGAATAACAGTTACACAGTGAATACCAACTATAACTAACTAGAAGAGGAGCAGCAATCTTTAGTTGAACTAAATATCACGTATACTCATTTATGTACTTGGAGTGTGAACTAAACGAATAGAGAGCAAAGTTTAACAAAATAAATATCACATCATTTTTTATAGTTTATTAGCGTTTTTCTGCATTTAAATACCCATCCCTAATACTTATTAAAATAGTCTAAATTGATGGCCTTAAGCATAAATTATCTTAAAGAAAGATACTTAATCTTAGCTAAACATAGTAAAACGTACCAGTTAGATGTACTAAGATAGTATTTGGACTCAGGGTGTCTTCTTGTCAAGCACTACAATGTGCTGCATTCTTACATGATTAGTTTCAAGATCTGATCGTTTCAGACATCAAATCAAAAACAATTTTCTGAACAAACTTAACATTCGACCAATTTATGGGGTGCACGAAAACAATTGAGAGACTCTTAACACGGGACTCTTTACTCGGAAATTGTGACTATTATGACGCTTGAACGCCGAGTTTGATCAAAGAAAGCATAAATAATGCCACGCCACGGGAGTGGAAATGGGACTAGTCCAGAAATAGTTGTTGTAGAAGTACGAGTAGTAGTAGTAGTAGTAGTGTCTGGGGCAACTGGTTGAAGCCAGCAGGACCAGTCGCAAGGCCTGGCCGAAACAAAATGTATGCAAACGGGTTAATTAACTACGAAATTTCGAGCGTTAGCTACGTGAGCCTATTAAAAGGCAACACAGCCGGGTGGTCGATTCCTCCTACTTCTCCTCCACTCTTGCTCTCTTTCCTACTGTCTTTCTTTCTTAGTTAATGTGGGTCAACTGTGGGCGGCTAACGAGGCAATAACAACACAGCAATAACAACAATTACAACAACAACAACAACGCATTAAGCTTGCAGCAATCCTACTCCAACTCTAACTCCAACTGCAAGTCCAACTGCAACTGCAACTGCATTTGCCGCTGTCGTTGACCAACTTGCATTTTGACATTTCAAATGTCAACTTACACATAAATCTTGTCAAGACTGTTGGGCACTCAGTCAGTAAGTCTGTCAGACATTCAATCATTCATTCATTCATTCAATGGTCAACGCATTGCCACAAGATTGTTATCGCAGTTGTCTACAGATGCTTAATTGCCGTTTGATTTCTAGCACAATTTATTCGGGATTGATATACCTTTAAAGCTCCTTCCAATAATTCATTTTGAATCCTAGAATTAAACCGCTTTATATTTGAAATTGTTATTAAAATAAAAACCAAACTATCTTTGCCTCTTCACAGATTCAATATACAAAAGAACCAACTTGTTGTGCCTTCTTTCAATATCTAGCAGACATAAATTAAAGAGTATTTACACTTCACAACCAAAAATTGTCTCTAAACGTTTTTTTTATCTCAACAATTTTGTTGTTTTTGATTGGAGATTTATGATAATTGATTGACCGCGTTGGCGCGAGTTTCTTTAGCAATCTGCACATTGCGCATACGCAGCGGTGTCTGACAACTGGTCGCAGAATAAATCATTTAATCAATATTTTGTCATGTCCCGAGTGAAAAACTGCATGGCAGCCAAACACGTGCTCTACATTTGAGTTTATACATGCATTTTCATATTTTTTGTATTCGATTTTATATTTATTTATTTTGTTCAATGTGAATTGCAATTATACTGTCAGATTTCGTCATGTTCATTTATGGTAGTTTAGAATTATTATTGTTTAATTGTTAATTTATTACATTTTTTGAAGTTTGTGACTGTGTTGATATCTGAATGAAATATGAAAGAGCTCAGCATTTATGGAACCTGTTTGAATTTTTGATGGCTAAACTAGACGAAGGCCAATATCAGTTTTCTTTAAATATTGTATTAATAGCTACAACTTAAATATAAAGTATTAAAAACTTTATGCAAAGATTTATTTATTTTATTATATTTTTAGACCGATCTTCTATGTAAATTAAATTAAAGTTATTTACCCAATTTCAGTATATACAAAGTCAGAAATAAAATCTTAATATATTTCTTTTTATATGGAGATTCAAAATCTAAATAGGATATTTTGCTAGTATCATCACAGCCCCATTCGAAGATAAGATTTAAGATAATGTAACTCATTTTCTGGCTATACACCAAATGTAGTCGTAAAGCACCGTTAAACGAACGGAAGTGCATTTTAACTAGCCCACACACTAATCACATCTGACCATATCCATAGACCTCAGGTTCGAGTCAATGTTGGAAGCATTCAACAAAACAGACAACAAAACGCGCTCATTAAAAAGAGACAAACAATGAAAATTGTCAATAAAAATTGAGAGAAACCAACAACAACAACAACGACAAAATGCTGAAGACCCACGCCAAAAAAAAAAGAAATAACATTTTTAGATTGCAGACAGCGCAACTTCTGTGGGTGTTGCGAGTGCTGCACAGTGACTCTAAAACTTTAGCATGACAAACGCATTTCTGAAGCGGCGAGTCGTGATGCCTTATTGAAAGCTTTAATGACATCATTTGGCTCAGAGAGAGAGAGATATAGAGAGAGAAAGATGTACTAGAGTCAGTTATGAGTTGAATCAGTTGATTGAACCTTTTATTGGTTGCCTGTCTAAGAGGTGGCAACAAACAACAACAACAACAAGAGTTCGAAAACAAGAAACCTTTCTCTGTGTTCCTTTTCAGCTGCGCCTCTTTCATTCATGAAAATGCAAATCCCAAGCAGGCACTTGACAGCTGCAACAGTTAAAGACTCAGACTGCATTTTAACCAAGTGCCTTGGGGCTGCTGTTGCTTGTATGCTCTTCCAGCAACTCCTTCATAAAACTCCTCTCGACGACGCAGTCGAACTACTATCTCCTCGTGTCGCGTGCTATGGCATGTTTATATTTCTAAACATTTATTTTGCATACTCTTTTTTAGAATGGGTATTGTAAGTAGTTCAGGGAGTTGGTAACATGTTCGTAGCAAAGTTAAGATTAATAGATAAGGTTGTGCATTCAAAACTTGGGTCATTAAATGGATCCAATTATGGCTACTTTAAAATAACTTAACCTTATAAAGATACGCTTTGAATTATAATTTAAAAAATACAAATTTCTTTGAAGAAAAATATAATAAAGAAACTAAACTTTGAAACTCCCTCAAATGATACTTAATGAACCTGTAAATATACTTAATTGTACAATTTTAGTCAAACTAGTGTAGGAAAATATATTCATTAACTTAAAAATATATATAACTTACTTTAAAATGAAAGTGTACTTCAAATGTAACCTGGTCTAAGATTTTCATCCATTCATCCAGTCTTTAAGTGTTTATTTTTTTGTTTAGTTTTAACATTTTTAGTTATTTTTTTCCTTTATAGATCTCGCAATCAATATGAATATTTTTGCGTTGGTTTTACCGGATTTATGAATGAATTTATTTTTGTATATGCCTCCAAGTCCACGTACGCTAGGCTGGATGACTGGCTGACTGGTAGACAGGCAGACTTGTCTACTTCATCCATGTGCGACTCTGCATCTCTTACACCGTTAGCGTCTGTCGTACTCTCTGTCGTCGTCGTCGTCGTCGCATTTGTCGTTTGTCGCCCCGGCTAGCAAGCTCTATGTAAATGTAGGCGGTTGTGGTGCTGCCTACGCGCAACCCACAAAACGACCAAACTAGCTGACTGATCTTTTTAGCCTGGCCAACAGTTGTTACCAGTCTTGGTTGCAGTTACTGCTGCTCTTGTTGCAATCAATGATGATGACAGTGGTAACTCACTCAGCACACTAAACTAATTTCAAGGCACAAAGAAATACAACATTAACTAGCCTTGAATTTTTTAAACACAAAACTATAAACTGTTTTCGCGACTTGATTAAATCGCATCTAAATATTTTCATTACTTTTAAACACCCAAACTTCCAGACTATGCGATTGATATTGTTTTATACAACCTGACAAAATGAAATATTTTGAGACGAAAGATATTTAATTTAATGTAAAATATATAAATTCATATGTGAGATATTCTATCCGCATATAAATACATTGTACTAATTGCTGTTTTAGATGTCTGGCAATTTATGGGATATTCGGTTTGCTTGCTATTTTCTTAAATCATTTTTTCAGATAGTTATACCTACTTTGTCACTTTTTCTATTTTCCAATGGTGTAAAGGATAAATTAGTAAATATAGAAAATAAACAATAATAGTACTCAATATTGAACGCATTGCAATTTAGGCATAAATATATAGCACTCGCCAGTAAATAAAAAGAAGATATTAAAAAAAAGCTCAAAGTTAAAGTAAGCATAAACATAATAAGGGCCGATTTCTCATTTTGTGAGAATAAATTTTTGGAGAATAAATAAACCAAATTTTATGTTTGTTTACGATTAGTACATAAATTTATAAGAAAACGAGAATTCTATCTCTGCTATGTTGTGGGAACATTTTTTTCCCCTAGCTCTTCCGATTATGTCTCCACGGTGATGACTCAGTCAGTCAAAGTATTTTATATATGTATTTAGATAAGAAAATAATTACGTGTCGTAAAATCATTTCACTTTTTTATTAATTGTAATTCATAAATACTTTTCAATTCTTGCAGATTGCCAATGCAGTCCAGTCGGATCGTTGTCATCCGCTTGCGATAAGCGCTCTGGCCAATGCTCCTGTCTATTGAACGTGGCAGGTCGAAGATGCGACAAGTGTAAATCGGGTCACTGGAATCTAACTCAGAGCGTCGGCTGTCACGATTGCCAATGTGATCCTCATGGCGCGCGGAGTCATGAATGCAATCCGTGGACTGGACAATGTGACTGTAAAATAGGAGTTGGAGGCCGCCATTGCAATGAGTGCACAGAGGGCTTCTTTGGGTTCAGCACAGAGGGATGTCAACGCTGTGCTGCATGCGCCGCAGAGGGTCAGGTGTGTGATCCACTTAATGGTCGATGCATTTGTCCCAAATTCACACGAGGTTTGGGCTGTGCTCAGTGTGTACCCGGCACATGGGGCTGGCAAGCCCGTCTCGGCTGTCGTGAATGCGACTGTGACCATATTGGCTCGATTGGCCAACACTGTGCTGCTGTTGGAGGCCAGTGCCAATGCCGTGAGGGCTACGCGGGTCGCACTTGTGACAGTTGTGCCATTGGCTACTTCGGATATCCCGAGTGCCGACGCTGTGGTTGCGATTCAGCAGGCTCCTTTATGCGATCCGATGGTCTAATTGCCTGCGACTCCAACGGACAGTGTCCTTGCAAATCGCTAGTGGTGGGCCTCAAGTGTGATACGTGCATGCAGAGTACATTTGGTTTGTCATCACTCAATCCTGAGGGATGCACACGTTGCTTTTGCTTTGGTCGCGCCGCGGAGTGTGAACAAAGTGAACTCTCCTGGGGTCACATACGGATGCCGGAAGCGCGAAATCTCAGCATACAGCAGATACAACCACAGCACGTTCCCAGCAGCGAATTCGAATACATTGTTGTCGTCCAAATGGCAGGCAGCGTTTCTTATCGCGAGGATGCCGAAATACAGTCCATGAACGACCTCAGCCTGATCCCGCGCTCTACGGGCAACGTGTCGATTGGCGCCTATACACAGTTCTTTCAGCCATTGTACTTTCAACTGCCACCTCAGTTTTATGGGGATCGTACCATCAGCTATGGTGGTAACTTGTACTTCTCCCTCATCACCGATGGAGCCCATAAACCTCTCGAAAGAAAGATTCTGGCTCAATATCCCCTAGTACAACTTCATGCCCATGCCAAGCTGGTGTTGGACTTTTACGAGTATGAGGAGTTCGAGTACTCACTGAATGTGACCCATCGTGTACCGCTGCATGAATCCTATTGGAAGTATCATCACAACAGTCAAGCGGTGGATCGGGGCACATTAATGGCAGCTCTGCAAAATATACGCCACATTTTTCTTCGCGCCTTCACCTTTGCTGAATTTCAGCAAGTCGTGTAAGTCTCTTTTTACTTATTTTGTTTTGTTTTTATTTCTAGTCAGTTTTGTATTGCTTTTATTCCCAATTTAGCCTACATAATGTGCACATGGATGCTGCTATTTTTGTACAAGGATCTACTAATCTCATAGCCAAGGGCGTCGAACGCTGCAAGTGCCCCAAACGATTCGATGGCCTATCCTGCCAGGACCCTGGACACTCATACTATCGCTGGCGCAATACAAGCGACGTGGAAAGCGTTTTTATTGAGGATCTTATTGGACGTGCAGCTCCTTGCCACTGCAATGGACGTAGCAATGATTGTGATCGCGAGACAGGCGCATGTTTGGTAAGAGATAAAGATTCCATCATAAGTATGGTCAGGGATCAATAATCATAAATATGTACAAGAGTTTTTAGTAGTAATACTAGTAGTATTAGCATAAAAGTTAGTCTTATTGTTAGAATTAGTATGGTCAGGTATTACAGGATCGATCTCCATCGAAAATTGCAAGAAAAATATAGTTAAAATCGGAAAGAGTTTCAAAACAAATAACATTTTAAAATGTATCTTTCTATTTACAGAATTGTCGTGAGAACAGCGGTGGAGCGCATTGCCAACAGTGTGCTGACGGCTTCTACGGCGATCCCAACTCCCGACATGGCTGCCAAGCCTGCCCATGTCCGGAAACCAACCGGAACTTTGCCCGCGGATGCAATGTGCGGGAGGGAGAGGTCAGCTGCATCTGTAAGCCCGGCTACACGGGACGTCTTTGCGAACGCTGTCGAAAGGGTTTCTTCGGGAATCCTATGTTATATCCAAATAGCAGCTGTCAGGCCTGCAACTGCAATCAGGATGGTATTCGAGATGAGGGCTGCGATACGGAGACTGGACAATGCCACTGCCGAGAGGGCGTGACGGGTCTAAAGTGCGACAAGTGTGTGGCGGAACGTAATCATTTGGTAGAGAACGGATGCAGAGGTAAGTTGTCTCGGATAAACTTGGCACAGTGTATAACGAGATTGTATATTTAGTCTGCGACAATTGTACTTTGCTACTGCTGGATTATGTGGAGCTGGTGGGTCATAAGTTGCGCCGTGGATTGCACAACATGGATCTTACAGGCATTCCGGCACCGTATCTAAAGTTGTCCGAGTATGAGCGTGCATATGATATATGGCGGGCTCGTCAACAGGATTATAGTCAGGCAAAGCAGTTGCTCCTTGGTTATGATACTGCAGCACTACATAAGCTTGATGCCCATGCAGAGAATGGCAAATTTCAATCCCGGAAGGCTGTGGCCACAATAAACAAACGCCAAAATGCTCTCAACTCCATGCATGATGCAGCATTAGTTGTACAACAGGATATGGACGCGCTGCATACTGAGATTAGGCAAACTCTGCACAATTTACACAACTATGGCCAAGGTGCCCAGCATCTGAGCCTGCCGACGGCTCTAAAACAAGCCCGCTTCTATCTGCAGGCCATCCAGCAGCATCATCAGCTGGTCCAGGACATACGCAGCACCAACGATTGCGCCTGGCAACACTTCTATTCCACTGGGAATGCCTCTGATGCTGCCTTCGATCAACGTGCTCGCCTAGAGATGCTCTGGCGTGATCTTAATCAAACCAACTATCGTGTGGCGGATATGCGACTATATATTGATCGCACCCAAGATGTGGAAAGCGAGGCAGAGGATGTGATTGAGCATGTGCGCAATTTAAGCGGTCATGTGATGGAACAGTATCATCAACTAGATGATCTAGGCCAGCAGATCGCTAAACATCTTAGTCCCAGTTTTGTAGAGCGTGGCGAAGATATGTTAAGAACATCAATACTACACCAATCCCAGCTCAATGATCAGCGACATCAGCTAACAGCCTCAACTGCTCTACTTAATGACACCCTCGAAGCTCAAATAGAGCTGCAACGGGAGGTTCGCAAGCATTGGATACCCAAGGCAGAGAAACATGCATCTCGTCTCCTCGAGCGTTCCAATGAGTATGCCCGGCAATTTCAACCAACTAGGAATGGTGCACGCATTGCAATGCTTGCCAGGTAAGAGACGGCAATAATTTTCCAGAGTTTTAAGCTTTTAAAGGTCTGAGATAATAAAATCTGAAAGGAAGAAAAATTATTTTAATGAGTAGAACGTTCCAATCCTGGTAACAGAATAAAATTTCTTAAATCATAATTTTTTACAAAATAAGTTTCATTAACAATAGTATAATTTATTATCAAATTATATTACATTTTAGTTTTAATTAATGTTTGTTGTAGCATTTAAAAAAAAAAGATTTATTTGAATAGATATAAAATCACTTAATATGTTAGTTTAAACACACATAGCAGAAACTTTCAAAAATACTACTATCAATTTTTTGTGTGTCTAATATTTTTGGTATGTGAGTACAGTATTTGACTTTTAAAGTTTTACTATCAAAACTGAAAATTATTTCTTATTTTCGAAACTAAGAATATAATTTTAAAAAGAAAGTTGGAATAATTTTTATTATTTCTTAATTTTGTTATAACGACAAAAAATGTTTTTTTTTTAACTTTTCCAAAAAACAAAATATTACCATTTAAAACGCTATATTTTGTAGTAAGTATCGACCCTTTGATTTGTTTCACAAAGGGTATTTACACCCAAAAAAGACAAGAAGTAACGCTTGGTATTCATGTCTTAAGAGATGCCAGTTTCTATCATCAGTACCATTTTGCTAACTTACTCAGCGATCTAAGCGTATTTTGAATTGTTATTTAAAGACATTACTTAGCTAGTATTATTTGATCTTCCAGCTCTGCACATAGCAATATATCCAAAGCCATTGAGGATGCCCGTCAAGCCTCTATTCAGTCCAAGGAGCAAGTCTACAAAGCCCAACGTACGCTCTATCCAAGCGATGGAAGTTCAATGATTGAACGTGCCAAGCACTCGCTGCATAGCTCCAAGCAACTGCAACGAGAGGCACTGCAGCAGATGCAAAAGTCCACGGTACTGAAGAGCAAACTGCAGCAACAGGAGCATCAGGTGGAGGGCATAAAACGTACCATTTTCGAGACAGGACAGCGTAGCAATAACATAACTAGCCAGCTACAGTTACTAACTAACAACTCGGCACGTCGACTTGCCCAAACAAGCATGGAGCTGGCCCAGAAGACTAGCGATGAAATGCATGCGGAGCTGAACACGGCTCGAGAAATGCAACAATCCATACAAAATATGAGGAAATCATTTGCAATGCTCGAGCCAGACTGGGAGATCAAATTGGGCATGGCCGAGGAGAACATCTCGTTGACCAAAACGAATCTAAGATTGGCTAATACCTCACTTAGTTACATTGAACAGCAGTCGGCCAAAGAGCAGCTGGTGTTTAAGACTTGGAATAACAGTATGGCCCAACAGCTGCAACAACTCAGGGATCAGATTGCCAAAGCACGGCATGCGGCAGAGGCGGTAAGTGATCCTGTCCAAAAAATGTTGCCTTCAACTATCTTCAACTCTTATGCTGTTTCAGATTGACGTCTCCTTGGAGTCCTTGGGTCCAAAATGCAGTCGCACCTATTTGCCGGTCTCTTATGGCTTGAGCACCTCCAATTCCTTGCGTTTAAGTTTTGCTTTATCGAATCACATGGGCAACTCCCCCCTGTTACACATCGAGGGCAGCGAAGGACGTCATATAACATTGGAATTGTATAAGCGACGTGTGCGTCTAATTTGGAATCTGGGCGGAAGCACGACGACAATCACACACCCGCTAGAGGTGCAGACCCGTGATCCCAAGTTCGATGATGCCTGGTATCAGGTGGAGGCGAATCGTACATTGAACTTGGGTAGCTTGCTAGTGAGGCGAATGAATAACTTTGGTGCCCTAAACCAAGCATCACCAGTAACGGGATCCACAGATGCGGAGCACACACGCTTCTTTCAGACGCATGATGAGCGTATTTTACTTGGAGGCTATGCGGCCAAGGAGCTAACGTCGGGTCTCAATGTGGTTGTGCATCAAGTGGAGGTGGATAACAAGCCATTGGGTCTATGGAACTTTGTGGGAAGCGATGGACGCTGCGGTGGCGCCATGATTGGTGCGAGAGAATCATCGGCTTCCTCAGTGGCACGTCACTTTAATGGCTTGGGATATGCTCAGCTCAAAAAGACACGTCCACGTCCTTATCGCAAGAATCTATTTGCTCTGCAGATGACCTTCCGCACGCTGGACGAGAATGCGTTACTCTTCCTGGCGATTGATGACAAGAACGTAAGTTCATCTTTATAACTTTTGGAAGTATTCTAATATCTCCTTCTTGAATTTCCACAGAATCGCTCGGTGTCGGTAACATTGAGTCGCGGACGCATTATGTTCCGCATCGACTATGGCGACGAATCCAAGTTAGAGATCAATACGACTAAGAAGTATAATACTGGACAATGGATCAAAATCGAGGCAGCCAGGGAATTCTCTGCCAGACGGAGCACTGAGAATGGCATGCTGCGAGTGAATAACGATCGTGCCATCTCTGGAGCACCTACATTGCCAGTAAAGAATCATATGCTGCCAGATCTGTCAAAGGCTATGTATTATTTAGGCGGCGTGCCACCAGGTGAGTGCTTTAAAGGAATATATGATCATTGGATGTAACTCAATTTATATAATCTTAGGCTTTACTTCTGGGACGACAAAGGCACCCGGCGCAGACAATCCATTTCTTGGCTGCATGATGGATGTGCAGGTGAATGGAGAGACCTACGATCCGCTCGAAAGTTCCACATACTTTGGTGTGGAGTCCTCTTGCAAGGATATGATCACAAAGTATATATATTATTTATGTAATAGATTCTATGGAAACACATTCTAATTGTTTATTTCTTGAACAGAGCTGGCTTTTCCGGCAATGGCTATCTGGAGCTGCCCTCGCAGTCACTGAGAAAACGTGCCAATACTGGTCTAGTCTTCCGCACACTGCAGCCGGACTGTCTGCTCTTGCTCGCAGCTTATCCCCCGGAAGTATTAGCTGATTATGATGCCAAGGACATTATGGGCAACTATTCTATAAGTTTGATCGATGGTCAGCTTCAGGTGTGGATCAATTCTGGACGCAGCTTCATCAAAATGTACTCAAATGCCAGTCAATTGAATGATGGCGAGCTGCATGTGATTAACCTCATAAAAACCGGACGTAGATTGGAGTTGATGGTGGACGACGAGCAGCAGGATGCACGCAGCCTGAGTGGCACACCATCGCTAGTGAGCCTGCCCCAGGATGCTGGTGGACTTTATATTGGTGGGGCACCTCCCCATGAGAGTTACACGCCCTTGGCGCCAACATTTGTGAAGCTGGAAGGAGCCATACGAGATGTGGTGTTCAACAATCGAACTATTAATTTTAATGATGCATTGACCTTTGCCAATGTACAGATTGGACGCAATGGTCCAGTTATGGGCAGCCTCAAGGGTGGCCTCTACGATGTGCTCCTTAAGACGGAGCCGATGATTGGCAAGAGTTTTACTGCTTCACCGGAGGGCTGCAAGCGGGTGAGTTTTTGATTCAGTTTAATTTCATTTACTTGGTCTCAGGGGTTTTAATTTGAATTAATTTGGGAATTCGGGTTCTGTGAGAGATGCATGTTCATAATTATAATCTGTGGCTGCCCAACTCTCAACATGATCGATTTAAATGTTTCTCTTTGTTCTTATAGGATTTTAGTTGCTAAGCAATTATGTCAAAAGCTGCTACGCTAAAAGCTTCAAGCGCTGCGCTGCAAGAAAGCTCTTTTGTATACTAACTTCGCCTAAAAAGCTTACTAAACATAGCTACTCAATGTGGTCTACATGTGGATTAATCATACAATCATCAAATATAATAACCTCAGATTTAACAATAAGCTTCATCTGAGCTTAACTCCAAGGCATATTAACTTGGTTTAAAGCTTTAACACGTCAAAAAAGATTTATAAAAGTTGGCTTACACCTAGAAGAAAAGCATTCATTTTGCTTCCTAAGCTTCTGTTTGCCAGCTTTAATAACATTTAAGATCATCAAGTTTAGTTTTAAGATTAAAGAGATAAAAGAGATAAAATTGGTAATCGTGGTCATCGGTTAACACAACTGGCATTTGATTATTAAATACATTTGACAACAACATATTTGTAAATATTTCATACAACTTTAACTACTTATGTATAATATAAGCTCGAAAACTATCATTAAGTAATTAAGCACTTCGTGTCGCATTAATATCACCTATCATACTAAGTATTTACATACATACATACTCATCAACGCTTTGTGTACGTTTTTGCTTTCATTTATGTATCATACGAATAACTTTTGCAACTTCAACTACATAAATTGTTATCATATTTTGCGTTTTGAATAAAAACATTTTTAACCGAAAATAAATAAACAAACCAAAAATCATGACAATTTTATTTCAATTTTTAACATCACTAAAAAAAAAACACTAAAAAACTGAAAAATAAAAGCGCACACTGAGCTCGCACTCAGAAAAATCGCTCACAAAAGCTCAGAACTAACACAAAGTCGTCGTGGTGAGTTAAGTTCCCGAGTTACTAAGTCTAGAACTAAGATTAATACAATTACTTGTTTTTTCAGATTGGCAGTTACTCCTACGAGCCGAATGCTTTCAAGTTTGGTGATGAGCCTTACAGCTATTCTCAGCTGAAATTACCGGAGCGTCATTTCTGGCAACGAAACTTTCATCTGAGCTTTGACTTTCGCTCCTTCTATCCGAATGGCATGCTCTACTTATCACCGGGTAGCAAGGAGAAACCCAAGCATTATGTTGCCCTATTAGTCAAGGATGGACAACTGGTGTTGATTGTTCGTGGACGCCGACCATACAATCTGAACCTGGCGGCCAAATTGAATGATGGTGAATGGCATCGGGTGACGATCAGTTGCTATGATCGCAAGGTCACCATGAGCGTGGAGATTGGGCGTACGGATCAAAAGACATCCGTTCAAATGAAGGTGCCCAAAAAGATTGGCTCTTCGCAACTTTTACTGGTCGGTGGACTGCCCCAGGCGCCATTGAAAGTGCCCCGTGAGCTCACCATGCGCCTGGAGCCATTCAAAGGCTGCCTAAGACGCGTCAGCATTAACAATAGCACACAGGATCTGGCACGTCCTGGCAAACACTCAAATGTAGGACAATGTTTTCCCAATGTGGAACGAGGCAGCTACTTTCCAGGCGATGCTTATGCCATATATAGTTAGTTAACTTAAAAAGTAAATAATTACTTAATGATTCTTATGTGCCTAATGCGTTGCTTGCAGAGAAAAACTTTCATGTGGCTAAATATTTGGAATTAGAAATGGAATTTCGCACCTCTGAACTATCTGGTATATTGCTAAGCGTTTCGGAGCCAAGCGGCTTTCCAGCGCTTTCCTTGGAGATTAACAATGGAAATGTGAGTGCCGCTTATCAAACTAAAAGTTTTAAGTCTTACTTTCCCTTTTTGTAGATCGTTTTCTCTTGTGATCTGGGAGATGGTGTGCCCTTCCGTGTAGAATCAACATTGCCCGGCAAATATGCACTCTGTGACAACAAATGGCACAATATATCCGCACTCTATGATGGAGAGCAGATTGCCCTGAGAATCGATCAGTTGCCTGCCACGATCAGTATGTCGGTTCAACGCAATGCGGGAAAAGTGCAGACCCGTTCCCCACTCTATATAGGCGGACTGCCAGGTGTGGATATAAAAAAATAGATACTCTAGTTATATATATGTAATTATTACATTTAACTATTCACCTTTTTGTCCGAATTGTTTAGATATCGCATCCAGCGGCTGTTTATTGACACGGGACAATTTTAAGGGCTGCATTCGCAATGTGTCCATACGCAACGAGAGACGGGACTGGATCGATATGGATGATCTGCACAATGTTCTGCTTAGCGAATGTCTCGTGTCCAGCGATGAAAACTGATGCTGATTCCTGTGTTGAGCGCCACACCGCAACTTTTTCCAAATGTATTGTGATCATTTACGAGTTTTATAGCTATAGACTTTAGGCAACGTCCAGTTACTTAGCATATCACTGCCATATAAGTACAATAATATTATCCTAGTTATACAATTTATCTGGAACAAATTCTAATTGCCAGTGACTGCATTTTTAAATCCTTAATTATATTCCCATTTCATTATTATTTATTTTTGTTTATTTAAAAGAGGCTTTAAGTTTGCAATTTGATTTTATTATTTCACTTCAAACAATAGCACATACATATTTTCGAATCTCCTCTCCCAATTGTACAGAACTTATTTATATTATATATACAATAAAATATTTATTAGTATTTCTTATTTCATAAGTTTCATTTGTATATAAATCAGCCATTTAGGACATAGATACATACAGCAATTTGTAAGTGTAATGGTTAAAAAATATTATATGAAATAAATTAATCTAAATAAATACTTATATAAATAATTCTATAAATAATTCAAAATCTACACAAGTAGTAATGCTTTCTATATATCTATATCTATATATCGCCTGCAAATATTTGTTTTTCGCGTGAAACGACGAGATTCTGTTTATACGAGTCTTATCAACTAAAGGGTGTAGCTAACAGTAGGAATATTTCTGCATTTCTATCTGTATAAGTAAGTAAGTATTATAATATATATGTAGCTACAATGTCTGATGAGCCATAGTACTTTAGATTTAAAGAATACTGAAATTCTTTTTTTTTTGCTACATCCGCATTTATAACTTGTAGACCTTGTAATCAAATCAAACAAAAAATATAGCGCAAGCTAACTTTGGCGCGCCAAAGTTTGGATACCCTTGCAGTGCCCTGTGTAAGCCGACAGACTTTTTTCAAAATTTGTAAAATGTTGATTTTTAACCGATCGTTCCTATGGCAGCTATATGATATAGTTATCCGATCCGGCCGGTTCCGACATATGTACTGCGTGCAGCAAAAAGACGGATCTGTACCAAGTTTCATCAAGATAGCTTCAAAACTGAGAGACTAGTTTGCATAGAAACAGACGGACACACGGACAGACGGACAGACAGACGGACATGGCTATATCGACTCAGCTCGGCTGATCAAGAATATATATACTTTATGGGGTCTGTGAGGCTTCCTTCAATGCGTTACACATTTCGTGACAAAATTATAATACCCTCTGCAAGGGTATAAATATAGCGCAAGCTAACTTTGGCGCGCCAAAGTTTGGATACCCTTGCAGTGCCCTGTGTAAGCCGACAGATTTTTTACAAATTTTGTTAAATGTTGATTTTTAACCGATCGTTCATATGGCAGCTATATGATATAGTAGTCCGATTTAAACCAAATTTGGTCAGCCTGTTTAAAACTTAGTCAAACACACAATGTGTATATTTGGTTGAGACATCTTGAGAAACAAAAAAGTTTTTCATACTAAATGTTGTTTTCGAACCGATCGTTCCTATGGCAGCTATATGATATAGTAGTTCGATTTACACCAAATTTGGTCAGCCTGTTTAAAACTTATTCAAACACACAATGTGTATATTTGGTTGAGATGTTTTGAGAAACAAAAAAGTTTTTCATACTAAATGTTTATTTCCAACCGATCGTTCCTATGGCAGCTATATGATATAGTTCTCCGATCCGGCCGGTTTCGACATATGTACTGCGTGCAGCAAAATGACGGACCTGTACCAAGTTTTATCAAGATAGCTTCAAAACTGAGAGACTAGTTTGCATAGAAACAGACGGACAGACGGACATGGCTATATCGACTCAGCTCGTCGCCCTGATCAACAATATATGTATATACTTTATGGGGTCTGTGAGGCTTCCTTCAATGCGTTACACATTTCGTGACAAAAATATAATACCCTATGCAAGGGTACAAAAATGTCAATAGAAGATAACAAACGGAATACATTTTGATGACACACTAATATTACTGATAAGAGTATGTGGCTAAGATTGGCGTAAAGATTAGCGTCTGACCTTCCGAAATTTGAACGCACCTCTCAGGCTCTGTGTCAAACTCTGTTTAGCAATGTGAGCCTAGAATGAAGTTAAGTGCTTATGTAAAATTCATGAAATTATCGATATTTCGGGTATATATCTACTATTTGTTATACCCATAAAATGCATACAAATATATGTATACATCAACTGCAGAGTCGATATACCCATATTCGTCTGTCTGGCGCGACAACGTACAAAAATTGCGGAGTGTTTGCTTTTGTTTACAAAATCATTAATTAATTTGCGTTTTTTGCAAATTAATTTGTTTTCTCTTTCGTTGAACTTATGCGAAATACACTTTGTTTGCATGGGAGACTAAAAATATCTTTTATTATGGTATCGGGTATATTCGCATCTTTATGTGTGTGTCAAAACGCTCTCTTAATCTCTTTAATGCTTATCACTGAAAAGCTTTCAAGAGAATTCGAATTTCGAACAAGGAAATTCAATCTGACTTGAGACTCTCAAGTTGAGAGTTAGTCGTTTTGGACGCTTGATTCGAGCGGTTGCAAGTTTTCTGTTGATCCGTGTGTAAATACGTTGTGAAATTAAGCGTGCCATTCATTATTATTATCAAAACGTGCAGACCATCAGCTATTAATAATTTGATCAGACATAAGAACGCAGTATTCACACAGTGATTAAAGTGCACACTTCGCCTCGCTTTTGACTTACTTAATTGGATTAGATACTTAATATTAGATCTTAGATAACAACTTTTCGCAGTGTTAACGGCTGTAAAAAATGGTTTAAACAATGTGTTTATGTTAATTGCCATGTCTGTGAATCATAATTAGGTCACATTCTTTGCAAAGACTGAGAGTGCCCATAAAAATAAGCAGCACTTCTCAGAATTTGAGTGCAACTAAATTGTTAAGAAGATAAACAAAATACTTCCTTCGATTCCTGAACCGAATTTCATAAAATTTTCATAAATTGTACGTAAATTGCTAAATAACCTAACAATTCAAGAAATTTTGAATATATTGAATTACAGACCAAAACGGAGCATAGATGCAATTGTAGATTTATCTGATAATGAATCATCAGCTAGGGAAATAAAAATATAGAGTTCTGTGATGTTTACTTATTAGGTCGCTCACCCCAATAGTGGAAATATATTTGTTTGTATTTCTCCATTTCTTAGATCGTTACTATTCATATGTGCGAATCGCTTGAACTCTAACAGTTCGTGGTTTTTCTCGCTTAAAATCTACCAAAAAGATGAACAAATTTGAGTTTAATGATATAGAGCCTTATCTAAAGGTAAATGTACGTATTTCCGAGTATATTACAAATATCAAGGGCGTAGCCAGAATGAAGAAAGGGGGCCAGACACCAATCAAATATTTATTTAAGAATCACAAAATAACTGTCGAGAGTTTTAATAAAATTTACAATTAATTGAGTTCAATTGAAAACTTCTTCATATTGTCTAGTCTTGTCCATATCTGGCTACTCTCTTGTAAAATATACAGACCGATATGTTTTAATTAAAAACTTTATAACTGGTGGTTATCTTTTTAGGATGTAATCGGTTCTGGCAAATTTAGCGATGTCTATAAAGGAAAATATAAAGAACAAGATATAGCCATTAAAAAAATCGATATTTTTCTAAACAAAGACGAAAAAAAAATAAATAAAAAATCTCGAGAGATAAGTATTTTGAATGAAATTAAATTTGAGTACATCACTAAATTATTTGGCACAGTAGCTAAATATCCTAGTATCTATTTGATTTTGGAATATATGGATGGTGGTAATTTGTCCTCACTGGTACATAGCAAAGAAGAATATTGCTTCAAGGATGTTATGCTGTGGTTTCTTTGCGCCGCAAAGGTTCGTACATATCTTATTCGAAATATTATGTTCCACAATATTCGAGGAAAACATAATCTAAATTATATTTATACTTCGTACATATTGTAGGCTCTTGATTTTCTTCACTCGGCTTGCCAAGAAATAATTCATCGTGATGTCAAGCCTGGCAATATGGTGCTTGATAAGTCAAGGAAAACATTAAAGCTTTGTGATTTAGGTTTATCCAGAATTTGTAAAACCAAAATGTCGAATAAATCGGGCACATGCATCTATATGGCACCCCAGGTATGTACAGTAACAATTCGTATACATAATTGTGTCTTAACCAAGTTCACCCGAACAGGTTTTCAGAGGCAACAAATATGGCACAAAGGCTGATATATTTAGCCTAAGTGTTTCCCTTGCGGAAACCCTGGTTCGTGAACTCCCATACAAGGAACTCAGTCATCTTGCAGAATTAACATTTACTGAAGAAGTGTATAGGGGTTAGTATATAAAAAAAATGATCATTCTTAAGCCAATGTACAAAGCGAGAGTAAATAATGTATTATAATTAGCCTGTTTAACCTTTCATATAAATTAGAATTTATTAGCATGAAATAATTATATATAATTAGAATCGGTAAGGCTATTGGGCACCTTTGTAACTATTAAAGAAGTTAAACACATCATACCTAAAAATTAATATAATATATTATAATGATAATATTTTATAGGCAAACGACCAAACCTAGCCAATGCTGTCGTGTCATATACCACGGAAGTCAAAGAGATGATAAAAAAGGGCTGGAAACACAAGGAGGAAGATCGACCCACCGCAAAAGAATTTGTAAACCTCTTACAAAAACAGTTTGATAATGCCGAAGAATGCAGCTGCCGTTCCAATTAAAATTGTAAATAAATTTGATCTGTAATGCAGTATGCAATATAATGTAATGCAGATATACATATCAAATTGTAAAATCGACATGTACACACAGAAGGTCAAGATAAAATCAACGCGTCTGATCAAGAGTAATAAGTACATACATTTTTACCAAATCACAAAAAACATTTTTAAATGAGCTCAATGTTTTCAGCTGATTAGCAGACAACACAAATTGAGCAAAAATATTATAAATAAATTTAAGAAATGAATCGAAAAAAACATTTAAAGAATTTGTTTACTTCGTCACGTCTCCTTCTAACAGTTACTCACGTTTTGTTTTTAACAAAATTAATAGACCCTTTTAACTTTTTAGGTGTTGGATAAGGAAAAAAGTAGACTGCGACTAAAATAAAAGTTCATATCTCTCTTGCAGTGAATGATTTGTATCTAATGGTTGCAAATTTCAAATAACTTCAAGGAATAGAATTTGGGTTGAATTTGAATTATTTGTAAGTAGTTGGGAATGAAAAAATTTGCAAGAGACATGGATCTTCGTAACTGCAAAGACAGTATTATTTTGCAGTGTTGTAGGTTGAGATTTTCTTGTCATACCGAAAATTTGACATTATCTATTTATATTTTCTACAAGCAATATATTTATAAGTATAAAAAAAAAGTTGAGACCCATTTGATAACAACACTAATCCACCATGAGTGCTTTAAGCACTAGAAGAACCAGCTTGGGCAGTCGACGTGGCAGCCGAAGAAGTCAGATAGGATCATCACCGATGTCCTACGATATTTATTGCATCAACTTCCATGATAATGGTCTGACTGCAGTGCGAAATGAGTTTATCAATCAAATCAAGATTGGCCTTCGACGTTTCCTTTTTGTTATTGATCTGGAAAATGAGATCCAGCAAGCAATCCATACCAATGACAAGAACAGCCGCTCGTTGAAGATGAAGAAGCCAGGTAAGTCGAAGAATTGAGGTGAATGGTTAGGCCCATAGAGATATTAATTTACGACAGACCCTGTACCTACGGAACCTATTGCATTGACACTGTTGCGAATACAGGATTGTTTAAATGAGTTTGAATATGTGACCAGAAGTATTAATGCAGAGAATAGCTTCAATTTGCTTCGATATTATCAAAGACATGTTCCTGCCGATCTTAAATTGAAGTTTGTGGATGCCAAAAAGGGCAAGGCCGGCATGGAATCAAACCGAGCTAAACAACCAAAAAGCAAGGAAACAACAGATACTCTACCAAAAAGCAAGATTGTGTGCTTTGGAGTCACATCCAAAGAGCACAATAAGGTGGGCAAAGGAAAGCCTCTATCCAAGCGAGCGGTAAGTTTAAAATGATTAATTCAGAGAACTGACATTAAACCATTTGACTCTTAAATACAGTACATAAAGGATCAACCATTAACTACTTCGATTATAATACTTATAATTGGGACCTTGGACAAGGAGTTCTATAAGAATCTGATATCGTAAGTTACATCCAACGTATCTACAATTTCCTCATAGAAAAAATTTATTACTCGACTCAGCAAATATGAAATCCTTTGCGTTTCAAAGATAACCTTTTCCTCTTGTTTTCGTTGCTCTAGATACGATCAGCCCCTTTGTGGTATTATCCATTTCCTTCCCGAGGAGTGCGCATATGATATTTTGGTGCCACGCCCTCGACGCCTGAAGGAACTCCGGGAAAGCATTGAGAATATCCAACGGGATATACACTCGCTACGCAAACGATCCGCATCTAAAACCATAGGCATTTTCCAGCAGCAGCTTCCGCAGATGTCTATGTGCCAAGCGACCAAACATGCAAGTAAAGTCTTCGATCAGCTTAGTTGGTTCATCTACGATGTGCAAACACTGAGGGAGCATTACGATGAGTACTATGTGAAACCCTACAATGAGACTGATATCAAGATGAGTTCGGACACGAGTGTACAGGAAAGCTTCCACTTGGCCGAATCGTTAAGCATTTCAGGGCATTATCTAAATTATGAGATACCAGCGGTGGATAGCGATGACGGAACCATCTATCTATATGTGGAGTCACTGATGAACACATTTGGCAGGCCTAGAGAGCTTATGTCTGAGATGGAGGTATTGCTGCTGGCCAATCCATCATCGTTGGTGCAAACTCGTATATTGGACAAGATCAAGGTCTATGCTAGTGCCTTCAAGAGCATTATAAAACTTAACAAGAGCGAGCGTCTGTTTGTTGAGGAAACGAACCCATTGCTAACGAGCGTTATATCTTATATGGACCAGACACTGATGAGGAACATCTACCATGCTTGCCTCGATTACAATATACTTCGTCGATATTTTTGCACAGGCTATTCCATAGATAATCTACAGTATACGCCTTTCACCAATGAGGTGGAACCACAACATCTGCCCAAATTTGCCAAGCTGTATTTAACCGATGATTCGGTTACCCAGAGAATTATTCAGCTAGTCGATGAGTTTGAGAACTATACAATTGAGGAAATCCATCCAAATATAAAGCTTTACACGTTTAGGCGGTGCCTCTACGAGGTCTTTGAAAACCAGAAAGATATTGTTATCCCGACACGACTTTGCTTTCGAGACTTTACGCTTTATGAAATGCAGGATTTCTTAAAGGATTTGGTAACGGCCGAAATGTTTGATAGCACTATCAATGATGTGAAGCCGAATCCAGTGCCAGATTTTTCAAGTTGCAATACAATAAACGATATTAGCAATGAGCAAATTCCGTTAAACTGTGAGAGCAAGAGACGGTATGTGGTAAGCCCAAGTATCTATATACGTCCCAAATCTCTTAAAGCGAATAAGCTAGCTGATCAGATCAAGGAGAAGGAAAAAGCCGAGAGGCAATCCGCAAGAGCGAGTAAACTCCACAAAGACAGTTCAAGGGTCTCCAATAACAAGATCCGTAGTAATAATGGCCTATCACAACAATCTTTATCGTTTTTAAACGGAGACAATGTATATGATAAGCAACAACACACATTTATTGGTCTGGGACCCGATCATCCACTGTTAAAGGGATATAACCTAGACGACACGCGTCAAACTATCAAAGTGAAGACATCGAAATATAGTTTTGAAGAGGGTCTAATGACGCTCTATCAAGAGAAATGGAATTTTCGACAAATGAACAAGTATCTGACGGTTGAAATCGACAAACAGATTATACATTTTACAAATGAACGAGGCGATATGAACAAAGTCTCTAACAATATACGTATTCAGACTCCAAGTGGTATCCATTTGAGGATTAGGCCTAATATCGATGAATGTGCCAAGGCGGTACTTAACTATCCTAATGGTCTGACCCTCTATTGTCAAGATACTCACGCCGAACATCTATGGTCGGGTCAACAAAATGATCTAAACGAAAATCGTCGAATATGTACGCCTTATGGATGTGTTATAGTCTTTTACAATGACAATGATACCATACTGATCATGAGATACAATGGTGAGGTCTATAGACTATACAGCTCTGCACATGCTGAGGAGGAGGATGAAGGGGAAATGGAAGAAACATCTGAGCTTGTCAATGCCTGCTCAACTCAATCGACATACAGCAGTTATAAACCAATAGTTAAGGACCAGGATTCAACCGCAAAACAGCGCAAAAAGAAACCCAAAGTTCGTTCATCGGGCGGAACAGAGAAAAAGACTAAGAAAACATCTCAGTTAAGTGTCAGCTCTACATCTTCCCAAACTTTGGCTGCCAGAGCTGCCAAGGCCCAAGCTCGTGAAATGAAGCTAAATCAGACGGCTGCACTTTTTGCAAGCATCGATAATGAGCTAAAGTACTTGGAATTCATTATGGAACTTTTCAATATTAACTATGTGCATTTGAAGCTAACCACATCCCTGGGCAGCGTCGTGCATGTGGAAAAACAGGACAAGATCTACTGTTCCAAGCCTATTCGTGTCACCGAGTGGCATGATTACTTTGCTAATGAAAGTTACGCTATGCGGGATGATGGTGTCCGTATGGTCTGGACCCAGGATACCCTAAAGTGTTATCATACCGATGGCACAGTGATTAATACTACCACAGTAGGTGCCATGGATGTAGGTATTATTGAAGATGAAATTGATAAACAGATCAGTTCCAGTAGTTCGCATGAGGCACATTTAGATGAGGGATCTGTATCCCTACAATCGGTAAGTCAAATTCTGACTTTAATTTTAAAGTAAACTAACAACAAAACTGACACACAGAATGAAATCTTTATAAATATGCAAGATGCCTCACCTAAAGCTAATGAATCTAAGGTCAAGAGCTTTGAAATCAATGAATTTGTAGCAGAAGGAGAGTTCGAAGATCATTACATATATGACTACAGTTTCGTTACCTATACTCCAAATAGCTTTTTGATGCAACACAGATCCTACGCTGACACTCAGTTCTTGTTTTATAAAATCAATGAGATGGAAACAAAGATTCTGGCTGCTGATAATTTACAATTTCGGATATATCCATTACCCAACGAAAATACCAATGATGATACAAAGCATGTCAACGAGGTATTTCAAGAGCCCATGTCTTCTGAAGCCGATCCTGATGAGTGGTCACGGTTTTCAGAACCAAAATCACCACCAAGGATCTTACCTAATTTGAATCCTGGTGTTGAAGTAGAGTCATCCAATCTGAGTTTATTGCTTGAACGGGATAATTTGGAGCTTTCTGCACAACTTCGAAAAGTTGGATGTGATGACAGTGATCTTTTAGTTCGGTAAGAAAATTAATACATGTTTCAGTTGCGATATGAGCGTTATTTTATTACAGCGACAATATTGAACTAAAATTGGACTTGAATCAAAATTTAAGTACTGTTTTTCGCAATTGGGTCGAAGCATTCCATCAGTTTTTTAACTGTGCATGTCCCAAATGGAAAACTATTTACTTTATAGAAAGCCTAACCGAAGACTGTCGTAAGAAGGGTAAGCTAGCCGGAAAGTATTCACTTAGTACATCAGTTATTGATAGCGCTCTTCATACAGGTCTTGAGCTTTTTAAAGCCGTACCCAATCTGGGAAAGTTTAATTTTTGCGCTGGCAACTATTATATTGATCCAGATGAATTGAAATCCACCCAAGCCCGTATGGTTAACAATTTTATATGGTACGAACAGGACATGGCGAAGTTTCCACGATTCCCATTGCAGAAAAAAGTATCAGAAACAATTGAGTTTCCTTCAATTCTGACTGCCAAGTAAGTAAATTATACTATCTGCTACTTTTCACGATAAACACTTCTTCTTCTTATATGTACAGGATCTTTGTGGAGATACCTGCGCAGTTGGCTTATACAGACCGCATTCATTTGTTTTTATATCCGTTCGACAAAATTAAGTTCAGAAAATTAAAGCATCGTTTCAATGAGTAAGACATATAGTATAAATACTAATCGAGATTATTTAAAACCAGACAACTTAATCCTTTTCCAGGGCCGTTCTCTTCCATCTATATCCGCACCTACGCGGGCTTGTGGAGCAGGAGATTAGCAAACGGAGCTGGCGCAATCACCATCTAGTAAACAAACGTCGCTTGTTAATGGAACAACAGCGTTTAAGTCTTTATGTAGCCATGCTAAAACATAAGGTGTATCCAAATTATTTCCAGTTTAAGGATAACTTTTATGGCCATGTACGTAATATTGACTTCTTCGAGTTTATGGCTTCCAAGTGCAATGACAAAGAAAACCTGGATAAGAACAATACGGATCAATATAAGACCGAAGAAGAGTTGAAACAGATAGTTCAAACAAACATCGAGCAAAAAAAGTACCATAAAAAGTGTCTTTGTCCTAAATATATCAAATCCCTTAAATAAACTGTTATACAATGTATAAACTCCATGCAAGCAAAATTAAATTGCAAATTTGTTTGAACATTGTACTAAGAAATTTTATTTATTCATAAAAAAAATAAATTCAGAAGGGGCCGTTGACTGAAGTCAATAGTTTCTTATGAAAATTAATATTATTTAAGTAATTTGATAAACGCGTTCTAATTTCATTCAACAACATAATTTGTATTGTACACTACTGTTTGTAAAATTCGAAATGTACAAAAGAGCGAAACAATTTAAAACTCGCGCCATTTAGTTCTCTAGTTTTAGTTTGTATACAAAACACAGCTGTCTTGAAATTATTATTTTTGGCAAGTGTCACTCCAACACACATAATTAAAAAGATGGCAGCCTCTCGCTGACAACAGCTGTTATTGCTATCGTTTGCCATGGTCATACATCGATAACAAGGGCTCGCAACGATAACACTTGTGCTTTGTTGCTCTCTCGTTCTATTATTCACAGTTGATTTGTCGTTGCCGTCGGTTGTGCTGTTGCTGATATCTGTTGTTTTCTGTCGCGCGCGTGTGTAGTGCTTAAATAAAACTCAAAATTAATATGAAGTGCACGCAATTGTATTAATCACTCACAACACACACCCACACACACGTATAAAATCATATAAAACAATTGAATTGCGAAGTTAGTCACAACACGCACGATGGCTTCAACAGTAGACATAACAATAACAACACCAATAGCCAATGGCACTACTGCCGCCACAGCAGATTCTGCCAGTGCTGTCTACGCAGAGCAACTTCAACAGGAGGATGAAAGGCAGACCGGTGAATCAAATGAGATAACAGCAGTTCCCCGTTACGGATTAAAGCTTAAATTTGATCATGTTTGGCCAGAGAAACGTAATCAGAATTTTCGGCCATCGATAAAACAATCGCTGCCAATGGTGCCACTGGCATGCAGGTGAGTGGTCGTCGAAGTCGACGCAGGAAATTTAGATGCTGGAATAAACAGCTCTGTATATAAATAATTAATTGAAGCACATAATGCGAAATCAATAGCAGGCCTAATATAACTAAAGAACATATTGTGGCTGTTGTCCTCGTGCCCATGTCAGTGCGTGCTAAATATAGCTTCAGGTCCTGCCCACATACACACAAACACACTTACAAATACAATTCATAAATTGAATACTTTTGTTCGCTTGGCGCCAACTAAGTCACATTAATTTGCCAGAGGAAAGGCTCGAAAATAGCGATGAAATCGTGTCACGACTTGAAAAATACGCAGGGGATAGATTTAATCAAAAATCTCTTGACAGTAATAAACATTCATTCGTAAACAGACACTTGTCTAACAATTGAACTCTTACTATCTTACTAGACCATGAAATGGTCATGGTCATAAATTCTCTGTAAATGTAACTGTATAGGAGGCTTTGCTAACTTCAATTGAGAACAAATCCTTTGATAAGAACCATAATACCGCTCTGCTTACACAGTTGACTTGGCTTTGTAGCTGGCGTCACATCCAAAATTGCCACCCCTTTTTGTCTGCCCGCATTGGCGCCAAGTTGGGCGCTCTGTTTGCGTGTCCTGGCCACATTTGAAGCCACAAAAAGCTGAATGTATACCTTGTTTGCCCTAGCTTGTGCAAACAGTCGAATGTATTTTTCTTCTTTTTTTTCTTTTTTTAATTTAAGCACGAACTTTTGGCTGTTCCATTTATGCCCTGGCAAACAGGCAAGGCAGCGCCATCTGAACTGACCTATCTATACGAAAACCTATACAAGTGCAATGAACTCATATACATTTTCGTTCCATTCCCTACAAAAAACATCCAAATGTGGGTCATCTTAGGAACTTTCGAGAAACTTGAACAAAAAAGGATATACTATAGTACCTATGAACGGTTTAATACCTCAGCATCTATTTGAATTTGCAGAATATTGAACTTAAATATTTACAAAATGACCTACTTAGTTTCTTTATTAAAAAACTTAGAACTCATAACAATCTCTGAGAGCTGTTTGTACTTTTTAAAAATAACATATTTAAGCCAGTTACAGCTCTCTTCTAACCGGTCTCCGCTTCAAAAAAAAAACCTGTATGTTGTATGGTTGTAAATAATAAAATACATTTATCAACACATACTACTCTCACATAAACTAAAACTTTACCTAGAATACATATCTAGAAGTGACGTTTCTTATCATTACACTTTAAATATTTACCGTAGATAGCTACATACATATCATAGTTAAATTTTTAACTAAGAACATAGAAGTAGTATAAGTTAATTTCTTGTTAACAGAGGTTACAAAAATGTTATATATATTTTTAAATCTAAGCTACAATCATACAACATTCCAGTGAATAGCTGTTGTTGATATCACTAGCTAATATCGCTTAACGTCTTATCAATGTGTGTACAACGAAATTTAATAATAACATAACTTTTTTATAATAATAATTACAAATTTTATGTCAGGCTATCATATCTATTTTTTATAGAATGCGATTTCCTTGTTTAATCATGAATTTACTTTTTTTATTTCTGATGTCATTTTTAACGTACTTTTTGTACTACTAATTTCTGAAAAATAAACTGATTTAATTCCAATATCAATGGTTTTCTACAGTAAAGCTCAATTAATAATTATTAACTTTATCTGATTATAATCAACTTTTAAAGTCATAAAATTTGACAACTTTTCGTGTTTCAGTACTTACACTGCATTCTTACGGAGCACTCATGATTTCTTTAATTTGCTAAATAAATATTGCCCCAGTTTACAGATTATTGCCCCAGAAATAAATTTCATGAATTCATACTCAACTTTGGTTTGATAGTCGATTTCATGAATTTTGACAGCAAATCATGAAACAATCGAGAGCTTAATTAACGCTAGATTTTTATTGGTTTCCAAAAGGAAGGCATTTAATATGTTTATTAAAAAAGGTTAGATTTATTTTAATAAAAATATGTATACTCTTTCTTTCTTAAACGAAATTATTAAACTGTTTTCAATATCGTATACTTTTACTGTACCAGCTGTTAACTCTTTGTTTGTTTGATAATCACTTATGATAACAATTTAAAAAAAGAAATTTTTTTTTATAGTTTTTGACACAAAGAAAAGAACATAAATAGATTAGGAAATAAGTATGATTACTTCAGTCGAGTGTACTCGACGTAAGTGTACCTTCTGGGTATTCAATTATTATACTCTTGTTCTTTCGTATATACTCTATGTGTATTATATATCCGTCTTTTAATGCGAATATAATCGCTTCATACAAATTTCCAAGTGGATTTGTATAGCAAATTGTGATAAGAGTGGAAGATTGACCCACTTAGAAGAAGGCAGCTCCTCAACGTGGGTTCAATGTAACAGTTTTATCAGAGTTTTGCCAATTTCCTTTTTACTTGTTGTCATTCAGAGCAGTGTCGTATTCTCGAATCGCTTCTAGCATCAGGATAACAAAGTTCTGTCAGTTCACTATTCTGTCGGACATTTATTGCCTTTGGCAAGCGTCCAAGCTACCATTTTAAAGGAATTTGTGCCTCATATAAAAACAACCTTGGTCCCTAGTATGCAATTCTAAGTAAATAATAAAACGAATCTTCTTTACAACCTCCCCAAAAATGTTATAGAATTTAGATATATTTTACTACAATATCTTTAAGGCATTTAAGGGGTGTAATGCTACTTCATCAGATTGAAGAACTGAATCAATAAAATTAAGTTCAAGTCTGTCAAATAATGTTCTAAAGAAATAATTGAAGAATTCGTTTTTATATGTAAACCAAGATTACGTTTACCGAAATGAGCTATAATAGTATTATATTATTATTATATTTAATTATAGATGCAAAAGAGATTGTCTGTAAGGGCATTAAGTTTTCTACACGTGAAAGTCAAGAATTGTGTGTTGTTTTATTCAAATTGTTGTTCGTTATTCAAATCAAATGCTCACTCAAACGTTCGCTGCATTCCCAAAGCACTTTTCAATATTGTTTTTCCATGGCAGGAATTTCATTTGTCGCAGTCTAAGAACGAAATTTCTTTCCGCTTGCATATGAGAGAAAAATCCGTATGTTTATTGGGAGTTGTCTGCTGTTGAATTTTATTTTAGGTTCACTCCCTACTTCTCACATTTGGTTTATTTTTGAACTCATATATGTGTATGTCTATTAAAAAATGGGACTTTATGCATTTGAGTGACTCACATATTCACGATTAGCAGGTAGCAGACATAATAAAAATTGTGGAGATTACTGATACGATAGATAGTAGTCACTTTTCCCATTAAAAGCTTTACCACATTTGACATTCCGGACATTTTAGCAATGAAATCAGTTATGCGGCTCTACGGTCACGCCGCACTGTAAAAATATTTTATTTTCTGTATTTATCTTTAGTTAAACTTTAGACTTAAACATTTCCAAGCCGGAAATTTCGACACACTGTTGAAGAACTTCAGGTGCTAGGAGCCGTTAAATCCCAATGGTAGCTATCAGCAGAATCGTCCAGTGCCCTTAATATTGTTCAATTTGAAGAATGGGGAGTACTTCATAAATTCGTCAGTAGTTGGAACAGACACCAGAAAGTCTAGTGTATAAGTTGATGAGCAAATGCGTTGGACATTTTGTTATAAAATAATATTACCCTCTGCAAGGCTTTATAAAGAATAGTGACCCTTTTAATCCTTTTGCAATTCGCATTGGTATCCATCTCGAGACACTTTATAGCTTTTCAGTTTAATTGCACATCTGATGACCACTCAAGTTTCTATTTCTACAAAATGGTAGAAGCAACGTTGTTATAGAATTGTAAGGAATACTCGTACAGTGAGGGAGGAATGAGGTCAAATGCATTAATGGGGAGTGTGGAATGAATGAGTCAAGGAACAGGAACACAAATTGCTTGTGGCAAGTTAGTTTGCAATATTGTTGCTTTTCCTGATGGATGGCTAAATGGATAAACTGAAATTAGTTTATAACATTGTTACTGATTGTGAGACAGGGTTTAGTTTAGACGTGTAAATTGAGTCGGAATACAATTGTTGACTAGGTTTGTTTATTGATTGGCTTCTTTTGAACACTTTTCATTTTATGTTAGTTTGTTTGCTTGAACATTTATGAAACAGATCTTCCACTGACTTTGTTTTCAACCAAAATATATCTGTAAATAATATCGAGTCAGTCAGTCAGTTAAAAGACCGAAGCTACAAGCTACTACAAGTATCTTTTCTTTTGCAAATTTGTATGTATTTGCAGTATTCCAGTGAAAGCGCTGTGTGCTTGAGTTTATTGGACAATTAACCCTTATTTCTTAGTATATTCTTACTTGGGTGAGTGATTAGTTTTGGTTGTTGCTTCCAATCTGATCGAAGGATCTGGTCCCTTTTGAAAACATAGTAACATGAACCGCCATGAGAACATTGTATGCAACGGTTGCAGCAAGCAGAATTTCACAGGTCGTTGTTATCGCTGCCTGAGCTGCCAGGACTTTCATATGTGCAGCGAGTGCTATGATCATGACTTTACCACCCCCGAACATCCGTTCGATCATCCGGTTAAGTGCGTATATACACCGATAGATGTGGAGCTATATTTTGGTGGCGAATACCTGAACGATCCGCCGCAGAGCTATAGATGTCCATACTGTAAGCAATGGGGCTACAATGAGTCCACATTTCTGGAGCATGTTTCCGCAGAGCATGTGGGCGCCAGTACCTTGCTTGTGTCCACAATGGTTACCCTCTTTGAGCAGCAACAGGCACTTCGCCTTTTTCTGGAGGACGAACAGCTAGCAGTATTGACTTCCGCAGCCACGTCTCGTAACGAACAGATGAATCGTACTCAAGGCTCACTGGAATTATATCTGGAGCCGTTAAATCCCAATGGTAGCTATCAGCAGAATCGTCCAGTGACCCCGTTGACCTTCCGAGTTTCTAAGCCCAGCGCTGTGGAGGTGGCACCTTGGCTGGCCGAGCCATCAAATAGTAACCACAACATAAACAATAACTTTGTGATTCCCGAATCGGCGCGCCGTCAACCGATTTTAGATGGAGCGCGTCACCGCTTGAACCAGGATCGATCACCTTTGCCACTGCAACAACAACAGCAACTAAACTCCCTTCGTCCCACAATCTCAGATATTATGCGAACCCGAATTAGCAACCAAACGCCCAGCGGGCGTAGCATTAATCTCTTTAGATCCAATGCGGCAGCGGAGAATGCGCGACGTTCCTTTTTTCCGCCAGGGGAGATACCAAGATCACGTTCTCACCGACATCGCAATCCTCGAATGCATATGGAGGTATTTCCGGCCAGTGGTGGCAGGCAGGTTCATGTACAGCGATTAAGAGGTGGACCTGGTCCTGCTCCTGGTGCTGGTCCAGCGCCTAGAAACGGCTATGAACGTGTACGTTCTGTTGGGTTTGCTGACCTGAACGATGCGTTTGATCTGAATGGGAATTTGCTATCCGGTCCGATTTTGTTGAGCACCATCGAAGAGGAGGAACTGCAGCCACAGCAGCCAGCAACAGAGGACAAGCAACTGGAGAATGAACGTGAACGTTTCCTTTGCTCTCCCTTTCTGTCATCATCGTCAACATTGTTGAGTCCACCCGAGGAAAGAATCTCATTTTTGGTTAAACGTGCAGAATTTGTTGCCCAGCTGCTTGCCTCGGTGCTTTGCGAGGAGGAACTGACAACTGACATTAAAACACCAACACCTATATTTATAGATTCTGGGACCACAGAAAAGTTATGTAACCGATCGACTAGCGAGTTTGTTGGAGCTGGCGACTCTAAATTGGATCTAAAGCACACTACACCCTGCTAACACACACACACCTCGATATTTTCATCGTATTTTGGGTTATCTAGCAAAACTTTTGTTTATTTTTTTAACTAGGCACAAATTTTGAAGTCGGCGACTTTTTAAAATCTTTCGGTCCCTAAGGCTAACACCACTCCTAGCCAAACAAAATTTCAGTTTTCATAAATGTTTGCGTTTTAGAAATGGACTATACTTTATCAAGTAACTCAATGAATTATTCGAAATAAACACGCTTACCAGAAGACATGTGTTGTTAACTAATCGAAGCATGCAACTTTTAATTAAATGAGATGTTTTCATTGGCAATGGCAGTTTTTAAATTAAATCCACTTTTTTATTCAGCTAATGTAAAGAATTCCTATGTACTGCATTCAACTCGTATAACAAATTAAATTATTAAGTGATTTTAAATTATCAATTGGTTTATCATATTGACTGTAAATTTTATTTCTTTATTTGTATTTCATTTCACAATACCTATTTTATAAAATTTGGTGAACAAAAATACGACTCGTGATACCCCAAGTTTAAGTCTTACATACCCTAGTAATCTTTAACAGATTAACAGATACAAGCAAATGTAAACGTATAAATTCACGAGCAATCGGAGAAGCCTTTTACTGTTCTTATGCCTGATACTTAGCACAAACAATTATATAGCAGATTTTAATTCTTTATTGCCATAAAGAAAAAAACATTCCTGATAGTATTTCTTTATTATCCTTGTAATTATTATCTTGGCCAAAGTCTTGGAAGACTTTTAATTACCCTTTTCGTATCAATTTCCACTGCCTAGACCTAAGCCCACAATAATGAAATCGTAGATGCTGCTTTAAGAGCCAATTAAAAAGTCAACAAGCTTGGAATCTGTGCTATCATTTGCATTTGACCTTTGTGTGGGACGGTGAAGAGGTCGCTCCACCCCAAGACCCCGCTGAACCCTCATAAAGCTCGTCCCATTTTTACTTAATTATTTTAATTGCTGTGTGAAAAAGAGGGACTTCAAATGATAGTTACAAATATTTAATCAGCTATCGAAAATTTCATAATTATTATAATTAAAATATTTAATTGTGGCGCAACTCATGTATGTCGTTTACGTCATAACATACTCCAGTTATTAACGAGTTATGCGCTACTTATTTGTTTTGGTATACATTCGACTTCTTGGTGTTCGTTCCCTCCTCGATTAATTCTATTAATGAAGTGCAGATATTGATTTTTCTTCTTTTTTTAAATATAAAGAGTAATAATTTATAAATTAAAAGGGCTTAATTTAAATACTGAATATAGTGGAAAGCGGCTTTTAATAGGAGCGAATAGTTTGGTATTGGAAACAATATGCTGTATATTATGAGTACTAACCGAGTAACACGCACTTAAGTTATTATATTCAAGAATACCCAATTTAATATGAAATATTATTCAATGACTTCAGTGAATAAAAACCTATTAGAATCAAGCCAGACAGAGGTTTTATGACACGATAGCATATACGACTCTCCCTTCATTTATGTTCAATATTTAGTTAAAATAAATTACTTACTAACTAAAACTATCTTAGTGCACAGAGTTTATAGAATTCGTTTAAAAAATAGGAGTTCTGAAACCATTAAGCAATAGTTTTTTTTCGCAAAATCAAATTTAATTTTCAAATTCTTTAAATCATCTATACGTTTTTGTGTACTTTACCCAGAAACTAAAATCTATCTTCCCTGAATTCTAAGTTAGCTTTCAGTGCCCCTGGGGATTATAGATGAGGTTCCTTAACATTTTGTTAAATTTGGCGTGGTAACCAGAGACCATGCACTTGACTTTGGCACCGGGCACAGCCGAAACACTGACCTTCTAAATGAGACACTAAGGCAAAATGAGAAGCTATCTGGGCAGGGCGAGCAGTCATCGACCAGGCCTTAATTCGATATGCGTGTGTATATGCAACAATAACAACCCCTAGGCGACCCAGAGTCAAGAAAGCAACCCCCATATTGGCCCAATTTTGGGGCTAGGCTAACATTTACAGAATTGTGACATCATCATCATAATGAAGAACAGAACAAATCTGATACTATTGTCCTCCTCTCCAATTACAGATATTCTGCCTATTACTGGAAGGTCTCTCGTGAAGGTCGTCGCGTGTATATGGACTTTTATTATATGGAGAATGGTAAGCAGATCTATGGTGTCCCCCTTGGGGGCATTGGTGGTGGCAGCATTGGACGAGGCTACGCTGGTGAATTCTGCCGCTTTCAGATGCGACCCGGCATCTATGAGTACAATGTGGTCCAGGCTAATCAGTTTATAGTCACTATTAAGGACCACAAAGGTTGTACCATCTTTCAGAGTTTGCTTTCCAAGTGCAGGTGAGTTGGACACACGCTTTAAAAACAAAACACAACACACTCTGTCAATAATTGTATCTAGACTTTCACATTTCCATTAGCTTTTAACTGTCTTTGTAAATAAGCAAATTTTGTTTCCTATATTTTCATTGCTTAACATATTTATTTAATGCTTTTCCATACCATGGGCAAAATACTACTACTTAGCGTAAACTTGTCATGTTAATTATGATCAGTAAGAAACAAAAACAATTTGAAACTATTTTTTACAATTTAGTGGACTTTAATTTATTGTATTTTAGCGACCTTTTCAATCCGTTTAATTTGGTTGTTTTTGGTCCAAATGTTTAGAATATAGTATACGCATTGCTTGCGGGGTCTCAGAGAAATACCCACAGTATCTGCGAGTCGATCACCAATAAATGCAGCATTTTTACTAATGATTTCATCTGTATTTAAGTTTCAACAGCTGTCACAATTATGACTATTATAATACCTTATAATGACATTTTGTTGCCTACTTTTTGAATTTATTTTCTTTAACCTAAGTATACTGAATACAGAGGGCAGTAGCATTGTTTGGATCTAATAAGTCGAATTTTTCTTAACGAGTTTGCCCTGTCCTTTTGATAGTCTATAACTATTGAGATTTTATTCAATGTAGAACATTGCTCTGCTCAATTCTAAAATTTAGGGAAATCTGGTCATGTTTGTAGTAACACAAAGTATTTTACCCACAGTCCACATTACATTTGCTTAAAAAAGTTATATTCCTACAAACTTGTTAATAAATAAAAGCTTTGATCATAACGTCCCTGTATATACCTGTTCCAGTTCTCTATACCCTATAGTCGTATGTACATCTAACCCTCTCTATTAACTTTACTACCAAGAATGGATTTCATAATCCTCTATTAAACGATGTTGATAAAAGTCCTCAACCCTCTAATATACCCTGTAATATACCTGCTAATTCTTTCCAGTTCTCTTTACTACACACTCGTATGTACATCTAACCCTCTCTATTTAACGGTGTTTAAGAAATAACAATGAAAACATATTTATAATTTCCAATTATGATATTTTTTTCTCTCTCATTTTGGCTGCACCAATAATATAATTATATTTACATCACGACAACCACAACAACACCGATAAAACTACAAACTTTTTAATCATGATTCAATAAATATATATATTCACGTTTTGAACTGGTAAATGGATTCGATTCATCCAAATCTTTTCTCTATTGCAATTTGGGTTTATTGCTTTTGGGATGTGCCATTTGATTCGATTCGATTTGGTTTGCTTTGCTTTTGTGCGCTGATCAACCATTCCATTTCACCAATATGTCTATATACACACATGTGAATCTGTAGCACCAAGTCATTCAAGGCAAAGACCAACAACAACGATGCCGAGGCCGATGAGGCTGAAGCTCAAAAAACTAAATGTCAACTGCCCAATTGCAGCAGTCGGGCCAAACAGCCGTTAAGTGCATGGCACTCGAACATCGAGGACTTCAGATGCAGCTATACAGGTCTATATCCACGGGCCTGGACCGAATATGATCTATCGCATTACGGTGTCCGTTTGGTTTGTCGCCAGATCTCGCCAGTGATTCCCCACGACTACAAGGAGTCGAGTCTTCCTTGTGCCGTTTTCGTCTGGTCGGCAGAGAATGTGTGTGAGCAGGAGCGGAAGGTATCGATAACATTTACGTTCAAGAACGGTACAGGAAACAAGAAACAGGATGCAGAGGGTAACGCTGAGTCCCAATTAATCAGCGAAGGTAATGCCAAAGGTGTTGCCATTAAGCAGAAAATAAATGAGATGCCATGTAGCTACAATCTTGCCTGTCGAGTCTTGCCCGAGATTAGCATAACGCGCTGTCCTCAGTTCGATCCGGCTGGCAATGGTGAACAGCTGTGGGCACAGCTCAAGGAACATGGACAACTAAATGAGCAACCCACCACGGAGACTCTCAAGAGTGAGTATATCCGATAAAATTCATACCAGACGAGTCTAATTTAAAACTCTTCACACAGCCAAGGACATTGGTGTAGCTGTCTGTGCTCAAATGGCACTAAAGCCTCAGGCTTCTCATGAGCTGGAGTTTGTGCTAGCCTGGGACATGCCCAAAATACAATTCCCACGAAAACTGAAAACGCATTCACGCTACTATACCAAGTACTTTGATGACAGTGGCGAATCTGGCCCCAGGATATGCGAGTACGCGTTGAAGCACTATGCCAGCTGGGAGCGGCTCATCGATGCCTGGCAACGACCCATACTCAACGATGAGTATGTTTGAGTCTTATGAAAACAATAAATCTTTTGATACAATTTAATACAGCTCCACTTTTTAGAGGCCTTCCCGATTGGTATAAATGCGCCATATTTAATCAATTATATTTCATCTCGGATGGCGGCACCTTGTGGCTCAAATGTGACTCTTCGCTGGGCAAGGAGCTGGCTTATGATGATCCACGATTGGCATATGGTCGCTTTGGCTATTTAGAGGGTCATGAATATCGCATGTATAACACGTACGATGTGCATTTCTATGCCTCGCCAGCTTTGGCTCATCTCTGGCCCAATTTGCAAGTAAGCTTGCAGTATGATTTCAAAGATGCCATTGCCGCTGAGCTTAATGATACACGGAAAATGCTCTACGATGGTAAAATTATGCCACGCAAAGTCAAAAACTGTGTGCCACATGATCTGGGTGATCCTGATGAAGGTAAGTTAAGCTGAAATCTATATACAATCCTTTCTTTACATATATTATTTGATTGCAGAACCCTTTACGCTTATCAACTGCTATAACGTACATGATGTGAATGATTGGAAGGATCTCAATACAAAGTTTGTGCTGCAGGTCTATAGGGACTACTATGTGCTCAATGAGTTGGCCCAGGCACAGGCGGACAATGCCAGCAAATTCAGTTCCATTGAGTTTATCGATAAGGAAAGTCTTTACGAGCTATACTCCCAGGATAACAAACGCAAGAACTCAGCGGATGAAAAGCAGCGTAAGCAATTAAAATTGATTGAAAGAATCGTTTATTATATTCAAATTTGTACATGTTCTTAGAGAATCGCAAATCTGCTTCCATGTATATCAATGAAACAAATGGAAAGGTATATCTTATGGATGCGATGGGCTATTTAAAGTCGATGTATGGCGCATGTAAAGCCATAATGGAGCGCACCATTGAGTATGACAAGGATAATGATGGACTTATTGAGAATACCAAAATGCCGGATCAAACCTACGACTGTTGGGTTATGGATGGCCCCAGTGCATATTGCTCTGGCCTCTGGCTTGCAGCGCTGCAATCCATGTCCGTAATGGCCACACTTTTGGATCAACCTAACGATTGTCTGCGCTACCAGGATATCTTGGAAAAAGGCAAACATTCGTTGGAGGAAAAGCTTTGGAATGGCAGCTATTATCGCTTTGATTTGTCCCATAATCACCGTGATACAATTATGGCTGACCAGTTGTGCGGACATTGGTATTTGAAGTCCTGCGGTTTTGACTATGAGATCTACCCCAAGGAAAACGTGCGCACCGCTCTGAAACGAATATATGACAACAACGTAATGGGATTTCATGAGGGCAATATTGGGGCCGCTAATGGTTTCATAGCAAATTCCAGCGATCCTTCAAAGCCCGGACATGTCGATAACAGTAGCATTCAGGCTGAGGAGGTATGGCCGGGGGTAGTGTATGCATTGGCTGCTACCATGATACAGGAGGGTATGTTCGAAGAGGCATTCCAGACGGCAGGGGGCATGTACAAGACCCTTTCCCAACAAATTGGAATGAACTACGAGACTCCCGAAGCCCTGTATGGCGAAAAACGTTACCGCTCTATTGGATATATGCGGCCACTCAGTATTTGGTCCATGCAGGTGGCCTGGGAGCGGCGCAGGGCGTTACGTGACTAACTCTACAGTACAATCTATTCCTAGTTCATTAATCATTACATCTATTTTCCGCGATACCAAAGATGTTTCAAAGCCGTCACAATGAGGTTCGTAGGTGTAAGTTTTCGAGGTCGCAACGTTTCGAGCTTATTTAACGGTTCTGAGAGCCGTTTCAAACCATACAATTGTATTTAAATGTTAAAACAAAAGCTTTATAATTATGTATTCTCTAAACTAAGTTCAGCTGGTTGCTTGTTTTCAATGTCTTCTCTAGCTACTAAGCCTGTCCACATAATCATTTGGCAGTCAGAAATCACAGGGCATTTGTAAAACGCTCTGCTTCGTTTAAGTACAATTATTGAATGTTATTCTTGATGGAAGCACAAAACCTATTTAAATGTTAGCTAATCAAGATCTTTACATTGGTTCATGCATTACAATGTTATATTAATTATATATACATGTATTTATGTCTACAAAATAAGCAAAGTATTTAAATGTTGCAGTCAATATATATGTATTCGTGGAAACCCTACTTTTACTGTTTAATCTTTTTTTTCTTTTTTGATAACAAATTTAGTTTTAACCGTATTCGTATTTAATAACTTTTATGATAAAAGATCAAATGTACACACAATGTATAGGAATCGATCAATAACTTTATCAGATTACAGATTTAATTCTGTCAAACCTGCGCCTCCCTGATGATTCGTCCCACGCTGATCTATCCATTGTTGTAGAAACTTCTCGTATTCCCGCCGGCTACGGCAGAGAATAACCAGTGTAGAGGGTCGACAGCCGTATGAGGCCAATTCTTCCAAGCGCTTCTTTGTGGTCTTAAGGCTATGGCATAAAATACGCGGTACCTGAGCGATTTCATAGCGTGTGAATTTGGCTTCATTGAGTAAATAGTCCAACACCTCCTTAATCTAATAAGCATATATTTTATTGTTAGATAAAGTATGAACAGCGCTTATTGAAGAACACATTTACCTTCGTAACACGAACTGTGTGCACTTGAGGATGCCTGTCCATAGTGGCCTTGGCTTCACTTACAGTAAAGTCCAAACGATGCGCCAGATACTCAACAACTGAGGAAAACTGGCCCAACACCTGTAGCTCATCCAAGGAAAGCTTCAAAGAACTGATCAAAATAATTTCATTGCATGATAATTATAGACAAATCTAAAGTTGATCTTACCGTTGCAAAATTGGTTCTGGACAGCGTACCATCCAAGGCATTATCTTGTCCTTTTTAGCGCGCTTGGCACGTTCCAAGCGCAACTCCACCGATTTAGGTGTATAGCGGAAAGCCCAGAGATCCTTTAGTATGTTAATGGGTGACACATTGTAGTGAATCATATGCTGTAGGTTCTTCTCAAACATATCGTACGGCATTTGTAATATAAACAGACGTTTAGACAGATACTTGGTGACAATCTCTGGGCTAACGTCTAACTTTTCGCTTATATAGTAAACCCGATTCTTCTGAGGTAAATCGCCGGTTTCTGCATTCAAGGCACTGACTAGTTTGCGTAGGCGAGGAAGCGTGAGACGTAGGAATGGCACAAAGTGATTAATGTCGCGAATTTCCATCGTTTTTATTAGCTTCAATTTGAGCTCCATGCGTTCTAAAAGATATCATACTTTTTATTTAAAAATCGACAAAAATTGTGTTTCCTACTTACTTTGGTCTAAGGCTAAAAGCCATGGATATTCAATCAAACTATGCTTAGAGATACCCTCCAAAATCAAAGCATCCATCGTTTGAATGAGACTTCGGTTACGATAAGAGCGTTGCACTTGTTCGTCACTCACAATGCGCTGAACTTCGACTTGTGTAAAACGAAAACGCTCACGTAATGATTGAATCAAATCGTTGAGCCCACTGCCAGTTTCCAGATCTGCTTGGTACGGCACATAGTCATTGTCCACCTCGTTGCCGGTTGGTGTCGCATGGCTACTAATCCTTGCCGATGTTTGCTTCTTGAATATCGTATTATTCTCGTAACCGTATTGTGTAAATAGTGCGCGACGAGCTGTTGATATTAGCAGGGGTGCCGTGTGTGCTTTTGATTGCAGGTGTAGTTTGAGAGCACTTTGACAGCTGCGCAACAGACTTCGCAACATATTTAATGTCTTTATGTTATTATATTTGTTGTAAATACACTTGAACTAATTTAACCATCTGTAAACGCTAAATATATTTACAAACAGCTGTTCGCAAAGCTGCCGCTTTACGTATCTGTGCGATCTGGCAACGCTCCTATCGATATTTTATTTGAAGTTATGTATATCGCAAATGAGTAGTCGATATTAATATTATTGTTTAACAACCGCAAAGCGGCTTCAAGTCCGTTACTTTAACAACCAAAACTAGAACATTTACATATACAGAAGCGAAACTAATTTATATCTAATAGATATTATCTATATTATAGTTTAATTTTATTGAGGTTTCAATTTATCAACACATCGATACATATGATACAATCGTATTTAGGTAAAAAGCGCGCATGGAACGGCCATATTTTAAAATCTAATATTTCGAAATAATTATGTCAACATTATTAAGTCATGATCTACCATACATATCACCGCTGCAGTGCTACGTTTGCCAAAACAGCACAGCATGTATACAGATGTACAGATATACATACAGATGCTGTAAAACCAACAAGCGAGCAAATACCTGGCATTTCCACACCAAGTGTCCCATGTAGAGGATGTAAGCTGCAATGTTACTGCAGTTTAAGACATCGGGTCGAGGATTATGGACATCGCAGCTTTTGCCTTGTGCTGAGTGATTTACAAAAGGCTTTAAACATTGAACATCCGCTGCTCCTGAATGGCAAAATCTCCAGACGCTCTGAACTACAGGATTCAATTGCCCAACTTATGATGGCGGTACGTGTGAAGCTGAAGCGTAAGTTGACTTGTCGTGAGCGTGAACTTATTGGATATCCAGCGTATTGTGTGGTGTGCTATAGCCTAGAAACGTTGACCGCCTGTAATCGATGTGCTGCTGTTGCTTACTGCTCCACGGATCATCGCTGGTTGGATCGAGTCAATCATACTCAGGAAGTGTGCAATACGTTGGCGCCTTGCTATTCACCCTATCGGATGCTGGAAAATAAGTTTGAGGTCAGGCAGTTCCAGCAGAGGAGCGACTTGGAGCACAGCGATTTAGTTGAAGCTTTTCATCTTGCAACAGGAATAAAAGTGGACAACAAACCTTGGCGATCCTTAGAGGACTACGATCATTTCGCCACATGGTCATCGCTTAGCGGCATTGGTAGCATTTGTCTGGCACTAACACATATTTCATTTCTGGCAGCACCTCACGAAATTGTCAGCGTTTATGTTTTGGGTGCCAGTGAGAAGCATAGACGTTACTTTCAAGAAATGCATCTAAAGTTTTACTTTCTACAATACGAATCTGTTTATCAATTGGATATTTACTTTATTGGATGTAAGCTACAGTCTGGCGCTGGCGAGGAAGAGCTTACAATTAAATTTCAGGTAAGCAAAAATTGAAGTCTTCTACTAATATGATAAAAGTATATTTTATCAACCTTAACAGGACAGAAAACGGAAAGTTGTCAAGCGCTCTTTTTTAATGACTTTTGAGCGCTTTGTCAAGATGCATAAGGTTAATCCAGCGTAGATTATAATCTACAATCCCGATTTCGCATCCATGGATAACCTAACAGAGCGAGTTGTGGAACATAGATATCCACATGCTGTGCAGCCATTAGAGCTAAATGATTATGACTGGCGTTCCTGTCTTTTGGAAATACTGTCTACCTATGGTGTACCCATTTGCTTTACATCGCCCAGTAAGATGCAATCACGCTCGGATATTACGTGTGTTAATGTGCTCGCTAGGACCCAGAAAATTTCCGTTGAATGTGCCTACAATTGCAGAGAGAACCCGTATCGCGAGATATTGCCATATCATAATCCATGTCCAAATGATAATGAAACAGTTATCTATGATAATAACTATTTGGAAGTTATTTTTACAAGCAAAAAGTCCTAAAGATCTTATGTATGATACATTTATTTTATTTTCTGTAATCCCTGTCCAAACTTGTGTTTAATCAACTATTTTAAATAACTTGAAGTCTGTATAGAAAGCTTTAAATGTGCACCTTATTTTGTAATAGTACATACTAGAGGTCTGCATGAGTGCATTCATTTCTAGATCCACAGTGCTGTAGAATAATGTATTGCACTGAAATAAATTCAAATATGGTTAATGAGTACACTAGCTGTCAATACAGGCACTAATACAACAAACAAATACAAATATTTCAGTCAGCGATATTTCAATTACTAACTAGAAGTTTTAAAAGTTCTGTATGGCAAAAATATTGTTTTTCAACCGTTATTTAAAGTTTTGTAATTGACTTTATTGCAAAAAATACTGTTCTCAACTGTAAAAACAATTTGTAACATGTGCATATGAAATATTTATCACAAGAATTCCTTTAGCCTTCAAATGGACCAATAAACAAAACAATTGGGAAATCAAAAGTGTTAAAGCAATTTGACAAATGTTGAAACCAAATCATTTACTCCACATCAATGTCCTTGGTGACGCGACCCACCCAATAAACGAATCCAGTTTGTACCACAGTAGCCATAAATTTGACATTGCCCTTGTAACCAGCTGGTGGAATCCAATTAAACTTAACGCCGCTTATTGGACTTCCCTTGGTAGCCTTAAGGTGGGTCAGGGAATCCTGCAATAGTTAGATATTGACATAAGATACGTGCTTGTGTCAAGGGCTTGCACTAAACTCACCTCTGGCCCCGAACAATCCAATGTCTGAGAATGTTGAGTGTCCACAACCTCAAATTTTCCCACAACACGATTCTGACCATCGCGTGCCTGAATCATGAAACCCAAGAAATCATCACCACCCAAAGTAAGGGTTAGCTTTTGATCGCCACGCACATGAGATGGACCAGAGAAGCTATATGGTGGCTTTATGGTCTGCAGCTGAGCTCCATGTTGTGGTGTTAAATCCCGACAGGCAGCTTTCGGAGCACCCTCAGAGTAGGCGTGGGCAGTAACAGCCAAACAGGCAGTAATTAAAAGCAAACGGAACATTGGGCCTAAAAGTTAAGTTTAGAATTTATCATTTTAATCGTATTTAATTATAAGTAAGCAATTATGATATTATAAAATATAGCTGCATTCATTTTTGGAATAACTCAGTATCATAAAACATAAATTTTGCATTTCTTTTAAAATTTAAATCAAACTAGTACTCTCAGCTGTTGGCGAATTCAAACAGCCGTTTAAAAGCAGTTTTAATTTGCATTTAATTACAAATGCTTGTTTTGACTAATTAATCAATTAGCATAGCCGCTGAGGTGCGTCAAATATTTTTTTTATATATTATTTTACCCTTGGCCAGCTTAAAATTGTCGTCGAATGTTTGTTTAATAGTAGAGTTACTTGTACTGTTTATATACTCTATTCACAATAAATATAAATAAGATGGGGTGTATAATGTATAATGTATTAAGTTCTTTGACAAGTCGACGAGCCCTGAAGATGTAAAATAAATAAAAGACGAATGTTATAGCACATAAGTTATAGAGGACTGATTTGTTAGGGTATATAGTAGCTGTCATCTTGTTATTTATTAACTTTATATATGTTTGATTTCGAAACCAGATGCAGTTTATCAACGTCATGTTGATTATGCAGTTTATTTACTTAGCCTTGAGTGAATGGACCCCATGGACCATAAGTTAAGTTACTTGAATGCCGGCTAAGTTGTTTTAAATAAACCAAGAATATTGTACATAAGTCTTTGAATTAAATAATTTAGGCACGCTTTGGTCATTAATTCTGTCAGACATTGCGATAACATGTTAATACATTTATACAATTTATGTTTATACAGTTGGCTAAAATGTAAAACAAAATAATTATAAACTTGGCCAAGTTGCATATGCATGCTGGTTAAAAAGTGCTTTTTATAAAGAAAAAGAAAAACTAATCAGAAAACTGGTTTTCGGGCTATAAGAAATTCGAAAACCCGTTTAGAGTATAATTCCAGGGAACTGCGCTCCATAAAATTTAACTAATAGTTAAGATCGTGTTTGGATCAAGAAATGATATAATTTATTGCACATTGAAGGAATGTTACAATTGCGCACATTATTTCCTGAAACATAGAAATCGTGTGGTGAACTCAAGTTTATTCACTTCAAGTTCAAGTTCGAGTCTCATAGCCTCCGATCAATCTCGAAGCAATCTATTCACACGCCGACGCAGTCGACCATTAATTTTGGTAAAGCCTTCTTTTAAAGACCTTGTCGATGCCCAAAGACCCAAGAGAAACAGATAACAAAACTGTCAAGCCAGTTTGTCAGGGTACTCAGACAAATATCTTGTTATATGTTAAAGTTCAGCTCAGCAATGGACAAGTTGTCATAGCTACATTAACATTTAAATTCCCTGTACTTATTGAAAATGCATTAAATGGGGTATAACATTTAAGGAGAATTTATGTAACTGGTCCAGAAAGGTATCAGCACTTAGAAAAGAAACACTACGTCTAATTTGAAGTACAAAGAACAATTTATTAAGAGATTTAGGATAAGTAAGAGACACACCTATGTATTATATAGTCGCATTGCAGTGTACAGGGTAATTGCTAGTCGAAACTATAGACAGTCCTGTTCTCAATAGTGTCTTTCTTGTCTTTAGTGTACGAGTATTTACTATGTTTATGGGACTGTGCTAAACCGGTTACTTTATTTGTTTAAATAAAATCTCATCGGTTTTGTGTATTTATTTGGCCACAAAACCTCAATTATCAAGTTTTGTAATGCTTGAAAAAATATGCAGTTTTTATTAATTTTAGGTCAGTGAAGCTTGAAACTTTGCCCTACCAAATATAAGTAGGAAAATATTCATAGTAACTATTGTTTAATGACACGCAACATTTAAATGGGAAAATCTTGAAAAACCATTAGTAATCAAAACATATACAGTAATAGTTATTAATGCATATAATCAGGGCTAATTCCGAATATTAAACTAAGCTGACGATAATTTCGAATAATTCCTGGCCGATATTCCAATTTATTGTATGCAAGTAAACTTTAACTTCTTTTGCATATTGACAATGTTGATATTAGTAGGTTTCATTTAAATATTTTGAAACCTTTATGGTTAAACACGTAGAGCTTAACTCCTTTTGCATATATAATTTAGTTGAAAGGGCACAGCACGTTACTTAAATAAAATGTTACCTACCACTTTAGGATTAAACCGCGCGACACAAAAGAAAAACTTAAAATGAGCTGAAAATTCTACAGCAGTTTTCTATTTATACTAAAAATATAAAGCCGGTCGACTTAAGCTACAATAAACAGTAGCTTTATTTATGAAGACCGGTTGGAGATACAAAGCTTTAACCAAAAGCTCACAAATCGTAAAGAGCAAAGAAAAAGCTGCGAGATCAAAGCTCTGAGTATATAACTTCGAAGTTTATAGAAGAATTGTTGTTGGGAGCTGGATTGATTTAGGAATAATTTCTCCTATGATAGTTGCGACAATTCTAGTAATAACACACAAGTTATGACTAACGGTTTACGCTAAATGAAAGCAAATGCCAAGAAATTAGCAGAATTATCGAGTCAATTTAGTCATTTTAGAAAAAAAGTGCGCTAATAAATGTCACGACTTTCAGTTAGAAAGTAGCATTTCAATGCAAATTTGTAAAGTTGAAGGATCTTTAAATAGAACACAATGTAGAACGTTACAATCGAAACGTTTTTATGCTATTATATAATTCGAATCTTAATTTTCTTTCGCTTCGAAGTTTGACAGGATATTTAATTACTTTTAGGGTTGTCACAGAATCGCTTTACTGAAAATAAAAGAAAAGTACTAAAATGGATCCTGCTTTTCATTTTGACAAGCGCTTGTGTATAATCGAAATCGAATTTGCTAAAACTAACCTCAGCAGTCCTTGTTTGCAAGCGAATAATCAATTTTATTTGCTTTTAATTAAGTTTTTAATATGGGAGCAGAGCAATCAGCATCGTTGGTCTGCACACAAACTGTAGAGCCGGAGGCACCTCTGAAGCTCCACAACGCTAAGCAATTTTTTCAACTTGACTTCGACAAAATGACGAGGCCTCGAACGGGACCCGTGACAGAAGCCCTTTTGTATTTAATATTGAATGGACCCAAGAAGTCTCCGGGTAGGTTTAGATAATTTATAATTGATGAGCCAACTTATTATTTTAAACTACTTATACAGACGAAACGCGGAATTCCTGGAATAAACTAAAAGAACAGTGTTCTTCAGGATATGAAAATGACGAGCCAGAAGTTGGTGAGTCAAGTAATGATGGGCAAGGGCAAAAAGTTGACATGATATCCATAAAACAGGAAGCAGTAGATGATTACTCTTACTCTTCAGGTACTCAGCATGGTGATGATAAAAGTGGCTTTGAGCAAATCACTGGAGCTTGGCGACCTGCAAAAGCTGGAGTTTCATCAAGGCTTTGACCAAGCAATGGCCGATATAAGCAACGAGGATATTTAAGGCAGTCACAGAAATAGATTTATAGAATTTTACATAAATTAAAACTTTATGTACAGGAAGTCTAATTATAAAATCCTACTTAAAATTAACTTTCTTTAGTTTAAGCGATTTAATTGGCCTGACAATGCCTCTACGCTCTTCGCGATGCTTTTTCAGTTCCGCCTCCCGTTTTTTCGCAAAGTACTGTGATTTCTTCTCCTTATTCACTTCGAATGTCATTTGACGATTGCCCAGTGAGCGGCCCACATTAGTCACTTGACCTTCCAGGCTGGACATGACGCGCACACGGTCCTGCAGACTGACCTGCTTAATGCGTCGCTGCAGCTCACTGTTGTCTTGATCTTTGTCGAGAGCCGTAAGCTTGAAGTTTGGCTTATTTATTGGCGGTTTAGTGATGTTGACATTCGCCAAGGGAGACACATAATCATCAGGTCCATCTGGTTCTTCGTCGTCATTCTCTGCTTGCTGCTCCTCTTCATCACGCTGGACTTTAACTTGTTTGTAAGCCTGCTTCATTTCCTTGACATAGTCTCGTCTATCCTCATCATCTGAGGACGCCTCATCACCACTGCTTTCCTCGGCATCGCTCTTTTCGAAGCCAAACAGATCCTCATCGTTGTCACTGTCCTCACGCTTGTTCGCCTCGTCCGCGTGGAGTTCTGCGACGTGTGCAACCTCAACTCGTTGCTTAATCTGCTTAGCCTTTGACTTATCTAGACGATTGAGCACTGGGGCCAGCAAACGATACTCCTCAGCATCTTTGTTAACTGCAAAGTCGGTGTTTTCAAACATTGCCTTGAAACGCGAATCCTGAAGCAAGCTCGGGATATTGCGCTGTTTGGCACTATTTGAGGGATTCGCCTGCTCATCCATAATCTTAAGTGCCAGCTCTTTGTTAACCTTTGGCAGCTTAGACTCAATTTGCAAACGTGACTTGCGTTCACTTTCAATCTCTTGGCGGACTTTCTCCTTGCGATACCGATCAAATTCAAATGGCTCTACAACAGCTTTAGCCTTGTTATAAAGCCGCACATTCATGAAGTAGCTGCAGGAGAGAAGTCCAGTTAATTAGAAATAAGGATTTTGCTGATCAATAACTCACCCATGCATGTAGCCCTTTAGCAGATTGGTTCCGATGAGATGCTCCAAACCCAGCTCAGCAAGTTCCTTTTGCGTAATAAATTGATAATCATCAAAGACATTCTCCAACACCTCCGATTCAATCTCTTCGGTGAGATTGTCGAGGAAGGAGCACCAGCGAGGTGCTGGTCCCATCGCAGGTACGTAATAGGTCAACATCTTGGCATCCTCTTGCGCCAGGAAGAACATTCCAGTATCAGGAATAGTGCAGAAGTCATTAAATGATGTCGTGGATTCTACATAAGCTATTTGTTTGCCTGTCTGTTCGTCCCACAATTTCAGCGTAGCCTCGTCCAAACTGTAGACAGCATTCTGTGCCGGATTGAAAGCTAATCGCTTGATAGGTAAATTGTTTAGATGATTTTTGATAAGCAATGGTTGTCGGGCGCGAATATCGTACAGCAACACATGACCCGATGCTGTGCCAACGCCCATGTGCAGTCCATTTCGATATTTGAGCGCCGTTACTGAGGGGAACTCTTTGACACCTGGTAGTTTCATGGCCACATCCAATGTAGCACAGCGCTGTTTGGTGCGTGGATCCCAAGCCTCGACTGTGCCCTCTTTAGTGCCTACTACTAGCAAATGATGCTCAGGATTCACTTCGCAGGCATTGAGACAGCTGGCGTCTGTCTCAAACGGTTGCAGAAACTGACCACGTTCGAGATTCAGACGATAAATGTCCTGCCAAAAAGTATTGCTTAGGAAAAGTCCTTTCATAATAAACAAATGTTATTACTTACCCTGCCAACGCCAACAATAAACATGTCACAGCTGGGCTTATGAAACTTCATATCGCGACCGAAACGTGGAATTCGCAGCCTGTAATGTCGTCCATGGGCTGCATGAATTTCCACATAGCGATCGCATTGGAGAAACACCATTTTGCTGTAATCATCGCTAATCACCTCAAATGTGGTCACTTCCGAGTCGAAACATCGCTCAAATTTGATGGAGAGATTGGACACCTCAAAACATTTCACACGTGGCTTGTAAGTTCCAGTAGCTAGAATAAATTGTTGATCCGGACTCATGCGAATGCTCGTGCATACGCCGGGCATATCAAAATCCTGTATAAGCTCGATTTGGCGCCGTGAGTCCACTTTTTTCATCAGCTGTGATCGCTTGCGCCGATCGGTGAGCCACTTTAAAATACAAAACATTAATTAACATAAGCGCTGATTTGGGAAAAGATTTACTTACATCTGGCACCGATTTACCGGCGCTCAAGTTGTAAATTTTCACATCGTTAACTTCGTTGACAAACATTACTGCATTTTAAAATTAAAAATCGTGTATAAACAAAAAACCACAACACGTGCCGATATTATAGTGCTAGTTAGAGCTAAGAAGTGGTTGAGTTTTACAGTACTATCTTTCAGTGTTATACAGCTGTTCATCAGAAGTTTTTTACAGCACTTTGTCAACTAGTCTGGCATCACCGTGAATAACTCGTCGCTAAAATTGCAAACAAGAAAACGCAAAAGAAATTTAATTCTTAAGGCCACTAGTTTCAATCTTTTCAAACTGTTAATATTTGTGTTCTACATTGCCCGCATATTTATGCTAGTGATTGGTTCGAAATAGGCACATAACTGTGCTCTTATCGACAGTGTGTGATACATAAACAACTGCTGACACGCATTACACATACACACACATATTTACAAATTTACACCCCCTACTAGCCCCGTCTTGTTACTGGCTTCCTCACGTTCCTGCTCCCTAGTTCAGTCTAAAATACAGAAAAAACGGTGAGTAATATGTTGCTTGGTTGCTTTTAAGCCAATTACAATACCCTACAATTTTTATTACGCTATAAGTAAATTGCGAAGTTGTCTGTGCTACTGTGGATAATTGACAAAGGGGCGTCAATTTCTCATCAGAAAGTCCCGTAATGACAACTTTCCCTTGTACTACAAAAATTACTCGCTATATTGTTGTTGGCGTTGTTATGGTTGTAGGGCCACCCATTACCCCCCTTCGCAAGAGTAGTTGATATAAGGGATAAGGGTCCCAGTTTACACCCCTCGATTTGGTTGCTTTTGGGTCACGCCTTGTGTTTTTATTTTTATCAAATAACGATGCTTTAACATGCCATAGGGAATATCTAGAAATATGCAAATATTTTTTAATTATTTTGTTTCGCAATATTTTTTAAATTTATTATCGCTGAGTTCCATGCACAGCAGACATTTAAGCTCTGACTTACTTATTTAATAAAGCGTTTCTCTGAGTCAACCTTCAGAGAAACAATTTGTTTAGCATTAATTTATTGTTCTGTGAATGACTGATAAGAGACTCAATGCGTACTTCGTATGACAGTATACATTTATATACTTACTGATTGCTGTTTAACTAGCAAACAAAAAAGGAGCTACCAGAAATAATTATTGAAACTATGACAGTAAAGTTGCAATAAAGCGAACAAATGTATATACTATAAAATTACAAAATTATCGCTATTGTTCGCAATTGTAAAGTTTTTGTTGTTGCATGGTATCAATTGTCAGTTTAAGCCAATAAATCGGATAGAATCTTTCCTTTATTTATTTGTTTAACGCCGCTAAAAGCAGTCGATAAAAGCTTTTTAAAATTTAAATTCATGTTTGGAGAAAATATCTAAGTGAAACAATTTAGATACGTTATAATAAATACGTTAAGAATTGAAAATTTTATAGTTTTAATTTTAGAATTAGGGCTGGGGGGTAATTAAATTTTAAAATTGATTCAACATTGGATGCAACGATTGGGAAACACCAGAAACACACAATCAGATCAATAGGTATTAGTATTAGTTGCTACAGCCTAAGAAATTTAAAATTTGATTCTTAATAGAAGAAAAACTCTGAGTTAAATACTCGACAAAGTCTATTGTAATCAGCGCAAAATATTCGGAACGGTTAGTGTTAGGAATAGTTGGTAGTGCATGGTATTTAGGGTTACTAGGATAATATTACGAGTAGTTCTGAAACGAACTGAGAAATTAGTTCGAATAAATAACACATAGGAGTCATGTCATCATTTATTAATATACATAAGTGCAAATACCGTACCGAGCATAGTATTATGCTTCTCAATATGTTTTTTCTCTTATTTGGAAAATTTTAAACTCATCACGTTTTTAGTGACATCAGCAATCTTTAGACCCTTCATGATCGGTCTTAATCAATATCTGTAACTTGATATGCACAGTTTAAGCAACGGAACGCAACTATCTGACTATCTGAGGGGTAAACCCAAAGATAAAAGACCGACACGAGCTCTTTAAACAACTGTTTTTTTGACACAGTAAACAAACAAACTGGACTGCTGTTTAAACATAAACTTCAAGCACCCCACAATTGGGGGCAGAACGGCAAAATACGCTGGCGACGTGCCACAAAAACAGCCAGAACCAAACGACGCGACGTTGAATCGAATTAATGCAGCGTTACAATTACTTGATAAAGAGTTGTATTTTGTTTACATATGTTTTAAATAAAAGCACCTTGCAGTAGCTGTGTTGAGTGGGTCACCAAATGGGCAGCAAAATGGATGCCAAAAGGCGCAAGTTATGCCGCGTTGTTAATAAGCTTTATGATCGTTTTGACAGTTTCATAGAAAAATGTGGGACAGACGCGATTTGAAGATGTATCCATAAAACTAAAGCATGTATTATATTGTTAACAGGTCCAAACATGACTGCTGCACCTTATAACTACAACTATATCTTTAAATACATTATTATTGGTGACATGGGCGTTGGTAAATCCTGTCTGCTGCATCAGTTTACCGAGAAGAAATGTAAGTACCTCTAGATGAAATAACATAACAGTCTTTTTGAACCCTTTTCTATGCTCAGTTATGGCCAACTGTCCACACACAATCGGCGTAGAGTTTGGCACACGGATCATTGAGGTCGATGATAAGAAAATTAAACTACAAATTTGGGATACGGCCGGTCAGGAACGTTTTCGTGCTGTGACTCGTTCTTATTATCGCGGTGCTGCAGGTGCTCTGATGGTTTACGATATAACCAGACGGTAAATTATTTTAATCAAGTCCTAAAAATATTTGCTAAAGGTTCATATCATAATCTTTACAGCTCGACATATAACCATTTGAGCAGCTGGCTCACTGATACGCGCAATCTCACAAATCCCAGCACTGTGATCTTTCTCATTGGCAACAAATCCGATTTGGAGAGCACACGAGAGGTAACCTACGAAGAGGCCAAAGAGTTTGCAGATGAGAATGGTCTCATGTTTTTGGAAGCCAGCGCCATGACGTAAGTGTCTGCAATATGAATAATCAAAATGAATAAACTTAAACTCGTATTTGAAACAGTGGCCAAAATGTGGAGGAGGCATTTCTTGAAACGGCACGCAAGATCTATCAGAATATACAGGAGGGTCGCCTCGATCTGAATGCGTCCGAATCTGGTGTACAGCATCGACCGTCGCAACCTTCGCGACCAAATCTCAGCAGCGAGTCGACGCATGTCAAGGATCAGTGCTCGTGTTAAATGTATTAACTTTATATACACACATAGTTATAAAATTCCAACTTTTATTTTTAGCGCAACTCGTAATCATATTGATTTCTTATCTATCTTAATCAATCTGCAACTAATATGCAATGAAACAAAACAAAATGGATCTAGTTAAATGATTGGATTAAGTATACAAAAAAGTGTGAACAAAAACCAAAATATATAAACGTCCCCCCATATGACAAGCAACATATAGGTATCTAGTAAGTTAAACATAGAATTTGAATATCTACATTGAATTGTTGCATTATTTCTCATTGTCGTTGGCATCGCTATGAAACTGTTTTGATATTTACAAAAACTAAAACCAAATGGAAATGTTGGATGGTAGCAAATATGTTTCTCATTTCAATATCTAATATACATTAAACATTTTATTAATATTTTTTGTTCTTTACACCACAGTTTGTTAGTAATAATCTGTATATATTATAATATGTATCATTTATGCTCATTTCGTTGAACGTTGTGTAATGTAATCGTGCAAAATTGGAATACAAACACTGTTAGATGAATATTAAAGACGTATTTAACGCATAATGCTATAGTAAATAAAGAAATAATATTTATAAAACCCTCTAAATACCTGTATAGTGTACACATAAATTTTCAAATCGAAAAACCAACGTGAGCGCGCACATCGTTCGCTATTGGCAACTCGATGTCGCTACAAAGTGGCAGCGCCAAAATGCTATCGATAGTCGCACTATCGATATCAGCTCAAGTATTCAAATTAATTGAATTTAATTAAGGCAACGCTAGTAAGCCAACAAAAAGTATTGACGACACCGCATAAAATCCGGTTTTTGTAGCCATGCAGTGATGAAATGTTGATGAGTTGTTAAGCACACTGGCAACAATACGCAAATATCGGACATATGATGCAAATAAAGCGTCTACTATGCAAATCCTGCTCCCTGAGCTCGTTGTTCATTGCGGCCGTGTGGACGCTGGCACTCCTTGTCTACATGCATATGCTGCGTAGCACAATTCCGGCAGCTGGATGGCATTTTAACAGTGGTGCAAATGTGACGCCTCGCGCTGAGTTGAGCTATAAAGCACAGGTTACAGTTGGCTGCTCGCCTGCATCTCTGAATTCCACACTATCAGCAGAATTGTCTGGCGGGAAGAAGGAACAGGAACAGTTTGATCTGTTGGGCGTGGTGCGTAATAAACAGGACAAGTACATACGCGACATTGGATATAAGCACCATGCATTTAATGCGCTTGTTTCCAATAACATTGGACTCTTTCGTGATATACCCGATACACGTCACAAGGTGTGCGTCCGCGAGGACACCAGAGAGACGGAACGGCTTCCCCAGGCAACAGTTATTATGTGCTTTTATAACGAGCATAAAATGACATTGATGCGTTCAATTAAATCGGTGTTGGAGCGTACGCCAGATTATCTGCTGAAGGAGATTATTCTGGTGGATGATAACAGTGATTTGCCGGAACTGGAGTTTCATCTGTTGGCCGATTTGCACGCTCGTCTCAAGTATGACAACTTGCGATATGTTCGCAACGAGAAGCGGGAAGGTTTAATACGTTCCCGAGTAATTGGAGCACGCGATGCCAACGGCGACGTTCTAGTTTTCCTTGACTCCCACATCGAAGTGAATCGTCAGTGGCTGGAGCCACTGCTGCGTCTGGTTAAGGCGGAGAATGCTACACTCGCTGTGCCTGTGATTGATCTAATCAATGCGGACACTTTTGAGTACACACCCAGTCCACTGGTACGCGGTGGGTTTAACTGGGGTCTCCACTTTCGCTGGGAGCATCTTCCCGATGGCACGCTTAAGGTGCCAGAGGACTTTAAAGGACCCTTTCGGTCACCCACCATGGCGGGTGGACTATTCGCCGTGAATCGTTTGTACTTCCAGCACATTGGTGAGTACGACATGGCCATGGATATATGGGGAGGCGAGAACATTGAGATCTCATTCCGTGTCTGGCAATGTGGAGGAGCTATTAAGATTGTGCCGTGCTCCCGTGTTGGGCATATCTTTCGTAAACGGCGTCCTTACACGGCGCCCGATGGCGCCAATACCATGTTGAAGAATTCGTTGCGATTGGCACATGTCTGGATGGATAAATACAAGGATTATTATTTGAAGCATGAAAAGGTGCCCAAGGACTACGACTTTGGTGATATTAGCTCACGCCTGCAGCTGCGCGAGCGTCTGCATTGCCAGGACTTTGCCTGGTATCTCAAGAATGTCTATCCTGAACTGCGTGTGCCCGGCGAAGAATCCAAGAAGTCTGAATCGGCGCCCATCTTCCAGCCCTGGCATTCGCGCAAGCGCAATTATCTTGACTCATTTCAGCTACGACTCAGTGGCACCCAGCTGTGCGCTGCTGTGGTAGCCCCCAAAGTTAAAGGCTTTTGGAGAAAGGGCAGCTCCTTGACGCTTCAGCTATGCCGACCGCGTGCACCCAATCAGATGTGGTACGAGACAGAGAAGTCAGAGATCATCTTGGACAAGCTACTATGCCTGGAGGCAGCGGGAGATGCTCTCGTCGTGATCAACAAGTGCCACGAAATGCTCGGAGATCAACAGTGGCGACACACGCGTAACTCCAACAGCCCCGTCTATAACATGGCCAAGGGCACCTGTCTGAGAGCCGCAGCTGCCGAAGTGGGTGCCGGAATCAGCCTGGACTTGTGCTCCAAAGAAACTGGCGTGGGAGGTGCCTGGGACATTGTATTATTAAAGCAGGATGGCAAAAAGGAGCCGCTGCCAAAGCTTGACAAACAGTTGTGAGGGGCTCCTCAGATCCAACGCAATATTAGACTGATGTTAGCCTCTAAGTATAAAGATGTTGATTAACGTATTAAGTTTAAAATAGTCTGTACTTTGCACAAGTGTAGTTTATTACTTAAAATGACAATAGCCAATGCAATGGATAAATATATGAAAGAAACGTTTCAAACTGATGTACGATCCATTTTTACTATTACTTTTAGCTGATAGCTATTATTCGAATTCCTCAAGTTGACTTAATTTTGTTATTTATATAAAAAATCTGCCAACTGTTCACGTGATTTTAATTAAATCTAAATCTGTTTTAGGAATCCCCCTTATAAACTATAAGCAATTGTCATTCCATCACAGCTGTTTTGAAATTCGCATTTACCAACACTGCATTATTCGCGTCGTTTTCGTTGAGTGGCGCGTAAATTAGCAAATTGTTTAAAAGCGGCTTAATAAAACACATTAAATACTAACAACAATGGAAGGAAAATCAATTGTTAGCAGGCTAGAGCCAGTGCTGAATTTGGGTAAGCATAATTGTGTAAAAGAAATTTAACTTGTTTTATATTAGAAATCATTTTGTCCGACAGATAAAAATGCGCGTCGCAATTTCATCAAGTTCCACAACAAGTTGGGCGAGGTAAGTTAGTTGATAATGCAAATGATAATGCATATTTCGTAAGATTTTATGCAATTAACTCTGTTTTACTCTAGAAACCCAGCTCGACGGTGCGATTCTACGATCAAGGTGATTGCTATACTGTGCATGGTAGCGAAGACTGTGAACAGGTAGCTAAAATTGTTTACAAATCCACTGCATATGTCCACGTGCTCCTGCCGGATGATAAAACTGAAACGCTTCAGTATGTGGCACTGTCCAAGGCAAATTTTGATCTTGCCGTGCGTGAATTACTTCTTGTGCGCAACTTCCGCGTCGAAGTGTATGTAAAGCGCACTGAATGGCAGCTGGAATACCGTGGATCTCCAGGAAATTTGCTGCAGTTCGAGGACATATTGTTTGCTAACAAGGAGGTCCTGGTGGGCAACAGCATTATTTCTCTCCAGGTTAAACTTGAGGGTGGCACTCAGAGACGCGTTGGCGTTGCTGCCGTTGAGCAAAATGATTGCACATTTCAGCTGCTCGAATTTGTTGATGATGATTTCTTTACGGAACTGGAAGCCACTGTGGTTCTCTTAGGTCCTAAAGAGTGTCTGTTGCCGTCTGCTGATGGTGAATACACAGCTGTCAAAGCACTTTTAGAGCGCAATGGGGTTATGATTACAGTGGTCAAAAAAAGCAGCGCCGCTGAACGCAATGATCTGTTGCAGGACTTGAATCGCCTGGTGCGCTTTGCCAAGGGACAGCAGGAGGACGCCAATGGGCTTAAGGAGCTTCAGCTGCAACTGGCTTCCGAAGCGCTTCGAGTGGCAATCAAGTATTTGGACTTGGTCAATGATGCTGGCAATTTGGGTCACTACGAACTCAAACAGTTGGATTTAAAACGGTAGGTCAATATTTAGAAAACATTATGTACATCGAATAACTCGTTTGCTGTGTAGCTTTGTGCATTTGGATTCTGCCGCTGTGGCTGCTCTGAACATAATGCCCAAACCAGGAACCCATCCATCAATGCCCTCGTATCGCTGGCAAAGCGTACTGGGCGTGCTGGATCACTGTCGAACTCCGCAGGGACATCGTATTATGTCACAGTGGGTGAAGCAGCCGCTGCGCAGTTGCGAGATTCTCAACGATCGCCATAACATTGTGGAGTGTTTTTTGGAGTCGCCAGAGACGCTAGATATGCTCAGTCTGGATTATCTCAAGCGCATACCAGATATTTTGATGCTCACCAAGAAATTAATGCGTCGCAAGGCCACTTTACAGGATCTATTTCGCATCTACCAGGTCATATTGCGAACACCAAAAATACTGCAGCTATTGTTGAGTTTGGGAAACAACACAGTTCAGAGTGTGATGTGTGCTCCCTTTAAAGGCTATCTGGAGGATTTAACGGGGCTCAAGCAAATGGTAGAGCAAGTGGTCGATTTTGAGGCGATTGAAAAGGGTGAGTATTTGGTCAAGGGATCATTTGACAGTCGTCTTATGGAGCTACAACACACAATGACGGAGTTGTACAATAAAATGGAAAGGCTTCAGATCAAGTGTTGTGAAGAACTTGACTTGGATGGAAAGCTGGTTAAGCTTGAGAATGTGGCAAAGCTGGGATACCACTTTCGCACAACAATTAAAGATGACTCTGTGCTGCGAAAGAACAAGAACTATCGAATTGTGGATGTCATCAAGGGTGGTGTGCGGTTTGTCTCCGATAAGTTGGAAAGCTATGCGGATGAGTTTGCCAGCTGCAGAGTACGCTACGAGGAACAGCAGTTGTCCATTGTTGAGGAAATTATTCAAGTGGCTGTAGGCTATGCAGCGCCGCTTACTTCCCTAAACAATGAGCTTGCTCAGCTAGACTGTCTGGTCAGTTTTGCCATAGCCGCTCGTTGCGCTCCAACGCCATATGTGCGCCCAAAAATGCTGCCGGAAGGCGCTGGCCAGCTGAGACTTGATGATATACGTCATCCGTGTCTGGAACTTCAGGAACATGTGAGCTTTATAGCAAACAGCGTGGAATTTAAGAAGGGTGCGTTTTTCCTTTACAAATTTTATCGTATTTTATAATGTCCAAATCTTTTTTTAGATAATTGCAACATGTTCATCATAACAGGTCCAAATATGGGCGGCAAAAGCACCTTCATACGTTCTGTAGGCACTGCTGTTCTAATGGCTCATGTCGGATCTTTTGTTCCGTGCAGCTTGGCCACTGTGAGCATGGTGGATTCTATATTGGGTCGTGTCGGTGCCAGTGATAATATTATCAAGGGGCTGAGTACATTTATGGTGGAAATGATTGAGACATCAGGCATTATAAGGGTAAGTAAGTTTGTGCCTCTAAAACGGACTTGGTTTAATCATATATCCCATAGACAGCTACGGATAAGTCATTGGTTATTATTGATGAGCTCGGACGCGGTACATCCACATACGAGGGCTGTGGCATAGCCTGGTCCATTGCCGAACATCTGGCCAAAGAAACCAAATGCTTCACTCTGTTTGCCACACATTTTCATGAGATTACTAAACTGGCTGAAACGTTGCCAACCGTGAAAAATTGCCATATGGCTGCTGTAGCCGATGCGGACAACTTTACATTGCTTTATCAAGTTCGACCCGGGGTCATGGAGAAGAGCTTTGGAATACAGGTTGCACGTCTGGCAAATTTCCCAGAGCATGTCGTCCACAACGCCCAAGAGGTGTACAATGAGTTCGAGGATGAGCATGCAGGCAAACAAAATTCAGCAGACAAGGTACTGCTGGACAAGATTCAAGTAGCCATAGAACAACTATCAACAGCTGGCAACAATACAGAGATCAATGTGGAGGATCTTACCACGTTGGTGGCTCAATTTGCCAAGGACATTAAACAGCTAGACAGTGATTACTTTAAGTCTGTGCTAAGCACCAGCGAAGTTTAGTTTACGAACCATTTTTTTTTAAACACAGCGCATTCAGTTCATGAAAAGAGATTACTACGTATATAGTTTTGAATATCATCCATCCATTAAAAGTCATTCAATGTATTTTAACATTTATTGGTCTTTTTACTTATTAGCTGTAAAAGGTTTTCTTTTCATATTTGTGTACATGTTATATCAGTTTTAAACCGTTTCTGTTTTAAACATCAAATTTGCATACAAATTGATTTGAATTTTCTAATGAAATTAAAAAATACTTTACTATTATTATTATTAATTAATGTATTTAGTTTAGTGGACATTGTTTTATATAAGGTGCACACATGGCTCTGTTTTATTCAAGCCTTTTTCAAATTCCAAATTCCTAAAAATTAAGTGTATACACTCCAGGAGGAGTCTTCCTAGGATTTCTGTGGAATTCGGAATAGATACGATTTCTTTTTTTTTCAAATCCATGTACATACATAATTTGATTTATGATTTATGTTTAGTTTTTAATTTAATACATCATACAACGTTTAAACACTCCAAAAAATAAATATTGTATTAGTACTCGTAATATAAACATTTAATTAGTTTTAGTTTAGTTGTTAATTTTTGTTTGTTTTTAAATTACATTTAATAGTTAACTGTTTGCGTTTAAAATATCCATCTTGATTTTGATTTCAATTATGTTTCAATTTAAAAATAAACTGAATTAAAAATGTAATATTTTTAAATTTAACTTTTATTTTTCTATGCGTAAATTCATAAAATGTTTCGAAATACGATACAAAGGCATTTAGGTTTTTTTGGTATTTGGTTTTTTCTTTTTTTACTCGTGTAAATGTTACATAATTTCAATTAGCTAAAAAATTGTAGTTAATTTTCCGCTTTTCAACTTAACTTTTCAGGTGGTCCTAGTATTTGCATCCCCTTGCAGTGGATAATAAGGGGGTTTTGTCTTTAAACGGTTGTGACATTTTAAAGTATAAATTATATCAGAAGAAATATATGATCTAATATGATTGACATTAACTGATTCAAATTCTATTCCGGATGAACTGTTGAAAGTGTGTAACGGACATTTAAGCTTTAAAAATCTGTAGATTAAGTTAATGTCAATGTAGGTTGAAAATAATTAGAAATTTTATGTCATCACCCTTGGATCGGATTATTTCAAATAATATGTATTTAAAATTCAAAACTTCTGCAAGGATATCTAATTTTCGGCTAGTTGAAATTAATTGTTATGTAATTTTTTTTTGTTCTTAGAAATAGTAAGTGTATCTGTGAGTTTTTGTGCGAGTATGAAGCAAAGTTACCCTAAGGTATTACAGAAATTTTACAATAAAATCGATATACAAAACCATATAAAACTTTAAATAGGTTTTAAAAATTAACTATGTAAAAATTGAATACAATAAATATACATTTTTTTATTATATAAATCGCATATTGTTGTATAGTTAAAATTTGTTTTGATTGTATACCAAAAAGCTAATAAATTTTGAAAACATTTTATTGTTCGGTTGGGCTTAGGGACGAAATATTTATAGTGCTGTACTTGCTTGTGTCTGTGTTTGTATAACAATTTGCTTTCCTTTACTTTCTGTTTATAAAATTCAACTTATTTTATAAAATTACAAAAATAATTGTTTATTATTTCTGTTTGAAATCGTTTCCAGTTAATATTTGGCTTAGGTTGTACCATATTAAACTATCAAAATAGTTATTGAAACGTGGGTTCTTCATGTACTTAAAAAATACATCGTGTATAAATTCAAAACTTAACTTTTTTTTTGCGAGATTCACAGACAGTTGAAAGGGCAATTAAACGAGGTAAATGATAAAAAGAGATATATGAATCGGAAAGTCGATATGAAAGTGAATATAGGATTTTGTGAATTCATTTTTGACTGTTCTGCGTATCCCATTAATAAGTATGTATTTAACGAAATAAATCGATTTTTCCTAACATTTGGCGTATATTGTAAGTCTAAATGTTGAAATTGTTGTTATTGTTGCTAAACATGTATTATTTGTTAAAGATTGTGCCATTTTAGTTGGTATCTGGTAACTGGTTTAGTTGTTGTTAAACATTCGACTAGAATTGTACTATACAATATTTTACAATCTAAAAAAACAAACAGGCCGCAATAGTACATTGGTATATATGTATATATCCATACATATATGCATATGCTTGTATAGGTTCTATAAACTAAATGCGCATAAAGCAACGCGTTAAGTAAAACATCAAAATTGTGGTCAACAGCAGCAGCTGTACCGTCAGTTCCAGCCGCGAGGCATTGCCGCAATAGGTGAACAGTTCCTCCTAGATAAGGGATTAGATAAATAAAAATTGTAATATAATTTATATGTATGCATGGGGGCTTCGGCCCCCGCTCGCCATTCCCCGTTGCTATGATATTGCTAGCTCTTATAAGTAATGTATATCTTACATAAAAAATATTAATGATAATGATAATGATTTTAACCGATCGTAACGTAGTCGATAATTTCTGAATCTGTTTCTTAAAGCAAATAAATACTTTAAAACTTAATTGGCAATTGAACAATGGAGGCTTAACGTTGTATTTTGCCATAACAAAGATCTCTAAAAACAAGTAAGAATTCTACGAACATATTTATTAGTGACAAATTAGTGAACAAAAAGAATATCAAAATTTAATTATGATATTTACAGACAATTCCATCTCTGATAGAACATATTTTGCACATTATATACATCATATAAAAATGTATATATATCATATATTATTAAATTGTTTACTGCGCTTCCGAAAAGATCTCAACAAAATTCGAAAACTATCGGATATTTGTTCAAACGTTAATAGGCATTAAACTGTTTTTAAATACGGACAACCAAATTAGGACTACGATTGGGGCAGAAAAAATATAAACTTTTCACGAATCAACAATTGTCAAATCCTAAAATATTTAATTTATGAATAAGCTTTAATGGTAATGTAACTTACATCCTCGTGCTCTGTGTAGCACTCTTCGATGCGCCGCCGCTCGTAGAAGCTCATGTTGAGCTTGTAGCAAGGATACTCCGATTCATAGCTCGTAATTTGCATTGGTTCGGTGGTAAGGCGTACACTGCGCGATGGCATCAGGACATTGACCACCACCAGCACTAGATTAGAGTTGGGTATCTTTTTGACCAGGAACGGACGTGTCGATGGCATCTCCACATAGTCATTGATGTCCACCAGTGACTCGGGTTGCAGTGAGTACAATGTGGATCGCATATCGCAGGGTTTGTAGATGGGCTCTGGTTCAGGCTCCTGAAATACTGCCTCACCATCATCCCCATCCTCCTTGGGCTTGGCTGCCGATGGTGAGTTGCTATCGCCCACAGCCACATACTCATCTTCAATATTGTCCAAGTATTCCATGACTAACAATAAAAACTCTATAAGAAAATCGATTGACTTGACTTTGAGCTAAATACTTACAGGGTGCGCCATCCACCCACCATTGCACCCTTTGGTAGTGCCAGAAAAGCTGCGCTATAACCCATTTCCAGGCGAGGCCCAACACCTTCAGCGGCTGTGAAATGAAATTCGAATATTGTGGTTTAGCGGCTTCAAAACATATTCAGATTGAAACCCAATGAGTTTTAAAACGCTTAGCTTACATGCAATAGACTGTGTCCATCGCTGTTCTTTTTTGGGTCATCTTTGCACTGAGCCTGAAAGTCATAGACATCGATGCTTAGGAAGATTCCCTTTTGCACCATTGCGGCCATAACATCACCATGAAACTCGCCAAAGAATTTGCCAGTTGTATTTACATTTTGGCCCACCACAATGTAGGCATTATTATCAATAACCACGCAATCGATATCATCATCAGTACAGATGGGCAGACAATTATTGCACTGTGTGTGTAAATGAAAATGAATTATTGAAGATTAACTCTTATGCTTTATAGAAACCACTTACGTTATCCACGGCGGTGATGTTGAAAAAACGATCCCACATGCGGGCATGTGAGAATTGGAAGCCAACAACACAGGCGGGCGCCTCTTTACCACCATCTCTGGGGAAGATGGCATGGGAGGCAGTCACCTTTAGATCGCTATCCTCGAGGGGATCGTTATAGTGCTTCACCGAATAGACAAAGCTCTCTGTGTTGTCCCGATGGTGTTGCAATATGGCGCTCTTGTACCAGGTCTCGTCAATGGCTGTCGTATGAAAATCACCAAACTCCTGATCCGTATCGACCTCAACCTCGCCGAAGATAAACTGCCAGCGAGTCAGTCCACTCATTGTGGCGACAAAACGCAACGTGGCGCCAAATCTTTCAATCAGCTGACGTTCCTGATCGTTCTCAAACTTCCATTCACCGTAGCTAAAGTTTGTCACCTTGGCATCAAAGATGAGCAAGTGCACCAGCTCCTTATTACAGTAGTAGGCATCGTCTCCGAGCGTTTTTCGACCACAGTTTACTAGTTAAAAGATATAAATTACGATTAATTAAAGATCATATGCTGATTGGAGCTTAAACATACGATCATCTTTATCATCCCAATCGGATTCGTCTTCGGCATATTGCTCTAAGAATTTCCAGTCGAGCTTCATCATCTTTTCCAGAAACTCACGAAGCTCTGCTTCGGGCGTCTTAAATTCATGACCCTCCAGATAGTGATACTTGCAATATACCCTATAATAATGGGATCAGCAATCAAAATATCAGTCGAGATTAATAGCAGCTGTTGACTTACCAGTCGGGATGAACTTTCCAATTATCGCCAATGAAGAACTCGGATATGTTAACCTTCATGTGTTTGTTCTTGTCTACCTCGTCACCTACTTTAATCCAAGTCTTGCCATAATCACTAGGCATTACAATGCCCAAAGTGAAGGGTGTATTTGGCAGAGGGGCAAAGAAATAATCCTGTTTCTCCTCAGAGACTCGTCGCATTTTGTCGTAGTGAAACTTGACGGAAATATCCTTAAACTCCTTGGCTTCATGATGAACCATAGCACGTCGTATGTTTAATATTGATTCACCGGGTTCGCGTGGAATCTGATCCTCAAACAGATGCTCGACCTCGGTGAAATCAATGCTATTATAATTTGGATTCATCTTACCATTTGACTGAAAAATTGCTCAAATGTTATAATTAGAATTGAAAACAGATTAAGTGTTGCTTACGCCAATGGGTCGCAAATCCGGATGGAGCAGCACATAACCATTATTGGACACCACAAAAGAGTATCCATTGACGCCCAGCTGTTGGAAGTGATATTGGTTAGTGGACAGTAGTTATATAGTATCCTCAACAACGATATTCACCTTGTAAGGTAGCGTCAACTTGTCAATGTCTTCGACGGGCACATCTGTCCCGGCAACGCCAAGCAGACGAGCCCGCCGCTTAGTCATGTTCACATTGAGGTAGGAACGATCGAAGGCTGGCACTCCGACGGCAATCATAAGACGGGGTCGTCTTTCGGTTGAGTTCTTCGGATCATACTGCAATCAAGAGAAACTTGATGATTCAAAGGATAAATGTTATATCAGCTAAATACCCACCGTTTTATCAGTAAAGGCGTGAGTCCAGGTGGGCGGATGCTGTTCGTTCTGCAGCACCAAAGGCGTGGCAATGACATCCACATACTTAAGCACCTCTTCATGGACCTCATCAAGGGTTTGCACATGTGAATAGTAGCCACGATTCAGACATGCCATCCATTGAATCTCCCTGACTTTGGTAACCTCCTTGCCAAGCAGATATGTAAATATACGCACATTCATCCTGGAGGTACCGTTCTCTCCATTGCCCCAGTTATATCTCTCAAATATTTCCGTGGTATTGCCAGCAACTCCATCAGTGACCAACATAATGGCCTGATTACACGTAGAAGTCTCATTGCAGCGTCGAGTCACATAGTAATTGCGTAAAATCTTGAAGGCGTGCTCATAGGCCTGGGAAAGATTAGCATAATTGGCTGGATCAGTTAGACCGTGAATAGCCCTGTTAAAGGTCTCAATATTCTCGGGCGTCGCCTGGACGAGGGCGTCATTAAAGCATGGTACAATGCCCGTCACATTTTCCGAATACTTAAAAATGGTAAAAAAATCGTTATTGGAGAAGGTGTCCAGTATGCTACGTATGGTGAACTTGGCAACATGATTGCGATGTCCTGTCATTGAGCCCGAATGATCTAGCAATATGACAATGTCCTTAGAGCATGTGGCCGTCTCAATGTACCATGAGCGTTTGCGACAGTCATAGGTATCTGCATCCAGTTTGTTGGCCCGCGAGTCTGTCCATTGTGCGGCAGGATAATGACGCAGAATACCGGTATCGGAGCCAAAGTACTGCCAGGAGAGAGCGGGATCTGATTGATAGTTCTGACGGAATACCTCATCCAGCTGCTCTGACCATTCTATTGTCTTTAGTACATTTTCCGCACGATCCCAAACATTCGATGGCACATGCACCGAACTGTGCTCCGTATCCACTGATATATTGTAGAAATGTGTATCCGGATTGAGCTGCAACTCGCGATACATATACTCATATGCTTTCTCATTCTCTGCCAGCTCCTCAGAGCTATTCCCATTGAATGGGGAATACTTGCTGGAGTAGTATGTGAAATTCGTTTCCGCGTATGTCATATTGAATTCAAAATTCTCGTTGACTTGCTCCGCCTTTTCCTGGATGCAACGAACTGCATCCATTTTACGGGCCAGCATTTTACCAACATTGGCCGTTATAGATCTGATCAACTCTGTGCCATTCTTTAGCTCCACACGTGCATTAAACTCTTTGTACTTCTCCTTTATCTGTTGCGACTTGGTTATCTTTTGGGCCAGCAAAAACAGTTCGTCGCCAAACTGTGTCGCCCATTTCCCAACACTAAAAGGACAAGAAGATGACAAATAAAGGATATTAATATGTATTATACTATTTTTATAAAAAGATGGTCATACATTTTTCAATCAAAACTATCTTCTGTCTATACGGCACACGACCAATTTGCAAAATGAAGGAATTTTTTGAAATGTGTTAGAGCTTTCGTATCTAAATTGAATACATGAAATTGTGTTTATAAACATTCTTTAGACAAATGCCATAGAAAGAATTTCAAAATGGACCCCGCATAAGAAGAGAATTAAAAGTCATAAGGATAAAACATATAACGCTCACTTGATGTAATACTGAACCAACAACATAGACTTGTCAAGTCGGCGGGACAAATCTTAAACGTTGTGTACGCATTTGGACTGCCTGACATATCCTTAAAAAGTTTGATACAAAATCGGACATACATAATCTTATAAGCGAAACTAAATTGCCCCCTGTTTATACAGCACTCAACTAATTCACGAAGTGATACAGTCCGACTGTTAGATCCTAAAAACTAAAAAAAAACAGCAGCTGTTAGTTTGCAATCAATTAATCTTCCAATACACACACCCCCTAAAACAAATGATATCCCACAGATAAAAAAACCCCTTATCGTGGGATCCATCAAGTGACAAAAACAACTGCCAAAAGCACTGATATCAAGTTTGTGATGAATCCTGTTGAGCTGCCACAAATATGAACCAATAAAATTATTAAGAAATAAATTATACCACTCGATTTAAAATGAAGTTTTCAAATTAAAAAACTTTTTTGTTTGTTTTGTCAATTCATAACATAATAATATTTCTAATGCATGTTTTATTTCTCACAGTCAGTGCAAATACACAATCCCACGAGCTCTGAAGTAAAAAACAACCTATCTTACCCCACTTTCGTTTACTATGTACATAGAGTGGGATAAGTTAAACAATCTGGCAACATTAAAAGATATGTCAACCACCTGTCGACGTGCAACTGCAAGGCCTCTAATTAAATTAACGCACATGTCTTTCACGAGAGTGTCGGAAACAGGTACGGGACGAGGGAACGGCATAGTCCCGGGGTACGATAAAAAATCGGTGTGTGTACGTGTGTGTGTGTGTGGTAAAGAAAGCTAAAAGCAGCGACGCTTTGCAACGCTGGCAGCGGCCACAAACAGCTGTGAATATGTCTTTGTTTGTGAGTGTGAGAAATCAACAAGTGCCTGGTTAATGCGCGCGCAAGTTTTCAAAGATACTCTTATCTTTTCTCTCTCTCTCTCTCTCGCTCTCTCTTAACAACCTGTACTCTTAAATAGTTAAGTGTGCTGTAACTAACAGAGGTTATATTAGTTTCTTAAAGCCGTAAATTAATTTAAAACACCAATAATATGTTTGCTATATTTATTAAGATTTAACCATACAATTTTCATTCGACTTCTGGAATTTCTCAAAGCGTAGCTTTTATTAACTTAATATAATGTGTAATTTACAACGAATTAAAGAAAGTTTATTATTTTTAAAAACACAGAAATTTAGTAAATTTGTAATATGTCTACTTACAAAATAAAGGTATAATACATATATCATCAGGACCATTTTTTCAATAAATATAAGGTTTATTTGATAAATATCTTTAAATTTGACATTAGTTTCTATACATTTTACGTCTGTTTATCATTCGGATAGTTATTTGAGACCTTATAAGGCAAACATCTTGCCTTAATGTTTATTATTTAAACATTGTAGGTAGGATATTGAAAAAGTGAAAAGTCTGTCTTCTGCCTTTGGAGATTTGGCAGCTGAGCAAACCTGCGCACTGTTTTATCGCTCTCATGATCTGTTACACTTTGTGCTCTCAATTCTCGCTCTTTTTGAGTTGTTGTTGTTGTAGGTGCCTCTGCCGGCGTCGCTGCTGCGGCCATTTTCAATTGAATGCTTTTGGCCGTTGCCGTTGCCGCGTTGCCTTTGACACAGTTTTTCAGGCTGCTTTCAAGTGCTGCCTTTGCCGTCGGCGGCTACGTCTACTCAAGTGATATTTAATGTTGTTGTTGTTGCAGTTTTTGTGTTGTCTGTTGTTGTAACGGGTTTGTTTTTTTTCAATTCATTTTGGAGTTGTTTAATTAAGTTAGCTACAAGTACATTCCCTTTGTATTCCTTTGTGGCACGGAACACTGGACATCACTTGTCTATTGTTTTGAATGAACTCCGCTGTTATCTATAGTATATTTAAACTGAAGATACACGTCGTGCTTGTCGGCTGCCAAGTTTATACTTTGTATTTACATTCTGTTAGTATATAGCTATTTATATTGTCCCCTGTACCCATTAAAAATGTCTACAAGGGGTATAATAATTTACTGAAAGTCTGTGTAACGGACTCTAAAAAGATGAATCTTTAATTATGGTAATAAGAAAAGTCCAGCATTAAAAGCGTTCATCAAAGTTAAAAGCAAAACATAAAAATAAGTGCTGCAATTTCTATTGTAATATTTTGAATTCCAAGTCGATTAATTAACTTAACTACCTAAAAAGAAACTCACATTTTAGCCAAATCGAAAATAACAAACATAATATATTTATTTTATATGTACGACTCTTGAGGTAAGGAATAATTTATTACTTTAATAATTTGTAGTAAAAGTAGGCTTATGTTGGTTAAATAATTTTTTAGAGCTTCATTTCCAATATTTAGTATGCAATCGGATTATACACATTAGTCATGGGGTTGATTTGAGTAAATCATTTATTTAGTTTTTATTGCAGAGAAGAAACTTTTATCAAAATCAAGTTCAGTATAATTTTAAATGCTTATAAAGTGAAAGCTCCCTAAAGCAAACACACACGTCTTCGTCTAGTGAGTTTGAAAAGTGTATATTTTAGTATATGTGGTAGAGTTGTAAGTCTGGGGAAAGGAGCCTGCTTTGAAATCCTAAACTAAATGCCATAAGCCATCAACTGTCCATTAATAAAACTGTCTGTTAGTAAAGCATTCACTGTATGCAGTTCTTCTCTTATTCTTAGAACTAGTCTGTGTATTATGAATGATGATATCATTGGACAACTGAGAGTTCCGTGACTCGCCCCAAAAAATTTCATAATTAATCTTACTAAATGGGTGTATCGCTAAGTAATAAGTTTTTGTTTTTATTACCTTAGGCATTGGGCGTTGGTCTGAATTTATTCAAAGAAAATTAAAGGATTGGTCAGCAGGGCTATATATTAGTATATGATTTGTGACTAATGCATGTCAAAGTATAATCTTACTGTACGCCAACAGTTAATGACATTTACTATTTGATTTAATTACATTTCCTAATTGTATTTATTTAGGAAGCGTCTAGTTAGTTAGTTAGTTAGTTAGGTTAGGTTTGATTAAATTGACATGCCTCCTTGCGTCCTACATATATATTTGCTGGCGTGAAACTAAGGGCACGACTTTCAGCTGCCCCACAAAATGGCCAATAAAATATGCATTACTCGCAAATAGGCGGCTGTATTACCTGCTGTGGCCCCAAGTCAACATGTCTGACAAATAATTCCTTTATGTGACTTATGAAAACTGGGCCCAAAAACCAGCCAGTCAGCTATACAAAACAATATGAGCAGCAACAACAACAACAACAACTGTGTAAAGTCTTCAGCGAGCGTAGCTAAATTGTGGGACGCACACACACATTATTTAATACATACACACTTAGAAACGCGACAAATGAAAATTCAAGACAAAAGACAAAATGCGTAAACACGCAAAGAGCAATGGCAGAAAAAAACACAAGCAAAACGCTTGACTATATTAAATGACTATGGGATACCCTGTGTCTAGGCCCTAACTTGTAATACATACTTTGAAAAGTCTGACTTTTCTTCTTCTTAAGGCCATTGCTCTGTACTTCTCTTCTAACAACATTTGTTCGACTTGTGGCTTGGAATTCCACATAAAAAATAAAATGGATTTATCTATTATTTTCTACAAGATAGTATAGAGGAATATATATATACAAATAACGAAACTAAAGCGACTTGGCAGCTGAAACTGATGAAGTTTATAGGTATTTACTTTATAGGGTCCTTATACCTATCACATACGTTTGCACAAAACCACTATACCTCTTTTATTACGAATTTAAATTGGCGCAGAGTATGATAACAGGCGAGACGTTAAAATTGGCATAAGCTGAATACTTAATACCCTGCTAGTCAAGTGCTATGAGACAAGTGCATTACTCGTGGTGTGTTTGCAGTTTAGAACCAGATGTACTCTAAGCCGATTGAGTTTTAGTCACACTAAATGTGTATTTGTTATAGAAATCCTAATTATATAAGGGAATGTCAACTTGACATTCTAGCGCGTCTTCCAAGCCACCATTTTTTATTCGAACACTTTCCTCTTTTAGTTAAACGAACGAGTTAGTATAACGAAAGTGTCTATAACAACACATATCCATAAATCGTAATATTCTTTAATTTTGACCTGTTCCAGCTTTAAACCCGCTTAAACCGCTCTTGAAGAAAATGCATCGTTAAATATGCATGTGCATATTTCAAAAGTTTGATCTGAATTTTGCGGCGCAATAGAAACATATCGTTAAGTTTTGTCGCGTATACTCGGCCCTATACCCTACAGATTCCGACGGCGTACATGCCTAACTCATAACACGAAGAGTAAACGATAAAAAACGTGTGGAGAAGGCGGCTGCCAAAAAAATTAGCATAAAGTGTACGAAAAATTAACGAGCGACAACGTCGGTGATGTTGGTGATGATGATGATAATGGGATGATGATGAGAATACGACCTTTAATTCGTGTGTTCTTAGACCGCCAAAAGCCTTTCAAGAAGACTAAAGTTTTTTAATCATAGAAGTCTATTTAAAATTGGATCACTTACGCTTCATCTGCCGCAGAGGCGTGCACCAGCATTGGGGAGTAGGAGGATGAGAAAGAGGTGCCGCCATGCGGCACCGTTGGTGGACCGCAGATCAGCAACAACAACAGCGGCTGGGAGGCGAGAAATGCGGTCAAAATGACAGCAAAATGTGTCATCAACTTTTCACATGTACCAAACATTTTTCTAGCATTTTCCGGTCTTTTGTTGTTGCTGGTTGTGCACACACACACTCACACACACACTCACACTTACACTCGCACTAAACACTTAACAATGGCATTGGCACTGCTTTAGCGGCTATTGAAACATTCGCCAAATTCGCCAGTTGCTACCAAATTTGGTATACAATTTTGGGTGGAGTCGCGACGTCAACAGCGACGCTGACGCTGGCGCCAGTCGCAATTTTTCGCAAATATTTTTTCACCACACACGATGCGTATGCGTAATATTTAAGTTATTGCATATGTTCAAAAGGCAGAAGAACTTTATTACTAATCGTTTAATATTCTACGTAATTTTCGTTAATTTTCTTTCATTTATTTTCAGCTGCAAACCGAATTTAGTTTTCCCTCAGCTGTGCGTACAATTTTCTATATATAAACTTTGCTCTTAGCGCGGCCCGTCGTTTTGATTACACATATGGCACACTGTCACTGTGTATATGTGTGTGTGTGTGGGTCTGCTTGTGTGTATAAGTAAATGTTGTGCCTGTGTGCGCTGTTTAGTTTCCGCTTTTTTCGGCTACCGACAACGATAAAGAGCTCCGTATGACTAAACCTTAAAATCTGAATGCGTTCTGACCCAACCTCAGGGAGAGACAGAAAGAGAGAGAGAGCCACAGAAAGAATAAAAGCGAGAGAATTTTTCTCTTTCACAGAAAATGTCCTATTTATATCGTTCTCTCCCGCTCTTTTGCTCTTGGTTTTCATTTGGCGTTCTTGTTTACATTTAGTACTTGACAACAAAACAGCTGTTTTGGGAATTTTCTTCTCGCGTTTACCTATTGATTTTGCTATGAGGGAATCCATTCGAAGTCTCCCATCCAACGGCACTCCATGTATTTGTCTATCTTATTGCCTCCTCTTCTTTGTGCCGCATGTTCATAACAGAGAGCAACATCTTTGTATTGCGAGGGACAAATTGTGAGTGCGTTTTCTTTTTGAGAGCACATTTTCGTTTAATAAGGTATTGTATATTTTGTATATTATTTTCAGCATTTTTATGACACTTCACTTTTATGTTTATTATTCTTTTTTATCTTTTTTATTTTCATGTGTTTATCTTAGCCTATTTATTTTTTGTGTTTTATTTAGACGGCACTGAAAATTTTGATTTATTGAGTGGTTGAATGAGAGAATGATTTTATATAGACTTTATATTTAGATATATGTACTTATACAAAATAAATAAATTCGTTTAATAAAATATATTTATTATTATATTTTTGTATAGTTCGTAAATACATAGTAAGAATATGCACATTACACTCCTTTTTTAATGTCTACTTTCAATAAGTTAAGATATTTTTAGCTATTAATGTCAAACTAAAAAATATTTCTTAGTAAAATTGAACAACTTATATTAATGTCTTTGGCAAACAATGAAACTAAATTTAACCAATTTGATTGAAAGAAATAATCGTCAAGCTCTTTTAACGCTACGAATATTAAATTCATTTGAAAAGCATGAAACATGAAATAATAATTTCACACACATGCAAAGACATACACATTTGCTTACACACATATGTAGACAAACAGAAAAGTTCAAGTGTATGCCTGCCGCAGTCACGACTCGCACATCACAATAAGGACATGTGAGAAGGCAAGTATCCTCTTGAGGGAGGTCGGGGGAGTAGGCCACTGCGGGCAACCCAACAATGTGGCTGAGGACCAGCCACATGTATGACGATGATGATGATGACAACGCACTTAGTCAAATTTTTAATGAACTCAACAACGTTTTACTTTTAAAACCACAACAACAAACACAACAGCAGACATATCACCACACGAAAGGTACTTTTTAGTGCAGTCGCCTGCAGTTGGTTCTGCGTGCAAAGCAAGTGGCATGCCACATGCTTGTCAGTGGCATTTTTTCAACATCTTCCAAAGTAAGCTTAATTACAAGCTGTCATTTTTGCATAGCATACTTTTGAGGGCATGCCAGTATGCGCACCTCCTTTGCATGATAATGAGCATAATTTGTGGCAGTTGGTAAACACATACTCACAACAGTCGAATACTGAAGATAATTAAGTATAAGTGTATATGTAGGTAAGTGTGTGAATGTGTGCATGTGCTGAGACCATTTTGAACTTAAGTATGTATCTCAGGAAGGTAACACAAGCAGTTTGAGTTTGGTACCGCATAAAGTTTCTTGTTTGCATTAAATTTATGAGCTCTCACACTGTGCATAAGTGTAGCCTACTTTCAAGCGCTTGCAGCTCACATCCTTTGATGCTGATTACACATTAATAAGTAACACGGGCTCTTCATTAGTAAGTAGCAACACATCGAAATCTACACCGTAGAATAAACCAAAGCTTTCAACAGCTCAAGCAAGAAACAATCATGGAAAAGATACAAATAGAAAAACGACTTCAATAATTGACAGTGCAGAAAAAGTAAAAACCAATCGAATCTTACGCCTTGAAGCATATCATAAACTTTTTGCAATTTGAAACTTTTGCTAGCTTTTTCTAAGTTCCCCGGAGGGCAATCTCTTCGACAATATTTCGCAACAAGAACTTGTATTTTTTTGTCTACGACGAAGAAAAAAGTACGAATTGATAATCAGGAGAATGATAAAAAAATAAATGTGGAAACAGAAGTAAGCAACCTCAAACCTGTACAAATAAATGGTGTTTTTTTTTGTTTTGGATGAAATTAATTAGATCGGTTATTAAATTTTTTTGGGCTTGAGTTACAGTTACATAGTTATAGCAACTGAAGTTTTCTAGATTGTTTCCGTTGAAATTTACCTATAGAAAGGAGAGAATATACTTTAATAACACTGAAAGGTGTGTCAGTTATTTATTTCCTACACCGACTAAAAGAAGTCTATTAAATTATAATAGAAGTTTAATTTAAAATATCAAGTGAAGTTAATTTCAATTTATAAATAAAAATAATAAGAGATAAAAAGATTTATGAGAAAGGTAATTTTTATTTTATTGATATATACACATATTTTCAGAGCTGTAGAAACTTATTAGTGTTATTATTAATATGTGCTAAGATTAGAAAACACTTGATTGAATGTAAATTTATAGAGTTATTATTAATTCTGGTTCCAAAAGCACTTCTGATGAGATTCATAAGAAATAATTGTTCTAGGAAACGTTTTTAGTTCTACGAAGAATTAAATGTTGACTGCGAATAATAAAGCTCAAAATATATCAGGCTCCATTATATGCATTATATATTGAACACCCTGTATTGGTATAGGTGAACACCCATCAGTTGTTTGAGCAGTCATCTGTTTTTCATTTTGCTTCGCTGCTTTTGGCTTCGGTCACCAGAGCAACAACAATGACTACAACAACAACAACGACAACAGCAAAAAAGTCGTCTACAAAATTGTAAAGAGGTTGACACCAGTTTCTGTTGTCATTTGCCGTTGGGCCAATGCCAATTGCACGACAATTTTTTTTGCCGGAATATTATTTTTCCTCTTTTTTTACAGAATTTTTATTTTGTATATATTGAAATGCAATTTTCTTTATATGTAATATTTATAGTGTCGTTGGTACTGAAATGTAATAGGAAACGTCTTTTGTGGGAAAACAAGCTTGGGTCCGTTGAAATACAATAAATGAGCTTAGTTGATTTTGACTGAGCTTCGATTACTGCAATTTTTGTAGCACACTTTTTTATCCCTCATCTAAAGTTGTGTAAGGCGACTTTAACGACCACGCCCATTGCTTTTTTCTGCTTGTTACTTACGGTCGGCTGGCGATGTTTTATGTGCCAATGACCAACATTTCGGTTTGACCGCAAGTCCTTAACCAAAATGTTGCTGCCAATGGCAAAATGTTCATGTTTGTGAAAAAAACAGGATCCCATCAAAGTAAAAAAACAAAAAGCCAGAGAAAAAGGATAAAAAGGGGTGAACGAGAGCAACAGAGAATATGCTGGCATGTTGTCGGGTTATGGGTTTGGATGTCCTTAAGCGGCATTGAACAGTAGCTGACAGCAGTAGTGTGACGGCTATCGCGAACTTAAAACGGCACACATATTGACGTACCATAATTTAGTTAGCATACTACTTAATTGCACATCAGCTGCACGTCCTTGATATGAACTAACATGAAATACACTAACCAAGTAGAACTTCGGCACAGAAATGTATCCTCTTGCCAGAGAAGAAAATAATTTATGGACTTGTGCCCATTTTCCGTGACTCTGTCGTAAATTATACCCACTTTGGTACGTGTCCTTGTATTCTTTTTTCTTTCCCCTTACACACAGGACAGCTTTGCTGACACTTTATTGTTATATTCCCTCTCTTTCTACATACATACACAGATACGCAGAATGAAATGTGATTATATAATGCGACACCCAAAATGTCCTCATTAAGCAGTCAGCAATTTAATTAATTTATACTTTAACTAATTTGTAATTAGCATTATTGCAAAAACAGTTCAATCATTGGCACGTGCTTTGCTTTGACCTCTGCAATTTTGCGGTGTTTGCGGCTTTTGAAACCAAAAATTCTTAATTGTCGGTCATTAATTAGGTAATGTTGGCGACAATGTGTGTGTTAAAATGAAATTCTGCATCAATTTAAATTCAGATATAAATTCAAGCAAACATTCAAGGATTAAAACAGTTCTAGTATAATAATACCAAACAGAGAAGAACTGGATATTGTATTTCAATATTGTCATTCGTAGAAAGACAACTGTATTAAAATTGTTGACACATATAGGAGTTTAAAGAAAGTACAATTAACGAAACAATGTCGATATTTGTCAGGACTAAGAGAATCTGATAATGTCATAGCTTCAAGTTCTTCACTTATTTAAAAATGTCCAAATTATACTTTCTTTTTTTTGAACTGGTGAATAATGGACGTTTTCAGCTTAATCCTGAAAGGTCTAATTGTCTCATTGTTATTCAAGATGCGTATTCTTAAGTAGATAATTGCAAGGCTCATTTAAAAGTTACCACATTTAATTACATTAGAGCTTTAGACTCAAATCTTTATACATTTTCGAAACTTTTCTCGCTTTTAATCCACTTTAATTGATCGAAATACTAATCCATATTTATTCCAGCATCAACTTTGCCGTTTGAAGTGGACTTGTAGTATCACCGTGTGACCCAGTGACAATTTTGTTCAATGCCAATGCGTTTTCGTCCTTTTTAATTAGGTATGAGAGCTTTTCGAATTATTTTCATTCACGGTCTGCACCTCATTTACAAAGGCAGTTTGCTTCAATTATATTTTCAATAGAAACTCTGCCATGCTCTGTTATGTTAAATTAATTGGTGCGTTCAACAAAACGGTTTCCAACTGAAAAGATGCCCACTTGACAGAAGACACTGCCAAAGTTAGCTGACACTTTGGGTGCTTTAACTTTAATAAATTGTTTTAGGTTTTGGGTTACAGGCAACTTTATGAAACACTCAGGACCAGGCGTTGGCTATAAATAGAAATGTATCTGCAATCGATAACTGTTATGCTGGCCAGAAAATCAGAGCAGTTTAAATCAAATAGATACTAGTTGGTTTAACCCAAGATGAAATACCCAAATATTTATACATATTTATATTATATTTTTCTCTACTTGAGCCTATTAATGTAGAATATCGTAAGTATAGCTAGTTTCACTGTAATTTATAAGTATCAATATTTAAAGTGCTAAGATGTCTTAGAAATTATAGATATTTTTGTTTAAATGGATTTTGCAAACTAACCTAACTAAATTTAAATACCGTTTTCAGAGACATCAAATTAATTTCAACTAACACTGAGGAACTTTGACATTTTGTGGCCATTGTAGGCGTAAGCTCTCATTTATTCTCAATCTGTGCAAGCATTTTTTGCTTGGTTGAAAGTTCCTTTTGTGCGATTGACTGATGACGGGCGTTATATGATGGTTTTTTTTTTTTAGTTATTCCTGACACGCATAGTTGCCATAAATGTTTCTGTGATAAAAATGCAAAGAGTCATTGGAATATTTTGCTAAGAAAAAAATTGACATAAAATCTCGAGAAAAGACAGATACAAATTCATGGAAAAGAACTTAACAGAACATCCTTGCTGTCCACCCAGTTCTTGTTCGCCTGAGTTACTCTTTTCACCATAGAAAAGCATGAAGAATATTCTCACCTGACAGAACAACAATAGTTACAAAGGACAAAGGTAAAGTGGAACGTGTTGAGATAGTAAGTGCTCGTCATTATGCAACTAATTATAATGTCAATAATGGAAAAGGTAGAAGATGCTAAAGCAAATATTATAGTGTTTCTCTTAACTGGACTTAGCTACAGTATATGTGTGTATGGTGTAAAGTACATATAACTATGGCTACAAACCTATAAAATAATAAAAGTTCTTAATTCAATGTTGGTCACTAGCTTCTACCTTTTAACAGCACAATCGGCACACGTACTGAGAACGACATATATACTATGTACGTACATACATTCTTGTGACAATTGGCAGTATTGTCAACACTTGGCCTCTTAGTGTGTGGTGTGCCTACATATGTGTATGGGTGTATACGGTAGTGTGTGGTTGTGTGTCTTTGTGCTTTGTAAGTTTGAATATTCATATGACCATAAAAGAGATGGTTGCGTGTGGTATTGGATTTTTATAACACGAACATTCACGAATGAGAACCTCACGTATGTCCCTATTTCCCACATTAAAACGACTTTCCGAACCGAGTAAAGATGATTTGGAACATGCTTTAAGTTTTTACAGTAGTTACCTGTTATGACGTAAGTCATTAGACGCCCTAAGATGGGGGTAATCGGTGAAAAACTTGAAATGTGGTTCTTAATTTATACCAATTTTCTTCAAACTCATTTGCAAAAATCTATGTCAAAAATATGGTAGTCAAGGTTGTTAGGATGAAAGATTTATTATTTCACCCTAACAGATTTTAAAAATACATGCACGAAAAACTTCTACCTTACCTGCTCATCTCCAACCGATGATATAGCAGATGCTCTTAGTGCATGTATTAGTGGCTGACGTTCATGCATTATGCAATTGATGGAACAACTAACGACAGCAACAATACCAATATCAAATACCACACGTAGCTAGCAAAGGATTCAAATGGCATATACGTATGTATGAATTTCAAATGTCAAATATCAGTTGGAAGAACTGTGATTTAATCCATAAGATTCGTTGATGTGACACAATCTTGTCACCTAAAATGGTTAAAACAAACAGAAATGCGTTTAACGTTTCATTGAAAATATTTAAATGTTAGTGTTCAAAAATGATGTATGATGATTAGGAAATGGTTTAAGAAAAAAACATTTAAACTTTTTTATTTGAACAGTTAAAAGTTAGCCTTCTATTGCTTCAAAATAAATAAATAAAAACACCCTAAAGATATTTAAAAACATTTAATTTCTTTTGAACCAATTACCACAAGTATAATATTTTAGCTTTGACTGTAAACTCGGTTATAAAAACGGATAAAAAGCATAACGATGAGCTTTTAAAGCTCATCATTGCTATATGCTTTAGTTCATTGGCACATTTTCAAAAGGCCAAAGCAAAAACCATCTAAGCTTAAAGCACAATTTTGTTAAATAGTACCAGAAACTGTTAATAGATTGCGTGGTATATGTAAATATGAAATATGTTAGCTTATATCATTTTTCTAATACCTTCTGTAAAAAATTGATAAAAGAAAGGTTGGGTGTTTTTTATAGAGTCTATTTTTTTAGTATTTCCCATAATTATATATTCTTTATCAGCCAGACTTAGCCATGTTGCAGATCGAATTTCTTTTTAATTTAGATGCCAAGCCCAGTGAGGGTAACTGCAGGAATGGATATCCAAATGCCTCTAAATGCTTAGTATACGTAGGTTTATCAAAGTAATAATTTTTATCTTGAATTAGTCAACTGAAAAAAATGGAGAGAATTTGGGGTCGGAAGATGATTTTGCGATATATGTATCTGAAGGTTTATAAAGATTTTTTCTTTACAGGGTATATCAAAAATCATTCGAATATTTAAAAAGTGTGAGTACTACAACACAAACAACAAAAAGAGCAGAAACAACGTGGAATTAACAAAAATGACCTTAATTTAATTGTTTTCGGTAAGTGCAACAATGCGTATGAATATGTGTATGGGAGTGGGAGTGGGTGTGGGTGTGAGTGTGTGTGAGTGTAGATGATATTCAATACAAATATTTCATTATTTATCATTAAAGCATCATTATTAATATAAATGCAATTTGGTTATACGTAATTAAATTGCCTTTACAAGCTTCTGACGCAAATAAAACGTAATTTATCTTCAATTAAATCCATTATAATAAACTTTTCAAATTAACGACTGTAGAGGCAGATATTATCATATGTATATTTCGTAAGAGCATTCAGTTAAATGCATTTTGTAAGGCTTTCTTTGAGCGCTTTGAGCAGTTTCAATTTTGGTTTGATTTATATATTTTTAAATGTGTGTAAATAAATATTTCCCATTCGACATTAACTACATTTCAGTAAAAGCTGGCCATACATATTTATCATAAATTCCAACAAATTTCGTAAAGAAAGGAAGGAAAATATTTTACAATAATAAACAGCATTTTTTTACAAAGGAATCCAGAGCATGCAACACGTACTAAATAAAATGTCATGGCAATGTGCTCAACAACTTCCTTGTCCGGGGAACAACAATCAGACAAAGTAGTCAGAGAATGGACAGAACGAAGCTCATCACAGAATGCAGTTGAGTCATGCAGCGACCGAACCGAGCAGCGATTATCATTTATTTACAGACAGCATTGCCACATACGAGGGTAGTCATAAAATTACCCAAAGCGAAATAGTTCTAGCTCAACTCTCTGTTTGTGAATTTAATTACATGGACTGGTTAGTGTCCTGCCATTAACAGTTTTAGAACAACTATGGTGTAAATGATGATATAATAATACAAACAGCAACATGCAAAACTATCAGAATTTGCAACGGACTTTCATTTGTTTGTATTAATGGAACACTTCTGTGACTACCCTCGCACTGTTTGAAATGTTAGCTAAGCATTTTCGAAATATTATGTAATGTTAATGAAGGAAACAAACTTGAGTTAATTGCATGAACGTGAACCCTGGTGTATATGTTTCCGTATTTAAAACTTTATGTTATTTATTTTAAAGTCCTTTATTTCTTTTAAACATTTTAAATGTTTCTAATAAAACATGAACATAAAGATAATTGTGGGATTTTTTTTAAATTACCTTTCTTTTCCAAATACTGTTGAATCCGTTTTTTTCTCTACCTAATTCTTGCGATATATTTTGAGAAGTAGAATTATTTAAAAAGGTAATTGAATGCAGCCAGATTCTTAAAGAAATTCCTGACTGGTCAGCAATCGAAATACTAAAATACCCAAAGTCACGTAGTCCTTTCGACTAGTTTATTGGTGGCAGGATGAGACAACGACCAGGACGATGTATGCAATGCGACTGAGGCTCATTTTCAAAAGTTGCTCGCATATATTTTATGCAATTTAATGCTACTGATAATAAAATGCGCCCAGTTCGCCAAATGTATAAGTATACTATATATATGTTAGGGGCTTTCTTTTTGGTGTCATGGCGCAATGGACATTATTCATAGGCTTAAAAGTGTTTAATAGAATGCCGAGAGGGGTACGCCCTAATAAGTCCAATAAGTGTATGTAAATGGTGTGTGGCAAGCCTGAGCCTGTCTCCCAAAACTGTTGCAAATTGTACTCGCAAGCAGTGCGGAATATAGCAGAGGCCCAGCACAGGACAGCACAGGACATTTAAGGACCATGGCTTCCTCCAGCCTGCGTCAAAATTTATGTGGCTTGCGTGACCTTCATGCGTTTGTGCGTGATAAATCAATTTCATTGCAATTTGTAATTGTGTAAAATGTATTTTCAATTTGCCCTATTGCAGCATTACACCCGGAAAACAGAGAGCGAGATGAAGAGAGATGGTGATGGAGAAGGAGTGGGAATGAGAATGAGAGATAGATGGCAGATAGAGAGAGAGAGAGAGAGAGAGAGAGAGAGAGAGAGAGAGAGAGAGAGAGAGTTGCAATGGCGGAAATGCATGATTTTGGTCACATTTCCAATTGTCAATGAGATTTCAAATTTGGTGAGATTTATGCGTGTTGTCCGAGCCGCACGCATACAATAACATTTTGTCCGTTATGTCAAGCAATTTCTATGCCATTATGTTAGTGTGTGCGTGTGTGTGTGTGTGGCTTTAGTGTGTTTGTAAATTTCAGCTTTTGGTTTCATGATTTATGCATGCTGCCAGACTAAGAGACTGAGCTAATTGCATTTGGTTCTATCTGACTTGAGAAATTCCTTGGCTTTAATTGAATATCAGTTGCATTTTCTCAAAATATTTAAGAGGTATTTATCTCAGTAAACATATGACAAATTAAAGATTATTTAATTCTTATTGAATTGAATTTTATTTTTATTTCCGATACTCATAAAATACTAGTTACACAATCACATCACATTGTAAGAGCTAGAGATTTTAGAGTCAGTGGACTTGCTCTCCATACTAACATTAATGATATTTTTTTAGTTTTTAAGTATGCAATTATTGTTGCATTACAGTTTTCAAAAAAAATGCCTTAAAATATTTTTGTTTGATTCCAGACTCTAGACTCCAGACGGCCATAACATTAACACATTTACAAACATTCAGACAATAATAATATCGACTTTAATGGAACTGGGATACTGTTTACGTTGATGTCTCTTTGATTGTGGCATTTATTTATTTTTCTACATTTTAAGTGTTAAACATGTTGAACCATTCTTTAATAAAATTTAAGCATTTTGTTATTTCTTTCTACTTTTTCGTGTATTTGGATCATAAATTCATGCTTTTGTTTATTAGTAAATTATGCCAAACCAATTTAGTCAACTAAAACTAATCCGTATTCAACGAATAAAACTGTCTAACATCGTAAATGAAATACTAAATGACTGAAATTCAAATATTTCGTTTACAAAGCGTTCTATTTAATCTGCATCATTAATCAAAGGCCAAGTGTTTTAATTATGCAATATAATAGCATTAAATGAATTCAAATTCCTACCAAACCCTGGCAAGAGTTAATTTCGTCTATGGACATAGATAAAATCGATATGCCTCGTGTATGCGTAAGCGGCCTAAATAAATTAAATACCTGTAATGCGAGAAAATAAACAAAAGCTGCTGCCAGTTGCAGTACTAAAATTACTCAACTCTAATTAACAAATTTTGTGCACGCCATTGCCTTTCAATGAACTTTTCACAAATTAAAAACAATTAAAATAATTACACATAATCATAAGCTCATAACAATTACACACAACAAAAATGCAATGAGAAATGTGTTCTAGAATTACAGAAATCTTTTTACATAAGCATCGATATGAGACATTTAAACTAAACAAGGTTTCATGGAGAAATTAAACTTGTAAAGTTGTTAGTATTGATCTATTGGCTTCAATCTTGGACCATAATGAGTACGCGAATAAGAAATAAGCAAACTTGTTGACTTAGCAATTGTCGACCAAATTAGACTTAGCATTTTTCGTTTTACGTAACATTTTAAGATCCAGAAAGTAAGGCAATCCTGAATATGACTGAATATAGCAGTGCTTCATTGTCAACAGCTTAAAGACGATTAAAGAGCTGACTTGTGTTGTGTCTTATTTGGAAGCAAACATAATAAAATATTTTTCCTCAAACAAAAGTCAAATTGCAGTCTATGTAGTCAAGGTTTGAGAATCCCTGGCATTAACTATCTACTGCTGTGTAGGATGACTAAGGACAGGCCTAGACAGCAGACGAAAATGTCAATTGAGATAGTGCTTATATGTGCCACAAAATTGCAAACACATATACACTCAAGCATAAATTACGTATACGTAGTTAGTTAGTCGTTTCTCTGTGACCATGTATTTATTATAAAATACAGAATTCGGACGATTCTCAGCCTCACACTAACGAGTGTCAAATTAGTCAATGAGAAACACAAAAATTCAAAAAGAGTTTTCCTTACAAAAGTATGAGATTTTTACAAAAACTGTGCAACTTTAAGCCTTAAAGTAAATGTCCTGATTTTTTTGATTTCTGATGTTCATATTTGCCGTAATCCAATTCAATTGCCAATGAGTGTTTGGTAGAGTGTACTTATTATTTTAATGCATATTCAAATGCTTTAACGCATTTCAAAATACAAGAAATTTTAATTAAAAATTTGTTTACGGCTGCAGTAAAAGTTTTATGCAAACATCAAATAAAAATGTTAGGGGAAACATTTTCAAAAATTTACATAAGTGCTAATTTTATAAAAAAAAAGAAACAAATCAAAAGTACATGGAAATCAACTGACAAAGAGGAGGCAGATAAAACTGTCTGCATAGAAGTGACTTCAGTCAGATAGTGAGTTGGTATATTTACGCCTGAATGAAATTCAATTTGCATAATTAAAGTGAAATGCATTTGTTCCTCAGTAAATACATAAATATGCATACACACAGAATATACTAAAAAAAAAACGGAATGCATAAACAAACAAGTCAGTTTGCTCGTTATGCAAAAATTATGCAATTGCTTGTAACCAAAATCTAATAATATTAAATTTCATTTCTGATAACTAACAAAATTGCCTACAGCATGAAATTGTGTTAGATGATTGCATTGAAATTATTTGATGCGGATAACAGTGCGAATGTGGAATATTTTATGCAGCAGCTGCTCAATTCCATCAGCTTTTCTTTTTTCTCTTCTCTACCCAGTGGCTGATGTTTACAATTTTCCAATCATAAGACTAAACATTTAACTTTTAACAGGTTTGTAGTTAAGGTGTCATTAAAATGAGCTCATAAGAGTTGATTGTGTTAGGCAATTTAAAGATTTTCCTATAAACATATATGTATGTATTTAATAAATGGCTTTTCTCTTGATTCAACTGATAAAACTGACTTTTAGTTCGCAATTAAATTTTATTATTAGGTAATTTGCATGTATTTATTTAAAGATAAAATATTATTGCACTGTTAAGAATCAACTGACCCATTTATAATTTTGTACATAAAGCATAACTATCATGACATTTATGACAATAACAAAAATTAGAAATTATACTTAGGTATTTATTAAACTTAGTTGTAGATCTATACGTTTCAACAGACTTTAGAATTCATAAATCGAAAACTTTTGCTAATTTTATTGTATTCTGAAAACTCATAGGTATATGTAAATTTTTTAATACACATTCTATGTTATGTAATTCAATTGTAATGATACCTAATGATTACCAATTGAAGCTCATTAGTTTTCAAATCCAAAACGCATAGATTGCAGTCCATTGCCAATTGATATTCAATTAGAGAATTGTTAGCTTGGATTGTAGCTTTCAATTAACAAATTTGAAATTAAGATTTAATTGAAATAAGTCATTTGTAATAAGGATTTGTTTTGCAATTTGTAAAAGGGCCAAATGAATGCACATGTGGGTCAAATCAATAAGTGAAAAAGCAACGCAAATCGAGTAGAAGTTAAAGCGATTTGACTTGACATAAAATTCAAGTAAATATGATGGCCAATAAATACGATAATAAAATGGTTTGAAAAATACAATTCGAGCACAAAATGGTCCCCAAGGATAAGAACACACATACATATACACATTTACTCACTCACAGACATACACCTATACAATGAACCCGCATCAAAGGAAAACCAATGAGGCAATGAGCCAAGCAGGACCACAGACAGCATTGGAGTTGGGTATCCCTATGCTATTCGATTATGATAAAATGCCTTGAGGTGACCACAGCATGCAAACTGTGTGAGAGTTGGAGTTAGTTTTGTACTACATAAGTATACGGACAATCCAAAATAATAATCGTTCGCATAAATAAAACATTTTAAATCAAGTGGTTTCTCATTCAAAAGAAACAAACAAACAAATCGAAACGAAACGAAAGGAACTGTACAATAAGAGAGAGGATACAAAACCATAGCTGGCCAAGTAGAAATTGAAAGTCAAGACATGAAATATTTATGTGTGTTATATGTGGGGCTTTTTGTGGGTGCGTTGCCATCCTGGCATCTTTGCTATTTGTGGTTTATATGCCAATAAATAAAAACCTTTACCAACAGTCGACAACAACATTTTAAAGTGTGTCCGCTCACTGTAACCAACTGTATCTGAAGCACAACCCAAAACCAAAACTCATACCCTCAAAATCAAACTCCTTACACGCTGCCTTTGTAAATCTTCAGTTCCTAAATGACCAACACACTCGACACACACAGACACACACACACTCTAATCGTTAGCCGAACTTTGCTCCATCCAGTTCTGTTGATTGAGATGTTGGTTTTTAAGGTCTGCCTGGCCGACTTCCCTTTTGCTAGTACTCCTTAGACCCAAAGTCCGCAAACTATTTGCACTTGGTTTTGGCTATAAAATTGCATAATAAATGTATAAACATTGTTTTTTTTTTTGTACTTTCTGGTGGCCAGAGAAGTGTAAATTATTTTGAATTTGTTGTTGTTTCAATAGGGAAATCGCAGTATAAATGTGGGCACAGTGGAACTCAAGTTATTTTTGTTGGTTATAGAGATTTTGTATAAATATATGAAGTACAAGTTCTTAAGTGCGCTCTAGTTAAAGTGCTCAGCTACGACACTCCATATTAAAATAGTATTGTCATAATATGATTTTATTCTATGTAAAAATGTGCACTGAATATGTTTTGTGATTATTATGTTCTGAGACTAGAATACATATCAGGTGTCAAAACTCAACACATACTTAAAACAGCTTCTTAATTTTAATGTCTTCGCCGATAAAAATTGCAAAGTATTCACCTCTTTAAATAAGCTTGTTCACAATGGACCAAAAATAGCAACTTAGATGATTTTAAGAGTTTTTTTGAAGCTGGACGAAGCTTGGTTACGCTCTTACTTTTCAGAAGTGAACTACATTAGTATTCAAGAACTTATACTTGGGGTGCTAAATAATCTGTCTCTTATAGTAAAGTCTCATAGCTCTAAATTCTATAAGAAAGTTTATTAGAAATGCTGCTAAGTTACCCATCAGCTATACAGATAGCTTATTATTTTTGTTGTGACAAACATGTTGGCTACCCCATGGTACAGAGCTCTTAAGCAGGACGCCTTGCTCTCAACAACGTGAAGGTGACGTTAAGAACTAAGTTGGAAGCTGAAGCCAGTTCGTTGCTATTCAAGCCAAATTCCTTTGACCTCTCCAAGTGCTACTCTTGGCAAACATTGGGAGTATCTACGCAGCATCCAAGTGGAATGTCCTCTTTTTGGCCAATGTTCAAGATCTACCGACAAGTTATTTAATTTATTATAAAACATTGAAATATGTATTATGTTTATTCATACCCCGCGTCACTTCGCCCGTATCCTGATAAACACAAATGAAACAAACGGCCCGTGGCATGAGTGAGGAAATGGAAAAGTTTTTGGCGCAGCTGCTTCAATGCTGCCGGGCGGCCTTTTCTGTACAGCCGGAGGCTCCATTGGCTGTTCTTTGAATTTTCACTTAGGCATTTTGCATAATCAAGATAAACGATAAGTAAATTTATCTTTATTAACAAATCTTCAACGTGCCATGATAATTTATTTGCGGTTTGCCCTCTGCTGCGTAGTTCCTTGACTGGTCATTTATATGCCACATGAAATTGACTTACAGTTTGGGTTGAGAGGTGGTTCTGGTTTTTGGCATTAATTTAAAATTTATGTGTTAAGTCATATCACCTTGAAGTGTGTAAATATTCATAGTTTTCAAACGTAATCGAAAATACTCTAGTTCTTAGCAAACTTGGAGGAGTTAATTGACTGTCGACTCTGATTGAACAGTAAAATTAATTTCCAACGCATGTGAAAATCTCAGAGAGAAAATAGTTGGTTCGATTGATAGTATAATGGTCTTATGAATGGGTTCTGTTTAATTGCTTTTCGTTGATATTATTAATGGACATAATATTCAGACCTTTACAAAATGCTTTACCTTATCCTTCCTTAAAAGCTATATTAATCCAAACTTATATATAGTTTTATAATAGTAGTAATCTATCTATTATATATCGATTTTGAATTGTAAATGAAAAACATCAGCAGATAAATATGATTACTTTACAATCATTACACAAAAGAAAGAATTTTAAAGCTTTCCTCGCCTGATAGTGGAATTCCTTGGCTTGAATTTCTTTTCATGAGTTTTTCTCCAGAATGTAGCAGCAAACACGTTTCGCGGAAACAATCATGCTTGCAATAGCTTCCTGTCTGATTGTAAAGCGATTATCCCTATATATATAAAAATATATCTATATGTGTGTGTGTGTGAGTGTGTAAATATGGTTTAAATATGTGTAAGCATCGTTGCTGGCTCAAGCGTTTCAGGCATCGCTGTTGCTCCTTTTGAGCACAAAAAAAAGGATGTGCAACCGGCACACATGACTTCCGCTTGATGGAAAATAAAGAAAACGAATTGAGTGCAGGACGTTTCTGGACTTGCATCGAAGAATGCCACTGATTAAAGTCAGCCAAAAGAATTGCAGCCAAGGTAAGCGTCTAAAATAGCTTCGGTATTGGTTTACTTTGCCTCTAACAGTTTCCTATAAAGTAAATAAGGAATTCGAGATGCTGTCCTGTGCTGTCCTGTGCTATGCTGTGCTGTGCTATACTGTGCCCTGGAACGTAAGTGCACCAACAGCTAAAAGGCATTAAAGGATTACTTAGTTTGGAATTTACTATATTATGGCTATCACTGGCTACCTCTTTTTGTCATGCTGAGTGGAATTTATAAAATAAAATGGCAAAGGAAATTAAATAGAGAAAGTCCTAAAATATGATATCTTTGCCATAAAGCACCCAAGCAGATTATCTGGTTTTATGTTGAAAACATAAGTACTTATAAGCTGCAAAAGTAAAATTGATGATAGTGTAAATAATTGTAGATATAAAAATATAGCGCAAGCCAACTTTGGCGCGCCAAAGTTTGGATACCCTTGCAGTGCCCTGTGTAAGCCGTCAGATTTTTTACAAAATTTGTTGATTTTGAACCGATCGATCCTATGGCAGCTATATGATATAGTAGTCCGATTTACACCAAATTTGGTCAGCCTGTTTAAAACTTAGTCAAACACAGAATGTGTATATTTGCTTGAGATATTTTGAGAAACAAAAAAGTTTTTCATACTAAATATTGTTTTCGATCCGATCGTTCCTATGGCAGCTATATGATATAGTAGTCCGATTTACACCAAATTTGGTCAGCCTGTTTAAAACTTAGTCAAACACAGAATGTGTATATTTGGTTGAGATATTTTGAGAAACAAAAAAGTTTTTCATACTAAATATTGTTTTCGATCCGATCGTTCCTATAGCAGCTATATGATATAGTAGTCCGATTTACACCAAATTTGGTCAGCCAGTTTAAAACTAACTTAATCAAACACACAATGTGTATATTTGGTTGAGATATTTTGAGAAACAAAAAAGTTTTCCATACTAAATGTTGTTTTCGAACCGATCGTTCCTATGGCAGCTATATGATATAGTAGTCCGATTCACACCAAATTTGGTCAGCCTGTTTAAAACTTAATCAAACACACAATGTGTATATTTGGTTAAGATATCTTGAGAAACAAAAAAGTTTTTCATACTAAATGTTTATTTCCAACCGATCGTTCCTATGGCAGCTATATGATATAGTTATCCGATCCGGCCGGCTCCGACATATGTGCTGCGTGCAGCAAAAAGACGGATCTGTACCAAATTTCATCAAGATAGCTTCAAAACTGAGAGACTAGTTTGCATAGAAACAGACGGACAGACGGACAGACAGACGGACAGACGGACAGACGGACATGGCTATATCGACTCAGCTCGTCGCCCTGATCAAGAATATATATACTTTATGGGGTCTGTGAGGCTTCCTTCAATGCGTTACACATTTCGTGACAAAATTATAATACCCTCTGCAAGGGTATAATGAAGCAGCCCGCATATTATCATTCTGAATTGAAGGTACTTAAATTAAGTATACAAATTAGATATTTATAGCGATTTAATCTTCAAAGTTATTGGCATTTATTCATTTACTATTGTTAACTTAATAAGCGTAAAGTATCACACAAAATAATAAACCATAAAATAAGTAAATTTAACTCCTTTTTGTAATTCAAAATTATTCGCAGTTAACAATGTCCAAATTCAATATTAATACTCTAATAAATTTATACTGGAAGTTAGCAAAAAACAAAGCAACTATTATTAAAACCAATCTAGTTATAAGCGATAAACTAAAGTGTGTTAGTTGGAATGCATTATTTGTTGCTTAAGTTCATTCTCAGAATGCGGGTTAGCTCACTCAAGTCAGTATTTGTAGAGCTAACTTATTTTGCAAGGTTTTCTTTAGCACGTTAACAATCAATCAATTTGATTCGAATTAAATCCAGTTTTGTTATTGACCATTTCTTTTGTACGTTAGCAACAAACCAAATTCAATCAGCCAATAAAACTTTAATTAATTGAATATGGCAAAGTAAAGAGCACACAATTCATATGAGAAACGTGTGTCCTCGAATCCGGATCGTTGTCGTCCTCATTCAGGATATGGACTCAGCTCTCAAGCCTCAATCACTCAATGGCCAGTCTGACAACAAAGTATAAAGTGATAAGACCTACAGAGACAGGAACATGAAAACAAGCCATATAAAACTTTTACTTACACACACAGACACTCACGCACACACACGCACACACACTCTCACACACTCTCACACATAGCTACAAACAAGTCAACAAAGCAACGGGTCTGTTCCGGCCGGTAGAGAGTTTGGTCCATTTTTATTTGGCCGCAGCTAATTGTTTTTCGTTACGCAATGCATACCAATGCATTTAGCATTGAGCAGCGACTGCCTGCGACCAGGACATAACTCTCGAGTGTTTTATGGCCTCACGCACGGCAGGACAATATCTTACCGCCAGTTATCCTTGCACGGAGCACACATGTGCGTGGTAAGCTGAGGCAGCCATAAAATAAACCATATACCGGAATTCAAACACTTGGAAATTTATTAATGTGACCAACCCTCAAATCCAGCTAGCAACATACACTGCGTATAAGTGATTCCGCTACATCTTGAATGCACATTTATACGCATATCCTACGACTTACGCTGACTTCATAAATTAAGTTCTCCAATTAATTTCCAGCAAAATAAATAATTTAATTAATCAAAAATCAATTCAATCGATGGCTAAAATAACAATACACGTATGTACAATTTAATTCTCTGTTAATTCCAAAAGCAGTAGAATATACCAAATACGCGGTGTATCAGTGTGTGATAAATGGCTCATTGCTTTGCAAAGCTTTGGCTTCGCTGATTATAATCAGAGTAATTACTTCTTTGGCTTTTCTAGAGCAGATCTCATCAAATGAACCGAAATAAGCGCTTTGCTCTGCCTTCTTTTATTTTATAGATTTATATCATGATAAACTCTTCAAATGGCTATTATATAACTGACTTTTCAAGGACTATTAAGCTGTGCTACTAAGTGTACATTAATTTAATTTATGACTTTGCTTTTTTGTACTGAAATTACTGAGATCTTCTCTTCTGTAACTAATCTTTCAAAAGAAGGAATTCACTTAAATAAAACAGGCCATAAAATGATGTTATTAAATGTATTTTACCTATGCTTTTGTTAGTTCAATGATTGCCAGACCTTTATATTATGTGTTTTTTTAACACCTTAAACTTCGACAGAATATGCAAGTACTAAGCCAAGCTGCAGTCTGCTTATTGCAACGCTAATTGTCCGAATTGACTAGCAACAAAACTGGCAAAGACACAGGGTCTAAAAAATTAGTAAGAACAACAACAGCAAAGACCGCATGCCAACACTTAATGCCAACCACTCGGAGGCTGCTGTTCAGGACGAGGCTTAATTATAAGCAGAATGCACAAAGGATGCTCAAACCAGGCGGCCAGCAGACTGTGGTCTCTGAACTTGTCTAGCGCGAATTAGGCACATGTCCTGCATAGGTCCAACACACACACACATTCTCTCACAAAGTGTGGAATGCGTGCTGCAAAAATGCATTGGACCAAAAGTTAAGCACAGCGAAAAGTTTCAGCCAGCTTTGTTGCTTTGTGCCAAAATTTTGGACATAACAATGCAACAATAACAACTCCCATTGCACCAACAAGAGCAGCAACAACAGCAACGACAACAACATCAGAGTTTTGGCCATGTCTTTGACATAGTCGTATTTAAAGTTTGCCGTTTACAGTAGTTTCGTCGCCATCTTATCGACATTGAGGCGACCCACAAAGCAAACACAAAAATGCTATTAATATGGCCAGATTTTCCATAGAGATGACTGATGTTGGCCCCGGAATCTGCAACATTAAAGTTCATTACCAAACATGTCCAAGTCGTGGCGGGTGCCTAAACCCCTTGGCAGTGTCAGTCTTATGCAGACATGCAAATATATCAAAGTTTAGTTCTCTATGCTCCATTGCAATCCCTGCCAGAGTCTACGATGACTCCACACTCTGCTGATGTTCAAGATTTATTATTTATCAGTGCAGATTTTGCTGCTACGCCAACTCCGTCTGCGACTCCGACTCCGATTCCGACCATGACTTTCTCTCAATCTCGTCCTCTGCCTCCGACTTCTCTAAGCTTACTCATGTGTTTAGTATAAGATTTCACACACATGTTCACTCATACACACACAACTGTGTCGTATCCTTTGGCAATGCTTTATTCATTGTCTATGTCCCTGTCTCAAAATGCAGATTGTTTACGGATGTTTTATGTTATTTTCAACTACTTCGCTATGCTTTCCATTTTATATGCAATTGCCTTGATTTCTTTTGCTTTTATAAAAATATATTTTCCATACTTCTAACTTGAGTAACCTTCTAAAGGCTAATTTATGTATTCAAATATTCCGACTTATGTAGTTGTCAGAGCTGTAAGCAAAATTGGAAATAAACTTATAATTTCAATAATGAAAAATAAAACTAATGTAAAAATTTTATGTGCGTAACAGTCAAATGTAGATGCTGTAGCTCCAAAAAGTATACATATAGCCATTTCCATAGAAAATTCCAGAATTGATCAAAAACTCACATTTTGGAAAATTTTAAAGTTGCGTTAAGGTAACTTATTTATACAGTTGACTCACGAATTAAATTATCATGATGAGCTTATATTGCACAAATTGAGTTTTTCTACATTCATGTTGTTGTTAAAATTGACTTAAGCTTAAATGTGCTTATAAAAATGATAAGAAAACGCTCTAACTTTAAAAAATAAATATCTTTTTTTTATAACATCTTAACAGAATTAAAATAAATGAATTAGTTGATTTTTTGATAACAAAATTATACATAATCTTAATAAATATAAAGTCAAGAAACTTAAAACTAGAGACTTGACTTTGGCAACTATGATATAAGATCGAGTAATAAACAAGGAATATGCTAAGAAATAATTTTGTGCAAAGAATGTTTAAGAAGAGAACACTGAGCTGAACATTTTACAGGATATGTACAGGGTCTCTTGCATTCGAGCCAAGTAGCCTATCCTAATAAATTTATTTTAAAATATTATTCTTTTCGTTTTTGAGTTTAATTTTGTAGGTAGTTAAAATGATTACATCGAGCACTTTCACAAAAAAAAAATTACAGCGACATTTTTAAGATTTTTAGATTTTTTAAATATTTAGATAAGTGCTAAACACATCTGTTCAAAAAATATAAGTAGGCGATTATGTATTGATTATTATTATTATTATTGATTCCATAATAAAGTTGTCCAATTTTGACTAAATTTGGCAAAAACCTATGTATGGTATAAGATAATATTGAATATACAATTTGCGAGTTTGGCTATGAAATCTTAAGAAAAAATGGATTTGATTACTAATCTTAATTTTAGACTGATATGTACCAAAAGCGAAAATACACAATAAGTCTCTAGCTGTTAATTGGTGTAAAGTACAACGTTTCATAAAAAACCAAATTTAAAGTCAGTCAATAAAATAGAACTATATTAGATTCAATTAAATATAGGGGACATAAAATAGACTATATAAAAAGTTTCCACCAAAAAAAAAAAAAACCCAACCATTGTTGAATAAATCAAAATAAAGCCTCGAGTGCAAAAATTTGCTATTTGTCGTTTATAATTATAATGTGGGATGCACACATTTGGGAAACAAATTTAATGATAAGAAAGAGGACATTAACTAAGTATATAAAAGCCGAATAACCATTAACACTCCTTTGCATAATCCCAAATGCAAACTTATGTATATCCTTTGGATTATTGCCAGACATATGTATGTGTGTTGTCTCTTTCTCCTTTCTGTGCCTTTGGAAGTTCTTTGCTGGCTTCGTTGTGCGGCACTGTTGCTATGGTTGCATTTTACTTCCCGTTCTGTCGACTTTACTTGTTAGTCTTAATTAATTATTGTAATTAGTTAAATGCAGGCAACAGCATGGTTTGCGGCCTAGAAGGACGGGGTAAAGGAGGAGGCCTAGATAACAACAGCTGACTGCGGCAAAAATGAATTTTCTGCTTTCATTTGCACGAAATGTTCAGATAATTTTCAGTTCTCTCAGACTGTGTGTTTTGTTTTCATTCTCATTCTCATTTTGTTTACCAATTTATACTTGTACATTGTTGTTGTTCCTGCTGTTGGGTTATTGCTGTTGTTATTGCAGTAATTGAATTGTTTTGCAGCCTTTCCAGCAGAAGGTCGTCGTCGTCGTCGTCTAGTTTTCTGTAGCCTATTGTGCCTAAGAAAACAATGAGATCAAATGGATAGATTCAATTATATTTAAACTGGGCTTTTGCTCTCGATTATAAAATGAAGATTGACAAGACTATATATTTGTTTCTTTTAATGGTTTCAACTATTTAGAGGTTATTACAGTCTCGCTATTGGAATCCCATTAAAATGATTAGAAAATAGCAGCTTACGTGTATATTTATTAACAGATCAATTCCAAGTTTTATTTTGATTATATTTCGCTAACATCGGTATATTGTACTTTTTGGTAAAGTAATTGATAATAAAAAGAAATTGATTCGAATATATATACCGAAATGATTTGCGTTCAAGTTTGAAATTAGTTTCGATTCATTTATTAATAATATTTGGCACTCCCCAATCGTGCATTCATATTCAAATTATCAAGAATTCAGTTCATGCATGCACATAAAAAACCCTTGAACTTGTTTACTCTACACTTTTTGATGTTGTTGTTGTTGTTTTTTTTTTTAACACTTTAGCACTTGGGATTGTGAAAAGGGACCCCTTTTTTTTGGGGTTTTTTGCATAACAAAGCGAGGACAACGAGGATGTCCCGCTGCAATCTATTTAATAAAATGGGAAAACGCAGCTAAGGACCCGCCGACGACAGCGACCCACGCAATTGAAACTTTTTCAACCGCAAAATACTAAAGCATACTTTTGGCAATAACGTAATTCAAATGCCGTGCCGTAGACGTTGTCGACACCAACAAACTTTTCACATTTTTCGAAAAACTGGAAACTGAATACTGAATACCGAAAACAGAAAACCGGGCTGTGCTGGGCAGTAAGGAAAGTTTTTATTTTTTATTTTGAAAATAGCGTAAATTGCTGGGGACGCTTATAAACCCTTTAACCCTTCACACCCCCTGTCTGTCCCGACCCCCTTGCCATATACAAATAGAGTTGGCGGTTAGGTGTCCAAGTGGGGCAAAGTCAAAGTCAAAGCGCGGCGTTTACTAAAATATTCATGGTTTGGTGCGTCGAGTGTCACAGTTGGGTCACCAGAGTACGTTGGGATTGTGACGAGCTGTGGTGGTGGTGGTATGGAATTGGACCTGGAGCTGGAGCTAGAGCTGGAACTGCTGGTGAAACTGACTAGCCATTGGACTGTTCTGTTCTGTGGTAGTTCCATTTTTCTCGGCCGGCTTGCGCTTTTTGTTTACGACACGAATGAGCAAAGTTGTTGATATTTGTTGATTGCTTTTTGACTGTGATTGTGGGAGCATTTGGGGCGGGGCAATTGCATAAAGCCATTGCTAAAAGTTTTGGCTTGGTCAAGTGTATTTAATTTTCATTTTTGTTTTCGTCATATATTGTTTTAGTTTCAAGTGTGGGTAAATAGAGCTTGACAGCTTGATTGATAGCAAAAAGGAAAAATATTGAATTTAAACGCACAAATTACTAACGAAAAAGGTTCTGCCTATCGGTCGACAAATATTGGCGAAAATGTCAAAAAATGTTTTACGTTAATTAAAGCTAACCTGTTTACTACTTTTCAGTAGATAAAGTATACACACATCTTTAAGAGTATGGGGTACATTTGACTGATCTGAAAAGTAAACAATTTTTTTTTAAATCCACATTAGTGCCGTCCTTATGCAATCAAAACACTTTTCTTAAGCTGAGAACATTTTCTTTTAACCCGTTGTTTATTTAGTGGGCGGAGCCAAGCCAACAATTTATGCACTATACACTAAAGCATTCCAACGGACCTTGTGAAAGAATTCCAATTGATTCGTTTTTGAATCGCTCGTCGAACACTTTAGCGCAAATTCCCATAATGCTTTTCCTGGATATGCATAATAAAAAAGTGGTGCGTGTTTGGGCTTAACAAAGATGTAGCCCACTCACCTGTTGGGGACTTGAACAAAGATGTTGCTCTAATGGCAACAAAGTGCTGGGCTTATACAATGATTCTCGTACAGAATTTGAAGTGTTATAGATAGTTGAGAGTATTGTTAGGGGGATAAACATAAATGTAGAATTAAACGGGACTTCACTGGTGGAATAATGAACGGGCAAATCGAAATCTCTTGGCTTGACACTTAATAGCATATAATATTTATACTTTTATGCATTCATTAAACAATCTATTTGGGGTATTACTACACACATATTTGGAATATATGCATTTCAAGTTTTAAAGTAATTCTAAATAATCGCTATTAGCGTCAAGTAGACTCAGACCCAACTTTTCCCTATGAAATTCTCTCATCATCTCATACTGTAAACTATTTATTGATTAAGTCACAATCTGAGATAAACTGCATTCTGGACATATCCAATTTGTACAACTCATGCCATAACAGGTCGATTAAGAATTTGTAATAACTTTGAGAACAATGGAAAGTGTTGCGTCAACTGCAGCAGGAGCCTTACAAGGGCAACCACTTACCTTGAATGCCAGCTGGGAGGATGAATGTAAGGTCTATATAAAGCTGGATTGTTGGCCGGGGTGGCCGGGCAATAAAATAGCTGTCATGTTCAGGTTTTGCTGTTGCTGTCGTTATTTGTGGATCGATCTCTGGCGATTAATGCAAATAATTTTGATTGATTATCGCAAGAGAATGTTAAATATAGAACATGAATAGAGAGTTAAAAGTTTCATAAGTTGTGGCAAATAAAGGCCCAAATTGATTAACATATTGCCGAAACGGAAGTGCTCACACAAACAAATACATACGCTCTGAAAATGGCTGGCGGAAATGAGCACGAAAAAGAAAACAACAAAACTTTCACAGACATTTTGGCCATGCACATGGCATTTATACATAGTGCTATTTGCCATTCTTGTTGTTTTCCTTAATGTTGTTGTTATTGCTATTGTTTCTGTATTTTTACTGCCTGTCGCGTCCATGGTCGACTGGCCGCTTCGACCGTTGATTACAATTCGCTTCCGGCAGTCATTAATTTTTATTTAGCACATTTTCGCAGAAAAAAATGTGGAAAGAGAATAACAATGTAAAGAGAGTGGAAAATACCGCTCAGAGGTAAGAAAAATGGCGCAAGGACAGCCGAGCAATATGAATAAATTATATCAGACAGAGTGCGTCTGAGTGTGTGTGTATGTTGTGTGTGTGCATGTGTGTGTATGGGCTGTTGCGGAAACGGAAAGTGTGTTAATTTCCGACAGCAAAATGTTTACGCCGATGATGGACGTGAACTGCAATTGATTTCAATGGATGACCAAAACCAATGCAAGGCGTCAATCGAACATCATCGGTGAAAGGCAAAATGACCTTAAAACCGAAAAAGAATTTTACTGAATTTTGCACTTTCAAAAAAAATATGCAGTAAAATAAACAGTACACGAATGGATTTCAAGCAAAGATTTCCTAAAAGTTAGACAGTTTTTGGTGCATGTTTGTATAATATTGAGACTTATCCAATATGTTTCTTGTGCAGGTAATTGTTTATATCTTATTGTTGGATAAAAAGCTGTTGTTACTTTCTTTTTTACTTTTTCAAACTCAAAATCTACAGGGTCATCAAATTTTCAATGTTCCTAGGATAGTTAATTAAACTATGGATAATATGGAATGAAACTAGCAAAGTATACTTTAATTTATCGGTGTTTTTAAATACTTTTCGTAAGTAGGCGTTTCCAGGTTCAGGGCTTTAACCTAAATGCATTTTACATGTTGCATGTTAAATAAAAGAATCAAAGAAGAAATAAAATAGGCGAACAGCATCAGGGGCGTGACTCACTTGCCGTAGGGCGTGTATGCAAAATGTGTGTATGAAAATGGTCAGAGAAAAACTGAGAAAAAAAACCGGAGAGGCATATGCAAATGAAGTTCTGAGGTGGGTACGGACATGTGAGGTGTTGTTGTTATTTCTTGTATGGCCTTTGCCATAGTCATTACAGAAAGAAAACGATGGCGTTGGATTCTTATGGCCGTTGGATGTAATAAATCGGTCATTGATAGGGCCACAGGATATAAAGAATTGGTTTAAGGCGGATGAAAAAATCTTTTAATGGCATATTTAAAGCGCTCTTGTAGTTTCTACACATCGGTAATACTCTCTACATAGTTAGTACTTTTTCTTTAAACAAACATTTCCACATTATAAATACAAGTATTATTCGCTTAAGCTTGGAATGAAATCTAAAGTTTCATAAAGTTCTTACTTTCATTATTCCTTATTTAGTAATTAGTCGCCCGTCCCTTGCGTCTCACTTACGTCCTCTAATTGTGTGTAACAATAACACAACAATAAAAACAATAAAAAACAACAGGTGGCTGAGTCTCAAATTTAGCACGAGAACAAAATGAATTGTTAAGTCCTTCTCATACTTTATAAGTTTCATGTGCTCTTACCGGACGACGTTTCGGCCCTGGCCATTACGTTTTACGATCTTGACATAAACAAGAAGGCTCGCAACGCACATATACGCACTCAGGCCGCTGTTTCCGTTTCCGCTCGGTAAATGTTTCATATTGTTTTCGGAGGGGTGAGTCCTGTCACTCAGTAAATGCGCCGTGTGTGTGTGGCCAAAGTTAATGTCTTATACGGTTGTCCATACGCCAGTCAGTTGACTGGCCAACTTCATCAGAGACGGTTGTACTATGACTGTGTATGTATGTGTGTATGTGCCAGTGTGTGCGTATAGGCCATGTGTTAGCTTTTGAGGCAAAATGGCTTAAGTAGTCACTTTTTGTGCTTATGGCTGGACTTTGGTTTAATTAATTACAAGATTAATGCGACTGTTGTATGTATGTGTGTGCGTCTGGTCTGCCAACTGCTGCCCTATGCCGCACGTTTGGCTAAGGAGCATGCGATATCGTTTCTGAAATTGCTACATGAGAGTAATTAGACTGACACCCAACAAAATTGTCCCTTAGCTAATGTGACTAAAGGATTTTAAATGCTATGGAGAGTAATTATTTGATTGACTTGCATTTTAAAGACATTTAAAAAACATTCAAGTATTCAATTAAATTTAAAAACGTATGTATATAAGCAGTAAACTGATTATGAGCGAAGAGTTAAAAAGGATTTATAAGAAATATATTATATAAAGGAGAAAACCATGCATATCCCCGAATACATTCGAACGCTATTATATTTTAGGTAGTAACTAAGCGTAATTTAAATAATTTTAGCTTTGTTTCATTTAAATGTTCAATGATATATTTATTTATGTTATGTTTAATCCTTGTCATTTTTTATCAGTAACTATTCTATTTATTCATACTAGTGGTGTTAATTTCTGTGTCGGGTGTCAATTAATTTTCCCAGAAAAAGCCGTCGAAATTTCTTGACAAGGTTGTTGACAGCTTTTTTATTGTAGTGCTTTATTTATTGTAACAAGAGTCTCATAGTTAACAGGCAATGTAACAAATAGTTGGAGGCTTTTCCTTAAAGGATATATTTTACTGATAAGTTTAGACAATTCGATAAACACAGATTCTATTGATGAATTTGTCGATACGAAACTATCAATACATAAATGTTGGATATTAATTTTTTCTATACTATCCGGATACTGAGTATCTCACTGTCGAGCTTGTTTCTCTTTATTTTGTTATATGTCAACATTTTAATTAATGCTTTAGCGCTCAATTTTATTGCGTAGGGCTTTGGTTATGTGGCATGTTAACAACAAAACTGTTACATAACTATACCCCTTACATCCTGTCACCATCATGCTGCAACATAACACACAATTGCCAACACTCATTAGCCAGGTTTCTTGGTGATTGATGTGTCTTCTGTTATTTAAATGCAGTGAATAGAGGTGAGGATAAGTGAAGGGGGCGATCATATGCAAAAGGAGGCTTTAAATTTTTTGTACATGACAAACTTTTGACATTTTATCAGGCTGTCGAGCATATACACTCTCTATTTTACATTCAAATGGCGTGCCAGCTATTTCTACCTTTCTCCCGGTCTCCCTTTATATTTCTCTTGCTCTCTATCTTTTTGCTTTATCCATATGTCTCACTTGCCCTACATCGACGTCACTCTCTATTTTTTCAAAAGCTCCTTTCAACTTTCGATATGTAATCCTTTGATTGATGCGCCTAGCATCAAAGTATACACATACTCACAGATACACACATACACATAACACCTTTGTGCGCTTGTAAGCCTCGTACTGCGTACTGCGTACTTTGTCCTTCGTTCTTCGTCCTTTGGACTCACCAACGAACAGCAGCCAAAATCAACGCCTATGCAAATTCACAGGCTTTTGGTTTGGGTGCGTGTGTGGCAAAGAGTGTGGGATGTTAGACATATGATGACAAAGACGATTTTAGCATTTTTGCTTTTTGATTAGCCCAGACAGTAGCAGAAGCAGCAGTAGCAACAGAAGAAGCAGAAGGAGAAAAAGCAGAAGGCGAAGAAACCAGAGCAGGAGCATAAGCTAACCAAAGGTTGTTGTCTGCTTTTAGGCCGTAGCCATTGAAATATCAGCTTACACTGGTTTAGTTGAGGTAACCGTAACCGTAAACATTGGCACAAAGCAAAGCATTTGATTAGCCCAAAAATGGACTCCCAAGACAAGGATGATGTCCAAAACAAAGCTGTCAATTTGGATACTATTTGGTCAACTCTTCAGTTGTTGTTGTTGAGAATCAGAGAAGCTGCAATGTTGCTGTGAGAGGCTATTGTGGTAAGGACTGATATTGGGTGAGAAGCAAGGACTGTCCATGTTTGTATTGTTTGCATATTCCAGGTGTGTTTTTGTTTACCTAAAAGCGTCTTAATAAGAACAGTCATTTAACAAAATGTTACTAATCAAAAGACATTTGTTTTTTGATACTCTTCATCAGTAGAATGATCTATTGCAACCATAGAAAGCAACCGAAATCATATCATAGTTCAGGTCCTGGCCTACTAAGCACTTACAACTTAATTAGTCTTATTACTAGTATTATTGATAAGAGATAAGGTACAGCAAGGAAGACGTATAAAATGTTTGAATGATTGTATTAAAATAAATTGAAAAGCTAAAAAAGATTTCATACTCATGCAAATTTTATCAGGTTTTTTAATTCGAAACCAGACATACAATCTGCAAATTTTGTTTAAGATCTTTTTAGAAATAAGAAAGTTTACTCTACCAAATTTTATTTTTGACCGATCGGTCCTAATGCAACTATATGAAATCTCCAGATAAAACGTTAGGGAATTTATTTCAACCAGAATTAAGTTTCTGTATCAGGAAGAACTATGAACTGACAACATTGCACTTCTCATTAAATAATTAAATTTGAAATTACTGGAATTGCGAGCTTTACAAATTCACATATTGGCGTCACAAAATTGAATGACCTCAAGTGCCATAGCCACAACCACTAAGAGGCATTGAGTCAAAATGCTTAAAGCCACCAATAAACCACATTGTGATACATTTACATACCACCGAGGTTGCCAAAAAAGCCACAAGTCTGCAATTGAAATCAATTAGCTAATTATGGTACAAAATGCGTCCGCAAAGAGGCACTGGAAATTTCAAATGCTTTAAATTTTAAATGAGCTGCGAAAATTCTAAATATAACTTTAATAATTGAATTAGTGCAACTCTAAGGTCAATTGATGGTCGGGTTGGTTAATTTATTAGCCTTGGCCCATAACAAAGGCCAGCACATATTTGCAAAATGTTAATAGAAACCAAATGCCAGGTCGTGTGGTAGCACAGCCAGCGGTGCCCTGCAACAATAGAATAATGCAAATTTTCCTAAAAGCTCCTCTTAACTTGGCCAATGAGGCAAGCAGCAATTTGTGCACGCCTTTCCTGGCCATAGGCAAAATTGCGATCCGCTACGTATAATTGAAAGCATGCAGTAGCTACAGGGAGGGAAAAAGAAAACGAGAGAGAGAGAAATAGAGAGAGAGAAGGATGGTGAGCGAGAGAAAGGAGTTGCGGCTATGGCAATGTCAGGTGGGCGGCAGGCAGTTGGCTCAAACTCAAACTTTGCACTCTGGCAATAATATTATTGAAGGATTAAAGTTTAAACTTTTAAGTGCAAAAACACTTCAATTGAATTGAATTGTGTGCTCGCTGTATAACCCCTTTCCCCTCTCAATCCTATTCCCACCATAACCCCCACACCTTTACCAATCTCGATAGCTAGGTGAGCCAATGTGAAAGTCGTGTGGCAAAGCGCATTTTGAGTCAAGTGGACTCAAAACTTTTTGTTGTGGTTATTGTGAGCATAAAAGCAGCTACAAAGTTTCAACCAGTTACCGTTACTGTTGCAACACATTTGTCATATTTAGCGGTCGGAACCTGGTCCGATTTACCAGCCTTAATACGATCAATCAGTAAATCTGGTTGTGCAATTTAAAAAACTCTTCATATACTTTGCAGAGGGTACTATAATTTTATCGAAATCTGTAACCTTTAAACAACATGTATTTATCATCAGAAAGATGAGCTGCGTCAAACATGTCTATTTGTCCTCGTGTTCTACTGTCTGTATTTCTGACATTTCTATGGAAATTCGTATCTCACAATCAGCTGTTAAGCTATCTTGTTGAAAATTCTTTTCTCTTATCGTTTCGTTGTAAGTGCTCTTTCATATTCGCATGTCCTTAGCCTTCTGCAATGGCGCAAATTGGTATCGATACGCTCGCTTTTGTCGTCGGTAAAATTTATGAATATGTGGCTAGCCGTCACAGCTAGGACAGAACTTTGAACAAAATTCTAAGCAATGAAATTCAAGTCAGATTCGACTGGTCTTGAGCTTTAATTATTGGCGATTGGCGTAGTTATCTTTATCACTAATTTTAATGCAAAGTAAGCTTAATCAATAGTTTTAAGTTGCTTTTGCATATACACTTTCACTGTTTTCCTTTAATTCGCATAATTGCCCGAGCTACCTACATTTGACGACAATTTATAGCATACTTCTAAGGGCTTAAGTAACAAATCGAATTGACCGATTTTAGGTAGTTATGCAATTGGTAATTGGGTTGCCAGCTCACACAAATGTGTGACTCTACAATATTTATCGAAAAGGCACTGTTAAGAAAAGGTTAATTACCAAGCGTTATTAAACTTGTAATTTGTAAAACCATCTTACGCCATTATTATTAGACGGAGACAGCTTTGAGCATTACTTTAGTATTCCTCTCAAACAAGTAACAAATTCCTATAGTTAAATAAGCATTTTATACTCACGTTAAACACATAATGTCTTGCAAATAGCAGAAGAAAAATGGAATCCCAAAAGCGCATAAAAATTGAAAGGGAATGGAGCGAAGCCAAGAAGAACTGCCGGCAACAGCTCAACATAATGGATTGAAAAGAGACAGCCCTTTGGGCCCCCTATTGACAAGTGGCCTTTAAATGAAGTGAAGTTAGTCGAGGCGGTGTCTTTTGATGAGGATGATAACATGGCAGGGCAGAACAGAACAGACTGGGCATGTCGTTGACTATAAGTTGTCATGTTTTTCAACAGCGGATGGTTCGTTTTGGACCTGGTCATTTCTGTCTTAGCACGCTTACAACGATTTAGTAGATAATTTTTTCTTTTTATGTTTCCTTTTTTTTTTGTTTTCATTCTTTCAACTTATTCGCCTTTCGCGAGATTTTTACTTCTGCTTGCTGTCGACAGCCTTTAATCCTGACTTATGCTGGGAATATTTTGCTAAACTGTTGCCGCCGCTCTTCCTCCTTCAACATTTAGCTTAAAGTGTCCCATGTTTCCTTTAAGTTTTGGGGAGCGAAACTTTTTTCAACTTAATTCGTTTATTTCGTTGCGTTGTCAGCCACAGAACAAACCATAGAACGTACTCGTACCCAAGTATACTTATAGATATACACATATATAAGTATGTATTTGTATGTAATGCGATATAGACACGCATTCGATATTGCCATTCGGGCGCAAAATGTCAGCCGTTGAAATTCCGCAAATACTTTTGCATGCCAATAGCAAGTCCTGAGTTCAATCCAGCCACAATCCTGGCCCTGCCTTGGCTTTCACTTTTTATTTTTGCTTATGCAACTGACTGAGTCAGGAAAACCGTTGTGCACGTTTTTGTGAATTGATTTGCTAGCATTTTGGGTTCAGTATTCGTTCCCTTTCCTTCTCTTATTTCCCACTAGACCGCCCTTAGTACTCCACATTTATAATGAATAATTTCCGCTCGACTGAAATTCAATGGCCAAAATGGTTTGCCGGTTCAACGTTTGCCTAATGGCCATTATTATTATTATTATTAGGATTATTATGTTCACGATTACAACGGCGCACCTTCCCAGCTGTGGAAAACTTTATGTCATTTACTCTTCGGGTTGATCAATAGAATTTGTTTTGTTTTCCATGTTTGCTCCATATTCATTGATTTATTGCGTTTTTAGTTAACGTGTAATTAATCATTATAATGATTGCTTATGTTAATTAATTAGTATTTTTAGAGAAGGTGTAAGTTTATTCTCATAAGCTCGAGCATTGCAATTCAAATCTTATAAAGTTTAAACTTTATTGAAAAGATATTTTACAAAATACTCTACAAACAGAAGTCACAGTCTGTAGGGAAAAATTAAAGGGGATTACAACTCGAGATCTTGAAAGTTCAGAGATGTTCTCCAATATTACTGCTTCGATTTTATATAGATACTTAAATGTGGCAAGACAAAAACTATGCTATCCAGATCTATCTATTATAAGGCATATTTTATCCCAACAGCCTTGAACAATGATGAGGTAAAACATTTCTGTGAAAAAAAATGGAATAATTATTTCACTTTCATAATAACCAATATAAAAATTGGAAATTTTTAATGTCATTGCATGTGTTAAATTTAATCCGCGCAGTAAACTCCATCAATTTTATTTATATTATCCATTTTATTGCCCATACCAAAGCCATCCAATTTGAGCACTTCAGCTGACAATTAAACTTAAATAACTAAATAAAAACATACACACATTTATTTAACATCTCAAATTGCATTTTAACAAATTGAAAACATTCATGGACATTAATTGAAAATGCCACAACCGCGAATTTCATGATACGAAAAAAATGTAATTGACAAAAATTAAATTTGATAATACTCAATAGTTTTGTTTAAAGGTAGTTTCCAAACAATATGTCCATTAATTGCCAAATGAAAACAACGCATGGAAAATACCAACCGCATCTCCTCCGCATTTAAATGCGAATTATACAGAGTACAAAAAACAAAAGAAAATAGAAAATGCCAATCGTCGTATAGTCATTGACCAAAGCCCCAACCAAAAGCTTTTATGTACTCTATAAAAATTTGCAAAACAAGCCACAAAAGTAAACAATGAAATTACATACAGAAACGCACAAAAACCAGCTCAATAACAACTGAACCAAAATAAAAAACTTCTGCAATAATAACTGTATTTGCCCATTGAATGTTATTGCATTAGTTTGTCGCAAAAAACTAAAAAAAAGGAGGCAAATGAAAGGAAATCGCTGGCAACAGAAAACTTTTCACAGAATGATACTCTGCCATGCCAATTGCATTATCATTGTGTCGGTGTTTGAATGTGCATGTGCTTGTACATGTTAGTAAAATGAAATTGTTTAATGTTCAGATAGGTTAATACTATAAATGCTGAAGTGCTGAAATTTAAAATAGCAAGCGATTCTACTTAGAACCACGACTGGCTCAACTGGTTGGGTAAAACAATAAAAGGTATTAATTTAAAAATTTAACACATAATTGTTTTGTAGAATTTAATTTATTGTGTTCTTAAATTTCATTACTTAGCAATAACCAGTAAATGAATTATTTTGCTTATAAACAAGGGCTCGTAAAACAAAAATAAACATATGAATTTCAATGCAGTCAACACGATGTAATTTTCCTACAGACAAAACATAAACAAAGCCCAAACATGTGAAGGCAAAAGGGAAAGGGGAAAAGTCAAGACGGAAGTTAAAAAAATAAATTCTCCTTTTCAAAGTTAAGAAAAGTAAAGCAAAAGCACAACAGCTAAAAATAAAATAATATTAAAAGAAAGAAATTTAATACCCCACATTTTAAAATTAAAAAACTGTTCATAATTATAAAAGTATAATAGCAAACAGTACAAACTCTACCAAAAATTAAAATATTGCACTGATTTGGGGCCACAGAAACTTGTGTTTTTAATTTGGGGCGAATGTTTTTGTGAGCTATGGAAATTCAATGGAAAACGAAGCGCCAAAAGCATTGAGCAAATAAATTTGCTGCCCAAAAATGCGACTCGAATCGGTTTATGCACACTCTTTGCGCATGTTTGTTCAGTGGCTGTCTGGAGGGACACGATAGGAAATTCAACACCTTAAACGAGTACATTGAAGTTGCATTTTCACCATAGGAAAGCAACAAGTGTTTGCCGGTAATTCATGCACAGGTTTTCAGGGGACACAGTGAGGTGAGTTGCTTGAACGAAGTGGATGTAGGAGATATTCTATGGTAATGTTAAAAGCACTGCTTTGCCGACAACAGGTTCCCCATTTGTCAAGAGTTGAGTTTTAGTTGCAGTGGTGGAAATTGCGTCTACTAACGGTTTCAAGGGGCAGCAAGAAGCTTGCAATTTTAATATCATTCAGTAAAAAAGTTAATAGATTGATGTGCTTTATAGTATAAAGTTTATACTAAGCTTATCGCGTCGTAGCACAGTTTACCTTTTGGTAATTTTAGCTCTGATGAATTGATAACAATTGAGAGACAACAAATGTGATTAAAGGGTAAAATGTATTTTTCTATATGTGTGTCTGTCTGTATAAATGTGTCAATATCAACACTTATAAAGGCTGGATGCAAATTGCAGATCTAATTTGTTTTATAACCTCAAAACTGTTTTTTTTTTAACTTTTCAGAAATAAACACCATTATTTAAAAGAACATAGCTTTTATTGTTAACTGCAAGTCGATTGAGAAGCAACGTGAGAAGAATCTCATAATTTACACGTGACAAAACCACGTGAAATGGAATCGCGCACAGAAGCCAGACAACAACGCGAGAATAAGCACTTTTAGCCTTTCACGCTGGCGAAGGTGCGCGTTAATTTTGCAGAAAATTCTAGCGCACTTAATTGCATAAGAGTAGTAGTTATAGAATAAAAATAAGTAGTGTTAAAGAACGCACTAACCGAGAGTTCTTAACCACACGATCTACTGTGTCCAGTCTTAACACACTTTTACTTACTACTTAATTGCAAAACCAAATGTAGAAACAAATATTTAAAAGGAAATTAAATCAATACGACATACACGATGGAGCTCTTCTTGAGATCTGCAAAATAATGAGTGAGTGTTCTCTTTTGTTTCATTTAGTTTGAAGTAGCGAAAAATTGTTTCGTTAATAATTTACGAGCTTATTAGACGGGGTGTGATATACATATATAGGAACCAACTTACCAAGTTTGGAGTCAATTGTGTCAGACTGATTACTATATTCGACTCAGCTGCTGATACAGATCAATAATGCCTGTATAATTAAAAAATACATAGGGTCGTAGGTACCTACTTATTTGTACAAACATTTGCACAAAACTATAATACCCTTCTTTAACGGGCTCATTGTATAACGACTTGTTGCATTTAAGTACTGAAAGCTGATGTGATGAAATGATTTACTTTTAAATGTAGTAAAGTGAATTTGTTGAACTTTTTGAGCAGGAGGAGTATATCAAGTTATAAAAATGTTTTATAACTCTACTTTTAAGCCAGGTAACAAAAGACTACAAGGACTCTTAGTGGAGATTAATCCTTGATGTATTTAATAAAGCTTGAAAGTTCTGGCAATGATAAATTTTAAGACAACTTGGCTTGCATCCAAGAATACATATACTTAAAGCACAAAACAAATTTTAAAGCTAAATGAATTGTAATTAAAGGCATTTTCTCCTCAATTAGAATGCTCAGTTGCTGTTCTTGAGTTGTGTTGGGAACAGCTAGCATATTGTAAGCATATGCTATAGATTCACAAATTGCCGGACCGGCAAAAATGTAAATATATTTATTGCGACAACAATTTCTAAACTAATTTAACATAGTCCCGTCCTCATTGTCACTCTACCTCGACTGACCAACCAAATATATGCAAAATAGGCAAACAAAACCCGAAAATGAAAACAAACCAGACGGAAACACGAAGCCTGCAACTTATGTCATGAATTGTTACCATAAATATTTTAGTACAAACGTCTTGTTTAAGGATATGCCGAGAAACTTCTTCAAAAGTAAGTACTGAATTTAGCCGTATACTTTTGGGACCCACCATGACAGCTAATCAGTTGACACTCTGTCGATATTTTTATAGAAACTGGTCATTTATAGTAGATAATATAGGTAAACTTCTTTCCGGGATGATTTTATATGTACTTTAATTTTTAAACTAGTATTATAAAATGAACATGTTTATAGTTCAATTGTAGCCCCCAACTTTAATATTTTAATTTCAGCGAATTAATTTGAGCTTTATATACATATACATATGTACATACAGTGATATAGTCTGATGTGTAGTTTGTAACAAGTTAAAGATTAAGTTAACGAGTGAACAGAAAAGTGTAAAGTATAAGGTATAAAATCCTTGAAGGACATATATTAATGACTTTAAAGATATCTTAATAGATTATAAAAAAATGTCCTTCTAGAATATTTGTAGTATCATATGAAAGGTTGTGAGCCACACATAACAGATTTTTTTGATTTTCATTATATTAATATTCTTATTATTATTTTATTTTATTATTATTTTCTCATAGTTTTCACGTTTATCTAGTTAATGTTTTTCAGGTTGGATTTTTTCAAGCTCATTGTTATTTGTGATCCTTGATAAAAACTAAAATATTCGATCTGGTAAAATTATGATTGAATAATGCTTCGGGCTATGCCTTTCTATCACTTAAGTCTACTAATTAAAAGATCAGACATGTGAATATTCGAATATGCTTAGCAAACTGACAGGAAGGACGAACTTTGGCTTTGAGGAACAACTGGAGTATGTGATCCGAGGAGACTGGACATGTTTAACTTAAAAGCCTGGCAACAGTTGTAAGTGCATCCTGGCAGCTCATCTTGACTGTCTCAGCAGGAAGCACTTAATAAATTCTAAACTACAATTGTGTGTGTCGTTTTGCGACCATTTCAACAAAAGGCAATGGCCCATTGTCTGGCCAAATGCAGCTACATAGATGCCACAAGTCAATGAACCTGTCACAAGTATACGTACATAAGAATTATACAACTGTATGTGATACATCTGTGTGTGAGTCAGTGTGTTTCTTGACTGGTTGTCAGTGTCAAAATCAAATTTCGTGTGGCCAAATTCCAGCTGAGCAGCTCAACCTGTTAATGTGCAGTCAACATACCAAAATAAAGCCAAGTTCCAAAGTTCCGCGTATCTCGTTTAGGATGATGATTGGCGGGGAGAAGAATGAAGAGCATGGTTTTGGTTCTGGCGTTGACGGTTATGACTCCTATGTTCTGGCCACTGACATGTTTGTAATTAGCAGATCAGCATAGTGGCCAATGCGACATTGGCTTTGGCTTCGCCATTTGTCTCTAATGCACCAGTAAAACACCTTTCTCCACTCATTACCATCCCATATTTCCGGTCCATCACTATTTTTAAGGTGTTTGTAACGAAATTTGTCATGGGTGGAGTAGAAATTCTGACAGTTTCTGGATGATGGTTGTGAGCGAGCGACAAAATCAACACGCAAATTAGATTTACAATTTGACAGACAAGAATAACGCAACAAGCAAAACAAGACCAAAGCAAAATTATGATCTAAATGCAAATTGCAATTACATTAGAATTGATTATAGTTGTTTGAATGGTGGTTAACGAATCTTTTAGTAATTTAAGGTCAAATGAAAATCTTTTGATTGACTATATAAATGAAAATGAATACTTACTAAAAGTAAGTAAGACTTATGGGCTAAAAAAATCAAGTATACGTTCCACAGTGATCCGTGAGGATAATTCTTGACAATCTTCCTTCTCTCTACATTCATTAGGAAGTTAACTGCATAGCTTCACTTTGCTCTTCGTTTGACATAATTTCCACATAATATTTCACTGCAAAACCGTGCTGCCTGATACTACATTTTCTTGTCAATTTATTTTACTTCTGTACTTTGAGAGATACTTTTAAATCGGATTACCCCCGTGTACCAAGATGCATCGCATACGAATGGCTATAGAATTCTGAGAAAAAGAGAATTTAATTTCGACTTTTCCTTTGATTTTATGCAATATTAACTAAGAATTTAGTTGATATGCGTCGACTCTTTATTCTACATTCCTTTCGCTCAAATATCAACTAAAGTGCAGAAATGTACAGAAGCAAAGGAAGCCAAACTAAAGTAAATTAAAAGTGCACTAACTGACGAGCAGATGAAAAATGGGAGAAAGTCAAATGGGCGGTAATTCGAAGGGGGCATGTCTGTATTATTAATTCAATGCGAATGCAATTTGAGCGAACCAAATGTAAGTACATTAAATCTATTAGAAATTTCCCTCAACTGTCAGCCATAAACATGATTATCTATTTGTATACTCTGTAGTGATTAACAGGGTGTAGAGAGTGTATTATGAATTTGCGTCAACGTACTTAATGGAAACTGATTTTTTCAAAGTATAAATAATCATAATTAATAGTAACGTTTATATTTTTCTAGTATTCTTAACATTTTATTAACTTTTAAAAACAATCTTTAGGATTTTGAATCAATTGAAAACTAATTTTAAAAAGATTTGTAGCTTTCAATCTTATTTTTTATTGTCTTTTTATTTTATATCATCAATTATTTTTATACACTTCCTTAAAGAAATTTTAAATAATGAAATAAATAAAATATCCAAAGTCTTGGCATTCTCTCGCCTGAGTACAAGGTACCATCTAGTCGAGCACTAAGTTAAATTTCTTTCTTGTTTTGTAAAATGGCAATCTTGCTGTAGCTTAGCTGCAAATTTACTTATCAGAGGTTCAAAAATGAATTCAATCAAAGCACACTTCAAATGAGACAATCAGTCGGAAGATTTCTTGCCGCAACGCGACAGTAATATGACAGGCGACAGTCTGTTGTTGGTGCCACAGGAATCAAGGACTCACAGGACACTGAATCGAATCGGTATTAAATGCATTTGCCCACGATCATATTTGCAATTTTACCCATCGTGACTTGCAACATACTTCCTTATTTCACTTGAGCGCATGGATGAGCGAATGAATGACTGAATAAATTTCTAAATGGATGGATGAATGCTTGAATTGTATTGTGGAATGGCTTGACTTCTGTCTGTCCATATTTTTCTGCTATTGAATAGAAAATAAGTATTAGAAGTGACAAATAAAATTCAAATTATATTTTAGATTAAAGATTAGTTAAATTTAATATTAAATTGTTAAAAACGCAGACAACAAATTCAGACAAAATTTATTTTATTTAGGTGCACAAATTTGTTGAGCAAATTATTCTTATTTTATAAATATAAGAAAATATGATGAAAGGTTAAATATTTGTTCGTTATTATTCTTTCGTTCGTTATTGTTTTTATTTTATAAAAAATTTAAGTCAATGTTTGTAATAAACTTGAAGGACAAATAATCAAAATAACATTAAAAAGCTTAGGGTAAGGGATTAGTTCGTTAAACAAATACTTTTAAAAAAATTGAAGTGAAAAACTGTAAGTCACAAGTTTTTCACTCGTTTTGTTGGTCGCAATGAACTGCAGGTAATATGCAAAGTTTGAATTGTTAAAGGTCAGAAGATTCACGGACGACAAACAGCAAGTCGCTTCAGTTGTTGATCTATATAGGTTGATAAAGTCATACATAATGTTGAATTAATGGAAACCCCTGTGTCCTTTGAAATTTGCAAGTGCCACGTGATGTGTGAGGCAGGTTATTGCCAATTTGACCAACATGCTCATTAGTCATTGGCTACAGTACTGACAGCACTTAAGAGAACGGAAATGAGGAGAAAGTGAAGTCCTGTTTTTAATAAAGGACACTCGAAATAAGCTTCAGCTGAACTGCGAAGCGACCACCAGTGGTGCGTTTGCATTTTCCATTTTTCTTATTATAATTTTTTGCTTTTTCAGCTTCATCTTCTTTTTTTTTTTTGTGTCTCACCCTGTGCGCAGAATGCGTCCTTTACATCAACATTGTTGTTACTTTTTTATTTATTTTTTTTTTTGGTTTGTCGGGCAGGATATTACACCTCGTTTTTTGTCACTGTCTCTCACTTTCACATGCTGTGACATATTTCTATAGCAGTCTCTCCCTCTTCACTTCCTTCATCACAACTTCTTGTGGAAACTTGAGTAAAACGTCTGCTGCGAGGCAGTCAGCCAGTCAACCAAACATTTTTGTGGAGTTTTCGCCGTTTTTAATCTTATAAACAATGTCAGCGTGAGTTCTGTTTTGCTACGCTCTGTTGTTGCTGCCTCTAAATGTTGCACATACATACATATAGAATCAGCAGCCTTAAGCCCGTTATTGCTTTAATATGTTAAACCGCGAATGCCTTTAATATTTTTAATTTTCTAAAGAAATAAATTGTTTGCTAAAAAATGGCATAATAAATCTAAAAAGATGAGCTGTAAGCTGATTCCAAGAGTATATATGTACGTATACTAATCTAATTTTAATTTATTATTATTAAAGAAAATGTCCATTAATAAAGAGCAAATACTTGGTGTACAATAAAATACTTGTAAAAAAAAATACCAAACTATAATTAAATAAAAACCCTTTTAAATGATTAGTAAATGGACTGGATATTTTGTATTTATAATTTCGAAGCAGGTTGACTAAACTCGGGTGGGCGTTAGCAAACCATCTTCCACCTGTTAGATATAAAGGTTTGTTAATTTAATATGCTATTGAAAGCCATTTTTTTTTAATATTACTACTATACTTATACAAAAATTGTAGGAATAAGCTCAACTTTACTTCTCAAATGTTGTCAAAAATTATACAAGGCAAAGAAGAAAGAAAGTTTCTGCTTTTGCCGACGAGCTATTCAAAGTAAGTTTGCTTTATAATATTAGGGAATAAATTTATAATAAGCTCAGTTCATCTTCCTGGGCAATTCTAAGCGGGATAAACATGAAAAGGAACGGCATTAAAATTTATTGGCTTTCATGATGAAAAAATTGGCAAAATGTAAACACAAATTTTGGTACAGCTTATGCTGTCTACTATGAAATCTAAAAAAAAAAGTATATTTAGCTCAAATTTTACGCTCGGCTTAACTTACTGATTTTACTCGTTTATCAACGTTAATTCTGTGCCCCTTGGCGAATGTAATTAATACTTCTGTGCTACCGACTTATTCGCCCTTTTTTATTTACCTACTTTTTTTTTGTGATGTATTCTCAAACCTGAGGCTATATTTTGTACCACGCGTTGAATTAGCTAATTTTCTAACGGAATACGAATGTAATGTTAGACCGTGAGTTGAATCCTTATAAATGTCTGCCTGATAAAAGCGCAAACGATAATGCCAACGGCAAGTGTGTGCAATTTTTGTATAGTACTATGTACATGTAGATTTCATGCATAGCTTATCCTTAATTTTGAGTATACTTTTCCCTTTTTCTACCCAAACCGAGAGCATTGTTATTTTGTAACGAGTTGTGCAACAAGGAAATTCGGAGAAAATTCTTGAATTGCTGTATTTTAATCAGCAAATCCGAATTATTAAAGACTTCTGGCCTGGGAAGAGTTTGTCTGCCATCACAGTTTTTACAGTCAAACCAAATACATATTATTGTAACTATGCTTGTAATATTCTCGAATAAAACAACTTTAGTTTGAATTAAGTATTATGGTAGAAAATATTATACGAAAACAAATAAAATATCTGTCGGTTTTTAAATAATAGTTATAGAACTAATAGAGTTGCACCTAAAGGATAAAAAAATAAGATGTATGCAGCCTCTGTAAGGGTATTACATATTCGACCACAACGAGGCGTATTTTTGTTATTATTTTCTTTTTGTATGTTTTTGTAGATGTAGTGCTTAACGTGCAGATAATCGCAAATGAGCAACGCAATTCCTGTACACATAATGAGGACAATTAGTCCTGCGGCAAAAACTAAATGCCGTGTGCAGCCTATGTAATGGGTCGCTTAACTGTAACTATCTGGTCCCAGGCCCTGCCTCTGCCTCTGCCTTCTGATAAGTAACCCAGCCTGTTGTTTGTCTTCATTGGACCAACTTAGAATTACTAGTCAACAACCTGAAATTTGTTTGCTTTCATTGATTGTGTCTGTCTGTCTCACGTTCTTTCAGGCCATAATTCGAATAAATATCTACCTTTAAATTGAAACAAGTTTCAATAATATTATTACTTAAGCATAGTGATATGAATTGAGCATTGAAAATAACTTTACTTTTGCTGGTTGGAAAACTCAACCCACATAGAGTGAATTTTAAATGTTGATATAACAATTGAAGTTTTTCAAATTGCTTGCATATTTTATCTATAATTGTTTAATTGGTTTTGTACAGTTTTTTCTAACTGCAACATTTATTTTAAGCTTTGACATTGTTGACAAGCCATTTTTGTTCAATCGCTATAACTAAGAACCATTAAAATTTATCGTAAGCCTTAAATTGATCAAATATTCAAGGCTATGATGTACACACAAATACACCTACATATACAAAAGAACGTGCACACGAAGAGGGAGCGTGAGACAGCTGAATATTTGCACAGAATGCATTAGTCCTTACATGAGAGCATGTGAAATATTTATGGAAGAGGATTGCAGACGTCAGATGATTAGTTGCATATACTGTGTGCAGGCAGGCAGCTCCCACAGCTGTCGATGATTTTGACCGAGCAAATATTTAATCTTAGAACATTTTTGCCACGACCTGCGCGGCCCTGGTCATCGGACGTGCTGGACGTCTTGAAAATCTCAGTTGTATTCCAACTGTAAGCAGCAGCAGCAGCAGAAGCAGTAGGGACAGCTCTTAGCCCAGCTCGTATTAGCTCAAGTCAAACAATTGGCATGGGCAAAACCAAGAAACAACACCAAGTTGCATCGTGCATATAGTATAAAAGAAAAGCAGAAAACTAAAAGGAAAAGTGTTGTTAAGAAATTGCAGAAGACAGAAAATCGATGTGTGCTGTGTTTGAATTTGCGTTGACTGTGTAAAGATATCCAAGGACGGGAGTTTGGGGGCGTGGATGCTACTTAATCCCCGGTGTGTCAGATTAATACGTGCTGGTCAAGAGGTAAACGGAATACTGCCAACAACAGAAGGTCAAATTCCAGTTGCAAACAAATAAAAGAGAAAGATATTAAGCTTAATTTATTTTCTCATGAATGACTAGAAGTTGCTCTGTACTAAATGCAAATTCCTCCGTACACACCCACAAGGTCAAGCAAATCAGACATGACCTCAGTTTTGTGTACTGGAAGGATTCACTAATCTTTGATCTTTTTATTCGAAACATTTAAGAGAACTATAGTCAACTATGATCAACTTTCCGTTACCATCGAAACCATTTCAACTAAACCATACTCATAAAATGTGGCTTATGTTTATGTTGCACACAACACGCACATGTCTTACAAATGAATAGAGCACATTGAATTCATATTTACAGCAAATTGTTGCATACGATTTGAAAATCGATTAAAAGTTCAAGCGAAATCAATTTGTACTTTTTTAATTAAACTTGTTCGGTCCACTACGAGGACCCTTTAGTTCTTCTACATTAGCATTTTATGCTTTATTGCTGCAGCTGTAACTGGTTGCATGAAACACCAAAATGCGTTTTAAGTACCAGAGCGAAATTTGTACTAAAATCGAATTTGCAAAACAACGAAAAATTTTATTTTCACTAATTAAATATTAAACACTGTATTTAGTTCTCTTTTTTAAGTAGCTGCAGGCGTTTGAAGTGCATGGAAATGTAATTAAAATGCATGGTGTTAAACTTAAAATTAAATAACTAAGTGTGGGCGCTCTTGGTATTTATCCTAATTGGGACCTCGTGTAAATGTTCTTTTTCAAATAATTTCTTTATAACATTAAACAAAAAGCTTATGAGATTGACACAGATCAACACGCTTAAAATCTTAGAATCCTTTCAGAACAACTGACAGAATAAAACCAGATTGCTAGCTCTGTACATTTCCAATCTGACAGTAGCAAAAATAATGTTGCATATTTGTAAGCGCCTTTTTATACTTTCTGTACTAAGAGTTCCCAAACGGTTTAAGCGAGGACTTGGTATACTAACCTATGTATATGCTAACACATTTTGGTCGCATGTATTTAAGGTGTGACCGTTGTACTTATTTTGATATTTTTCATTTGTTTTTTGCACTGATTTTTTTTATGTTTTTTTTTTCAATCGTTTTTAAATGGTTTTTTTATTCAATGGTATTTTTTCAATGGCTTTTATTTTTAAATCACCTTGATAAATTGCGCTTCCTTAGGTTTTGATATCATCTGCCTCAGATTATGTTTCCTCTGTGTCTTCCTCTAAACCCTCCTCAGCTGTATCATGGTATCTCATCAGATTTCCAGTCTGATTCAGATTTCAGTTCAGCCTTTCGACCGGCATCAGTATCATCTTGCTCTGGAGCTTGATCAGAATGCTCCGGCCGTATTCGTCCTGGTTTTTTTTTGAAACGTATTCTTATTTATTGGTTTCTTTTCCATTGGTTTTTCTTTATCGCTATTTCTTATTTTATCATCCACTTTGTCTTGTTTTGTCGACGACTGAATACTGACCACTGACTGAAGAGTGAAACTGCCCTAAGGGCCATCTCAAACACATCGTTCACTAATGTCCGAGCTCTCGATGGTATCAGGTAGGACGAGGCACCAAAGGTTGTGGCCTAAGCCAACGAGGAATTCCTGAGGTTTCATACCCAAGGTTTACTTTTAACCGATCGTTCCCATGGCTATACTAAGATCGTCGTGTTGATCATGAATACAAACGTACAAATATACGAAAATAGAAAGCAAAAGATCACAATAAAAATGTATGAATAATATTTCAGATTTGCTCATTTATTTATAAAATCAATCATAACAATTCATTTATAAATTTCAGGGTTCAGTTTCATTAATTTGCTATTAAGTTAATAATTTGTTTCCGTATTACATATTAACCAATTCCATATTTCTATTCAATATTTACGCAAATATTAAATACTTAAAAAATAAAATGCGTCTAAATCCAAATAGTATAAGTATGATGAAATTTATGTTAGTTATTTTTGATGATTGTAATAACTAATCAATGTGGTTGTTGGTTTTTCAATGCTATTCCTTTAAAAAATATATTTGTTCATATATAATATTTTGGGTGTAACTTTTTTTCATTTTAAGATTATAAACATTTTTCTTTTCGTTTTCTTTGTTGGTTGTTTTTAGGGACGATAAACCATCATAGACGTTATCAAAAAGGCAAACCATAAATTATTTATGTACATACAATGCTTTTTACAAGTTTCAAAAATTCTTTTCTTTTTTTTTACTTTTTTTTCTCTATGTAATCAATATTAGATATTAATATATGTTACTAATGTTTTTTCCGTTGCTAAAAATTATACAAAAAGTTTATAAACGTACATTTAAAATTCCATCAAGAAGACATTTTGCATGTATAGGTTACAGTATGTATGCTATGAGGCGCCAGGATAACCCTGACCACTGCCTACGTTACGGTGAGGAGATTGTTGTTGTTGTTGTTGCTGTTGTTGTTGTGGCAACTGCAACTGTTGTTGTGATGGTGAAATTGTTGATTGGCTAGTCGTAGGTGATGTTGCGTCACTTTTACTTTTTAAATTATTATTAGTATTGTTTTGGCTATGTTGAGATTTATTATTATTAGTGGTCGTAATAGTGGCAACTCGTCTAAGACGATTATCTGGTATCGGTGGTGATTGTAGAGTCCCCAATCCTTGATGCAACGGAGAGAACGATGATGGTCCACTGGCGCTGCCACCGAAGGCACCAGCAATGCTGCTGCTGCCACCGCTCATACCACCACCAACAGCACCACCGGCACCACCGGCACCACCGGCACCACCAGCATCACCAAAGATGCTACCATTGCTGCTTCCAATTAGACTTAATGAATGCTCATTAGACAGTATCTGATGTGCAGCCAAATTCATCTCCTCTGGCGTCATATCTAACGCCTCTCGCATCTCCCGAGCAGCCGTGCCCAGAAATTCGGAATCACAATATTTACCCAAACCCTCAGCGGCGAGTACCTAAGTCAGATAGTTTTTTATATTAATATACATTATACATTGTATTTAAAAAGTTGTTGTGTTGATTTTACCCCTCCAATTAATGACTCGGCTAGGCCATTCATTTCAAATGAAGTTGGTAAACGACGCTGATCGTAAGGACTAGCTGGTGTCGATTGGATCATGCGTTCGTGGCCAGGAATAGCACCATTGGGTGCGTAGACTGTATAATTGCATAAAATATAGAATTAAAATATATTTTTTAACTGTTATTCTTTAGGGTAAAGTTATGAATATATTATTTACAGCACTTGATGATCATTTTACAGCAACTATATATTTATGTATATATCTTTTACAGGCTACTCCTAATACGTTTTCAATAAAGCCTCTGAATTAGGTCTGCTACCGCAAAGAAAAGTTTACAATAAATGATACTAAATCGTGGAATATATATTTATAAAAAAGGAAATGTTAGTACATCTTAAAATGTTGAGAAAGTTTACTTCAATGAAGGTAAATAAATGCTTATTTGCTGTATACCATACAGAGAAATGTGAATAACATTTTACTTAAAGTGTGAAACTGGACTCTGATTGCTTTTTACGTAGAACGAAAATATATTTATCCGGCATCCTTTAAAAACGAGTTGTATTATGTATTATCTAATTAATAAATATCAATCTATTAAAATTGATTAAAATAAACTGCTAGAAGTTCCCAGTCTTGGTAACCCAAAAATTTTCTATTACAAATTTAATTAATTAAAGAAATTATTTGTATGCATCTCCTAATAAGTATAATAACTGTTGACCCAATAAGTTACCTATTCAAAATTTCTATGTATTTTATAGTTTTCTTTCAAGCTAAAATGATCATCAAGAATTTTCTAAATCTAGGATGACAACTTAAATTACAATTGACTGTTAGTTAGGCATTCAATAATTCAGGCTAGGTTTAATGTTATTTTACAGCTTCGTGTAAATGATAAAAGCATGTTCTATAAAAATCAAAAATGTATAGTTAATTAAAAACTGAAGCAAGCAATAAACGTAGCATATACTATTTATATGACGAATATGCTCCTTGGCAAGGCAAAACATGTCCTTAAACGGAGATCTAAAAAGGCATTACTTAGATAACTTCTAAGGCAAAAGCGGCAGCGTTATATGAACTAAGCAGGCGACGCATCTAAAGCGTATATTACGTATAATCAATACTCAATAGCCAAGCAAGTGTAAATGTGTTCTTGGTTATCACAGGTAGTGTATGTTTGTGTATAAGTGTATACTTGTGAACTGGATATTCTGAGCATCGTTGGAGTACATCCCTATACACACAATAAGAAGCGACGACAAAACAACATTGAAACAACAGTTAACAAACATTTTGTTTTGAACATTTGGCATTTCAAGAAATATGGGTATTCGACTATATGTATAGTTATATATATATATATATATGTATGTACATTTATACGAGTATCGTTGAAATGGATATCTTAGTTATTATAATAGGTATTAGATGGACGCAAGGCACACTTTTATGGGGTTACGAGCTCAATCGGCGAGGCCAGCTTAATGAGTATGTGGGCACAACAACACTGTTATACGGATATTTATATAGACACCGATATCATGTTGATAAATATTTTGTAAATATATTTTTTATTATGGTAACCTTTTCATTCGATTCGATTTGATTTGATTCGTTCAATTGATGCGTGTTAAATCGGTAGTAGTTCTTGTTGTAGTTGTTGTTGTTGTTGGTTGTTGTTGTTGTTGTAGGTGTTATGTTTAAAATCCACGCTGATTAAATAGGGCTCTTTTAGGTTATATAATAAGTATCGTACTTAGGGGGGAATGCGCTCACAATAAATTGTTAACTTAAAGAATCAAGGACGAAAAAAACTTAAACAATATTCTCTTTGCTCATTGGCCGGAATGAGAGCCTAGTATTAATGTGGTTCGAACTCTCTGAGACTCATCCAGCAAGTATTTGCCTGTTCGAAACTCAGCACTCGGTGGTTTTTAAACTTGAATCACTTAAGCTATAATAAAGATGTTAATAAAAAAGAGTTGTACAAAAACAAATTACTTTAACAACACAATTTATAATAACATTTTCAGACATACCCTAAATAATAACCATTTATTGTGATTATTAATTATTTTGTTTTGATAAGTAATTATTTTTCTTTTCATCAATTTTACTTTTATTAATCAGCTTGTGAGTTTGTAGTCAACAAAAGGAGCCATAAGCATTTTTATTAGAGCACAACGCTATAAAAGCTGTAAAACATTTCTAGATCGCATTATAATTTTTAATATAACTTTAATTTGGAATACTTAATTACCTTTTTAATTAACTCAGACTTAAGTTATTATTTGTAAAGTTTTTTTTAAAAATCGATTCCATTTCTAATACCCCATACAGTTCCAACTAACATATATCTTATGTCTTATGTAATGAAATCTTAAAGTCAATATAGTAAATACACTATATCTTAGATTTGGATGTGTTGATAAGCTAAACTGGAATGTTTTTGCATAAGTTGCATTAAGATTTTATCTGGTCTATTTGGTTTAAATTAAATATTAATTTCACTTATTGTAATATACTTATTGTAATAATAATATAAAAGTAAAATACAAAGTCAATAAATCGGCGTTTAAATCATTTTAAGTTTCTTTCTGGAAAGTGAGACACCGATAATATGATGAATCTCTTCCACGTTGGATAACGATTTATGTATTGGAATAATGAGAGTCGTGATAAGGGTTCTGAATTGTATCCTAGCCGAAGTAAATATATTAAAGTTGTCTTTAAAAACAAATAAATCGGAGTCATTTATCTATTAATATTTTTATAAATATCTGTATATGTTTTTAAAATTTGTACTTATTTATACTTAGTTAATGTTGTGTTAAAATGTTGTTTTGTGTAACTATTGTTGTTCTATATAGTCTACAAAGGCAGAAAATAAGTATTTAAATATTTATATATGTAAATTATTTTCAGAGGCAGTAAAAGCGTTTCCATGTTGGCCAAACAAAACTACTGAGCACTACGATTACTTGTATGCTAGAACTAAGTAATTATGTACGATATTTGTAATTAAAAATAATTAACTGCGCATTTATCTAATGTAAGTGTGCTACAAGTCAGAATGGATTTCCATTCTGATGAGTGTCTTGAGTGTTGTCTTTTTTGTGGCGCCGCGTATAACAAACAGCCAAAAAAATAACATTGAAAACGTAACATTTCTCTTTTGTTTTTTGGTTAAGTTTGTTGTTTCACAACTGCACTTAATATTATTGTTTTGTTATTATTATTATTTTCTTTTATTTGATTAAGTTATTTTTATTGTTTACATTTTTGGGCATGCCGCAGGCAAAATTCAGAACTCACAACTCAGTATTTTTAGTGGCGCTTACGAATAATGTACAATAATAATAATTTGAATTATAATAATTCCAAGTAATGGGAATTAGAGGATTCATGTGTTAATTCAAAAAGAAAATGAAAAGTTTAGTGTGTTGGAGAGTCAAAGAGGAATTAATTCAAACTAAACAAAAAATTATTTGTTGTAACGTTTTTGGGGTTAAGTTCAATAAACTAAAAAGACAAATGTGAAAAAGAAAAACTTGTAACTAGTTTGTTTAGTGCAATTGCTTGTTGCAGTTGTTGCTGTACTTGTTGCAATTGCAGCATTTTGCGCTTACCATTGTTATATGGATGCAATAAAATACCACGATTGCGGTTGCTGAAATTAATGTTCGGGGATTGAGTAAATTCGTTTTACGGTTTTCAGTGAATGTTTGCATTTAAGACGCGCTAATTTATCAGTAGTTTCTATATATAATGTATATGTATATTTTTTATATTATAAATTGATTTAATATATGTGTTCTTAGTCAAGTATTTTGATATTTTCAACTAATTTGCTAAACTAAATTGTTTTTGGGCAACAATACGAATTTGTGGCCCGGGCTCCTTTTGTCCATTACAAACGTTAAAGGCGCACTAACAATAAGTGAAATCAAAATGCCATTAAACCGTGGCCAAAAATGAGAAATAAGATAATAAAGAAACTCACTAAACAGCAAGCCATAATAACAGGAAATAGTATGAAAAATTAAACTCAATAATTGACAGCATCGTGTGCGGCTAAGATTATTTGTATAGTATGACCAAATGACCAAATGACCAACTGACAACTCCATCCATTATTTCTCCCTTTCTGATACTCACTCACTCACCCAAAACCCCAATACTCACTCATACGATATCGCATTCGCCTCTGGTGGCAATGTGCCGGCAACTGTTGATGCACCGCCTCCATTCTTGGCCAGTGGCCTCATCGAGATGCTTTCGCCAAAGGTTCGCAGCTCACCCCCGCTGCTAGCATGAAGCTCATCTTGCAGCTTCCCACTTGCCGCCATACGCGCCTGCATTATATTGCGGGCTATGTGATTGACGCCATCGGCCACACTCCGATTGATGTTGTCGTATAAGTAATCAGTGCCAGCGGGATCTGCGCTACCCAGAACCAAACTGCTGCCACCCACGCCCGCAGCTGCCAAAGAAGAACCACCAATCGTCAGTGCTCCATTGCTCTGGGAAGCCTTGGCGCTGCGTCGGAAAGTTCCATTGCCATGACGGCGAATGGAGGACCAAACGCTGCCAAAAAGCGTATGATGGCGCTGAAAATAAAAAAAGGCAACATTTAATTGATTGTCTTTTGACAAGTGTTTTTGGGTCAGTGTCAGTCTGCAGATAAAATCAAATAAAAAAGGTTTAACAAAATATTCCATTTCAAATGGAATCATTTAGTTCTTTTGAAAATTCTAGAGAAATCACGAATTAAAATGGGAAAGTTTAACATTATTACTATATTATTTTCAAGCCTGCAAACGGATTCTGAAATGATCCAATCGATATTTTTAAATTACATAGATTTGAGCTCTGACTAACAGTTTTTTAGTCTTACTATCATATTGAATTAATTAAAAAATTATTAGCTATGAGTTGTTTCTTAGTTAACATTATTTCAGCTAACTTTCCCAATTATGTAGCCAGTGCATTAATATGTATTGATGACTTACGCGATGCATGGGTTCTGGTTCCTCCGCCAACTCATCCAGGTTGCCAGAGATGGCACGTTTCAGTGCTGGCGAAACCTCGTGGAGTGTACGTAGACCGGCTTGTAGAGTGACCGTATTACTGTCGGGATGACCCTCCTTGCCCTCCTGCTCCTTGCGTTTTTTGAAACGCCGGAAATAGTCCTGTATTAGATAAGTGGCATAGAACTTGCCCACAGTAACCTCGTCATCGTTGCCTGGTGGTGGCACCACCTGGTCCAATAATTTTGGATTGGTCCGCTTCCAGATTTGTTTAATAGTTGCTCGCAGCTCGGAATTGGCATCATCTATGTTGCCCTCTGTTTTGATGCTCAGTGAGGTGCGAACCACGGCAAACAGAGTAGCATTAAAGAGAACTGTTCCATCAGAGTTGAGCGGCATGTTCATGCTGACCAGACGTTTGCAGGCCATCCGATGGGGACAGAGCTTGCCAAAACCAAGGGGTGGTGATATCTTGCGGAGCAGGGTGACCACATCCAAGTGCTTGATGCGTCCCTTGGCATCCGGGTCGTACTCGCTCCATAGGCGGATAAACTCATCCAAATGATGGGGACCCAGAATAGACCAATCACGCGTGAGGTAATCAAAGTTGTCCATGATGACGGCCACAAACAAATTGATAATCTAAGTACAAGTAAATGATGTTCAACTAGAGATACAAATTATTTTTGATAGAATTTACCAAGAAGGAGCACAGCACATAAAAGGATATGAAGTAAGGATAGGCAATGGATGAGCCGCATTGTTCGCCCGCTGAATCAGATGCCATATCACAAAGAACATTTGGCTGTGCTGAGCAGGACATCATTATCTCCTGCCAGGCCTCACCAGTGGCTGATCGGAACAGAACCAGCACTGCTTGTGTAAACGTTTGGAAATTGTTGTTGCCGGTTATAGCACCATCACCATCTAACGCAATCTTGCCAAAAACCTAAGGGAATAAATAGGAAATTTGTATATAATATATTTCTTTATGAAATATACAATGTTGTATTATCAGGATACGCACCTGCATCCCCACAACCGCGTATATGAAGAAGAGCAAGACGATGAGCAATGCGACATAAGGTAAAGCCTGAAATGATTTGATGAAGGTCCAAAGAAGGGTTCGTATACCCTCGCCCTTGCTGAGCAGCTTTACAAGACGCATAACACGAAACAGTCGAAAGAAGTTAATCGAAATCAAATTCGAACCGGCCTGGAAAGTATAAAAAAAATCTTTAGAAAAAAGAGTTTCACATGGAGGTTACTTTGAAACAAACCTTTGCTGGCATTTGTTTACAGCCTTCGACTATGTCACAAGCGGCCTTTGTGGACTTTTTACTCTGTGAAATATGATATATGTTTAGTTAACAGTATTACAATTAAACTTCGATCTTTACATACGTTAATTTCTGAATATACGATATCTATAAAACTGCCCAGCACAATTATGAAATCAAATACGTTCCAAGCATCCCCAAAGTAGTTCTGTAAGATATAGCAAAAGGTTATAAAGAGTATTACAAAAACTAAATGTTGTATAGTAAAATATATTATAGATTTTGGTCCTACCTTAAATCGAAATGCTGCCAGCTTAAAGACAAACTCCAAGGCAAATACCGCTGTGAATAACATATTGAGTGCATCAAGAAGTTCTGTGTACCATAATGGTTGTTGGTAGAATTTCATTGCCAGTGTTACCGTGTTTATCATGATCAATATAAATATGGTATACTCAAATGATGATGACGTCACAAACCACCAGACTTTATACTGTATGCCATGTTTGGGTATATAACGTCGCACTGGCTTTGCCTTTAATGCAAATTCTATGCAATTACGCTGATTCTTATCGAGATCACAATTCTTATACTCCTGTTCACCCTCATTTTGAAAAGTGACAATAACGAAACCGACGAAGATGTTGACCATAAAGAAGGCAATTATAATAATATAGATTATATAGTAGGCAGCAACTATAGGACGGAAGTTGTGTATTGGACCACCATTTTCTTTATTTGAATCAATAGAGACGTACAGCAGGCTTTGATGGAAAAATTGATTTAAAGTCAGAGAATATTGAGTATTAAGACTATTAACTTACTTAGGCCAACCCTCAAAGGTTGAAACTGTAAAGAGGGTTAACATGCCCTTGGCCACATCATCAAAGTGGAAACCATTATTATCCCATTCGCGTTCCTTGAGACGCGGTTTGTTTATATTACCATCCTCATAGACAAGATAGGTGCCACTAAAAGATGTAATGTTATAAGGTTATCATTCGAATGATCATCTTAAGCAATTACTTACTAGCATTCGTCTTTACTCATCTTCGAGCCATCGGAACATTTAAAAAATTTACCCTATATATGATGTGTGCGATGGTTTTCAATTCAGCATCAGAAAGGATTTATTTGAATATTATTAAGTTTTCATGTATAAATCATTTAAAATATCTTATGAAAAGTGCACTTAACTCACAAAACTGTTCAGTTGAGAGCACTTTGCTTATACGTCTGTAATACTATCAACTAAAGCCTAACTATATGTATTATGTAGCGATACAATAGACTAAGCTAGTCTATATAAGTATATATACATACATATACAGGGTGCTTCATATGCAATCAAATTTACATTGACATTTAATATTATTATTTATTTTTAGGGTTTTCTTGCTGGTAACGGACACGAGTTTAATTTGAAAATGTTTGGGACATCACAATATTTACAGACGGTTCTAAAACAATACGATACAACATTTTCAGGATTGGTTAGATACGATTACATACAAATATATATTACAAAAGGTAAGCGAGCGAGTTTACAGACTCCTTTTTGTACATATGTACTTTTGTAAGTTGAAAAATTCGAACAATATTGTGTTAGATTTTTGAAAAGCTGATAACAGCTAGCAAGGCGTTGAAGCAAATAGCTGGCTGATTGGAAAGGGAATTGCACTGATATTATGAAATTATATTATAGTAGTAGTTGATTATATTGTTGTATTTGTATCGCTATTACCAATATCAAAAACTTATTGTTAGGCCGAGAAAACCAAAAGACTCGAGTAGGCATCAGTACATTGATAAGCATAATCCGAATTTTCAATAATACTTAAGAATTGGCGTTTGGAATTTTTCCCAAAATTTGTTGTCTATATTTCTTTCCAATCACATTAAAAGTTGGTCAAAGTACATCGATAATCCAAAGCACACATAATAAAGCAGCGAGAACTTGAATTCTTCCAAAAAAAAGAAGCGCACACATAAAGCCGATTCTGGTTACCCTTCACCAAATATTTGATTTATTTAATTATGTTCTTGTATATAATTGAAATGAAATTACCTTAAAGAGTTGCACTCCAATAACGGCAAACATGAATTGCAATAAATACGTAACCAACATAATATTACCAATGGTTTTTATAGCGACAACAACGCACTTGACCACGTACTGTAGTTATTTTTTTCAGTGTAGAAAAATAAATTCACAGCCGTGAATGGTTTTTGTTTGTTATTTTTTCATTAAACAAATTTGTGTGTGTGTATTAGTGTGTGTGTTTGAGAGAGAGGATGTTGGTGTGTGTTTGTGTTTATGCAGCATCAATCCGAGGAATTTTTGATGTTTTGAATACATTTTTGAATATGTTTCATTAAAATCAAAAGTTTATAAAATTGCCAAAGTACACATTGTACATTGGTACACATTGCAATTTGTTGTGTTTGGCATAATTGGAATACCGAAACGATTAAAGAGAGAAAAAAGAGGAAGATTCATTTATAAGGGGATCAATACGTTTCTCATATGCTAAAAATAAATAAGTATGTGTGTGCATGTGTTTTTCTTTTATTTTTACATTAAGTACGAGGTTAATGACATTCACGGACAATGACACAAAAAAATATGAATTGTGATAACAAAATTAAAAAAAATTAAAAGTAAATTGATAAAATATATCGTTAATCAATGAATTAGTACTTTAAATGAAACTGTTTGTTACTACAATAAGTTCTGCTACCACTTTGAATAAAACTTTTGTACACAACTTGAGGATTATATTTGATACTCTTCGGTATTTGGTTGGTTGCCTTGATGCTAGGGTGCAAGGTTGGACTCTGTAACTATTAATATAAGTATAACAAGTATGTGGAAGAGTGTGTGTGGGTGTGTATTTTTGTTGAGTATGCCGTGATTTGCTTATGAATTAACAATCACTTTAAAATAAATTCGATTACTTTTGATGCTATGGGTTTGACGTATACGACGCAGAAAATGGGTGTGGAATATAAGAATTGATCTGACAAATATACAAGATATTTATTTGTGTGAGTATGGTTATGTATTCAGGTACGAGTAAATCGATTCCTAGATAAAGTGTGCTGAAAAAAATGCTACGTATGAGGTCCATTCCAGAATCCCTTTTTCGAGACAGTTCCATCAAAATATGCAGAGCAAACTTCGCCGAAGTTTTAATTTTCTATTTCATTTAGCTACAAGGTGTATGCTTGATTCACTTTTGAAGAATGGATTCGAACAGGTTCTCTCAATGATTACTTTTCAAATGTATATTTTTACCACTATTTCGCCCACTTTTATATTTTACTTTCCCTTAATAGAAAGGATTGTTTTCGAAAAAAGTCATAGTTATGCTGAGCATTAATAAGCAATACTAGGAAGCATATTTCGTATTATTTACAATAGGTATTTTTTGTACAATTTTAAACTCGTTCAATTATTAGTAAAAGAATAAATTTTTCATAAAGGAATAACTAAAAATTACAAAAAAGATTATTTTTTAAAGGTTAAGGATAGCAATTCAAACATTTAATAATTTGGAACAAGAACAAAATGTTAATATAATTAAGGGTTGCATGTGTGTGCAATAAAAAATATATATTTAACTTCACTTATAGAATTTACAAATAAATATTTCAATAAAGCTATACAATCACATTTTGAATTTATGTCTTATACATATTTTCAGTTAATTTGTTAGTTCAAATTTTCAGTAATTTGTAGCCTAGACAGTAACTTTTGAGATAATGGTAATTAAAGTATGCACTCTAAAAGTATAACTTATACGCCTATTTGCTCAATTTTTATACAGTCTGATATTTAAAATTTTTGATTAGAGTGTTACTTATTTAAAGAGTAGATCAAGCACTTAAGAACAAAATCATACCTTAAACAATTGGACTCCTATAACAGCAAACATGAATTGCAGTAGGCATGTGACGAGCACAATATTTCCGATAGTCTTAACAGCGACTATGACACATTGAACAACATGCTGTATGTGATACGACGATATATAAAATTATAGTACGGTAAATATATAAGAATTACTCTATATAGTTCTAGATATTAATTGAGAATGTTGTATTGGTGTTTAATTTCGTTAGGGTTTAGTATCAGCACGAATTTGACATAATTCGACTATGCCTAAGCCACGCCTTGCATTTATTCCACGCCCATTTTCGTTAGGTGTTAAAAGTGAAACTCAGAATCAAACAGTATATATAATAGTATATAATATACATAATTTTTCATTGCAGTGAAAAATTCTTGGTGCACCCTACACCCAGCATTTCAAGGTTTTTTAGAATTTGTTTTCATTGTTGGTTGTTGTTTATGACCACAAAACACGCACTTTCATTTGGGTTATTGCAATAAGTCAAGATTTTATTATTAGCTCGCAAAGAATATTTCAAGAAGTATTTTGTTTAATTGAAATGAACATAGGCTAAACTCAAAATGTCAAAGAAATTAAATAATTGTTTAATAAAAGCAGGTGAATAAAATAAACTTGAGAATCAAATAAATTAATAAATGGAACAGAAACTGTGAAAACATAGAATGTGGCTTACCTTTAGACCCTTGGCTCGATTAATGGCTCTCAGAGGCCTTAAAACTCGAAGAACACGAAGTATTTTCACGAATGAGATCGCATTCGAACTGCAGTTGAAATTGACATTATAATTATTGTCCAGAAGTAAGTTTACAACTACTGGGTTAGAGTAGTTTTGGTAAGGTTTACCTGGATTTTAGAGATATCAATGATACACAAACCACAAGTAAATCTAATAGATTAAATGCGGATCTGCAAAAGGCTCCGTCGTGTAGTACGAAGCCGTATGAAATCAATTTCAGAATCAGTTCTATTGTGAAAACTGCCGTGAAAAAATAATCAAATTTTACAAGTACCTGCAAATTAAACGAATGACAACATGAAAAGTACAGGAAAATAAATTAATAAGAATAATAATATTGTATATAAAACCAAGAATACACATCTAATACTTATAACCAGGCCCGTTAAACAACTTACAAGATTATCAGATGGTTCTAGTTCAAGTGCGGGAGCTACTTACTACATTTAAATCATTGTTGGCCTGTAGGGGATTCTCCATGGCCAACATGGCGGATGAAAACATTATGCAACACAGAATAATGTTGCCGAAATTACTGTGATTACAAAGCCAGTGGCAAAACACACGAAATCTGTGAATTAATTGATAGAATTAACAAAAATAGTCAAAAATTCAGTAAAAAGTCGTAGAAATATTGAAATAATAACAAAAACATGCAAAAACAAATATACAATTTATACAAAAAATGTGGTTAAAGGCAAGCAACTACTACGTGTTGGAGTTGGAGCTAAACAGAAATATTCAAGATATCTACCAACGAAGGACAATAACAATTCTATGGGTCTGGTGATACAAAAGATTTGAGCTATTGAAAATCAAATGTAAATTTAATCATCTGGACACAGGTACACTTATGGGTTATATGCAATAGACGAATACTGTTTACAAAAAAAAGGACACAAATATTTAGGACACACATCACATATTCGTATGTACACAGACAAATAAAGGATAATTTGTTATAAAATAAATAAAAACTATGATTTATTTGTATGGTTAAAACTAAAACATAAAAACCTGTTTGTTTGGGAGAAAAGAAAGAATGATGTGCCCGGTGGTATTGGTAGAATTTTGTTAGCCGTATTAACCTCAGACATACGGCGTGGGCGTGCTGTAATCATGCCTTCTTCATCCACTATATGTAATAAATTTTCAATATCATTTGCCAATGTGGAAAAAATAATAAACACACATAAATTCGAATATACATATAGATGGCAGCTTCTTAACTTAAGAAAGTAATTAAATCATATACATATGTTATGTAAATGTATAAGATTATAATTATATAATACAAAATAATATCTTATAGATCAACTGATCTATCAAGGAAATATAATATAATAGTAATTTTATAATCATTATGTATATATTTAAGACTAATATAAATTAATTTTTACTATAGTACTTATTATAGAAAAGTTTGCAACTCTACCTTACTCTAATGGAAATCTATAAATCTAAGATATATAACCAATTTACAAATTCAAAATATGTATTTAATACTCATATTAAAATAACGGAAAACCAAGTTGAACTATGAGTGGGGGTGAAATATATTGATAAAGTTGGGCCTTTAGATCTAGTGTCATTTACATTAATATCATTATCTGATTGATAAGTGCATATGTTTTAAATAATGGTTAATTTTCATACAACAAGATTTTCAGTTTGATGAAATCGTCAAACTAATTTTTAATAACTGAAAATCCAAAATAATTTTAATCGTGTACAATATGAAGATTATAAACATTCAAAGGTGCAATAAGTACATCTCGAAATGAAATATTCAAGTAAGTTTTATTGTTTATCTTTAGCTTTAATTTTAATAAATTTTCCTAAAGGTAAATTAAAAATGCAAGCATGCAAAAAACCGTAGAACCAGAGTGCATAGAAACGATCAACAAAATGTGTAAATAGTTTCAATAATACAAGTGTAAATTGTGTATTGTATTTTGTTGTATTTGAATTTGATTTTTGTTTTTGTCTGAATGTTCTTTGTTGATTTACCTGTTTGTGTAACTGAAAATGAAAAATGCACTGCCGCGTGGAATGGGTTTTTTAGTCTTCTTCATGCTGACTTCTGATAAACGCCGGGGTCGTGCAGTAACATGTGCTGATACTTCAGAATAGGAGTCTTTCGATTAATACAAGATTGAGAGATTGTGTGCGGTTTTCCAAGGCGGCAAATGAAAGCGTCAGTAGCATGAATATCATTCATATTTTATATCTATGATTTAGTGTGTTTGTAAAGCTGTATGTTTGTGTACGCTTAACTTAATCATTATACTAAAGGCCTAAGAAGTTATCAGGTATTTAAGCTTACAAATATTTATAGCCTAGTTATGTTTAGAATTATCTGAATTGAACTTACCCTCTTCCTCCTCTTCGCACATTTCTCGTACCTCTTCATCTGATAAGGTCTCATGATCCCTAGAATAATATGATAAATATTGTAAGACAAATTCATATGTATTTGGAAGAGCACACAACTTATCATCGTCCAGCTCATGATGCTCCATATCCATATCAATGCTCATATGCTCATCATCCATACCATCTATAGTGGGCGAGGGACTATGAGATTTCTTCATAGCACTCTCATCTGGCTGTAGAAAGAATCAGAAATTAGAGATCCAGTTTGATATATTGTAGAATTGTAACTTGCCGGCTCCTCGTCCTTCTCGACCTCAGACAGTGAATCAGCATCGGCCAAATTATCAACAGCAATGGCCAAGAACACATTTAACAGAATATAGTTACCGCATATGAACAATATGATAAAGTATATACAGGCCAGGGCACCATAGGAAGTGACACCGCCATAAGCATTAATGCCCACGTACATGACAGCATTCCAATCCTCACCCGTCATTATCTTAAATGGAATTGAATGCAATCATAAGTGAGACTTGGCTATGATGGTAGTATACCTACCTGGAATACTGTGAGCATGCTCTGCCAGAAGCAATCAAAGTTCTGTCGACTTTTCTCGTCAGCACTATAATTAAATTTACCACCAAAAACTTGCATTCCCAATAATGCAAATATCACAATAAACAGGAAGAGCAGTAAAAGAAGTGAAGCAATTGATTGTATTGAATTCAATAGGGAAGCAACTAGATTCGATAGAGAGCGCCAGTATCTGAAAAAAAAGAGAGTTAGTCGATGCTGGTATTTAATCGGTTTATATAATGTATATGCTGTAAGTTATTTATTATATCGAGAAGGACCACTATAGTTAAATTTCTCTATTTACTTTGTTACTTTGAAGACACGTAAAAGACGCACACAACGTAGCACGGATACTCCCAATGGTGGCATTACTCCTGTTTTAGTTAACAGGGTCTCAGAGATGCTTCCGATGACAACAAAGCAATCGAAACGATTGAAGAGCGACACAAAGTAACCCTGAAAGCCCAAGCTGTACATTTTCAGCAACATTTCGCAAGCGAAGAGCCCAATGAAAACCATATTAGTGTAATCTGCAATGTCAAAAGATATAGAGCTTAAGTTTCAAATCAAATGATAAATATAAATGAATTTGTTCACTCACCCTGGAACTCATCCAACCAATAAACTTGTCCATAGTGTTCAGTGGCCAATACGCCAGTGTTAAGGAATACCAGCACAATGATGAGCCAATAAAAGGCCTGGGATTTAACAGCTCTTCGACAGGCACGACGCATTCGGCGATTGACACGATCAAAATCCTTTTTCATTTTCCGCCAACGAGATTCGGTGAGTTGCATTTCGGGCATCTCTTCGCCCATATTCTCGGTAGAGTCCATTTCATTTTGATGTTTACCCTTACCATCGGGCATTAGACCACCCGTAGCATCAGGCTCGATGTCTTCTGCTTGTGTTATCCAATCGAGATAGCCTCGCAAATCTTCTTCGATTTGTTGCTTCTCACGTAGCTTTTGGAAATCGCCACGATTTTTGGCTTTGTTACGTTCCTTGGAGAACTCACCAGACAACACACCGAGAATCAAATTCATGACAAAGAATGCGCCTAGAATGACCATTGAAATGAAGTACGCCCATTGCCAGGTGCTGCCCATGGCATCTTGTATCTGAGAAACAGTACAGTTAATTAGCGAGCTAAGAAGTACGTCTTAATTTCAGTTACTTACAGAATACAAAACATCTGTCCAGCCCTCTAGTGTTATACATTGAAACACTGTTAACATAGCCAGTCCAAAATTGTCAAAGTTGGTAATGCCAAAATTGGGTCCAGCCCAATTGCCATAGCATTTAAACTCCGGTGGGCAGGCGTAGCCTGCACCGCAGGGTCTTTTAGGATCCTCGTATTCACCTAGATTCCGAGTTATTTGTTTGGGATTGTTTTTTTTTTTTTTTGATTTGTTGATTCGATTTGTTTTTAGGTTTCATGCGTTAGTTATGAGATGAACTATGAGATGATTCGATGTGATGTATTCTTGTGATGTTTGTGAGGCGAATTTATTTTGAATATCGTATATGCGGAATATGCCGCTCGATTGTCCCAACTATTTAAACTTCAACAGCTCTATTAACTAGCAGATTAGTTGGATTGCTCCGTTTAGATTGGACAGTTATTTGTATTTGTATTTCTTGTGTAGTTTTATAATTTTTGGGTGTGTTTTGGGCATATCTTTGTTGTGAATGGATGTGTGGAAACTGTGTGTAGAGCGTTTCAATGTTATTGACTTTTTATTTTTATTTAATTGTTTGACTGATTGGATTGGATTGTGTTCTGTCCATAACGACGTGCACTAATCTACTATTAATAGAGCTTCAGGACGTTGAATTTTAGTGCGACATATCTGGTAGCATTCAAGACATTGAATGAGATTTTGTACAACGTATACAAATTGTACTATTTTACTTGCTTACCTGTTACCTCATGTCGACACGTCTTGTGCAATTTACCAGAAAATAACTCTAAGCCAATAATGGCATAGATTATGATAACAAATATGACCAGAAGTGCAATGTGAAACAGTGGCACCATGGCCTTCAAAATTGAATTAAGCACAACCTGTAGACCTGCGGAAAGCGTATGAATAGCCAATATATAGTGGGGTTTTACATGTACAATTACATCAAGTGCGCATTACACTACAAAACACACAACAAAAGCTTCACATACGGCACAGAAACAGTTTACAACAATTTTGAAACTTTTAGATATCACATTAGATGCCTACAAATGTACACACATGTGATTAATGATTCATGTAATAATTAAAATAAAAAGTTAATATATTTAAAATTAATTGAGTTGATATTCTGAAATTTTAATTTGATTGTTTTTGATAAATGTTTTATCAAGCCGTTCAGACAACAACTAACTATAACTCAAAATATAAATAAGATAAGATTGATTTCAGATATATGTAATATACTATGTATACAAATTTGAATTGCGAGTTTGTACAACTCTCTTTGTTATTACTTGAAAATTTCGAGAGCTAAGTCAAGAATCTGTGCAGTATTTTAACAACGATATTGGACCGTAGTTTATAAATTTTTGCTCTTAAAGATATGGTGAATTTTGATTTGGTTTATCGCATTTGATATTGTTTTTTTATTTCGGCTTGGTGCAGAAAGCTCTTACTTGGTACACCCGAGACAAGTCGCAATGGACGCAGTACACGAAAGGCACGGAGTGCTTTCACATCGAAGGCATCCTTCATTAAATGGGAGAGTCCTGTACTTATCCCTCTGTAAAATGTTTGGCATACAATTTCATACGTGTCTCAGTTATTGATCGAATTGGATATAAGGTAACATAGAAAATGGTTAAAATTAGGCCTGGAGGGGCCTCGGCGCTTTGCGCTTTTAACTGGCATACTTTATATGCTTACCCTATAACTACAATTGTAAAATCTAATAAATTCCATCCATTTCTTAGATATGCACCATTATGTAACACAAAACCATATGCTATAATTTTCATAACACATTCCGCTGTGAATATAACTAGGAAGATAACTTCAATTTTTTCCTAATTGAGTTTTATGGTTTTTTTGAATGAAAGATTGTTTAATGAGTGCATTTGATTGACGATTGATTGATGGAATATCGGTGTAATGCATAAAAGATGGGTGAGAGAAATGTATATAGATTAATAAATATTAATATCAGGTACATAGAAATCGTCTATTCATGTCGTTGACGCTTTACTTACCAAGGTTTGATTCGTCACATTTGAATCGCTGGCTGGATAAGGCGTGTAAACGGCCAAGGCAATACAATTGGCAAATATGGTTAGCAAAATAAGGAACTCAAATGGTCTAGAAAAAGAATTTGTCTTGAATTAAGGAAAACCAGACGAGCATAATTTCGATTAAGAGTTAGTACGACGAAACTAAATACCAAACGAAACTAAGAGTCCAAAGTTAAATAATAATTTGTATAAATCCAGAACTAAGAAGATATTTTTCTGAGTCACTATCAATATTTGAGTTGATCAAACCCTGTCCGCCGGAGATCATAAAAGTAAGCGAGAATAAATTTAGTTTGTTGGTTTTTTCACTAAAGTCATTGCTTGTTGGTCTCACATTGCTTTTTTAACGGTTTTTTGTATGATCGTATGGTTCCCAGCAAAGGAAAAGACAATACACAGAAACTTTTTTCTATGCATTGCAATACACAATAAACAAAAGGTGTTGGAAATGCGTCATATTCCGTAGCGTGTCTCAAAGATCTTAAATTTAACACAAGTTTTGAAATTCAGATCAGTAGTTTTTAGAATGAACCAGTCGAAAATAGCCGACTTTAAGAAGTTGTTAGTTTCCTAATCTGTTAACAGGAACTCCTTTGTAGTTAATGACATTCAATAAGCTCAATAGAGTCATAAAAGGATACTTCCATTCCACAATGCGTATGCAAAGTGCTCGAAGAGGATTCTTGAGACCAAGACAGAACAGCGCTCGCTGTGGTCGATCCGGTTGGGGTTTACCACGTCTCTGAGGTCGCTTTTGCCCGGCAGCAGCTGCCTTTTGTCCACCGATGCCACTGGGTCCAATTGTTGTGCCGTTCATTGTTTCCGGAATGTTTGCGATGCCCATGGTATCGATGCCTGCAGGAAGGGCGTGACAGTTGGGACGGAAGGAGTACAAATATGGGTATTGGCTAGAAACTACTACTGACGGTTAGTTAGCTAGAGGAATAAACTTACCCATAATGTTGGTACCGCCCCCTAGATCCGTTTGTGGATTTTGGGAGTGGGACATGTCTCCGCTATGGACAGCACCTCCATTGCCATTAGGCGTGTAGGTGCCGCCACCAGCGGCGCCTCTTTCAAAGTCCATAATATTGAAGAATTTACGGGCGCCGCCGCCAAAATTATCAATTAGCTCCGCGGAGCTGGAGTAGAAAGGCGAAAATGCTTGAGTATCGTCCTCCTCCTCTTCGTAATACTCGTCAGCTTCCTCGTCGTTCTCGTCGTCGTCGTCGTCGTCGTCGGCGTCGTCTTCGTCGTGGTCGTAGTCGTGGTCGAGGTCTTCGTGTTCGTTATAGTGTTCGAGTTGTTGAGCCAACTGCTCCTGTTCATCAATGTCAATAGTTGTGCCCTCGGGCTCGTCTTCTTCGTCGTACTCGTCGTCGTCGTCGTCTTTTTCCTCGGTTATTCTACATGTCCTTCTGATCGAGGGACGATTGTTGCGCGTATTTCTTCTTACGATGACATCCGCATTGTCATCCACCTCACCAACATCCTCGAGCGAGTCGTTGCCACTGCGTGTTGCGCTTGCAATGATTCTAATATCATCATCCGCATCCTGACGACGCTCGCTGAAGCTCTCACTGTCGGTGTTGCCGGCACCCGACGCTGCCGCCTGTTCCTTGGCTGCTGCTGCAACGGCTGCAACAATTGCTGCTGTGCGCAAGGTCTGCGAACTAAGATCTGCGTCGTCCGGATTATCGGGATCGTCGTCGTCGCCTCTCCTGCAATCGTCTTCTCCTATAAAACTACTTATGTCGCCAACACCGAAACCATGCAACGTGCTGTTGTCGCCGGTGATGTCGCAGTTACAACTGTTGCTGCTGCTGCTGTCTCCTCCGACGGCACTGTAGTTGCTATCGTCGTCCCTGGCACCGCTGCTGTAACTGCTGTTTGTGCTGCCAGCGCTGGTCACACTATTTTGAGGCTGTTGTTGCCACGATGCTGCCGCTGCCGACTGCACTACCGACTTCGCAGCCGACTGCGCTGTTGACTGCGCTGCAGCGTTTAATGCCTCCTCCGGAGTCAATCGTTGACTAGAGTGGGTACCGCCTACAGCTCCACCGCACGAGTTGCAACTAGATTTACGCCTCTGACGTTTACTGCTGCTGCCAGCTCCGGCTTCACTGCCGTTATTGTTGTTTTTGTGTCTACGTTGCTTAAAGTCGAGCTTATAAGTGCTATTATTAACTATTTGACTGGTAACGGTGCTCAAGGCAAGTTCTGTGTTGGTCGCACGCTTCCTGCTGGAGCCAATTGCTGTGGAGTCCTCGCTGCTCGCAATGACCTCAAGTGGACCGCAACTATTCGTGGAGTAAAAAGTAAAAGTGAAATTAGAAATTTTATTTATACAAACTATTTAATATTCAAACTATGCTAGAGTTCTTGTTGGATGCATTTTACAACGGTTCGGCTGTTTGTTTAATACTTAATACTTTTTCCTATTATACTTTCTATGATTGTGAATAGGTAATTTTACTGATTCAATTTGAATTCCCAGAAAATTGAGATTACAGTTTATTATTAATTTTGAATGCAACGCGGCTTTTGCTCACTAAGCGACTTACGAACGATTGGGTAATGAAAAGCATAATGAACAGAGTTTATTTATGACTTGGGTTTAGTTCCATAATATTTTGATACACGGACAGCTGACTTTGGCTTAAATATATCCTGTGTTCATAGATTGTGATGAAATATTCAGCAAGCGCCGAAGCCCGATCCCCTATCAAAAATGGTCTTATTAATAATAGAAACAATATTAAATTCATTTTCTATTTTTTTTTGGTGAGGAGGCAAATCACTGCAGTGTGTGAAATGGCTAAACGTGAAAAATTTTAAATATGTATGCGGCAAGTAACTATGTTTTGGTGTAAAATCAGAAATACCTTAATTTTGGTGAACAAACTCACAAACAAATTCGGTATAAATTGTTTTAGACCAACACAAACATTTTCAGAAATTCAGACATTCAAGAAATCATCTTATTGCTTATCAGACCACAGTAAGCAGTACAAATTTACACAGAATCAATTGCGGGATGTCCTAAATAAAATCAACATGAACAATGTTAAAAGTTCGGTAATCTCCGCATTGCTTAAACTTAGTACAAAATACCTGGTTTAAGTACGGGATTTAATTTAACATCCAACATATATTTTGATTATCGGTGTTCTCATAAGAATTTTTACTGTATGTTATTGAATCAAATTTCTTAAGCTTATTTGACTAATTTAATGCAGAGTCATTGATACCTAATCCGCGTACAGTCTTGTTTTAACAAATATATTCTGACATAAACCAAGCCTTTGTAACTTGAAATTTAGAATAATTTTTTTTCTGTGCGTTAATATACGTTAATAACCCAAAGACATTCTTAAGGAATTGTCAAGAAATATTTTCTAGGCGACAAGGATTCCTTCGGTAATTTGTATGAATATCATCTACGAATAGAGAGATGTCGTATGGATCAAGAAATGCATGACATTGTTTAGGAAATCGTTGACCAATTTTTCGCCAAATTCCCTAAACAACGTCGATCTAATTAGTTTAATATTGTATCAAAACAGAGTATCGAAATATAAGTATAAAACATTTGATAATTAATACGATGCATTAACGATTCAAAGCTTAAGTAAGCATAAATTATGTTTCTTATCTCTTTGCTTTCAATGCGTTATTTTTTTTTACCAAAGTAAGAATATTTTGACCCTATATAAATACATATGCAAACTTCAACAAGAAATAATTAAATTTCGTCAAGGAGTTTAAAAAAAGATCTTCAAGAAAGCTATTATATGACACTTCATAAAAAGATATTTTTTCTTATGGCAAACTGTGCACTGGTATTGCTAAAATATATATTTAAGGTGAGTGTGTTTTAAAAAACAAAAGGTTCTTTGTTATAATTGTTATTCCATTGTAAATCTTATTGTCATATCTTAAGCTTTGAATTTAACCGATTTATATCGATCATGACGTTTAATTAATAAAATCAGCAAATGCGTTATTCCGATAAGCAAAAGCGGACAAAGTTTATATTTTATCAACTTTGATTCCTTTGCAATTTTTTCAATTAACTACATTGCCTTCAGATTTTTGCAAGTTTAGTATTGAGACATACATAGTTAAAAGAGGCAATGAGGCAGAATTCATAGTCAAGTTTCGTGTGTTAGTTGAATACAGGAAACGCTATAGAGCCCTTTTGTACTATTTATTGTGGAAGTGATATTTTCCCAATTGTCAGTATCGGCGATTTCTTTAATTATCCCCTCTCAGTTCATATCAAGATCGTTTTCTCCTTGAACATCGTTTTCATTAGTAAAAGAAGTTTTGGTCTCCCTCTTTTCTAATTTATGCTAATTTGAACATGCTTTTGAACTGCTGCAGTTCTTTTAATAATACTCATACTCATTTATAGGTATCTAACATTGGAACATGCGTCTTTATAATCGTACACACACACATTGAGGACACTCGCACACACAAAGAGATAAAAAGATAGATAGAGAGAAACAGAAATAGATTAAGAGGCAGACAAACAAACATTGAATACAACACATAGATACGATAACAGTAATGGTTAATGGGGTCATTGGCTAACTTACTATGCCCTAGAGTTTCTAGAATTTCTAGAGTTTGTATGTTCCAAATAATCAAACTCTTGCAATGCATTGTAAATGAATTTCTTATCGTGCTCCTGTTGGAGCTGCATATACCTTTGTTGTAGCACTGTTGGCCCACTGGAAACCGTTAGGGATTCTGCCGGGCTGCCAGCTCCCGTTACCGTTACCGGCACTGGCAGCGTTATCGTCGGCGACCGTTGCTGATGATGATGTTCCGGATTAAGAATGACCACCTCGAGGTCGCTTTTAGTTGTGTTCGATTTGCGATTGTATTTGCGACTGCCACGAGTTGGTGTATCAGCCTTTAAATAACGTCTTGATGTGGCTGGTGATGTGGGTGAGGGTTTCCGTTCAATCACCAGCGTATTATCATCATAGGCTATGCAGTTGACCAGCTCCCCGCCGCCCATCAAACTTGTGGATGTCGGTTCATCGCTGTGGTCATAAAGTTTCGACTCCTTTTGTCTTTGAAATTGCAGCTGTCTCCGTCTCTGAGATGTGGATGTTGATGTCCTTGCTCCGCTCTGGGAACTGCTTGGCTCGCAGGATAGCGCTTGTTGTGGATTTTTGGTAAGGCATGATGATTCATCAATAACAACGCTACTGCGACTTGGTGACAAATCCTTGCTCGTCTCCCTATCCCTAGCCCTCTCCTTATCCTTGTCCTTATTGTTATTATTTTTATGATTTAATTTATTATTGGTACTAGAACTATCCAAGGCATCGTTTTTGTTAGTTTGTTGTTGCTTTTGCTGTTGTTGTTGTAGTTGTTGTTCCTTAGCTGTTGGCGATTGTTGTTTTTGCTGCGTTGATGATGCATCCTCCTTATGTTCTCCTGGTTTTAATGGTTAATGACTTGTGTTAGTGGTTGGAATACATTATGGCAACAGTTAATATTTCTATAATAAGTGCACTATTAAATTATTTATTTATTAACACAACAATATTAAGTCGTTTAGTAGTTACTTTATGTGTGTTGCTAGTTCTCAGATGACTTCACAATCATAATAGTTAGAGCAAAAAACTATAATATGAATATAATCTAATATTTATTTTCGACTTTCATAATACTATTAATTTAAATTAACAATTTTAAGGAAAAGTAGGACTTTCTTATTGAAAGATAATAAATTACTGTTTGAATAGTTAATTTTTTAGTATCCTTATAAATTATGTGCATGATTTAATAATTTAATCTACCTAAACTTTACGTTAAATGTTATTTGAATTAAAATTCCGACAATTTACTACAAATACCTAAATTTTTAATGATTTATCGTCATTCATAGGTCATGAAGTACCTGTATTCATATTTAAAGTTTCCTTCCCACGACCAAACTGATTGTTCCTCTCATTCACTGTGCGTTGTGAACTGTTCTATTGTCGGTGTCTCAATAAATACGGTCACCATGAGCCTTCAACAGGTGTGTTGAGTCCCAGTACCATTGACACATCCCATTCACATGGATATTGAATACACAGTCACGCACACAAACACACATTCAAATCTTATGCAGTCTGGTAAAAGCTTTTTGTTAGCCACTAATAAATTTTGGGACTTTTATGTTAGACGGTGGTGTTTTTTTGGACGTTTAAATGACGTTTGTTGTCGTTACTTTGCATATTTAATTGTATTATTATTTATTTAAAATTTGGCATTTATTTAAGTCTGCGGTTTTTCAGCTGTAAGTGTTTCACATTACCTATAAATGATTATTTTGTTTTAGTGATATCTTATCAGCTTATATTATATTTATTGAATTTCGCTTATTTCCACGCGGCTGCACTACACAGAATTCCCATTAGTTGGGTTTGATAACTTATCACTGATTGGTGCTCTATATATAAATCTAAGCCCGTGACACACATACAGTATGTATGTGTCTGTCTGGGTTTGTGTTTGTGTGTATGTGTGTGTGTGAGTGCGCATCAAAACAAAAACATACGCAATGTTTACATTTTCTTTGTTGTCGCAACATTATTTTGGGTTTCCCAACTGTCAAATGGGCAATCAACTTTGGTGCTCTTTCTTTCTCTCTCTCTGACTCTACTTTGATAATTTTCTCTCTTCTTCTTATAATCGCTCTCTTGTTGTACAGAAAAGCTCAGTTAGCTTTGCAGCGGCCAAAAAAGTTTAAGCCAAGTGTCAAAAAAGCATTTTTGCTTTCACTAAATGGCAGCACCCGCTTTCATCCTGTCCCTTGTTTGGTCGCCCCTTTGATGGCCCGTGCATCATTCGTCACTGATTAAAGTTGGTAAAATGTTAACCACAACTAGGGGACTGACTGACATTTATTCACAATGGGGTCAAGTGCGCGAGTCTGAGTACTAAAAACTAATTTGTCCTTTTCTTTTATGAGTCGCTTGGGGAAAACTATTGCATACTTCTCAGCGTAATGGCTGCGAAACAACTGTTAATGCTGACCGATTGACCTACCCAGGCATATGTAATAAGCGCACACACTCACACACACAGATGTATATGAACAGCACACAGAAACACACACACACACACACGTGTGAAAAATTTCAGACTTATCACGTAGAAAAGCGAAAGCGTTTTTCCCGTTGCTCAGCGAATTTCCTTGAAGCACTTTTAATCACAGTTTCACTATATTAAGATATTCATTTGCCTCATTAACTGCTGCATTTGTATTTTGTCGTTTTAAAATAACTTGTATTATTATAAATTTTCTTTTGTGGATTCACGCAAGAAACGACCAACAGCAACGCGAACGAGTTTAAGGAACCAGACGCAAAAGCACACTATGCAGGAATTTGTAGCTTTTTGCGTGGCAACCGTGAAAATGTTGACATACACCGACAGCAGCTTTTATATAGAAGCTTACACGCTGAAAGCTGGCTTTATCGATTTTGAAAGAGAATTCGAATAACGGTTCGAAAAGTGACTCAATGGGTGAGTGAAGTGAATAGAGCCTTATTTTATACATACATTCGTTTTGCAGAAGTTCCATAGAAGAAACCAATAAAAAATCTCATTTACGTTAGTCAGGAACTTTGTTTACAAACAAACTGACCAAAAATGTGCCAAAGAACGAAAAAACATGAATCGCTCGCACATGTTTATCTTTGATTCCTTATGTTTATACATATTGCATCTATAGATAAATATGTACTTAAACATATGTACATCTCTACTCCTCTCGCTCGCACTCACATTTGTTGTCAAATGCTCAAAACAGCCAATGAAAGAAGGCGCATGCTCCGTAGGATTTTGACAGCTACAGAGCGGCAGAGATCACTCTCGCTCTCTTTCTCTCGGTCTTAAGCAAGAGAGTGAGAGCAGAAATTGATTGTCAAAAAATTCATTTTGACACTTTTACGGGCTAGAAAACATTTTTCATTTCTTTTTTTTTTGCTAATTATTCATCACTTATCTTTTTGTTCAACTTTTAAAGCTGACTCATCGCTTTTCTCTATATTGTACAATAACTCAAAACTATTTAATTTTTCTGTGTGTTCATCTTATAAACAGTAGAATTTGCTAATGAGCTATGTCCGGCTGGAAATTAGTTGTTAGATCTCTTTTTTATTTGTAAGGAAAAATGAAACAAATTTTCACAAATTGTCAAAAACGTTTCAGTTTTCGTATAACTATTAATATTACTATACTCTTTCGTTTTTGTTTTGCAGAAAAATATATTTTGAACTAATAGGTTTCGGTAAAAAGAAAAAACTTAATTATTTATAAAAGCTATGAAATATCTAACTGGGCGATCAGGGCTTTCGGCTTTAAAATCGAACCATCCCTTTTCGCGCCGGGTTGACCTTTGCAAAAAGCACGATAAATAAAGATTTTAACAATTGTTTTTCATAACATCTTAAAAAAAATTTGTGTAATAGGTTGGTGTTTAATTCACACTCACTTTTTATTATAAAAAAGTCGTTTATTTCACATATTACAACAACATACAAATGCATTTTAAATAAGCATCGGAGAATTTTCTGTACATAATGTGTGCAACGGTTGTTTCAATGAAAAATGTGTTTTTATATATATTTATAGATTTAAAACAAGTAATATTGCACTAAGTCCAGAGTGCACAATTAAGAGATACCCACATATACATACATACATTTCAAAAAAACACTTAAAGTCAAGGTATGCACGTCGAATCATCAGTTGTTCTCTTGTTCTTGAAATAATTTCTTGAATTACTTCCGAGTTTCATTGAGATTAATATACATTTATTTGTTCATGTTGAATGGGCTAAGAGTATAATAAAAAATAACAATGACAGTGCCGCAACAACAAACCGTTGTCGGTGCCGATATTGTTGTTGTTCTTGGTGCCGGTACCGGGGCATTAAAAAGAAGGAGGAGGTGTTTTTCGGTCATTTGGTTGCTTGGGCATGATGCTACTTTCCTTGCCCGCAATTCTATATTTAGAACAAGCACACGTAGTTGGATCTGTCGATGCGATCGTATAGTTGTTCTTGCTGATTTTCTTAGTGTTTTTGTTGTTAGCCCAAATTTTTAGTATCAAGCAGACAATGAAATTAAATTTAGCTTAATTGAATTGCCTTTAGCCCACAAAACAAAACATGTAAGAAAGGCTATCGGAATTCATAAATGCAATGTAAGCACTTGGGACTGCCTATTAACTAATTACGACTGCAAACAGATGTAGCGAACCATATAAGATTATAAAGTGCATATAATGAAATATATAAAATATTTGCTTGTTCTACATTTTACTTACATGATATGAACACTCTCCCTCGTGGCAAAAATAAAAACAGGCAATGAATTTGTTGTATTCGTTGCTCATACAAAAATGCGAGCCAAAGGCTGACGCAGAGTCAGCATACGTTATATTTTTAACTCAACAAATTCTTCATTTTGTTTGCTCAGCATTTAAGAAAATTTATATTTTTCTATTAGAAACAAATATTGATTTTATTGATTTGCATATGTTTTTATATGATTATGACAGCAAACTAAATATCTAGTATATATGTATATATCTCTTTCACACACTTATATGCAAATCTACATATATACATTACGTTTTACGACACTTTTAACTTATTTTTACTTTTAATTATATTCCATCAGTTGTTGCACTTGATATATTTTATGTATTATAATATAATTTATTCGAATTTCGTGTTTAAAATGACTAAAACTGATTGGAAAATCCCAAGAAAAGGCTAAAAATGTTTTTTTTATTTCACCCGCACAGAGAATATAATTTTTGAGTAGTTTATAAATAAATCTGAACACACGGGAGCGTTGCGCGACGGTTAGAGGAACTCGAGTCCGCCGAGCCAACGGAACCAATTACGCCAACGATCAGCCGAGAACTGTCAGTTTGATGCCAAGATCATTCAATATAGTATTTGGTATATTTTTGAAATTTTGGTATTATTTAGGTGATTTTAATTGATCTATGACAGACTGTTAAATATTAATCTTAATAAGAAATTGTTAAAATTCGTGAACACTGTCTAGCGATTAATTTAAGCCTTTATATTTACAAGATTTTGTTAACGGCTTGCCTAAATGTTCTGTTTAATAAAGAAAATTTCCTCTAAATATCAAAAATATAATACATATGTTGAAAATAACAACAAAGCAGGATTTTTATATATACATACATACATACATATATTCTAAGAAAAATAAATCGTGTGTATTAAAACAAAGCATTTCAATGATAACAATAATTTATTAATCATCATAATTAAGAACACGTGTAGTGCAGATATTTTTAAACGATTTAAATTATTAACTTTTTAAATTATTTGTAAATTTTTCAAGTATGAAACTGAATTAGTGACATAAGATGCATGTCTTTATATTAAAGGGTAAAAGCTTTTTATTTCAAGCTTTTAAAAGCACTTAACAGTAACCTAGCATTGGTCATATTTAACAGAGCTTCTCTGTTTACATGTTACTATCAAAAGCTTTTATATGAAATTCCTATTGCATTTATAGAAAACTACTTTCCTGACTCGAGCTATTCAGAAAAATATTCATCTACTATCAAAAAGTTGTTTCTGTTTGCTAAGGAATCAATTTAATTCCATGGGTAGGTGTATATATAAGTATACGTACATAATTATATATTTATTATTATATTATTCCGTTAAATAATAATCTCGTATTTATTTATTTATATATAATATATTTAAATCATAACATGCTCCCCAGTTCTACCACTCTCATGAGCCCAAAAACTGCCTTGGGACAACCTGTTTAAATCTGTACAACATGCACAAAAAACTTTCATAATTACCAACTAAAACAAAACAGCGTAGCAAAATCTAAATGGCAATACACACACACATATACAGCCATAAAAACAATATTTATGTATGATTTTGTCGGTAGGACGCCGACTCTTAGGCAGTCCAACTTTTGTCTGCAAGAGTGTATGTGTGTTTGTAAACGTATACATAGCATATTTACAGGAGTTGAACTTGTAAGCAGCACCCGAACAACAACAATGATAACAAATGAGGGCAACAGGAAAAGAGCCTTGCAGATTGTCTTTGTACCGCCAACAAGCCACTTGGCATCTGCTTGCATATAATTATGCACATGTTAATGATATAACAAAAATAACAATTATTTTACCAATACGAAGCTTGCATACTCTATACAATATATTTAATTCAAGAAGAATAGTCTATCAACAAATCCACATACTACATTTAGTAGTGGTAGCTGAATGCTAATTTAAATTAAATAGTGCAGTAATTATCCAAATGAAAAGATGGAATGCACGAGAGAGACTTTTTTATGTTCAGAATTGCAAATAATTGCATGAAAGGAAAACTTAAACCCATAATGTATAATGTATAAAATATATTATATTATTGAGGTCCAAACTGAATATGAAATAGAATTCGTTATACCTCACACGAGAGCGTATTGGGAATGTGTAGTAAATAAAAATGCATATAATAAATATAACATTGAGTGGAAGCCATCAGCGCACATTAACTCATTGGTTCACCGTTGCGTATGAGTGTTGTTAACAGTTGTTAACTGTTGGTTAATTAAAAGTTTTCCATGGTAACAGCAACTCAGTTTCCTGAAAGATTATTAAATTCATGTTTCATACTAATAATGAACATGTTTATTTGCAAGCAATTGTTAAGCTAATTGCATTTAAATAACTGACAATAATCACGAACACACACACACATACACGCGGACACACACACAGACACACACTCATGGGACTTCATTAAAAGTTGGCAGGGAGAAGCAACTGCAACAAAATGTTAAACTTGATAATTTTCTGGACATTTAAACAGTAAACTGACATTTTATTGCTGGACCTTTGGACTGTGAGTAGCAGTAGAACAGAGGCGTGGCAAGGGCCAACAGCTGCAACAATATACATAACCGTTACTGCAACAGCAACAGCAACAACAACGGCAACGGCAACTGTTTGGCTAGGACACTCGATAAAGTTGCGCAAAAGGCAACTCTCAAAGGAAATTAATTTGTGTAGCAATGTGAAAATTGTGCTGAAAATGAGATTTTTACTGTGTATTTTGCTGGCTTTACTTTGAGTAACTGTTTCATATCGTATATGAAGTTGATATTTAGTCCGCCTTAGTTTACTTTGGCCACTTAATCTGCTATCATTTGCGTTATGTTCTTTATCACTTCTGCGTATGTATATGTGCAGTTTTTATTTCTGATGAAACGCTTGCTCAAGTTTATCCTCATGGCCACATTGCTAAATGCTGGAAAAGTATCATTTATGAACTACAGCTTAATCCTCTTAATTCTGTTTTTATTAAAACTGTCAAACCAAACATGGCACATGGACAATTGTATCGCTGTAATATACACATCAATTTATTCTCAGTATTAAAATGTTTATTGATGTTGGTCATCTAAAAATTAAAATGGAAAAATTCGGAGAGCATATCATTCAGAAGGTAATTTCAATCCGCAATCGTTTCTAACAACTTGTGATTGATGAATGATATGATGATGATCAGCCCACTACATAATTCCTTTTGTTAATGGTCCAAATTCTGTATATTACTTTGGTAATGTTCACATTCTATAATAACTAAGCATTCTTGCTTTAGTTTTTTCTATTCAAAAATAATCGCATTAATTCAGGACAATGAGTTAGAAAATAATTGAACGCCATATAAGCACTTGCTCCTATTTAAAAAAGTCATACATTTTAAATATAATTTGTACATTTAAAATTTGAATTCTCTTGCTTTATGTTTGTGTAGATTTTGTAGAAAGAATAAACTTTTTCTCATAGTCCAGTTTAAAAAATAAATAAAACATAAACTCTACTTCAGCCTCACACTCATAAAAAATATAAAGAATCGAGATTTATATATGTATAATAGCTTGTCTAACTTTTGCCCCTAGAGTACTATTCCCCCACACTGCACCTTGCCTGTTAAATCGCTACCAACTTGTTATCAATTCAAAGAGGAGGTTGTTTTAGAGCGTTCTTCAAAAAAAGCTCGAACTATTGTAGTTATAAATATATTTAACAATATTCAAATATCTTCGTATGCTAAATATTTGTATTATTGAAATTAATTTTGTTTATTTTTGGTCAACTGTTGATGTTGAGAGAGTACAAGAAATATAGCCAAATAGCCCAAAGTGAATTAAGTCTATTTTTGAATATGCATTTATTCGTACGCACATACGTATATCTTAACTTATCAGTTTTTGTTGTTGTTGCAGCTGCATGTTAAGCAAAACAATCAGGAAACGCATATCGAAGGCATCGATTCACATTTGAATGGATCTCGTTGTGTGTGGTCAGTCAATAAAACTGTTGCCCAAAGGGAATTAACGCATACGAGGACCCTGTACTCAGCCCTCTTCCCCTCGCTTTGATGTCACACCCTTCCATACGATGTTCTGGACTGTGTTTGGTGCTGCTGCATTGTCACAAAACACTTTGTCTCACTTAATTTTTCTCTGGGCAACTGGCATTTTTTCTCTCTGATTTTTTTCTCAATTTTTCAGATTTTTTTTGTTTGGTTTTTTCTGTATGCTACTGTTGCGATGCGGCAAACAATTTCAATTTAAATTGCCAGCTTTGCTTACCTTTTGCTATGCTCTGGGTACACTTATCAGTGTCAATAAAAGTCCAAGGGGAGTTTAAACTCGGCAAAAAATCGACCCGAGACAGATTCCTGTAGTAAAAGAAAAATGCAGAAAAATGGAAACTTTAATGACATCGGCTGGCCACAAAAATGTTCTGCCTAAACGTAGCTTTAAGTGATATGTGAAATGAAACCGTGACGTCTACTGCATTAGGCCTCCGCTTAATTAAGCTTGAAGCCAGAAAAAATATTTAAGAGAAACATTTACGAGTGAGACTGAAACACAGCAGTAGTAAGGTTAAAACCAACCACATAGCTACGAGAGGTCTAAGACAAAGGCAAGCAAGTATGAACGCTAGAGACGAGTGAGACCAACAGTGCGATACCCAGTATCAATCTTAAATATCACAACATCTACCTACCAACAACTACCATACATTTTCAATAGATTCGATTTGTCAACGGATGGGACAAAAGCCTTTACTTACCAGAACGTCAAACTAATTCAAGTCCATACTTTGTTATCTCTCTAAATATCTTAAGACAACTTACAGACATGTTATTGGTTCCTAAGTAATGAAACATTTGTCAGCTTATCAATATATATGTAATAATAATATAAGATAATAATATAATCAATATGGTATTTGTTATTACATATATGAATATATTTATGCATAAAATTAGAACTTTAAATAATTTATGAATAATTTGTGTAGGACATCGAAATAATATATAAACTCGATCTATTTTAAATAGCGTCTATTGCATTGATAAGAATGCGTTACACACTGACTGATAAAATGTTAGGACCCTGTGCAATACATTCAATAAAGTCACGGTTACAGTCACGCCTCTCATGTGTAGCCCTAGAAGCCTGTGGTAATTTCACGCTTCTTGTTTTTGTGGCAATGAAATAAAAACCTTTATTATAGTCTAGCTAATAATTGCACAGACAAAAGGCATTGTAACGGTAATGTGGCTGAGTGGGTGTGTGTGTATATACGTATGTATGTGTGTGTGCAGTCATCGTCGCTGCCATTTGCGCCGCATGGCTTCGCTTAATTAAGCAATGGCCACCACTTGAGTAGTTGCTATAGCATTCCAACCGTTGGTTGTCGAGCCAGCAACTCCGGAATTTCGAGTGCTGCAATTATGCCTATGATTTATGTGTATGTGTGTAACACATACGGAGAAAATATGTGTACCTACATGCTGGGCAAGAGAAGGCCATCGAACATCTTAAGATGCATTGACTGTGATTTTGCGAGCATCATTGATTGTGCGAGTATACAATTAGATTTTGGTCCTACATCATTTGAAGTAATCTCTTTAAATAGATTTGCACGTAATAAGATAGAAACGATATCGTAGAAGACGTTTTAAAGACATTTTAAGGATTTAAACATAAGTATGTTAAACATACTTTCACAGCAAGAACTCGTATCTTCATTGTTTTCCACCTTGAAGCAATACAGAAAATGCCATTGTCAAAGAAAATTGTTATTGAACAACCCTTCTGTATTTTCAACTAATTGTTTAGCTAATCTGTTTGTGAATTGTTTGCTTGCTTTTCATCCCCTCTTATCAATATTTACGTTTTCGGCAGCTAAATTTCATTTTAGGCACTTTGACAAACTCATAATATAAGACTAATATACGAAAATTTGAAAATGCTACAGTGGAGCAAGCTCAACTATGGAAGATCCTGTACGTACTCCCACATTTTTGTTATAACAAAACATAATAAAAGAATCAAAATGAATTGTAATTTATATAATATCTGGCAGCAGTCTACAAGGTGCACACACATTTTTGTTTTAATTGAAGACAATCAATATTATTTGTAATTTATATAATATCTGGCAGCAGTGTACCTGCTTAAAATCAAGGATTCTGAAGGTTGCTTCCCAGTAATCCTACTTTTGCAGAAGACTGGTTGAAGTTAGTATTGGAAATCGAGCTTGTTAATTGTGGGCCTTACAGGCTTACAGATATTGATAAATCGAGAAAACTGTGACATAAAACTGTAAGTTTGATGGAGGATCTTCCTCTTTCATGTTGATTATTTAAATATATATAAACATTTATCTATTTATGTGTGTGTGTGTGAGGGGGGTGGGGGTGGAGGAGAAGTCTACAAAGCGACGCAGCTTTAAGGGTCACATCCTGTTGGGAATTTATGTTTGTAAGCAAAGTTTTACAATACACAATTCGCATAGCTCAGCCACATTTTCCAGTGGCACTGTGTGACCCATTCGAAAGTTCGAAGCACAAAATAATATCGTACACATCGCATTTTAAGCGCAACTTTTGGAAGAAAACAAAATGGCGTGCAAAGCGGAAGTGCACATTAGTTGTATGCAAAAGTTTACACTTTGGAAAAGGAATGAAAAACGGGCAGCAAAAAGAAAGCTCTAAAAGGGCTACAGGATGGAGATGTGTGTGAGTGTGTGTGTATGTATGTATGTGAAGCTGAACTTATGTACACTCGCCCAACAAATAGAAATTTGTGGAGTACGCTTGGCTGTCAGCTGGCCCCACAACAGTACAGGAACCAGAGCTGCCAGCCCGCAAAGAGATGCGAAAATTTTGTGCACACCTGTGCGAAAAATGCTTTCAAAAACTTCGATGCATTTTCTTACACTTTTTTCTTACCTGTTTCATATTGTTGATGTTTTTTGTAGTTGTTGCTAATAATTTTGAACATTGAAAGTTGTTGGGTTCCCGGTAGTTTGGCAAAGTGGCGTCTTCGGTTGCCGGTTGCCTGCATTTCAATTTTCATATTTGTCGGTTGAAATTTTTTATTAAATTTCTGGCAGCTAAGCAAAAGTTTAAATAATGCATGCAAATTGTAAAAGCTATTGTAGCTCAGTCACGATTCTTAAGTAGAACAGCATTTAAAATGCAGCCTGACTGCCTATCAAATAGTATCTGAAAGGGACAGAGATAGAGAGGAGCGTAAAAGAGATTTATTATTCAGTTGCAACATAAACAGTGCAACGTCCACATGATGCTACTTATGGGAACTGGTTGTGTAAGACCAGTTGTATTATTTTGCAGAATGTGAATACAATTGGCCCTTGATGCGACTTTGGTTTGTGTTGAGTGGTTGAAGATTCATTCGATTCACTTGTGATTGACACCAGACTACGATTAGCATTTCAAATATCAGAAACTAATACAACCAAAAAATTCAACTGATCTCGGAGAACTATATTCATAGAACGGAAATTAGAAATTTAGTATGAATCTGAAACTGTAGGAAAATGAATGTATCGAGGTTTTAGGGATGAATATGCATAATGTTCCATTTATAAGTAAGTAGTAAATACATCCGGCTTGATATATAATTGTAATCCTGTTTATAGTTTCAGTTATTTCCAAATTTAATAAAGATATCCTTTCAAGTTGTTTGGATGTTAGCCTTTTAATCATTTCATCGTACTAAAAACATTCGCCTTACAACTCTATTATCATTGAGTTTGGTGGAACACTCATTCATTCGGCTAGTCACGCCCATGCAACAGTTGTTGCTGACATTGCCTGGTGAGCATCTGGAAGCCCAATAAAATTTATGGACACAAAGCGCGTCCTGCAAACTGTTCACATTTTTGGGCCTCTTTGCACCAAGCAATTTGCCAGCTGCCATAGAATCTGAGCGTTGAATCCAATAAATTTCATGTTGTTGCAAAATGGGCGAGTGTATGTCATTAAATTAACGCTAATTTGTTTAGTGGCGTCTTGGGAGACATTGAAATAGAAAAAGTGTCAACAAAATGGCCCCAAAGTCGAGCGCACAACGTGGCGTGTTCTTAATTTCAGTGCTCGCGTGTGATTTATGTGACATTTAACACTGCGACAGTCATTTAAATTGAAAATGAAGACACACAACCACATTTAAATGTGATTTCCATTCGAACTTGAGCTGCTGTTGAATGAATCATTCAAATCAATAGATTCTCAAATACTCGAGCAGCATGTAAAATACATAATGCAATGCGCATTGTTACCTCAGGAAGCAATAATTACTACTGGCATGTAATCTAATATCCGACTAATGTGCTACACACACACACACACATGTATGTGTAAGCACATATAAACGTATATGTCTGTGTGTAAATTCATTCAGGCATAGTTGGGCTACCTCCCTGCTTCCCCTTTGGGCCAAGACATTGTGAGACGTGACTTTATATGTGTATTACATGAATTGTCATTGTTTAAGTGCTAATGAATTTTTGGCATGCAAAACTCACATGTAATGTGTGGATTCGACTGTGGGAGGTCAACTAGTGTGTTAAAGTCAAGTTAGGTGGCAGCTCAAATGGTAGTAGTAAATTGGGGCTAATGACACATCTACTAGCATATTTAACTTTCCATAAGCTTATAGCGAATTGAATAAGTTAATCATACAAGTACTTACATGTATCGTAAAACTTAAGAAGAAAACTGTTCAATAAAAATTAAACATCCTAAAGATCTGTTTTCTCAATTCCTGTAAAATGCGATTAAAGCATACAAAATATAAGCCTTGACAACGAACCTTTGACGAATAGATTTATACCTAAGATAAATATTTAATTGTTTTTTTCCAATATTTTAAATTTGATTCACAAACATTTCTTTATTCTGAACCGTGCTTTCTAAAAAAAAATGGTGGTGTGGTTTGGGCTTAAAAGATCGTTTGATTTAGGGGTTAAATTTCTACAACCTTGCTTAAAAGCTATTTAATTTACCTAAGTATTAACTGATAAAATACAATAAGATTAACCTAAGTAATTGTTTTCCTTTTTATTTCCACAAAAACAGAAATACTTAATCAAATAATTAGTTTCTTTTTTTATAGCCTTATAATGTTATATGAATTGTATACAATTAATGTTATACAAAAACATATAAATTATAGTGCACAATAGACGTTCCCACTAACTTGTCAAATACAATTTACCAAATTCATAAAATTCCCAAAATTCTCATTTAGGCATAATCAAACCATTTAAACAACTTTCATTGTTGTTATGCTTAACCGCAAATTACACGAATTATTTTAAATTTTATTGTCATTTATTATCAAGCTAAGCGGATTTTAAATATTTAGGCATTTTGGGGTTTCACCTTTGCTATACATCTGATGCGACTATCTACAGTGATAGCGTTCATTCTTTATGAAATTGCAATTTATGTGTATTAAACAATTTTCAACAAACACAAAAACAGCAACAACAACGACAACAACAACAACAATAAAGGTTTCACATAGCCAAAAAGACATTGAATGAAAATTTATGTTGGATGCGTGACCGTAAATGTTGTGTGCGTGATAAATCAATTTTCATTGCATTCTGTAATTGTGTGCAATTTGCTGTGGGCAAATAGGGTAGGCGTGGGGAACGAAGAAGAAGAAAACGCTGTACAATGGGAAATAGTTACAACATGTGCATAAATTTTAAGTATTTATGCAGAAAACAGACGAGTTATTTATGCGTTTTGGTGTTGTCCGCCTTTTCAACTCGCTCGTCTCGTTAACGGAAATCGCGCAGATTTTCAATTGCATTGCGGCAATTGTCAATTGCTTGAGAGATTGAAATCGAACAGACACACTCACAGTTTGTGAGTGTGAATGTGTGTGCATTGTTCTGATTATCAACGTCATTTTGTGATTTATGTGTTGCATTTTGAACCACACACATTTGTCACACAAATTCGCATTGCAATCGCATGCATCGTCAGGTTAATTTCAATTAAAACTCACATTGGATTTTAATTAACACAAGCCAACAAAGACATAGATACAGACACTGACCCAGGCAGACAAAAGGACCTTAAGACAATGAATTATCTTTAAATAACACACAAAATAAGTAGCTAGTAGGATATTCTACAGTCCAGAAAATCCCATATTGAGAGACCGTTTACTGTAATTGCAGAAGATGCACCGCTAAAAGCTACGACACATTTACAACAAACAACCAACCAAATTTCTTTATCAAACACCAGTGAATAGAGCCTTAATTAACATCCCTGATCTTTCACATTTGGTACCATTGCTCCTTATTTCAATATAGCAATTATGTATTTCATTTTAGGACACCACACCCGTAAATAGATTCTCCACGGACACCTTGACATGAATCCACAATCTTTTAAGACTTTTCATGTTGCAAAACGTATGCAATTTTCAAAACTGCTTAAATTATTGAGTTGTTCATTTTTTGTTGTTTTTGTTTAAGCTCCTTGCTTCTGGTTCTCATTCCCATTCTCATTCTCATTCTCAATCTCAATCTTATTTTTTTTTCTGTTGTGTCAAGAAGCATCGCTTTTCAGCTGTTTAGAGTTGAAACTTTGGGTGCAGAGTTCGCGTGAATTGCGATGCCTCTGTTGTTGTTAACTTTAATGTTTTTCTCAAATCGTTTCCGTTGCCAGCTAAAAAGTTCCTTAAACACTCGAGAAAAGTGAACTACAGTTTATTATTGGGCATGAAACAACAATACAATGGGCATGTTTATGTTTTACATTGTTACTTGAATGACTGATATTTTTCGCTGCAATTTATTCCTCAACTATTGTTCTGCCTTTAATTTATATGGTAAATATTTTCTCTTTAATGCTGTCAGTTTATAACATAGGACCTGCTTTTGGTTTTCATTTTAATTGAAAGTATTTACATTTTAATTTTGGCAGTTTATAAGTTAGGATCTGTTTGTAAATATAAATTCCTGACTCTAATTGTTAATCCGTTGAAAGCTGTAAAATTTCAACAAAGCTTTAAACTTTTGGCGATAATTGTGTGCTGTGGAAGCGACGACCCAAAAGCTAAATCCAAAGCAGTCCAAACAAGCCAAAAACTGCACGCAACAACATGGCCAAGTACACAACAACAATAACAACAATAACATTAGCAAACACAATACATGCTTAAAATGTCCAGCATGTGAGCACATTAAGCTTAATTAGAAGCAAACAGACAAAACCAAGCGAATGAAATGACCAAACTGCCAGCCCGCCTGGACACGCCCTCTAATGTCCGTTGTCCAATGTCCGATGTCCAATGTCCAAAGGCACACATACGTAGACATACAATAGCATACATACTTGTACATGTAAGTTAACTTTTGCTGAGGCCAAATACTTCAGTTGCATAACTTATCTGATGAGGCAGCGATGTGGCAAATTTTGAGCTTTAATTTGAAGTCCAACGGTCACACTGGCGCGTCTGTTTTGCGGAAAAGGGTGTTGGTTTGACAGGATACAGGAATACAGGATTGCCAAGCACATGTGCGTTTGGCACTTGATGTTGTTGTGGTTGCCACTGTTATTGTTACTGTTATTGTTGCTATTGCTATTGCTATGGCTGTTGCTGTTGCTGATGTTTTTGTTCTTGTTGTTGCTGTTGCTGTTGCTGTTGCTCTTGCCACATATAAAACTTTGCCGGCTTGGCCTCGACATGCGGAACATCCTTTGCATCCTGTGCGGTTTTTCACACTGCTGTTGCACTGCTTAGAAAGCAGCTGATGCTCGAATTTTCTTGCGCTTTCCCACCATCAAAATGTGTTTGTGTGCCTCATTTAAAGCATTAATCATAAGACCGACCGCATTCTCATTGTCTGGGGATCAGAGGGGACTGGAGAGATGGTTAGATGGGGTTAACGGGTCACGCTCATGCACTTTAACGACATCACGTCTCAATCTCCACACTTTGCACTGCACACACATTCACTCACAGTTAAGCATACACACAAACTGTTATTTTTTGTAGCATACTTTTGTGTGGCAGCAGCTAATTGTTTTGTGTGCAGCTCCTCCCCCTTTGCTTAGCTGCTCCTGCAGCTTGTTGCTCATAATTCTTAAATGCTTTATTACACACACACATATACGAAAAGATACACACACATACACAACACGCTCGACTTTATCGTCGTCGGCGGCAATAAAAATTAAATAAAACGCATTCGCTTCTACAAATTTCTTAATGTTTCGTTGGTGTGTTTGTCTGTCTGTGGGTGAATATGTGACTGTGTGTGCGTGTGTGGTTGTGTGTATGTCATATTGTTGTTGCGGCTCTTGTTGTTGTTGTTTATTTGTTTTCTTTTAGCGCTTTGTGCGCTGCTGTGGTTTTTCGCTGCCTCTTTGTCATCCCGTCTACCCAAGAGACTTGACATTTATAGCTCGAGCATTAAAAGTCTCAAAAGTGGGTGTGGCAACACAAGTATAGAGGCGTGACTGAATCCGCCTGAGAATGAGTGTGTTATAAAGTCACTTTAACTCCCTTCTTGCGTATCGTAAAAGCCAAACACCAAGGCTGAAGCTGAGACGACATGCAACTAATCACTCCGGGTGATTGATATTAAAATTGTAAATATATTTGTAAATAAATACATAAATATAGATGAATCTTTGAAAGTCTTTTGAATTCAATTCTGACAAAGTCAAACAATTAAAGACGTCAATTTTAATTTTTCGGCCTTCGACTTTCATTATCTTAATAAAGTTTTCAGTGTTTGTATTGAAAATGACAACCTATATTTATATATATAGCCAATAAAATATAACTTTAACATACTTCTGTAATTCTAATTAAGAGGTAGAGTAGCAACTAAAATATAAATTTAAATAGCATTTTATTAAAAAAAAACTTGAATAATTCATTAACATTTAAATTAAATATTAAGTATAATTGTTTTCAGTACGTTTTTAAATGCTCATTAAAAACATATATTATTTACTAAGAGGTATACTACGAATTGGAGAACACTATTTTATCTTGAACTTATTACAGTTGGGATCCCTGTTTTCAAATAGTTTCCTAAAATAGTACTGAAACGCTTTGAATGAATAAACATTGTAGGATTTTCCAAAGACTGTCAAACAAGATTCGAACTGCTGTGCAGGAAAATTTATAAATGACTTTAACTTTGCGTTTACAAACTTGGAACTTGAATTTTTGGAACGAAAATTTTACAAATATTTGAAAAAAAAGTTTATTCCTAATTGGATGACAAACAAATTAGTTTAATTGAGTGACATTACAACGTTCTAAGAAGAATTCTGCTTCCTACGACATGTCCTTTTGAGCTAGTAAAGTCACTAGTCAGCCTGTCAGTGTGAAAAGCTTTATATACAACGACTTCACTTGGATTCCCTTTAATAAAGTAGTCAGTCAGTTCACATGCATTCAGTGTAGGTTCACCTTGATGACAATTTCCCAACTGATATTGGCAATATATTTTTTGCTTTTCCGTTTGCCATGGGGTCGGAAATTAATACACTTCCGCTTAGGCGCCCGGCGTATTACTCAAAATGTTTGTTGCGCCCGAAATACAGACATAAAAATTAATTTGTTTTTGCCGCCTCTGTCGTCTGCCGGAAGCGCGTTGTAATCAACCGACAAATAAATTAACGCCAGTAAGGAGCTTAGCATGGAGTAAAGAGAAAGGTCGTGTTCACAACGCGTCTGGCAAATTGCGAGTTTTGTATTTTGACCTTTTCACTTGATTTCCGTTTATGACTCGCGCATCTTTTTTTTTTTTACTCTATGACTTTGGGTATTTATTTTTTATGACTACCCGAAGAGTTAGCGGCATTGTGAAACTGATTGGCAGACATGTTCGCCAGATATTTTGTTAAAAATAAAATGATTTTTAATATGCACAATGCGTCGCCTTTGTAGACATTTTTCAATAAGCAATTTACGCGAGCTGCAAAACAAAATTGTATTATTAAATTTACGGCAGTTAAAATTAATTACACTGTATAAAATTATATACAACATGACAGCAAAGGCATTTTTCAAATAACGAATAACGAAGCACTACAGGACTTTTGAGTATAATGCAGTGTAAGCTATTCGTATTGGCTTAAGGACGAAAATCCCTTAGCTTGATAGAAGCTTATACAGACTTAAAGTCATTCCCTTGTCCATTGGATACTGCCTCAACACAATTGGGCTAGTCACCGTCACCGCAGCTGGTTTGAGCAGAGGCCCCTATTATATTTCCAACACACATATTGCCATTGTTGGGATGCAGGACACAAACTTCAATCGGCAGTCACCAGTAACCAGCTACCAGCCACCACAAGGGTTTAGACATGGCAAATATTATCAGTGTACAGTTGCACTGAACGTGAGCTGCTGATTGCCAAACAACTTCTTCTCCTGTTGCTGCTGTCCTTATCTATCAACGTACTCATTCATATATGTTATAGGCCCGATTGTCAGTCTCAGGTCCTTGAGTATCCTCGCACACTGAGAAACTTCATCATAAAAGACATTGCTGTGGCATCCAGTGCCATAGATGCTGCACCAGTTGATGACGGCAATAAAGTGCTGTTTGTTGTTAATGTCGATAATGATGTGACATATAACAGGATGTTAAGCTGCTGCGTTGGCTTTAAAACACTGACAATGGACAACAGACAATGGACAAAGGTCCATATGCTATAACAGCCTTTAGTTTGATGTCTTTATAAGCAATATTTTTCACGGGGTCAGCCATTAAGTTTGGATTCTATCCGAAACCCACTCCCCTAACGGCAGTTATTTAAATTTATGATTTTTGCATGCAAATTATGTATATCGGCACTGGATCAAGTCAACCCATTTTTATTTTCTCTGCCAATAACAACAACTGACCATTTATTAATGTTCTATGCAAATATTTTTTTTTAATTTATGTGCACGACTTAAAGAATACTGTCCTCTGCCCATTGGCGTAGGAAACTCCAAAATAAGAGCGTTGTTCTTGGTCATTACACAGAATATTTATATAGCATTAATAATGGTTTGTTGTTATTGTAAAATTCCTCAATTTTTATTTAAAGCGTTTTAATTTAAATGAATAAATTATGAATGCCAACGTTTTATTTGCAGCTTGGGCCAACACATAAATGTTGACCTTCCGTCATTTTGAGGCCCTTAGCTGAGAGATGAGGTTTGTCAATATAGAAAAATAAGAACTACAAGCGAGTTTATACTTGTGAGAGCTAATAGATTGTAGTTTTAAATAATTAAATAATAAATGCAAAAAGATCCTTATAAAATTTGGTTTTATTTGCATCATTGGAAAAACATTAACTGAAACTTTTAGTCGCTTCAGTTTGAATTTCTAATATGCATAGATTAAATGCGTCAACATTTGTGTTCATTCGATATTGAATCGTTCTTACAATATTTTTGAATGATTTTATAGACCTCGATAAAATCCTCCCGAGTGTATTTCAATGTTAACATTTATCACATTGCAGTATTAACTACGTGTTAATAAAGGACATTTTTGCATGCGTGTAATACAAGAAGCGAATCAACAATAATAAAAATTCTTTTAATGTAAATGCAGACAACGTATAAAAAATATATATACATACATATATGTATTTGTAGTACAAGCATTACATACTCGATTATATAAATGAATATACACGTAAATATGCATATATGACCACAAAATATTTTATATGCTTTTTCGCGAACGAAAAGTGTTGGACAGATCCTTTGCACAACGAGACACGCCCACTTTGTGTGCGTGGTGAATGCAAATGAAGTTGTCCTGCGGTTATTTGTGGCTGTCGTTCTGATGTCAGTCGATGCCCACTGGCTGGAGAGGCAGAGGAACTGGATACGTATGCTAGGCATGTGCTTTTGTTGTTGTTATTGTTGTTGTTTTTGTTATTATCCTGCACTGATCACAGTTGCTTGGCAATTGATTAAATTTTAATTGAATTTAAAGTTGTGGCTTTAAATTTAAAATGCCAAGCACATTATTTACAATGCCTTGAGACGGGTTGCATTTCTCTTAACCAAATCCGCTTAAGAAGCACGCCAACTGATAAGTTTGCGGAATATATTCGACTATATACATATCTGGTACTCGCTTATTTGTTTGTGGAAGTGTGTGTAATCTGAATTAATTATGGCAATTAATTGGCTTGCATTTCGCTTGGCCGAACGATAATACCAACTTCAAATTGGCTGACTTTGCATAGCGTCATTTACGCTTATGTCAATGATGTGGTTGTTGTTGGCAGGATTAGCTTCTTCTTGTTGTTGGGAGCTAAGACAAATTGCAGAAAGTAAAATGTGGTAGTGATAATTTGCTTTTAGTTGTTGTTTCTCTTTTATCACTGTGACATTTCAGTGCAAAGTAACCAATATTTAAAGGCCTTTAAATAGTTTGCTATCGTTTAAATAATTACAGCCAAATAATAGTATCCTTTCGAAGAATATAGATTTTCTAGTCATTTCTCTTAGTTAAACATCTAAGCTCCACCTTAGCCTCAATTCAAAATTTGACTTGTTTGACTATTCCAAATCAAGGTAAAGCCAACACCGAATAAATTTCATTAATCAAAGACTTAAAGCATCAGCCTTAGCTCTGCAACAATGAATAAACCAATCTGAAGATTCTAGGTGTAAAATGCAAAAAAAAGCAACACACACAAAGGCAATAATTTATCTTAAGAAGAAATTTATTTGGTCTGCGGAATGTCCTTGACTATTATTTATAATACAATTAGTTTTATTGTTGTGACTTGTTGACGATAACTTGGTCATCTGAATATACTCTAGCAAAACATCCGTCGATAAATGTGTTACACATTGAAATAGATGATGAAGAATTTAACCAAGTTGATAATTAGCGCCATTCAACTTCTGGCTTGGGTCAGTAAGCTATAATCTTCTATTACATTATGTATAATAATAAAAATCGTTTGGTTATAACATAATATGTTATCATAGGCGCTAGAGCGACATTTTGCAAGAGAATACACTGTTCGATATCTCATAGATAACAATTCGTAGCTTCTTTTATTTTTATTTTCCAACAGTTCCTGACGTGATAATGCACACTTCTGCCATGTGAATAATGATGTTCAGCTGCTGGGCAAAAAAAAAAGGTTCAACGATTCTTTCTTCCACTAAGCATTTTTCCACTGTCAGGAACGTCGACACGCCTGTCGATGACAGGTTGAATAATAATTTTAAAATTGTCTACAAAAAGAAATGTGGAGTATTTTAAAAGTTAGTTGACATATATTAATAAAGTAACCATATTCAAATATAACGAATGTGAGTCATATTTATATTCCTTATAGTTATTTGGGAGTTTTAACTTTCTGACAGATTTGTATAGACTACTAGTGATTTTATGTTGGTCGAGAAATATTTTAAATAACTGAAAATTAATTAATGTAGGCAACGAATATGCAAAACAATGAATTAAACACGTGTTATATAATAATAAGAAATCAGTAGGCGATGAAAGAGATAAAATGTACATAACATATATTTAATATCCAAAAACAAACAATTTGTATTTCATCGCGAAAGTCGATTGTTTAATAAATGTTTTAAAAACAATAACAACATCAACTGCAACACTCGCTACAACAAATACCAACAAGCTGTATACACAGCTCTGCCAGTAATGGTTGTAAAATCTGAATACGACATGTTTGTAAAGCTCGACGCCACCCAAAAACTGGATGAATTAAGTGGGAAAGGGAATACTGAATGTTCTTTCCGCGTGAAACCATTAAATAAATAAAAATTATAAATATAAATCTATACATTTTTCAAAAATTAATCACAGATTTATCTTATTTATTGCATAAGTTTACCATACATGTTGTGCGTATTCAATTAATTCAATTTTGTTCTGTCATTTTACTACAACAGCTAAAGTCTATATACCCACATGCCAAGAGTATTTGGCATTTTTTGAGTGCGTAAAATTCAAGACCACAACAATTTAAAATAATTTGCATTCAATTTTTAAAGCGTCAAGTCACTCTGACAATTAACTCTCCAACTACTCCTGGTCGTTTAAAGTGAGCAATACTTAAGCCAAATGAAACTCCGGCTTGAATGCGAAAGTATATTTGTGTAAATGCACAAGTTAACTTACTAATTTTATATATTGTTGGCAAAAAAAAGTTATGACAGACAAATATTTACAAAATCATTTCATTAAATCAGTTTTAATTGCAAAAATATTCATACTAACTTATTGCGTACAATGATTGTTAGCACTTTTTGAGGCCACAAATAAGGTATGAACAATTGATACTGAATTTAAATTCTTCATATCTTATAGTCCTCGAAATCATACAGATAATCAAAATGATTGGACAGAATCATGTATCTAGACTCGAAATGCCTGAGTAGATCATAGTTATACTATCATACGTTTAAGATTTAAAAAAAATAATGAAATGAATAACAAAACACTAGCAACTACTTATAAACAAAACTGCACTCTAGTAATCAAAAACTTTAAATAATCATACCTTTTTTTTAGCAACTTTTTTTTTATAGGATATAATAAGAACTCTGAATAATCAACTGACAAAAAACTTACCCAGATGGGCAAGCTGTAAAATAAACATTGTGTGAAATATTTACATATGAACTTTTCATTTAGTTTACTTGTTAAACTCTTGTTATAGCTTGTTACAAACATCTGAATGATTTGATGATGTGCACAATATGTAGCCAATTATTTCATTAAGTTAGTTTTAGAATATAAAAGAAGATAAAATTCAACAATTATTTATGGTGCTCGTCAATAAAAACAAATGCAAAGGTTAAAGAAAACGTTATCAGTGCCAATCAGAGAGATTTTTATCTACCTTCAACCGTTGGAACATATGCTCGCCTTGAACGGACGTCCAGAATACCGCAAGCTGGCTTGGGCCAAGAGCATGCCCACTTAAGTATGCAACACAAAATTAAGGTTCGCATCATGCATACGTAAGGACAAAGCCAAATAGCTGCCACGTTGTCTGTGTTGCTGCCTTGGTATTTACTTAGACAAAACGTGCGTAAAGTTTTAATTATAAACTTTTAGTAGAACTCCTTTTTGAACCGGAATCTGGACTTTCTTGTTATTGTTATTCTTATTGTTGTCCAAAACAACAAACTCTTGAGAACTTGCTAACTGGCATACTTTAAATGACACTATAAGATAAATTGTCTTACAGATTTTAATTATGAGATTGACCAGCTGTTGTTCTAATGCATGCATTTAAATTTGAAATTTTTTATATTTATACCAAAATACGTACTATCGATATGCATATTATTGCAAAATGAATCAATTTCAATAAAGGATAATTATTGATTGATATTTGTTGTTGAGCAACCTTGAAAACCTTTTTGTAAAATTGCCAGGCATCAATGCATTGCAATGCAAAAATCAATTAAATTAATTGATAGCAAATGCGACTGAAAGCGAAGATTTTAAAATACCAAAGTTTGGAACAATGTTGCTTTTACTTTAGTTAAATTGATATTTTAAACAATTCTTTAGTCTGTAAAAATAAGTTAGATGTAAAAACATATTTATCTTAAATACAAGTGAATTATTGCTGCATTAAATTTAAAGAAAATTTAAGCTAACGTTGTAAGAACTTTATGGCCCGCTCTACGAAGCTCGCTTTATTCTTTTGGTGTTCATTCCTCATCGCGTGTTGGTTTTGTATTTCATTGCATAGTTGCGGGCGCTTATACATTGAATGCCAAGTTGAAAACTTTAAAAAATCAGCAGAGTCAAATGTGTTGTGACTGCGCTGTTTAATTCTTACGTGCTTGCAGACGCTCTGTTGTTGTTATTGTATATATATTGCCTGAAGCCCAAAGAAATGTTGAAAGTTCAATGTCCCCTTTCAAAGGAACTGAGTCCGTGCTGCGGAAGTCCTGCGATAACTATTCAGCTGTTGTTACTCTTTGAAAATAAACTAAAAACAACGTCAAAGGGACTATCAAAAATATAATATGCACACCACATAATCACATATGCCTTAATATCAGATATTATACGACCATGGTAAATTGTCTCTCTTATAATGACCAGATACATGACAGACTAAAGATTGTTTGCGTTCGAATGAGTACTTAATCATCATCTTAGTGGAACTAGTGCGAGACAAGCAGTCTAACATTCCCACTTTTAACATGTACATCCGTTATGGCTGTGCTGAAATCAGTTCAGTTCAGCTTCGTTCAATCCATCGTTGTCGACGCCAAGGGATCATAGCTTATGCCCATTGTATTTGAAATGCAGCGAATGTTTTATTGAAATGCACAACCAGTCATCTAAACTTCTAGTTGCCTCTAGGCAACTAGGCAGGCAACCAATAATCACTCATCGAGTCGGTCTGTCCGTAAGTCAGTCAGTCAGTCAGTCAGTCAGTCAATCTGTCAGTCAATCTGTCAGTCAATCCGTCAGCAATTGAGCAATCAAAAGCATAAAACCCCAAACAGAGAAGCACAAAGAAGACGATATGAAGCTGTTGATGCTGATTTATAAAACGCTGCATGCAATTATACGCTCAAATGGAGTTTGTCTATTGGCAATCGTCTATTGTGATTGAGTCTCTCAGGATAGGTTATGTGTATGTATGATTGAATGTATTGTATTCTATTATGGGATTATGTGTAAAGTCAAAAATAGACTGCGATATGATGTGTTGACTTTATTATATATATAATAATAAAAGGACTAAGTTAGCATAGTTAGAGCCTGCTAATTGTCAATATGTTTACATTATTACCATTTACTAAGAAGTTTCTGCAATCTTTACATAGACCGTAAGATTATATGTATATAAGATAAAATAAGCAACTACAAGTGTTTCTTTAAAACTGAAAAATTATATTATTTCTTTAAATATTAATATGTAACTACTTATGTCACTATAATTTCTTTGCTCTATTATGCTGATCAAAAAAAGCTATTTATTCTTTAAGGACTCTGCCTGTTAATTCACTACACATTTCTATCTCTGCAAGGGCTTTCGAAATAAAAGTGAAATTCTGGATATTCAAAGAAATTTTCTTTTCTGCTTAAAAGGAGATATTAGAGTATTTTATAATTAAATAAATACCAAACATTTATGTTTCTAAATTCATATTACTAACAATGAATGTGAAAAGCTACTCACATCGGCATTCTAACCATTGCTTCACACTTCTCAATTCTCTGTGCTCGACACTCGGACAACTTTCAAAATGTTGAGGTAATCAACTCAATTAGTCGTGGCATGAGGGTGCCACACACCACATTCACACACTTACACACTTCAGGCAAACAACAACACAAAACTCAATTAGATGCCATAACTAAATAATCACAAACACATTTAAACAAACAACGAAAGCGACAAGAGCAACACCCTCAGATTCTAGGCGAAAAGCACAACGATAAGGCTGTTGCTGTGTTAGTAGAAAAACCAGGTCAACAACAAAAACAACAAGAACAATTTTCTGAAACAATGACAACTGCTGTGCGGAAAATTGCTTAAAATGTACAGAAGCCAAGTAGATGTTGCCATTGCAGAAGCTGGATCTAAAGCTTCAACTGTAGCTGAGAGAAGCATTCCAACATGTGACGCACGTGACAAAACTTGTCAAATGACTTTACTTCACTTTGGCTGTGAATCCGGTTCGAAGTAAACAACGAAGTAAGTCAAGTGGGTGACGGCTACTGGGAAAACATACCCAGGCCCAGACCAGTGCACAATCCCAGATCCAGCCCAAGAAATAGAAGCATATTTCTATTATGAAATGCACAGCTAGTAAAATGGTTAAGGCTCTTGTGTTTTGTCTTTGCTTTCAGACTAAAAAATGTAAGAAAACGTAAGCGGAAAACTAGAAGAACGAAAAGAAAGGGACTTTGAAGGGGAAGTGGTTCCACTTGTTGCGCCCCCAACTCTGAGTTATGGCCGCTTCAGAGGCACGGACACGGGCTGCCTTGAGGGAAACGGCAAACGACAGTGGAAATATTTCAGAAGTGCAGTCAAGTGAATTTCTATTTGATTCGCTGCCAGGCAACAGACGCATGAGTACACAGATTTTAGCTTCTGCTCTGTGAACGCTGATTTCTCAAAAGTTTAACAGAGCACAAATGCTAATGGTTAGCCCTAGGGACGCTAAGTACGCAGAGGAGGGCATCTTGGGCGGTACTTGGAAGGCGCTAAACAAAGAGAATCGTTTAGGCAATTATAGAAAGAGCAAACATTCTATTTAACTTTCCTGTTTTAGTGATCATTAATGCATTTAAAATTATATACTAAGAAATACACCTTATATTTTACTTACACAAATAGATCTTCATTTTATAATATACCAAGACTAATTCAAATAGGCTTTGATCAGCATCAACAGAATAAATAGAATATGGTAAGCAGGTCTAATACATTGGATCTACGATGTTCTATACCATTGTCGATTTTATGATAATTTTTATAAAGATGGTAAGGGTATATGGTTATTAAGTCAAAACCAATGCACAATCCATGCATACATTTCGCTATCATACAAATCGCCAGCTCACAAAAATTCGGGTGGTCAAAAACAATCTAAAGTTTGCAGATAATCGACGATGACAATTTGGACACCCACCAAGCAAAAAAAAAACAAATCCTTATAGTACACTCGGAGAAATACGAACCGTTTTCTACCCTGAAAATCAGATATTCGGCTTTGATCTAGAGAATCTAATCTTCACAAAAAAGAATAACGATAATGAGTATTCCAGAAAATACTTAACTTTTAAATAGCCAGTCCCATTGGCACATAATATACCATATGCGAGTTTATAATCGAAAATCCTCAAACCACACTTCTTGTTTTATTCCATTTTACGATCAAGTTCTTTTTATTACGGAAGCCGTTATATCACGTGAACTTTATAATCAAACCAAGTAGACTTTGAATCATTAATTCCTAATCGAAAAATGCTAGGGAGTGTAATGCCTGGCATAATTCCTCATTCTCGTCTGGGCTCTCGAACCAAAAACATCTTTTTAAAGTATCCAAAAAATTAAATTTTCTGATAACCTAGTTCTGTAAACAGGCTAAGGTAAATATTTTCAAATCCCTTTTTTTTAATAAATTTAAAACTAATATTCTTTCCTGGTAAATCTAGCCACACAATGTGTAATCCGTGCATGCGATCGATGCCTGGCACCTGTTGTGGACCAACTGGTGGATTAGGACCTTGCGGTTTCTGCGGACCCTACAACGGCCAGTGGTTCAAAGCGATAAATCATTGCTGCGGTCCCTGTGGCCCATATGGCTGTTGTTCCTGCTATGGACCTTGTGGTGGACACTGTTAGCCTGCTTAGAAGGAACGTAGGTTACAGCGAACTGATCAAATATGGTGGAGGCAAAGGATGAAATAATTAATTACTGGAAAGGATCACAAACATACTCCAACGACTAACTGGAGCTGGAATCTAAAGCTTTAATTGTAATAGAAAAACGATCGTGTTGTCCCAAACAAACAAACAAACAAATAAATAAATTCAATGTGATTTTAACAGCAATCTGCAAATGCGGAAATAAACTTATTGAATTTGCAACTTCAATTTTAAAGAAAGTACAAAATGTCAGATGAAGCCGTTGTCGATCAAAGGAGAATATCTCTTAATCACCATCAATAGCCGAGTCGATAAAGCCATTTCAGTCAGAGCTAGAGATACTAAAGGTAAAGAGTAATTAAGATATTTCCGGTCTTTTCCATTTTGCATTGACTTAAATGGCATTCAATGTTAAGACATTGTATATGATTTCGATTTTTTGAGAGTGTAATCTATTTTTAGGACCTTTTTTCTAGTAGGACTTTTTGCTTTAGTATATATTTTATTGTGTTACTGGGTGTCAATCTTTAACTGCAGAGAGAAAGGTAGCTTATTGTGAAGGGAATTCCTTTTCGTTATTACTTACTCACAATATTTAATAATTTATTCATTATATGTGCTCGAGCATAAACCAAATAAAATTGCAAAATAATACATGACGAGTCAAATGAGGGCTCAGTGAAATATTTTGTTTGCAATTTGTGTAAACCATGTGAAAAATATGCTGAGTGAGTTTCGGGACTAGTCCTCGGGGAGTATTTATGGCTAAACCGATTTGATTGTAAATATTTGGCTCGTTTATAGCTAATGATACGCTGGGGAGTCGAGCGAGAAAAATATCGAGAGCGAGAGTGAAAGAAGGGGAGAGAATTTGGATCTGTTTCCCTCTAAATAATCGTTTAGATTTAAACAGTGACTTAAGCTTTAATAGATCAAATTTAAGCTTGAAGAAATTATATATTAATGTGGAATTTACTTGGCACGCTTCGAATTGCTTGAATTACAAAGTGAAGGAAAGAAATCGGCATTATTTAGATCTGGTGCTTGTCCCTTGGCTAGCTTCGATGTCGCAGCCGCTACCTCCTTTTTGGGACGAGCTACTTCTTTTTGGATTTGACGCATAGCTGGTGGCACATAGACAGGACTTTTGGACTTAGTCTTATCACAGGATTCAACCATTTTCGGGCTAATATCCGAGGCCTCCACGGGCTCTAGCTTCAGCCAGGGACAAGCTGACTTTCCCAAATCTTCGGTACCCAGCCCGACGTTTAAGCCATCGCCCCCAGTATCCTGGTACTGACTGTGCTCGGGAGTAATCTTCACATCCTCGGCGGTTACCTCAACAGTAGGGTTTAAAACTACCTTCGAATTGCGATTTCGATTTGAAAACGGCTGATCATGCTCCTCGGAGAAGTCACACCAGATATCGTCTTCGGCAATGGCCTCGTCGGAGGAATGTTCACCAAACTCGAGTGGGACATGGGTACTGGTAGATACTTCCAACTGCATCTTTTCACTGCTGTCCATTTCTGGTACTACTTTGGTAGTTTCTTTCAGTGTGCGGTATAACTCATCGGCGGCCAAAAGGTTTGTTTTTGCTGTGGACTTTTTTCTGTCCTTTTTGGCAAAAAAATCATCTAAACTGGACATTTGTGTATCGCTTATATTTTTTATTGGTTTTGGAAAATCAGAAATTTCGTTCTCTGCTTTTAGAAACCTTAAATTTTATGATACTAACAATTAGAAGCAGTTGCTTTTGACAGCTACAGATTGTGACTTACAAATTTAAGAAGCAATGGAAAGTCGACTGAGTTTGTTTACTTATAAAAACTCAAAATAAGTTTTCTTTTCTTATTTCCTCACTCATTCTCTTAAATTTTTACTAAAATGTTGATTAGAACTACTTTTGAGCTAAATTAAAGGATCTGTTTGCTCTTTAAACAGGTGCTAAAGAACATATCTAAAACCGAGTTTAAAAATTGAACTTAATAAAATCCATTTTAAATTACTTTGAAAACATATTACCATGTTTGTTTAATTCTTTTAATATAAAATATAATTTAACGTTTTTAAATGTTTCAACAAATAAATTCATCTTGATATAACAGGTTTCTCATAGGCGGGATATCACTTAATGTGCAATTTCACTGGGAATTGTAAAGTAATCAACTTAGTTGCTTATTGAAGCAACAATTTGCATTACTTTATGCAATTTTCGTATTTGCACTCATTTTATTTGATTTAATCAAAGCTTGCGTCTCGTTTCTACCTCAATATTATTCGTTTTTGTTGCGTCTCCTTCGCTTTCGCTTCACGCTTTATTTATTTGTATTGACATTTGCTGTGTGTCTGTGCAGGACGCGAAGGAAGTAACAAAAGCAAATACAATTACAGTGAGTGGTTCAGTTCCTGTTTAGTCCTCTCTCTCCCACCCACCATTTGCCTTCGCCTTTTACTTCCATTTGCACTCCTCCCCTGCCTTGGGCAGCAAATTGGCTTGCGCAACAAAATATTCCGCACAGATAAATGTAAATACATAAGCAAACAAATCATTTGGAAAATATTTCTTGCAATATTACATCCAGGTGCAAAATATTTACGAATATTATTTTTGGCAAGGCAGCGAAAAAGTCAAGAAAATGCCAAATGGCAAAATTGAAAGTCAAAGCAAAAGTGTGAAAAATCTGAATAGCATGAAAAAAGTAAATATTGTCCTAGAAATAATATTTGTTCAGCGATTTTTACTTGCATTTGTTGATGAAAATGTAAGCATCAGTAAGTTTACCATACATTTTCTATAGATGGTTGACTGATTGACTGGTTGACTAATAGACTAAAGTGGACACCTTCAGAAATGTTCAGTTCTGCTTCATTCTGAAGAACCTTTGTGCTTTCATACACTTACAAGTTAAAGTCTCTATGGCCCATATTTTCAATGTCTATATAAGGTCTCAAATAACTATCGTAATGATAAACTGATATAAAATGCATTCAAAATAATGTCAAATGTCAAAGATATGTACCAAATAAAGAACATTGAAAAATGGGCCTATATTTTTTAGGGGCATCTTATACAAATATCTTATATCCCAGAACAATGAATTAAGTTTCCTAAATTAATTTTAGCTGTTTAAATTGAATACAAAATTCATTGAATTCAATTAAAATTCATTTTCATGTTTATATCGGGCAGATAGGCTTAATAGGCTTGTATTGATCTTATTGAAAATGGTTCCTTCTCTCATTTACATACACATATTTTAAAAGCCTTTATCGCCCTTATTTATATGCTTATAATACGACATAGGAATCGTTAGATTTTTTAAGGGGAATTAACTGTTCAGTAACGAACCTTATACCTTATACAAACTGATACCTATTGGAGCTTCGAATAAAATTAAATCATAATCGGATCATAATCATTATCATAGTCAAGTCGGATTCGATTAAATATTCTTTTCTAGCTTTATCATATAGTGTTCCGATACGGTCAGTTCCAAAATAAATATTTAGTGCGTTAAACAGAAGACAGACCTGTACCAGGATTTTTTTATTAAACGGGGAAAACATCCATACTCTGTTCACTAATAAATTTTTCAAATACGAACAATCACCTTATCTCAAATTGATTTTAATTATATCAACTAATTAGAGCTAATAATACCTTACCATTGGACGCATATCCATACCCACGGTAACAACAGCCTTCGGCATGCGTAAATGTTGTTACAAATAATTAACAAAAGAAATAATATTTATGACTGTAGTTAGCAAATTATTTATACCCACATCCAGGAAGTAAAACAGAGGGGAAGTAAATGCAGCACAGGTTCTTTTAATGCCTGCACAGATTATTATTACAATAAAACAAATAAATATGTACAAAGGACGAACACTTGGCACTGAAGCCATGTACCACGAGGCGTATGAGTATTTGTATTTATGTGCAAAAGTTTCTAACGGGGACCGCAATACGCGAGGCTAAAAAGGCAAATTTTGCAAGTATGCTCTAAAATAGCAGCAAAGCTTTTTTCAGGTACGTGCTTGAGAGTTTATATGTGTAAGTATTAGAGTAAAAGAGTGCATGTGTAGAGTATGTGTGCCTTTACAACTGCTAGTTCCATTCTCCATGTTACTAATAATGTTTATGTAAGAACTCTTTGGCGTACGAGCTTGCACAATAATTTCATTGTTCGTTTAGTTTTTGTTTGGCTGATGCCTGTTTGTGTTTTGCTTCTTTTCCAATGATAATTAAGTGTATATTACACTCATTTTCGCCAAGGGGGAGAGTCAACCCTCACAAAGTAAACTATAAGTTAACGCTAGTATTTTTGTTGGTTGTGCAAGTGGAGTTTCTTTACTGCCTAGGAGCCAAACCTTGGCTTATGTAAATTTAATACAATGTGGACATAGTGCATAAGAGAAAGGCTTGAATTCGTGGTTCCCCATGTCCGAATATCTTTAGATATCCCAACATGTAATTACACTTTCAAATATTAATTAATTCTAAGAAAAGCGTCAAATATTCCTTACTGCATTGCAACGAGTACAAAATAATTTAAGCTTGAACATTATTATGAACAACAAATGAGCATAAAAAGGAGTGATGATAGCTTCAACAGTTCACTTATTAATTTAATTTTCTTTTTAGTACCGTTACATAAATATCTAAGTTTTAAGTTCGCACCGCATTTACATGAATAAGATGCAACTACCTCAGCTTCATACATACTTTTCTATCTGCACGACGTGTGTGGAAATTTTATAAGAGAGCAATGAAATTATTATTGCATACAAACAGGCGAAAAGTCCTGTTTCAGGGCGTGCAAGTGAAAACGTGCGTGTCAGGGTATAACTATAATTTAAATGTGCTGTAACACTTTAGCTTAATGGAATTACATGCGTTTGCCTTGCAAATTGTTAACATTTGGTCGAAAGATTAAAGAGAATCCCAAAATGACTCATAAAATGTAACTCGATGCGACAATTGATGATCAAAACAGCTTTAAAGTTGCTCCCATAATAAGTATAAAAATATAATGCTCATATACGCATACAATGTAAGCAGAAACTACCCGAGAGTCAAGAGTAAACTCCTAAAAATTGTTTACCCATCGGTTTGATGATGATGTCATCATCTGGGAGTCCTTGCAACAGGGGTGTTTCCAAATTATGCATCATGCTACGCCAAAGATACTCATTCTTTTACCTCCCACCACTACAAAATCAATAGCAATAAACAGGGAACTCTGGAACTCTCTGAGATGAGAGTCAGACGATGTCGTCTTTGCCTTTTCTAGACGTCCCGCCAAACTGGCGCCCAAATATTTTTAGCTGTTTTTTTTTCTTCCGGTTTTCTTAGGGTTGTTTCAACTTAAGTTGTTGTTTCGTCTTCTGACTGGCATTTCATTCATTGGCTTTTCCTGATAGTTTTCCCAGCTGGCTTAGCTTTCCTGCTTTTTTGAATGCATCCAAATGAAATAACGAAATGCACATACATTTATTTTAAGAATTTAATAAAATACGTTTGATATTAAACCGGCGCCTTAATATGTGGATACAACACCTCAGGCAGTTACCATTAATTGGATTTTTAAATTGTTAAATAAAGAAAACGCCAAAATGAAAGTAGCAAAGTTGTTGTTCATAATTGGAAATTAATAAAGAGTAAGTAGTCTGGCATAAGAAACCTGAACTTACCCTCAGGTCGCATTCAGTTTTTGCTTTCATCTTCTAATAAACTGAGTCTTGATTAAATAATTATTAAGTAATTATCAGCCGACAAAAGCAGTGAAACCAGAAGCAATATTCAGTAAATATAAAAAAAACTTATAGCGGGGCTTAGAAAAATCGAGGGGGGACTTCGAAGGTTGCCAGACCAAATTCACCTTAAGGCTTAGATTGCCTCTAAAAGAAAGATCTGTAGAAATCTCGAGTAATAGATGTGACTTTTAACTTACCATATACACTCGATTTGTACAACGCATTTAAAAATTTATATTTTGGCTAATATTTATGTAATAAATATTCTACGCATATCAAACTCTTTGTCCTGACTGTTTGATATATCCTTAACAAATTTTGTCGTAATCAGACGCCTACTTATATCAAATAGTTGCCATATGAACAATCGAATGCAATCTAACATTATATAGAAAAATTCTGTGGTTTTCTTTCTTTTTTTTTTTTTGGTATATGTATATCTTAACTATGTATACTCATAGATCGGCTATTTCTTCCGCACAGGGTATACAAATTTAAAAAGCGAATCTGCTTATTGCTTAATTTTTAAATACTCGACGTCACTACACTGCCAAATGAAATACTAATTAAATAATGTACCATACTAGTGCCAAGTTGTTGTTTTTGTGGAAAATGTTGTTATTTGTCCACACGGATTCGTTATACGAGTTGTATGATATCACCGTTGTGGTCGTCGTCATCGTCGTCGACATTTCATAAAGAGCTTTGCGCACAGTTGCACACAAATGGAATGCAGCGCCTGCAAACAAGGACGACAAGGACAACAAGGAGCGTTACTTGGATTGCATTGCATTGGATGACGGATTTCGGTACTGCTAATTACTCAAGCAGACGAGCACGATGAGGCTTCGAGGACCTTGTCGGCCGCAAACATAATGAACATATGCGACATAGTGGCATAAAAAGGTTTTTGCCACTTCAAAAGTTCTACGGTTGCCAACTAACCCACGGGGTCAACGCGGGACGGAATGAGCAGAGGGAGGACCAGTAACTAGAGCTGTACTGAAAGGGAAGGGTATATTACGCGCTCGTAATTCTAATTAGTGGCATATGAAAAACATAAAGAGAGAAAACACAGAAAAATATGGTTGCAGAAAAATTATTATGTTATTACGGCTTTTGAGCATAAGTCGGATATGAGTGGGCGGGCTTAACTATAAGTAGGCGTGCCCAAAGGGCGTGGCTTATGTAGACAAACTAAAAATGTGTGTGTGTGTGTGTCTCTCTCTGAAAGTACAAATCTAAAACTAGTTGGCAGCAAGAGTAGATTCAGATGAGAATCAAGTGAGTCATATTGGGTCAAATTATGGTATATACTTATAATAACATAAACCATTCTCTCAGAGACGAAGTTGTGTTATATATGTATACTATATATTAGAAGCAAATCGAAACATTATTGTTCTACTTACTACTTTGAATGCTAATATCTAATATGGTTTTTGATGCTGACCCATTTATTATTTCTAATTAATGTGTGATTTAATTGAGTGAAGCAAGAATCATCGGGATTTATTTGCAAATTTAAATATTACAGGCGCACTTAAGAGCTGTAGGCAAGATCTGTCCTGCAAACTTCGCCTTGAATGGACAATAAACTCGAAAGTCATTTTACAATCACTTATATTTTGTCAATTTTGATAATTGAAATTTTGTGATGGTAATACTCCCTTAAGACGGAAGGACAGACATTTCAATATGTGTATCTGTGAATACAGATTAGGAGCCAAGGCGCAGAGTATCTCATACCTCGTCTTATCGACTAGAATGTTCTTACTAGTTTTACTTTGTCTTAACAAAATTTAAGACAATATTCGTAATTATTTGAAGCCGCACCTAATTCCATTGCAATTCGCAACCAAAGTGTCCCGATGGGTTCCCATTAAAAAACCGTGCACCTCGAATGCATAATAACAATAATTTTCATTTCACTTCTTTACCCTTACAAAAGGCCTTATTGCCACTGTGTGTGTGGGTGAGTCAGCGCTTTTTTTTTGTGTATGTGTGTGTGAAGAATTTATAGTATTTTCATAGTTTTGTGTTTCGTCTCGCCGGCCAAATTTTTGTGCAAAATTGTTGATGCTGCATATTTTAGTTTTTATCTGTGGTCTGGCATTGGATTTTAGGCAGGGAAAGAGGAGCATAGTTAACATGAGGGAATCGGCGAGATATTTACTGTCTAACCGATTATGTGGTTTATCAATAATTTTTACTAAGGCAGCTGCTTTGGCTTGGAATAATTAATTTATACATATGTATTATAATAGTTTTCGGTTTTGCACATAGGTAATAAAGTTGTCCCAAAGATCAATATTCAGGTAAGCATTGTAAATATATAAGTAATATACTAAAATGTGTAAAATCGGAATAAACATCCGATTGACAATTTACGTTTGCTTCGTATACCAACTTTGCATAATTGTTAGCTTGGGAAAGCTTCTTAAACAATTTCTGTTAGCTGGTTTAATAATAATATTATTTACTCACCTTGACCTGATCTCGTTCACCTTTTTTACAGAAAACTATGACATACACTGGGATAGTTTTATTATTTCTGTGATATACTTTTGAACATAAGGTAGACCGAAATTTCAATTTAAAAGTTTTCTGGTCATTTAAGTGTTGCATTTATAATCAAATATAAAGAAAGGCGGATACAACAATACTTGTGCCAAACACAGAGATAAATGCAGTGTTTTGCTCAACACTCTCACAAACAGACATATCCATGCACACATACATACATGCACACAGCCAGAACGTCTCAAAGGAAATGACTATGGCTGCTTGGAGGAAAGCCCGGCATACGAAAGCCAGAAAACATATTTAGCTTTTGTTGCTGGACATGAACGGATAAGCAACAACTACAACAGTAGTAAGAGTCAGCATAGTGTTATTGTTGTTGCGAAATCCACTTGAACTTTGCCCAACAGTACGTATACTTGATACGTTTTTGAAGTTGCTAGCAAAACTTTTGACTCCACATATGAAATTTTAATGCCATTGTTTAACATTCTAATTGAGAGCAAATTTTTGCAGAAAACTGCCAAGCAAAGAGTGAATGATAGCACTTTGTATGTGTTTTGCAGTTTTTGACAGTATGCAAAATAGTTTAACTTGTGCAAAATTCAAAGAACATATAGAACAACAATTAAGCCTTTTATAAATACTTGCTATTGTTGATAGTAATGGAAATCATTTAGTTATGCGCAAATAATAATATAATTCGAATGATTATATGTATATGTTCTTAGTTATATTCCATTGTCTCTTACATTCTCTCTCTTCTTCCCTACATGTTATAATTTCTTTCTCTAAATGTCGTTCTCATTTACAAAGAGGCTGCACATTCCAAGGAAGACTTCAATGAGATCATTAAGTAATTATTAACATTCAATACATTTTAATTGATGTGTAATCAGCTGGATTTAGATTGTATTTTCTGAAGAGCCCTAGCAACTTTAAGCACGTCAATGTGTACAGTTTGGTCTGTGTGATATTATTTACACGAAGTGCCACAGCATTGTTGCATTCTTGCGACTCGGAAACTAACTAACCACACAATTGCCACGTTGACAGTCCCGCTTCGCACATCCACCCTTTTCTCATGTCAACAGCTAACCCATTGAAACAACTATAACAACGCCAAAGTGGACAACATTTACACCCAACTCCGGCCACACGATGAGTGACTTTCACAGCGAGCTGCGGACAACAACAACAGCATAAACACCAACAACAAGAACAGCAGCAACAAAACCACCAGCACCAACAAGAACAACACACACACATGGTTTACAAATACATGCACACAAATTGATAGAGTACTGGCATTAAAAGTTGTTTGGCATTTCACTTTTAATAAACACGTTAAGCATTTAATTGCATACTTCAGGGCGTAGAGTGAGTGCAAAGCAAGTGGATGAATAAGTGTCTATATGTGTGTATGCATGAGAGTGTGTGTGTGTGTGTTTGCAAGTGTGTAGGCGCTGATGCGTTAAAATTATTTGTAGCTCAGCCGCCGGCGAGTTTGCATTGCATTGCCTTCATGTAGCGATGCACTCAGAAAAATATGGCACCGATAAGTTATGTCAATCCGGGCTTGACGAGTCCGGGCTTCCGGGTTTGGCTATTAATAAAATATTTTAGGTGTTTCATTTTATTATTCAGTGAAAATATTTTGAGAATAAGTTTATAAATCTGTACGAGACCTTTGAATATTACACCAGTTTATTCTGTGAAAACAAATAGATAACTATGGGATTTGATAATGAATGGACTTATTAAAATAAGAATTTTCTATTTCGATTATAAGAATTTGAACTCGGTCAGCTTTTGAGCTCGTTTATACTTTTATTATATATAAATATTTTTCTTAGTGTGCTTATGCTAAGTAACATATAAATATAAGTACCTTTAAAATAAAATATTTTCCGCTGCAGCTAACTGTCTGCAGTTTAAGGAATTGACGATTTTGGATGGCTTCGTTGATTGCCAGCAGCACGCGCCTTAGTCCTGTCAACAGGACGTCTTCGTCGTCGTCGTCCTGTGCGTGTTTCTGTCCTCGCCTTGCTGTAATAGATTATTTTTACAGGCTGCCCAAGTGTGTGTGAGTATCTGTATGTGTACGTGTGGAAGACTCTTTGTCTGTATCTGTATGTGTGTGTGAGTAAACAATGGAAATTACACTTGAGCTGGCACTGAGTGTTGGCACACTTGAGAGCACTGAGCTTGAATTGTCTCGTCCTTCTTCTGTCTGATGCGTTGCGTGCGCGTAAATGTTTCAATATTTGCCGTTTATTAGCTGTTAGCGGTTGTTAGGAGCAGCTCCATGTAACAGGTTAGCTAAGCTGCCTTAAGCAATTTACTATAATTTAATATGCAAATTGTATTAAAGCTTTATGTAGTTTGGGAGGAAATTATTATCAATTGTCAACCTGTAAAACATTAAACAGTTGAGTATGCCAGACCGTGAGAGTCTCTGTTCGCATTCTTTGAGAAACAAATCATGTAAAAATAAAATAAGATTAACACGCAATCAACCATGTTTAAATAAATTGCCAGATCCTTTTACGTTGAATTTTACATTACTTGTGTGCGAAAGTGAGCGTAGAAATATTGTATACCTTCTAAGAGCGAAGCAGTATTAGTGATAAGGTAAATATTCGTAGTGATAAGGAAAATATTCATCTATATTTAAAAAATTAATATTTAAATATTTTCTGAAGCACTTTAGCAAACCATAAGCTCTTGAACAACTGCAGCCTGGCATTAAAAGAGAAACATAGTTATTGGTGGATAAGGTGATAACTCATTTTTTACACCAAGGCTTTACACCAGGATAACTGCCTATGTTGTTGCTTGTTATCTTCTGTGGGTTTATTAACATTTATTGAGGACAGTTGCATAGTTTTTATGCGTGATATAGCGTTCTGTAAATTCATGGTAAGGGAACAAAGTACTTATTACCAGCTGTAGTTGGTTGGCAGTTAAATCCATTTGTCTCATTTGCCTGGACATTGGAAATGCATGCGGCACAACGAATTTAATTTTTCAAGTGAAAGTTACTGACCATGAAATTGAATGACAAGCCGAATCAGTCAACCAACCAAAACAAACGCCAAATAACAACATGGGTGTGTTTGTGTATCCTTATGCACTACCTCAACATCATTTGGGAAAACAATCAAAGCAAACATCAAATCAAAATAATGCCATCATTTATTTTCAATGAAGCTCGTCGCTGCTTTTACTTGGAATTGCAAGCAGACATGCAAACCAGGCTCTGCAGACCTTTTTTCTCCTCTTACCTTTCTACACCATATATGTTGTATGTATTTCTCATCCTGTGCGCAGCAATCCGTTACAACAGCCTCACTCTTAGCTATTGATTACTATTGAAGAGAATAGATAAACATGCTGTTGTTGTCTTTTTACCCATGAATATCGAACAATGGCAACAGTAAGAACAACAGAAACTGAGGATATGCTAAAGTATCTTATATCAAAATAGTAATGAAAGTCATTCATTCATCGTTCGGTTTTCGTTTTCAGTTTATCTCATTCTCGAAAATTGTTTGGTAGGCATCAAGTTTTGCTCGATGTATGTATGTATGACGATGTTATAGTGGGTGTTAGTTTATCTGATGGAAAGTGTCAGCTCTTGTTATGTTCTTTCGATAGCAATTAATGTAAATGGTACTGCATTGTTTTGAAATATGTATTGTAGTTGGAAAATAATTGAAAGTACTTGTTGTTTAGTCTCTTGGTTTAGTTTGCTTGTTAAGACGCAGTTACAGTATATCTAATAATTATTATAATACAAAATTATTCCACAATAATATTTCAATTGAAATATACATTTTCTTTATTTTGTTAAGTAATTTACAAAACATTTAATAAAACTATTTTGACAGACCCTCTAACATTTCCTTAATAAACACTTTTTTTATGTTGTAAAATTAAAGTCCATAATACCATTGTTAATAGTCTTAACGAGTTTTTTGATAATTCTACGTTGTTATTAATTCAAGTGTAATAGAGATAATAGAGGTATTATCTCGCATTGCAGCTTAGAAATTGAATTTGCAATTGGCAATTATAGTCCACAGTACACTTAAGCTCACTCTGCAAATTAAATTGACAAATAAATTGAGAGCTGGCCTAGCCTGTGCTGTCCTGGCCAGTGGCCTGCTGCTCACATTCTTGTTTCGATTGCGGCCAATACTTGACTTATGGCTGTCCGTTTTGGTCAAATTTGACAAGCAAGCATTACTCAAATTGTGAACTGAAAGCCACAGGGGCCACATGGAACCACACGGAGTCACATGAAGCGAAGTAGCAATGAATATGAAACGTAGCCGTTGCTTTTGCCACCTGCAATGGCACGCACACACCTCTGACAGTTTAACTGTCATTAATAAAGAGCTGCTGGCATACATACACACACAAACGCACACACACACACACACACACACACACACACGCATATAGGTTCACACAATTCACTCACACATACTCGTATACTCATATAGTACCGCATAATTGATGTGTTTTTGTGAGTAATGTTGAGCTTTTTTGGGGCACCACTCGCTGACTTGCCAACTTTGGCCAGTCAGCCAGTACCAGTAGAGTTTTTGGTCCCGTGCCCATCCTCTGCCCCTCTAGACCTCAAGTATTCTTTCCCGCTTATCACTACTTCCGCTTATGGTTGTGCCTCTGGTCTATGCCTGGGTCCTTAGATTGGGTTTGAGTCTCGCTTTTGACTGCTTGTTTGTCAGTGCTGAGTGATGACTTCAAATTGGCCATCGTTGATGTCGGAGCTACGTGTTTGGTTCTGTATACCGTTTACAATGGCAAAAACACATGTGTGTGTGTCTTAAATGTACGCATGTGTTTTCTGTCTTTGATATGTCGTTGATATGAGTCCAGACTGGTAAGATTTGTGCCAAGTTTGATTGGAATATGTAGTTTCCAGAGAGATATGAAGTGTACTCAATGGTACTTTCGTATATCAAGTGATGATTAGTTTCAGCTTGGAGTTATCTCTAAAGATTCTTTAATGAAATTGCTTATTAAATATTACTTGTTAGTTTCAATCTCACATCATGCATTGCATTTGAATATCTGCTGGCATTTATTTTTGGTGCAATTGAACTATAGGGTATTTTACAGTCCAAATAGCTCGCAATAGTTGCTTAGTTGTTTTTCGTTATAGTGAATGACGCCTACCATCATCAATTGCTCAGGTGTGTCCGCTGCTTTGCAGCTTGATAAATGAATCGCCATTTGTAGGCGCAGCTTCGTTAATAGAAACAAATTGTTTTCATGCACGTTTGTGTGTGTGGTGTGTGTGTGACTGCTAACGATTAGTGTTGCTTATTTATAAAAATTATATGCCATTCTGTGGCAAATTAATTAAAATTTATTAAAGCCATGCGCTTTAATACAAGTATTAATACATTGCTTTTGTTTGCCTGCGATGTGCGTGAGGGGAATGCAGTTATATTTAAATATAATTTCGGAGCGGTTGTTAAGCAGCTGCCGTTCGTTGCATTTAATTTCATTTAATTTTCATCTTCAGCACAGTCCCGCCCCGCCACGCCCAGTTCAGCCCACATCACATCATTTTCCCGCTAGTCATTTCGACAATCCCAAAGTGCTGGTGCTTTTGCTGTTCCTGCTGTTGCTGCTGTGCTCTTTTCACTTTTCATGAATAATAAAGTGAAAGTCTAGTTAGTTTTGGCCGCCTGCTTTTCTGGCTGACTCCGTTCGGCTCACGTTGACTGCTTCAATTTTGCAATCCAGCAATCCCCCAGAAACTCGCTACCTTCCCTTCACGTCCCTCCCTTTCGCACATGCCCTGCCCCTAAAAACATACTTGCACCCTTGTACATTTTGTAATTTCGTTGCATACTTTTGTGAGCTGCATCGCGCTCAGTACTTTTAAAAGGCGGCTACATCACAATTGTTGCCCAGGCGTTTTTCATTTTATTCAGTCTGCACACTTCTTGTTGTGCTGCATTTAATGAATAATTTTTAATAGTTTGCCATTGAGTGAGGGGTTATTTTTAACACTGCTTTTCAAATGCAGACGACGGCACAGAAATTTAATATTCTATTTTCAGCACGGAAGATGCCTTCTTTCGTGTGAATACTAAAATATCAGGGATAAAGAATTTAACATTAATTGAAAACATTTTTGAATGAGTTATCTAAAGACGCCGTTTAATAATTACTTCACTTAGACTTAGATTCGTTAGAATTAGCATTAAGGGTATGACAAAGCGGGTCTAAGACGTGAAGTTACATATGTCATTAAAGAATTCATTGAAATTTCCATTAGCCTCCTTCTATTTCAGTATATAACTAATCGAAATCACAAATCATAAACTTCGTTGTTGCTTTTCTTACGTTAAATTAAGTGCACTTGTTGCATAAATTTCTGCAGCAACACATTTATTCCGATTTAACTTGAAAGAGCTCTCGGTTGCATTAGGTTAGATGATGCTCTTTGACTCCGTCTTGAAATTCTTGCATAAATCACGGCTTTTCACGCATAAAAATAGCGGAAAGTGCACGTAACGAGCTTCTCAATTCAGAGGTTTGGTATCTTAAAGAGTAAATGTGGGCAACTTCAAGAAGTAATTTATAAATGTAATTTTTCATTCAAGTTGGAAATAGACATTAATGCTGCAAAGGCGTAATATCAATTTGCCTAATTATTTGTAGAGATGGAAGTGTGAAGTGTGCAAACCAATGGGAAGTAAGCTTTTCAAGAAAAATTTAAATTTGTGAGTTAAATTTGTGAGTTTTAGCGACCTTTTTAATTGTTTGTATATATTTAAATGTTTTAAATTTAAATGGTTTAGCTGACTCGAGGTTTCAAGAAAACTTAACTGAGCAATGTTAGTACTTGGAAAAGTAACTGATATGCTAAAGAAAGATATTGAAAGTGTATAAATGGGGAAAGAGATCAAAGAGACTATAAAAACTATAATAGATTCCTGTAGGTTTCCAATCTGTAAAACAGAGATTCGTATGTAGGTTTGCAAAACAAGTTGTGCACGACTTTAAAAAATTACATGTTTAATATTTTGGGATGCTTATTTAAAATTTTTACTTAACTTATATGTAAAGTTTGTCAATAAGATTTACAAAACAAAAATAAATGCTACTATCTATATTATTCATAAGAAATCCTTCTCGTTAGCTTGAAAAGTAAAAATAGCAATAAACATTCTCTTTGGTACTTTTTGAAGTATTCAAGGGAACATTTGGTAGGGGGGAAGCTGCTGACGTCATTATAGTCATATCGACTAAATATTTTGGCCAAATAATTGCATAACAGTTGATTAACGGAACTGAAAGTCACGCATTCAGCTAATAAGGATAAATAGCTTTAATGCTTATAGTAAATCACAATTATGTTTTCATATTTGTTCGCAATTGGTCAATGGCCAAAAATACATTTCTGAGCTGTAGATATGAATTGAGTTATTTTTTGCTTAAAGATTAATGATAACAAAGAAACACATAATATGAAGTCACTATGCCTTGGTTTTTGGGATCTGATTCCTTTTGTTACACCACGTTCTTTGTGTTGTATGTGCTGAACGACTTTGGAGTATTTGTGTATTTTGTATGTGAGACAGCCCAATAATAGATTAAAACATCTTGATTTATCAATATAATATTCATTGCTTTTATGCGTTAAATCTTTGCGTAATTAGCCAGGTTAGTATACTATAATTGTTGATATTTGTAATGGAATAGTTGTTGTGTGTACTTGTGCTAGCTTAAAGTTATATTTGTTTTAGCCTTAGATGAAGTGAATTATTGTACAAAGCTCATAATAAGAATGGGAAGAAATATAGCTTTGTAAATATGTATGTAAGAGGCTTAAGGCATGTTCATATGACAAAGTAAAATTGCAGAGTCGATGTAGGCCTTATCCGCCTGTTTGTCTAAGAGCCCGTTAATTTCAAGTCATTTGTTTGTTATACCTAAAGCAGGTAAAGCTTATTTTTGACTCTTCCTTCGACCCAAGCGAAAAAATGGTCTTAGCCCACAATTGTATACCTTAGTTTCTATAAAATTATTTTTTTTTATTTAAGGAAACGCATGGATAACATTTTAAATGAGTTTACTAATTTTATAAAATCGAGCAATAATATTCTTAAATAAAATTACAAAAGGGGAAATTTTTAAAGACTTCAATAAATGTTTGCTTTAATATTGTGTATTGTAAAACTTTATTTACTCTGTACTGTAAAATTGTGGACTAAGTCCAATCTGACTTCACAAAACTTCTCGAAACAAACTTGAGCACCTATATATACGTAGTCTAGTTAAAAGAAAAAGAAAAACTAGACAAATTTTGTTGTTCTTAAGCCAAGTGCGATAAGCAGGTATGACCAATATTTATCCAAGTCGGTCGTCGTATCGGCTAAAAGTTTCGACTGCAGCGTCAGAATGTGAAATGCGCCTAAAAGTGTGCTACGGCGATAAGCTAGCTCAAATTGAAATGGGTAAATGTGTGTTAGTGTGTGTGTCTAGTGAAGGTGCAAATGTCATTGTCATTGTTTGCGATACAATTGAAAAGTATAATTAATTAGACTGACACAGCCGCAGGCACAAGGGACTGAGGAGGGTGGACAAAAGCGGCTTAGGGACAAATATACGAGTGTACAGGACGCCTTCTGACTGCCGGCTTCTACCTGTCCAAAATCCATCCAAACAAAAACGAACGAGGTAACGCATTGCAGTCACACACATACACATAGACGCACATACACATATGGGGAATGCCTGCAGTGTAATTAGCATATTAGACAGAGGGCTGGGCAGGGAAGTCCTTCGACCTGGTCTCCATTTGATGCAATTAACGTAAGGCGGCATCGAGGTAGACAACAGGACAGCTGAGAGCTGAGAGCTGAGAGCTCAGAGCTATGAGCTGCAAGCTGCAAGCTAAGAGAGCCTCAGGGCTTGAGGACTATTGTTTGTGGTACATTCGATTGTCGTAGTCTTTGATATGACAATTCTAGAGCGTTGTCTCTGCTCTGGTCTACAGAGGCAGGTCAGATGGATGGGAATGCGACGCAACTAGGCTTATAATTTATAGCCTGGCCAATTTGTTGCCCAGAATTACAACACAGATTGTAGGCCAGACAGCAAATGCAATTGTCTCGGGTCTCCAAATTGAATTGTCAATGTGTGTGTGTATGTGGGGTGGTGTTAAATTTATAGACATTTGTGCATAGTCAACGCAAAACCAAATTTGAAGCTGCTGTGGCAGCTGAAGGCCAAAACCAAAACCGCGCAATCAATGAAGCTGCAACAACTAAAACAATGCCAAACAATGACATCAAAGAAGTGCGGGGAGCATTCTGGCTGCAAAAGCAATAAAAGGCCATGAAAACAACATAGTCAAAAGGATAACCAACAACAATAAAACGCGAAAACAACAACAACAACAACAATGATGATGCAAAGCAAAACGCTGTCTACGCTTTCGAATCAAGGCAGAACAAAGCCAAAGAACCAAAATAAATGCAGCATGCGACACTTGCAACGAATGTCCTTTTCCAATGGCCAGTTGCGCTTTGGGCCAGTTGCTAGGATAAGAAAAGGACTGAGGGAACAGAGGTGGAAACAAATGGGAGGTCTGGGTGGTGAAAATGTAGCAAAGGATGCGTTTTATTTCTATTGGGGTCATCGAGTTGAACGTGTTTGGATATTGTTGTCAACCATTGCGATTGCCTGAATGTCTGACAATGCTGCTGGGGCTTTTACTCGACTCTGTGCGTTGCCATTTACTGATTATAACCACTTTTTAGTTCGTTTTATATCCTTGCAGAGGGTGCTATAATTTTGTCACGAGTTAAGTGACGCTTTATAGAAAGCGTAGCCCATAAAGTAAACATAAATATTATTGATCGGAGCGACGAAACAAGTCGACATAACTATGACTGGGTCCTGGTAGAGAACCATCATATTAATATAATCAAATCAAATATCGAAATCGAGTTAGTGCTGCATTGCATTACATATTTCTATGTCTGGATATGCAGGGCACTGAAAGGGTAGCAGGTCGTTGGTGTCACGCAGATAATTTTTCATTCTTCTTTTACAATTTTTATTTTTGCATTATAATTGTCTCAAACACCAAGGTAATTGATGCTGCACAGAGAATGCTCCATAACTACAGGTGCTGATAATACTTGTTGTTCTGAGGACAAGATAGGAAAACAAAAAAGGAATATTTTTAACTTGAATGAAATAAAGTTAGGATAAAAGTTCACAAAGGTAATAAACTGAGTTGGGTACTTAATTTATTATTATTATTGCACTTGTAATACAATAAAGTAAAAAATCGTTTAGCCAATTTATTCAATATTTATTTTATTTAAGATTTTTTATTCTAGTGAAAGTTGAATTAGTGAAACGATTAAGATAATTTATATAAATTTATATTGTGAAAAGATATGTTAGCTAAAAAAACAAGTGACGTATTCTCCTTCTTTTATTCAAGAAGTTCCTAGTGGCTTAAGTATGATTTAAATTTTTTTTTTTAATTACAATCAACTATTTTTGTAAAGACTATTTAACACATTCGACCCCATCGTTGCCTTAGAACAACTTTGGCATCGGTAATCGATTCTTTTGTTTTTGTTTTTGCGAATCAGTAAAACTGTAATTTAATTTGCAAGTAACCAATATACGTGTTTACATAAAAACCCAGAATAATTGCAATGCATTTTAGAAAATTAACTGTTATAAATATAGTTAAATGAATTCCGATTACCACATAACTAAATTAGAGACAAGCTCAATTTAAATTCCAACAATCACGCATTCGACAGCCAAAGTTACACAAGCACTCGTATAATAATTCAAAAGCCGAATGTGGTCAATTGTTTACGAATTCCGCATACTATATGATCCATATATGCAAATTAATATGCAATTCCGCAGCTGTCAATAACGAAATAATAATTTTCAATCATTTTATAATGTTTCCCACAGCCCCAAACTAATAATCAACTGAACCCACAACCCATAATTCCCAGTGAAAACAGTCCAAAATCCGACATACTATTGGGCTTAAAATACTTTGGAAATTTTTGGCAACATGTTATGTTTAACAGGACCAAATGGAGTTTTATTAGTGCATAATTATGGTATAAGCAAATTGAATAATTTGCCGTGACTGATGCAAATGTGAGTTGTTATCGGTTATTCGCAATATTCATTCAGCATTGTTTTATCAATTATAATGTGAACATCTGTTTGTTTAGCAATACAATTTACTCGCAGTGTCAGACTCAATGTCATGTCTGCCCCAAGGCGTTTTAATAAAAAATAACTCATTCCCTATACTTATTGCTTACAACACGTGTGTCAAGGACCAGCTCGAAAATATCTCTCAGCTCTGTACACTGAAACACAGCATGTGGTGCAAATATTCGGGCCATAAATAATACAACAAGTAAAAAAGTTGAGTTTAATTTTATCAAGGAAGAGATTTCTTCAAACGCATTTCTGATGCCCTTTTAGTATCAAGAAAGTGATTTCAATTAAAAACATATGACAGCTTTGTGAAAAAGTATTCCGATTGTATCCCAGCTTTATAGAACCAGACTTATGCTCTGCAAATTTGACTGAGATATCTTAAGAAACAAAAATTATGAATATAAATCGATCGTTTCTACGGCAGCTATAAACTTTGACGGATGAACAAGGCTATATTGACTTGATCCTTGATCCTTATCAACAGGATATAATCTTTATAGGTCTGCCACGCCTCCTTCAATGCGTTACACATTTTGTGACAAACATAATACCCTCTGCAAGGGAATAAATATATTTAATTTTGATACGGTTTTCTTACTTCGACATAGAGTTCAGAAAAAAATCTCTAACGAAAATATAAAAACTAAATCAAAAACCTTCATCTTAAATATTTTGTTCTTTAAAATATAACTCCTTTATGTACAAATTTCTAAATCTAAGAATATAAATCTGAAAAATAAATGAAAATAAATTCTTTAGAATAAAAGTCTTTTCTTAAACTTATTAATAAAATAAAATATAATATATATATATATATATATATATATATATATATAAATTATTCATTCATTGTCAAAAAATATCAAAGAAAAATATCATATATCAAAAAATATGTTCATTAGCTTATCTTGCGATAATTTCGCTCAAAGGGGTCGATATCATCCGACTTAATCGTATACTGTCTTGTCAGATATGCCCCATTCTGCAACCCCTATCATCTTCCCTCTTCAAAGCGGATGTCCAACCGTTTGTCAATCAATTCATAAATGCACAGCACAATAAGAATCTTTCCGTTGAGATTTAATTCGTTTTTATTAAAACTGATAAAATTGGTGGAGTAAAGAAGGCTTCGAATGGAGCCAAAAGCAGTACACAATATACAAGAAAAAGAAAAAAGAAAAGAAAAGGAAAAAACAAACCAAAAAAGACAACGTAAGCCGAACAAATGTAAATGAAATCGTGCGTAAAATGCTCACAAAAGGAAATTGTTGCAAATATGCCAGAGAATATTGCACAATATGTATGTATGGGTTTATGTTTGAGTGTGCGAGCATATGAAAATTGATGTATGAGAAAATTGCACAGGACACGCAAGGCATTTGTATACATATAGACTTCTCGTCAGTAAGTATTGCCAGATTGGATGATGACGGTACAAGTTGTGGGCACAGATTGGGGAGCCAATGGGAAATGGGATTTGATTTCTGCACAAGCAGCAGTAAAAATTGAGCAATAATAAAATTTGTTGCCTTCCGGCTGCAAAATTCCTTTTTATGTCACCTTTTTTATTTTTTGCATTTCCTGCAGGCAACATATTTGAAATGAGATTTTTAGACACTTCTCTTAAGCTAATTGCCAAAAAGCATCACGAATAAATTATTTATTGCTGACTGATTTGCATACTGAAATATTTGAGTTGCAAATTATTTGCATAATTTTAATTGGTCTGAAAATATGAATGTGTTTCCAAGTAAGTAGTTCAGAATAAGAAAGTCCTTACGTATGTATGTGAATAAAACATCAAAAATGTGTGAAGCCTGCAATTTTCAGCATTTCGTACAACAATTTACTAAGCAGCAAATATTTATTTAAATAGTTTGCTAGACTTGAAGAAATTTTGTTATACATATATATGAATTAGTTAATTTTATAAATAATTGCAAATGTTTTATATCTAAGCTAAGCAGTATATTAAATAAAGTGAATATTTAATGTTGCTGCATTTCAATTTGTTTCTGATGTTTGTTAACCTTTTTTATTGAATTACCTCATCTTTAGAAAGAAGCAAAGCCAGAAAACTTGACGTGGTCTGCATAAATTGAGGTGAGAGAAAAGCGCTCCACAAATTAATACGAAAACTTTCTTGATTATTTGCGAATTACCCGAAGCAGAAGAACAACAACAAAAACAATAACAAAAACAAAAACAAAAAGAACAACAAGTCAATTGGCTTCCGTATTTTAAAAACAAAGTCAACGGAGACCGGATTCCCTTGGGCAAATGGCTTGAGCAAACTTTGGGTCAAAGAGATGTCAAGGAGCCGCCTAATACGCACGAAGTTGTCTAGCTGAAAACACGGCTGGTTAGTCAAAAATGTTGCCACAGTTTGTCCCATCAGCAGCAAAAGCAACAGCAACCATATTAGCCAAAGCAGCCGAAGCAGTCGTAGCGGCGGAGACTCTTACGCGTGCCATTTAAAATTGTGCAACCGTGCGTATGCGTAATGTTTTTCATATGAACTCGTTGTCAGGCCTTAAAGTGACAGGCGAAGCCAAAACCCAAATTGAAATTCAACAGACATACACAGGCATAACTATGCAAGACAGAGACGACGACAGCCAGAGATAGAGTGAGAATGTCCTGTGTCCTGTGACTTGACTCTGACACCGAACCGAAGTCAACTTGTCGAGTTGACTTTTGTGGCTCAGTGCACGAAATGATGATGTTTTAATTTTTTCGGTTAACCAAAGTTTGCAGCAAATTTTCGACGACATCTCTCTACATCTCTCTCAAATTTTCTCAGTGCCAAAACTAATTTGTATGCCAAGCAGCACTAGGACTCGCTGCTCGTGCGTCTCTCAACAGTCTTTGAATCGAAAGTCGTCTTTGAAGTATTCCTTTTCTTATTCTTATTCTGTTTACTCTAAATTAACCGTACGAGTGCAAATTCAATTAGTTTAGCTCAATACGTAGCTAATTAAAATGACGTACATCATTTACTTGAATATGCACTTTTATAAACTCTTTAAAAGTAATCTAACAATTAGCCATAAACATTATGTTAGGCAAGTAGGGAACAACTATAACTTATAGGGGATATAGCTTCACAATCTTCTTTTAAGGCTTTTGAATTCTAACAAATGTTTTATTTAAAGTACATAAAATGTGAAAAGTATAAATAATGTGAACGACAAACTAAGCGGTGTTTCGATTATATATAGTTTGAAAGGTATAAACTTGAATTGTGTAACTATTTATAAAAAGATAAAAAGAAACAGACTTGACCTTTGCCAAAAACTACGGGAAAATTAACTTGTAATGCCATTCACAGTCATATCGTAACAATCGATAGCACCACCTAGAAATAATTAAATTTATTATTAAGTTTAATAGGAATAAAATAAATTTGTATTGAATTTGTTCATTGTATAAACTTACAGCAATACATCATTCAATCAAAAATACAATTAAATATAGCGCAAGCTAACTTTGGCGCGTCAAAGTTTGGATACCCTTGCAGTGTCCTGCGTAAGCCGTCAGATTTTTTACAAAATTTGTTAAAGGTTGATTTTGAACCGATCGTTCCTATGGCAGCTATATGATATAGTTGTCCGATTTACACCAAATTTGGTCAGCCTGTTTAAAACTAAATCAAACACACAATGTGTTTATTTGGTTGAGATATTTTGAGAAACAAAAAAGTTTTTCATACTAAATGTTGTTTTCGAACCGATCGTTCCTATGGCAGCTATATGATATAGTAGCCCGATTTACACCAAATTTGGTCAGCCTGTTTAAAACTTAATCAAACACATAATGTATATATTTTGTTGAGATATCTTGAGAAACAAAAAAGTTTTTCATACTAAATGTTTATTTCCAACCGATCGTTCCTATGGCAGCTATATGATATAGTTATCCGATCCGGTCGGTTCCGACATATGTACTGCGTGCAGCAAAAAGACGGACCTGTACCAAGTTTCATCAAGATAGCTTCAAAACTGAGAGACTAGTTTGCATAGAAACAGACAGACAGACGGACAGACGGACAGACGGACAGACGGACAGACGGTCAGACGGACAGACGGACAGACAGACGGACATGGCTATATCGACTCAGCTCGTCGCCCTGATCAAGAATATATATACTTTATGGTGTCTGTGAGGCTTCCTTCAATGCGTTACACATTTCGTGACAAAATTATAATACCCTCTGCAAGGGTATAATAAATTAAATCAAATTTTAAATGGAGAAAAAAGAAAATATTGAGGAGTGAAGTAATTTGTTGTGTAAATTATTTGGAATCAACTTTAAAATAGCCTGAAACTTATTTAAGCGCTTAGCACACATACAACAATCAAGCAATTATTGATAGTAATTGAAATTGAAACTAAGCTAAAATAAACGAGAAAAACAAAGAAAACTTGTAGAAAAGTCTATTGTACAGGAAACTTGAATCTAAAAGACCCTGTACTTATTCTAACCCTGCAAGCTTTGTAGATACAGAAAGGGAGTCCAAAGACAGCCGCCCTACATATTCGCCATATCTACCACAATTTGACGTTTATCTACTTCCAACCTGAGAGCTCCAATTAAATTAGTTTTCAGCCATGCAAGCAGTCGGGAAGCTAAATAACAACTCAAAAACTGATCTTTGCTAACGTTGAAATAAGTGAAATGCGCATGGTCTTTTTATCTCAACTTATAGGCACAAGAGACGTTAATAAACTATTTAAATAATAGGAGTAGTATCAAGAGTCATGGCGTTATTAAGGGTGTCTAGTCAGTATTTTCATTCTATCTAGAAATTTTTGATGCATGTCCACACATTCGCTCATATGAAAATCCATTCACATGCCAATCAAAATGAATTAATGCTTCAAGTTAAGCCAAAGCTGTTGCCATTTCATTTGTTATGCTGTGTAACCGACAGAAACACATACCATATCTCAATCTCATACCCACACCAATATCCACACCCCTTTCCACACCCCTTTCCACACCTATGAATGCACATAGCCACAGTTAAAGGGAGACTTTGTATATCGTGTCATATGTTGTTGCTGTCCACGAACAATGGCTGGCAACAAAAGAGCAAGCATCAACTCTTCAAAATGAAGCCAAATGAAAGAGAGAAAAAGGAGTAGAAAAATAAAAAATCAAAATAGGAGGAGGTAAGGAACAGCAACAGTCGGAACAACAACGCCAATAACAGCGCCAACTCTTCCAAATTGGGGAGCACAAAAAAGGACCTATTGTCAACGTAAATGAAATGCGCCCACAATTTCAAGTTTGACGACGCATTCCCCCTGCCCCGAGATGTTCATTCAACCCGCAACTGAACCCTCTCCTTCTCTCCAATGTCCAGGATCTAAAAGTATAAAATGAATGAAAAGCGAAATAGCAACAACAACAGCAACGACAACAAGTAGCAGTGTAAACAGGAGAGTAGAAAAATGACGTTGGCCAGGACGTATGTACACTCTCACACAATACACACAAAACACACACATAAAAGAAATGACATTCGAGTGCAACGCAGTGCAAAAAATGACATAAGAATGCATTAAAAGCGCGCCCGTCAACGTTGACTGACTGCAATGCCGGCTAGAGTACACCTACCCCTTCCCCCCTAGTCACCCAAATGCCCCAATCTTCCTCTCCGTCGCGACGTCCTGTTGCACTCCATCTCGCATCCCTCCACATACCTTCTCACCATCAGCCCCAAATGCTTTTGCTACAATGCAACAGACGCGACGGCGTCAAGTTGACTTCAACCCAAACTTGAAGCATGGCCAATCCCCAGTTGAAACCCACCCACATCCCCTCCAGACAGACGCCCCATTGGGGTACCATAGTCGGAAGAGAATTGTAAAAAAGGAAAAAAAGAAAATGAGAAACCGACGCTAAAGGTGGCATGTTGCACACAAAGTGACAAACAGTCATACTGATTGAATAATGGTCGTAAATCGCATTGGTGACATTGCTGCGTGGCCAGAGGGGCGTGGGTTGAGAGGAGGTAACGTAGGTGTGCACCACCTCCCAAAGGGATAGCCACGTGCAGGTTGAAACCTGAAAGTTTGACCGATTCTCCCGCCCCCTCTGTTGTTTACCGCCCATGCCAAGTCATCAAGTGTGACAGCAATCGCATTTAAAGTGTTTACTTTGAGAGTGTCCCCCTCTTCCTTCACTCCTCCCACGACTTCACCCGCTGACTTACTAGTATCTCTAGCTCTTTCTGCCCACTCGTTGCTCGATTTGACCATTCACTTTGAATTTTTAAGTGTTTGGGCAACGCGTTGATTTGTTGGGCGGCAAGCGTGGACAACGTTTGCCGTTGCTTAATTGATTTATAACCAAAATGGCGGAGCAATTGCAAATGGATTTTGTCCTTAAAGTTGTTGACAGTTTGAAGGTCTGTTAGAAATTAATCTAAAATTAGATCACCATAAAGGATTTTATAAGCACATGCCGTTCAGATGACAGCAATTAACAAGTAAGACCGAGAGTGGGGGACTATGATTTACTCAAAAAACCTGATCAAAAATAAATAAACCTTTTGGGATCTGTTTCAGATAATGTAGGTTTAACATCAGTTACAAAAAATAAAACTTTAGGCCGGTATTTATAAGAGAAAATCAGTTTTAAATTTAGTGATCTTCTGTTTATTGCATACAGGGCCGATTATCCGACTTATTTTTAGAAAATGTAAAGGAAGGACACCTTTTCTAAAATTCCAACAATTGCAATAAAAAAAGGTATAGAAAAATAACTTTTTTTAAATGTAGAATAAATTTTTAGATAAAATACTTTGATCAAATTATGACAGAAATGACATTTCGCACAAAAATTGAGTTAAATTTGACAAAGTTCTGCAAGTTGTTTGTAAAAAAAACACCCAATCTACGATCAAAATGAAATTTACAGGTCAGAACAGGAACTACAATATAGAGACTATAAAGTATAGAGTCACAAAATCTAGTGTAGAATTTTGCAACTCCTCCCTGAAATTACTGCGTTTAAAGCTAGCGCCTTGAATTTTAGCATATATGTGTTCATATTAAAAATGATTTGTTGAACCCTTAAATTTGAATGTCTTTGAAATTATTCCAATTTAAAATCTGAAAAGACAAAAACCCCATTTAATGTGGTCAAAACAGCAGCCGTAGCCAAAATTCTTGATAAACCACATAAGCAGTTTGAGAGTAAATATCTCGCTGTCTCGCTTATGCAATATTCACTCCTCTTTCACTCTCACTCTAGATTCCCAATGCTAGACCGCAGATAAAAACTCAAATATGCAGAATTGACAATTTTGCAACCAGAAAGTTGGACGGCGAGACGAAACGAAAACTATGAAAACACTATAAATTTTCCACAGACACACACAAAAAGTTTAGCGCTGACTCACTCACACATACGCACTCACACACCCACACAGTGAGAATAAAGCCACTTGTAAGGATACAGGAGTAAAGTGAAAATTATCGAAATGATGCATTCGAATATCAAAGCAGCAAATTGAAAGGGCCATTCAGTTTCCAGTCATGCTGTGGCAGTGCGCCTTTAACAATTAATGCACCAACATTGTCAGTAGCAACAATTGTAATTGCAACTGCAACTGCAACAACAACAATAAGACTATCTGCACATACCAAAGTATTCTATATCTGAGGGCATTTTCGATTTCAAATTGAGCATACATATTCGGAATTGTGAAATTGAAAAGCAGCAAAGGCCGATCCCACAAATTACAGCACTCATTAGGGTTGCAATCATCTCAGTCGTGTTGATTTAGCCATGTCCGACTGTCTGTACGAGTGCATAAAAGCGAAAGGCACCATTTTTGGGTTGGTTAGTTGGGTTAGTTGACTACAAAACATTTAAAATAAGCATACATATATACAGTCATGTGAAATAAAATAGAAGCGACCGGGAACTTATTATTTCAAAGCAAATGTTGGCTGATATGATAAAATGTTGTGCAATTCAACAAAGTTTGGTTGAGTCAAATCTTTAGTTTAAAAATTCTTTATACATTACATTCCATACCATGGCAACCAATTAACCATTTAAAGTGCTTTAACTTTACATATTATAAAAGCTTAGTAATGTTTTTAAACCTCATATTAATTTTACATTAGAGATACACATTTTAAAGACCTTTTTAAATTAATTTCCGACATTCTTATCCTGTTAGAAGTTCATTTCAACCCCAGACTGTCTATTTTAATAATGCTTTCTACAATTCGCATTACTTATCCTTACTTCCTTGCAATTTATTTTAAACCTAATGCATTTGACACTGAGCCATCAGCCATTAGCACCCACGTTCGGCACCCTCTGCTCTTTCCACCCTTATGAGCTGTCTCTTGCAAAATTAAAACACAGATACACATGGAAAACTGACAAATACGTTGCCCTAATTTGTCATAGAAAAGATATGTCTTCATAAGCATTGAACTGAGGTCACAAAGGTCCACCCTCTAGTCTCTATCCTCCACCAAAATCGCCAAATCAATACATATATGCAAGCCAACCACCCCTTGGGCGATGGTTCAAATCGATAGCCACAAATTTTGACATTTGGCCAACAACTTTGCACAATTTTCCAAATTTCTTTAAGTAATGTACAGAAAAATTTGCAATTTTATTAGAGCAAGGATCTCTGTCACCCTGTGGCTCCATTCCAGTCCCCATTCTGAATATATGTACGGAATGAATAAATTAGATACTTCCACCCTGTCCAACGGTTAAATGGTGAGCATGACGAGGTCGAAAGTTGCACATAATTTAGCTTAAAGTATTTTGGCATCAACATAGACGCGTGCTAGCTTGTTGAGATGAGAGGGGTAATGTGTTGTCAGTGCGGGGATTGCACACCCTCAAAGTCCAATTTATCCCCTCACTTCTTGGCTGACGCATGGCTCAAGAAAGTTAAATCGTAGCAACGGCAATCAATTGATTTATACAACACTGGGTGATGGGTGCAGGGGATGGAAGGGGAATTCAAGCAATCCTTGATATTTATTTGGCAAATATTTGGCTGTCACTAAGTCGGTCATGGGACATTGTTTCATGTCCCGGATATTGGATTAGTCTGCAATGCCGTCTGCCCTACTCGTAATTCCTCCCTCACTCTCCCCATCTTCCTGCAGCAATCACATTGTCATCAAACAGACTTTACGGCATTAGGTCTTCACATTTAATTGGTCTGGCAGCAGCACTTAAAAAATTGGCTTTATTTAACAATTTCCTTTAGACTCTAGTTAAGAGTATACATTTAATATGTTTTATATGAATTTCTTTATTGCTGCATTTCCACTCTCACAAGCCGACAACAATAATGCCCAGAGGGCTGACAGTGTGTATGCAAATACTTAAAGAGCTCTCTTTGCACTAATAACTTGATTTATTTTGAAATTGGCTTTATGCTTTTGTACCCTACTGTCACAAATATTGCCTGAATAACAGACTGACCTGGTGATATTCAGTAAATAGAATGGATGACTTAAGGCTGGAGGATCCCACCAAATGGTTTTAAATTACAACTCTGGTGAGAACACCTGGCAAACTACATAGATTGGAAACTGACAGGCTATTAACATTTACACATATTGATCTAAAATATGTAAACAATAGATGAGAGCTCAGTAGAAAGACGCACAGCTAATATGTAGCGATATTTGACAGGATACAGTCGCACTCTGAAGCACCAGGCCATTTTATGCATTACACCCATCCCATAAAGAAATTGTCAGTGATTAAGATTTTAAAAGGAATTCAAATGGAATTGTAGCAATTGCTATACGTCCGATTATTATTCTTTTTTTCAATCGCAGTAAACTAAGTAAGTAAGTTTAAAGCTGGCCAGCTTTGCAAACTTTTCTACTTAAGTAAAACATTGCTTGCAAACTTAAAGAAATAAAACGAGGATATAGCTTTAAAATGATTAGGTACTCAATATTTTAACTTCTTCATATTGATTGTCCATTGTTGTCCATTCAAATATTTAACACCACAATGAAAGCACCCTGCAGGGTGATGGAAAAAATAAATCATTTCCTGCTGAGACATTTAATATTTAAATACCGTTTATTCAAATAAAATAAAATACATCTTTTTAATATCCCTTTTATTAAACAATGTTGTGCAAGTCTTGCTCCTGATTGCCACAAACACATTGAATGGAATATGCATTATTATTTATTTATCTTGCAATATGATTGTTTACCATAATCTTAAGAAATTTAATATTAATTAATTACTAACAATTTTTAAATACATACATATATTAAAATGTAATACGGTACATAATTGTTTATTTAGATTAAGGAATCTGTTAAAACTCAGCTTAAACCTAATTGCTTTTTTGAATTACATACTACAAATATGTTTAGAGTAGTTACTTTAAATTAAAAAGTTGAAATCGGGTAGTTTAACAAACAAAACAGTTTCTTATGATATAGTGATCTGATTTTCCTGAACAGTTTGTGGGGATGTGTAAAGTTTGGTTGAGATATCTTAAGAAATTTTCATAATATTCCTTGATCTTAGAATAATAGTTTTTGTGTCAGCCGTAGGATAAAGTTTTTCGATGCTTAATTGCATCAATATTAAATATGTATATAAGTGGATATGACTACTTAAAATTGATAAGGAAGCAGTCATTTTTAATGAATTGGAGTGTAAAATTTTAAGCTGCAATTTATATAACTAATTAATTTGAGTAAAGAGTATCTCATAGTCGGAGCCTCGTCTACAGTGTACTTATTTGTTTTTATTTTAAATATGTCTTATCACTTTCTTATCATTTATCTTTATTATGACCTAAGCCCTCCAATGTTATGGCTTCATTTACTTTTCTGGAAAAATTGTAAGAATAAAACTTGAAGCTGAATAGAAAGTGAAAGCACAAGAAAGAAAAAAAACTGATGAAAGCAACTTCCGTGTGCGTGGCCTTTTCCTTATCCTTAGCTTCGGTATTGTCATTGAATCTTTATGGAGCACAAAAAGAAATACCTAAACAAGTTTGTTATTTAGCTTTTGCACCTTTTTACGCTCCCGCAGAGGCGTGGCAGGTGTATTTACAATGTGCCATTTTGAGAAAGGCAAAGCATAAACGTCCTTTAAGAGTAAACACTCAATGTGTACAACGATATAGGCCATTGTCAGGGTGTTGGAGGCGGAAGTTGGGGCTATTTATGGTCCAGCATGCGGCTTGAATAACTTGAAGCTCAATATTTGCTAATTGATTGCCATTAAGTGGTCTATTTTTTACTAAAAAGATGTTTTCTCCTTATCGACAATCTAATGCCAAACGCCAATAGTTTGGCGAACAATAGAATACGGGGGCAAACAAACCGAAAGTCAATTCTGTACTGTCACATAAAAAACCGATTTCAAGATGTCTTCAAGATCTTCCACAAAAAAGGGCCAGGAAAATGAGCCACAAATCGCTCCACCTTCCGATGTCTTCGGTCCTTTGTCGAGTTCCTGGGCCGAACCTATGCAAACATATTGAACTTCCGCTTGTGTGGGCGGTTTTGGGCTTTGGTCTTTGGTCTTTGGTTTGGTCCTCATTGTCTACGCTATTTACCCAGAGCAGGCGAAATATTTATTATGCCATCAAGCAAAAGGCATGCGCTTCACTCAATGAGCATTGTTCCTTCCCGTTGACCACAGTACAACACACACCCAGCTCTCCGTTCTGCTTCCTATGCGTATAAATTGTGACACCTTCACCTTGGCAGGGTAGTATAGAATTGTCTTTCCATTTGCAACTGCTAAGTTAGTTGATTAAAAAAAATTAAAGTAATCTTAAACAAATTAATTATATGTGGAAACACAATAAATCAAAATTTTGATAAATTATCATAAAATTATCTTATAAAAATCAATATTTATAGTTTTTAATTTAAAATTTATTATATAATATCTTCGGTACTGTTACTGATATAGAAAACAACATTTTAAAATTGTTAGCAACAAACACTCTATGGAAAAATATAATGTATCTAAGCATTGGTGCAGCAACTATTTCACAGTTTGTTATGTGGGTGGGCTCCGTGGTTGAGCTAAGTAAATACATTTCGAGTGTATTTAATGCGGTCTAGTTCGCATATCAAACAGTTAACAAAGCTGGAGTCGGGTTCCCTTTAATATCTACTGTGTATAAAAAATATTTAAGGTCTGCAAATATTTAAAATATTTCTCAATTTTTTAATATAATTTTTTTGCTTCCTTCTATGTGATTGCTACTGTTAATATGTAGACCTTTGTGGCTGTCCATTGTGCAGTGGCCAGCCATTAGACGTAATTCAATATTCCATTGAAGCTGGGGCAAAAATGAGAAACAAAACCAAAGGGAACCAAACGGGCCGCACAATGGCAACTGACCAGTAGAAGGCAATGTGGACAACGATGTGGACAAAGGCCACGCGCGCAAGATGGACGCCAGTCAACCAATTAGGGCTACTGTAACGAAGACTAACTTAGTCAAAGGACATGCGAGTACTCTCTCTCTCTCTCTCTCTCTCTCTCTCTTTCTCTTCCTCTCCCTCTCTCACTCTGACTTCTCTTTCATTTTTCAGCAGTAATTTGAACTGATTTTAGGAAAAATATCAAGTAAGAACCCTGCCCAAATGCACGTCCACGAGATACTCTGTGCCATGGCATTTAAAAACATAAATACAAAAGCGGCAATGCCCATTTATTTTTTGTTTTTGCCCTTTAAATTGTATAATTGTTTCTTAAATAATAGAATAGCAATTTTTCTGATAAACATTTTAAGCAAAAGTTAACAATCTTGTCATTACACACTTTTGTGTGCGATATGCACATTCCATGAAACCATTATACCCTTCTATACTCATTTTCAATGGGTAGAGGGTATAAAAATGGAATGTCAGGTCTGTTCTCAGTGACATGACGTTATGGTATATTAACTTTTTAGCAGCAATGCTGTCGGCTTAATATATAATAGAACCTCATGAGGTTAATCAATCAATGTATCAAAATGCCTTCCAAATAGGCCTAAGATTGTGTATATAATTGAAGTTTTGATAATATCAGCTTACGATGTATTTATGAATATGGCCCAAAGCTACAATTAGGTCTTTACCCTAATCTGTTTGGATTATACTATTTGTTTCAATAAATTAACTGGCACTTCTACAGTAGATTCGATTATGTAAGGTTCTTTCCATTCATTCTTCCTTTAGAATGTTGAATATGATGCTATAAGAATCGGTTTGCACTATTTATTTCAAATGCACTATACCAAAAGCGCAAAACCAATTTTAGATAATAGTTATTGAATACTGCAATGATAGCAATCACAGAGTTCATTAACATTTTAGTATTGTTTATGGAAAATTGCATAAATTAAGCTACTCGTAGTGAACAATCGACAAAAAGGAAATATTTCTAGATTGTCATTGTGTGAATAATATAAATGAATTCGATTTGTGAAACAATAAAGCTCAACGACGTCGCTTCCGCGGCAGCTTCCGTTGATTGTTGATGTGCAAACAAAATAATATCACGTATACGCCACATCGGCCAATTGAAGCGTGAACTCTATATATTTGCCAAGTGTGAACGTGACAAATAATGTAAAATTTTCATACACTCATTTTCATTGATAGTGTCAGCTGTGAAAGAGTTCATTTCCCCAACAGCAATTTTCCGAATGCGCATACATACATAATTTTTGTGTTGGGAAACTGATTGCTATTGCCTGCTGCCAAGTTGATCAGAGGTTATGAAAGTTTAGCTAATCCTGCCTACATATGTAGTAAGAATGAACATGTAGACAATGGCAAATACCAATATCAAAAGTTACAATGAGTCGTTTCAATGACTTAAGTGGCAATTGCTAAAGTATATTTATTTTATTGGACACCAAGCAACACCGAGAGTTGCCAAATTATTGTCATTAGTTGCTGAATGGGACAAGTCCTCCACAAAAACCCTCATACTCAGAGAAAGACAAAGCCCAAGGGCAGGTACGTGAGCTTCTATGTAAGTATGTGTCTGTGCGAGGGAGTTTTTTCGGCCAGTTAATTAGCCAATCTGGGTCAGACTGTTGGGAGAGCTTGTATCTTTCTGTGTATGAGTATACATATATCTGAAAGAATATCTACCAGTAAGTTTTGCTAATATAAAACATAAACAACTCAGAGGCAGAGTTAATTGTTGTTATGCTTGCGACTTTTATTGTTAGTTCTATAATTACAGTTTGGAACTTATAATACTCGTACATAAGTCCATGAATTTAATAACATTCTTATTCCCCTACCTGTGTCAAGAGGATTTTCTATTTAGCCGCTTCGCTGAGTTAATGACATGACAGGATGCAAATCGCAGGATGCAGGACTCTGTTTAGTCATTTCATGCCTGTTTGAACTTGAAAGTCGCACAGTTTAATTATGAAATTGAAAGCCGTGGAGAGCGCACTAAGGCGTCAAAAATTGATTTGCACGCTCTTTCAAATCCTTGTTTGCCCTTTTGCCTCGCCGTTAAGCAGGCTGTTAATTAATTAGCTAATTGTGTTTGTAGCGTAAATTATTTATAAGGTAACAAAAATGTATGTGCACTGCAAGTGTTAATACGTAATGGAATTAAGACTTAAATGAGGTTTGCAGTGAACAGTTTTGACAAACGACTTCCAAGTGTAATCACTGATATTATATTATGATTTTAAGCTATGATGAAGTTTCCTAATAAACGGAAAATGTTACTGAAAGAGCACAGATAGAAATAATCATTTATTCATTGACTCTTTGTTCTGGAATTGAACTATCAATTAGCTTCAGAGACAGAATTGCTTTTTGTTTGTTTGGAACAGAAGCAAAATTCAATTACTGTTCAAGCAATTTGTGTGCCATTAATTCATTACAAATATTTTTCTTATACTGCCAGAACATAAGACACATTTACACACAAGCATGTACAGATGATAGTTGCAGAGATATTTAGTAAATATATCCTGTTCATATGCCAAACAACAATTTGGTTCAATTAACTGCAATCAAACGGTCGTAAAAGCTGGAGAGTGAGTGAGTGTAATAGACAGATTGCCATGAAGAGTGTCGCTTGGCTGCACTTAATTAGTCGCATAGCAAACGAAAGCTACAACAATATTCAATAAATAGTTTTTGGTTAAATGAGCCAAATGGTGCACTGATAGATTGATTGACATGATGTCTAGGTTTCGGTTGGCACAATTACCGCTTTCACATTTCCGTGCAATTAGCTTTCAATTAAAGGCAACTTGGCCAACTCGCTGCTGACTGGTAGCTGTCTGTAGCAGTTAGTTGAAAAATGCTTGGCTGCTACTTGGGCCTGAAGCTGAAGCTTGAGCACATGAAATGTCACAATTACATAAGTAAACAAACACTTTACAGTGCTCTCGCCCAAGACGAAACAATGTGCTACAAACTTAGCAGTGCTCTCGGACCACGCCCGTGGGCGTAATAAACACTTGACCCATAAACTCCACAAGTATGCTCCACGTGCTCCGAGAGAGCAATGAAGTCCAAGTCAAGTGCGAACGTGTGAGAACGGGGATATGGTTACATGCTAATTTGTCCATTTGTTTGACTGTTGCAACTGATGAGAATGAGAAGTGAATGCGAATGCGAATGCGAATGTGAATGTGCATGTGAATGGTAATGTGTATGCGAATGCCACTTGCTTTGAGCTCAGCTTCCTCTTCTTAAGCGAGTGCTTAAATTACACCGCGTGCAATTAAAATACAAAAATGAAAGCGTTTGCCACACAAATCCCTTGAGTTCCGAGTTCCGAGTTCCTTGTTCCGTGTTCCTGGGGAAAGTGTGTAAAATGTTTTCTCATTTATTTTCAATTTCATTAAACTTTCCACCTGCCCATTTGCCGGATGTCACCGAGCAATGTGCAGTTGCAGGCAACAAAACAAAACTTATAATTGGTTTTACTGCTTATTTATGTCGCATTTCTTTTGCAAATACTCTTAACTAAAGGGTTTGCTGCAATAGTTAAGAGTTACGTAAGTGTCCGAGAGACAGAGATCATTAAATGTTCAAACATTAAATATATTATTGGAATTATTTATGGGTATACATTTAAAGAAAATGAATACCTTTCCTTGTATTTACTTAATATTTTAAAGTTTCAGTAACATTAACATATTGATAATTATTTTTAGACCCAGTACTTTGAAAAAGTACAAATGGGTCTATTACGTTTGTGCAAAAAAAAATGTGCGTAACAGGCAGAAGGAGGCGTGGCAGACCCCATAAAGTATATATATTCTTGATCAGCATCAACAGCCGAGTCGATATAGCCATGTCCGTCTGTCTGTCTGTCCGTCTGTCTGTCTGTCTGTCTGTCTGTCTGTCCCTTTTTGTGTCGCCTAGATCTCAGAGACTATAAGAGCTAGAGACACCAAATTTGGCATGTAGGTTCATCTATATCTCCCATTGATCAAGTTTGTTTTAGATTTTTGCCACGCCCCCCTCCGCCCCTGGAAATTGAAATACAAAATTTTGAAGTCGAATTACAAGAGCCCCTTGAAAGCTAGCCCCTTGATTTTTGGTACAAATAACATACATTATAATCCAAACCTATCCAGAAAATTTTATTCCAATTGGATGATAAACGCGAAAGTTATTCAACTAACAATGTTACGGGCAAAAGGAAGAAGAAGAGACGCTAGCGACCTCTGTGTTAATTAACTTATTTCGTAGTGGCGCCATCTATTGCATGGTAGGGAACATTGAAGAACAATCTATAGTGAACGCTTTGCTCTCAAAAAGTACTGGGTCTCCTACTGTCGAGCTTGCTCCACTGTAGCTTACTGCATTTTTGTAACAGAGAATAGACTTAAATACCATAAACAAATATAGTTACAAGTAAACCAGTATCAAATAAGAGATGGGCAAGGCGTTAATTCTCCTTTTCAGATTTTCTATAGCTAACACTTTGTATTGCACCTTGTGTGCATTTGCAGGCAATACTTTCTTCTTATCCGGCTTAATCCGTTGTGAGCGCATAGAATCGTCGTTGTTTTATATAAAGCTTATACTGAGGCTCTCTCATGGAATCTGGTATGAGTAAATGCAATTACAGCATAAATCTCTGTCATTAGACTTTGTTTGTTGGGCAGTTGCTGCCTCATCCACCTCTGCCGGGATCTGGGATTAGGTAGGTCAAGCCGAGGTTGAGTTCAAGTCCCTGCGGTTATTGCGGTGTCCCTGGCGTATGAGTTATGTTCAACGCAGCGCATTTAATAAACAAGAATTACTCTAGTCGAGAGTACAATACTACAAGATACCTTCTATTATAAATTCTTACAGTATAACGATATACGGATGGATGTAGAGACAGACGGATTTAATTGCTTATAAGCCTCTTTCTTTATGTTAAATACATTTTCACGAAACCATTATACCCTTTTTGCATGGCCATTTTCAATGAGCGCAGGGTATACAAACCTGACAATATTTCAAAAGCCCCAATCTCAACAAACACACTCACTCCAAAAATAAAAAGGGCTTTGCTCATTTCCCCGTTTTAGAATTTCACGCACGTTCCAAGACTAAAACATGTCACTCGGCGTTTTATTAACTCAACGGGAGGTTTGGCCAAATCTCAGCTGTCAATACAACCAGATATTAATCAGAAGTGCCTTGGCTGAAGCCATTGTGTCATGTCACAACAGAACCACACGCAAGTATGCAAAGCATTGTGAATTAAGCAAGCGCCTTTGCCAAACGCACATGGGAGGCATATTAAAAAGAGTGCCAACCAAACCGAGACTCAATAGTCAGTCCCATCAATCCACAGAGAGAATCGATGGTGGAAGCAAGGATAGAAAGAAAGAAAAAATGCTTTATTGACAGGTGTCGATTAAGAATTTAGCATTATTTTTGCTCGTACGCAATGCATATAAAAAATTTATTACACGCACGAAAACACACAAACGTGTCGCATTTGCAGTCATATGCAGGAGATGGGCGATGGTGTCCTGAAAGAGGAGTGCGAATGGGTGTGGCTCCTGGAAGAGCTCTTATGTCGTGACATGTAAAATAAATCAAGCATGGAACGTTCTCCATCTCCTACTCCACACATACATTTGCCCCAGCTGCGAAAAGAAAACGCAGACTAGTTGAGGTTTACATACATGACATGAGCACCAGTTGGCAATTCTGTTATCTCTCTCTTTCACTCTCTCTCTCTCACTCTTTCTCTCTCTTGCTGTCTATTTCTCTTGAGGCACTGATTGACAATCAAATTGGAATGGTTAATGGCACAGATGGATGCTTGAATTGTTGTTGAATTTAGCAAGTATTTTACAGAATGGAATTATGGTTTCGTGGTATTTAATAAATCTTCAGGCTATGGGTTTTTGCTAAGGGAAAGCAAATATAGAGTTTTAATTAAATTTGTCTGGGTAAAAGGTAGACTTATAGATAAAGCTATTGTGTCAAGCTACAAATGTTTCAACTAGTAAGAGAATTCTAGCTACTTACCATTATTGTTTTAAATACGTCCATCAAATCAGACAAATTTCTATAAGGTGTTTCGCAATGGTTACAGGCTCTCAAGTTCAGTTTTAGTTAGTTACAGTTAGCAATTTCAATAGATTACATTTTCGGTTGCAGTTTGAGTCCCTAAATAATTTATTTAGTTAGGTTTATCAAAATTGTTCTCTAAAGCTGTTTGTCATTAGCCTTCAAATATGCTGTACACCAGATGCCTGGTAACTTTATATTTCACTTTTTATATAACTTTTTCAAGTATATGCAAAAACACTTTTCGCTTTCTTCGCTTGACATTCACTCGGCTCGTTTGTTGCCTCAGAATAAACTACTTTCGCCAAACAACAACAACAACAACAACAACAAGAACAACAATACGAGTTTAATCCAAAATGTAACCACATTCTCGTACTTTGTGCAACTTCATAAAAATGAAAATTTACAGCGTATATCCTTTATGCTCATATGCTTACGAAACTCAGTTTCAGTGCGATAAACGTTCAGCTCGTTTCCCTTTCCATCCTCTATTGCATCAAGTTTTGTGGCTGATGTGGGCGTGGCACTTACCCGCTATTAGTTCAGCTCAAACTTTGTTGCATTATGTGTATGTACGAGTGGTGGATAGAATGGAAGAAGGCATTGCCTAGAGATGCTTTGAAGAGTCGCCTGAATGTTGATTAGGTGTGAAGCGATTACTTGAAATGTTTACGCAGTTTCTGATGCAGGTGATGAGAGTTTACTTATATATTTTTTGTGAGTAGTTTCTGCTCTTAAGAATCTGAAATATTTTGAGCAATGCCAACAACTGAACTGATATATTAGAAAAAATATGCTACCAACAAGTTATAAAACTAAACGAAATTCAGTTCATGGAAATGAATTTAATAAAGATTATTCAAATTACAATGAATTCTGAAATTTAATTATAAATTTATTCCATAAAATAGGGATGTATATCAACAATACGTTGGTTCTTCTCTTTTCTAGTTTACCCCTTCAAATAATTGTCAGTCAGTATATTAATGAACTTAATTTAGTAATCTATTAGATAATTGAACAAAAGAAACGTACGAAAATCACAGAATTAAACGTAATGGACGTCCGAAAAAATATTTGCTTCGTTCCAATTGTTTTCATACCCTATTTGTTATGTAAGCTGAGCTGAAAATTATGAAAGCTAAAACGAAATTAGCTTTTTTATTGCATCCACAACAGTACTTTAAGCTCGAAGAACACTAAAACATAATGCACTAAAAATAGTGCACTAAATGAACTAGCTTTACCATACATTAGTTGAAATTATCTAATTCAGAGCACCAACAGAATTTCTAAGTATGCATTAGCCAATATACATATTTTTAGAACTTAATCTTTAACATAAAATAATTATTTACCATTTATTTAACTAAAATGTACTTATTCTAGTCACAATGCCATAAATGTTTTAACAAAAACGTGCAATTGCATTTAGTTAACTGAGAACGAGAATATCTCAAGCAGCATTCCGTGTCACGTGTAGATCTTTTATTTCATTTCCGACTCGTACAAAATTAATTATAAAATAAAACTCTAGAAAGAGAAGGATAGGTAGAGCGATATATAGAGAGATAGGAAGCGAAGAACCGAGCAAAAGCAGCACACAAATCGAATTGGCAACGGAAAATGAGCAACAGAAAGACAGTAGAAAATACACATTTTCGCGAAAAAAAAACAACAACAGCAACAAAAGGGAAATAATTACACAGCACGTAAGACAATGCTAGCTGCAAATTGCATTTTCCGAGAGCAAAGCAGAAGGCTTGAGAACTTGAAAACTACACGTATTACATGCTGCTTAAGTATCTTTAGCAGATACGTGTTCCGAGTTCGGGTTAACGATATTTATATGAACTTGTTGTATATACTAAGAATGGCTGGGATGGGAGCTGCATTTAACAAAAACTTGGTAAACTTTGTTTATCGTAAAGAAAAGGAAATTATGCATCTTGTACTCATTGTTGGTATTGCAGTGCTGAAACTGAGTAAGTGACAAGTTGTCGCAACTCCCTTCTGTCTTCTACCTTGGTAGTGAATGAAAGTGAAGCCTGCTCGACGCTTGTAACATGGTGAGGGAAAAGCGGGGTAAGGGCACGAAATATGCTATATCTCTGCCATAGTGTGCTGAGTTTTTCCCAAGGGCATACTGACTGAATAAAGTCAATGAGTGGGGTAAATGAAAATATATTTACACTTGGTAAATAAATCTTTTTGTTTTCGGTCCGGCTTCTGGTTGTTTTATGTTATTTTTATTTATTATTTGCCTTGCAAAAACGCAGAAAATATGTATATTTAATTAAATTTGCATGAAAAACACGAGTCAAGTCAGATAGCATACGCAGCAACACTGAACCGGAAAGGTTAAAAATGTCATTTTCAAAACTGTGTCAGCTTCTTTTATTTGAATATGCACATTTTCACTTACTGTATCGAAAATAAGAAAATATTGTTTAATTAAACCATTTAAAAAGAAATTCTTAAGCTGTTAATTGGACTATAATTCATAAATGAAAAAGAATTAAAGAATTAAAGAATTAAACTTAATTAGCAATACATTAAACAATTAAAATCACAACTCTCTTCAAACTATTATTCAATATGCAGAACAACAAACAGTTTATATTGAAAGCCGCTCCATATAAAATGAAGGCTTCAATATAAATGCCGTATGCAGTTTCGTATGCTTCAGGTGGCAACGAATTTCTGGTGCGTGTCTTGATTGGAAATTGGAGCATAAATACTTTTTTACAAATTCTCACATACATACATAGCTGCACAAATGCACACTCACCCACACAAATAAATGCAACGGACCGCATACATACATAAAACATTTATTTCTTTATGCATTTATAGCTGTTTGTATTGTTTACATTGTGTGGCACAGAGAAATGAGCAAATTTACAGCAACAGCAACAGCTATTGCAACTGCATTCGAGGCCATGTCAAAAAGTCGCCGACATTTCTTGCATAATGGTATGACATTGACATATTACGGTTTGGGCAGCCCGTCTGAAAACGTGGCATACTTTGAGGCGACAACTCAAATTAACATGCAAAGAAAACAAGCATGTCTTGAATATCTTGGAATTGCACATCATTAGGAAAAAAGACGCGTCTGTGCAAATCACAAACTTACCACAAGCATCTACTTTCCCCCTCTCTTGCACTCTGTGTTTGCATCTATATTTTAGTCTTCGCATTGAGTTCATCTCGGTATTCAGCTCTTCTGCTGAAGAACTGCAACAAGTGACTTCTTGGCATCACTTTACAGGTGGCCTTTGAGGTTTTGTGGGGCGACTGCATTTTAATGAGTATATCAAAGCGCCTGTGACACATTTTCTCATCTATTTAAGGTGTTAATTATTGATTTTGTTGTTAAATGTGGCTACTTGGAGTTGGTAACTATATAAAAATGTAACTAAATAAATACCAAATTTATCATGGCTTACGTTTAAGAATGTTTAAGAATTAAGAAAAAAATATATATATTTTTTATCGTCCCTTTTTCTATATTACTTTACTATTCGGAATCGTTGTGAATCACCCAGGGTACAACCTAATCTGCAATCGTGCCACGTATTCGATGTAGTGATATAGTTTCGTCTAAGGAGTGGGATCTTACAATTCAATCTGGTACTATACAGTCGCGTTTTTTTCTTTCGGTGCCTCCAAAGCCCGTTGACCTAAATTTAATCGTCCACAACTATATTTTATTTTCCCCATTGCCTCGACTATGTTATTTCTATCTATAACCTTGGATAACTATCATATTGTAATAGGACGACTCTTTGAGTAACTCCAATTGATGTATATATGAGCATTGTACATATGTTAGACCTCTCTGAGCAGACTCCTTTAATCGATTACTAATTTTTTGGGACTATTTCATATTCGAATTCAGAAACTCAGATTCTCCCCTCTTCGAAACTTTGATGAACCTTTTGTCCTAAATTAATTTTTTTTTAATTTTTTCATTGCTAAAAATTTAAAATACATAAATGGGGAAACAAGCAAACGTTTTGTCCAAATACTATTGGCCACCTTTATACGTTAAATCTTAATTCGTTTTCTTAACTTTCTTTGATAATTGTCAAGTGGAATCAGTATGCTGTGTAGGTAAATTATCTTCAGGATAAATGTGTAAAGCAAAGTTAATAATTTTGGATAGCAATAACTTATATGTTCGACGAACTATTCATATTGTGCAGAAATGATTAATAAAAGCCTGTTGTCAGACCTATAAATTATTTTTTGAATGTGAATGCTGCACCTAATTTACTAGATTCCATTAATTAACAGCCATTTTACTGTGCAAATCCTTAGATTACCGCAATTGTAAATTTACGAAAACGGAACACCGCAAGGCGAATAAAAATACATTTCCTTCAAATTCGGCAACCGCAAAATTTCTATATTGAATATTTGTCAGACACAAGCTGAAATATTAGCAAGAAAAACATAAAACCGTAAACTTGAAAATAGCTATGCAAAAGTTCCATTTTCTTATCATTTAACAATTTTCACATTTGGCATCAGAAACAGAATCTGAATCTGGTCATAGACAAAAGCAGAGCCAGAGGAAGATTCGGAGTCGGAGTCGGTGGCAGAGTCACTAAAGCAATCTTTTACGCTTATTTACTTTCATTTCCTTAGAATTTGTATAGCAAACAATAACAAGAACAAATTTCTCTCTAGCTGGCCGCACATAATTCATGCTTGAGGCAATTTGAATGTCCAATAATCAGAAATGCCTCAAGTTTTGTGCCTCGCACTTTGGCCTGACTTTTATTGACTTTCCTTGGCCGCTTGATTTGATTTGATTATAAATTAAATAAGTGCCATGGCAGCACCAACAAGTGAACCACAAACGCTAGCCCCGCCGAAGGCTGTCCGCCCCCCCTCAGTCCTTACCAACACCACAATTGTATTAAAGTTGGCAAGTTTTCCTTTGGTTCTTTTCCTCTGCCCTAGGTCCAATCAATAATTTATTGAACTTGGCCCTGACCAGCGTAGCAAACTTTAATTTAATTTAAGTCAAAAATTTTACTCAGACTACGAAGGCCCACGCTGCAAATGTGTAATCTGTACATCAATGCATTGAACTCAAAACAATCTTTTCTGGTGGTGCATAAATATGTCATTGATATGGTTGCTACCAATAACGGCATTTGTGTTTCTATTTTTTTTTTTGCATGTCTGAGACGTGGCTTTCAGGTAGGTGCCTTTATGTAAATTTCTATAAAGATTTTAGGCCAAGGTACCGTGGGATGTATTCTCAAAAATTTAAAACCGAAATAAACGAAACAAAATATTATGTTGTTATGAGTTGTTTATAATTGAGTTTAGCATCAATACACATTTGTATATTATTTTAAAAGTAACCGAAAATGTTATATTTTGACCTAAACGTATTGGATTGAGTCCAGGGTCGAAATGTTAATTTTGAGATATTCTGATGATTCAATTCATGCTGTTCTCAATTTCATCTTACAATGAAATTGAATGTTTCTAAAAATACTCTATTTATTTGGTTAAATTTTAGCTGAATCCCATTGTTCCTTTGCATTGATTTCATTTATACATTTACATTTAGTTCTTGTTCTTCAGTCTGGTATTTGGAACAACATTGACGCTGTCTAGCCTGCCTTATAACCATTCAATGCTTTTAGTTTGATATGGGTTTAATTCGCTTGCCGTTTTCCGATTGCCAGACCAGAGAGAGAAACATAAATAGAGAACGAGAGATAGAGAGAGAGAGAGAGAGAGAGCTGGCTTTGCCTACTTAAGATGCTTGTGAAACTGAGGGCTTGTACAAGACATACATACATACATAGATTTAGAGGGAAGCTCCTTGTCCTTTCATTTGGTCACTTGGGCACACACCTTGGCACACGCTCATTAGTTGCCCAACCAGGCTTTGCGTATTAGTGTCAGTTCCAATGTTGTGGCATTTATGTTGTGGCCATAACAGTCAGCCGTAACCATAACTATCCTGTGCCACCCTGTCAGTTGCAGTGCAAGTCCCTCGGCTGCTGCCGTAAATGTTAAATGATGCATATTTCATGAGACTCGCTTTAGTGGCAAAAATGCAATGAAGTAATTTAGTCAAAGCAGTAATAAAAAAAAGCGCAAACCAAGACACTCATCAGTTGTTGATAAATTGAATTTGATGAAATTTCAGTTGTCTCCGGGGTTAATTCAGTCGACAAGGTTTTTAAGCCATACACGTCCAGTCCAACTGGCACACAATATTGTAACTGAATTTCGCAGCTACATCTCACTCTCCACTCTCCTTTTTTTTTGTGTTTTATTTTACGTGCATAATATTTTTTTTGTATTTATAAATATTGAAATATACGTCAATAACATTTCACACACTGTGCTTTTTCCCCATTTCTTCACCCTGGCTGGCATATGCTGTGAGGTGTTTTTTGCTGGAGGGATGGGAGTATATATTTGACTGTATTCTTAGGACTTTCCTGGTTGTGTTTCGTGTGCGTGTCGTACCCAAAATCTGTTAATAATGATGCTTGACATATGTAGACACAAGGCCTAAGAAGCCGACGCATTTGTGCGTGTGAAATATGTTTTGTCAACCTATTAAATATGCTCAATTTTCTTCTACTTTATTTTGCCCTTTTTGTTTGCTTTGAAGCTATTGACTGACTACGTGCTGTGGTGTCTGAATGGAATATACAATTTTAGCATTTTAGCTGGTGGTGTGGTAACTGAATTGATGGTTAAATTATGAGGTGCGGTAGCTCTTTGGTCACAGATTGTATGAGGGAAAGTGTTGAATTTTAATATATTCTCATTGCTCATTAATATTATTTAAAAATAAACTAATGCATTTTAATTTATGTATTTAAGAAATTAACATTGTGCTTAACTTCACACCCAAACTTTTATAAATTTAATATTTTTGTTAATTTAGCAGCAACTCAGACAATTATATGACGATTTAAGATTTAGTGCAATTAAACGAGTTAAACTGTTTTTCCGTTTAATAACCTTTCTTTTCCTTCAAAATCATCGGAATGTTAAAATTGAATTACGTGTACGCACTGTTGAGCGTTTAATATGGAAAACTCGTTCATCTGTGAATATTTTCAAAACTTAATGCAGTCAGTTAATATTTTTAATTGGCATTAATTTGAATTTAATTAATTTACTATTTTGCAAAAGCACGTCGTGAGTTTTCTGTACTCGGAACAAATTACACACATCCTCTCCCATTCAATACTCACTGCAATGGCAAATGGTATTCATCTGACCAAATGGAAACCATTTTGGGGTCAACCCTTGGGTCATCATGTGTTTATTATCAATTGTAGGTGGTACATAATAAAAGAATGTGAATGCTGAATGTGCTTGCCTCGACTACGATCTGTGAGCACTTACTTTTATGTTGGAAAAAGAACAGAAAAGAGCAAAACAAAAAGATATTTTATCTGCGTGAGGCGACAGTAGTCGTCTGGATATCTGTTTGTTGTTGCCACGTATTTACAGGTAACAGGTAAAAAGCATTGAAATCCGCCCGTGTTTTGTTTGCAAACAATCTGCTTTTTATTTTGAACGTCTCGTTGGCGCCAGGTAACCCTACAGCTCCCATTTTAATGGAGAAAGCAACAGCAACAACAAAGACAACAATAATAACAACAACGTTGGCGACACAAAAAGGCGCCAGTTTAACCCTTCTCCTCGTTCCCAGAGCACTGACAGTGTCTCCTATCCTCTTCTCTGTATTAATTTTACGAGCTTTTGCTGTGGGTGTGCACACTCATTGTCTCTATCAACCATGTGTATGTGTGTGCGTGTGTGTGTGTGTGTGTATGTGTGTGTCGGTGTGTATGTGTGTCTATGCGGCGAGTTGGGTGTTTGAGTGTGGAGTTAATTATGCCATTAAATTTTAGCATTGCACTCATAAATTTTGTTAGCTTGTTCCGCCACCTCCATTTTATTGATGCAATTGTGGATATCATTTAAATTAATACGCGTATTTTCAAAGATAAGCTTACAAAATCCAATAAGCTGAAAAGCAACTGCAAAGGTCAATGAAATGTGTTAGCAATGAAGTAATGTGTAATATACTTCAATTTCTTATCTTATGCAGTCATTGAATATGTGTAATATACTTCAATTTCTTATCTTATGCAGTCATTTATTTATTGTCAAACTATGAAAAGTCGACAAAAAAGCATTAAGAAATTGAAATAACAAGCTAAAATTTAAATCTTAAATGTAAATTTATATCGAAAAAATGCAGTAGATACGTAGAATACATTTTTCGAAGAACAAAACATAATGTCCTATTCAAATGGAATATTATCAGTTAAATACCCTTTATTGAAAAAATAGAAAGGACAATACTTATAACAAAAACAAAACATCTTCAATGGATTTATATTGTTTCTGCTTTACAAAAATTATAAACTGGAGAGACAAGCCAGTGTTCTACTTGTATAGTAGGCAACACAAATCTAGCTACTGTGTTTAATCAATTAACGATATTTGAGTAGCTCTGGCACTCATGAAATCAGTATCGATAACTATTGAGTTATGGATATTAATCAAAGCTTAAGAATAAAATTAATTATATTTTGAAATCAATTTACAATTTGTTTTATTTAAAAGAAGTACAAGTTGTACTGCACAACAATTTGCGATGTAATCTAAAGTTTTGCCAACAAACTCACCACAAACCAACGCCGGTTACACCTGTCATTCACGTCAGTCTTCCCTGATTGGTGAAAGGGTCATTAACAAGAACTACAGATACACAAACACACTGACACACATACACATACACACTCAAACTATCATGGACCCGCAAGCCGTAGATTTGCAGTCGCGTCAACATAATTGATGAGTTTTGCTCGAAGGAAACCTTCAAAGCCAACCAGAGTGTCCTATTTGTGTCCTGCGGTTAAGACATAGACACACATATACGAACACACTGTGGGCACAGTTTAATGTATGGGTGTTAGATGACGGTAAATTGGCTTATTTTGTCGACAGTTTAAGTCTCCTGGGTATTTATTGAAATTTACTCGAAATAGCAAAACACTTAAGTTAGCATTAGGCCCAAAACATGTTGTCGAGCAGTTGATAAATGATTTACACGCCCCGAATGGGCAAAAGTGTCAGCATAACAGAAATATATAAATACACATATAGTAAGAAAATATATTAAAAAGCTTTAAGTAAATAAGTAGTACGGGAAAAGTAAACTAAAAAGAGTTCTGATGGCCCCGTTACAAGAGGCACCCGATATAAGCATGGGATCATTTACTTTTGGCAAGTGTTTGTTAACCTCACAGGGATAGATCAAGGCACGTTTCATGCTATCACCAGCGAAGGATCTGAGCTGTTTGGCTGCATCTAGTCCACACAGCATAGCACCTCTTGTATAGTAACAATCGAGAACATCGTTAAAAGTCTGACAGACCTTAGTAGCATTACTATTCTCATACCAATCCGCTAGTCCCTCGCATTGGATCATATCCGTGCGTAGTTCTTTTAGGCAGCTATGGGCATCATTAAGACTCGTACTACGTTTCTTATTGCCACTGCTTTCACTCCCCCCATCGCAAACCTCTGCCCTGTAGTACTTAAGACCATTGGTCAACTTGCCATAAATGTTGTCGTCAGCCAGAAGGCAGTTCCTTGTGGCTCTGTGTATGTGCTCTAGGACGTCGGCAATCTCATCACAAGACTCAGTCAACAGGGGTTGTGCCAGAAGGAGAACAATGCGTTCCGGACTGACCACATAGAGCCGTGCCAGCTGCATTACGACGGGATTGTCATCGCACAGCCGAACGCTTGGAGAAATAGATGTTGAGCCCTTGAGCTCATAGCCGGGTGGACATGTTGCCGAGATACCTTTATTCGATTTTGTAGTTGATCCGTTGCTTGGAGCAACTTCTGGAGCTACATTAACACTGTGACGGCTGCTGTACGGTTCAAAGCCATAACGATGGAAGTACCATGGAAACCAAATGGCTTTTGTAGTCTCCAAATGAAAGAGTATGACCAGCAGCAGAAAAGAAAAGGCTCCCCAACTGATTGACATCACAAAGGCTTTACAAAGTATAACAGATAAAGGGTTTAAATACGTTACTTTTCCCAAAGTGTACTTTGATTTCAACAAAAATGTTTATTTTTTTAATAAAACCCTTAACTTACCTGTATAAGGTACGAGAAGGATCCTATCTCATTTTATAGTAGTTACGGTAAAGGGTCTTATCTTATCCGATCCGGTAAATGACCGGATATTATGCAACCTAAGTCAACTGTTTAACATCTCGTGTTAACTCGTGTATACTTGTATATGGGGTCTGACAAGCTTTCGTCTGCCCGTTACATACTGTGCATAAAATTATTATACCCATGGAACACATCAAACATTAATGTTACATAACCAGAATGTTAGCATTAACTCGCACTGTTAATTTAACAGCTCTGAAACAGAGAAATTTTTTAAACGAGGAGCACCTGCTAGTGCTGTACTAATTTTTAAGTTAAATTAAAGTGCTTTACAAGAAGTAACCCAAATCATCTGGTATTCGATAGATACTAATATTTAGCTAATAACAGTATCTTAGCAGAACATCGCAAAAATCTGCGAATTTTGCACTAGGTAATCAAGGTATGTTGCCTGTCTGTCCAAAAATTAAGTAAGTTCACACTTTCTTATAGCATTTAAGTGTAAGTAAGTAGCCAAACTCTTTCGAATATAACTGTCTAGTTGTTTTAAATTTGTGTACAGAGCCAAATCTAATAAGAATTGTTTTCTAAAAATGTTAATAAAAAATGTTATTTGCATGACTCAAGGTTATAAGACTCAGGCAATAAATATGCCCAACTGCACTTCAAATTCCGTGTAATAAATAACAAATCATAGCCCTTCTAAGAGTAAATATATTGCAAATTCAAGTATTCATAAGCTTATGCGTTTGTATTCTGACGAATGGCTATCATCTTTTGCGAAATGATTACACAAATTTCACAAAGCATATACAAGTAACTGTTTCATTTGCAGCAGTGAGTGGAGAGAAACTGTGAAATTTGAAATGAAATCGCACTTTATGCTGTCCATAAGGCGACTGACTTCGTCGCTGTTCACTTTATCATGGTTCGCACCTTAACGCACTTTTTGTGAATTGTCAAGGATATGGCGAGTGAATTTTATTAGTATTCATAAGTTGTAAAGTGTATGGCGAGGAGACAGACAGACAAGGACGACCCAACAATACGCGGCAACTTACTACGGCTGTAGATTTCGTTGCATACTTTTGTGCGTTGCCCCAACTTCATGTTAAACAGATTTTTATTGCACTTTTTTATTTGCATTTCTTGTTCGCCCTCCCGATACTTTCCATGCTTTCTTTCTTTCATTTTTTTTTTTTTGTATGACAAAATTTACTTTGTCGCTCATTTTGATGTCGCGGCTTGGCATGGAGCATTTTTATTATTTAACATTTCGTTTTATTTTGTCGCTGTAGGAAATGAAATATTTTTGCATATAAAAAACATTGTGACTTCATGCTGTGACAATGTTTTCACGCTGTTTATGTGGGAGATTCACTTTCATATTTTTTTTTTTTTCATTTTATACATATATATTTTATTTTATTCGCTTGTCTTCATTTCCGGCACGCAATGAAATAACAAGGTAAATATTCAAAAGAAAGAATGTAATACTCTCATAAATAAGAGAGTAAGCTGAGTGAGAGAAGCACACACTCTTATGAAATATCCGTAGCTCTCTTGTCATAATTCCTACATATTGAGCTACTTTATAGCTTCATTTACGAATTTCTTATCATTAATCTTTTGTTGCCGACTGCAGATTATCTGCTTCATAACTATTACAATTACAATTAAATAAATTGACCATAAACACAACATGCACGCAGATATTTAAAGAGGCGTTAGTGGGAAGTAGGCAGAAGGAGAAAGAGCGAGACAGAGATAGAGAGGACATTGTCCAGCTCAGTCAATTGCAAATTATGCCATATAGAAATTTTGTTTAATGAACTGTGTTAAATTTGTTGACTAATTGCGTGTGTCCTACACTGAACCTGGGCATGTTGGCTAAAACTGACACGAGGCTGATATAAAAATTAATTGGATTTCGGTCACTTAGAGGAAATTGCTATAGATTGATATAAATTAAAGTGTCATACACTTTCATATAATTTAGCTTAACGCATGATTAAAGTAAATATGAATAAAAAGAAACTTCTGAGCCAGACCTTCTTCATGAAATGAACAGAATATCCAACTGATAAAAAACGCAGTCCTTGAAAATATTAAAGCAAATTGAGTTAATTTTAAAACATTTATTCATAAGCCGCGTTTTACGATTGACACAAAATTATTTATATGAAAATCAAAATTTTATTGCATTATGCGCAACAGAAATGAAAAGAAACTCTTTACAATTCATTATAAACAAATGCAATTTTGTCTGATGAAAGTGGTTTTAAATATAATAATAACATTTTTTTTGTTGGTTATATGTGCAACAATTCCCGATAAGCATAATTAATATGTCAAACATGATATAAATCATTTTGGTTAATGCACTCGCCGTACAACACCGTCCACCATTGCGTGTGCTAAATTTTAATTGCATTTTCATTAAAATCAATAAAATGTGAACACCCGGAAAAGAAGAAGCAGGAAAAGTACCCAAAAATGGCACTTCGTTGCGCAGAAGAACTTTTACAGCCAACCAGGTGCGGGTGCTTCAAAATGAAAACTAATGAAAATGCATGGAGGATGGAGGTGCAAAGAGTTGAGTGAAGAGGGAGTTGGTTGATGAGTTGGCCAGTGCAAATGGAAATTAGATTGCCTCGGCGCCAGTTTGCAGACAAAACTTGATACAAGTTCTCTCTCTCTTTTTTTATTATTAACTACTGCCCGTTGGGGCAACAAAAAGGTGAACTTCAATTGCCAGCGTAACTAGTTCAAGTTGCTTACAGTAATTATAAATTTACCTAAGGAATTACGCAAGCTCATCAAGTGCAGTTGAAGGAGTTGTGTAGTGCAGTGCAGGTGGCTGCGCAAACTTCTAACAGAGTGCTGAGTATAGAGGGCAACTAGCTAGTTAAGTTGTTTCCAAGTACTTGGCAGGAGGTACAAGTAATAATATTATTGATAGATTAGAGTGCGCCTTAGGGGTCTCTCAGCAGGCCAAGTGCAGTTATGTCTCTTAAGGCAAGGAATTTTCAAAGGACTTTGCTGCATCAAACAGTTTGTGCTGCTTCTAATTTAGGACACCTTCCCGTATATGTGCATCACTAAGTGCTAGTACATGAACTGTTAATGGAGAGCAGAAAAGAGAGTAAACGATAAAAAAACATGTTTCAGTTTATACCTCAAAACTTCATTTAGCCATTTGGCAACCAATTTCAAGTAGATTTTCAACCTAAAAAACCTCAAGTAGATTTTCCTTGGCAATTTCTTTTGTCATTCCTTTCACAGGTCACACACTCGAGTTGAATCCTTCTTGTGGCAATCCCAAAAAAACAGAGCCCAAATTGCAAATAGGCTGCCTGGCCTTATCTAAGACTGGGCTTAAAGGCTGCTGTTCATGGTGGCTCTGGTGTTCCTCATTGGATTTGCTAAGGAATTAGCACCTTTCACTTCCGTTTGCCTTTTGTGTGCCTGTTTCGCTTTCCTTATGTTTTCAATTCTATTCGAACTCACCACATACTTAGGACATAGGGCACATACAACTTTCAGCTTTCAAGACACTTTTTTGCTGTACTTAAGTAACGTATAGATGTGCTTTAAATTACAATTGTGTTCCCCTTACAACTAAGATGAATATACATAAATCCAAGGCCGTTAGATACGCTATTACATTTCAATATATAAATAGAATGTAATTAGTATATACTTGAAGAGGGTAACTATTATTAATTTGAATTTTCAGCAACAAAAGTTAAAAAATGTAAAATAAAAAATAAAGACACAAGTTGGGATATTCTTAAAAATGATTTGACTACTTTCCCTGATTGTCAGATAATATCAATATATTTAGGAAATTACCTGCAAGTATTTGTTATTTGAATTAGAAGATCAACCTGCTACCATAACAGTAACATAAAACCCCTAAACTTGTACAACATAAAAAAGCCCTTTAAATTAAATCTATATAATTTAACAAAAAAAAGGGATATATATACAACTAAAGATGAACATAATGAGAAAATATTAGAAATATAAAATCTTAAATAATTAAATAATAAAGGATAAGTTTGTTCTTTTGTAAATAATTTAATCGCATCACAAAAAGGTTTGTATTAGGGAAATAAATATAGTTTAATTGAAGCACTGGAGTATTTTAATGATGGAAATATTTAACAGATACCGTTTGGTCAACTGCGAATATTTTTTAAGAGCTAGTAGAGGCTTTTTTACCGGCGGGCTCTCTTGACATATTATAAATTCTATAAAATATATACCCACTTCTTATCTCCGTTTCTTTTTAATTTCCGATCGATCATGGACTGATTAACACTTCACGCACATAATTGTTTAATAAGTACTTAAGATTCACAGGATATAGCAAGGCTTGGGTCATTAATCATGGTAATAATTTGCCTGTCTTAGCAAAGCAATTGGGATTAAGTTCGCGCCCAAGTTCAGATGAAAATAGCTGCTGAGTTGCTGAGTGCTGAGAGCTGAGAACTTTTCGTAAATTACAATCACTTAGAGCAGTTTTAGCAGACATTATGCAGTCATTTTAGACTTCCGTCTAATTTACATGCTATTTAAATTATGTTAGCAGCCAGGACTTGGCAACCCGACCAATATGGAGCAGCTTCATCAAAATGCTTGGGCTGTCCTTGGTCCTGGAGATGGCTTTGTACTGAAATGCTGCCACTATTCAGAGTCCTTTCTGTTAAAACTTGCAGCAGCTGCTGCCGTAGATACTTTGTAAAAACTTTTGTATGCAATGGAGTCAGCCGTGTCGGTCGGACGCCAGCTGGTTTCTCCTTGTCCTGGTGTTGGTCCTGGTGTTGGTCTTGACTTAGCAGCATTGGCTGCAACTGCATAAAATTTCGCCAATATAATTTTAAAGAGCAGGGCATGGCAAGTGGCTTCCTGTCCTTTCAGTTCCTATCCGGTTGCACTATCTGTATGTAAGCTTTTGCAATAAAAATGAATTAAATGCAATGAAGCAGCAACGTTCGTTGCTCGTCTTACTTGTCGGACCTGCTGCTCACATCCTGGCAGCCGCCTCGGGGCGCGCAAATTGTTGCAACAAAGTGGAAAGTGGAAGCGTCGCTTTAGCTAGCAACTGGTGTCAGTTATTGTTGGGATAGCTCAGGTACGAGCCAAGTATAAACTGCAGTCAGTACGTAGTAGATCCTTTACATTGCCACACCCACTTGCTGGCAACTGCCTGCTGCATTTAATAGCAATTTGTAGTCGTGGGCGTCTGCCTCATGCAAATTTGTGGCTTATAGTTTATCAAGCCCAGCTCACCTACTACAATCCTCTACCGTTCCCCCTTCTCCAAGCATGCCAAATGCGTAAGTTTGCATAAACTGCGTAGGTCCAACTAGGACAGGGGAACGGCATTGTTGCCTTTGTTGCGGCTTTTATGGCTTTTAAGCTGCGAAGCGCGTCAAGCGGCATTTTTGTCTAGGTTAAGTGAAATTAAGTTGTTTTAAGAGCACATCCCAATAGCTCAAAAAGAGGGAAGAGACGTGAAAGAGCGGAAAGGTTTTAAAACAAGGCTGCAAAAGTCGAAATGGATTGCATCTGTGGTAGAGCAAGATTATAGATGGGTTCATGATTCGTTTCTATAACCCCTGAAGCCTAGGTTTTGGTTCGAACCATGGTTCAATTGTTGCCTTATCGAAGCACACTGGTCAACTCAAGAGACAAACATAAAAATAAAAAGAATTAAATCACAAAAGCAAAATATAAACCCTTTAACGTAGATCGATAGATAATTATAATAATTATAATTATTTGAAGCTTATAAAATTTAGTTCCTGTTTTTAATTAAATTATTTTTTTTGATAAGAAGTGTGTTTTATTTTTACGTTTGAATATTTTGTTTTGATTCTTAGATTATTTGCGACGGAATCATATACAAAAGTGTATCTCAATTTTGCCTTCTTTTTTTAATTGAACGGTGTGACTTTTTCAAATTTCTGTTTTAGTATTTTAAGTACATTTTTAGTACACAATTATTTTGATAAAGAATGAAGAACAATTACGACAATCATTTGATAATGACGAAAATCTAGTAATTTTGCTTAAAATTCGTGACTAACTGAGTATTCTGTTCTGTTAATTGCAGCCTTTTTTCCTTGCAAAAGTCAAAATTATTCTAATAATCAGCTGAAACTTATATTTAAGGTTGTTAATTAAACTTTCACTAACACATAAGTTTGCGTTGGTTTGAAGGATTTGTATAAATAATTAATTTTAAATATGCATTAGTTAATTGTCAAATACCACATGCCTGACATTGATTTTTAATTTTCTCTATTTTGAACATTTTTAAACGAAAAGAATTCTGACAATAAAATAAATTGTATGGTTTGCCATTGTGGCGAATAAAATACATTCTGTGTTGAAAGTATGAAAAATATTCCGGTTATATTTTTGCTATGAAAACTTATTTGCATGTTGGTGTTAAATACGATTTTAAATTTGCTAGAGGCAAGCAGAATCTGACAAAAACATTAGAATCTGAATGAAAATCAATTGCAGGTAAACGATTTTAATTAAAAATGTATGCAAATTGAGCATATCGAGTTCATTTAAAATATTTTCAAAAAAAATAAATAAGTAATTGCGTATACAATAAATTATTTGTAAATGCATTCTATTTAATATAAATTAAGGCACAATCTGCCCCCTTGGATGCTACTTATATAAATAATAAAAATTGAAAGTTGTTCCAACTTTTGTTTAACTTCAAGGGAAAGCAAATGCTGGCTGGGGAATGCAAAAATGTTATCATCTTAAAAGGAACTTTCTTTCTTTCCTCACCGATCTCTCAGTTGAGTTTTCTTAGATAAAAGAAAAAAGGGCGTCCCACACGGCGTATGAAAGTTTGTAACTTTAGCGCGTGTTCCGTTAAAAAGGGAAATAAAAGACACGCACACGGCAGTCAAGGGAATTGATATTATTATTTCCATTGTTGTTGTTATTTTATTGAAATGCAAAAAGAATAAAGAATGCAAAATTGCACTGCACTATGCAAATTTGTTGCTGTGCTTTTTAGCCATGTCTGAGGCTAGGGCTAAAATCAAAGCCAATGTTGAAGTGAAAGCGGAAAGTGAACGAATCGGAACTTGCTGCAGCGAATTGCGAATAGCGGAGTAACGAAAGCAAAAGCAGAAACAGAAGTAAGAACTGAAACAGAACTAGTAATAGAAGCAGAGCATGTCCTGTTGTCCTGTGGCGTAACAGGAAAACGTGAGGCAGCTGCTTCACTTCGAGCACACCACTTTCATGCAGTGCCTTTTCTTTTTTGTCGCCGTGCTTTTTACCATTATTTCTGCATGCCTTATACATGCCGCTCTGGTTGCTGTTGTTGTTGCTTCCGTCCTATGGGATATAGCTTCTGTTGGCCAACATCTCTTGCTTTCGCTTGTTTGTATTGTACTTGGTACTGCCTTTGCTGCTGTTAGCAGCTATTTGTTTGATTGTGGAAATATTTGCATACAAGTATAGTTTTTATTGGCACAACGTTGACACTGATAAGTTCCCCTCGGGATGTCGTTTCAGACTTTCCTCCCTTTCCTTCTCCTTTCACTTCTCAGCTGTGTCGCTTGCATGAAATTAAATAACAATAGGGACCACACAGAAAATGAAATGAGAGCAAAAACAGCAGCGCACTTGAATATTAATTAATGCTTTTGGATTCTCTTTCGCCCTCTTTGCGTTTTTAACGAAAAATGAAAATGTTGTTGTTTTAGTTGCCCCATGGCTCTTGCCATTCGATTTGCATAGCAAATATTTTCCAAGAATTTGACCACTGGGCAATAAAGTTATTGAATTTGTGCTTTCGAATATGCTTAAGCAGACTTAAAATTATTATCTTATTTGAGGGAATTATAAATGAAAGTTTTGAGTATTTGGACAACAGCTGAAAGAATAAATATTGACTTAGAGACCTGAGTAGTTGTAACTAATGAAAAAGAAGAGGTTAATCATAGAGAAAATAAAAGTGCTCGCCTTGAATTTCATAAGCAATCTTTGGTCCTAGTCATCCTGATCAAAAACCTATTTAATTATGATTTCTTTTATTTTCGTATGATATTTGCTTAGGATATACAGCATATTCATGCTTTCAATTGGTTTATGCTACACCACATTTTACCTGTTCAGGTGGGACTAAAAAATTTACCTTAAACGTATTTAGCTTTCGTATTCATATTCAAACTAGAGAAATAATATTTATGTTCTACCAGTTGCCAATATCGGCTGACTGTCAAGGTGTATATTAATTTAAATTAAACTTTTTGCGATGCAACTGACTTCTAAACCAATTTACAAAACCGACTTTTAGCGATTCTCCCCACAAAAATGCAGAATCCAAGTCAGAAACAAACACTGAAATTGAAGAGCAATCTACGTCTACGTTCGAACACTCTAAAAATAGACAAAGAGGAAAACGCAAACGATGCAAACAAAGAAAAAACAACAACAAAAATGTTGAATGCAAATACCAGACTGGGAGATACCCTGTTTCATACAAGTTCTGACATCAATGCTTGCATTTATTGTCAATCACAGACAATCGGCAGCTGATGCTGTGATCCATCATTTGTTTAGAGCTGAATGTGAAAACAGGGTATACAAAAATCTTTTGTCTAAAAAACAGGCTTATACAATGTAGCTGATATTGCTTTTGTTTTTCTTTTTTTTTTTTGTTGCTGTTCCTGTGAATGCCAAAATGGAATTGAAAATCCAGGCAGGCAGCGGTTGAACATTCACAGGTTGTCTTTGTGTCCAGTTATTAAGCGACATTCACTCAAGCATCGCCTTTCGCAGACACGCCAATCTCAGTGCAATTTTTGAGGATGGGCAACCGCGAGGAATTTTAGTAGTCAGCTCTATATTGGGGTAAAAACTTATTCAAACTTAAAATGGAATACAAGCATCAGCTGAAATAAAACTCATTTCACAATACAGCTCATTGTGGAATTTGTTTAATAAAATATTTATTTATTTATTTAAAACAAAACAGGTGCGAAATTACAAATGCGCACTGTGTTCACATCTAAAGGCATCTCATTTATTTATTTATTTTTATTTTCCGCAATTTCGGCAATGCCACGCAGTGTTTTCCATTCATTTAAAATTTCCCAAACAGCACTCCAGGCTGAAAGCAGATTCCGTGTTTTCCGACGTTTTCCTAATGCAAAATTTGCTGTTTGTTGCTTTTCACTTTCACTTTTCATTTTGGCCAAATGGCGCGCATAAGTATGCTATGATTTTAATCCAAACCCGTGGTGCGCTTGAGCGCCACTTCATTAATAAGCTCCCGGAATGCGTGTGGCAGTGTGTGACACGTGTGACTTATTTGCTAATAAGTATTTGCATTTTTTACATCTAAGAGATGAATTTTGGGTTAGCTGAAAAATTAAATTACTTATGTAGGCTTCGTGCGGTTAGTCCCCTTCAAAAGTTTCTACTCTACTTCAAACTGTTTTCTTTTCAATTTTAACCCACATTCACAACAATTTGCCCGCATTTACTACTCTCTTTTAGTACCGACGCCAGAAGCACCACATTTAAGATATCTATGTATATTAGCAAATACTTGTTTATCGCATGTCTCAGGCTGTCCACCTTCTTTGTATCGCAACCCAAATTTGTTTATTTCAACATATCTAAACTATCTTATTTACATGGCTGCATTTCCGTTCCACTCTTGGCACTGGATAACCGAAAGTGCTCTCGAAACAAACTGTAAGCATGGCCAAAGCGTGTAGATTTTCTGTTTGTCTTGATTTTGATTTATGTTGCAGTAAGCAGCAGTAAGCAGCAGTAGCAGCATTTGCTTTGGGGCAACCTCATTTGATACTTTGTCGCATCATTTCACCACACTCACATACACACAGAGACAGAGGCAGACACTCAAACGCAGAGGGACAAGACCCAACTCCAACTTTAGCCTCGACTCCAAACCGCTAACCTTCTAACCCCGAAGACCAGACATCGCATTCTGAAGCATACTGTATAGCCCTTGTTGTCATTGTTGTTGCCGTTCTTGTTGTGTTTTTTGCAGTCGCTTTTCATGGGGCCGTGATTTTTTTGCTGCATACTTTCAAGCGGCAAGCCAAAAGCCATAAGCTTCCATCTTACTCTTTCTCACATAATTGTGGTAGCACGCCGAACCGAGGCGTGTTGCAAGTTGGAATGTGAATGTGAGTGTGAGTAAAAGTGCGAGTGCGACTGAATTTCTACATTCATATTGTGAGTGTTTACGCCTTATAAAACGCAACATTTTCAGTCATGCAGCTACAACGACATTAGAATCGCTGCCAGGCTGGCATTTGGCAATGCCACAAACTTGCTATTACCCCTGCCCCACGGACCACGATACCGCTACGTAACTCGCACTTGACGTATAAAAAAAACAAGACCGTTACGCTTTGTTTGACTAAAATTTATGTTGATACTTCTTTTGCTTTTGCTGGCTGCATTTTCAGTTTTCTTTTTATTCTGTCTTTTGTCTTTTTTGGCAACGCCTCGCAGACTTCGTCGCATGACTCATGAACAACATCAGCGACAGACAGGCAGACAGACAGACTCGACTCAGCCGGTCTGCCAGTTTGTCTCGCCATTTAAAAATGTTTTAATTCTTTGCCAGATATACTAGTCGTACTTTTGTATACGTGAATTTTACTCTATTAATTCACATCAGAGGCATAATAATTCACAGGCATCCCGCCGTTTGCCTTGCCCATAAAATCCATGTTTAACTTGCCTTCCAGCCACATAATTATGATTATATGCTCCATACATTTTATATAAGTAGTTGGCGACTTTTTTATATGGCTTATTAAAATTTATGAGCATTGACGAGCACTTTTTATATTTGCGATTCATTATTACTCGTTTTTTATAGATATAGGAGACGAAGCCCAAGTAACAATGTGTCTAGTTGGATTCATGCTGTAGTTTTAGCATATGCCTATCAAAATTGATAGCATACTTTTGGGTTTCGGCATTTTATGCGTTCAACGCACCGCAAACTGCGCACTAAAACCCAGATTGGAGATTTGTATTCCACTCATAATTATATCTTTCTTTCTTTTTACGATTTTATTAATATGCTAATAGAAAAACTATGATTATTTTAAGGATTTTAAGACAGTATTCTTTTATGTCCACAACTGATAATGATGAACCAAATTTGTTGCAAACTAGAAAGAATGCAGCTTAAATTCAATTTGCGAATTTTGTGACTTGTGTCCTTTTTTCTTTTCCTGCTCTATATATTTATGTGCAAAGAGATATGCCTATTTTTAATAATAATATGGCTTGAAAGAGAGGCATACTTCAGGCAAACTTGACTAAAGTTTCCAAAATGGTTGTGTGCAAGTTACGAAAAGGGGAACCTCAAAGAGAATTTGTTATTAACACACGTATTCACAGAATGCGCGTGCTATGAACGAGGGCTGGAGGGAGAGAGGAAAAGTGAGGCAATGATAGGGAACCATATGTTCCACACATAGTCAGTTTCAAGTATTGCAATAAAAACAAAATGGAAAGATGTGTGCCTCAGGTAGGTGAGAAGGCAGCAACAACTGACTGACAAAACCTCAACATGCCACTAAAAGCATAATCATGCACTTAACTAAAGCTATCTCAAAAGTTATGTACATATGTATGCATGTGTGAGTGTGTGTGTGAAGGGGGGTATGTAAGTTGCAAGTACTGGTGTAAGTTGAGTCGTTGTAACGCACGTAGAACTTAAGTCATCATCATACAAATAAAAATTTATGACTTTAAATGCCAGTGTCTATGTGTGTATGTATTCACTACATAATTGTGTGAGTGGGTGTAACTATGTAAGTTTGTGTGGGTAAGTTTGAGTTTTTTGCGGTTGTGTGCGTTAGTGCATGTGTATATGTGTGTGTATGTGGTAGACCCACAAGTCAGTTGGTTTGGCTTTACTACGTTTGTAAAAATACCACTTTATTTGCACTTGTTTGTTGTTGTTCTGCCTTTGCTTCTTGTTGTTGTCGGTTGTTTGGTTTTTTTGTTCTTTGTATTGTGGTAACCCAAAGCTAACATATCAGACAGCTCTGACAATTTTTGAAGTGACCTAAGTTTTAAAAATGCGACAGATGAGGCAAGTGCGTGATTATTTTATAAATATTATTATATATTCAAATATGGGATTTATTTCTTCGGAGTCAGGAACATGAATTGTTTTTTAAAGTTTTCAGTGACTACTGGTATTTGTACATCATCTTGTTGTAATGATTAATTATATTGTAACTTACAGGATCAGTATTCTTGAAATTAAAATCTATGAGTTTTTGTTTAGAAATAAACTGACAGATAGATATTGAGCGAAGGCATCTCAGAGGTGGTAATACCTAAAAGCATCCCATTTGGTATACAACTCCTTATAATATAGTATGTATTAGCAGGTATATCAAGTTAATTTCAAATTATGGATGCCTGATTCCTTCCCACAAATATTACGAGAAATATGCCAGAAATCCGATCTTAACTAATTTATCACTAGCATAATAAATCAAAAAATCTGAAAATATATCTTTACTTTTGATGCTTTCACTTAGATGAAAAATCTATATTGAGTCAATGTCTTGGTATGCAAATTTCTTAGTTAATAGAATAACTCGATCTGATCGGACCACTGCATCTTCCTATTGATATTGTAAGTCACCTTTTGCAGCCCACGTGACGCCTCATCACAATCGTAGACTTACGCCCACAGTTATTAATTCAAAAAATTCTTACTGGTCCTTTCGAGTACAGTCTTTATAATTGTATTCATATTTGCTTGGCTTTTAAAGCTAATCAATGTCATAAGTATTGTTTCATAAAATTGTGTCCAAATAATGGCAAACAACATCTCTTCGAAATCACAAAAACTCATCTATTTTTCTTTCCTGTTAATATATATAAAGCATTTTCCAATTTTGAAAGTCCTTGTTGCATACAAGTATATTAAATCTAAAGCAGATTAAAGGAATCGTATTAGGTATACATGAACTATTACTTAATTTGATTATAAATGAATTACTTAAAATGCACAGTACGTAAATTCTTGGCAAAGTAAACCAATGAATAGTCATATGTACTCATTATAATTTGCCATATTCATAAGTTTACTCGAAGTCTTTGCCCTTAGACAAATTCTTTCAATTATGTAGGTGCAGTTGTTTTGCTTTTATATTTTAGCTCCTGTAATACCACCCTAAATTTGGTGGCAGACAATATGACCAACTACAACATAAAGCTGCTTGTGAACTACTTTTGAAGTTAAAGTTATTATCCTACAATGCTGTGTAGAGGGGCGGAAGTCGGAGGTGGATAGGAATTGACAGGCAGCAGCCACTTCCAGACTTGACAGACTACTGAATACATTTTCAATCTGTGGGATGACAGCGACAATCAGCATTATGAATACGTAGCTAAGTACATCAACTTAAGTTGATGTGTGTCTGTGTCTTGTTGTTGGTGCTATTATTATAGTTGCTCCTGCTGTTGGTGCTGCAGGGCGTCAGTTTGTCGCTAAGTGAAAAGCCACGCCAAGTTGCTTGAATATTTTAAAAAGCCGCTTTACTTTTGTAAATACTCAACTTTCGTTTGGGGCGAAAACTTTTCGCCAACAGTGTTCTCAGTGAGGAACCAACAAAACAGAAAAAATGACAAAAAGTCGCACTGAACAGACGAAAACTCTCCTTGGCTTTCTTTTTCTTTAAATGCTTTTAGCCGCTTTGTCGAAAACTTGGCTGATACGCTTGAAACGCTTTGAGATGCTTTCATTCTACTTTCTCTGTATTTTCTTACAGATAATGACATAAGTAATGCAAATAATTAAGCACTAAGCAGCTGATAACAAATCATCAATTAAATAGAACCAATTATATGTAATACTGCCTCTAAGAATTACGAAACTTGAAAACATAAAAAAAAGTGTGCTAATCAAGAAAATGCGCTAAGGAAAATGCGACAAAAGGAAGTGGCCGAAAAACGAAGTGCCGCAATTTCTCTTTGTGGTCAACCGCCATTAACGTTTATTACACCCACAAATCGCCAACAATGAGGCCGCACAACAAAAGCAAAGAGCAACATTCGCAATATAAGAAATACAAAAGAAAAAAAAATGATATAATTAAAAATAAACATTACGCAACAACAGAGACAATAGGAGCCAGCAAAAATAAATATAAAACAGAGACCATGGAATGTGTAATAAAAGGTAAAAATTGCATTGGAGGCTCTGTGTGTGTCCTTCCCGAGGTTGTGTCCCGTTGCAGGCACCTAATTGAGCAGTTTAGTTATGCTAATTGTAGAGGGCGCAACCTTCCTACTGCCTGCTCCTCAAGAACCCTCAATTGTTGTTGTCTACACTCGCATTTCTCAAACGCCTGGAAAAACTCATCTTTATGGTTGTCATTTCTTATATATATATATGTAAGCATTTAAAGTTGGGAGCAGGCATCTCATGATCATTAACGCGTCGACGTTGGGGCGTGAACTGTGCGTTCCTGGAATAATTAATGTGATTATTAGAAGCAGCAGGACAACAAATTAAGATTTCCTGGAGTGAATTCTATAATTATAGCACAATTCTACTGGAATGGCAAGTTTAAGGTTTGGCTTGTGTGTCTTATTACTTGTTTAGTAATTTAGTAATTCGAGGTTTAGAAATCGGTAGTCCAAATAAAGTATAATAAACAAAAATCATTTCTGGTCAGAATAATTAAATTTACCCAACAGTTTTGAAAATAACAATGAATTTCTTATGTGAAATGAAAGAAGCTAAAAAAAAATCATTAAAAGAAAACATATACATCCGTACAGGATATCAGCGGTGGTACAAGCTAGGTAGGTCAAATTTTTGAGACACTACACTCCGTGTAGGCTTAGGCAGACTGAGTTTAAAAAAAATTTTGGATGCCACAATGGATGCGTCATGCTAATAGAAACACTTTTGGCAACCGAAAATCTTTAACTAATAGGAACGTTCTATAAAACGACTTCCCTGTATGCTGCTTTTCCGTGGGATGCGACCGACTTTTAGTTGTTTTTTTGCCAAAAGTCCATAGGGGTACATACCTCTAAACCCAATAAATATTCATTCGTCTTTCCGCTTAACAAATTTCTAGTATATTCTATCACATATTCGTAGAGGTAACCCTTAATATAGCTAAGGCATTGAATTGTTTCCTCTACAAAAATTTTAAAACTTACCCAATTGTCATTTCAATTTAAATAAAATAATTTAGGAATTTTGTGTTTTTCTCTTCGCTCGTTTAATTTTTGATTATCTATCGTAATTACTTATATTATCTTATATTATATACAAATACATATATACCTTTACATAGATAGGCGTATTTAGACTTAAGAACTAATTGCTTATCATCGGCTTGCTATTTGGGTGTGTTGGAATTAGGTTTAATACATATGTATATGAGTATACATTAATACATACATATATATAACTGTATATGGTACAATCATACATATATAATAATATAGACTTTCGATATATAATATATGCATATTTATATATAAGTATATTTATATAAATATATTAATAATAATGAACCAAAGTGAAAAGCTTAGCACAACATTTCTTTGAATGAATGAACAAAGCTGTATTTGTGAACCGGTTCGCAATTGGTTCATTTAAGAGTTAGGCTTCAAGTGCCGAAATATTTTGGCTCGGTTGTGAAAAGAAATACATAAATTTTAGCTGTCTTTGTTAGCAATCGAAACCTTTCGATATACTTCAATTTTCCTTTGGAACCAATTTTGTCAGCCTATTTTCATGTTTGACAAGAAAAATGATTCAATATTTTGCTGCACTCTTTGCCTGGTTAGTAATTGTTGTTTTTTAAGTATTTTGTTGTATCTGTAAATGCATTCGAAGTTACTTTGAGCTAGCTGAAACTTGTGTATGTGTTTGTTGTTGTGTGTGTTGTTGTAAATATTTTAGATACATTTTGCAGTTGCTAGTTGCCTAGGGCTGAACTTTCACATCTTCAACGTGTTTTGTTGCCTATTTTCCTCCTCCGTCTGCTTCTCGCTCCTCCCTCGCATTACCCTCCCTGAAGTGTGGCACAAGAGTTGCGTGACAATTGAATCATGTTAATTGCCTCATACATCTGCTGCATCCTTTGCTGCTGTTGCTGCTGCTGCTGCTGTTGGTGCTCCTGATGCTGCTACTGCTGTTGCAGCTGGTTACCCGCAGGCTTTGTCTTTGGCGTTGTTGCTGCTCCTTTTGTGCTGCTTTTGCTTCATCCCGCATTGGCAGTTTCCAGGGCTTTGTAATCGCCATCAGATGCGACACTAATTGCCTGGCCAGCGACCAGCTGAGTAGGGTCAACAGCGTTGCAGTTGCACCACTGAGTGCCACAGATTGGCTGCAGCCAGAGCTAACACCTCGCCAGGCGGCACCACCATCCTCTAAACCTTCGGTACCATCGTCTTCTTCGCCTGAGGGTACAAAATGAAAGAGAAAGTCTAGCGAGAAATAGAAAAATGCAGGCCATATACTCTTTGTTGTTCTTGTTGTCTTTTGTCTCTGCTCTAAAGAGAAACTATGTGTATGTGGAAGCTAATTGGGCTACACAACTTACCCTGCAGCTGTGTCAGGTAACTGTTCTTCTTGTTGTGGAATTGCTCATCTTCGTGCAGTGTATACTGGTCGTATACTTCATCGGCACTTACGCGATTGCCGCTAGCAGTTCCGCCACCATATTTGGCCAATAGATCCGCCTCCAAGATAGTCTTCTCCGTCGTCTTCCAGTACACATCATGCAGTTGTGCACTGCAACGTAGCTGTATATATGATATAATACGTTTAAATCACTTTTCCAGAATCACAATGGCAATTGAACTCACCTTCAGTTTGCCATTGTCAAAGTGTTGATCGGTCACTACAAAATGAATTCCCACAATTGAGGTTTCCATTTCAGTACGAGTATCTCGTATGATTTTATGATGACGAACATGTGAGGGATTTACCTGTGGAGGTCAAAATGAAAGTTTTTGGTGCTTATCGAAAATATTAAAAATTGGTTTAGTGTGCGAAAAGTCTAAAGTCCGTATTCATTAAAAACAATCAGGACTCATGATGATTAGAATTAAATGTCGAGTATGAAATGTGATCATTTCTTTAAAGCTCTGTTATTACAAAAAGGCTTTTCTTCTTATGAAAATAAAGATTATTAACTTCAACTGATTGATTTGGCATAGAGTTATATGCTGCTCAGCTGCGAATAAAAAATCACATAATTAATTCAGTTAGCTAAATAATTAGCTAAAGCATACACACAACCACAATCAAACACTCACAGACACACATCTTTTCATTGAGAGCTGTTGCATTTTAAGTTGCATTCTATTGCAAACAATGTTCATTGACGGAGCTTAGTAGCGGAAATAATAAGAGAGCATGGAAAATCATCAGCAATAACAAAGGGAATGCACACATACATATGAAGATAGTCTCACAAATACAAGCTAACATATATTCACACAAACGCAGAGGTAAACCACAATACCAAAATGGTAACTGAAAAGGCGCAAGGTGCAATTGGCTTGGCTAGAATTGAGTTGCTTTGAATTGGCTGTATTCGACGTGTCCTTGTCGATTGATTGAAAACGTGGAAATTTCCCTTTTAACTTCTCTGCTTTTTCCTCATCGCAGTGAGAAACACAACGAAATGTGCTTAAACAAAGAATAAAATAAAAGTGAGAGGACAATTATTAAAAAAATAGGTTTAAGTGCTTCTGCTCGGTATGCTGGCATTTATTTATAATAAATTGAAGAAGAGCGTCTATTGTTTGTTATTATCCATTGTATGAAACCTGCAAGTTGTTTAAGAACTTGCTGCTTGTTCACTTTCTGTGATTATTTAGCCAATTTTGACCAGTCTGTAACGCCCAATGTAGTGTTCACATTGAGGGGTAGACTTTTAATATCGAACAATTTGCACTTTGACTTGTGTAAAGAGCGTTGAATACCGTAGTGTCACAGTATGCCTGCGTGAGAAACTAGCATAATGCTACAGTTAATATAAGTTTTCCGAATAATGCTGAACATGTAAAACAACCATCAAGATTATGAAATAACCTATGAACAGTCACTTCATTATGCACAGAATTATGACTTTCCAACGTGTCCAAATGACAGCAACAACTTCAACGAAATCACACACACGAAAAAGCATTGCATACATTTAGGCACACAAATGGAAAATTAGTTAAGCAAACCAAAAAGGGCAGAAACAAAAACGCAAAGTATTAGACACTCCCCAGTGAATTGCATAGTCATGATTTTCCATAGCTTATGCCACCCTCCAACACCCCGCACCACCTACGTAGGGGAAGGATGATGTTGACTAAAAACAGCGAAAATGTGTGCGCCATTGAGAAGAGTTTTCCAATAGCATTTTACACATTTTCATGCACAGTGCGTGCATAAAACTGCGCTAAATTATTAGAGGGGAGGGCCTAATGCATTGGGCGTGGCAAAACAGATGCGGATCTAAGCGATGTGCTATGAGTTGTGCTTCTGTGGTAATTACATAGCTCATGCCACAACATACTCACACACACTCACACACACACACATACTCACGCATAAATTACACACAGATGCCGCTCAAAAACAAGAAAATTGTGTTTGCATAATTTGCGTTGGACTCACCTCTTCATTATTCACCGTCCATGTGAGATTCGCCGCCGGTCGTGAGTGTCGCGATGTGCAATTGCCCCTCAATATGTCGCCGACCCGATATCGTGGCCGGATTCCGGTTATGAATGGTGCATTGTGCGGCGTCTCTGTAAATGTAAATGCAACAGAAATGTGGGTTTTAGTTGGTTGCAACTTGCAACTAGGGAACAGAATATTCTTTCTTCTATTTTTGCATCATATGACTGCGTATCTGGCCATCGATTGTCACTAGTTTTGATAAACTGACCATCGCCAGAGGCCGACATGTCTGGTATGTTGTTATTTTTGTGTCGATATTTTGCGTAATGACAGACGAACTCTGATCTCTGTGGTTGTACAGTCTATAATTGAAATTCATTTGTAAACGTATTCGATGTCGACTTATGAGAATTACACATTTGTTTGATGGCTCAATTTCATTTGTGCACTAGGCAATTATCAAAATTTAAACTGATTTAAATTCAATCTTTTAAGAGTTCTAAATGAGAAATTCCTAGAATTTGCATTGATTTTACAAAAAAAAAGAGAAAAAACCATTGCTCGACTCAAATACGTTATCATTTTGTTGAATTCAAACACTTAGTCCGAGTGTCGTTTGTACTAAGTTTGGTTTAATAAAGCAACCATTCAATGCAAACAAAATATGAACAACATGAACTTTGTAAAAGTATTTTCTACTTTCGCATTTGGCATCCATACAGCAGCTCAAACCGAGAATAAACTTGCAGTAAGTCAAATAGAAAGAGGAAAACGACGACCAACTGTCTAATTCTGTCCAAGGCTGTCATATACGATGAGGACATGCAAGATCGAGTTCAATTGGGCGGGTCAAAGGGCCCTGACTCAAATTCTGTCAGCAAAAGTCAGAGGTTAGAGACCAAGCCACCAAGCAACTTCTAGACAGGAAAGCTGACGCCAAATGTGGGCGCATTTGGGTGGGCGTAGTTTGAAAATAAACTCTAAATTCGTATGTACTTTAGTCAACTGGATAAAATACAAACAAAATTTGCTGGCTCCGGATGAAGATGAAGATATTTAAGCATTCAAGAGAAACTAAGATGAAAAAACTCGGCTAAAATGCTTGAGATGGTCAATAAACTTTAAGCCATGTGCATGACTGTGTAAATTTTTACTTGAATGTTGTATGTATGTCTATATGATTGGTTTACGGACTTAGCCAATGTGGGGAAACTAAAATTGGTTGTCGCTTTTGATATTCGCCTATTAATGCAACCAATTTTGGTCGAGTCTATTTCATGTTTTTATGACCATCTGTGTGTCTTTCTCATATGTTCGTATAGGGATGGATATTGTTACTTTGATATTGATATTATATCGGAAAACAGAATATATACATATGTAATTTGAGGGCCTTCCATACTTTCTAAAAATCAAACTCTCCATTGGTAAACTATGGAATAAAATGAAAGAGTTTACACAAAATCAGAAATATAATTGGTCGCAATTTATATAATCAACTGACCTTAGTTTAAAAAAGCTTAATTGCGCATTGGTTTTTTTCACTTGAACAACAATAGTGCAGACCATGTTAAATATTTTTCTGTGGCCCAATTTTTATACGCAGTTGTTATTTTATATATTTACTTACCAATAACCTCCAATTCGGCAGCCGCTATTAATGTATGAAATGAGGGCGCATCCGCAGATACTTCGCAACTGTATTTACCGGATGTTGGCATTGTTACCGCATCGAGCACCACTTGACTCTCGTTGGAGGCTGTGCGCTGTAAAAAAAAAAAATTAAATAAAAAAAGGAAAGGGACAGACAAGTAGAGAATGAGTATGGGAAGTGGATGATATAAAAGCGAAATAAATGTGTTTCAAAATAAAAACAAAGACACTATGAGTTCTGTGTGTGCATTTTATATGAAAAATTTAACAAAAAATGTATCTCATGGATTGCTGGCAGGTTCGTGTCGAGCTTCTCAATAATTAAGTGTACACAACAAAATTTCAATGAGTTTGGCAACAAAATGGTTGAAACTAGTCTACTTTATAGGGATCTTCATTTCCCCATTTTTTTAAAGCCTATTTCATAAGCCATAAGTTTCTTCTTTTAGTATATATCTGATGTTAAAGCCTGATTGCGAGCTTGTGAGTTTAAAATCACCATTTAAATAAATAATAATAATATATAATAGATAGATCTTTATCACAAAAGTTTAGAGTAGAGTACTGGTGTATATTTAACTCTTTGACATGTACTGAGTAGAGAGAAGCAGAACCCAAAGGTATAAGACTAAGAGCAATTAACATTTGCAAGCAAACTTCAATAAACTTCACGCAAATAAAGGTTGGATCACATTTTGGTAGACTTCTCTTATATTCAATTAAAAATATCTTGCACTGAAGCCATTATATTATAAACTGTTCAAAGATTTACTAAGTCATGCAATTTGATCAACTATAGTGTCCAATTGATTACATCCAACTCGTCGAAGTCCTAAAAACTAATAGATCAATACATTTAAAGCGTTTAAAAAACATAGAAATTGAAATGTATTCACTGTTAACGGATGTGTGCTCCATAACATTTTCAAAGTTTTCAGTACAAGTGGCATGGCAATTCGAGCGTGTTTCATAATACTTTTGTAAATATTGGCATTGTATTTCATTTGCAATTTAAAAACAAATATTTTCTTTTTCATTTTTCTTTCAACTGATAGAAAATGTTCGATTTTTTGTATTTTTTATGTTTTTTTTTGTTTAGCTATTGTCGCATGAAATAGAAATGGAAATGAAAATAAATAAAATGAAAATAAACTCAGTATATGCCTGAATAATTTCGAAAATTGTGAAACAAGTTAAAAATGCCAATATTTATTCAAAAAAAATATTGCTTAGCCACCAAATCTACCAAACCTAACACAAAAACAAAACTCATGAGATGAAAATAGGAAAACTATGTGTGTTTTTCCGAGTCGTAACTACCATCAAGCGGAAGTTAAAAACCGTGTTTTGATTTGATTGTTCATTGAAATGTTGTGTCTGTTGAACTATAACCCGCTCTTTTAACTGCACCCTGCAGATACATCAAGTAGTATTTCACTGAATTCAGGCAAACAAAATGCAAATGTTTCACATTGTTTAGCCCTGGTTGCGTATATTATAATACTTCTTTTGCCATGGGCCAGCTAAAACAATTCAGAAGGCTCTTGTTATGGACACGACTACGAGATGCCTTAAACCCAGCCCTTATGTAACCTAACACGTATTCGCACACATGTACACAAGCTTAAATCTATGTTTATTTTAGTATAGATATTTAAGATACCGATATAACAGATATTACAATAAACACATAAAAGCACAATAATTTTATGTACGACCCATGTGATCTACCTGTTATTGTTTTCCTTATATGTAACTAGATTAAGTTGCCTAAGCGGTAACAGAAAGCTTGTTTAACCAAATAAAAATCAACAAAATTTTAAAAAAAAAATGAAAAAAAATCAAATTTTGCGATAAACGATATTCAATTTCAATATACTTCTAGTTTATCCTCCTTATACTATGCAAGTAATTTAAAATTTCGTTTTTAAGTTTCTTTTAACAGCACTTACGGCATTTAGAAGACCTAACCTATTCTCAAAACTACTTTAAATGTCTCTTTTAATTTAAATAAGATAAATTTTATATATCTTGTTAAACATTAAGTAGTTAAAATATGTAAGCTTACCCTCACTTTAACACCAGGAAAATGAAAGACCTTCATTGGAGGTGTTTCCTTGGGTGTAAATCTGTAAAACTCTCTTCTGCCCTTGTACCACTTTACCGAATACAAGCTGTCATCCTCAATGTCATAGAAGCATTTGAGAACAGCCTTCTCGCCTCGCTTCACTGCATGTGGCACTCGTACCCGCACGTCCCTCAATGCACTGGAGAGTTCTGAAATGGTAAAAAGAATGCATATGAATATTAACATAAATTGTTAATTATTTAAATCTATATTTGCATGTCAGCATACAAAATTGACCTAAGTAAACAATCTCTTTCAACAATAAAATCATCCTCAAAAAAAAAACTAATAAAACACTCTTTTCAAGAGTGCTAGACTATGAGATATCCTAAGTCATAAAAAAAACGAACACAAACATACTTCAAAAGCAGCTGTAGAAAGATAAATGACAACTCCAAAGCTATTCAACAAACAATTTGACTAATCGTTGAACCAAAGGAAGATGAGGAAATTGACGACTTTCAGAGGTAAATGTGTCTCTTTGAACAGGGTATTTTGTAGCCAAACACTCTCGAATAGAGTATTCTTACTTGATTTTAATTTACGATTTTTATTGTATGTCCCATTTTGATTTTTTACTGCTTTGCGAATTATTTATGAATGGCATTTTATATGTTTTATTTTTACTGTTTTTTGTTTTTATAAATAAATCCCTTTAGCATTTTATTGACATTACAATTCCCAGGACACTTTGGGCCTCACTTTATGGCCTTTTTGTTGATACAGTGTGTTTATGAAGTAAGAGAATGGACTTAATCGTATAAAAGTTTGTAAAAAATGTAATGAAACATAACAAATTAATTGATGTGAAATAATTGCTAATTTAATAATCTTTTGTGTTATATTTAATAATTAACTATTAATAAATAAAAACTCTGTTATAACTGTTGCCTTATTCACGTATTCGAAGTACTTTTAACACGCCTCTAAACATCCCAATATAAATAGAATAAATCTAGGCTTTATTTATTATACCATGTTAATGTGCAATATATGTTCATTGTCTGACGCCGACATTTGTACACTTGTTTATTGTCAGCACATTTTTATGCCATCAATTTTACTGCCTGTCGTTGTGCATTATAAATCAACATTTAATAAGGATGCCACCTTTTTTCCCAACAACTCCTGTTTCATTTATTGCCTTTACGTAGTAAAATATTCAAAATATAATAAATTCTGATTTCCATATGATTAAATTGGATGAGATTAAAAAATAAAAAGCGCCGCCGTTGAATGTTATAAAATACGCATATAAATGATTGTCAGGTGCTGCGAATATTGCTTATAATTTGATTGCGAAACACCAATCGAATAAAAAGGATAAAATTGAGTACCACGCGACAGTAAAATGCCCTGTACCATGTACAAGTCTCTATAGAGTGGGATCGAGACAGATTGATTCATTTTTATCGACAAACGATGACTATAAACACAAAGATGTTTCAGTTCCAAGCAAGCAAACAACGAGAAAGAGAAATGGCACTTAAAACAAATATATTTGCCGACAATGTTACCAATTATAGATATTACAGAAAAGTTTAATAAGTAGTCTCACACATACCAATTGTACAGTTTTACATATTTCTAATGGTATTATGTATCCTTCTAACCAAGTAACACTTGGTCTCTAATATTGAAATTTTAGTAAAGGATTTACTATAAACGACTTCATATCTAAGTTTTCTAGCATAAGTTTTATACTCAGTTTCCATCCATCTTCAGATAAAAGTTATAAAGTTATAAAAGCAAGTTTTTCCTATTCGTAATTCCATCCATTTAACAACACTTATCGCTGTCTTGTTGTTTTTCATACTTTTCGTGCTGCACTGCATCGTCAAGGCTGTTAAAATGCGGCAACAAATGAATGTCCAAACAGGCAACACCCGCTTCTTGCACTATAGTCAATTGGAGGGTGTAAGCCTTGCAAATCCCATCAAATAACTGTAATTGCAAAGTTTTTTCTTGCTGCTAGACACGAGCTCACGCCTACAATAATAGTAGCAACAGCCAGGACAATGTACATGCAACCCGTTCATTTGTCTACAACTCCCAATTGCCAGGACCTGCAACGGAGGCAACTCACTGAGGCATCGTTCCCGCAGTTGTCGGTGGCACTGGTAACGTGTGCAATAAATATGAATAACGAGCACGACGTGAGTGGCACACAAAGTACAGTGGAGCCTACACAAATGCACACACACACACCTGTAAATGAATCTCTGCCTAGGGCTGGCTGTAAAATGGCAGCTTCCATTTAGGGCCAACATTGCTTTCCTTAGTTGTTGGTGTCCTTGCCGGTGACACTCGCTGGCAAATATTTACCTTGTACAGCGATTGAGGGACAGAGCATTCGATGGTATATCCCTGGGACTTGTGACTTCTTTTGTTTAATCCTTGTTTATGCAACATGCATGACATATTTTAACATCAGGCAAACAGGTTTGCCTCCTTACTGCCACTCTGTCATACAAATGTCCAGCACATAGACTCGCGTTGACACCCTCAATCTGCAAAAGTTAAAGCTCCAGATAATAGATTGGCTATAAATCGGATGACAAACCTTTCTGCTAAGTCCAATACAATAACCAAAAGCTTGAATGCTACCAAACCAAATAACTTTTAAGAGATTTAGCCAATATTTTGAGTAATATTAGTAATAGTAATTAAATAGTAACTAATAAGTTCGGCTAGTGATGTCCTTTCTGCTCCATGAAGAAAAATTCACTTATTTACATAAAGATTGTGACACCTTAAATTTTATAAATTTGGATTTTCTTAAGAGAAAAGTCGACAGAAACATTATACTTCAATTTAGTTTAATTAGTTAAATCTGAAGATTCCCAAAGCTGCAACTACAATAGACATATTAATTAATGCATTATAAACTAATCCATTGACTGTAGAATATCTTTTATTTTTTCCCCGATTAATAAATTCTTTATCATTTGTCATATAATTGCAAAAAATATACATACATACTCAGATGCTTTCTGCACCAATATTTAAGATTATTATTTGAATAAAGTTGTTACCCAACAGAAGGAAAATGCATGAGCAATCATATAATAGACTGATAAACAAGTGATAAGCAGATTAACTTTTTTTTATTTTCACATAAAATAACAATTCCAAGAGCTTTTTTTATTTCTAAAGTTGCTAGTTCGTGTGCTGTCTAATGAAGATTTGTTTAAATAAAAATTAAGGAAAATTCCGGATTAACTCCTTTAATTGCATTAAAGAGGCTACTTGATCCGTAATCTGTGGCGAGCAGCTACGCAACTTTTGGCTTTCGAAATTATGACAGATTTTCATATTAATTTTTTAGAGTCAGTTAATTGAAAGTTTAATTGCCGAAAATAAACAAAAAATGAAGACCCAAAAAGGAGTAGCTAAACTCAACTCCAAGACATTCTCTTCATACTTGTCTCTCTGAATTCTCTTTGGACCTGCCCACAACAGCCACATAATTTCGTTCCACATGAACTCTTTAGAAGCAACATTTGCCTCACTGACCACACAGTTTACACGAGGAGAATATAAAAAAGTAAAATAAAATAAATGAAACTATAAGTTTTGCAAAGTGAAGTTCTTTCCCAAAAACTTTCGTTGGACAAGTTTATGAACTTGGCTTAAAATGTTGCGAAACATCAAGTTTCACTTGTGCAACAGTTGCTGTTAGGACATGGCATTTAAATTTTCTATTAGCTGGTAGTCTCTTAACTACAACTACAACTACGGCAGGGCAGGTGCAATCTGAAAATTGTTGAAAACTAGAAAAGGCTAAAAGGGGTATGAGACAATGTGGGTGTTCACTCTGAACTGTCGATGCTTATCAACAGCTGCCATTTCACACTTTTGGACTTTTGGAATGGGTCAAAACCCACTGGCGCCAAATACATCATAATTTGTCGTGACGTTCTAGCCATTAAAAATGTAAAAATCGCATCAAAGTGTAACTTGATGCTGCACCATGAGATTAGAGAAGCCACTGAAATAAAGTTGTCCCCCGTAACAGTATCAATGATCAGCTGCCAGGCGCTTACTTTTTGCAGCCATTATTCAATCAGATTCGACGAACGTTTGACCAAAGTGCAAACACTAGTGTTGGGCCTGAGATACTCACGACTCACGAAAAGAGCACGATAGCTTGCATTACAAATTAACCGAGATTATAATTCTTAGTTCATTTCAACTATTTATTTATTTTTCAAAAACAGATTCGAACGATTTGTCCGATCGTTAGCATAAGAATTCGGCTGACTTGTCAACATGATACAAGATTTGATGAAATTTAAAATTTCTGCAATTCAATTTAGTAAATTTCTTGATCAAATAAATTAAATGTGAGATTAGTTTTGAGGGCTTTTTTTATTGTCTAATATATTCCAATAATTAAAATCTCTAAACATTAATGAAAAACACCTGCTTAAGAATACTTAAAACATCATAAAATTATTTTAAATCTGTATTGGTATTATCCATAATTTTCATAATGCCTACCAAGTATGTATATATAAATGCATAATCAGTATCAGTATATATATCGAATATATCTGCATAACTTATCCATCTCTAGTCACCACCAACCAGAGTTGATGCTGACTCACTGACTGTGTCAGCGACTCAACCTCAAACTCCCCTCTACATCCATCCCTTCCCAGTAGACTGTTTATTCAGACAGACTTGATGGCGCGTCGTCGCGTCGGGGGTGCTGCTGTTGAAGGGGATAGGTGGGGTAAGGGTGATTGTGAGGGTGAGGATGAGGGTGACGGTGAGATTGAGGATTGGAATGAATGTGACTGAAAAATTGTTGACAATTTTTGCTTAATGCATTTGGATGTCAGTTTTTTCGGGGTCTGGCACTACGACTACAGTGTTCATCTCGTTTCGTTCACTTCTCCAACAGTTTTTTTGCGTCTCACAAACACATTCACAAGCACACACATACTCGTACTCGTACAGTGGGAGCCATATGTATGCGTACTTTTCATTCATTTCATGCATTTTTAGCACTGCCAACTGAAAATTACGACCAACTTGACGAGTCTTCCCCCTTTTTGGGATGTCTTTGCCGCCTCGTCGGAGCCATTCAAAGAGGCAGCCGCAGGAATACTGCAAGTAGACTGTGCTGCTGCTGAAGCTAGAGCTGCGACAGCGGAAGGACATTGATGTCCTGACTCATTGCTCTGTATGGATTATGAAATTTAAGCACAAAAACCTTCTCATGCCTTTTGTCTGACTCTTAAAGAGAGTGCAGCTTGTCTAATTGTGCTCCGACTGCTTTGTCTATGTCTGTGCTTTGTCGCTGGGTGTTTGCCATTTAATGGCACATTTTCCGGTTTCCCCTTAACGGCAGTCATACATTCGCATTGTCAGCTGCTTGTTGGTTTTTCATTAAATTTAATGCATTTTCTTTTAATTGCGGGCAGATTTCAGACAGCAGTTGCTAACGCTTTTGTAAGGAAAATTGTACTTCTAAGCACATAATGCATATTGTAAGCTTAGTGATGGTACTTTTAGGATCATTTGAGTATTAGCTGTCAGAGTCATACGACTTTAATACGAGTATACTATAGATATATTTTAAGATTGATAGATGCAAAGATGCTTGAACATTTAACAATTCATTAACACATCCTTCCATGGCTTGTCAAATGACTGCGCTGAGTTTCATTTTCACGTTCGTTTACACGGAATATATATGTATCTACAAATGCTCGGGGGCAACCTTGGTCATTTATTTAAAACTAAATAAGACAAGAATCGCTAAATCGCCAACTAAGCTCATAAAACCCCACGAACAAGAGCCAGCAAGTGTAAAGCAACGTTGGAAATGTTAAGGCAAAGTGAAAAAGTAGAAAAGCTAAAGGAAAAACTAAAATAAAAAAAAAAGAATCAAATAGTTACAGGGTGAAATGCTATGAAAAAGTGCAAGGGATCAAACAACTGAAAGCAAGAGACACTCAGCATGACCAAAATAAAGAGAAAAAAATGATAATAAAAAAAAGCAGTTTAGAGTAAAAGGCATGGCAGAGTTAGGGAAAGCTGTAAAAAGTGAACATCGTTTCGTGTTGCAATTCCTGCCTCAGCCCCCTTTTTCTCACTTACTTACCTCTCCTGTGAACCGTTTCTAATCTAACACTGAAAATTGCGCAAGAATTTGTTGCAATGAGCTTTTTATTATCCATTTTCAACCCACATGCTCTTACACCTACACCTACACCTACAACTACACACACGGCAGCAAGTACGCCTTTGAGTAAGCAATGCTTTTTGGATTTTACACTCTTTTGCATTCCTTTCGGTGAAAATTGCAATGGCAGCGTGTTTTCGGCTAGCAACCGTGAGCACAGGTGAAAATTTATACCGTTTACATCATACCCCTTCCCACAACGTAGCTCTGACCCACGTTCAAATTATTTGCGGATTTGTAAAATTTGCGCAGTTCCTTTCTTATTTGTATACCCATTCAAAATTGGACAAAAAGGGTGTAATGGTTTTCTGCATGTTTTATGTAAGTATGCAACAGACAAAGAACAGTATATTCGGTCCTATAATATAAATATAATCTTCATCTGCATCCCAAATGTCTGTAACTATAAGAGCTAAAGAATAAAACATTTCAATTCAGCTTTATGTAAACTATATGCTGATGAAGTTTATTTTCTATTTTGAAGTTGCACTTCTTTTACTCGTAAATCAACAAAAACCAAAGTTAGTCCTTAAGGTCCAAGAAAATCAGTAGAAATATCCATTATTTTTCTTGAAATAGATATTTTAATTAGCGGACTCAAAGAAATAATAATAATATTACTTAAATACAAAATATTAATAATTTAGTTGTTATAAGTGCAAACCAAAAAACATAAGATACATTTTATATACATATATATTTGAGTTCATTTATTTTATTTCATTTTGTTTTTGTACATATTTTTAGACCTACACAATTTGTTTGTCACAATATTTATTTATATTTTATACAACAACACAGCTTATGAAAACGTATTAATGGAATTTAAAAAGGATTTCATTAAATTCAATAGATTTATTATCAGATTTCTTACTGTTTATTTCCATATTTCATTCTTTAAAATTTAAATTATTTATTGCTTAGCTTTGATTCTTACTTGTGCACTGACAATTGCTTATGCATAGCTTAATGGTTATTAGAGATTTCTAGCACATGCACGATAATTGGTATTCGTCATGATTTTGTCTCTTTGTATATTAAAACCGGAAAGATAAAATGAACCGCAATCCATATCGATCTAGGCTGTGTTTTTGCATTCGCAATGCTAATGAGAATGGTAATTCACAATGATTCCTGCGATTTCCAAAAGTAACTTAAAAAACACTTTTCTCTCGAGCCAATTTGTTATCAACACGGTCATGGCAATACATTTAAAAGCGCAAGGTATCTTAAAGTCTGGCATTCTCGTCTAGAGCATTCATACTTGTTTGATATAAGAAAACACAATTTCCCAAAATTTAGCAAGGCTGTTCTATTGGTTGATGCCTCTTATTCCCCTCTGCTGTGCTTGGACAAACTTATTGGCTTCTACTGTACAAACTGAACTTTTAAAAACTTATTAACCGTATCAATGTGGACAATTATGGTGTTCCAAAATTATTGTTATTGCATCTCCAACCCAATATATATTTTTGACCAGTATTAACATTCATAATCGGACACATGTTAAGTACTAAAGATATTTACGGACAAGAAGAATGCAATCTCTGCAGAAAAGATTAATATTTAAGTTGCATGTATTTACTACTTTTATAAAACAGTAAAGAGAAACTCAAGGAAGAGACAAGAGGAACAATGCAATAATAACAACATAATTTAATTTTATTTTTAAAATAACAAGAAGTGGTTTATTTTGCTACCAGTCCCTTTATATTTTTCAAAACTTACTTTAAAAATACGATATCCTGGCCCAACTTGAACTTCAATTCACGTCATAAATCATTCTAAATATATTTTAACAAATTTGTCTAATTAAAATGTAGTAATTAGAAACATTACTAATAGTCAGACTAAGTAATACTCCTTGACAAAAGAGTTTGGTATGTTCTATGAGGACTAGTCGCAAATAGCAACAAATAGCAAGTAGCAATAACAACAAGAAGACATCCGACAGTCTAAGTTAAATTTATAGGCATTGAGTCAGGAATTGCCACTTCCGGTAGTGACAACACATGCCCAGTACACACTCACACACACACAGTCTTACACACACACAGACCTTTGCTTACACACATATAGCCAGTATACTGGTATTTTCAGACATGACAAACTTACAGTTACATTCTCTGGCAACTTCATTTGAGAACGCAACGGAACTTTAGAGAAGTTCTCCAGCAAACCGACGAAGACAAGATAAAATATAAATAGCTTAAATTGTTGTTGAGGGGGAGGGTCTGAGGAGGAGAGTGGTGCGGAAGTGCCACTGATAGCCGTCACATGCTGAAGATTTACTTATTAATGCCAAGCCTGAATGGCATCCTGCCAAAAGGACAAATAGACAGTGGGACAGACAACCATACAGAATTACGACCCGCTGTGTGAGTTTGTTTTGTTTTGAAGTTTCTTTGGTTTGCTGTTGAGGATTTTGGGTATCTTGGCTGTCTTTCTGTTGGGGTCCCCATTGACTTTCGACACCCTTCTGTGCTTTCCGACATAATTTGTGCCCAGGACCTGCTCTGGGACAGTCTGTTGCTTCTTGCTTTTAGTGACTGTGACAGTTTTATACGATTTATGTCATGGTAAATTAAAAATTACGCGTCCTGCCTTCTCCCTTAATGGTGTGCGAGGGGTAACGCCTTAGAGGCCGGGGGAAAAAATAATACAGAAAATTGGGTAATGGAAACACAAGAGGGGGAACCATTGTTGTAATATGCAAGTACTGTCAATCTGTGCTCTGTAGTTTTAATCTTTATAAATTTATGTTTGTTATGAAATATGTATCTAACCTTTGAACATGAATTTCAACAGCTATTAAATTTCGCTAAATTATTATTAAATTATTCAAATTTGTCAAACTTAGGCATTTACCAAGTTACATTTTAAATTCATCATTGATTCGTATTCCCTGTAATCGACTTAAGTAGCTATATAAAGATAATAATTCGAATTAGTCTGTATTAAGTCTGTTAGTATCAACAGGCACGAACAAGCACAAAAATGTGAGTTCATTTTGACAAATACCTTAAGCAAAACTCAATAGTCGACAGACATCCATCTGCAAACTAGTTAAAGACTCTGTGAATTTCAACAATAAACATATCTGATTGCATGTTGGCCATTAATATACTATCCTGAGCCAACAAAATCGATTCCATCTATTGAGGAATAACTTAAGCCACATGTCTCATGTCCCTTCTACGTTTGCCATCGCGTGCCAGGAACAAATCCTTGGCTCCTTTTTTTTGGCAGTTTGTTGACAATCAAAACGCATCGCTAATCAATTGATTCACATACCCATTTATCAAATTACCTTAGCAGATAAATTTTTGAATAAAATTTATTTATGTTTCATGTAGAGCAAAAAATTTAATTTGATAAATTAATATTTAACACCAGTACGGTTTGAGAATCCTAATACAAATAAATAAAATGAATAGCAACATGTATAAAACAATTTATTTTGCATTTCATATTTGTATTTATTTAAGGCAGATTGCAATCCTATTGGGGCGATATACACTTTTTAAGGACAATCTCAAAAAGTAATAAAATCAAATAAAGAATACAAGTAAGAATGCTTTGTCGGTAGTGTTCGCCCGTAAGTTGCCTGACGACCAACCTTAAGATACCCTAACATATATTCTCACACATATGTATATATACATTAAATATACAGCTTGATAACTAAAAGTCATACAGGTAAAGAAAACCCCAACAAGCAGCAACCCGACTCAAGCAGTGAACTTAACATTATATTAAACAATTTTATAACTTCGACACTGCATATTTTAAAATAAAACTAATTTTCAATGCTTTTGTAATTCATGTATGATCCGATCGTATTGGACCAGTCGGGACTTGCTACAGATTTGACATCTGAATTAAAGATAAACTGCCTCGAAATGTTATTCTGATCACTAATAATATATAGATAAAATATATTTTTAAATATTATTTATGATATCATACAAGTCTAGGTTGCACAGAACCATCATATTTTCATTTTAATGAGGACACGGTATCCAAATAGAAAAAGAACAAAATGCATTTTGCATCAAACGAAAAATATCATAAAATATTAAATGTAGGAAAAGGAAGCCTTACAAAAAAAGAATTTTTCTAGCAAAAGCACAAAATATTCAGAGATTCATAGGGATAAGCATGCTCTCCCATATTCCCCACAAAATATTATACAAGTACACAAAGGACTTCCCCCAGTTTACATGTGTGTGTGTGTGTGTGTGTGCTAAAAACAACCATATGAGCTGCTTATCAGTTTACTGTGCTTGCTTTATTGTTTTAATAAAATTACTTTCTCATGTATTGCGGGAGGCAGGAAACAAGAGGGGGAGGGGCTATGTGGAGTGGTGGTGCACACAGGGATAACTTTTATGGTTGATGCTCCAAGGGCTTACATAATTCTTACCAAATAAGTTCCATAACACAAACGTTCTAGTTGAAATAGAATTTAGCTTTTGCAAATTCAAGAATAATACTTGAATAAGCGTGCTTTTTGGCTTTAATACCCAGTAATAATATTGAATGTTTGAAAGGAATACCCACATTTAAGAGAAAGAAACAAAGAATATAATTCCTAAAATACTAAGAATAAAGATATGTAAAAGATCTTCAAATTAGACAAGTATTATTGTTCTAACTACATGAATTGAAGTAGAATTGGTTATAACATGAGAAACGAAACTATAAATAGTTTAAAGTATCTGAAATGGGTTATGGATAGAAAATCAGTTACCCACTAAACGCGACCAAAAATATTATTTTTCAGAACTGATTGGTTTTATATTTGTACACCCTGGGTCCATTGGAAATGTGGATAAAGGGTATATAATTGATCAGTATGTCTGCCTATTTATTCATGAGACTGAGAGACAGAGTATCCCATTTTATTGCGAATGTTTTGTGTATTAACAAGTGCAACTGAAGAAATTTTAAGTTTTAGCACACATTATTAGCATCGAAGTACCCTAAAAATTGTAACATCATCGAAATATAAATTCCGAACATTAATAATTAACAAAAGCATTTCAACATATCTTTTTGACTTCTCACGGTAACATGAGCAACTGTAAGTTCATATTTTTTAAATCAGAGTATTTAATGTACTGAATAGAAAACACTTTAACTTCTAACCTTTCCGTTTTTTCCAATCAAGCCATGACAATATTTTCAGATTGTGCAAAAAGCATACAGAGAGAAATGTTACATATATTTGGCTATAAGACAACACTCTACATAGCTTATGTGTTTAAAATATGTGCATGAATATTTGAATGTAGTCAACTTGGAATATCTTTGGACTGGTATCTAGTAGTTGTGCATATTGAAAATAAGTTGTCAGGAAAATAAAATATTACAAGTAATAAAATTAATAATTTGTACAGAGTTATGTCTATCTATAGTTCCTATTTCTCTCAGTGTTATAGTTATGCAATCTAATATTTATGTCGGTTTCAACCAACCGCCTGCTCCTCATCTTACTTCCTCTTCTCCAGTTACCCAAGCTGCCCAAATAATGCGCTAAAACCTACGCGTATTATAGGGCATGAAATGTTGTGTTATAACCTCGCATGCTCACAATATTACAGGAAGCCGAAATGTTTCTAATGCAATTTTCACCTGACCACAATTCTCTTCACATCCTCCCCTCACCTGCAGACCCTTCAGTTTCCAACTGTTCTGCGCTTGACGTAATTACTAAATACTTTTGGCGCTTACGCTGTCCAGACTCGGTTCTCGAACGACTCTAGTTCAGTTATTTCTTTTGTCTTTAAGTGTGTTTCATTCTCTCTCAGTCTCCTCCAATCTCTCGCTCTCTCGCTCTCTCTCTTTCCCTGGATTGCTTGTGTTACTTATTTTCTTATCGTCTCGGATTTGTGGCCGCAAATGTTCGTGTGCTTTTGTTGGAATTTGGCTCGACTAGCTTTTATTTTCCTTATTTGTCTGCCATGCTTCGGTTTAGCTTTTCTCTTTTTTCTTCACTTTTTCCCCTCGTTCTCACTCACACACACACACACACATACAGTTTTTGCCACAGGTCTATTTTGGTTGGAATTCCTAAAGTACAAGCGTGTGCCATGTTTATTTTTAATTAATTTTCCTTAAGCAGTCTAAGCCCCGTAGCCAAGAGAGTCAGAAAAAAGACCTCTCCAGCAACAACAAAAAACAGCTAGAATTTGTGCATTTTTTCCTTATTTTTTTGGGGTTTTTTGGTTTTTGTTGGCTGCTGTTAATTTTTGCAATTTTCTACTTAATTTCCTCCAAGCTTGTTTAGCTTGGCTGCCCAATTTCATTGGCTTCTATTTTTGAGGTCGACACCATAAATGTTAATGGCGGTAATTGTGTGAGAGAACAAAAGCTGCGCTGGAATTGTGATTGTCTGCTTGGTTAGATAAACGAATTCTAAATAAAATGCAATTTTCAAAAGCGAGCTTAATAAAGTCGTGTTTGAGTTAAAATTATGCTTTGATAAAGGGTCAAAAAACCAAGTATTTGTTATTAACCACAGACTTCAAATTGGTTCTAAATCTTAACACTTTATGCCTTAAGACCGAGTCAATCTTCTTAGCAATTTGTTTTTATATAGTTTAATAGTTTTCGAATTGAAACTTTCTTAAATATTTGTATAGGCTTTATTTAAAATTAAAGATAATTTATTGTGTTTAATTAAGTTCATCAGTTATTTAAACCAGATCGAGACCGAATGAAAATCTGGCTGAATGGTTTCAACTATCAAAACGATTCTTTACCAAACTTTAGAAGGCATGCAGCCTTGTTTATGTTACACTACTATTTTCTTAAGTACAATTGTATTGTAATGTAGCCAATTATAAATGTTAGCTTTACTAATACTTAAAAGTTTTTATTTAATCCACCGTATCATATCCCACACATTACACATTTTTCTTTAAAAATTTGTATGAGTATGCCATATACACCAAGTGTGGCAATAATTGCATGATTTTCGAAAAAGGAAACTATTTCAAACTGTCAAACTAGCTGTAAGTTTTGTTTAGCTATTTCAATAAATTAAAATCCCTAAGCATTTCAGCAAACATAAATTAGTTAAAGTAATTAAAACTTTGTGTTTGGTCTTTGTGGAAATCCTTTTCCAGTCTTGATGGGCGAGCAATGGTAATGGTACCGGGTATAATATATATATGTATATAAATTAATTTTTATAAATACAAATAATGTACTAAATCTGTGTAGTGCTTGTAGTAATGAGTTGCTGTAGTTTTATTGTAACTGAGATCAAGGCAATCCTGCATCCAGAATTAGCCAGATTAACTAAATATATATTCATGCCAAGCCTTCTTCTCCTGGATATAAACGTTGCATTGAATACACAAATATATCTTATATATCCCTTTACTCTACGAGAGCCGGGTATAGAAAGAAATAAAATAAATTAAGTTGTTTTCTCACTTTTTGTGTATGGCAGGAGTTTAAGTGAGAAATAACAGCCATCTCAATGCATATGTAAATGTTAACTTTTCGCTTTGGGTATAATTATTTTGCATTCCAGATTATTTAACTGGAAAGTTTGCGTTGACAGACATGTGATTGGATCAAAGACTTCATTTATTATAGAAACCCTGCACAAACGACTGAAAAAAGATAAAAATAAATATTTGTCACAAAAATAAATTGTTCTCAGGTGTCACTCGGGACGCGTCAAGCGGCCAATTAGCTTAATTCTATCAGCCAGTAAAGCCCAATTAATTAAACGACTCTGACCTGACTGTCAGCCTCGGCTACCTATATCAATACCCAAAAACCAAATTAATCATTTATACGCTCATTATACTTTAAACGCTGCTAATTTCAACTTAATTTGCCCTGCTCTTCCGTATTGTCCTTTCCATTTCCTTGTCCTTGCCTGGCCAAAAAATGGGCATGAAAAACTCCGGCGACTGTAATCTAGTCTACAACACAGCACAGACAGGTCCAATGGTGAAAGTGTCCGCTTCTTTGTGGCTTGACTCTAGCCTGGCTGCTGTCAAGGAGGCAGAAAGACACGGCAATTCAACGCGTTTGGACATTTAAACTGGCTTCAATTGCGCTTAAAATTTGAACCATTAGCGACACACAGCAAAGTGGGACTGGCTTAGGCTATTCCAGGATAGTCAAGGCAAGGCATAAAGAAAGAGATGGAGTCGTTGACATCTGCCGTCTAATTATTACAGAACACTTAAATAAATATTGAGTCAAGAACAACATAAGCAGTTTTCAGCATGATCTTCAATGTCCTTTTGTTATTTAAATTAGTGCTAATCCTTTTAAAATGTAATGAAAGTTTACGAAATTAATTTTTAAGCTAAGACGAATACTTAGATTAAAGCCCTGCATGAATCCTCTCAATAGTGTTTAGCATCTGAGCTTCTTATGAAATTTGAAGTTTATTCAATGCCGTTTCAGCTTAGAAATATTTCGATTACAGTTGAGAAAATATTATTTAAGTATAGGGCGAATAAAAATGTTTAGATTGAAGACAGCTCGATTGATTTAAAGCAGTTAATATGTGAAGCTGTTTTTAAATGCTTGTATCTCCGATTTAAAACAAACACTCCAGTCCAGTAATATATTATATTGAACATGTGATAGCTGTCACTGTTCTGAAATAGCTTCCCATCAATCAACTCACAACATGAACATTAATTGAAGGAGTACAAAGTGATATAACAATGCACTCCAGACCTGAAAAACTCAGAGCCGAGAACCGACAACTGGAAATTCACGTAAAGCACTCAACCAAATCTGTTTAAATGGAATTAATCTGCCAGAGCTGAGCTCTCGTGTTTCGTACCTGGGTAAAAGTTGGCAACAAAAAAATCTGCTGTATAATTTTTGGCGTAAATTCAATTTAGACTTTTTCAACAAGTGCTAAAAAAAATGTTGACGAGTTGCAAACTCGTGTACGCATTTTAATTTCTGTTTCCCTTTCAATTTGATATACTCATAAATATGGATAAATTGAATAGAAGGGGAAAAGTGCAACGGGCATCAAATATTAAAAAAAAGGGAAACGTAGCCATAGTCATAGTCGTTGAATGAGCTAATACTAACCGGAAATCGTATCGAGCACACTTCCGGAACGAGCCGGTTGAGGGGCAGACGGAAATGCGTCTTGTTGTCAGTTCAGTTTTATTGGCAACCAACGACAGTTGACAGTCAGCCATAGAAAGCTAGTGCTTACGCATAAATAATAAATATGGCATGTAGTAAATGTAAATGCGCACTGAAACTTCCATAAATTCAAAGGCCCAGCTGTGCGGATATTCCCCCTCCAGCTCCACATCCTGGACACGCCCAGACTTGCCATTGCTCATGACATTTAACACTTTGGCAAACAGGCAGAGACGCCATTCCATAAGGCCATTCAAATGCACTTGAAATTCTTGAAGCAACAGCTGCGACCTGCTAAACGAGTTGACTGTAATGTATGTGACTGTGTCTGTGTGTGTGTGTGGGTGTGCGGTAAACTTGTTGGCAGCAGCCGCGTGAAAAGCGCCAAAGCCAAATTAAATAAGATTTGTTTGGCTGCCATTCAAGATGCGACTGTGTGGGTGAACAGGTCAGGCTCCAACTTTTGCTGATGCCAAACCAAAGGGACTTAACGCCTCGCATTTTAATGAGCCAACTGCCAGAGTTGTGGCTGTGACTGTGGCGGGGGCATGGCTTACGTTTGTTTGCCAACAAACATGCCTCAAGTTCAACAGCAGCAACAACAACAACAACAACGACAAACAAAAACAACAATATTGTCGAATGAATAAGAGGGGTGCGCAAAGTTTTTATCATGACGTCTTGCCCTTAATTTCGTTCTCAAGTATTTGCCACATTGTCGCCTTAAACACCAGCCAAAGTGTTGCTGTTGTAGCTGCTCCAATTACCTATCGTTGTTGTTGTTGTTTTCGTTGTTGGCCACGTTTTTACGCTGCAAGAAAAGTGTGTTTAGAATGCGGAAAACTTGTTGAAAATTGAGTTTTGTGTGCACTTCTTTCTATCCATTGAATTGTGTTTCTGACTTTACTCGAGCCTTCCCCAGACACGCCCTCCAAACAGTGGGCGTGTTGTGTCTTATTAAAGATCTCAATCTGTCAATTACCCAAGCTTAACAAGAATAACAACAAAACTGTGGGCTAAGGAATTGCGAATCAGATAACAAATTTACGGTTGTATCAGCAATCGATAACAATGATTGTTTGTTAATCGAAAGTAAATGAATATTTTTAAATTTAATTTGATTGCCATCATTTTCCAAATTAATTGCAGAATGTAATTTTAATATTCATTATAACATGAATGAAAACAATTCCGAGTGCCACAATCATTTATTAATAAATAATATTCTTGCAATTTTTTACCGCTCTGATATTTGATTGGTCTTTACACAATCACAAAAACTTGCCTTTATTTTAATATATATCAATGCCCTAATCCCCACACTCCTCGGCTTACCTTGACTGCAAATCAATAGCAAAGCCAATGCCAAAATCAAAAAGTCTCCATCTGACCCCTTACTGTCATTCAACACATTCGATTCGTACGTGTTTATTGCGAACTTTGGCTACTCATTCCTCATTTTGAGGTCACAACGAAAGCGAAATGCGAAATGTGCAGTATTTTGAGTATTGCTGCCAGCCACTAACCTTATAAGGCAATAGAGAACGTGAAAATTCAATTCAGGTACAAGCAGGCAAGGATAATGTTTTACAATACAAATAAAATATAATCTAAATATTAGCTCAATATAGATAAATGTTAATATTTGGTAGAAAGTTTAATCACAAGTTGATTCATTTTGCAACCAGAATAAAAGCTTAATTTTCTTTATTACTATGTTTGCTATATTTGTATTACTTTTACTTTAGTCCTGGATTCAAGTACAGTATTTGACAAATAATATCAGGAAAATATCCATTCAAAATGCATTTGTATTGTTTTCATTACTGTCACTTCTGCAATTGTCAGCAATTCATTTGCTTTAATTTTGATATTGTTATTCAATAATTAGTAGCAAGTTCACAGTTTGGAAGTGCTTATGAATTGTTATAATAAATAATAAGGTTTAATAATTGGCGCAATCAAAGCACTTGATTTAGAGTGCAATAAACCCAAAACCAATGTGAAAGCTTAGAAAACAATTTTAAGTCATTGAATCAATTCAATAAAAAGATTATTTAACATATTGAAAGCTGAAATTCAGAAAAACCCAGAAGAAATCTCTAGAAACTCTAACACCAAACATGCAAAAATACATAAATTTAAAAGCATATTAATCGCATAAAAAATGTTACAAATTAATATTCTGATCTCATACCTGAAATGTTGTCAAAAATTTCCGAAAAAAGGCATTTGCTACAGCTATTTTAAAAACTATTCACAATACATTAAATAGTTGTGGACTTTGTCAGTACTTGTATACATCTTTGCTATATACACTTTATATACTCTAAGAAAAATATGTTCAAGAAATGATAGGTACAAATTTCAGCAAAGAAATTACAAAGAAGCAGGACCAATAGACCAACTCATATATTTACAATTTTAGTTATAGCTCTAGGCGTTTTATTTAAATTAAATATATGTATATACACCCTAAGAAATATTTGAACACCCCATTATTGTTATAAACTTTAAGATATTAATTGTAAAATCTCACCTTTTTCCAGATTTTGTTGTTCGCAAAACTAGCTTTGTTCAACTATCAAATCGTCAAAAGCAGCTGCTCTGCTTCTTAAAACTTATTTTTCGTATAATCTTAAAATGTTTTTCACGCTCGTCACCATGCTTATTAAATTTTAAGTGCTTTTGCTTATGACATTTCACAACGAGCGAGGGTGAGTATGTAGATGCTTTTGAGGGGATGTGAGCTTATATTTCTAGCAGGTAAGTTGGTTTTATTAAGTTGTTTGGATTGCAGGTTCGCATCAACTTTAGTTTCAAAACAACTCCGAAATGCATTCGTGGTAAATTTAATTTATAGTTATCTAAATGTTATGATTTAGAACAGCATCGGTAAATTAATTATAGAAACATATATTAATAAATACAATATGATTTGCATTTGTTTATGCGATGAATTTATATTTTCAAATCTAATTCTAATTTTCCAAATTGTTTTGCATTTCAAAAACTAATCATAAATAATTGGTCTAAATTAAATGCATAAATCATTTTAAATAGATGCAGGCACTGTGGAAAATACAACAACGCAGGCGGAAAACTCTCATAATTTCAGGAAAATGATTCAGTTTTAGTTCAGGCTCAGGTGCAACATTAATGCTCGATTGTTATTGTCTGTGTAGAAGCTAATGCGTGTTAAGTGTGAGCTAATATGTAGGCCACATTTTGTTAATATGCAACAGATGTTTGTTGGTAATTTGTTAGTAATGATTATTAATGAACTGCCCCAAGACCAGAGTAAATAACAACAGCAACTATAAGCAACGGCTTATACACATTGAATAATATAGTGTATAAACCAACATAAATAGCAAGGCTAAATAAATAAAATAGATTAATTGAAATCGCAAAGTGTAATCTTTTTATGGAGGTCCGATTTAAGAAGAAGTAATTGATTTTGGGGGAAAGAGGTCTGGCGGAACAATTGTCAGATTTCGATAAGAAAACTGCTTGATTAAAAGAAAAATCAAGTTTGTTATACCAAAGGTTTCGATTGTTCCAATAGTAGTTATATATTATTTCCGATTTGGTCGGGATGTATTAAACAGTCTCAAGTAAACAATCCGTGAGATTGTACTGAAGGATAGTTTGTATCCGATTCTATGTATATAAAGCTGTGAGGACAAGAAGTTGTATATACTAAATACATCTATATAGTAGCTTAAAGATAAGATAGATACATTAATAGATCAATATAGCAGAGCTTAACTTAATTAAGAACGTAAATTCATTCAATTTTGTTTTGAGCCACACTGCCTCAGATCTGTAGCCACTCAAAGATAACGACCTATGTAAGTAAAACGAGGAAACCACTCGTCACTAAAATTGGTTTTCTCTTATCACTTTTCCGGTTATTGTTTATGCCAACTCTCGTTGGGCTTGCAACACACCTTTGCCTTTAATTAAATCACAAACTAAGAGCTAAGGGGTAAAAAATCAATTGCTGTATTTATTATTGAACCAATTACAGAGCATGCCAAGGCGTATCCTCCAAATTCTCCCACCTGATACCCACTCGAGACATACCCGAGCGTATCGCCCCACCCCCCCTCCCCCTCCTACCACCCTGAACTCTTTTCCCATGGCAAGTCTAACTGCGTTGCGACAGGCAGCGGTGCTTGACTTGACTTGACTTGGAATTCGCTTGGCATACTTAAAACTAACAGGCAAATCAATGGAAAACAGAGAAATATGAATAAACTGCTGATATATGTATGTGTGTGTGAAAGGAGGAAAAGTCGAGAGTACTTGGATTGCAACTCGAAAGCTTCGAATAATGGAAATCATAACAGCCAAGAGTCAGCAACTATTATTGAATTTACGATTTTACAGACTGGGTTGCATTTACTAAGGATATATCCTATAATATCACTACTTTGGGAAACTAAGATCGTTACATAAAATTCAGAAAAATCTCGCACAGCGCCAAAAGCTAAAAACAAAAACAAATTGAAGCTTTAAGGCTGACAAAATGCAGCTGCAACAACCGGAAGTTTGGGTCCATTTTTCCATTTGTCAAATGGATGGAAAAGCTTATCAATTTTCCTGCGGGTTAACGGAGAAAACAGACTGAAAATGCTGGCAAGTAGAGGAAAGTGCACGGCTTTCAGCTATGGAGGTTAAGCGGCTTAATTGCTGGTAAGGTCAACTACACGTCTATCGTTGCACAAAAAATGTTTTTATGTTCATTGCATTTTTGCAGGCGCCTCTTGAAGCGAAACGAACGCAACAGCTGATGTTCAACCAGTTTCGAAATTTAAATAATAACAGGAAACAATTTCTATGCACATTTGAGTTTTGTAGTGCGTGATGAAAACATCGAAATAAATGAAGCTATGCATATGCCTGGAGCAAACGGCTGGAAGCATGAACCGGAAAATTATGTGTTAGTTTGACAAAATACGATAGAAACTCAAGCATTTAACCTATGATTTGCATTTTGGTGTAGAACATTGGCTTTAAAATCAATTCTTGCGTCAGCCAAAAGGTTGACAACAACTGTTAGCCCTGTGCGTTTATATAAAACTTGTTAGTATTGTAAAAGTAAGTAACAGACAGAAGAAGAAATCTTTACTAATCACTTATAATTTGAAGCCTTGCCATCCTCTTTAAATCACTCCTTAGGGATCACCTATTTTATTATTTTCTATTACTAGAGTTAAAGGTAATAACGATAGGTTGGGCCTAATTTTCCAAATTATAACTGTACGATAGTGTCTCCGTTTTCCTCCTTCGCTTATCTGTCCGACTAATTGTCTGCCTGTAAATTGGTGTCCGATTTGAGGAAGTAGTGTAGGCGAATTTTAAATGGAATTGTTAAAATTTGAAGGCATTTCATTAAAAATTATGTTATGCAAGGACATATGCCATGCGGCACGTGTTTTGTGAAATTTCTACATGAAAGTAAGCTACAAACTATTAAGCCTAACTACATGGAAGCCATGTAATGTCCTTACCGTCTGTGTGTGTTCGTGCAAATGTCAATTCATAATCTTTATTAACCTGCCATTATCGAGCAGACCCAATGCACTCACAGGAGCATTTGTTGCGGTTGTCCTCATAATTATGATTGTTATTGTTCTTGTTGTTGTTGTTGTAGCTGATGTCAGGAAAGCGTCTGGTAGCTGTACAATTTACACGCCCGATAAAAATCTTGAGCACGCACCGCAACAAAACGTATTTTGTATTTGCATTGTTCCCTTCTTGCTACCCACACGTAAGGCCCAAGCTCACAACTGTAGTGAGCACCTGTTTGGTAGGGGGTACATTGAGCCGATTTCTACAACAAAAGCAAATCCCTAATTAGTCTAGGACCCGACTTGGGTGTTTCAGTCTCGCCAGTGTCAAAAATCGGTCGTATACTTGATTTTGTTTTAATAAGCAACCTTGACGGGTTGGCAAATTTTCCGTTGGGGCTTTACTTTCACCCTCCTTTCTCTCTCTCTCTCTCTCTCTCTCTCCCTCTCTCTCTCTCTCTTTTTCTTCCGATTGTTATTAAACAAAACGATTTGTATGCCTTTTCTTTGTTTCATTTAATTCGATTGTATGACGCCCCATTGTTAATGTCTTAATGCGTTCACTTTTTCCGACATGAAAATTGACATTTAATTACATTTTGCTTGTGCTTCAACTCGAACAAATTTAGTGACTATTCCACGCATAAATAATTCTATACGAGTACTATATATTAAAGGATAAGTGCCTTGATTTCTATTATTTCGAAATGTGTATTAAATTGCAAGAGAGAGAGAATTAACCTATTGATTATTTGACCGAAAGAAGCATACTTGCATACAGTTATCTCTAACTGACACTAAACTATTTGACCAGTCACTTTCTGTTAATGACCTTATTTGTGTGGTTATAGGTGTGCCTAAGGTCAAATATAAAATGTGAGTCAACTGTGACAGAGAATTGAATTATTCTCACATTACGAATAAATGCACACAGGGGAAACAAAATAAATGTGAAATATACATAGATACGAGTATATTGATCTATAGGCCACACACACAGCTGAAATAAATCCTGTCAAATCATTTTCTTTAGAAAACAATTGGAAGAAGCTATTGTTGAATTGTGAGATACAGATTTCTATAAATCTGGTAAACAATTAAGAAATGCCTTGCGATACATATAGAATTCAACACGTCTGAAGTCCAATGACATTTGAAAGTTTTCAATGCTGAAAATAAGCTAAAACCACTTGTCACAGCCTAAAAATAAAGCCTCCTAGAAGTATGCAGCACTAATAAATCCAGCGCATCCAAAAGAAAAAAACATAGAGAGAAAAATACAAAATCTAGGCACGATGCCAGCATTTATCAAGCCTTTTGTGAAGCCAACACACACACACACACACACATACCTGTCATGTGCTAACAAGAACAACAGCATGTGACACACCTTCACACCCACACAAATACAAACACTGGCATAGATGAGCCTGTCGCAAGTGACAAAGAGTCGAAAATTTCAGTCACGCGAAAGGATTGAAAGTCATTTGATGTATTCACTGTCATTTAAGTTTCTGCTGATAGAGTGACTGATAGATATATAAGCGTATATGCATACGTATGTATACGTGGGCAAACGAGTTTATATTGAATTCAATCGATGTGCCAATAAAACTACAACAACGAAACGCTCTCAGATCCAAATGTGTACATACATATTAATATGGGAACAGGAACAGAAAAGCGAAGACGAACCTGCAAGTTAAATGCATTTAAGTGCCAAAGCAGGCTGTCACAGGATGGAAGTAAGTTGCTTTATTGACATGTGTCCTGGCAGGCAGACCGATGGAACTCAATCGAAGTCGATTATAGTAGATGTGTGAGCAAGATTGTAGATAAAATTTAAATCTGCGTCTTCTGCTCAGCAAGTCAATGGTACCTGTGAATGTGGCAGCAACTTGTGATTTATTGAATAAATCTGTGGAGGGTGTTGCTCAAATATTTATCAGGTTACGTGGTATGTGCCTTTCTGTGTGTGAGTGTGTGTGTGTGAGAACTGTGTGTGAGAGCTGTGAGAGCTGTGCGTGTGGTTTTGAAATTTATGTGCGCTGGCAAATAAAATGAGCCTCCGACGACTGTTGAAAGCCGCGAGACGAGTGAAGGCAATAAAAATAACTTGAAAGTGTGTGTAAAACATTCAAGATAAAATTGTAAAAAAAAACTTTGTGCTCTCTTGTCAGCAGCCTTAAATCAATATACACAAACTTTCGCTTCAATTCCACAATTTCTTTTTCTCTTTTTTCGACATTTTTTCCACTCTGCCGACCAATTAAATGCAATAAACAAATTGTTCAATTGATTTTTAAACCAGCAACAAATGCAATTTCTCGTTGAGCATTATTTTAATTTTTATTAAATACAAATTTTCAGCACTTTGATTTTTTACAGCAATCACTTTTAAGCTTTTTTGCATTAATATTAATTTTTTATTAGCTCTTTTTTTTGCGCATTTGCCAAATCGAATAAATTTTAATCGCGCCAGGATTGTATGACATAAAGTTTAATTATCGCTAATTAGCATTTTGGTCGTGAATAAAATTGATTACAATTAATGCTCATAAATATTGTTTTTATGCTTAATCATAATTCAATAATATTTCCGTTTTTTTCAACAGGTAATTTCACAAATTCTCTGATTAATTTATTGACTAGATTAATTTTCCATTTATGTTTGACACAACATTTTAATATTAAAATATGCCTTCATTGTGATTTTATATGTGATTTAATTTCCCCTCTCTCTGTCAATCTATATTTTCTGTTCAAATAGCTCATTGTTAATAAAATCATGTGCAACCCATTTGAGTTCATGCTTCATTTTGACAATTAAGTCACAATACATCAAGTTGGTCATATCTAATCAATTTTACAGTAAATTAAAAGAAAATTGGAATTCCAACTTCCATCAAGGGAAAATATCTTTCTTCCATTGCACTTCCCATCCACTTGTAATTCAGTAAAGCTTCGACTTAATGTATATTATATATAATTACATAAAAACGTGTTGACCATTATCAAAGCCGAGTCGATCTTGCCATATCCGTATGAACGTTCGACCATCTATGTATGTATGTATACAAAATAATACGAACACAAAATAAAATAATAATAATACAAGCCAGAGACTCTATAGTAAGAGCTAGAGCAGTCAAATTTGGCATTCACACTTCTATACTTCCATTTATCAATGCTTATCATCCTACTCAATCACATCAAGAGAGGATTAATGTATATAACCGCAATTATAAGTGTTTTAAGTTTATAATTTGCGTGAGAAAGTTAAATTTTTGTATACCATTGAGTTTTAAAATATATAGATACAATTTATATACAATTAATTAGAGAAAAAAGTATCCAATAGTTGGGTACAGAACTATAACGATTTTTATGTATTTCGTTGGTCAGTTTGCTAATTAATTTACATTCTTAAATCTAAATGATGGATAAAACACTTACTGAATGATATAGATAGGAGAAAAGCCGCTTGATAGAAAATGTGTAGACACCGCATGTTTGTAGTTGTTGAGTGGGTTGCTATTAAAGACAAAATAAAATGTTTGTATCAGTTTTAGTTTTTTAGTTTTAAATATATTAAAATGTTAAAATATATATTTGTATATTTCTAATTTAATATCATGCAATAATTTAAAACTAGAGAGAGAGTAGAAGAGTTTAGGACTAAATTATTTCTACATTTTGAACCAAGAAATAAAATCGAAACCGATAACAGTATTCTCAGCAGATCAAGTTTATTAAAGAACAAATTCAAAAAAGTCTTACAGGATCAAACTGTGGAGTAACTGTAACCTTTAAATGAAATATGGGCACGTCAATTTGAATATTTCTCAATTGCCGACCAAGTAGAAACATATGATAAAGATTAAGCAAAGGCTTTTCATATTGTGATTTAAGATTTGTTTGTCCAGTTTTACTTTTAGCTAGCCAGCATAATATGGTAATTTATAATATAACGATCCATTATTACAAGATACTCTGGCAAAGCAAAAAGACCAAAATTTTCAACAGCCTTTACAGTTCAACTTTGGGTAAAGACCAATAAAAAGCCAACAACAATGTGAACAAAAGTAGTACCAACAGCAGCAAAATGAGTTGCTTAATGCGTTAAACTTTTGCTGCAATACGTAACTCAAGTTAGGCTGCAGTTGGAGTAACCTGAATAGCATGTAGTCGTCGAGCTGGGCAACAGCTGGATAGGTGTGCCAAAAATAAGTTTGCTCCTGTTGTTGTTGTTCCCAAGGAGCGTTAGCCGCAAAATACATATTGAAAGCAATTTGGCAATCAAAAAAAAAAGAAGGATAAGAAGAAGAAGAAAGCTTTATAAAGTAATAACTATAAAGAAAACTGTAGTGATTTTCCACACTCTCTCACACTGCCACATACATACCATACACACACATACAGTAACGCATCCATTTCGGGTGTAAACTTGGCCATTAGAAAGCCAGAGATAGAACGAACCACAAACTGTTGCCAAAAACGTGAAAATAAAAAAAAAAGGAGCAGCAAATGCTCATATGAGAAATATTCCCAAAATGTTGTGCACATTTAAAGTTGAAAATCGGATTATAATAATAATCCCCTTAGCTTAGACAAAAAACGAGAGGGGAAGTGGGAAATTGGTTGTCCACTGCCCCCTCGTTTGACTCTTGACAAGCTGTAATCTTTTATGGAAACAAATCGTATTAGAAAAGACAAACCTAAAAACCTCATATGCTGTCCGCAAATGGAATGCAATACCCTCTCCCTCCCCCTTAGCCGAAAACATTTGGTCCATTAATTGTGTAGTGCCTTCTCTTAATTGCTTTAGCTTCATTAACAGCAGCCAAAAGGAAAGGGCAAAAGAAACTTTTTAATTTATGCATTGACAAAACTTAAGCGCAACGCGCAGCAACCCCACACGCTCATATACCCCGCACCCTATTGAAAGTCAAGCGACCAATGGGGTAAGACAACAAAAACAACGTCTGGTCAAAATGCGATAAGCCGCAAACTGCAGTCCAGACACAAGAAAGTCTCACAGTGAAACGGTACGAGACAGGAACTAACCGAGGGAAAGGAGTGAAAGCAATTCCCAGTCGAAAAGAGAACAAAAATTGCATAGAGGGCAAAGGCGCAGCATCCTTTTAATTGGTTTTCGGTCAAACAGTGTAAAAAAAAAGAGGAGAAGAAAACAGCTTTTAAAGCACTCCTTTGAGTTGGATTGCCATCAACTGGAACTGGGCTATTTCAAGAGTTTTCGCTTGCTTTACAATTCATGAAACTTTCGAGCTGCACTCCTTTGAGATGTTTTAAATTTCTTTTTCCAATCAGTCACTTAAGCAAGGCTAAGTCTACCGTCAAGATTTGCTATCGTATGACCAGAGTTCCATTATAATTTTTTGTTTTGAAATTCTCGTTTGTATTACTGCGGATAATGTCTTAAACCAGATGTCCCCTATTTATCTATTTGCCATAATAATACAAAACTTTGAAACAAATTTTGTTTGGCAGAATCTGTTTGTCCTTTTATAGAAAAGTATATCTAGGCATAAGAGTTAGCAGATAGCTTGATAAAATTTGCTTGATCCTATATTAAGTATATGTTTCTCAATTTAAAATCTTTGTTAATAAAATTTTGTGCATCTCTGTTTTTTCCTTTGATTCGGAAATGACCAGATCGTATTACTTTATCAATTATGCAGCAATTAATAGTATCTGCCCAAACCAAATACTTTTACCAAACATTTTATCTTAATGTATATAACATATCTTAAGCAAGCCAACTAATTGTATATTATGACTGTAGCTGTCATAGGAACGATCAGTTGCAAATTAATTTCAGGTTCTTTCTTTCTATTTTTTTTTTAATTTTATTTTTTCATTTAGTATATTATGTATTTTTGATTTGATTTATTAATTTTATTACAATTTAGTCGAATGGCTACGTGGTCTAACTGACGAGATCGCTTGACTGTAGAAATTTCTCTTAAATGGCTAATGCTGGTATTATTTTGATCTGGATACTGAAAATACTGGAAATGACAGAGAAAAACTTAATATGATTGCAACGTGAAAGGTAAGAAAAATATTTAAATGCAGAACTTTTTCGATGCCAAAAAGTTTAGCTGAGGCGACACATATCAAAAGTTCTTTGGGCAAATAGAACAAGAGGCATCCCTTTGGGCGATTGAAAAATATTTTCATATGTAAATTTACCGAACGTACTTTTGTTGTTATTGCAACTTGTGTTTATGTGTCCAGCAGCCGCAAGCGTACTCACACACACACGCACACACACAGGATCAGAGTGTATACCGATATGTGTTGCCTACTTGCAGGCTCTGGCGCTTCTCAAGTGCAACAACAGCAACAGTAAATTCGCCAGACATCGTTGAGTAGAAACCTACCTAGAAACTTTCATGTATGTAGTTGTTGTTGGATTGTTAGCTGCGGTTGGCAGCGCCATCGCTTTCGAAAAATTTTCTGGAAATTTATTTTATAATCTCTACGGCAACAGCAACAACAAGAGGAACAACTCCAACAACCGAGACCCGGCCAAAAAAAAAAACTTTGCATATGAGAACCACGAGTAGCTAAGCATGTAATTTATATCCTAGAGCGCTGCTTTCATCTCAGTCTTTTTTCTCTGTCTCTCTCGCTCTCTATCTATATACGTGGCTTCTTACTTGCTCTACGTCTATGTATATATTACATTGCATACTTCGAGGGGCAGAAATCGGAGCTACAGCCTTTGCTACATGGAAGCAGCCATAAATTTGCATCTGTTGCGGCTACTTCCTTATCGTTCTTTTTCTATGCTCTGCTGCAATTTTATTTGACCACATAAATTGTTTACCAATTTTCACAAGTTTGCCTCTCCATCCAAGTTCATGTGTGTGTGTGTGTCTGTGTGTAATTCCTTGCTTGTTCTCAATGCTAAATGCGGTTTTATAACACTCAGCCGACGTTTTGATTTAGCGCTCTTTTCTGCTTGCAATGCATCTGTGAAAACTGAATCTGTGTATTCCTTTATTTATTTTCTAATTGGAATATTTGAGAAATACCACAAAACCAAATGACAACAAATTATGTTCCACATGTATGTACAAATAGAAATCGAAAAGTTTAATCCATAAATTTTGATATTAATAAATGACTCGAGTTATATTATAAATTGAATGAAATTGTGTTGAAACTGAGAAATATTCAACCATTTTAAGCCTGTAAAGCTTACAGCGAGCCTTTCGACATCAAAATTGTTTTTCTAGAAAGATTCTAAAAGCTTTTCCTTTTTAAGGCTAGAAATTAAGAAACAAATAATTGAGAAAAAATTAGATATTTGTTTAAAAGTAAATAAACATCGTATATCGGTGGTCCTGAAGAACCTTTATTGCTTTCAATGCTGAAAATATTTGTTGAGAGATTTAATAAACTGTTAATTTTATTTCCCCATAAATATCACTTCTAGTTAAAAGATTGGTCGAAATTTTAACTAATTAATGGCAACCAAGTTTTTTGTTTTCAAAAGTTTCAGAAAATCAACTTGATCGTATGTTATTTATAGCAATATTTATCAAAATTTCTTAAATAAAAATCAATAAAAATGTTTGAAAACTTTCATGTCAAGCTTATCTCTGAAGTTAATTCCCTTCTTTAACAAAGAGCGCATTCTTCAAGCTTTTATTTCCATTTTGCAATATGTTCGTCTCGTTGTTCTACAAAGTTTTCCATCAAAAATTCAACTTTTGCCTTCTTACTTGAACTGGCATCACTTTATATACATTAAATTTCCTTTTAATTAAATGCTAATTAATTACTGAACTTTATCAAGGCAGTCACAAAAGAGAGAACGGAAGCAAAATTATTGCGAAAAAGCCTTGCAATAATTCTGAAAAATTCCACAACGTCGCACCTTAAGCTAATTAACGAGGTGCCGGGCGAGTTGTGAGTTGTGAGTGCTGTTCGCATTTTGCGTGGACAATTTTTGAAAAATCTTGGGCATAAACCACAGCAGAGCAAAGCATGGCGCTTTAACCCTAAAAAGAAAAAAAAAACAGATAAAAGCGTCCAGAGAAATGCTTCCAGCTGAATCAGAGGCAACGACGGCAGCAGCAGATGAAGAAGAAGAATGCGATATCCTTGCAGGTGGCAGTAAAAAATTGTTGAAATTCTTGGGCAGCTACGAAAACTGAACTCAACTCCTCTTTGTAGCTCACAGCTCATTAAACGCTTGTCACCAGTTGCCCATTTTAAGTGTTGTTGCTGCTCTTTATTTTATTGTTGTTATTTTTGTTGCTTTCGGCTGGTTTTGGCCAGGATAATCTGGGAACAACTTAATGCGCCCCTTGGTCGTGCTAAATAGCTTTCATTATTTACTTTATTTTTTGCAAAAAGAGTACGAAATTTTTTTAGCATTTTCATTTCCAGAAGCAGAAAGTGCAACGTAAGTGGTATAAGAAAATTTAAAAATAAAAAGACAGAGAGGCAGCGAGATAAACAGAGTCTCTGAGTTTTTAGTAATACGATTGGTTAAATTCAATGTGGAAAACCAAAAAAAATTACGAGTGTTGTCTGAAGAAATTCCGACTATTTTATGAAAAAGACGTGACACATATGCAAAATATTGATTAATGCTTTTTTGCATTTTTCAAAATGTATTTGCCAAACTTCTATGTCTTTCCCTTTAAGTGTTCCTGAGATGTTGAAAATTTCATTTATACACTATTTTATGGGCTCTGAGAGCCTATATTTCCCCAACTTATCAGCATCATATAAAATATATCCTTTTACCATTAACGGGCCATCAAGAGCTGCCATAAAAATACAGCTACTAAAGCCTGAAAATTTTACATTGTCAATCAGTCCTATTTAAATATTTTATTTAATTAAATTCAACTTTATTTTTCACTAAATAGTTTAGTTTTATTCAATAAATTAAAAATAAAAAGTTTTGTCAAATATCTTAATATTTTGAAAGCGGGGTTTAGAATCACTGACAATGCTTTATTAGGTTCTTGTTATATAACAAATCGAAAAATGCATAAACAGATGTGTCAAGATTTGGAAAATGGTTGCACATTTTCAGACAAGTCTTGTAACCTTTGCATTTTTAAAAATAGTTTAACATTAAGTAACTTTTTGCAACATATATCATATCTTGTAAAGAAGTGTAATTTTAATAAAGTATGGTCAGGACGCATGAGATCGAATCTAAAAGTAAAGTATTTATGCTAAAATATCTTAAAAACAACTTGGTTTTCCATAACGATGATTCATTTTCGACCGATCATTCCGAAGGCATTTGAATAATATATTAAATTGGTTGTTCCAAAATGCATAATTTGTTGATCAGAAATTAGAAATGCATATGCAAATATAAAATTAAAACGATCTAGCCAGTATAAGCCTACACTAATATAGGTTAAGAAGTGGATGATACAAACGAACCGATGAGCATGAACATATCGACACTACTGGTCATCCTGATTAACAACATATATTAAGTATATGAGGTCTCTTATTATAAATTACATTTTACTGAAGAATATTTATTATTACACTCTCTACAAAAAAATACAAATTAAAGTTTTCTCAAAAGCAGTTGCTTTAAGCTGTTGAAAGGTTCTTGGCCTTTGCCTGACAATAATAAATCATGCCACATATCAATCAGTCAATCAAACTTGCTCCAGAAACTTGTCTACATATTGATTGTACGCTGCAAAAACAGCAAGAAAAACAAATTATGCCTGACTCAGCAATTTGCCCAAAAAAGAAACTATGGTATGCATATGACATTTTCGTCAATGATACAAGCAGCGCACAAAAAATGAAAAGCAACAAAATGCTTCATGAAATGTGAAAGGACACATGGACAAAGGCAAAAGCAACAAAAAACGTAGGACATTGTTGCATAGTACACACAGTACTGGGTCCTCAAGTTTCTGCTCGCAGTTCATAAGAGCAAACGTTGTGCAGTTGACAAGTTTTGTTAGCTCAGCGTTCGCTAAAGGACATTTTATTATCTCTTTCTTTAACTGCCACGCCCACACATGTGGAAATGATCGAAATTGACTAAATGTCTGATTAAAAGGTATTATTGTAAAGGCAAACAGAAAATTGAAGCCTGATTGATAGGAAAATGTCGACAATTAATTCCGACTATAAAGAAAAGCATATAATTGAAATAACAGTTTTCACTGTACTAAAAAATAGTTTTTCTTTATCAACCTTAAAACTTATTTATTTCATATTTATATTTATGAATATTTATAAAATATTTCATTGTTGTCAAACATGCTATATCTTCTTATATAGGTTAAAAGCATAATTAATTGTTGTTGTTCAACGGCGTTTTACTTTAAATAATCGCTGAAAAGCTTCAAAGAAAGTTTTTACTTCGATCATTAGTTTTTAAAACCACTGAATCAAAGGTTTTCGTTCGAAGTAATTGTATTTAGTCTTAGATAACGGCGCTCTTTAGTTTTTTCAGAAACCAAACCAATTTTTTAAAAATTAGGTTAAAGATCCGGTTTTGACAGCTCAAAAAATCCGAGTCGAACCGGGTTTTGTAAGGTTTAATCAAGCGAATGTTGACATAATTCCAAAAATACAAATGAATATTGAAAACAAATTTAACTAGCTTACAATAATTTACAAAGCTAAATTATATATGTATGTCTATTAATTAACTTAAAATAAAATTACATATACGTTTATTAAGTTGTTATTTTTAATATTTACTTACTGCTTAGAAATCCAAGAAAATTAAACTTTTTGAAAATGATTATTTTATTTTCCAGATATTGAATTATAAATTCAAAATATTTTCACATATTTTACACTTTATTACGATGGTATTATTTAGTTTTGTTATTTTTATTAAATTTCTAGTCGCTTTTGCACAATTTGGCAAACAAGTTAAATGAGAAATTTTGAGATGATTTATGCTTACATCCGTAATGCATCCAATACACATAAAGCCGACGAACGGTACTTGAGTGTGTGTGTTTTTGGTTGTTGTTGTACGTTACGGTTACGGTTACGGTTTATGTTTTGGACTTGTTTCGTTTTCTTGTGGCTTTTGTCGTAGATTGCAACTTTTTTCGTTGTTTCTTATCTCATTTTGCGTATCACGGAACTCGTTAAAATCACCTAGGAACACGTGACTGCATGTCCCTCACATGCTCAGAAGCACAAACACACACACACACACGCACGCACACTCACACTCACACTATACAGAGTCATGAAGCAACAGCGCCACACACACACACACACACAAAAAGACTCACACTCATAGCAATACTGGAGGACACGGCAATTTATTGCAGCAAAAAGAAAATGAGACTTTAGTTCGATCGACGGAAAGGGTTTGTTGTTGCTTTTCTTTGGGTCCTGTTCCTTCTGTTTCTGCTGCTTTAGTTAGTTTCCAAGAAGGAATGACAAAAACACACGGAAATCATCTGCAAAGCGACTTGCTAACACAATCGAACACACTGCACACAGCTGCAAGCAAAGGTTCGATTCTCTTAATTGTTGCAACAGCTTCTTCACTTTTTGTTTTGTATTTTTTACGCACGACAAAAAACTTCAACGGAGCGAAAATGCACAACAATCCTCACGCAAAGGCAACGCAATGAAAACTGAACCAAAAACTTGAGTCGGTTTTATCGAGTTGCGTCGCATCTCGTCGTGTCGCATCGAGTTCTTTGCACAGATTTTTCATACCGATTGCCAACCGAATGTCCCGTTGTAGCCTTCGGCATCAAAAAAAACGACGTATGACCCGAAGCTGCTGTCGGTTTTACTTTAACCAAACGCAGCAAGCGAGAACGTCTGTGGTGTGGGTGTGGGGAAAATGTTGCAGAGAGAAATTGAACATTTTGGCAGTAGAACTGTGTCAACTGTTTAACTGGGTAAAAGGTGTAGGGGAAACAGCAGTGGTGAGAAAGTATTGCAACAAACTAAACTGTTTAAGCTGTTTTAAGAATGTAAAATAACACCCAATTGTTGTATCTAACCTCTTTGGGACTTGAATATTCTCTAACTAAAATGCCATGAAAATTATAAGACATTAAAAACGTTTTACTTAGGATATCTTATATCCTTAAGCTTGTTATACGTTAAATTTACTACTTGCTAATAATTACTAAATTATTGAACTTGAATTTGAATTAATTTAAAATAAACTCCTTACGTTATATTCTCTCATCATTTTTGTAAAAGTAATGATACTCTTCTTTTGTATTCTCCTTGCCGGCATACTGCGTGCATACTCACCAAACTTTCCCCATCAACTCAGCAAATATCCACCACACTTCCCCTGCTCACACGACAGCCGCGTTAACTGCTTGCTGATGTCCCCTCTTCGTTTTGCGCACTACTTGCAGGACTGCTTTGTTGAAAATAGAATTAAAAATTAGATGAAGCTTAAATATAATAGAATTTTTGGTGTCCCCAAACAAGCAACCATTGCTTTCAACTGTACAAAAAAATAAATCAAACCTTTAAATAAACTTAAAATTTATTAAAATCAATTTAAATAATTATTAAAAATAAACATTTGGAACAGTTGTTTACAAAAGCATTTGTCGGCAAAAGATCCAGAGCTTTGTGGGACACCCCTGCATATGTTTCTTTAACTGAACTTTATTATTTGCTCCTGTCTCTTCTGCAGAATATCTATAAATCTTGATGATATCATGACTTGCATTTTGTTCCACATTCGAGACGCAAATTGAAGCCGTTAACTTTAGACTATTGGTGAAGTGGAGGCGCTTGATAGAGATGACTTCCTCCTTATCCTTGTTCCTTGTTATGCACATCCTAGTTGGCCTATGATGCTAATGACTTTATGGTCTCCAGTAGTCTGCACAATTTGTATTATTTTTAGCGCAGACTTTCGACGCTTGCCAAGTATCTGATGGCCAACAAAGTGCATTATGTATGTATGTATGTGGGATGTATGTGTGCGGCAGGCTAATGAACTGTAATATGTGTTGTTCCAATTGTTGAGGCCCAAATCAGCATAATTTGAATTTTTTGCGCTTCAAGTGTTTTGCTCAATAGCAACCAGTTTCCGATAACGTTTTGTTGGCCATTTTCACATACATAAGTACATGAAGGAGCTGTTCCACTTCGAATTATAAATAGGCTCAGAACAGCATCCCGTCCTGCTGCGTCCGTGCACTGGGCAACAGTTTGATTTACAATTATGCAGTGGAGCCATAGAGTCGCCTGGCAGGATATTTGGCAGGACATTTCTGCTATTAAAAAAAGGGTAATCCAGAGCGATTTCTGTTTATGTTTTGATTTATGATATGTTAGTAGATCAGCTAAGCAAGTGCATGTTCATTATACATTTTCTAGGAAAAAAAATTAAACAACTTTTTTTTTATTTTTCCTATTCTGACAGATTCTGAGGGGAGACTGCTTTTATTATTCGTGCCATGACTAGACGCCTACATTGATCGACCAAATTATTAAATATACTATTTTGATTTTTAGTGGAACTGAAAAATATTATGTAGCTAGTGTAAAAGATTGTAGTGAACCATATATACCACAAAAAGTGAATTTTTCGATTTTAAGAATGTCTGAAATTTTGCAACAGCGCTGTTCAATCATATTTTGTGTGAAAAATGGTATTTCGGCTGTAGAAACATTACAAATGATCCAAACGGCTTTCCGCCAAAATGCTTTGTCAAAATCCAGAATTTACGATTCGCATAAAATGTTCAAAAAGGGCCGAGAGCGGGTGGAAGACGAGACACGGCCGGGACGACCATCCAAGTCAAGTGGAATGTCGACACTGATTGAGCAAAGAAGTGCTATACAATTTTGCACGCGAAGTATGTTTAAAAATGGCAGAGAAACCGTTGAGGACGATGCAAAAATATCGGAAGGATCAAAATGAATTTCCAATGGAAAGAAGTCAAAAGACGAGATAACACGACAACAACGAAACAAGAGAGGAAAAAATACAAAAAAAAATAAGAGAGAAAAAAGACAACGAAAAAAAAATCATTGAAAAAACCAAGCAGCCGGCAGCCTTTAAAAGCTGCCAACCTTAAACCTTCTGAATTTAAGCTAATATGCCTAGTCTTCGCTTAAACTGTTTGGGAATTCTAAGCCAATATTGCTAGGAACAGCGTCTACAAGTAGACAATATTTTTGTTTGGAAATTATGTACAACAATTTATGTCTAACAACCCAAAAGCAATTTTTTATTTTTCTTAATTATTTTAATTGAATTCAATAAATTATAAGTTTATTTAAAAGTTTCAATAATTTTTATTTATGCAATACATGCAAAGTAAAAAACATTTGTTAAGTGTATTAGTCAAGTTTTATGTACTTTATAGGTCGTCTCAACCTTATCAATCACATTAACATTTATAATCACGTTAACAATTGGAATACTAATACTATAAAGTGTGCCCCAACATTATACGGTGCAGAAATATATAATCGAATTAAGCTGAATATGGAAGATAAATAGTTAATTGTTAAGCATAAACAAAGCACTAATCTAAGGAGCAAAGCAAGAGCAATTAAATTATTTAAAATCACCGCATAGAACGATTATTCTTAAATGTTGCTCGAAACAAAAGCAAACACATCAAAAACAATAGCAGCAGCAACAACAAGAAGGAATACTTAAATCCAATTCAATATGTATACAAAAAGTAAGAAATTACCATTAATATAATGCAATACGCCAACAAAAACCAAGTGCGAATGATGTACAGCAGATGGGGCCCCATTTTTAATAAATATTATCCACGAAAATATTTTTAAAATATTTGAATACGATAGTAAAATACCATGCACAATAATTCTCAAAGCAAAACCAAACGGTGATACAAGCAAAAAAAGCAGTCAAATTGACCACGTACAAAGCTTGCGGTGTGTTTCGCTTTTCACCATTATTTGCTCTTTGCCATAGGTACAGGGTCTCGTACGGTCAAGCTTACTCCACTGTACATACATATATGGATCCTTTAATCTATATTTAATCCATCAGCTGTTATTTGTAAACAATACGCATACACACTTGCATACACACCGCTAAATGTTGATGTTTCATGACCATCGAATAAAATACCAGAGATAAGGGTTGATAAATTCCGAGTCCAAAAGAAACGCGGCAATTTCCCATCCCATAATACTAGTACACATAATTATCTTGAAAGTTCTTTTAATAATAGCCATTCTTCGTCAAGAGAAATATTTTATTTTTCTGCTTTAATTTCTATATTTCAATCATCACTTGTTGCCATAGAATGTACATATGTCCATCCAATCAGAATGGTTTTAGTATTTTATTAAGAAATACACGTTATTTTATCTATAATTTGAAGCAATTGTGACAAATATCAATATACAAATGCATATTTCACTGGGAAAATATGAGATGCATATGAGTTAATATGAGACAATTTTATCAAAATTGAAATAAAACATTTAATAATACTGATTAAAGGTTATTTAGCTTATGAGTATATACTAAACAAAGCTGCTTCCCACATTTAAAAATGCAATCTGGTCACTTTGTCAAACTCAAATCAAATGGGGTTGAATGTAACTATGTTCTGCGCATAAAATATGCAACCCTTATGAAATGATATTGTATGTACATATGTTGAAATATACATACATACATAAGTCTTGTGTTTGGTTAGTGTACATCAGCTCATGAAATGAAATTAAAACGTGTTGGATAATTCAAATTTAAAAACAAATCAATTTCTTATCTTAAAATCTTAAGAAAAACACATGTAAAATGAATTTTCCACATTGTCAACTCATTGTTTATAACATCGTTTTTATCGCTTTAAACGTAAATTCAGTACGGTCGAAAACTTCAAAAATTGAAAACTATGGGTATGTAAAAAATATGATATTCGTTTGTGTGAAAACATGTACCACTCATAAGCGAAAGTAAACCATAAAAATCTGTTCAAATCTATGATACTACATACTTTTTATAACTTATACTTTGATTGGGTAAAGTGCATTAAATTTGTATACTCTGAGTTCATTGGAGTACTGGGAAAATGTATGTACATATGTCTAGTAGCATGTTTCTTTTTTGTTAATTATGCTGAATAATTCGTTTAATTCTGTTTCTATTGTGGAAAGATTTCGTTTGCTTAATGATTACAGATATAATTTTACAATAAATACCTACAAAGTGTGATGCCGAAAGAAGGACGTTATACGAACATAAGTTACTTGCTGGAATGGTCTCAAACCACAACCAAATTTTAAAGTCCGTTCCTTTATATTGTAATTCAACCGGCCCGTAGTTATTTAATGATTATAAATATGTGTTGATTTTTTTATGCAATTAGTATGTGCAATAAACAAGTTTTTTTTTATAGAGATAGCAACACACAAATTGGAATCGTTATAAAAACCAATTTTTTTATATATTTGTCGCCAGAGAAATTTTAAATACTTTTACATGACAGAACTTTTTTTTTAAAGAAAATTTAAAAATCTACCCTCTTTAAGGTGTTTTTGACAGATCAGCTGCATTTTTAATTTTAATTAAATTAAGATATTGATTACTTTATCTTAATTTTTAAGATTATTTGACTTTAAAGCACTTAATTTTTTAAAACATTATTTACTTAATTGGGCGTCGTTTAATATACAATTTTTCTTTTTTAAACAACGAAGAGACGGCGAGGTAATATGATTTTTTATGTTTATCTCTTTATTATTATCGCTACTGATAGTTTGTACAATGTTATTAAAATAGTTTTTTCTCATTAAAGGTTCCATGTGTATAAAAAAAAGTGGGTTTGGTATAGGTTAAAAAAAAAGCTAAGCTATAAGAAAGGTTTAGAGAAAAAGCCTGTCAACTCTTAAAAGAAATCTAAATGAATACATAGATGCAAGTCTAAAACCAGTTCCATATAACATATATAACATATCATGCTTATTACTAATATATTTGATTTCGAATGCCATGATCTCAATCGTGGAAATAAACTTTACTTAACACTCTATTAACTTATATTTTGTTTGAAATATTTATATTTTGTTATTAAAGAATTGATCAGTCCTCTGGAATTTGTCAACTATACAATGGTACTATTTGTCGAGAGTTTTTGGAAAATACTCATGTATTTATAGCACCAAATATGACAATTAATGAGTTAGAAGAACGATTGAAAGCCGCTCACGGAGTAATAAAAGAATCAAAGTAAGTACATATGTTAAATATCTTTATTTGAAGGTCACTTATGCTATTTTTTATTTCAGAGACATGAATTCTAATTGCCGAAAGTATGCTCTACCCAGTTTATGCTTGAGCTCACTTCCTATTTGTAGAACTCCTGAGCGAACCAACTTACTGTATTTTGCAAATTTGGCAATGTTTACAAACTTATACAGTGGAAATGACACACGAGAAAAACGATCCGTCTCGAGAGATTCCAAGAACACGAATTTTTTCCTTAAAAAGAAGTCAATTTTTTATGACGATGTGTTTAGTAAGGATGTATCAAGTAAATATCCACCGACAAAAGAATCTGAAAATTTAAAACGTATTTGCCGGGAAGAATGTGAACTATTAGAGACAGAACTTTGTCAAAAGGAGTATGCCATTGCAAAACGTCACCCAGTAATTGGTATAGTTGGGGTTGAAGAATGCCAAAGATTACCGCAACACAAAGACTGCTCCACTTTAGGAATAACTATTGAAGTGGACGAAACTGAAAACTGCTATTGGGAAGATGGCTCAAGTTATAGAGGCATTAAAAACGTCAGCATTACAGGAAAACCTTGCTTACGATGGTCTTGGTTAATGAAAGAAATTTCGGACTTTCCAGAACTTATTGGACAGAACTATTGCAGGTATGTGTTGTTACAATAACTAATGCAATAAGACTTGCAACAGCATCTTTATATGTTAAAGAAGGTTTAAGTTCATATATTGCTTATTATAAAAAACTATTTGTTTCTTATGATATTTCAACTAAACTCTTATAACATCCTTACCAAATCTTGTCAAAAACGAATGACTGTTTTAAATAGGTGTCAAAGAAACTATGGAATGAAAATTAACCTTTAATATAAAAAACATGTATTATGAGATGGATAAATTAAATAAATAAAATTATTTAGCATGTGACAATAGTAATATAATTCTTAAAAATAATAAAAGCTTAATATCTAGTATACATATTAAATTCTTTTTTCTTATATTATCACTCATAAATGGATCTGCTTAATGCATTTCAGAAACCCAGGAAGTGCGGAGGAGAGCCCATGGTGTTTTGTAGATGATAGATCATTGGATCGAAACATCGAACCTTGTGATATTCCAAAATGTGTGGATAAACTCTGGTTAAGCATAATATCAGTTTCAGGATTGACAGTTGCAGTTTTTGTTTTCTTTCTGTTGGTAATCTTTTTCAAAAAGAAAGGCTCTCGAGGGATGAAAAATATTCAAAACGTATGTATTATTATTTATTTGTTCAACATTTTTGTACTCTTGCAGAAAGTACTCTAATTTTGTCAAGAAATGTGTAATGCCGAATATATCACAGAGTATTTTTTCTTTTAATATTTGCTTTGACTTTCACATGAATTGACTCAATATTCAGTTCATTTTTGACGGAACCGTGTATATGGTGTTCAGCTATAATATTTTAATAGGTTGTCGGATGCAAAAAAAAGCTTCAAAAAGTCAATGGCACCTAAAATAATTGTCGGTCCATAATGAAGACCAGCTAGTATCAAAATAGATCTTCTCAGTAGTAGTTACTTCTGTATGACATAGCTGCTTTAGAAAGAATCGGCCCATCATCAAGCCTTTGCAAGGGTATCAAATCTTCGGCATGCCGAAAATTACTCTACTTTCATGTTAATAATTTTATTGCCTTACAGATTAACACACCTAACGCTGGAAACAATATATATGGAAACTCACAACAAGATATGGGAAGAACACCATTAAATAGTTCCATGGAACCTGTGGGTGTACCATCAAAAAATATTGAAAAAAGTTCACTTCTCAAAATACCGCACTTCACATTACAAGATGTAGAGTTCCTCGAAGAGCTGGGCGAAGGAGCATTTGGTAAAATTATATTATTATTATAATATGAGATATAAACAAATCGAAATATCTCATCATGTAAAGAATTGAATTTTGTATGTCACAACTGTTGCATACAATGTTAAAGAAATGTGTCACTAAATGTTAAAGGAACTGACATGAAAATAGACTCAGCTTACATTTTGTTAATCTTTTACATTTTTTTATAGGCAAGGTGTATAAGGGACAGCTGAGACAACTAAATAAAAAAACAGTAAATGTTGCTATCAAGGCTTTAAAAGAAAATGCATCAATCAAAACGCAACAGGACTTCAGACGAGAAATTGAATTAATATCGGACCTAAAGCACCAAAATATTGTTTGCATATTAGGAGTCATATTAAACAAAGAACCATATTGTATGCTCTTTGAGTATATGGCTAATGGTGATTTACACGAGTTTCTAATATCCAACTCCCCAATGGAAAAGAAATTATTGCAGCAATTGGAGTTCTTACAAATAGCGATGCAAATCAGTGAAGGCATGGAGTATCTTTCGGGACATCATTATGTTCATCGGGACTTGGCAGCTCGAAACTGTTTGGTCAACGAAGGACTAGTTGTAAAAATTTCTGATTTTGGATTATCGCGAGACATTTACAGTTCTGACTATTATAGGTATTTATAAAATGTTCTTAACATAACAATGGATAATACACAGCTATACTTATAATATCATGCCCAATTTCTAAATTTAGAGTCCAATCAAAATCGCTTCTTCCTGTTCGATGGATGCCATCTGAGTCAATTCTGTATGGTAAATTTACAACAGAAAGTGATATATGGTCTTTTGGAGTTGTTCTTTGGGAAATCTATAGTTATGGAATGCAGGTGTGTCTAAATTGTTTTCTATAAATTTAATTAATTGATCCTAATTATATATTCAAATTTTGACAGCCATATAGTGGCTACAGCAATCCGGAAGTCATTCATTTGATCAGATCGAGACAATTGCTATCTTGTCCAGATAATTGTCCAACAGCAGTGTATTCGCTAATGATTGAATGTTGGCATGAACAAGCAGTGAAACGTCCAACCTTTGCTGACATTTCACATCGATTGAGAACTTGGTATGAGGGTCACATTAAAATTGATCAAAAAAACCGTAATTAAGAAAATGCATTTAATAGTTTTTACCTACAGATAATAAATAGTTTATATGTATTATTAAGACTTGAATGTAAGCGATTAAACTCTTTCGCAACAAATTGGCAACTGTATCTGGATTACTTTCTAAAATTTTTGGTGATTTAAACATTTTGTTGTATACTAAGATCATATCTATAATTAATAAAAGGAAAAACAATTTGTAATAGTATTCTCAATTATTTTCCTTTCTTTTTGAACGAGCATTTGGTTTGGCTTAAATCAGGAAAGCCCTGGCTATACCATGGGCCAAAAATATAATCAGCCTTACATACATATATACATACAGAAATTGTCTCTAATAGCCGACAGTGTTGCCAAATTTTGACTATTAAAAGCCGGAAACGTTTAAAAAACGTAATTTAAATAATAATAATAATTAATAAATAAATAAAATAATATCTAATATACAGAAAAATGTGAAAGATAAGAAATATGCTTAACAAAATTTGACAAAAAAATTTGGTTTTTTATAGTTTTGGTACTTAGAGTTCCCAAACGGTTTAAGCGAAGACTTGGCATAATAACCTTTGGGTATACTACAAGGTTTTGGTCGGATGCATTTAAAAGGTGCCGGGCGTACTTGTTTTGGTTTTTTTCATCATTTTGTTTGTGGTTTTTTTTTTCATTTCATTTCTTCGTTAATTAAATTTATTTTATTCTTCTCTATTGGATATCTTTCTGTCTTAAGGTAAGGTCAGACAAGCTAAATATTTGGTGCAACATCGAACGTCAGCTAAATACGTCAAAGTAGCCTAAATTTTGGTTGCTGTTCACATGTCTGGCAAAATCATCGGAAAACTTGGCAGCGCTGAATTTGCACAAAATCTCAGCATACTGATGGAACATTTCCTTCATTCTGCCGCCTCCAACGCAAACTTTATTTTCAGGACTGGTAGGATAAGGCAGCGTCGTGACATTTGTGAGCCACCGGAAAAAAAATACTCCAAACTCCCTGTCAATGCGTCAACCATTTGAGCAGCTGGCTCGTTGAGACCGCCCATTCTCTGCCACTTCTCCTTAATGGTAATTAAAATACCCATGTATCATTTTTATCCACTTGGAGGAAGTCAAGCTCTATTTGCAATGGCTCCATTTTGTGGCAATATATCTCCAAGTACACAGCTTTGCAAATCCTAAGAGAATAAGAAAACTATTTGGGAATTCGAAGTGAAAAAGTGTAACAAACAAAGTTTTTTTTAAAGAATTCGTTTTTCTTACTGTGGCCTGTCAGAATCAGGAATAACTACTCAGCCCCGTTGTCAAGTTCCGCAGGTCTATTGGTCTTCGTCCCCAATGGAAACCCAATGGAAACCTGAATTACCTACGACCTGACACTGAGTAAAATTGATTTATGATCATTCGTGTTTATAATCCAATCATGATCAAATTTTCACTATGGAAAAGTACCATACTTACTGAAATTCAAGTCTCTAAAATACAAGTGTTTTGGTTTTATTATCTTCTTTTTATTAGAGGGCGACGCGGCTTGTCATCCATAATTTGTAACTAACTTGAAATCTACCTGTTACTGTTGCTGAGATCGCCGGCAAGTTGGATGAGAATTGATGTGGACGATTTGTAATGGTGTTAAGGTATACAAAGTTAAATCAAAAGTAAAAGAAACAGATCTTTATCAAATATATACGATTAATACATTTGTCAGGAGTTTTAAGTAACATAAAATGATAATGATGAATGCTCAAAATGTTTTAGCTACCGCCACACATCACTTGGAAGCCTTCAGCTTGTGTCGGATTCCCCAACGCTGGTCTGTGTGCATATTCTCACCAGGAATTCGGTGTCGAAAATGGGCCCACTCGTTCTGGTAGTAATGGTACAAGGCGACTGGATCGTTTTGTGGGTTCTTCTGCTTATGCTTGACCTTGGCGTGAACTTTAAAAAATATATGAAATCAAATATGTTATATCAAAATGAACGAAAGCACAAAAGTATCCTACCCAGAGCAGAAGGCAAGCGGCCAGTACTGCGAGGACGAGATGATCTGCGCAACTTGGAGCGAGCAGCGCCATGCGTGGCCTTAGACGGATCAGACTCATCACTGGATGCAGCTCTAGTCATTTGCTTTGGATGCTTGCGAGTCTTACTACGACTACGACGCTTACAATCGTTATCGTTGATGGGCTTCTTTGATGGGTCTATAGAAAGTTTATCCTGCAACAAGCACGCCAAGTTCAAGGCGTTAGACGAGCCTTTGTCGGTATTGGGACGATCTTTGCTTCCACCAGAAAGGCGATTCATGTCATTGTCAGGCTGAGCCTGAGCCTGAGCCTGCGAAACATTTTCCTTATCTCTGTCGCCTAGTTTAGCGCGGGAGCTGACGGTGTCGCGTTTATGCAGGCTGCTGAAATAGTCCTCCTTCGAGCTCGACGCCAAGCGTTCATCATGTTTGATAAGCTTTCGGAGGTCTGGATCAAAAAAGCAAAATTCATATTAAACATCTCGAAATGACAATGTTATCAACTTAATTTAAAATGAAAAGCAATTTACCATATAATTTAATTGCATGTTTAATGTTCTCTTTGTTTTTAGGTTGTTTTTTTTTTACAATTGCTTTTGGTTTTATGTTCTTGTTTTACATTAGCTTGAGCATCATATGTTGATATTTGTAAAAAACAAAATTGTATTTCATTGGAATTGAAACTAATGTTTGAAAGTTTGCAAATAAAGTCTTCATATTTAAATAATTGTTTTTGTTGGTTTATGATTGGATACTCGGGCTACGGCATGTTAAAGGGTATGGAATTTTTCCTAAACTAAATTTAAACTAAGCTTATTTTACGTATTTTGCTGATGCTGCATTTCAAATTATGCTAGTTATGTGTGGCTGTGTGTGAGTGTGTGTGATGAGAATGTTTAATTTACAAAAGAATGACAAAGATTCAAACACAAAATATATAACTATGTAAATTCATATGGGAGGGATTTGAAATGTTTGTGTGTGTGTGTTTATGATAATTTAATGAACATCTTGATCCACTCTGCTTCGTATTTCGTATTTTCGTATTGACTTAACAATTTTACACTAAAACTAAACACATTGGCTTATTAATGTTAATGGCTGATTATGATAATTATAATGCATGATGAACATGATCAGCGACGATATCGAAAACGACGAAATGGCGCTCGCAGTCGCCGGCATTGGACACGCACCTCCTTTTTCAGGAACTGCGATATTGCCAGAGATTTGACAGCGGCAGTTGCAGCCTCGGCAGCACAACTACTTGCCGCCTTGCCATTGTTTGGCGGTGCATATTTGCTAATGTCAAACTTGCGCTTGGGCGGCGTTGTCTGATTTAAATGCTGATGTTGACAATGCTCCAGTGAGTCGCCGGCTTGCGTGTTGCTCAAATCCATGTCAGTCTCTAATCCATCCGATGATACGGTAAAGATGTCGGAATTGTCTCCCAGTTTCTCACTGGGCGATATGCAGCTACCCAGACTGCCGTTCAATTGTGGAGTACGTCGCGGTTGGCGTGTGCTTGGCGTCGAAGTGACATTCAGGCAGTATCCATTGGATGCGTGCAATGCAGCGAGTAGTGGCTCCTTAGTTGGACTATGATCATCGATTGGATTTTTGGCGATTGACTCGAACGTAATTCGATTGCGTTTTATTGGCGGCTCATCAGTGGGCGATTGTAGGGTCAACTGTTCGTGAACTGTTTGACCATCGCCGTAGGCATCTTCATACACATCATCATCGTCATCATCTTCCTCTTCCTCTTCATCTTCATCAGCGTCTTCATCTTCCTCAACATCCGCATCGGTTGCTTCTATTTCCGCCTCATCATTCTGCTGATGATCAACTGAATCGGCCATTGTTTCATTATCGACATCATCATCATCATCGCCTTGACTTTCAATATCTGCCGTTTCATCAACGGAATCATCATCATTGCCGACTTGTTCATCCACATCTGTAGCTGGTGGAGTCATTACAGCATCCTCGCGAGTAGTTTCTTTATCTCTCTCTTTATCAGTCACTCCTGCATTACCTTCATCGACATCGCCATCGCCATCATTATCATTGTCATCCTGATGTTCTCTGTTGATCTCCTTATCAGCAGCCGTTGTAGTCGTCGTCGTTGTCGTCGTCGTTTGCTCTTCCTCGGTTTCAAGCGGCTCTTGCTTTAAACCTTGATACTTTTGAGTCTCCAGATTCTCAAACACACCCAGTTCTCGGAAATTAATGGGCTGATCGGGTAACGATCTTACGGCACGACGTCTTTGAACTCTGGGCCATCCAGTGCGATTGGATTTGAGGCACTTGCGCTTACGCTGATAGCTGCTAAACAAGTTCATTCGGCTATTTCGACGACATCCTGAAAGTTCCTCATCATCGCCACTGCCTCCACTATTGGCCAACAGGTCGCACAAATCAAACTCGCTGGTAAAACAATTATCTGTTGGCGGTGGCGTCTGTACTTGCTCTCTCAGGTCAACATTTTCAGGCGGTTGCGGCTCCTCCAAATTTAGATCATAGTCTTGGCCAGTCAATTCCAGATATTTATCAATTTGCCAGGCAATTAACATTGGATTCACATATTGCATGCTCGCATCCAACGCTTTGAGTGCACTCGCCTCCATCTCATATTCCAACAGTCCCTTCTTACTCGGCAGCTTGCGTACTCCCGCCACCAAGGCCATTCCAGGTGGTTGATGTGGTGTCGGTCGTACTGTAGGTTTTATTGCCATTTGACGTCGCTTCCGTTTGCCCAGCATCACTGTTGCGTTGTTCACCTCTCGTCTGGCAAACTCAAGACGTCGAGAGTAGCTGACGGCAACAGCTGCTGCGGCAGTGGGACGACGGCATCTAGCTGATAATGGGGCAGGAGCTGGAGCTGGTGCTGGGGGAGGTGCAGTTGCTGGTGTCTGTGCTTGGGCTTGTGCTTGTGCTGGTGTAGTATCGTACTTATTTTGGCCACGTCGCATACGCTTTACAGTCTCACTTATTTCGGTGGCAAATTTGAGTTCCTCAACTGGTGTCGCCGCTTGCGAGCGTGTCTTGTGTGGAGTGGACGTTGACTCCGGTTCCTGTTTGAGTGGCTTCTTTAATTTGTTCGCCATAGAGGTAAGACTAGATGGTGGTTCCTCAGCCTCCGAGTTGGTTTTGCTCTGTGAATCTTGACGCTGGCGTATAATACAACTAACTAGTGCCAATGTAGACGCATGCTCCCTAGGCGATTTACGTGGCGGCAAATCAACAACTCTGGCAAGTTGTTTGTTTCGGGAGGTGGCACTGCTCTTCTGGCTATTGCTGCAACTGCTGCTTGTGCTGCTCTGTGTGGATGCGGCACGCACCCGTTCCAACATCTGGGCACGTTCACTTAGCGGTACAAATTCGCGCTCCAACAACTCTGGTGTGCTTGCTTTGCTATCACATTTGGTTACGGGCAAGGCAATATTTAGTTGCGGCTGTTGTTGCTTCTCCTGTTGTTGTTGGTGATGTTGCTGCTGTTGCTGCTCCTGTTGATAGCGTTGCAACAGATGCAACTTTTTATGCTTGTACATCGAACATGTTGTTGTTGTTGTTGTCGTTGCCGCTGTCTGATTGCTATCCGACTGTGCAGCATTTTGTTCCATCTCAACATCTGCATCTCGATCTCGATCTCGTTCTCGCTCCTGCTTAATTTGTGGCTTTCGTTCGACCACAACACGCTCCTGCTGCTGATGACAGAGGGTACAAGTGTGAGACTTTGTGCGCTCCATAGGAATTGGTCCCATCTCGTAGGGCAATTTGCGATATTGCGTCGATCCATAGTAACTGTAATAGTGCTCCTCTCCGGCATCTTGTCTTTGAAACACATGATGCCACAGTTCCGCATTGGGTAACCTCTCGAATGCATAGCTTAGCTTCTTCAATCTCTCACTCTTGCTACAGTCAAACATTAGATCTGTTGCCAATGTTGTTGTTGTCGTTGATCCTTTTGATGGCGATGTCGTTGTTGTTGTTGTCGCTGCTGTCTTTAGTTGTTTGCTCTGTTTGGTTTTGGGTGTTGTGATCTTTTGCGTCTTGACAGATTGTCGGTTAGGTGACTTTTTCGGTTGGTGATCCTCTCGAGAAGTACGCTTAATGTTGATGGTCAGACGTGAAAGTCGTCTTGCAGCGCGCTCCTCGCGGGTATCTACTCGATTTGTTGCTGGTAGGGATTTGTGCAACTTTGTGCATGCCACATAATCTTCATCGCTGCCAGAGGAACAACTTGATTCATCATCCTCATCTTGATCCTCTTCATCTTCATCGACATCTATATCTACATCGACATGTACATCTACATCGACATCTACATTCTCATCTTCTGCTTCATGTGTACGCTGTTCCTGTTGTTTATCAATCTTCTTTCGACTTGTAGTTGTGTACTCCCCCATCCCATCCTCCAGTTTGCCGCCACGCTGTCTTCTCAGCTGCAGCTGGCTGCTTGTTGTTGCCGCCGTCACAATAGCTGTGGCCATACGACTGCTCTTCCGGGTGGCAGTCACCTGGCGTGGCTTCAACAGTTGCGGTTGCATCTCCGGCTGGATGGGGGCGTTTGGAAAGCGCTGCTGACCGCTGCCATTACTGCTACTACTGCCTGTAGACAGTTGGCGCAACAGTTGCGATTGTAATCCCGCTCCTGTACCCGCTCCCTTGCGTCGTCTGCCCACAGCTGCAGCACGTCCTTGCAGGCTGACAGGCGTTATTGTTGTCGCTGCCTCCAGTTCGCTGGTACTGTCAATGCTTGCCGAGGATATGCTATGCTGACCACGCGCATCTGAAGTCGTCTGGCGATCCACATCCGTCAACAACTCGCTGCTACTGCGTGTTGTTGTGGTTGTTGTTCTAGGAAACATAAAGTTCTCGGCCTCACCATTGAGACGCTGCAACTCCGACTGTCGAACCTTCTGGAATTTGACAATTAACGAAGGTGAATCTATCGCAGCATTTGTGGCACCTCTTCGGATGCGTGGTGGCGTGGCATTGGCATCACTAGCTTCTACCACCTTGTAAAGGGATGAGGGCGGCAACATGGCGCGAATTGGTGGCGACAACACTGAATTGTTTGTTCTGCGTCGCGTCGTATTTGTGGGCGTGGCAGCGCTTGTTGTCGCATTGCTGGCAGTTAGATCCATGCGCTGCAATTCCACAAGGCTACAGGGTGTTGTCACCACTTTCTTCGTTGGCGAGGGAGTCTGTGAGGGAGTCGGTGAATTTGGCGTTGCCTGGAACTTTTCCGAGGAGTGTTTGCCCTTTGTGATGCGCTTGGATTTCTCACGCAAAACCGGCGAGGGACGTTGCCGGTTATTATTAGTATTTGTATTATTGTTACCGCTGCTGTTGTGGGTGATATCTGATTGATTAATCGTTTTGATGGTGAGAGCAATTGAGCTATCACCTAGCAGCTCATCCACTTCCATATCGCTGTAGATGTCCACGTCTCTTTGCTCCAGTTCCTGATCAGCCTGTTCCTTTAGACGTTCTTCTCTTTCGAGAAATCCCGTTACACTTGCTGATACTTGAATGAGTGTATCCAAGCCCAAAAAATTATTTGCGTTCTTGGCAAACAGTTCGTGATCCTTGCTCTGCAAGTGTATGGTTAATGTGTCGTATTCAATTTTGCAAATTTCACAAACACCACACTGCTTATCGGTGGACTCTTTTAGTTCTTTGCAATGTGATCTTGGACTCTCTGGTGTTTGTATGGAGGCAGATTGCTTTTTGAATGCTTGCACGGTGGCGTGTTGCAGTGGCACAATCTGTGGCAGATCCTGCTTAATCTTATCTTTATCCTTATCCTGTTGACGTTGCGATGTCCGTGAGCCGAGCGACTTGCGTGTCATACTCTGCACATCCGCCTTGGCCTGCAAACGAAAGGCACCGTCCTCACTGCTCAAATCTAATTTTGGCCAATCGTCTGGTTGTTTAATCAAATGATAATAGGGTCGATGGTTTCTCTTGATTGATTCAATCTTGATGAAGTTGCCTTTCAGTTGGATATTGGCTGGTCCAGCTGTTAGCGATCCTTCTGCTCCAGATCCTGCACCCTGTAAATATTGACGTAGTTCTGTCTGGATACGCTGAAAAAAGCGTAATGCGTACTCAGTCTGCCAGACAGTGTACGTAATGGTTTGTCTACTGTTGTTGTTATTGCTGTTGTGACTTCGTTGATGGTGACTAGGACTTGCATCAATCGGGATGGATGTGCTTTGTTTAGCTTCGCGCACACGACTCAGAATCGTGTCGGCGCGTGTTTGCCGACCTTTACGCTGAATGACACTGCCATCCTCGTTTATAGATGCGGATGCACTTGGTGTATTCGGTGTTGCTGGCGTTAATGGTGTCCCAGGACGACTGCGACTATTCTGATTGTTAGCTGTTGCTGATGACGAGCTCTTGTCCTTGTCGGTTATGAAATGGGTAATACTGTCGTTGAGAAAGAACTCAAGTGTGCCTCCAAGCGCTTTGATTTCAGCCTCAATGCGCTTGGTTAGCTGATGATCGCAAATATCCAAATAGAACTTAAAATGGCAAAGTGGACGTTTGCTCTTGATGACCTTTACTTTAGATCGCTGTTGATGAGGCTCTGGTTGTGGCTGCTGCTGTTGAGGATTAGCCCTTGTTGTTGTTGTTGTTGATGCTGCTGTTGTTGAAAGATTGCTTTTGATAGCACTTTGCTTATCCGACTGCGGTTGCATACCTTAAGGCGCAAATAAGCTGATTGATGAACCAAGAATTAGAGATAAACAAATTGAAAGAAAGAGATTCGATTAGTTCATTATTATAAGCCTCTTATAGCCTATTTACAGCAGCCAACCAACCAAAAGCTTCACATCTGAATAAACAGCATCCAATCACAATAGTTACACTTGAAATTATTACTTTATATGCATTCAAACATAAATACATAAAAATTAAACAGAAATTAAGTGAGTTTATTATTTTTCTAAAGCATAACAAAATTAAGACAGCGGGTCAACAATGCAGCAACCCACCCCCCGTCAAAAGCGTCCTCAGCGGGTTGCCAGATTGTTATTAAATTAAAAAAAAAACATTTTATCGATAGACTATCGATTTCTACTTAGGTAAAATTAAAATGCCAAACTAAATGTATAAAAATTAATTTAAAAATTACACAAGCAATAAATCAGAGTAAAAAAAATATATAAATACACAAGACTGTCAATTTTATATCGCTCTGATATCAAACAAAAAAAAAACGATACTTTTAGTAGTTATCGATGTTACTCGTTTATTTTGTTTATTAGTGACCCACTCTTGTTCGATAAATGCGACAGCAGATATTGACATCAGCTGTGGAGAATTGCCAGCGAGAGTGAGAACCGGATAAATTTAAGCACAGACTCTTTGTGTATTCTCTTCTGAACAAATTAATAGAAAATATAATTTGTTTTGTAGAAAACGAGTCCACATTGTATGTTCGTATAATCCATATATTGTTATGCTGACCGTTACGAACACACATTGCATGCGCAGCACAAAAAACAGACACTCACAAACTTACGTACATGTGTAATACGTGTGTGTGCATTTAAGTATATATGGATATATGCGTGTGCAGGGTTGAATATCAGCCATGTCAACAACAACAGCAATAACAACCACGAGTTAACGAGTCGTCGACCGTTTGGTTAACAGAAAATAAAGAGAACACGTTTAACTTCATCATGTATTATGCGAATACGAACGAATACATATGAATGTACAAATGTCTGTCTACCACATTTTCAACAACTCTTAAATATATTGCTGCTGCTATTTAAGCAGACGAATGCGCAAAATGTTTCTGCATGCTGAACAGAAATTCAAATTCACCACAGAGCACAGACGAAATACAAAATAACAACAACAACACAGCACCAAATGGAGTGGAAGAAAAATTGACAAAAAAGAAAACAAGAAAACATAAACGTAGAGAGCAAAGCAAAAACAACGAAACGCACAATTTCAAAGCGCGCGCACACAGATACAATACATAATGTAATATGTGTGTGTGCGTGTGTATGTTTGTAGATAAAATATAATTCGTGTGAAGTTGTAGATGGAGCTGCCAGACTACAGCAAAATAAATGTACATACATATGTACGAGCATGCACATTTTACGAGTCTCGGCATTTATGTGTGTCTATGGCATGGAGCCCGAAACATGTCCACAGTTATACACTGATACACATAAGGTATACCCACACACATACAGTGGTAGGCAGCAGTTTGCTACCACATAGGTCGAAGCAGAGACTGCTATGGGCCCAGCGGCAACAGTGTTTGCTGTAGCGTTGTTGTACCCAATGCTTTGTTCTAATACCCTATTTCAACTGAGCCGACATAAATTTTGATAATCATCAATTATAAGTACGTTTCCATTGAAACAAACTTTTAAATTTTTATGAGCTTGTCAAACAGCTGATTGCATTGTTATTTGCCTGTATCTGTTTGATCATTTGTTAATGTAATTGAAGTTGGATGATCATCTAACAATAAGCCCACTGGAAATAGGGTATTAAACGCTTGCAATTGAATGCGTGTTTGTACTCTTTCATACGTGTGCATATGTAATATGAATATATAGATATGTCTGAAACAACACAACACATATATTTATACGTGTGTATGTGTATCTGTGTAACCTCAAGTACACAAAGCGCTGTGGCAAATTTGTGTTCGTTATTTCTGCTGTTATTTACAAATTGCGAGTAATACTCGTTTTTCTCATTTCTTACACACAGCTTCGACATGCCGTCGTACTTATGGGGTAAAAAAGCAAAAAGAAAAAAAATGGTGACGAATCATTCGTAAAATTTGTGCGAAAACAGAAATAAACTTGCTGTAAAAACAAATAACTCTTTCAAATGCCTATTGCACACACTCATATATATAGATATATATGTTTACATATACATACGTATATATATACACAACATACTATGGCGGGAACTGCTGCCTTTGGTTGGTTTTACTTGAGGGGTGGTCTTACCTTTTAGAAATTCACGTAGTTGTTCGGCGGATATATTTCTATAGCCCAATTCATTTAGGTGCTGGAGTATGGCCCGCGCATCCAATGGCAAATGTGACATTTTTCCAGTACAAGCATTTACTAATTTTTATAAAATTGTGACTGTTTGTATTCGTAAATTACACATACACACATAAACGACTTATACAAGTGCAATTTGAATTCCGTTTCTCCTTGTTTCTTTCTTTTGTTGTTGCTCCGTTTCTTTGCTGTTCACTTTCTGCCTGTGCTGCTGTTGCTTCTTCTTCTACTTCTTGTACCCGCTTTGTGCTGCTGTTTGCTGCCGACAATCGAAAATTTTCACTGTACCTTTTTTTTATTCGAATTTGTCGCACACACTGCACATTTATTGTATGTATCACTTGACTTATTTTCAATTGTAAAACTGTATTTATTTGTGGCGAATTGAATAATTTGCTGCTGCCAATGACAATATGAGCACAGAATGGTTGAAAACGAGCGTCGTCGTCGTCGCGTCACCTTTTCGTTGTTTGTTATTGCTTTTCGATTTTTTCAGCTAATTGCGTGGCCTGTTTTTTTTTTTGTTCAAGGGACAGCTTGTAGTGGAAAATGTAAAAACATTTTCTATATTTTTTTACATGTTCAATCTATGATTTTATAATAATAATCCACAAAATAAAATGCACCAATGCTCAACTCGCTCAACTCTGCAATGTAGTTCCAAAAAAGCGGCGCTAGTGTGTTACTGAACGTGAAAAAAAATAAATTTTCAAGAATCGGTCGTTCGTGACATGTGGTTATCGGACATCGATAAAAAAAAAAACGGAGTGCGCTGCTTTAAATTATATAAAGAACTGTTTTGTAAGGTATCAAATTGATTTTTTTTTTTAAGAAACCAATGAATCATTTTAAAATATATATCGTCTTTCTGGGGACCTACAATTGATGTCTAAAAAATCTGGGAAATTCAGAAAAGATTGAGAAACTTCTAAACAAAATCCATGCAAAAGTTTCAATGAATTTTATTAATGTCAACTTTGCCAAAAATAAAAAAATTTCAACAATTTTTAGGCGCCGTCTTTCGTTTGCTAGCGCCGCTTTTTTAGAACTACAATTTAGTCGTGTAAACGGAAAATCTGTGTTAAAAAAAATGACCGAGTGACGAGTGCCGACGGTTTCACCAACAGTCGCCTTTGTGTGCGTTTGCTTTTGCGCCTGCGTCCCATTTTGTTTATTTTATAATTTGTACATACTATATTTAAAATGTTGCGCCATTACAAGCCGTGTGTTTTTTATCTAGTGCTTGTTTTAGGTAAGAGCATAGTTCTTTTTTTATGAAAATACAAAAACTTTATTTAAATGGACATGAGACCTAAATACTCTTTCTTTGTTACGCACACAGCCTCCAGTTGTCTAATTTCCAACGTGCACAGTTTACGTCGAACAACAAAAACAACGACAACAACAACGACTATGGCGCCCCAAACGCCAAAGGAATATTTGGATAGCAAGTCGGGTTTCTCAACATTTGGGATTATTGCCATAATCTTTACGATTATTTTGGTTTCACTAGTATTTTACTATGGAATTATGTGTTACCCACTGTTATGTCGGGATGATAAGAAATATCGCTTTATGGACGTGTCATCCACGATAACGTCGGCCACATCGCGATCTATACAATCGATAGAGAACTATCCGGTGGACCAGAAGCATCATCATCAACTTGCCTGAGTAATTGCCTCTTTTACAACAAATCGAATAACTAAGTACTTAAAGAAAAGAAAGACAAAAACATTTTACACGCCAACAAGTAACATAAACTAGTTAAGGATATGCATATATGCATCACATACATACAAATGTATACTCATGTACAGTATGTCAAATAATTGTTCTGACAAAGAAAAATGCATCTAGTTTATTTGTACACAACAATAATCTTTTATAGTTGAAGTAATAAAATCAAATGGGTGCATTTTTTTTGTCAAAACAATTACTAGACTAACTGTATATAGCAACAGCCTGTTCAGACGTCTGAAAATGGAAATATTCTTATTATAATTGTACATTTAGGCCCACTTTTTCAATGTCCAGCTACATTTTATTCGTTAGATATCTTTGAATTTGACATTAGTTTCTATACATTTTACGTCAAATTATCATTGGATATTTATTTATGACTTTATAATAGACATTGAAAAAATGGGCCTTAGTTTCTATAGTTGCTATTTTAAAATTTTGCTTTCATATTAAATTTGTGTTGTGCCGTTTCATGCCATATTCATATTGGCATCGTAAAAAACTCCATTTTGAAGATCTTTAAAATCTTTCATAGCCTGCGCATGAGATACACATGCATACATACTTACGTCTGTCTACCTAAATTAAGGTGTTTGTAGATATGTACATATGTATGACTGTAGGTTAATGGTTTCCCAATCATCGCAGGTAGTTTTCATTTTTGTTTTGAGTCCTCAAAACCGTTTTCATTGACAGTCAAAGACATATTGTGTTCACATCAAAGTTTTCCATAAAATTTATTGGATTCAACAAGTGTTTGTTCGTTTCAACAATTCTTCCAACGCATGTCGAATCGGTTAAAAATATTTTGCTCACTGGTTGTTTATAGAAATTACACGTACTTAAATTATTTAATTTCATTGCCAAACTCAACATATGTATGTTTCTCTATACATTTACCTTAAGCCCTGATCCGAATTTACAAATTTACTCTTACTTATTAGAAGAGTGACAACTTAATTAATGATGCAGAAATGTGCGTTATACATATATTAATCCATATTCTGGAAAATCGTCATGTTCATATGGAGAGAGGAAAGAAATCTTAACTCGAATCGAAACGCTATTTTATTGAGATAAGGCACACTTCTAGCAAGTGAGCGAAATTATGCATTTAGTACTTATTTACAGATACTTCCGCTATGATTTTAACTTTAGATATATAATACTATTTTAATATTGTGCATTTTTCCCATCAAATCAAATAAACGCCACCTAATTAAAAGTGTATTATATATTGATCGTTTATTTGCATGCTCTATTTATCGCATTGGATAGTGAAATATCTCATACATAGTATTCATAGATACACCAGCGACTTAAGTTTAAATGACATTTATTGATTTAATTAATTTATCGGATAAGTGGAAATTGTAGCCTGAACTGCAGTCTTAGTGGAAAAATTTGTCGGAAGCAGCCGGCATCTTCTACAGCTCGTCCTTGACATCATCGTCTAGGTTAATGTCACTTAGATCGATGTCTTCCTCGGTGGGCAACTGACCATCCTTGCCGTCCCAGGCATCAACGCTTATTATCGTTGGTTTTTTGGCACCACGGACGGGCGCAGTGTGTCCACGTCCATAGGAGATGTCACGCAGGAATTCATTGATGCCATCCTTGGAGAATGATCCCTTAAGCACGGAAAATTTCATTTTCTTAAAGTTGACAACTGCCATGGCTGGATAACCAAAGCCGCCAACTTCAAGGGATTCCTCTAGAGCTGGCTGTTGACCGCCTTCGGACCAGGCCCAACCCCATTGCTTCTGCTTAAACTTCTCGCCCAATGTGCGCAATGTGTCCAGGAACTTGTTGCGACACTTGGCATTGCAGTCCAGTATATGTGGCAATACAGAGACCACACATAACGGTTTTCCCTCGCAGGCGCTGTCAAAGCTTGACTCATCAGTAATCTCCAACAGCTCAGGGGCTGGAACATTTTCCACATGCTTGTCACTGGCCCAGCTTATAATGTCTGATGCAGTGCGACCGCCATCGTATTCTTGAGCATCGCTGGATCGTTTCGTGCCGGCTGGGAAGAATTTGATTGTAGGATAACCGCGTACATTGTACTCGGCCGCTTTAGTCTGATGAGCAGTGGCATCAAGAGCACCCAGTTTGACCTTGCCCTTGAGCTCCTTGGCAGCTTTAGCCCACTCGGGCTCTAGATTTTTGCAGTGTCCACACCAGGGGGCAAAGAATTCCACAAGCCAAATATCGTCAGAGTTTAGCACCAGCTTATCAAAGTTTTCTTCCGTCAGCTCGATGACATCACCGCGAGAGTTGGATGAGCTGCCACCACTGCTGCTTCCACCACCAAAAGCAGCTTGCACCTTTTTCTTAGCCTCAGCCAGAGCCGCCTCCGCAATTGCGTTGGCGGTACGCTGTCCATTGTAATCGGTGGGCGTGCGTTTGTTGGCGCCGAAAATTTTGATTGTGGGAAAGCCACGTACACCAAATTTGCCGCCTAGCTCGTTATGCTCATCGGCATTAACTGAACCAACCTTGATCACACCCTTTAATGCCTTGGCCAACTTCTTGTACTCCGGCGCCAAAGTCTGACAATGTCCACACCAGGGAGCATAGAATTCCACAACCCAGATGGCATCGTCCTGGACAACTTCGCGGTCAAAATTTGATGGTGTTAACTCCACAACGCCATCAGTGGGTGAGTAGAAAGCGCTAGTGCTCCCACAGATTAGCACTAGCATCAATATGCTTGCTGAAATTGGGCGTATTGTTTGTTAACAGGTTAAATATATGTATCTACAAAAACAATATGTATCCATGTATCTACTTACATGCGCATAAGAACTGCATCATCGGTGCTTTGGTTAATCTCTTTGTGCTTTTAGGACTATGCTGAACTTACGTGTCGGTTCAAATGTGTAAGACAACAATGAGTTCTTTAGTTTATATATATTCTGCAAAACGCCGACTTTTTTACACGTCACTTGCTCGTTTCGTTCTGAACAAGTTTAAATAAACGGAACATTAAAATGAGCGAATGAACATTCAGTAATTCATGAACGTTCATTTAGTTCAGTTGATCGAATTGTTCATTAGAATAACGAAAGAAAATTGCTAATACTAAAATTAATTTTTTAACCGGGAAAACGATTTTTAATCAACAAAACAAGTAAATCCGAAATTCCACAAAATTAAGCCGCTTTTTTTTAATTTGTCTCAATCGGCCAAGTTCTGTTCACAGCTTTCTCAGTAAGCTCCGGTTTTTACTGAAAAGCTTAGAAAAATCAAAACAAAATTCGTGAAAATTTTCAATCCGATCCGTGAGCACGACTCAAAAAAAATGAAAAAATTTTTCGTTCACTTCAAAATGACATTCACTCAAAACCGCCGTCAAAAAAACTGGATCATTATTAGTTCCGATTAAAGACAATAGAAGGCGCTACTTTTTTAGTTCCGATAATAAACAATAGATGGTGCTAAAGTGACAGGGAAAATTAACTCAAAAGTGGGCCATAAAATTCAATGAGTTTTGTAAAGTTTTGGAAATAAAACTCCCAAAAGAATTAATTTAGAATTAAGAAACTGTAATCTAAGAAGATATAAGTGATAATTTTATATATAAAAACAATTAAACAACGAAATTGGGACAAGACGTGACAATCCTGGGGGTCAGCTTGGTACGTACGCACTCTATAGATGGCGTCAGCTTGGGTACGTCCACTATATAGATGGCCGTTGCAAGTTTCAACGCGCGCTTATTTAAAAATAAATTAGAAAACTATTTTTTAAGTAACAACCGATTTTTTTTCAACAATTATTGAAATTCGAAATTAGATAAATTCAAGAGGATTCTTTTGACATACCTTTCGTCTTTGTAGCCCTTCCGGGGGCCTAGTTCCTTCAAATGAGTCCCAAAACATCTGGAAATTTCAGGAAAGGTAGAGAAAATTCTACAAAACTTCGCTCTTGGAAGTTCTTTTGTTTTTATGAGTGAATAAAATATTTGTTGTTTAGAAATCAAATTTAGTCTACTTAATCTAAAACAAAAGCTTTTTTTCTTCTAATAAAATGGCAGCACTGATTTTATCCTTTTGGTTAGTAACTAATTTCATGTGTCCAGTAGCAGCTTTTATATAATTTACTCTCAGATTGCTTTATGCTGCGCCTGTCGCACCAATTAAGTGCCTAACAATCCAACCTACCATCCCATCCCACCCCATCTCATCCCATCCCATCCCATCCTCCGTGTAGTGTTGTCTGACATTGGTCTGCGTGGGCGTATGAGATAAAATATGTGGTCAATTTCACTTAATAGCGACTTAGTAATAGTGTTTGCAAGATTTATGTGACGTTAATATTGCCATGTGTCGTACTAGCGTTATTGCCTGCGACTACGACTGCGATTGCGACTTTGACTGTGATTTCATAGCGGGTATTTTTGCTACTCTATTGCTCCTGAACTGACACCCAACTTTCTGTGAAGGGTTAATTGACAGTCGTTTGTTGTGATGTGTTGTTGTTTCTTGCTTATTTTATGATTATTGAATTTTAATGCACATCGAATGGCCCACTGTCTTTTCAAATAAAGATTCAATGTCAAAAAGTCATAAATCGCATGACAAAGGGGGGAAGAAAACCCTTTAGGCTGCTTTAGATGTTCATCCAGCCACACAAATGTAATCTTTATGCCACATTTGCGTTGCATTTTCTTCTTCCTTGCCACTCTAAGCATAAAAAACGCAAAATTTGTATATGAAGGCAAACGACAAGTGGGAATCCCTTTCCTCAGAATCAACAAGCGTTAGCCAATACGTATGCCCAGCGGAACAATTTTTTTATTGATACGCATTTGTTTTACGGGGTTGGGGGAGCGAATGGAAAATGTATTCGAGAGGGTGAAATGTAAAGGGTGCGGATCCCAAGATTAACCCCTTACAGGCGACTTGTCAAAACACCTTTCAGTTGGATACTGGGATATTCGAATTTCGAATGCCACTGACATGATGCTGTCAATAGGCGGGTTACACTTTTTTTTTTTTTATCGGCAAATGCCATTTTGCGATGTGTCATATTTACTTTGCGGATTTACCCATTATTCACTTGACGACGCTTCGTTCGAGTGCTTTTGCGGATTAGTTTCAAGCTGATTTTTTGACACACTTCTTATATTTTCTCTATTTTGTTATACCCTGTACGCTTTGATCTCAAAAAAAGGAAAGCCATAGTTAAATTTCTATGTTTTAACTGTATATATATTACAACTATTTATTAATTTAAACTAAAATATTTGTAAGAATCGGATGATTCGTTTTGGTTGGAATCCCTAACTACATATAATACCTATTTATTAATATATGTACTTTGAAATTTAAATAAGAATCGAATGATAAACACTAAAGTTATTCAAATTGAAAAATAAACTTAATTAAGTCTTAATGATTTAACTATATATATTATAATTATTTGTTTATTTTAACTGTTTGTATTTGTAAGAATCGCATAATAAACCCAAAAGTTAAAACAAAATAATCTTATTCTATAGTGCTAGTCTAGGGAATGCAGAAGTAACGCAGCTGATGTGTGTACAGGGAATCTCCTAGTTGAGCTTACAGTATTTGTTTAGTACTTTCCTTCTCGTTGCTTTGCAAATGTTGCGTTATCTATTTTTTTTTTATATCATTGATCTGTTTTTTATGGGATTTGCTTGGTTTGCTTCTGGTTTAAAGTGGAGTGGTTTAACTTTGACTCGGGTTTCTTCTTTTCTGGGGATGTTTAAGTGTCAAAGTGTGTGGATTTTTGGTTGATTTGCTAGCCATTTCCTATTGGGCATAAGGCAGACAAGAAAAAAGATTAAGATATGGTTGGTATTATTGATAAGCTTTTCTTTCGTACTTCGAGTTGCAAATAATGACAGCTACCATATTCATACAGGCAATAACATGAATCTGAGTATCTGCAAATTATATATAAACTTGATAAGCATTAGCCGAGTCTAAAGAGTTTGAGTGCGATGAGTCTAAGAATGAAGGTTATTCTTCAAAAACAAAAGTAACAAATAAATTTAAAAACTCAAAACCAAAAATAAATCTATAAAAATATCTTTTATACTGGCTATCAAATAAAGCAAAGAGTTAGTTACCATTCCATTTATATTTATAAATATTCATCAAACAAAGCGAATAGGAAAACGTGATCAAACATAATTTAAGAAAAAGGTGCATCCCACATGTATTCTGTGCCATATACAATGAAAGCTTCAACCAAACTATCAGCCTTACACCATAGACCTTCAAACTTGTAATTTTCTTATGAAATAAACTGCAAATAAAGTGAATTTTATGCAAAATATGTTTAATAAACACAATCAAGTTTGCGTCGACTATCCTCAAACACCACATAAGGAGGCAAAGACCAAGGGTGACAAGAATGACAGCAAATAACCGAAAAAGGACACAATGACATCAACGCCTGCAAGGTTTTTAATTGCCTTGGATAATGTGGTGTATACATATATTTTTGGGCTCGGTCCCGTGTGTGTGTGTGTGTGTGAGTGTGTGGACTTGAGATGCCTGTGAAGATAATAAGATTGTAAACTAAGTATGAAACGACTCCACTGGAGTGGTTGAGTAGTGTCGACGACTTGGGTTTATCGCATATTTGTATGTGTGTGTGAGTGTATGTGTGCCGTGTCCACGCTACCTTCCTGTTGGTCCTCAACGCCTACGTTGCACAGTGGTCGAAATGAGAAAACAAAACTGAAGAAAATAAAATTTGAATTATGAAGTGCAATCACATCGTTTATTGATTAGCTTTTGTGTAAGAATGTTATATAATAACAAAATTTATTCTAATTTTGATGTCATCCATAAGTGATTCAAAATATCCTAACAACATAGTGCGAAAGTGCGAAAAATTGTTGATATAAAACTTAGGCATAAATTGCTTTTGTAGAATTTAGCAATTAAATCTTGAAATCATTTTCGTCTTTATCCTGAACGTGTTGACCACTGTGCGTTGTCTTCACTTCTGAATGTTGTCTTTTTAATGTCATTTCAGCTACTTTACAACCAACAAGCTGTTTTATCCAGCACCAAAGTCAGCTTGTGTCTACGACAATTTCAGAAAATGCCAACTCATTACAATTTGAATTGGGTAACTTTCTTGAAGACAAAGCCCCTTTACTTCACGGTATCGTCGAAAAATGTAATTTAAATGTTTATAAGATGTATATACCGAATTTATAGATTTATATGTACTATGGAAGTATATAAGAAATTAGCTTAAAAGACTTCTTAGTTTCTTCCTGTGCAATTCGGCGACTCTGGCTTTTTTCTGCTGACGTAAACTTGAAAATAATTTGATACTTTCAATTAAAGTTTTCAATGGCTTTACAGAATGTAGTAAGGGAAGGATCCCTTTCTGTCTTAAGAGCTCAATAACCAGACAATAATTTCATTGTAATCAACTTTTAATAGTATTTCATCTTAACCTGACATTGAAATACCATTTAGTGGGATTCCATGAACATTCTTAGATAATTTTTAACCAAATCTAATTAAAAAGAAACAACAAAGGCGTGAAAGTATAAAATGAAGAACAAAATTCAAGGAACAATTTTTTTTGCTTGCGGAATATGTATTTTTGAATTTTTAAATTTATTTCATATGTTTTAACTACAATTTCTCTATGTTTAACCCTTTGTCTGCCCCCCTTTCTCTTTAACTCCTTCTCATGTTTATTTGTTAATGACTTTAGCATCTTTTTAGCTGTCAACTTGAAACTAGTTAATCTAAAACTATTCATGGAATCCTACAACTATTCTAAAATCCGTCACAAAAAAAGCTGTTGAGCTCGTTTAAACTTATTTCTTGTAAAAGATCAATGATTTTTTTGATGAATTTCAACCACAAATATCAGACTTAAAAAACTGTAGCGTTGTCAATTTTAATTTACAACCAATTTCAGTATAAAGACCACCTACCCATCATTTTGGGTTCTCAGATCATTGTTCCCTGTCCGGGGAGCTAAAAATAATTTGCAGCAAACAAAAAGAATAAAAATTTGATTATTTTATAAAAATATTTTGTTATGTTAAAGAACATTTTCCAATTTTTCCTCTCTCTCTGTCCCTCTTTCTCTCATTGTGGCCCTCCCCTGTATTGGGTCTTTTTCATTGCGTTTTTTCTTCACTTCTCCACTTTTGTTGGTGTTTCGTCGATATTAAATAAAAACAAAAAGCGACAAAAAATGGCAGCTTCGTTGCTCTTTTTTGCTGTAGAGTTTTCCGTATACCTGTGTTTGTGTATGTGTGTGTGTGTGTGTGTGTGCGTGGCAAGTGGTGAGATAATTTTGTTGCTTTTTTCTTTTGTCATGTGGCACGCGGTAGGTCGACAATTTTTTTGTTGTGTTTCTTTTTTTCGTTAAATATTTTTCATCGCAAAATCAGCTTAGGGGCTCGTTATCCTCCAACGTTCATTTATGTAATTTTTAATTAATTTTTCAGCAGCAGCAGCAAATCGAAACAAAAGGAAAACAAATTAATATAAGAAAAATTGTGTAAGTATGTGGGCATAGGATAGAAGGAGCAGGAACAGAAACAGAAACAGGAACTCTGGACTGCCAGCAACATTCGCACGCTTTTGGCTATTTGTGGGTTACGTTGCCCATTTCCCTGCCCCTAATACCCTCCTACCCTTTCAACTTTAATGAGCAGCCAAAAAAGTTTCTCCCCTCTACCTTCTACTGGCCCAAAGGGTTTGGGTATGGTTGGTATTTGAAGGCGGCTTCTCTGTGCTTACTATTTAATTATTTTCGCCTTGCTTGCTACTTGTAAACGCTTTCTTACACTTATATATAGAACGTATTAAAATAATATATAAAAAAGAAGTAAACCCAGCGAATGAGCGACCACCAGTAAAGCGCACAAAGCGATAATTGATTCTGTTTTATTTTTTTTTATTTTCTTCTTACAATGAGCGCTTTAGATGGTGCTCAACCCTTTTGCTGCCAACCTCATGGATACTACTCATTCTTAAATAAAACTCTCTCCTTTTATGCTTAATTAAATATTCATCAAACACACAATGGAAAACTTTTAAATACTCATCAAGTTGTGGCTGCGTCTTAAGACACACACGAGGAGTTTTCTGACTCTGATTCGTGGCTGTTTGTCTGGCTGCCCTTTTCCCCTTTCCCCATCTCCTCTCTCTCTCTCTCGCTCTATGGCAAGTCTTCTTTAATCAATAACAACAAATCACCGTTTACTTTGTATTTTAAATCCAAACTTGCCCTCTGTTTTCGGTCTACACATTGTCTTTACAATGGCTCATATGGCTTGAATTCCCTTATGGGACATTAAAATCTCGTTTACTCATAGTAAACTATAAACCCAAGTCCAGAATCTCAACCCTTCTGTCAGAATATCTACAGTTTTGTTTGCTGACTGTGTACATACATAGAACAAAAACAATGAGTTTAATAAACGCAACTACTTCCTCAATGAACAAAAAGACAACTCTAGATACATATTTACAATGAGGAGTTCTTTAAGGTGTGAAGGGAGGATAAGAGTGAGTGTTTGTTAATCTATTAGACACCAAATAAAACTATGATTGTCTGCCAAATCTTAAGGTTCTTCTGCGTTTTCCCCAATCCTTGCAACATACTTTTAAACATACTTATCAGGGACTGTAAATTATTGTTATTGATCAACTAAAAAATCAATTATATGAACAAATTCAATTTCTGATTAAAATATTCCAAATTGCTTGTAATGTAGTAAATTTTAAATTGAGACTTCAATATTAGTGAAGATATTCTAGAAGTATTTTAAAAAATTTAAAGTTACAGTGTTTTATATATTTTAGAAATGTGTGTGTAGGGTTTCTTTTTAGTGCCTATTATATTTATTATTCATAAAAAACAATCATCAAAATCCTTTTTTTTAACAAATATTATACTTGTTCTACAATTTTTCAATCACATTCCCCTGATTTGTAGCCTTTCACTAATTTAATAGTTTGTACTATTTGCTAATTTAAAATCGTATTATATTTAATATTAAATATAACAATTTTTTGCGATTGCTTTTAGTTGACGTTTATTAAGTAAATACATTAAAAAATGAGTACGTTTCTGAGTTGATCGAAACGAAACATCAGCAAATTCATAACTTAAAAAACCGAAATCAGATGCCTTATATTTAATCAAGGTAACTCAATAAAACGCTTTCATCCCTCAATAAAATTTGGCTTTAATTGATTTTTGTATCTTTGCCAATACGATGCACATCCCTCAATCAACAGCTCGCTCTAATTGCTGAGAGTATGTATAGCCAACCAAAACGAGACTTTGGTAGAAACCCTTTAGGACAACATTTGGCGATGCGTTGCCTCAAATGCAATTAACCAGCCGTAACGCCCACACATTAAAACAGCGCAAGGAATCTTCAAAATTAGGCAAACGAAGGCTTTTTGATGTCACTTGGTTAATCAAAATATGAAGTAGACAGAGACAGAGACAGAGACGTGAGTCCTCGTATGTACATATGTATCAAGTGTGTGGAAGGTACATCAAACGTTGTCCTTGTTGTCGACGTCATATGTGAAATATTTGAAATATGATAAACGTATCACAAGTTATCTGGGGTCTAACAGCAATTACAGAAATGTATTCTGCAGCTAAATGGAATGTTTTAATGAATTTACATGTTGAGTGCCAAAAAGGGTGAAATATGAAATTATTTTTTTAATGACACTCAAAAATAGAACGAAACGATCTGCAGTAAGTTCATCCCACTATTTTCACTATTTTTACACTCATTGCGTTAAATCTTAAGGTAGGTCGTTGAACTGATTGAATTTTTTTTGGTGTTTGTTGTCAGATCAATGCACTCAAGAATTATTTTGGTTGTATTTGAGTATATGAAATTGCCTCACGCTTTTGGTGTTGTACTCAGTCCCCTATACACTGCACAAAAAAATATGTTAATAAGGAAACTTTTGAAATGATTTAGAATTTCGATTATCGGGTTACGTAGGCTTCAGTTGCCATGGAGGAAGTAAGTGTTAGCTAAGCACAAATGACCTAGAACTTGAACTGTTTTGTATGATGATCAAGATTGTAAAACTACCTTGGCAGTCGTTATTGTTTTTGTGAAGGTTAAAACTGCATATAAATGAGGAAGAATTTGTTCAATTGGAAATATTCTTTTCATCTTATGCTTGACTTTATCTGTACATTAAGTAATGATCTTCAAAATGAAGGGAGTCTAAATAAGTCTAGTCGAGTGACTAGTATCATAATCTATACTAAGGCCTGAATATTATAAATTTTTTCACTGAGTGAGGTGAGCTATGTGCGCATCTGTATTTGAATTTTGTTTGCGAGTGTAGGTGAGAGTTTGAAAAATTTAAAAACATCAGAGGCGGGCTGGAAGCTTTAAAAATAAATGAGCATTGAGCGTTGAGCGATGAGCGACGATATCACCAAAGCTGACGTAGTCTATTGTTTCTTCTCTGCCTGGCAAGAGCTATATAAGCTGTGAATTCATGCTTCCCAATATCAGTGGCCAAAATGAATCAGGCCTCGCTCTATCAGCGCGCCAACCAGGTGCAGCGTCATGATGCTAAGCTCATATTAGATGAATATTCCTCGATTCTTCAATGGCGCACCGATGGCCAAGACTCGCTATGTGATGTCGGTTCCGGATCGGGAAATGTGCTCATGGATTTTGTGTATCCTTTGTTACCAAAGAGCTATGAACAGCTCGTTGGCACGGATATTTCCAGCAAAATGGTCGGTTATGCCAACAACTGTTATCAACGATATGCGAGAACACAGTTCCAGGTTCTGGATATTGGTTGCGATCGGTTGCCAGATCAGCTCAAAGGACGTTTTGATCATGTTACATCCTTCTATTGTCTGCATTGGGTCCAGAATCTTCGTGCTGCGTTAAACAACATTTACGAAATGCTCAGAAACGAGGGTGGAGATTGTTTACTTGTTTTTCTGGCCACCAATCCAGTTTATGAAGTATACAAGGTTCTTTACACCAAGGAGAAGTGGGCCGCCTATATGCAGGATGTGGAACAGTTTATTTCACCACTAAATTATAGTCCTAATCCTGCGGAACAATTTTCTCAACTTCTGGACGAAGCTGGCTTCCATTACAAAAACGTAGAGGTGCGAAGCGAAGTCTTTGTCTACGAAGGTGTTCACACATTGAAAGGTAATTGAAAATATCATTTAGTTTTAACTTAACTATAAATAAACTAAATATTCTTCCTTTTCCAGAAAATGTTAAAGCGATTTGTCCCTTCTTGGAGCGCATTCCAGCTGATCTGCACGAAGAGTTTCTCGATGATTTCATTGAAATTGTAATCTCCATGAACCTTCAAGAGAACCAGCAATGCAATGTTGACAAGGATCAGCTACAGCAACGCTTTAAATCACCCTATAAACTGGTGGTGGCCTATGCCCGTAAGTCAACTGACTTGTTAGGGAATGTACTAAGCGAAATATCCAGTACAAAGAGTTTTAAAGGTGTCACATAGCACGAGATTTAGATCTAAATTGGTCTTGTTAACAGAAATTTTAAATGGGAAAAATAGCAAAAATACTAATTAAAAAAATTTATTAATACACACAGTCGGGAACAGAAAAGAGTACATGTTCTAAAAATTAATATAGTCAAGCTAAACCAAGCAATCTTTTTACTCTTCATATTTATACAATTCTTAACAGCTTAGTGTAAATATCAAAATTAAGTAAAATTCAATGAGCAAAGAAACAAAAAACTTTTATGCTCCACACTGTATATGTTGTCGCAGGCAAGTTAGGGTAACATAATAAATGCAATGTTCAAACTTGATTTATAAAATGATGGATTTTATACCCTTACCGAGGGTATTATAATTTTTACTGAAATAAGTTACGCATTGAAGGAGGTGCACACTACATATTATAGCCATACGAAAGATGGAAGTTTTGTTTCTTAAGATATCTCAACCAAACTCACAGATTGTGTGTCTGGTATAACCTGACCAAATTAAATTAGAATCGGACAAGTATATCATAAACCTGTCATATGTCGAATTTTGAATGCAGCTCTCAGAAAGGGTATACAATCCTTGACGCGGCAAACACAGCTTGTGTTGTCTTTAATGGAGTGTTTGAATAAATGGTTAAATTTGAAACTGTTAAGAATCTGTTGCTATTGCTGCAGTTGACAGTATTTAACTGCGTTTGACAGAACTAATTATTGAAAAGAATTTAGCCACACTGAAGCACTTTGCAAGGCAAAACCGAAATTTCTGGTCGATTTTATGAGTTCTCAATAAAGTTGCAATAGAAATACTTTGACAGACATGAGAGACGCAACAGAACAGACCGTGTCTCTCCCATAAACACCCATTCTACTGGTGTTTTCAAAGGGGTTGAAATCCTGTTACTTTTAGATATTATATTATATGTTGCATTTAGCAGTTATAATTATGCGCTACCTGACTCTGAACCCGGAACAATTTTAATTGTTTTTTGGGCAAAAATGTACGTATGCAACATTGTCGGCGGAATTTTCGAATGAGTTATTAACGCGACGACGACGAAATGTTGATCCAACAAATGCGCATCATGTCATTTATCATGAAAGGGAGGCGTGAGGCAACAACAGCAACAACAACAACAACAACAACAACACTCAGAGCAGCACACACACTTAGAGTTTAGAGTTGCAGAGCTTCGAGGCAGAATTATACAACTCTGCTTCGTCCCTGCGGTGGTGTCAGAGCAGTTGGAGTTAGAGGTGGAGGTGATGGGTAAGGAGTAGTAAATGTTTGTCTTAATCTTTGATTTTTGTTGCTTTTCTCTTCTGGCAAATGTAAACGACAGGAATTAATTTAGACAAATGATTTCTCAAGTGGAGAGCTTCAGTTTCAGTTTCAGTTTTTCAACGATTTGCCGGCTGTCAGTCAAGCCCCCAACGCTATTATTTTTGGGATGTGCGAAGCGTTTGGGCGTGGCATGCGATTTGTGTTACCCCAGAACCAGAAGTAGATGTAGACCCCAAACCCGAACTCAAACCCGAACCCCACTCAAAATTGTTTTCGCAAACACAAAATTTCGTATTGAAATTTGATTTATTTGTTAATTTGTTTGTAATGAATTTTCCGTTTACTTCGCTGCGTGCACTGCTCAAGAGCCTCAGGGATTTACTGAAGTTGGCTCAAAATAGCGAATAGCGAAAAGCGGGAAAAGCATAGCTGGGAGTCCTTTAATTGCCCAACAGTGTTGAGACTGTGCCTGGCATTTGGTTTTTCTTGCATCATTTGCTCGGCTAATTTCTTTGGTTTGAAGACGAATTACTGCCCCTTAACAGCGACATATTTGTGCTTTGATTTGGAAACAACAATTGAAAAGTTGGATTTTAAACCTCAGTCTCTGTCGTCTGTAATGCTTTATTTAAATACTTCTGAATTCGTATCGATTATTTTGACTTAATGGGAATTATAATAATATATGCTGAAGCATGTAATGTAAATGTATTTAAGCCTTACTCCAGTTAAATAATTATTAATTTCAATTTATTTAAAATAAAATTGTAAAAATTTAAAGCATACGTATAGGCTTAAAAACTAACAAGAGATATGTTTAAGAAGGTGGCATGAAAAAGGATGAAACTAACTTGGTTACCATACATTTGGTCCTCTAATTCTTATAGTCTAAAGGCTAGTTCTTGGCTGTAATTTAAAACAAACTTCATCTGTGAAGGCCTCATAGTAGTAAACAGAGCAATTTCGGTTGCTCTAACTCTGATAGTCTATGAGGTCTAACTTTTCACACATTATCTCTTTCTACTCTGCAAGAAAGGCTACAAACATGAATTTAAACTGATCGCATCAATTTCTAAGCTTTAAAAACTGAGCTTTTCAAAGTGGCTTTAAAAGTTATCTTAGACTAGAAGCACTGACCAAATGATATTATATATATATATTTTCCAGTTCTACATTGTGCAGAACTGAAAATGCTGAAATTGTTGGAATTGCTGAGGCGTAGCCGTAAACAAACAAACAGAATGACGGATCCAATGTGGGTGCCACTGTGTATATATGTATATCTGAGTATGTGAACGAATACGAGGTATGTTTGCATTTGCATTTTGGGGGCGTGTATGTGTCAAAGTACAAACAATTATACCAAGAACGTTGAATGAAATAAGCGAGTTTCGACCGAGGGTTTGTCTGACGATTGACGTTTTGTTGACCTGGTGGTGCTTATTTTGACATTTTGATTGCGTTTCATATGCAAATGGCTATTGACCAGAGCGTGGCTTTGGTCACAGTCACAGTCAAAGTCAAAGCCACAGCCCACAGTCCAGTCTATCTATTAAATGGCCACAAAATGGTTGGACAATCAAGGCCTTTCAAACATGCACATTAAGGCTTGTGCCCACGCTATTTGTTTATTTAGTTAGAGAAGTTAACAAGTCATAATACAAATAGATGTTTCACTTTCTGTCCATGTGTATTTCTTATATCAATTCATATGCAAAACTTTCGGTTAGAGTTGACTCTTGTCCTTTAGTCCTTAACTGTTTTCAAAGTACTCACATATTTACTTGCATGTCTGTCGGGATCTTTGCGTAGTAAATAAGAATTTTAATAAATTATGTTGCAAAATGACATAATGTTAAGCAGAGCTTTTGCTTTTGGTTTTGGCCATCTTTTCTGTGGGGATGACGGGCAGTCGGTTTGCCAGATGATAATATTTCTGTCAAGGGTTATTCAACGCTACGCCCTCTGCGGCCGCACTTATGAATTTTTCAACGAAATTTCCTTTATAAAATGCAAAAAAATGTTTTGGCCCAGCTAATTATGCGCAACGTATCGGGTCCAACCCAGGGGATAGCAAAGTTAATCCTTTTTTTTTTCTTTTTTCATTTTGGCCACTTCATTACGTTTGCTTTGCCAGGCTTTGGTTTATTTTAATTTCATTTTCTGATTTAACTTTACACCTGCTTTCCGAGATGGCAGGCCATCGTTAGGGTAGGGAAAATGGGGGAGAAACTCACAACAAAAACAAAAACCAAAAACTGAAAACCGAAAGCGACAAGGACTGTACGATCACCGTTGCACTTCAATTAAAAATCCGAATTCTAGCCAAGGCACTTAAGTGCTTTTTACTCCTTTTTATGTTGAGGTGTGAGGGTGTATTTCTTTTGCTCAAAATAATTTGAAACATTTTTGATGACGTCAACAAGGACAATGTGAGATGGGACCAAAGGGACAACAGTAATACGAGTGCATAAAGTCTTCTTTTGCGGCAAGAGGTATGCTGGGTCAACGGGTTACATTGGTTACATTGGGTTGCCCTGGTCCGCTCTTGCCTTCCCTTCCCTTCCCTTCCTGTCCAGGCCTCTGTTCCTAACACTTTGCAGCGAAAATCTTCGTGTAATCGGATAAGGTAATTGGAGGCTTTGTCTAGACATTAAGTGTACATAGTAAATTTGTTTTTCAAGTTGTCAGAATTGTTAGGGTACGGTCAATGGGTTGATGTGCGACAACTGTGCACAGTGGAATATATTGTCACAGTTAATAATCAATTATAATATTTGACTTAATGTTGTAAATGTGTAAGATTTTTAATAGTTTCCTTAATAGGATTTCCTATTTTCTATTTCCTGTTTCCTTAATAAGATTTTAAAATATGGAATCTAGTTTAAAATTCTACATAATTTAGTATAATTGTTAATATAAAACTTGTTTCTACGCGTTTTCTAAAACAACTGACTTTAATTAAATTAGTAAGTAGATCAATACCTTAGTAAAAAAACAAATAATAGCATTGATTTATCCTTAAAGACCGCAAACCTTTCAAGCCTTCTTTTTAACGTAGAGTCCTTGATTAATGATAGTTTTTGAAAGCAGAATCCAATCGAAGTTAATTTGTTGAAAAACTACTAATTCCATTGGACAGTATCTTAGCATTTGCAGTTGCTTAAATACTGAGCTAATCACTTTCCTTTACTGTACATATACGTCAATAATAGTTAATAGCCACAGTGCCCACTAGAAAGCAGTCACATGTCTTCGTTTGCCCATAGAGTTGGGAAAGAACCCTTTTTGGTATTGCTGATGAAAAGTTTTGGCAACATATGTTTGTATGTACAGGTGGGACCCTTTCATTACAGCAACTAAAACAACTCTGGCTTTTAATAAATCGATTTAAATTTCTGATCATATTTTCATCCCCGGAGAAATTTAATAGTTTTTTGCAATAACATTTTATGTGGCCATCCCTTGCTAGCTCTCCGCATTGAGCCCGCTCGAGTATGCCAAAAACTGGTAGAGCAGCCAACTAAAATAATAATAGTAACAAACTTGCTACAGCAACTACAACTCCAACTACAACTACAACTACAGCTACAAGCTCAACGTTGGTACAAGTCCAAACAAAGAAATTGTAAAGTTTACGGGTCACACGGTGCATGCTCCCAGGACTCCAACGGAGAGCATAGTGACTCCAATGGCGTTGGCGTTCTTGGCGTCGTCTATGCAGCTTCCTGTGCATGGCAATAAAATTGCTTTAGCCCATAAGTATGCTACAATTTTCGTAGGACGCCAAAGGTAGCCCATGGCTGCATATAGTTTTGCCACGCCCCTCGACCCAGAGTTCCTTGCTGCATAGCATATCATAATTAATGCAAAGCTAGCGAATGTATGCAACACCTGCGGTTTGTTTAAAACGACCACAAACGTTCCCATAACCCCTTCCCAGTCCAGAATTCTGGTAGTGGTGTTTTGGTTATTGAAATTATTTGCCAAGTCGCTGACATTTTATGTTTATTTAATTGCAGCCCAAAAGCAGGCAACAATTTAGCAACGAACATCCTAAGCCTGCGGCAAGCTCCCGTTTTGTCGGTCGTTGTTGGCCTGCCGTCTGCCGCCTGTCTCGTTTTCTGACCAGGTCTAATCAAATTTCAATTTTATATCAATTTGGCATTCAATACGCTTCACTTTTCGATTTCAATGTAATGCCGCTGGCACAAAAATTCACGTCAATTTTCTGGCATATTATTGTGGTCAACTGCACATGGCCCAGGAGCAGGACTTTGTACTCTACTTTGTACTCGACTGTGGTCATTTCACATTTCGAAATTGAACGAGGACGATGATGACACAGTTTGCTTTCGACTTGTGCCATCAGCATGCGGTTGTGGTTAGCCTTCTTTTTTATTTTTTTGTAATTATCCAGTTAGTACTCGTATTGTGAATGTCAATTGTTTTTAAGCTTACTTTGAAGCTGCAATCAGCCACTTAATTAATGGTCTCGTCTGTATAGTTGGCAAATGAGTTGCTTATTCTCAAAAATAGACTTGTCAGCAAAAGGGTAGGGTGTGTGACCTCGGCTAATCCCACATTCAACATTGAGTTGTTAACTTCTACATGATAATTACATATGAAACAGCTGTCACATACGAGGGTACTTTGATAAGTCAGTTTTAATAGCTATTGAGCTTACTAGAGCTCGTCAATCTTATGTATTCGTATTGTGACATCTAAATAAAAAACAGTTTTGCAAAAGCTGTTATCTCCACATACGATTGATTCGAATTTGACAGGGTGGAAAGATAACTTTGTCAGAAAATAGCTACTGTTTCTTTTGAAATTTCTTTCTAATTTCTTTACAATAGTTAGGATATTACATACCAAATTCGGTATCAACTTAATCAAAACTCAGTTTTGTATGTAATAATTTTGATCAGAATAAAAATACTATAGTGTGTACGAATGAAATACTTTTTATGTTAAAGGTAACATGTCCTTCTAATTTCGTACAAATCAGAAACCTTCTGCAGTCAGTTGATAAACTCAATTAAATTCACTACGCGCAAATTACACAAGTGTCCAATCTAACTTTGACCATCAGTGGACTGTGCTTTGTAAGTGTCTTCGTCGTTGTCGACGTCGTTGTCGGGAAAGGTCAGCAGAAATAATAAATGTTGGGCACATTAAATAAATGATTATTACTCCTACTCTCTCTCTCTCTGTCTCTCTCTCTCTCCCAGAAATAAAAGTACAGCAGAAATTTATTTTATTTGCAAAGGACAGTATGTAGACCAGTCACCAGTTATCATGGCTAACACAGTATTTGCTGGCGGTAAATGCGAAATTGCAAATAAAAATTATCAACGTGTTCGTTGCGAGAATAAAACTCACTTCACTCCACATATGACAAAGTTATGATTGCTTCGTTTTGGACAGAGTTGACCCATAAAAACTGATTGGACCAGTTGATTAGGTTATTTTCAGTGCATGATTTTCGATTTTTATGCTCGAGACAGTCAGTCAGTCACATAAAGAGATATAAATACGGATATTTTTGTGTTTATTGTTCAACGATTTATGATCTATATTACACTCGATGTGATGCCATAAATATATCGAATTTTATTGCAACCCTCGTTTCGCTGCCAAACCATAATTAAAATAATAATTTTCACGAAAAACTTAAGACCTTGTAATTATAATTGTCAGTTTTGTAGCCTTTTGTAGCCTTGTAGCCCAGTCGCGATTCAACCCCAGCTGGTAGGGCAAAAGCACTGGGTAGGGGTAGAGAAAAGCAGGGCGGGGGTCTCTCATTAAACATAATTTTTGTGTAAACAAAAGCAAGCGTAACTTGAGAACAAAATCGATGCGACGTCTGCCAAAGAGCGGATGGTGAGAAAATAATTATGTGGAGCGTTGCAATTACGCCTTCAAATAGCTCCAATAAGGACTACATACACATTTCAAAGAACGCGGCATCAAAGTTTCTTTTTTCCCTCTCCTTTCTATAGTAAACAAAATAATAATTTATTTGTTTATTATATAACATTATCACATTAGAAAATTCCGACTTCAAATTCTAAATAAACGTATGCAGCGTTAAGCTTTCAGGAACTTTAATAGAGTGCCAGATTGGAAGAAAGCAAGCCTTATTTCTACTCAACATTTCATAAAATAGATATAAATTAAGATATAAAACAAACAAGTGTATGTAATTACATAAATACCTTATTTGATTTGTTCTTAAATGAAAAATGCTCAATCTACAGAAGGAATGTGATCAGAGTAGAAATTGATAAACAACAAAAGAAATTCTATTAGCTTAGAGAGTAAAAAGAAGAAAAAAAGATATTTCCAAATCATTGATTGCCATTCTTCTTGGGGCTCTTATGTTTGCATATCCTTGTGCAAAAAATGGACAGCAAAATATTTAAGCGGTTGGTGTGTGCGTGTGTGTGTGCGTGTGTGTACGGATGAGCTTGGCAGTGTGGCATGCGACTCACTCATCTCGTAGTCTATGAAATAATGAACGCATGAATGATTGCCGCACAAAAGCATTGCATACTTGTTGGTTGTTTGTGTTGTTTTGTTATTTCTATACCCTTTATTTATACAATTTTTGTATAGTCCTTGAAAGTAACATTTGATCGTATTACCATGATTTACAAAAAGTAAAGCAAAATTGTTATACACAAATGAATATGCAAAAATATTCCCAATTCACTTTTAACTTACATATTGTAGAGATAAACAAATAGGGTATCTTACTGTCGAGCGTTTTCTTTTTAGGCATTCGCACTTGTTTTTTTGTTGGTGAGTTACATGTTCTTTTATGAAAAAATACCAAAATCGGTTAATGTTTATTGAAAAAGCATAAAATTCGTTCTACCAGAATGGAAAATATGCTTTTGATACAATTATTGTGCCTATCAGCAGCCGCCGGCAAGCCTTGGAGCAAACTGAATCCACCCCGAACCACAGAAAAACCCACCCCCGAACCTTCTTAGTACCCTCTTCCTTGCATTGGCTTTTTAAAATTTTTGTTTTCTTTTGCTTTGAGTTCATTTTGTGTGAGTTCTTCTGCAAATTTTTTCCTACCCTGTACCTATAAGATAAGTAAAAAGGGTATTACAAATAACTAATGCAGGAAACTTTAATTTTCTCCATTTGTTTAATTTTTAAAATCTTAAATGTAAGCTAAAATGATATACAATAAACAACAGTCAGATAGAACAAGGCAAGCTTTATTTCGAGGTATCTGTTAGTCGAGCATTTTTATATAAAATTTTTTTTGTAGCAGCTCTTTAGAACCACATCCCCCTTTGGAAAGCAGTTATATGGGTCGCTGACTGCTGGATAACAATTCTGGTAACCCAGACCAAGAATTGGATATCAAGCGGAAATCAATTTCAATGGGGTGGAACCATATGGATTGGGAATAGGCGAAAATAAGATAGTTTTGCTTTTATTACTTGCATATATGGCATTGTTGATCTGCAGTGTGAAATCTCTCAGTATTTAACGGTATGCTTTTCATACATTTTAATGACATGCTTTCTGCGCAATAAAGTGTGTTAATCAAACTCATATCAGCTAAAAAGTTGAAATTTTAAAATGAGTTTGATTTCGTTTACTTAAAATCAATTCAAATTAATATAGTTAACATTAAAAAATATGGGACCTCATGATTGAACCTTGGAGAAAAGCTTTATGTTAAGAGATTTAAAATGAGTCTTCACAGGTGTTGTTAGTAAAAAGTTTTGCCCTCTTGGTTAAATAAAAGCTCCCAAGATGTTTCAGTACTTTTTCAAAGTATTACCCAAAACAAACATTACTTTTTACTCAAAATTACGCCAGTTTCGAATAAAACGCACCTGCGGGGCCTGAGACGACGCAGAAATCAAGAAAAACACGCAAAACAATTATTCTTAAGATATCTCTGCGGCAACATTAAAAGCCAATTTCAGTTGATGACAATAGAAACAAAGCGCAACAGCCTCACCTGCCCTTGGGGGCCAAAAAATGGTAGAATGGTTGACATAAAAAATGCAAAGAATCAGCAAGGCAAACAAAACCACCAAAAGTCTGCCAGACGTTTGACCTTTTTAGGCATCGACATGAAAAATAATGTCAACCCCCAAACCTTGCTTTTTTTCCCCTCTGGCGACCCACGACTCGCGATCCGCGACTTTGGTGCGTTTAAAAACGCGTCTTATGCTTTTTTAACGAATTTTTTGTCAGCGCCGTGTTTTGTTTTCAGAAAAGTTGGCGGACGTGTTTCAAATTGTGATTCAATGAGGGTATGACAACTATACCAAAGAGCTTGTTTGGGTTCACTGAAGAATCTGATCAGAAGACATTTTGAAATGCGAGTGCACTTAATAATAATTAAGCTAAATTTGCGAACAAGTATATTTTAACTCTATAAATAAATGGAAATATTTACGTGGTATATTTCATGAATAGAGCATAAAATCAACGGTGATTTTATGATGATTTCTTTTCTCTTCTTCTGGTTGTTTATACTCTAGAATAACTTGATAGCTCGGAATCTAATGGCTGGGCTTTTTAGTCAAATTTAGCCTAAGGGCAGTACGTCGGAGACCCCATCTCCAAATTGCGTATACGTATAATTGTCACCATGGGTGTTGGTGACACCGGCTTCAGGCCATGTTGAATTGCCAAATCGTTTAAGCTCAAATTGCGCCAATTAATAATGAGCAAATCGACAATACCGCGTTCTGCAATTGCTTTTTAAAACAGATGCCAACAACCCGATTAGCAGTTGACAAAAAATACAAAAATATACCGAAAAGTATACCAAACACGAACCCAAAACCAATTTATATGCAAATATCGCTGTCTACAGTGACTGCGACTGCGACTGCGACTGCGACGTCGCGGTCGGTAGCCTCGGCTCTAAAGATGTCGACGTGCGCATCAAGTCAATTGATGAATTTCATTGCATTTATTTGGTCATGAAACCATGAAATATGCTATGTGGATACCGCGATTTCCCCCTTTAACCCTTAGGTCACCAAATAACTAATAGCTAGCACTCTTGAATTATGCATAAAATGTGAAAATTAGTTGCGCAAGCTGCAAAATAAAACTTTTAAGCGGCATTTGAATATCAAAGCGTCTTTTATGCATGTAAAGAGTTGAAATTTATTTCAAATATAAGCGTATTCTATGATAACAGAGAAATGATGGATAAAAGGGGGAAAGGATAAATGGAATGGGGTAATTATAGATAACAATTTGAAATTTCAAATTTACCTTCAAATGAAAACTCTTCAAGCGATGAATTTATAATTTTAGCAGCGACTTCAAATAAATGATTAAGACAAATATAAATGCAGGTTTTCAAACCTAAGCCGAATCCGTAATCATAAACCGGTATTAACCGATTGAAGTTGGTAACTGTAACTGATATCGTCAAAGAAACAAAACTTGTTTACTATAAATTCTAAACTCTATTGATTTTTTTATTTTAAATCAACTCATAGTGCCCAAATTAGTATAAAAGAACACTTGAAATTGATTCTGTAGAGAAATGTTTATTCATAAATACATTTTTTAAAATTCTGATTAAATTAAATTTAAAATTGAATAATGTTTATTAAAAATGTATTGATCTTGCTTAATATTTGCATTATCTACACTATCGTGAATAACACACGTTAATAGAATGCACAGTGAATATGAGAAAAACGTTTAGTGAGATCCGAAGACATACCGATATATCAAAATCAAGGCTTACAAAAACCCGATTAACCGTAACTGAAAAGAATTGTTCTAGATAATTTGTATATTAATATTATTCGCATTTCATACACATACAAATTTAAGTACAATTATAATTTGGCATAACGTTTCGCCATGTTTTATTCAGGCTGTAACACTTTTCAGTTCTATATTTTACTGTAATCTAATCCCAAAGGACTAAATTTACCCATGAAATTATGACTAAAATAAACGCCCCACTTTTTGTATGAATAAATATTCACCCCTATGATACTTGAAGGGTTTATTATTTGTATTTCTAGCGCATGTGTGAATGGGCGTATGTATGTTCAGGTTAAGTTTTGTGGGGTAATTATAAGCATAAATACGTTTGCCCATTTGGACTGAATAAATCAGAAATTTGATGAATACTAAATAAAAGTACCAAGTTAAGGATAGGATTCGGGCTTTAGAGTCCTTCGGCCTTGGCAATAAAATGAAAATCTTCTCAGCAAACCCGCCAACCAAAATATAAATGAGTGAAAGCAGCAAAAACCCGAAAAACCGGTTTTTCATTAAGATTAAATGAGCGAAGCACACACACATGGATTTTAATTTAAATGAACATTTTGGTCCCAGCAAGGAGCCAGTTTTGCTTGGCAGCTATTTCATTAGGTTCATTATTTTTCAAAAATGTGTTAAATTATTAATTTATAATTAAATCGATAATAATACGTTTACGTTTACATTTATTATTTACATATGCATTTTCAAACGGATTATATATGTTTCTGGTTTATGTAAAATATAGACACGGTTAAGACAGTTGAAATACACTTATTTCTCTTAAATATGATTTTTGTAGAACGTGTTAAAAACTGCATATAATGAGTAAGGAATGAACATAAGGAAAATATTTAGTTAAATTAAATTAAATGAAGCCAAACAAATACAAATTGAATTCAATATACTTAATAATAGGGACTAGTCACTAGTGCATTAACTTGTATTTATTATGCTTGTTTTGCTATTCGGACTCTGATAAAAAATGTTTATTTAATTCTCTTCTGAGAGATGGAAATTTTAAATTAATGTTGCCTTATGTAACTAGTGCTTGGCTGGAGAAAGATTTTATTATCTTAAATAATATATATGTACCAGACTTAAGTCGTAGCTGAATTATCAGTGCGTACCACAAAATGCTTTGGCAAAATCCGTTTCAACATCAAAGAGCAATAATTTGCATTTAACAGGAGTTCTTGACAATGCTAATCGCAGAGATTTCACCCCATTATGTCTCCGCCATTGGCTGATTTTCAAATAGTATTTTGGGTAAATATTTATACTTCTTTTGTCAGCAGTTTTTTCAATAACGTTTAATACCTATGCACATATATCATGGCAACAACAATGGACTTGGAATGAACCAAATTGGTATATCGTTGATAGACTGTGATGAGGGGGGAGGCGATGCTGTTCGGCCAGATTATAGGCAAAAATTGTATAAAAAATTGTTAGCTCACACAAACGGAGATACTAACACACACTCGTATCATATTATACGACTATGTATGTTATATATAGTATACGATATAACAACCGCCCTTGTCGGCCCCACCCAATGTAATGCTGTAATGAATAGCCTTGCAATAGGCTGGCATTTGCTTGGGCAATGAGACCGCACTTATCTCCGATTATGACTTTTTAAAATTACACTTTTCAGCACACATACTGAACAGAGATAGAAGTGAATGGAATCCTCCCAACCGAAAGACAAGGCAAATTTATTGATGCAAAGAGAGAAAAAGCAAAGAATTTGCCATATCCCATATCCCATATCGGCAAATTCACACATGTCATATGGATGCTACCTCAATTTAAAACAGGAAATGCCTCTTGAAGTGATGCGCTTATTGGTTTGGGGGTTGACTTTGATTTACTTTTATTGACAGATTAAGTACGTCAAAAGGTAACGCTTACCCCACGATTACATTCAGCAACCCTCTGCTGTATGCAAGCGATGAGTTTTTTGAATTATTGAAATTTTAACTGAAACACGTAGACAAGATCTTCCAACTTGGGGATACCCTAAACTTAGACTGGAAGTAGACTTGCCAGAAAAAGTATTAAAGTATCTTCTTTGCTTCTGCTTTTCTTCACTTTACTTGACTGTAGATAATAATAAAGCACATTTCTATATTTTATGTGCTGTACAAATTGATGACACCCTTTAGCCATAATTATAGGTACAGGGTATGAAATTCATGTGTGGACACATTTCAGTCTGTGAAGCATATTCTATCAATTTTTATGGCACAGTCAAAAAGTCACATTTGATATTTATCTTTTGGTTATAAAACTGTGCATTGGGCTGTTAAAATTTATTCACAACTGCAGTCATAACCTGAAGGCGGGGAGGATTTATAATGTAAGAGTATGCGTAAAAATTAATACCTTACATATGGTATCGGGGATTAATAGTATGTATTAAGTAATGTGTTATTGGTCACCTGAGATGCTATTATGTTATTAAATTGTTCTACGAGTCATTAACTATATCTTCCTACCTTCTTATACCATATATTATCTATTATCTTTATCTTTCACCATCAAATATAGTAATATATATCCAAAGAGACATATGTAATTACAAATGAAAATTTACTTTGCACTCCTTTTCAGTATAAAAGAAAAGAGTACATAAGAGCAGGAGTTGAATGTATGTAGCTATTGTTACTTGTTTTGTATAATATATAACATCGCTGACAAATCAGTCTTTATCTTTCAACACTACACTTATACATGTGTATGTATGTATATATCTAAAAGACATATGTAATTACAAATGAAAATTTACTTTGCACTCCTTTCCATACTTGAGAGCAGGAGAAGAATGTGTCTTCTAGTCGACACCGTGGTATTGTTACTTGTTTTTAATTAATTTCTGCCCCATATAATTCACATAATAAAAACACAGAACACAGAAAAAAAAGAAAATATTCACCAAGAAAACTTTTCTCGGTCTTATGGCGTGGCGTGAAAATAAAAATGAGAAATGCAATAAATTTTCGACGAAATATAATTACTTCATGGCAATGGCATTGTCTTTATTGTTTCGGTGTTGTACGATTGGTGGGGCTGCTGTTGTAATTGCCTCATTTTGCACCTTGGGCGCGTCTTGCGTCTTCAGTGGGAAAAGTCTCATAAATAAAAATTAATTTTTAGCAGTAACAGCAACAATAACTAGACAATTACACACCACATACAAAATAAGCTATAGCGTAGCCGCATCTCTCTTCGTCTCTCCGTCTCTCTGTCTCACTGTCTACCTGTTATATTCATAGGGCTAACAAGGACACCACACAACGACAAATTGAGGGCCGTCGTTTGTCAAGTAGAAAATTGAAATTAAACCAAAACAAGTGGGAGGCTGAAGTCGAGGAGTTTCGACTACGAAACTCCCTGTATTCAACTCAATTACATAGTCACGCTCTCTAACAAACTCGATTTCTTCTGCATTTTCTATTAAAACAAACTTTTATACTCTAGTATCTCTATGAGTACGAGGTATATTTAAAAAAAAAAAACGCCCAAAATGTTAACAACCTCTTGTGGTGTCTTTGGCAGGGTAAGTCGGGGTTGTTGGTGTGGGGGGAATGACGCTTTGGGAAATTGTCGCGTTTTTAGCGATAAATCACGCTGGTGTCGTCGACGCTCGGCTGTTAAGTTTACACTCTGTTCTTTGTGTCTTTTTTGCTCTTTTAGCTGCGGTTGTTCTTGTTCGTATTTAAAATGCAGCAAGTTGCTAACCTATTACATGGTACAACCTACAACCTACAACCTACAATCTACAATCTTTACCGCTCAGCAGCATTTCAATATTTCATGTGAAAAGCGAAAGTAATTAAATTTAAGAGAAGGTAACATATCCACTGTGTAAAAATGCCATAATTATATGCGACTACATCTTCTTCTACTCGGGATTGGTCTTAGAATCCTCCCGTTGACAACCTGTGGTGCGTACACACGCCAACCAACATAACCTCTTTCAGCCAACAACGTCGTCCTCACATTCTTGCTTGTCGGTTTCTTTGACGTTGTATCACAGTCTTCTAAGCCTATATGTCACAATGGGTATGTTCGACTTTTCCGAATGAAATATGAGCTTAATTTTCGGAATATTTCGAAATTATTGTTAATATTACATTATCAATATCCACAAGGAAAACTTATTCTACATAAGCATACTTATCATCCGAGAAACTCTTGGCTTTCCAAAAATTGTATTAATTAAATAAAAATTATTATGCTCTTTTTTAAGTATGCCATTTCGAGTGAGATATCAGCTTAATTTGAGAAGCATTCAAAGGTAGTGTTAATATTACATTTAGAATATTAACAACTTAAACTTATTATTCAACATTATATTATAATATTATTGTGCTTTAATTAAAGAATGTCCTTAAGGGTGAAACAAGAACTTAATTTTAGGTATATTTTAAAATTCTTGTTAATATTACATTTACAATAGTCATTAAACTTATTCTATATAACTATACTTGTCATCTAAAAGACTTGTAATTGTATAATCAAATAAATATCTAGTCACGTATTAATTATTTAACAATGTGCTTTACAATTTAACTTATAATTCAACATAATAAAAATGAAATGAACATCCAAAAATATTGTTCAAAATAATAATATTATTTTGCTCTGTTTAAAGAATGTCCTTATGCGTGGTATATGTACAACATATATTCAAGTTATTCATATCTTGACTACAATTACGCGGAGCTTTTCATGTCTGCGAAACCAAAAACCCAACCCCTCTTTGTTCTTAAGGTGAAGGGAGTGTTGTGGAAATTCTGCCGTATGCGGGCGTCTTAATCCTTTTTCCATTATTATTTTCATAATTCTTATTTACATGACGCCAGGCGTCTTCGTCTTCGTCTTCGTCTTCATCGTCCTCGTTGGTTACTCGTTCTTGGCTCTGCTGTGATTTTTGTCTATTATTGTTGCGGCTCTAAACTACCACCATGGGGAGCGGCTGTCTCTTTCGTTTTGCTCTTTTTTAATGTTTGGCGAAAAATTATTTTCTTATAACTTAGTTATTCACTGATTACGTGCCGCTGCCAGCTCTTTTTTGGCTGTCGCGGTTCCTTTGCAGACCCCTTTTTTTGGGACTTACAAATTTATTACTCATACGCCTGGTTACATCGCCTATTGGCGGGCCAAACTCGGTCCTGTGCTTCGTTTTAAGCTGGCTGACAGGAGGGAGAGTAAATGAAGAGCTATGTACACACATTTTTCCAAGCACACATGAGGTAAGTTTCATTAAAGTCGTTTCCATTATTAAAATACACGTATTCAGGAGAAAATTGTAAAAGTTCTTTCTACTTGTTTCAAAAAGAATAATTTTAGTAGCAATTAATAACACTGCTCAACACTGTACGAATTTCTAGGTAGTTCGAGATAACTCTAGTTTACCTGTTAATCGGAGACTTAAAGGGTATGTTGTACTGTACTTCATGGTGTTGCAATAAATATACTTATATGAATATATATTCCATCTACAAATGTCCAGAAACCTGTTTGTCATTCTGTCTTCCGTCAGATTGTATGTTATATCTACAATGAGGAGCGAAAGGAGCACATTTCACAAGCCCAGCTTTAAAACTAAAATCATAGAACAGTATTTAATTCCTAACCACTTCTTTTACTTAAATATGAATTTATAGTTAATAAGTAAGAAATAACCATAACCTTATATTGTAACTCGAAACTAAAGTAGTATGGCAAAACCAAGATATCGTTAATTACCTTAATATTTAATTTGTTCTCAACAATTAAGCGTAAGCTACAAGAATATATAATCTTTACTCAAAGACTGAAAATATGTTATTTGTACTGAAACATTCAAAATAGTTAGAGCTGCTAGAAAACATGTAAGAGCACTTTTGAAATCAGCTCACCAAAATTCATTAATATCTATACAGTTAACGCTGAATTTTGTTTAGCGGTGTAGTTAGCTTTCCCTACGTTTAATTTTTAGTAGATTGTCTGATGAAATTTCAACGTCTTACAACTTAAACAAGTTCACTTAATAGTCGGTGCGCACTTTGAACATGAAAGTGTGCACTTTACAACGAGTAACCATATAGAATCTCTCAAATTTTGGCCCGCTCCTTCCTATCAGTGCAGAGAGGGAGAGAGAGAGAGAGCTCAATATTATGCTTTCATTTCTGTTTGCCAAGTGTTTGCATAAAGCGCGCGGTCGCTGACCAACAACAGACTTCATGTGGACACCAAAATTGTGGAACTGCAGCCACTACCTCCCTGAATAGGAGCGCTTGCATCGATAATGTTGGCCTGTCGCATGTTTAACCATCGCTGTTGCCATCGTCGATGCTGATGATGACACTCATAACAATTGCCCCGGCCCATTGCGGGGCGGCATTTTAACTGAACAAACTTTGATACATACTGACTGGTGAGAGATGGCATGGGATACTCGTAGGCCGAAGGCAAATGGCGTAAACCAAACCAAACTCAACCCAACCAAACCAAACCAAACGCAAAGTCAAATGAAAGCAACCATGTCAGCGGCAGTTCCAACAATGCAATATACAACAACAATGAGGTAGATGTTAGCACAACAAGAGTGAGTTGTATCCCGAGAGGAAGAGAGAGAGAGAGGGACTAAGAATGGGAATATCACTCTGTCGAACGTTATACAGCTTTATAGCCATTTGGCAGTTGGCACTCGAATGCAATTTCAGTAATTAAAATAAACATTGTGACCAAACCAGTGCACCGGTCAATGGTCTATGAAGGAGTCATATTCAGCTGTAACATTGTCATAATTATCATACTCTCATCATTTCATTATCACTCCTATACCGCATTCACCCTTCCCCTTCCCCATCCCCATCCCCTCTTGACAACCATATCATATTCAATGCATTTGCATGCATTTTGTATGTGGAGTCGCAACGTCAACTTGTTTTGTCAAAATCAACAAGATAACTGAGATGAAATCAATGCACCGACGAATTTTTGCACTAATAATTAGATAATAAGGACATGGAAGTTAAAAAAACTAACTATTAGTTGAATATTTATATCTGTGAATTATTTAACTCCATAATAATAGGTTTAATAATTGAGTTTTTATGTCGATGATAAAATCAGCTTTTTATTAAGAAATCATAACTATCATTTTACATTTCTATTACAAGAAGCTAAAAATAACTTTCATTTAATTACTGATCTATAATTTATTAATTTTGCTAGAAAGTAAGCGTTGAACTAAATTTCTTTAAACAAAGTCAGCATAAATATACATATGTCCTATTCATCGATATCCCATTATATATTTTGGGTTTATTTATTCATCCAGATAGTTTACTTTTTCCAGTTTTGATTTTTTTAAACCCTAGACTCTTACTTGCAGTTCTTGAAATCATTTCTTTTTAAATAAGTTACTGAATGGAATAGAAAATTTCAGACTTCATATTTAGCTGAGGTGCCAAACTCTTGTTAAGGTATTTTGCCGTAACCGAATTTCCCCCAAATCCCAAAAGTATGCAACGGCTTTTGTAATGGGGGCTGCACGAGAATTGATTTAATTAAATGCAATTTTAAATGCGTTTCGGTCATTTGAGTGCGCAATTTTCTGTTTGTGGTTGTTTTTGGGCTTCCTTGCAAGGCTGAGGGCATTGCCACTTGGTTTGTTTTTATGTTTGTTTTATTGTCGATGCGTCGCTTTATGCTTATTTATGATTTAATTAAGTGTAGTCCTGCCACAATATTAACATGCAAGAGAGACGCTCCTGGGGTGGAGTTCATGCCAATATTGTGCTCTCTGACCGTAGCATCTGGTGGTATTCATCGATGGGTGATAATAAGTGTTTGTTTTGATTTCGAGACTTTCCTTGTGTCAGTCTTCATAATGAGCCTCTGTTCATTCAAAACTTTATGGAGGCCTGAAACTTTTTTTACAACTTACTTGGACCTCAACTGCTTTATGAAATTGATAGACGAAAATTATTGATAAAACTTCTGTAGTGGGCAAAATATGTAATAATCATATATTTTATAATGGAATCAAATTAAAAATGATTACACTGAATTTTTTTCATTCGACTGCCAAAACGCTCATGCCTTATACAAAATTACGTGAATATCGTATGGATTTGGCCAAAACAGTCTCCTAGAAAAAGAGGGAAGCCACCCACTAAACCAAACCAATCCTCCATTCCACCTTGATGTTGTTTTCGTCTATTGAATAATTGAATTCTTCTGCTTGATGAAACACAAAACGCAAGTACACAACCGAATGAGTTGATTAATCAATTTGCATTTTATACACATGTGTAGCAGAATATGAAGAAGATATTAGGATAATAGAAATCTATGCTGAGTATAAATGGTTTTGAATTGTGAAACGTACATTAATTGCTATATTTACGTATTTAAGAGAGACGAACAATTTATTATTAGGAAGTATAGAAAGTTGTAATGTTATAAATATTTGTTTCAGAGCCATAATTGAAGAATAAAAAAATCTTATATTATTAAGATGTATATTTACTTTATACATATGCAATAAAATATATTTAGGAGTGTTGTAAGGTGTTTGTACTTTGGATGAGGTATGAAATATTAAAAAAACAAGTCGCTTTACTCATACTTATGGTAATTCACAAACGAGACTCACACTATAGTCTAGTTATCCATTAAACCAGTCTCGACATCAATTCGGTGTCGCAGTTGTGCTTTTGGCACTTAATTCATTTGTGAATGAGACAAGCGGCTCAAACGACGCTAAGCCATGAGCTTATGGCCACGAGTTGAGACCAAGACCAAGAGCAAGAGCAAGAGCAAGACGGGAAAAGGAAGACGGAGTCTGTAATGAGAATTGGAGAGTTGTAGAGTCGCACTTGGAGTTGACAACATTGCTGTCAACGTTCAACTTTATGTTGATTACCTTTTTTGATTATGTGGCGGTGTGTGTGTGAGAGCGCACGGCACACGGCAAAAAGCTGGCAAAAACAATAAACATAAACCAGAAGACGACAAGGACGAGAATGCCGGCGACGCTGAAGCGCATGAAATATGATTGAAGTCGAAATAAAACTGAGCAACGGAGCAACAACCACTTCACGGGCCCCATGTGTAAGAGTTCTTGATGTGATGGAGGCAGCTGGCAGTGAAGGCCACTGGGGACACAATTCAAGTCGAGTTGAAAAGGTGCACCTCACACAGGACATAATCACTTTTGCCAGCAATAAAATTAAATCCAAGGAATATGCTGAAACACACGAATCCCAACGAAACCAGAGCAACCAACGACTGACATTTGCTTACAATGCTCCAGATCCAGTTCCAGATCCTTTGGTTGACTATGCGAAATATTCTAATTGCAATAAAATGCGACATTCACTGTAAATTGGAATGGCATGGGGTCTAAAGTTGTGCACTTAAAAGCGGTATCCCAGTTGCGAAGACTTTCTAATAATCATCGAATAAATTATGCAAAAATCATTACCATTGTTGTAAGTGGCTTGTCGACTGTCGACAGTCGACTGTCGACAGTCGACAGTGGCATGTGTCTTTATTCTCATTCCAATTTTACTTCGGATCGCATTACATTGCCTTTTGTTGGGTTGACGAGGCGCAGACGAGTAACATTAAATTGGCAACACTTAAATTTTTAATAAGCTTGTATTCCTTTCAACATTTTGTAGTGGCGAGTACCTAAATGTTTATACTTGAACAGGCGAAACCAAAACGGTTAGAAAGCAATTTCCATGTGTTTAATAATATAAATACAAGGTTAAAATAGGGTCTTCAATCACAGTTTTTCCCTATTAAAAAGCTTATCAAGTTAACTTAACATCATTTTGACAAAAATCGTTGAGCAATCAAATTAAAATGGCATACAATTGTTCCCCAAAGTGGCATATGGAGGGATTGTCTGAATTCGGGGGTGTTCTAATCTCCACCAAACAAGGCCAACAACTGTTGTACACCAATTTTATTAACTGCTAACCTTATTTGCATGTTCATTTTGCATAATGTGCCAAAAAACCGCGTCAAGTCGAAATGAGACAGAAGCCGGACGCCACACCCCTAGAGTAGAGTTTATTTTGTTCCTGTCGTTTTCCGTTCCGCTTTCTTTTGTTCAAATATTTTCTTATGACTTTGCAGCTAAAATTCGATTTGAATGTATGTCAACCAAAGACAAACGCCCTCTAAAGAGTAGAAAACAAATTTCACGCTTAACAACGTGGTTTTCCCGTTTCCTGTCCTCGATTTGCATACGAAATTTGAATGTTCGCAGCGGGAGTAGAATCAGAACAACCAAAGGAACCAGAGCATCCTGACAATCCTGGCCATCCTGGGGGTTGTTGCAACAATTACAGATGGCAGCCTAAGCGTTTTTTATGCATTTTTCACGTGTCAAATCGCGCGTCAATCAATCGATGTTTATGTAAGCTGTACTCTCAAGTGTCTGTCAACTTCTGCAACTCCCAGTGGTATGTTTAATTTGAAAATTCATATTTCGTCGCCCATAAGTTGGCAAAACATTGACTGACTTTCACGGTGATGCTCACTTCACATTTATTTGGTTTTTATTATTATGCCCCGGCACACGCTCTGTAAACCCACCCAAAACCCAAACCCAAACCCAAAAAATGGCTTATCCCTGTTTACGTTTTTGCATGTCCTGTTCTGCTGGTTTCAATTTTACGCTGATTGGTTTTCAGCAATCGCCTGTGCAAATAAGCTGAGCAAGCGATAAGCCACAGTTCATGGACTCGGTTTGCTATCATGGACCATATCACCCATATTACCCAAGTACGAATTTAAATAAATACAAGCAAAGTGGAAAATAAAATGCTCAATGTTCAATGTATTTCTTATCACAGGCTTTCAAGCTCTAAATCCCCAGGATAGTTATGGTATTGAAGATTTTCACACGGACTACAGGTTACTGCAGACGTCGGGGAATCGTCTATGAAATACCCTGTAGAAATTTATTAAGTCTTCTACATATAAAAGCCATTCATGTAAGTAATAATATACGATTATAATACCCTGACAAAGGTTTTCAAATTCAAAAGATTATTGCTACTTGAGCCAATAAAAAGCTTAAACGTGAAGTGCTTTAAAATCTGAAAATATCTTTATTTGTCTGTACCATAGCTATAAATAAAAAAAGCTGTTATATTTCAAAATCTCTCCTTTCTTTTCATTTGGCTTATAGGATGGCTATGAATCGCTAATAAAAGGATTAAAGGAAAGTGATGACTGAGCAATGGAAACAAAGAAATAAGTAGATAATTTCATCTAGTAGACACCTGTCTAGATATCGATGGAATGTTCTTTTGAACAATTTATTTTACATAGACAGGTAGACAATTGTACTGTTGAATGATTCCATTGACTTTTACATAGCCTTTCGACTTTGTGACCTATAAAGATTGATAATGGTAAATGGCTAAAAGATATCTATTATTATCGTCTTTTGAAGCTTTAAATGCAAGTGTAAATATGAATTTATGATAACATATGTATTGATTTGTTTGTTCACCATTTTATGAATCGCTTCAGTTTGTTCATAGTATTGTCATCTGTTCTGCTGGATTACTTATAAATTTGTATATAAAGTTCATAAAACAACGCTAAAGCATCATAAATTATGAGTACAAAAAATGCTATTGCGTGAACAGCTGCGTCCATGAAATCAACATAAAAAGTCATTTATATATTTTTTCCTGATGTTGTATATTTTTTTTGGTTTTGTTTTTTTTTTCTTCTTTTTAAATTCCGCAGTTGACGTTGTCGCTGATGTGGTTTCCTTTCTGCTTCACGCCTGTTACTCGAATTCAAATTCCTAATACTGGCTGGAGCAGTCGGAAAGTATGTAAAGTATGTGCCACTGTACCTTCTGAGTTGAGGCACAAGTTGTGTTTCTTCTGTATTCATTCATTTATCTAAGCGTTCGTGTCTTTGGCTTATTTCTTTGTTGTTCCGCTTATTAAGCTTATTTTTTACGTTCGTTGTGGGGTTCTAAAAGAAAAGGAAGAAAGAAAGCCAAGGAAAATATATGAAAAATATGTGAAGGAGAAGGGTGGGTGATGTTCTGTCATAAAGTATTGTTGTTTTTATTAAAAAACATAATTTCAGCATTTTATCTATCATTTATTATCATTATTTGTGACAATGGATGCTGGCTTTGTTGCACAATCACCTCAGAGCTGAGTAAGTAGGAATCTAAAGGAAAAATGAGAATTTCAGATATTGTCTGTCCTTCTGAATGTGTTCGATTTGAAGTATCCATGAAGGAACTAAAGTCAAATCAAGAAATAGCTTAACTCCTAGTGGAAGCAAATGGAAAAAAAAGGATGCCCCCGAACACACAGATACCGAATCAGAATGTAAAATGCAGCTTAAGTTTGTCTACTCTCGTTGCCGTCAATAGATGGAATAGACTTAATAGACTCGGCACAACCCTTGCCTGCGACATGATAAATGATCGGTGTTATTCAAATTAATTGATCAAATCCGAATGTCAGACTGAAATCTGCGAGAAATTGCCAAATTACGGCATCAAATGAATTAAGTGGCGCACAGCGGCAACGCGTTTCACATAACACATATCACAGGATGTGATGTGGATGTGGATGTGGATGAGGATGAGGATGGTGTTGCCCCCTGTTCCTGGAATGAGAGATGCGTGTGGAGATTGTGAGCTGGTGGGGGGATGTGAAGCAGCTGGAAATTTGCATGTGTCATGAAAGTGTCCGAGTGCGGGTGTTTCATGTGACACCAGGCGGAGCAGGGCCAGGAAGTGAGGACCATGAGGTATATGTGTGTCAAACGGTATAGCTTCCGGTTGAATGATTGGACAAATGAATGGCTTCCAAACGGACACACCAACGGATGGACGGTTAGATGGATGGACAGAGAAAGGGCCAAAGGGACGAAGGGACTACGGACAGCATACACATACACATGACTGGCGGCTATACTGACCAAACACGTCGACTGTTTGCGGTTTGGAACCCAAACCAAACTCCACAACCAGTTGGATACCAATAAAGTCGGTAAATCCCCGCAAGCATATTTTTCGGTGCAAAAATTTGTTGAAATTGAAATCGGAATTGCAAATTAACAGCCAGCAATAACAGGAGCAGCAATTTATTGCTTAGTCGGGAGTTTGCGAACAGCAATTGGATACCTCATTGGATTGAGTTTGACTTGGAGTTTGAGTAAGCCCTCAGTCAGTCAATTAAGATAGATTAATTGCATGGGCCACTTTCTCGTTTGCCAAGTGGGAAAACTGATTAATTTTATGAGATTTCACACTAACTCGCATTTGATTCGAAAAGCAATTTCCGTTTCCAAGTTGAACTAAGTGCAAATTGATTAAGTACGAGTGTTTTCCTACTTTACCTTACAGTAAATTGTTCCCACTAGCTTCGGCATTGCTGTGTAATTGTAGTACTGTTTTGTTGTACAAGTATGTTAGTATTGGCATTTTCCCACACTTATCGAGGCTAACTGGCAAGTGACAGAGCCACTTAACACCCACTCATGTCACACACACAATCCGCTTAGTTTAAATACCCGAAAGGCTAAAAAAAAATAAAATAAAACTGGTAGAGAAACCACCAAGCCACCATACAAACAACATCCATGTAAAAGGAAGGTGGGTGCGAGGACGAGGACTTTCTGCAAAATTTAACAAAAACAATAAGGGTGACACAGCACACCCTGCTCAGGTCTTTTTTCTGCACTAAACGTCCCTTTTTAAGCGACGTTTTTCCTTTAGACAGGGCTGAATGAGCTTCAGTATGTGTATGTTGTTGAGCTGAACAACCACCAAAAACTACAAACAAACGCGATGCTAAAGTTTCAACTTGTCTGCCAAAGAAAAGGCATCTGTCTAAAGAGAAAGAGATGAGCAACAAGTGCCCACTACAAAATAAAAGTCGAATTTCAATTGCCTAAAAAAAGAGAACCCCAAAAAGGAGTGAAGTCAAGGTGTTAGGTTGTTAGTGGGATAAATAAACCACAGCAACAAGTCACAATACCAAGTGGATCCTTGTAGCCTTGACCTTTGGAATCAATATATTTCATCGGATAGGAAACGCAGCAATAAATTTCAGTTGTAGAAAGCCCGAAAAATAAGTAGGCATATCTTTTTATATACGATTTAGGGTATCTAAGAGCTGCGTATCTGGTATCTGACAGTCAAGCACTCTCGACTGCAGCGTAGTAGAGTAGAAATGCTGACCAAGCCGGAACGGAATAGTATCCAGTCAAGATGTCAACACAATTGCCTGGGCATTCCTCATACTAGGCAGGAGTATGGGTCTTAAAAGAAAATAAATAAAAAAACCAACCTCTGTTTGAGTTTTTGTAATGTTTACTTTAGCATCAATTTCAATTTGCATGTGCATGCGTTAAAAAAATACAAGTTTGAGTGCTTGCGTCGACAGCGCTCAACTAGTAAATACCCTGTAGATAAATTATGAAAATAACCGAGAACGGAAAGTCTGTGGTAATTTTTTTCGAAGCGAATCTGAAAGTTACTATAAGTATTAGGTAGATGGCTCGGCTCGGTTCTCTTAAAAAATCTGAGACTAGCAGGCTAAGCGAGATTTGTTCGTAGACTTGGTTTGCAGTATGTGATCTCACAAAGATATCATACCCTTTATTTACAATTTTCACTGGGTGCAAGGAATTCCAAAAAAATCATACAAAAACACAAAATGAAATTCAAATTTAAAAGTGTTTATGACAGCGAAATGTAAATTTGTATTTGCTTAAGTCAACGAGTCCGCTAAATAGCAGTGAATGTACGAATATAAAAAGGGCGTGCCAAAAAGTTGAAACCTTTTTGATGCAAGTCACCCTCAGTTTGTCCAGATGGGGTTGCCACTTTCGGTTTGATTTACTAGAACCCCAAATGCATGTCCTCTACGGTTTAGTTAATCAAAAATCATACCAATATCAGATCCAAATGCCTCAAATGGTAATTAAATCAGAGTCTCCGATTACATAAGAAATATAAAGCATATATTTTCAATATATCGGATAATGATTCCTTAGAATAAAGGTTGGATCAATCCTTTTTTGGTAGTTATTATTTTTATTTTATTTTCTCGCGATTTACATTTCATAATTTATATTTTAACTTTAATAAATAAATAGACAGATGTTCGTTGACTACTAGCACTGGTTTTCATTAATATAATAGATCTTTAGTAAGGCAAACTAAAGTAAAAAGACATGGTTAATCGACTATACATACAATAATAAACATATACACACTTTATATAGACCAAATAGCTTCCAGTTGCCTATTAAATGCAATTACCATATTCACAAAATGATGATATCCACGTGCCGATGTGCACAGTGTACAAAAACCAATGTGGATAGAGGTACGTTGTTGTTATTTAATATTGTGTTGCATACTTGCAGGCGCAATGCAACGCATCGTCGTCTGCAGCTGTCGGCAGTGTCATCCTAAAGGGCTGGAGATGGGTTTGGGTTTGGGTTGGGGTTGGGGTTTGAGTCTGGGGATGGAGATGGGGATGGGGATGAAGATGGGAATGGCAAAACGTTTTGCCGCATTTAATTAATTGTTCAATAAAATTATAAACATTTGTGGGCATTGCAAAAAGCCCACGTTGCACGCCTGTTACGGTCTTTGATTCGCCCTTTTTTCCGGCTGATACGAGTATTCATGGCAATTTTTGGTCGTTGCAATGACATTGCAATATGTGAAATGCCTGTGACGCTATTTTGACTGCAATGCACTCTGCACTCTGCACTCTGGACTCGGCATTCTGTGCAATGTTTGTACAAGCCTCAGAACTCCGAGTGGAGGTTGCCTCGAGCGAGGACATGTGAAAAAGTCGTTTGGAGTAAAAACATTTTGTAAATTGCTTCATAAATAACAATTTGTTAAATAATAATTGCTGGTCGAGTGTGTTTTGGTTTGGGATCCAGCTGCCATATGTGTCTGAACTGTCCTGCTGCAAGGTCTATATTATTGTATGTATGGAGTCTGCACCTCGATTGACAGCTAAATACAAAGGACTCGAATGGTGAATGGTGAATGCAACCATCTCCAATGCCTGATGATATTGTACGACTAAGAGACTGGGAGTTGTAGGAGAGTGTTCACTGTCGACATCATTTTCATTGGTGTTGACAAAAAGCGTCTTTTTATGTTTGGTCAACATTGTGGAACGTGGTACCTGTGTTCATGTCGTGCACGTCATCAACTTGGCAAGTGACTCATAAAAGCTGCGGCGGACAGTAATAGAGTTTAGTCCTCGCTGTCTGATTAAAGTTGTAGCTGACATAACTAGCCAAAGTGACGTCCCTTGTAACCGTTAAATGTCACACCTCTCTAGACCATAAACAATCCCAACACGAGAACAAAAACGCTTCAAAAGGTTGGCCCATGGCGATTTTGACGCTTGTCTGACGTTTGCGTATTTCAATTTCAATTTATGTTTCATTTCATTTATTTTAGTGCTAACTGGATGATGCTTCTATCTAGATATATGTCTGCTAACGCGAAAAGTGGTGCTTAAAAGTGCATGAACAATTTGGTTTGTAAAATTTCATTTTCGTTCGTTCGTTTTACTTTTCTTCTTTTTTTTTTTATCTTTTTGGACTGGCATTTCATAATTCTCATTATATTTTACGCATTCGAAATGTGGAAATTCTCTGTTGTCCTCCGCCACCTTGACTGGCGAAATTGAAAAGTTCAAATTGAATTTAAATTCAATTTGGTTGCCAGTACTTGAACTTAGGTCGAGCGGACAGACAAAGAAAAATCGAGTTAAGTGCGTATGTAATGGGAAGTTAACATGCTGCAGCTTCTGAAAGAGGGGTTGTACAAATGAATCTGATGGATTCAATTCTCAATCTACAGAGAGAACTGACTGCTGGCCATTTTTTGCAATGCTGTCAGAAATTTATGTTTGCAATCATATGAATGGGCATTCCTCTAGGGACCTCATTTTATTAGCTTCATTGCGACTATAAATTTTCAGTTATAACTCAGTTTTTTTACTGTAATGTTGCCAATATAAACAGCTACGCCTTTAAATACCTTGCAACTGATAGATTATTGTATAAAAGAAATCTTTTGATAATTTTTCTACCAAATGACTTGGGCAGTCAAAATTTAATTTCGTCTTCTTATGTTTCTTTCAATTACTAATGCGAACGTCCATAAATTTCATTAAAAATGCATTTCGGGAACTCATTTCACCGCAGCCCAAAACTTTTACCCAACATTCCACTTACCTTGTAAAAGATGAGCCCACAGGAGACCCAGCTGCGATTCGGCCAATTTTAACTCCAACTTTAGCTCCAGTTATTGTGGCTTAATATTCATGGTAATTGTACTTTTGGCTCAGCTGCTTACCGAATTTTTAAGTAATATCTAAAAGATGCTACTGCTCTACCTACCTACCCCTGATGGCCACAGCATTGAAATCAACAACATAAAAGTTAAAAGCAAAGAATATTGTTACCTTTTTAGCTGCTCCACCCAAAAAAAAAACAAAAAAAATTGACATTTCATGTACAATTTCGTTGCATTTTCAGAGTAACTGCAAAGTCCATCTAATGAGCTGTTTGCAAAGCCTACGGAATGATATTTAGATGGGGACACAGAGTGTAACAAATCGAAAAAAATGAGGATAGCCAAAAGTTGACAGGACCTGCCGTGGACAGAAATTAGTCGCACCCCGTCGCGGTAAATGTCTTGAGTTACATTTTGATGACTTCTTTACTTTTGGGTGGGTCTCTAATCCCATTATGCTCAGCAATAGCAGCTTTTAAATGTTAAAATGTTCTTCTTTTATGACTATTATGGTGCGTGAGGAGTTTTTTTTCTTGGCCTTTTTCCTTACCTTTATTCAGCAGTTTCCACAAATATTTTGCATAAATATGCCATAACAATTTTAAACAGACTTTCGACGTATTTTCGTGTGGTGTTGTGCCAGCTTTTTGTTATAAGAGTATTTTACTATTTTGAAGTAATAAAATATTTGAACAATAGTGTTGGCAATCGCACTTTGATATTAAAAACCTCTTTAAAGCAAATTACTCAAACTGCAAACAAAAAATCAACAATGTTTCCTTTTTCATCGCAGAGGGTAAATTGCTGTGCAGGACATGTGGCGTTTGTTGTTACAATCCACATTTTTTGGGGTCCAACATATAATAAATAGTGTCGAATAGAAAAACTAAAAGGCATGCCACACCCACTACTTCGCCATGGGACAGGTGCCATTTTGGGTAGAAGGATGCACAGTTTGGGAAAACAAACAAAATGAAAACAATTTGAAATTTTTAACAAAACTATTTCAGGACAGCTACTAGCCTGGTGGTAATCGCATATACTATGGCTTAAGGACAGTGTAGAACTTGAGAAATAGAAATTAAAGCTAGACCTCGTAACGTTGCTGTAACTATAATTATATATTACGAGGAATCGAAAAATCCTTTCCACCGTTTCCTTCGTTATGGCCCCAAAGAGTTGACTAGCTCCAGCCGGCGACTGTGCACAATTTTATTAGAATACTCGTATATTTTATAATTAAAAACTGTATATCATTGCCAAAGCTTGCAGCTGCACAGCCTCCCGCCTCCCGCCTCCCACTGCCAATTGCTACCCGCTTCTCGACCCAATGTTTCATCGTAGTATAGATGTTGGTGGCGCAGAGAAAAATTTATGAAAATATTTTGTAAGCAGATTTATAGCTTGGAAAAATAATAATTATTTACACATGGCCAAGGGAAGCCGCATAAACCAACTTCAACTTCACAGGCACAGGCCTGACACTAAATCTCCACCTCCATCTGGATGGTATCTTTTCCCACATAGACTCTAATAACTCGAACTCTATCAGTTTGTGTGCCTCTGTCCTTGTTGGTGCTTATTTAAGGCCTTAGATTAGTTTATCATTTAATTATTTTTTGCATTTGATTTCAGAACGCAGCTGACAACTACTGCTCGACTTAGATATACCCTTTATCAATATTTAGTTAAGTACTCACGCCTTATTAACTTGGCTTTTTATGTAGATCAAGAATGTTGATGAATTACTTAGAGGTCGCAGTTTAGAGTTGAACTCTTCTGTCTGTAAAATATACCCAGTTTTACTACGATTTATGAGAGTGTAACAAGTGTTGATATAGCGCACTTTTAATTTGATTAGATTCATTTGCCGAAAAGGATTCAATTTGTTGCCCTGAGAAAATTTGCCAAGGGTCTGACAAATTGCCGAGTTGGTCCCTGTGGATATTCTTTTATTTGGTTATCCCCCCAAATAAGCTTTTAGCAGAGTGTGTTAAGGAGCGTATTAAAGAGAAGAGGCAAGTTTGTGTAATATTTATAGACTGATTCAATAAACACGTTTATATGGTGGCAACAATTTGTAAGATGGGTTAGTTGTTTGGCTGTGTGTGGAAGAAAAGTTAATAGTTAAAAACTATATCTCTTGATCTATCTTATATTTAAAATATATTCCAAGGAGAACCAGAAGGTGCAAGGACTTAAATTCTTAGACTTTATGAGCTAGATGTTAATTAGCATTATACCCAAAAAAATAGATTAAAAAGTTAATAATTATAATTTTAAAATACACGTTTTCTACAATACACACCCTTAAGTTGCTTAATAATTTATGTTAATGGAATTGTGCATTAATTTTGCTTAAAAAATATAAATATTATGATGGAATGTTATGTGTGAAAAAGTTGATAATTAAAAGCACTATTATCTTTATTTCTAGACTATTATTTAAAGCTGATTTAAGATTTTTTAAGATTTATGGACTAAAGGTTAGTTCACATAAGTTTTGATTCATGAAAAAAAGAACTAAGGTGTAATGTAAGTGTTGAAAAGCAAGTAAAGCATAGTTAGTAATTGAAAAATTGTTATCTATATTCCGAAAACATCACCCAAACTGTAAGCGATAATAAACTTACAAAATGCAAAGAATCTGGTTAACTTAAGCTTTACGGACTAGTGGTGATTTTGCATTAACCCTAATTCAAAGTCAAACGCCCAGATTTTGATTACCTATTCGCATCACAAAAGGTGTTGTGGTGTTAGTCTGTCAGTGAAGGTCAGTCTCTTCTGTTTTCTGTTTTCTGTTTTCTGTTTTCAGTTGATGTATTTGGCCAGCTGGTCAGCAGTTTGAACTGTCTAATTGTTTGAGCTCCTTTGTGACCTTTTTTTGTGAAGGTGTCAAACGCATTTGCTGTCACACCTCATCCGCCCAGACACGTGCGTGGCTTTGAAGCCGCCAATGTGGCATTTTATATTGAAGTTGAATATTTGGTAGCTGACCACGAGTTTTCTCTTATATGTATATGACCATTAGGGGTTCTGGTCAACAGCAATTTCAACTTGGCCTTTGTCAACATCTGCCTTTTAATTTCGCTTCATTTATATTAAAAAAAGAGTCGCGAATGTCGCCACATATGAATATTCTGCTCTCTAATTGCTGTCAAAAATTTGTTTGTTAAGTGTTGAACACCTCCCACTGTTTGAACAGTGTGACATGTGCGTTTTTCGCTTCCATTAACTGACCGTCTGGACAGAAGTCATTAATTTTTCCACTGTCTCAAAATTATATTTAACCAATGACTCGCATCAAATCTACCATTATATTTGATTATTAATATAGGATATTAGCCCCAAAATACGAGAATAAAAATAAAGCACTTGCAGTGTCTATTCGTAATCGCATTTATTAATCCAATTGTATCTCTCGGTTTTCCCGGGACAAGGGCAAGGACTTAATAACATTAATGACCGCCTGAACCGCTGTCAGGGCTGACCTCAAAAACAGTTTGCAAATCTAATGAGCCTCGACGGCATAAAAAAGACAAAATTAAAAAAAATGAAATAAAATGAAGAAAGGAATTATATTTGATAATCTGACTAGTCAATACTCTTAAACTTAATGTTAAGTATAATGATAATATACTTTAGCAGGTAAGATCATTTTAATGAAATGTCTTTTGTTATAAACATAATTCAAAGCCAGGGAATCAAAGCGAACACTTTTCGTATTCGGTCGCCGGTTAGGTTAATTTTTAAATAATATTACTATTTTTAATACAAAATTAGAGAGTGGTTATTTCGCTTAATAGAAACAACTTTTTTCCCTTGTAATCAGCGATTAAAATCGTAACCAAAACCAAAACCAATGTGACTTACCCGAAATTGAAATCAATACCCAAAATTCATTTCTGTTTGACTCCATTTTAACAAAATAATAAAAAAAATTTAAAATAATTTATATTAATATTCCAAAAAAAATGTAATGAGAGTGTAGATACAAGAATAAAGTAAATAAATATTTTCTTCCTTAAATTTGTGGCAATTTCTGATAATTTTAATGAAATTTATTTTCAATATGCCACTCCGCAGTTATATAATGCTATATACAACACTAATTTATATAACATTATTGTTTATTACGTTGTTAAAGTAATATAATATCGATTGAGACTTACCCAATATTAAAAATAGGAGATATAAATTAAATAAATAGTAAGACAACTTTGTTGCCTTTAATGTGGGGCAAGTTTCTTGCTATATCTTTAAGACTCTCGGAAAGAGCATAAAAAGTACGATAAACATTTGGCCTGCATCAAAGCATAAAGCACAGAAATTGACAGCGTGAACTGCGAACTGGAACTGGAACTGGTTTGGGGTGCATTCCTGGGTCAGATCTCAGTGGGGTGCGAAATCAAGAATTAAAACGTCTTAATGGATGCGTCTTTATGGCCTGTTTGTCTGTTTGTTTTTGTTACACTGGGGTGGTTTGGTATTCGACCTTTGGCATCTTCTTAGCTTTTTGGTAACAAGTTCAAGACTTTAGTTTCATTGTGTTTTTTCGACATACCAAGAAGAACTGTTTTCTGAGATTTCCGCCTTGATTCTAGTTAATTTACATGTAAATTAAGCAACATAATGTTGCTGTTTTTATTGCTCTAATGTTTCAATTAACGTACTTAATTTTTATTTGAACTTAAATGACAGTGGAAAAGATCTGGCTTTCGTTTTTACAGTTAACTCCTGATTACTTCAGTAAAATTAACATATTCAGAGCAGTTCAAAACTGTGTTAATAGATACACAGATGTTAATATAATTTGTAAGTTCAATTCTCAATTGTTTATCAGGATGAGCAGAGGATTCCTTGTTTTTAAAGAATGTAGAAACTTACGTGTATTGTAAAGATAGTTGTTTTTAGAATTGTCTTAACGTATGACTTTTTAAAAGTATTCATTGTCCGATTTATAAGAGTACTTAGGCAAATAAGCTCAATATATTGGATTCTAGGTTGAAATTTTAATAAAACCACCGATAGTTCAAATATGTATATGATGATATCTAAAATTCGTACTTAGATCAAGAATATGGTACTCGTTTAAATTTTGTTCTGTGTATAGAATAAATTTAACAAGCCAAGTGCAGTTGGTTTTTTTTGGGAGTGAGCATACAGTGGCTACTGCAGCTACTGCTCCACCCACTTATAGTTCGGGGCCTACTTCAATTGCAGTTATCTTGGATCTGAATGGGATTGGCCGATGCTAACGGCATGTTTGATTTATGGGCTGATTAACAATAGCAGCTAGTTTAGATTTTGTGAGTAGAAGTTTAAAAGCTAAACAGGAGGCTGGCAAAAGGGCGTCAGTTACTAAACGCTAAAATCATAAATACTGCCCAAAATATTTTTCAAATAAGTACAATTATTCTAATTGTTTATTAATCATCTAATTAATAATATGTAATGCTTGTTTTTCTTTTATTTGTTAATTATATTTCTATGCTTTTGTTGATTTGTTCGCTCTGCTCGGCTCGATAATTTTAATTAAATTTCTGTCAAGTATTTTTCGATTGAATTTTTGATTAGTTTTGACATGTTCGTTATATTTGCACCAACAATCAACGAACTAATTAAATGCATTCAAGCATTTTTAATTGCTTATGCTAATTTTGATGCTTAGGTGATGAATGCTTTAGGTATTGGAAATGGGTGATTTGGTCACATAAACGTTGCATATTTGATGTGTTTATGTGGCATTTCGTATTGCGATTTCCAACGTTGTTTGGATTCTGTTATTTTGCCTAGAGACTGAGTACAGTGTTCTCTCGGGAAATAGAACGTTTGGTAAAGTAAATCTAATACCCAAAAAATCCTAAAGATGCTCAGTTACTTTAAGACCTGTTAAATAAATTATAAAATTAATTGCCAAACCTATTTCTTAACTTAATATAATACCTGTGAAATTCTTTATATATAATCGTTATACGATCGAGTTATTATATGTATCAGCAGTCATACGTCCATTTCTGTGAGTAGCTAATAAATGAATAGTAATGTACGTCGACAAATGTTGTTATTATTACAGGTCGAGTCTTTTGTTTGGTGAACAATGAAATGGCAGCATTTACATGGAACGTTACCAAAGCACATCTGAAGCAGAGACCCCAACATACATTCATATGGGTAGACTACCATCTAGTGTAAACAATGGCTAATGTGTCAGAGCGTGTGATAGACTATATGACAGCTACCAGAAGCAAACAACCTACCAGACGGGTAGACACAAGTATAAACTCTCAAGAGGAGAATGCTCAACTGGATGACACTCTGTATCCATCTTTAACATAACCTAGAACTCATGCTTTTAGCTAGCAAGGCGTTGTCATCTCTCTTTTACCTACACAAAGTTCTTATACACTTTTTGCACAAGTTCAATAGCTACAGGGTACAAAAATGAAAAGCAAGCAGCACTTTGAATGCAAAGTAGAAGCCAAAAGAATATCGCGTGCCAAAATAACAGAATGTAAACACACTGGAAAAACACAAAGGCATATTAAAGCAAAGCTTTCAGCGTAATGTTACTCGATTGTTTCATTCGATTCCATCCCCAAAAATGTAGAATGTTCTTTCTTTCCTTAAATAGTCTGTTTGACTGCTTTGTTTTATTTCATTGTGATTTTATGTTAGTCTTTTTGATTTGGCAAATATTGGTTCCATAGACTTATAACAAATGGTATGTTTTTGTGTATACTCATACCCATTACCGATTGCTACTAAGGTATTATACTTATGACAAATATAGTAAAATGTGTCTACAAACTCTTGTTGTTAAAATTGATTTTTATTGTCAAAATACATTGTTTTTATTAGTCTTTTAACTTATCTCGTAACAACTTAATATTATATTTAATTCTTGTGTTGTTGGTCTTCGTCTTCTTTCAGGACTTTGGTATCTGCAAAAACTGTAAAAAAGGAATCAAGTAGATTAGTGTTGAATCACTGAATAAGAATATAAATACTATAAAGATATAGATTTGAAAGTGCATAACTTGGAGATACAAAGTTTCTTTTAAGCCACATCTAATAAATTAAACCTGTGAAATTCCTTAATGTAAATTCCTGGAATATATAGAAAATGGGCGTATGTAAAAACTGCTAGACATTTGTAGCAACATTCATTTCATACACGGAATTCAACAACTAACTTGTCTGTTGAAACATGTAAAGTATTTTATGATTTATGTACCTCATTGCCAGCCTCTGCACAAAATCAACAAATTATATTTCTTTTCAACACTGACAGCTGCAATTTTTCACTGTTGCCTACTTGGCAAAGAAGTCATGCAACTTTAAAGTGCAGACCCACGTCTGGAAATCAACCAACCCCAAACGAAAACACTATCGACTGAGGAGCCATGAAGGCCCCTTCGCACGAAACCAAATCAATTAAATTCAATTAAATTCGTAAAACCACAAGCCAAGTGCAGTTGTCTTGGCTAGGCGCTTAACCTTATCGGTCACTGCCACTGTCACTGCCAGTAAGGGACCGTTAAAGTCCTGCCCGAGTCCATTGTTAAACTACAGGACTACCCTAACGCTTAGCTGTCAATCTTATTCTAATTGAAATGCACATACAGCCTCTCTCTGTTCTCTGTGCCAGCTCACAAATTGACTTTTACGCATAAACAATTGAAATTGCATAGCTCAGGAGACCCACACTTCTATTCTATCAAAATCAACAAGTTAAATGCATTGCCCTGCACTTTGGATGCCTGTTTCTTGCTTCGTCCTGTCATTTATTAACACCAGACAACCTTTGCTTTTGTTCTATTTCTCGATTTCTAATTGACTGAGCCACTTGACTTTTGGTTTGGAGACCAGACGTTATAATAATCCTAGATACGGATATGGGATGAATATTTTGCATTGCATTCTTCTTTTCGTAAATACTTCATTCTTTTGTCTGTAATAAAAAAATGATTTATTATTTTTTAATATTCTCGAATTCTTTGTCCTTATTAATTAAAATGTTTTGGTGCCTTTTATTTTTCTACCCTGTCCGCAATCGGACATAGTACATGATAACTCGGTGTAATTGTATGTAACAGGCGAATACAATTTGAAATTATTTAATTGAGAGAGTCAAGAGTTAAAGATGATGTGAAATATGAGTACAGCGTATATCTCAGTCTAACAAGCCCATCTAGAACTCTTTTCCTTTTTTTTTGGAGTTATGCGCCGTTGGGCTAAAAATGTTCGCAATTTGTATTTCGCACACTTTTTCGGTTTTTGCAAATTAGCGCAGCTTCCTCTCATGTCTTGTTAAAAAATTTGTAAATATTTAAATTGACATTTTTTTGTGAGACTTGCCGGTTTGCATATTTCGCTGTCATGTTATGAATATGAACAATGTCAATTTGTCGGCAAGCAGCCTCAGGATATAAAAGGATGAAAGGCATGATGATGAAATACATACGAGTACGTAGCACACAGCCAACTCTTGTGGTATACTTGAACTGAGTATGTGTGTTATGTAGAAACATTATCGTGTCAGAGGTAGACTTTAAAATTCCTTCACTGTCAATTCGCATGCCAGACACTTTAAGTTGCATTTGCAAAATGCTCCCCATCTATACGAGCATAGCACAGATACAACTAATCAAAACAAATTCAATTAAACGACACGAAATTCGGGATGGCCAGCCAAGTGGTCAAGCGGCCCAACGACCATGTGGCTGTTGCAGTTTCAAGTTGAAGCTTGAGTTGCTTATCTGGCAGCACAATCCATTAAAATTGCACATCGTTTACACCAAAAATCAATTCGCTAAAGCATTTAGGCATTACAAATGCCAAGTCAGCCACTGACTAGCTACGAGTATACAAAAATCCAGCACGGGACTCGTCGACTGAATCCCACATCCACATCCATATCCACATTCATATCCACATCCACATCCACATCGACTGTCGGTCGCCATTCGGTGGTCCAATGCAAAAATCAACGTTGATGACCATAAATTTCACATACGGCGTTTGTGTTTTTGGTTTGTTTGTTTCTGGCTGCCGTTGTTGGTTAGGCATCTTTCAGCTATATAGCGATAAACGCAGCTTATAAGGCCGCAGCTCGGTTCGGTCAGTTGGTATTGCTTTGAAATGAATCTGCCACATGCCCCACTGCAAACATACAAACACACATACATCCATACATCCATACATCCATACATGTTGCTTGCATTTGTTAAGAACCAACAATCGCTGTGTTTGTATGTATGTTTGTATGTATGTTTGTGTGCTTTGTTTGTGCCTGATTGTGTCAGGTTAGAGTAGAGGCTATTTGATAAAATTAAAGTAGTTCATTCTACCAAGAAGAAAGAGTACATTTCTGTATATTGCCAGCCAACACTTGACACTAGAAAAGTTATAATTTTTTAAAGAAAATATAAGATACAAGTGCAAGTTAATCGTTCACTAATTCATTCTTAGTATCAACTAAACTTATTTCAGCAAAATTGGTCCTAAACAGTTGAGCGGCAGTGTATTTTAATATATTCCAATTTATTTGAATTTCATTTGTAAGTGTACTTAATGAGACAGCTTTAGTTTATTATTTTTGTGCTTTGATTAATGTGAGAATAAATGAACAAATGAATAAATAAATAAAATACAGTTTTATAGTTGAAATAACTACCAGTATTTCATGAACTTCATAAATATATATCTGTATTTGGAAATCATTTAAAATGTTGCCAACTTTTACTACACTTTGCCGATCTATTTCTAAGCCCTTATCAGTGTCAGTGGTTATCAGAAGTGGAGTAAAATTCAAACATATTTGCAAACACGAGAATTCACATTGACATCCACCCTGCACCTCCCTGTCTTCTCCTGCATTCTGGCGGCGTCAGTTTGTCGTGCGTTTTATTAGTGGCACCTCAATCAACAAATTAAGATAAGAGCACCGACGCCAACTGAACCAAAAGAACCTGAGCTCAGAGCTCTTGTGTTGAGTCCATGAGTTATAGCATGCATTAATGCGCAACAAAATGTGACTCAAATGTGGACTTTAAAGATACATTTAAACACATGTTGAGGTATATTTAAGTTGTGTTATGTGCCTCTGTTTGTGTCAATGTCTTTGACAGCGAAAGATATGGCTAAGTATAGACCAAGGACTTATTTTAGTACTATAACATTTCAAATGATTCGACAAAATGACCAAATCTTTTATCCTCCGCATCGTAGCATCGTAGCAATAAATGATTTTAATAATAATACATATTACAAATATTTCCCTCTACAGAAAAAGGATTCTTGTGTTAACAAATGTCAAATCATATCTACAAACAGCTCGAAACTGTTCCTTTACAAATTGTATGTAGTAATCTGAAATTAAATCGAATTTTGTACAGTAAGGAACTGCAACTTTGTAACTTTCACTTGCAATATTTGCTAATAAAAAAATATATGTAGGCCTTATTACATTTGACATGTTGCGCTCGTTTCCCTTAACAAAAAAGAACAGTAACAGTAACAGATGAACAGACGCAAAGTTTGTGTTCTTTTTTTTGAACGTAACATCCCTTGCTACAAATCAAAAGATAAATTGTTTTTGTTCATGATTTATATATAAAAATATGATGTTGACTTGTAGCATTCCCGTCTCCCTATTGCTATCCTTATTTCCCACTCCAAAGCTTCTCTTTTAAGGCATTACTTTCTCTTTGGTTTCTTATCGCTGGTGTTGAAAGGAAGCAACAAATATTAATATTGTTTGTATATCTACTGCCTTTTATTTCATTTTCATTTTCAATGCAAGAAGGCAGTCGAGTTTTTGGGGACCGAGCGTGGAATTCGTGAGGGAGTCGAATGCCATATTTAATATTGCGAAATGTGAGAGAAAACGTTATCGATTTTAAACAGAAATATTAATATTGTTTCATTTGTTGTCAGTTACGATGCGAAACCGTTATCTCAAAATGCCATTTCTAATAGTTATTAGTTAATTTGAATCTCTACTCACTGTTGTCCTTTAATTTAGCTTGATAGCTGGGCGCGAGTTTTAGGCGATTTTCAAAAACTTTACGAGTTAGAACTTCAATAAGTTTACCAGGATCATTGCGCTTGTTGCACGTCTCCTTGTCAGAAAAGTGATCCAGATACTCATCACGCTTACAGTAGCGACAAACTCCATTCACATATTCCTCCTCACAGAGTGTAGCATTTGTAGACCTGGCCCAATCCGCATTATTTTGAAGCTTGAACAGATCCCCGATATAAATACGAGCCGTGGATACTGCGGCAAAGGCATTGAATGCAACAGTTGTAATGGGATTATGCTCCAGGTTTAGAATTTGTAGATTATTGAGCTTATCGAAGAGGCCACTGGAAGTAAAAGATGTTAAGAATGATGAAGATTTACACTCAGGGATATATAAAGCATACATACTAACTAATTGCATATTAGGGAAATATGGTTACTTCAGATAGTAAATATTAAAATGTCTACTTCTCTAGCATTAATAACTAGTTTTTTTTAAACTTACCCTTGAATGCGATCCAAATTATTGTGAGCCAGATGAATCTCGAGTAGCAGCGGTGAGTGATGAAACAGTTCGTCTGGTAATCTAGCAATGTTGTTGCGTTCCAGGTGCAACACCAACAATTGCTTTTGCGATTTAAGGAAATCTCTGCCTAGATAGCTTATGTTGCTTCTTATGCCGATATAGGAGAGGTTCTCAGACTTCCAGAATAGCTCGGCAGGCACATTGTCTCCACAATTGTGCAGCTCGAAGCCACGAAGCTTGGTCATATGCCACAATTCCTGTGAGCTGAGCAAAGACATCTCCACACTGCTGTTCTTAAGCGAACAGTCAAGTGAGAGTTGCAACAACTCAGTTTGTTTGGCAAAGATTTCACTTGCCACATTTGCCATGTTTCTCACAACAATTGACAGTCTATTCAAGTGAACTAAAGGATGCAACAAAGTGCCTGGTAAATCGCTTCTGCCCTTTAGAGTGAGGTCTGTGATATCTGTGACGTTCTCGAGAAAATTAGCTGGTAGCACAGCTTTAAAGCCGATTAGCGAAAGTTTTTTAAGGCCAGGATAGTTGGTAAATCGTTGTTGCAGTAGCTCATCTCGTTCATCACGCGTCTCAAAGTAGTTGGACACCTCCAGTTCGGTATAGTTGCTGATACCCAATTTCAAAAGCACCTGGCGAATGGTCTGCTCGTTGGGTATTGCGCAATTGTCGATACTTAGTTGGCTAATTCGGCCTGCCTTCAATGGAGGTAGATAGCCAAAACCGCGCACATCAAAAATGCTGCAGCTGATGCTGTAAAGCTGCTTTGAGCTGCTTAGTGTAACCATACCGCACTTGATGCGCTGATCCTTACACTCGCATTCATTGTTACCCTTCAGCAATGTCTCACAGCCCGCCTTGGTTGTGTATTGGGCTGGTCCTCCATCCGAGATAGTAGTGACATTGTCCTGCAGGCTGGGCAGAATTAGGTTTAGCAAGACGAACACGAACACAAGCAACATCCTCGGATGATGCTCACACATAGACTGAGTCCTGTAACGAGACAAAATTACACAACTGAATATCGATTAGCAAATATAAAACAGCTGTTCTCATCTCAGCACTCAGGTAAAATACAGTTCATTGGAAGTGCACATAATGATTCAAAGATTGAGCCAAAATTGATACCCAATGTAAGACCATGTTTATCCATCTTTCAAGCTACCTGACACTCATATTCAGAGTTTAAGACCGCCTACCGATTTACCTGTCTGCACACTATAATGTCTGCATTAAATGGTCTGCTAAGCTGAAAAAATACTTGACTTGAGCTAATGCTGAGATTTAGAATTCTAGACAACAAAAAGAGTCTAAAGGTAACTACTTGAAATAAATTAGTGAAAACAACAATTAGACAAAAGATTTGATTTAAATGAATAGCTTCAAATTTAGAATGGAAAAATAATATATGATAATATTCTTTTAAAGTGGATGTTTTTAATTTCTATTGAATTATAATACTTGACTTATATTAAAATAAAAACAAATTTATAAGTGGGTAGTGTCATAATTAATAAGCTTAATCTTGTTAAACTAGAACAAGTTAAATAAATATATAAATTTATTTTCAAATATAGTATTTAACTTAATTTGAAGCTAATGTTGAGACTAAAAACATGCTTGCAGTTATTTTAGACCACTAAAAGTGACTTAAGGGTAACTATTCAATATAAGTTGGTAATAACAACAAGTCGATAAACAATGTCGATTTAATTATAAACTTAAGTATAACTATATACATTTACAGTGAATATTTAAATATATATATAAATATTTTTATATATGTTTTGAATACTCTTTAATATAGATTTGAATACTTATTTTATTTATAAATATAATATTTGATTGGGTTTTTGAAGATTCTTCTTCCACTTAATTTATTCTACAATGAATTACGGATATTACAAAGGTATCCGCCTTACACATATGTATATATAGTCATTCCATTGAAACTTTAGTTTGTTATACTAATAAGATACACCACTGTGCGACAGCTAAGGTTCAATGTGCCTGTAATTTGATTTTGATACGAGTATCGCAGTAAGAGTTGTTGATCGTCTTTGCTGATCGACAACCGTCTGTCTGCTTGTACAACTGTCAGTATGTATTTCTCATGTTAGCTTGGTTGAAAAAAAAGAAGAAAAAAAAGCCAACAGAAAAAATTACATTTTATTCTGGTTTTCTGTTTTCATTACAAATGCAAAAATGCAAAAATGCAAAATGGCAAGTCGGCCATTATCATCATTCGCGTCTGTTGATCGATGATCGCTGGCTGACTGACTATCCAGTGGAGGTAAAAGATGGAGCTGAATCTTGAATCTTGTATATCGTTTAATGTGTACATGCGTAAATGGCTTGCCTCCTTTTACGCAGTTGCATTCACAGATCTGGCCATTGCATTTGAATTTGCAGCCGCCAGCCATATGATCACATCGACATGAACCAATCAGCTAGCCAGGCTCAATTCGGGGCACTTTCCTGCCTCTGTCTCAGCTCCCATTCTTCAGTCTCCCAGTCTCCCATTCCCCATCTGCAATCCCCCATCCCATGCCGTTGGCTAAAGGCACTGCGGTGGCAAACATTTCATTTTTCACGATTTGCTTTTGGTGCTTCGATCCGACGTTTCGTATTCCCAAGAGCTAAATCAATAAATTACGTGACAGGCATGCAGAAAACTTGATGCTCGATGCCTCCACTGAACATGAACATGGAATTGAGCACACAGTATTGTATATATATATATATATATGTGTATGGTAGAAGTGATCGTCGCATTTTGCGTTGCGTTTTTCTTCGTTTTGATTGAATCAATCAAAATATGTGCATTTATATAAAAGCCAGACCGCCATACATACATATATCGTTTGCAGATCTTCTCGAACAACACAACATAAATTATTATTATGGCTTTGCCAATGGCCAGCCAACCAACATCATACATACATTTGTAAGAGAACTTTGTCTGCCAGAGTTGAGCATTAAATTTGATTGGTTTCCATTTGTTCGATGTTGGATATTCGCAATCAAATAAGTAGACACACAAACAGGATGCTTGCCCTTGCAAATAACTTATCGGTAAATAACTCTTAATTAACTTTTGAAAAGATGTTTAAAATCTAATCGAGAGGGCTGCCAAAAGTTAATCCAACCGCAGTTGAGAATAAATAATTTAATTGTTGATAAAAGTTTGTGTAAAGTAAATGATGCCAAGGTAAAACCGATATTCAATAGGCTCAAAAGTTTATGAATCCTGTCAAGAGAGTCAAGGGCAACTGGCAACTGGCAACTGGCAACCGGCAACTGGAAGCCGTGCTCCTGTCGAGCTCAACTGTATCACAAATCTTCATTGATTTTGATTTCTTTCACTGGGACGCTAAATCGCCTTATGGTAAAACTTTTGCCTAGACTTTTCGTAGCTAAACGGACTTCAAGCTACCACGAATGGTAAATAATTTTGTAAGACTGCCGCACAACATGACAGGCAAATAAATGGTCATAATCCTGGCCAGACAAAGGGCTGCATTCACAAAAGGGAAATGGCCTGGCCTGGACTCGGCCTGGCCTGGCCAAGCTAATAACTCACTCATACACTGGGCTGGCTGGCTCTTCGAATGTCTGGCCATCTAATGGGAAATTCAGCAATGGGGTTGGTGGTCTTCTTTTTATGCGTTTTTCATTTGATTTATTTATTATAAATTATACGCCGCATGCAAATTGGTAGCTATACTCGTACACAAAAAAATTAAGTTGTTCTGCAATGGTTTTCCAAGAAACGTTTTCAGTTGCGCTAATATTGCCGTGAAGGTCTTTTTCGCCGTTCCTCAAATAATAATTCGCCTCAAATTCGAATACGCACGTTTTATAACAAAAATAATACACAAAGTACAAGACGGCTGCCAAAAAATATTATACTGCCTGAAGCTCCCACGCAACCCGAGAATCAGAGAGAGAGAGAGAAAGAGAGGGAAAATAAAGAGGGAGAATACTCTTAAGCCAAACCCTTTGCCTAAGGCATGTGCGTAACCCTCACGTCTCGTCTCTTATTGTTGCCCCCTTCAGTGGCAAATCAAATAGACGCATGAAATTTAATAGTACGAACAATTTTTGACGTTTGCTTTTGAAAACAAATGAAAATGGAAATGGAAATGGAAATGGTAATGGCAACATGAACTTGTTGGGTAACGCCCTTTCCCCACAACTTTCTTTTCCCAAATATATGGAACTCTAGTTTTTTTTCTTCTATTCAGCTTATTTCTATGTTTCCGCCTGTTTATTTATTTTAATTAAAACGGACACGTGTTGCTATTTTCTTGTTTTTATTTACCAAGCCAACTTTGCGACAAGAAACTGAATGGAACTGAGAAAGAGGTTGGTCCCAGCGTGACGTGGGGTAAAGTAGCCAAAATTGACAAAAGTGTAATCGAGAACTGCCTCAACTTTGAATGTGTTCTAATATTTCGGTAACCAAGCATGAAAGATACATTAGGCGAAACCTCTTTGTCCCATTCGAAATACTATTTAAAGATATCGAATCGAAAGTTACACCTGTCTCTACCTATTTTTGCTTGAATATACATACACAACATCTAATTTGATTATATCTTCTCTTGTGCTGTATCTATTTTAAAGATTTTCTTACTTCCATTGGTAATATTATGGTATCTTTGTAACACAGTCGTATTAACTAGGGTTGAGTTTAAAAATATCAAACAAACAAAAATTGATCTGGGATTTAAAGAAAAATATATACCCAAAAAAAATGAATATAAGTTTATCAAAATAAAAATGATATAATATTAGTTAAATCAATTATAACTTAATTTTAAATTTAACTTAAATTTTCCTTCTATTTACAAAATGATATTATAGCTAATAAAATCGCACACAACATCAATTATAAAAAAAACTTAAATAAAATCTTCAACATATTATTTGGCATAATATATTTAAGTTTTTTTATTGTCATTTTGTATTTGTATTTATTCGCATTTATTCCTAGCGCCAGAGTACATAAAAAACCATAAAATGAAAGCACTAGTCAAAATCTATGGTATTCAAAATAATATTGAGCATTTATAGTAAGTTTTCAGTTTTAGTTTAATCAAAAAATGTAAGAAATTGGGATTTAAAAAAAATTGAGGTGCAATTATTATATCATTTTTTAATCATTCAAATATATTTTAGAGCTATTTCTTCATTTACTGATCAAAAATCAGCAAAAAAAATTTTATTTTATAATTGTTATTTTAAAAAATATTATAGAAACGGTCGCTATAATGATTTGTACTTGTATTTAAAACATAATATTGAGTTGGTGTGCAACTCCTGGGGTATACTGTGTGCTCTTATGACAACTGCAGTCGACTACCATGCAAAATGGGCGTGTCCACTCAGGTTGCCAAAGCTTCAACAGTAAATTTTGCATACCGCCTTCCTGCAGAAGAGCAGGCAAAGACAAAGACAAAGCCAGAAGGAGCAAAGGTATAAAATGGAGGTGCATAAGCATAAGCAGAACAAAAGCCAGCTTTAATAAAAAAAATGCCCCTGAGTGGTATTTTCAAAAAGTGCACTGTGGTAGGATTTAGATACTCCCGATCATGATCGTGTCCAAAACGTGGTTAAGTCTCTTAACGGCCAGTCACCGTTGCCCGACGCGTCGCCTTGAAATAAAAGGTAGCTAGTTGGCCAGTAGCCAAGTAGCCGACTAGTCATCAGAAGTCCAAAATTAGCATAGACTGTTTGCTGCTGTTCATAGCTGATGCCTGATCGTTGTTGTTCTTGTTGTTGTTGATGTTATTGTAGTAGTTGCTGTTGTTGTAGTTATTGTTGTTGTTGATGGCTACTTGGTACTTGGATGCACTTGCAGCTATTGCAAAAAGTGCGTAGAAAATCATGAAAATGGCTACTGAGCTGGCTGAGTTCGCTAAGCCAACGGCATTAATTTTATACAATTAATGGAAATTACATGAAATTATGAGTGGAACATTGAAATTCCTTGTGAACATCACCCAGGACAACCGAAGTAGAACCATCCACAGCTCAATTGCCAACTTTTGTTGTAAGTCAAAGTCAGAATGTCTCGTGGGGTTTTAGCTTGGGTGGCACTTTTCAGTAATTTCCATTTCCACATTGCTTGCCAAATGAAAGAAAATTAAATTTTTGACTGTCTACTTAATTGAAACATTAGCCAAAAACATTTTATCTCCTCCATCCCATTCATTGTCATTCCATCTCTTTCTTTCATTCTATCTTTATCTTCCTCTTTTCCTCTCTTATTGCCCTGTGTTCATTTACATTCAAATTAACTCGTAATGAAAACGAGTTCACAAACTTTGACTTCGCGGGGGTTGTAGCATTTAATTAGTTGTTGTGATTGTTGTTTTTGTTACTCGTGTTGTTGTTGTTGTTGTTGATGATGTTTGTTGGCCATTTCTTTTAGCTTAGTCAGTTTAATTATCCATACACAACATGGCCTTCTTTTGTTGTTAGCTTTATGGCCTGTTTGCATTCACACTATTCACATACATTTAGGACAAATTAACGCGTCTTTAAGTTATTCAAATAACGATTAGATTGATTTGAATACATTGAATTTACTTACTTAATTTCCATTTCGAAATGTCTTAAACATTTGTGTACATTCGCTTAATACTTTCTGCTTTAAGCACTTTACAGATAGACGCCAATTTTTCGCATACACAGCACAAACTGCAATCGAAGACTGCTGCATCATCGTTTCCACCCTGGTGGGGGGAGGGGGTTACTTTTCCCACCCATTATAGCACTTCAAATTGGCAAACAAACAAACTCACGTTTAAATGAAATGTGAGCATAAACAAAAAATTTTCACACAGCGCCCGACGCCGTCACATTTGCCAAGGCAAACAAACTTGAAATGCGCCCTGGCCGAGAGGAAAAGGATCAGAATAACTGGGGAAAACATTGCTCATACGACAGGATGCAAGTCGTACATAGATAAGGAAAGAGAATGACAGAAATAAAAGAGACAGCGTGAGAGAGAGAGAGAGAGAGAGACCGTTAAGTAGTAGGAAGGGAATGAATTCACTTGACACGTAAATATGCATAAACAAGGCATGAATATTCATGCACACACGAAGCACACAGATTCACTTCTGTGGGATGCAACTTGAAAAGGACTCATCGTCCTGTTCGTTCATATCTCGACTTAGAGATGAAATGCAATGCGCATAGAAAAATTTGCAGCAAATGTTTGCACAGATGCGAGGTAAATGAGTGTTTAACCACAAACAACAAATGTCTAAGGTGACTGAACTGAACTGAACAGAGCTGAATGTTGTGCATTACTTATAAGTACATAATACGAAGAACTCGTTTGTAATTTTCACAGCATTTCATTGAATGTTGTTTGCATGATGGCATGGCTTTTTAAGTGATCTAAGCAGGTCGTTCACTTGCAGCCTGGCGATATTAAAATTTCAACTCACTAAAAACATTTGCACAACAATCATAAATCCTTGTCAATCACACGCGTGACACACTCCCCAATTCCTCTCGCTTCCTTAGCGTTTTACTGTCATCATCATCAACCCAGAGCCCAAACTCCAAACTCCACATGACCAACATAAACCAAACCATCATCTATTGCCTATCGCTAGTTTCAACTGAAGCTTTTTGAAGGTCTCCAGACTTTCCAGATACGACTTGTGACTTGCGTAAGCGGAACTGATTACGTCTGTCCTCAGATCCAATGAAGCTGCGTGACAAAAATTTTTGACTCTCAGTGTCATTTATTTGATGCCTCGCTTTGACAGCTGTGTCGTTGATAGCGATTTTGACTGCCAATTGATGGTGGATGTGGAAAACTTTCTTTAATATACCATATAGCCTGTCTGCTTGATTGTAGTCTGTTTTGTGTTCGTTGATACTTGAAGCAACAATTCCATTTGTACATTGTTGCTTTTTTTGATTCATCTGTTAACAACAATCAATCAAGTTGTACATTTTGAAATGTGCACTAATCAATAATATTTGACTTGAATATATCTTTTGCATTTGTTATTTGTTTATTTATTATTAATTTTCATCCTAGTGGTAGAAAAAAAAACTTAGGCACTAATCACAATGCTTAATTTAAATTATTTTTCTTTATTTATTTATTTACTTATTTGGTTTTATTAATCTATTTTTATAAGTTGTTTAAGAAAGAGAAAATCTAATATATTTATTGATCTGATTGGGATTTTTTTAACTTTGCCAAAGCCTTGGAAAAAATATTGGATCAGTTTCAAATATCAAGGATACCTTCAGACATTTTGAATCATTTCAGTATTACTTTGATGGTGTTTCCAGCAGGTGTTTGTGTGTGAGGTTAGTGTGTCCTATGCGGGCTCTAAGAAAAAGCTGTCCAACATTTTATAATCAACTTAGTCGAATGCATATAAAATGCTGTTCAAAATTTAAAGAATTATATGTATTATATCAGTTTGTGTGTAGGTATGTCAGTGTGTACACAGTTTTTTAGTAGTCGAATACTCAACAGCGTTCTCATATATTCTCAGTCCTTTTCGCCATTAAGGAAGACACCTAAAAAAGCGCACAGAACTTTTTTATAAGAAAACAAAATTATCAAAAGAAACTCTTCATTTTATAAATAAGTAAGTATCCTTTAATAATTTGCATATCAAATTATGCATAAATCCCTACGTCCATGCAGCAACTGCTAAAACTAATCCCTAAAATCTTGACCAATTGCTGTTCGATGAATATGTTGCAGCAAAAACAGAAAACCGAAAACCGAAATCAGAAAACAGCATCAAGAGCAATAAGCGTCGCGCCTTGGGGCAACAATTTTAAATTTACGCCACTTAGAAGTCATTTAGGCGTGCAACAAAAGTATAACAAGGAATAAACAGAACGACTTGCAAACAGTAAATACCCTTTCAGAGATTTAAAGCATAAAAAAAGAGCTAATCTTATGATTGCTGACTGGTGTTTAACAGAAAATATTAAACACCGCTTTGAGATACTCTAAAAATCATGCAAGTAGGCACCAAAGTTTCATACCATATCCGCTAGGTGGCGTTAGTGCAGCTCTGCACTGCTAAAAATAAACTCTTAAGGTACTTCTCTTCAACTCTTTGTTTCTTAATCAACTTGCTTAACAATTCACTGTGAAATTGTACTTCATTAAAGAGATAAACGACTATTTTTTAAGTGTATACAGGGTATAAGAACTCACAAAGTACATATACAAATTTAATTTCAAAGCGATGCATGTTGCTTTTGTTGTTGGCAAACCCAACGGTAGCTGGTTGTAGCTTTTTGTCGGCAAAGCAAAAGTAACCAAATTGTTAAATTTGAACTGCAAATTGTTGGCAAGGTAAAGTGGCTAAAACCGACACACAGAAACCACAAGACTTTATGACGCGCTCGATCTTAACAATGTCTTATTGTCAGGCCTAAATCATGTTTAACGATCAATAAAAGAATCAACTGAATGGGACTTTAAAGCTGCCGCATTGTTATTGTGATTCTGGGATTCTCTTTCTTAAGAACTAAGTAGTCGTGTCTCGTTTTGTGTGGGCAGTGACTATTGGTAGGTGTGAATACGACTATAGCTAATTGAATGCCACAGCGGTCAACTTCAAAGCAATGATGGCAACTTTGTTGCCAGACTGCAGACTAAACTAAGCACATTTATAGAAAGTAAATCAACTATTAGTCTATATCTATATTATTTTTACTTATTTGTCGACTATCGTGGTTATGTTTTTTCATTTATTTGCATGTAGTCCAGGACAAACATTAGACTAGACACCAGACATAACTTACAACAATACTGTAAACATTTCTATATCTATCATTGTTTTATCTATCAGTATGTGGAGCTCTATTTATCTAGTACTTCAAACTGACAGCTGTACCTGGGCACATGCAACAAAGAGTTTAATGAGTTTATGGCTGGCACGTGGAAAACAAATTGCACTTTTCACAAGCCTGTACACAAATGTACATTTTATTTGGAAGCTCTCAATTGTTACAATTAGCCGCTATTTCCTGTTCTATTGCTCATGTAACTGCTAGGCTTATTAAGGGAAGAAAAAAGCAGTGACCGACTTAGAGTTACCCTTCGCATTCACTGACACGGACATGTGACACTGATTTCAGTGCTCCAAAAGAAAAGTAGGAATCAAGTTTGATTAACATGTTATATACCACCTTTAATTCGAAAACTTATTAAATATCAATTACAAACTCAAATAAACTTACCTATATTTTTGTCTGAATGAATTTTTACTTTGCATTTTTTCTTTACGTCCCAGAGTATCTCATAACCTCTATCGGAAATTTAAACTCTAATTGTTCATTCAACAAATTTGTTCAGCTCAATTTATAAGTTAAATAATTATCTGCACTAAAATTTATTAATTATTAAATCAATTTTATTTTAAGAATTATTTAACATTATTAGAGTATTGTGTATGCATCTTTCAATATGCTTCCTTGTATTTTTCTGCAGGGTATTTCTTAAACAGTTACTTCCGATATTCAAATACAGCTGAAAACACCACAATGAGTAGAAAATTTAAAAGATAAACAAACAAATCAAAGCCATCCCACGCCAAATGAAACTGAAACCCATAGAAAAATGAGATTTGAAAAAAATACAAACATTCTTGGCATTTTTAGGGTAATTTCTGTAGCAAATTTGATGAAGGAGATTCTTTGGGTGGGCTTATTAAGGGAGCACGTGCCGGAGAAGATTTCATGAATTTGTTACAAAAATACCGCGAAATCTTGTTAGAAAATTAAGCGACTTATCTGGTATTTGTTTTATTTTTTTTTTTACCAAAATTGGGGTAAGTGTGGCAAATGCATTCGGAAAATATAAGAAACAACTGCACTTATAAATCGTAATCAGCATAAAAAGGCAAAACATAAAAAACAGGCGCTTACAGCGAAATGGCATTTAGCTGTTTAACCCACTGTGCACAGTGGGTGAAGCCTGAGGGGAATGGGGAATAAGGGCTAATGCACAAAAGAAATTATAATAAGAACAGCATATTTCTTGTACAATTCCAGCGAACAAAACGAAAATAAAAGACGCCGCAAAGTAGGCAATGCAAATCGTCTGGCGGCCCATTGGCTTTTCATGTTTCATGTTTTTCTCCCCATTCCCAGCGCTTTTATCGGACTAATAAAAAGGATTTTCAACGAAGGCGTCTCGTATTTCTCTTTATTATTATACGGCAGTCAGCGGGTGGTCGATACGGGGCGGGGCATTATTTATTTACTAGACTTGTCATATTGCAACTACCCGCAATCTTGCTCGACTTATTCTGTTTGTTTTTCTTTTCACTTTCCTATTGTCGTCGGCAGGGTCGTCTCATATTGTCCGGCGGTTACCTTCCATAAATGGATTATGCCAATTAGAGAGTGTGTCTGGAGACACGAAAGGTAAATGAGGGTGGGCTTGACATATTTTTCAGTGTAAGTTAGTAGATATTCATCAGGATACATTACAGATGAATTGAATAGTATACTAAATACATTATAGAAGAATTGAATTGCATTAAGGTATCAATCTTTATTTACCTGTAAAATTCTTTGATTTGTGACGATTTATGTAAGCCGACCTGACTGTACAGACTTTTGTTAATTCTACATTGAATGTTGACTTCTTGAGCTGAAACTTGATCATTCATTTTTCTGTTATCCATTAGTTATTTGTATGTTATTATTTTACTTTTCAATTTTTTCCGGTTACCTTACTATTACTATTTGAAGTCTAATTCAACAAGAGCTATCATCATTAGGCAATGCCACAAAAACTGAATCCGAATGATTCGGCAGAGTAGCTAAAACGAATTTCGAAATACAATTAATAATTTGTTAGATTGCCATAGGATAAAATATCTTTACAAATATGAACCGTGAAATTGAACAAATAATGTGCCAAGAAAGTAGGCGCCTTCCACGTGAATCTCAAGACAACCTACAGATAATTAATGATCGGATATATCAATCGCCTTTCAAGTCAGCAGCAAGTCAGTGAAGGCAGTGAACGCAGAATGTTTGTTAACATCATTTCCATCTAGTTTACTACAATCTCTGCTTTCCCCTTCTTTATACAGGTTACATGTACGAGAATGGAATGATTTTCTATTGTGTCCGTTGTAGTTTATACATTTTCCATTATAGTTTAACAAATATTTGAAATTCGAACTGTTAAAATTCTTTGAAGCTCACAAAATACCAAACTGAAAACAAAAATTCATTTGGTTTTCTGCTCGCAGTTTGGGGTTGTGTCACATGCATAGCTATCAAAGACATTTAAACATTTTGCGGTCTGTTGTACATGCCAAGGATGGGACGGTCCCTGGGGCTATATTGTAGTTGTGACATTGGCAGGACATGTATCAGTCGTTTTTCTAACACACACACACTCCAAGATTTAGGCCAGAATTAGCTAAATGTCCTCCTTGTTCGACATTTATGAAATTTGTGCGGAATTTTAGATGCGAGAGAAGACGAGGTGAACAAACTGACTTGAGTAGCAGTTTCCCCAGCACCATCAAAATATTTCTTTATGTGATGTATGTGTGTGTGTGTGTCTGTCTCGGTTTCTTTTTTGAGCTGCTTTTAAGTTTTAATTTATATGTAAATTATCTGTTGTTTTTTTCTTTCTAACGCGTAGACAGCTTGCTACATTGTCTACGATTTTTTGTATGTAGCTCGTCAACTAGGCATCAAGCAAGAAATGAAAACTATTAGCACAAAACTGCAAATAATGACACTTTGAGTGAAATTTGATGACAGTTGCAGTCGACACATACTCGTATCCCAGCTTGAGGGATTCTATCTGCAACACACATATTGACTGAAAGCTATTGGGCATAACTATATACCCTGCAGATTTAGCAGATGCATATACTAAGTTTCTAGAGTATCTTACAGTCGAGCACAAGTGTTTGGTTTGTGGCATAATAACTTACTTTTTCACAGCACTTATGGTTTTGTATGTTACCTTTTGTACATCGAATGCCATAAGATCGCAAAAGAAACCATGACAAATCAACCATAACAATCAACATTTTACACGCGAGTTCAACTTGGTCCATTTAACTTGCCATCAAATTTGCAGATAACATTAAGCCCACATACAAAAAAAGGTAAATTTTTAATCAAACATACGTGTAAACAGCAAAAAATAGAAAGAGTAAATAAAGCACAAAATAAGAGTAATCGATTGAACTTTACCCTGTAGTCAGATCGAATGTTTTAGAGACTTTCTTACGTTCTTAGGGAGTAAAAAGTATTTATACTTAGTTTCGGGGTGTCGCACATTTTGAATTGCAAACTCTCAAACATAAGTAAAACTTTGTTCCACATTTTATGGCCATTGTAACAAATAACTTGAACATTCGATTATTCAGCTTGAAAGCCCTGACTGATCAAATTGATGATCTGCTCTAATATTCGAGTGAATTTCTCACAGTCTCGACTCAAAATACCTTCAGGCTACTGTGAGCGAAGCAGAATAAAAAACTATCTCGCCTTTTATATAAGCATTAATTAAGTGTTCACACGGCATGGCAAATAAATTAAAATAAGTAAATAGAAATAGCATTGTATCTATTTTTACAAAATGAACGTTTGAGAAAATATATTTGTTCTAATTATACTATATATTTGGTTAAGATAATATAAGCAACTATAATAAGTAAAATGATAAATAAATTAAAAACCAAAATAAACATTTTCTTTTTCTTTTTCAAATTTAAATATGTGACTTTTTCCTTTGTCAAAACAATTTCTTAACATACTGTGTACCAAGGGACTCAGCTATCAGAAAACAACCTTTATATTAATCAATAATATAATTGTTATCATAAGAATGTTGAACAGTTTATTTGCTTGAACAAGTACAAGTATAAGCGTAAAATGTGTGAAGGAGAAACAAAAATGTAATTTATGAAAGCTGCAAACGGCAGTTGGCAATCATAATCATAATCGTCATCGTAGTCGTAATCGGCAATCGTCATAATTTATGGGGACTGCATATTGACTGTACCCCTATCGAAAAGCGTCGACAAAATTGATAAAAACCACAAAAATGACAACCGACAATCAAGAATCAACAGGCAGCAGACGTCATTGAAAAAAAACAAAAAACAGGCAATTGAATTGAAGCCAGTGGCAATTGGGAATCGAAAATTATCAAGAGAGCCTGACAGCAACTGAAAGCTATGCCCGACAGACAGCTGCCAACATTCACACGTCATTTAATTTCGATTAGTCCTCAGACAAACAGACAAACAGGCAAACAGGCAAACGCGGCAACAGACAAACAAACAAATGAAGCGAACAAATGTCACATGGAATCGAAAAGCGCGGCTAGCAGACAGGACAAAGGACACCTGACCCGAAGCTTAAAGTAATTGTCACTTCTGAAATGAGCAAAATGCCTAATTGGCACTTCAAGGCGTGTGCAGAATGTGAGTGAGTGCAGGAGGGGACCTGAAGAGAAACAGGTTGCAAAATGCCAACAAATGCAGACTAACAGTCTTGACTTGCCTTGAATTTCAATTAATTGCAGTCCATACACATTCATACTCATCGATATTTATTTCTACAACTTCAATCAATTAATTTCTTGATTGATTACAGCCACGTATCAGAGAAAGCATCAATTTGATAAATAAATTAGAGGGCATCCAAGCTGCTCCCAAGCTGCAAGCAACGGCTAATGATGTCCAAACGATTTTACGAATGCATCCGATTCTTTAATTGACCGACTGATTAAGTCTTAGCTATAACTTTGCTTCTGGTATATAATTATGTAAAAGTGTGAGAATTTTACCACAAGTGTTACATTTCTTGTAAGTGTATTCAAAGTGTGTTCATTTTTATTCGTTTTACTTTTTATTAGAGAGACAGAAGACTATGAAGAGTGAGACTATAAGAGACTATAAGAGTGTTAATCAATAAACGATAATTACACTATATCTAAATTATTATATTATGGGAGGAAAAGATATGTAGTTCTAAAGCCCATAGGGTCTATCTATGCAATCAAGAATCATTCTGCAATGGCATGTACTGAGGTTTTATCCATAGTGCTAGGGAACTACACAGTCTACCATGTCCTGTCAAAAGACCATTTTTAGTTACTAGAATTAAATAAATATTTTTAGTTGCAACTGTTGGTGTTTCCTAAACCAAATTAAGTACTTCCGATTGTCAAAAAATTTGTTAAGAGATTTGATAAAATAGTAAGTTGCTTACACATACATATAAACCAAATTCATTTTTAAAATTAAACCAATAATAAACTGAAAATCAAATTAAAATTAATTAACTAATTATATAAAATGTGCAAATAGATGTATATTTGGTTGAATTTTGCAATACTGGAACTGTGATTTTAAAAAGAAACATCATATTGTATTTCAAACATTTCAAGATAGGATAGTTTTCAAAAACCCTTGTCATCGAATACTTTAGAGATTTGTAAAACACATCTGTCTGTTCTAATATTGAAATGTATAAATACCATACAATGTGTCAATAAACTGTAAGCTAGGTCCATGGTTATAACAAAAAGAATAAGGGCAACACTTTGTCGTTTAGCGGTGGCTTTGTAAATGATTATTAGGTCAGTTGTTGTTAGGCTGAGAACGCATTTGAGGAACAAGAGGTGGACATACCCGAGGCGTCACAATGATGATGATTATGATGATGATGATAATGTTGAAAGCAGGTTGGTCGAGGATGTTGGGTGCCTATGTGTATGCGTTGAGTCCTGAACGGGGGTTCAGGTACAGGTCGGACTTACACGAAAATAGCTGGCATTCCTTTTGAAGTTTACGCACAAATATGCCCTATCCACCCTATACTATACCCTTGCCCATTAGCGTGTCCAGGCAGCCAACAGGATAATAATTAACGCAATAATCATCGATGAATGAATATGAGTGTGTAACCAGGAGATGGGAGAAGGTAAAAGGGATCGAGAATTGGGGATTGGGGAATGACCTGCTTGGCATGATGAACGCGTTTAACCCATTGAAGTGAAGACCCTCTAGGTTAACAAGGTTCTCCTTCCCCCTCTTGCTATATGTATTTGTATTTGTGGTGCGTGTGTTCATTTGGTAATTTGCGTAGGTGATGCCATGGAATTTGATTTTCACACGTGTTACAGCTCCTTCCATCGTTAATCGTTAATCGTTAACGGTGAACTGTGTTTGTTGTCGTTCATGTTAATGTAAATAATAATGTAAATGCTCTGTACAATTATCTTCCACTCGCTGATTCCGCACACATGCCGCATAAAAATAGAAAGCCAAAGCCAAAGCCAAAGCTATCGTCATCGCCATAGACCTCCAACTGATCAAATTATACTCACACAAGTCTGACTTTAGCTACCTCTCCTTCAACTAAAACAACAACTAGCGACTATAGACTAACAAGAGACCCTTTGTCCACCTAGTGACGAAGGCAACTCGCAAAATTACTGATATCAATTTTATGACGAAACGTGTTGGATGCAAAATTAAGAGAAATAAAATCGGGTTATACACAAATCTGGGTATAACAAATAGTTTAGCTTTCGGCACATTGTGCCAAAAGTTAAAACTGCTCAACCTATTTTTGTGTATCCACATTTCTTAATAATCAGCTTTTGGAAAAATTTGACAAGTATATGGAAAGGTCCTTGTATCGTCCTTGATCAGTTTGATGTATTGATATGACAGATCAGATAAGATAAGTATAGCATATATTATATACCGCTTATTGCGATTTGGATCAGCCCATCTCTAAATTATAAACTTCGTGAATATGTAGCTAGTGGTCGTAGTAGCTGACTGCTTTCCTCACTAGCGTAGACTGCCTTGTACAGTGATAGGTTAGCATCTAAGAGCTGCAATTACGGCAATCCAAACGAATTTCATAATTTCTTATGAATTAGATTGTAGTTCAAAGCTCACGAGCGAGTTGTAATCATAATAATCGTAAATATACTCCTATGAAACGATGACAACCTTAAACTCTCAAGATGTTCATTGCTGACAACTAAAACTGCGCTGTAAATCAAAACATTTGTTGAGGTGCAGTCTTCACGTGATATTAAAATGCAAACTCGTACACTGGGAAAATGCCCTGACCCTGAGATAGAATCAAATTTGGAGATTTTCAGATAATAAATGTGAAGAAACTCTTTCAGAGAGATGTCTGTGAATCTAATTGCTCAATTGTGTTGACAAGTTAATGCATTTATACATGCATTCACTATTTACTTGTATTTTATTTTATATACAAATGTTAAATAGAGATCGCGAGAAAAAGAATTTCAATGGAAAGCGCAGAGAAAACGTTAAAAGACACCCAAATTGCACTACACTTATAAAGGTGTGTTGAAGGGGCACAAATATAAGGAGGGACGGGACGTGGGGTGTTATTTAGGTCCCATTTTAATGGCAGATAGTCATCGAAAGTTGTTCGGCCATTTTGTTGAACGAAAAGTTTGCGTGTGTAATGTAATTTATCAAGGCATTTGATTTAGTTGTAAGAAATTCAACTTAATTTCTGGACAACCCGAAGAAGCGTTGCAAAATTGGTAGCTTACATTGTTGGCCATCACAGGTTGTTCACTGGACGTCTAGCATGTGAATGGGCAACTAAAGTTGGACAAATGCAGTCTTCGTTATTTTCAAAAGAGGGTTCACTTGTAAATGGCACAGGTGTCATCTTCTATATGAATGTCCGAAAAATGATTATCAATGTTGTATAAATAACATTTCCACAACTCCAAGGAAAATTATAAAATTATATGTTGAATTATCTTTTAGTTTTATCTTATCAAAATAAAGGATCTGCGTTTCTTGGATAATGAGTGTTATTGTAAATAATAGACATAATTCTACAATTAATCCGACCTGATAAAAAGATAAACACAGGAAAATTGGTCTGATGTAAAACCATATGCAAAATTTAAAAAAGCAAAAATCGAAAACTTTTTTTAATTTTATGCAAGACGCGAAAACAATAATAACTGTGAGGAAACTGACCTCGACGAGAAGTGTATATTATGTACATTTAAAAATATGATTGTATGTAGATGGGATGTGTCTAGAAGTAACAAATATATAGCGAAAAGCGATGGGCGGGATTAAAAGTATTAATATTATAACATAAATTGAGCTACCAGTGGATAGTGACACAAAAATGTATTAATTTTCCCATTGACTGTTTAATTTTTGGCATCTATTTATTTTTTTTGATTTCTTAATTGTTCACACATTTTGTGTCTTTCTTCGTCTGCATTTAATACAGCGACGTAATAATAAAATAGCAGCTGCAGCCGCCGCAGTCTGAACAACAACAGTTGCGAAGACTTCTTGGCAACCAATGCACGACCCGAGAGCCAACTGCTGTTTCATCTCTTTGTATGTAGATATTTATATTTGTATGTATACAGTTGGACAGTGCATTGGTATTCGTTTCTTGTTTCGCTCTCTGAGCGTGCGTATGTGTATGTGAACATCTCTCTCTCTCTACCTCTCTCCCTCTCTCAGGGAATGTGAGTGTTTCACTGCCATTATTTCATTGTGAGATTCCATTTCCATGCCTTTCACATGGCTCCGCCCATAAATGCGTTCCATTGTGTTCCACTTCCATTCTGTTTCTTATGTACTACCCGATTGTGCTGTGTGTTTGAATTTTGCTTTTCTGGCTTTGCATTTGGCACTTTTGTGCTTTTGTCTGGCTTTGGAGAGTACAATATTCATTATTTACATAAGAGCATTTGTTTTTGCTTTTGTCTTTACAATTCTGTGAGTGCCTGTATGTGTGTGTGTGTGAGAGAGTGTATATATTTATGTTTGTCCTGCCATGCATTTGTTGATGTGTCTCGTTTTACAATTTAAAGGCATTTCCTTTTCCCACCCCCACCCCTAAATATTGTACTATATTAAATAAATATTTTACTTGCAAGGTAAAAACAATATTTTGGTTTTAGTCTCTGCTTAATTTGGACGCTGTCAGGTCTGGGTTGGCTATCCTATCACTGCTGCTAATTTAAAATTTATGCTTTATACATTTTGTTGGGCAATTTAATTTTGTAGGTGCCGTAGTTTTTTGCAGAGAACATTTTATGATAATGCTCAAATATTCTGAAAATATTTTAGGGATTCTTGCTTAGAATGCATTAAAAGTTCCCAAAAGAACTTCCTTTTACCGAGCAAAATTTCTCTCGATTTTCTCACTTCTTTCATATCCACTATTTTATTGCCGTCTTTTGCTTGGCTGCAAAACTCTCAACATTTCATTTGCAATTTTCTTTTCATGTTTGCATTTTATGACTTTTTCTTTAGCACTTCTTGGCTACCACGCCCACGCCCCATTCTTCTATCTTTTTTTTTTTTACTATGCTGCTTGGCAATTGGCAACATCTGCGTAATGCAATTTTCTTGGCATGCCAACAAAAATTTCCTCTTGCCGTCCTGTGCATTTTCCTTTCTTTATCTTTATTTCATTCGGTTTTCTTTGCAATTTTACTGTCTGCCGGCTGCCATTTTAATTCCTTAGAGCTACTGCTATTCGCCGACTCGGCCAAGATTTGACTATGTTGCTGTAGAATGTAGATTAAAGGCCAAATGATCGGCGAATATTGTAAACAGTCGACCACGCCCCTTTTTATAACAATGGCAATTACATTACTATATGTATTACTTGAGTACGTAAATGCTTTAACAAGAGAAATACACCGAAACCAGTATCTGTTCCGGTACGTTGCGAAACAAATATGTTTTGGTAATGTGTTCTACATATATTGGTTCTTTTCTTTTGGTTTCGATATCAGTACCAATTTTCGAACGCCATTGCGAAAAAGTTCCCAAATGTTTAGGAACAGAAATGCACATATGAATGTGTTTTATTGTGATAAACCTTTCCTAAGTAATTTCTTAATATAACGTTAAATTATAAAAAATATCTACAGAAAAAAAATTATTTTACAAAAGTTTGGTTGTTGTTTCCTTAAAATTAATTCCGGTTCCGGTTGGACAAATGAAACATTTAATTTTGAGTAATTGTTTCGGTAACGGCTCCGATTTTATTCATATATAGTACATAATTGGTATTTTTAAAGGAAAATATTTTATCTTCTTCTAAGGGCCAGCTGCAACTAAAATAAAATAAGAGAACATAAATAAAACACCAACAAAATGCTTTGTTCGTTTTTGAGGTTTTTTTTTTTTTAATAAGTACATAACCAAATGCGCATTATTGCTTTAAAGAATTGAGATGCAGCATTTCATCTTTTGGGTTATGCCAAGAATATACATACCAAAGGATTAAAGTAATTTAGATATGAAAAATTCTAAAATCCTACACATATTTTTATTAGATCTGTGCCTGAATGATCAACCATAAAATGTGAGAGAAAGAGTGTTGAAGTATGCCTAAATCTGGTTTATGTCATCGTCCTGTGCCTGGCCACATCCTGAGCGTCTTTTGTTGAAAGTTTATAACTTTCTGGCCATGTTTTACATCGCCGGAGAAGTGACAATAATTCAAAGGCAGACAAAAGGCTAACTCGGTTCACCTGAAAATTTATGATCCTCCGCCCCCTCAAAAGATAACTGCCACATGCTTGGACTAGTTTATTCAACAGTTTTTTTTTTCGTTTTTCCTTTATTTTTTGGGATTTGAAATTTGGCATAACGGCGCATTTTATAGTTCAGGAAGCTCGTAAATACCTGAGAAGATGTGGGGAAAATCGTTCGAATGACAGAGAATCTATGCAAAATTAAGATACCCTGTTCACATATAAGTGTGAAAGCGGGTTTGATCCTTATAATCTATATTTAAACATATTCTGCTTTACAGTGCGTCCCAATGTTTGTGAATCAATACAAATCAGTTGCTTCCACACCCCCTTTAACAATTTACAGGGTATGAGCTGGAATATGGGTTTTTCTATGTGGGTATTTTTTTATAACGTTTTTCTCCTTTATTTTTTTTTGGGAGCCCAAGCGACCCAAGTTTATTATCATATTTCTTTAATATATTAGAATTTCTATAGCAGAACCCATTCTATACGTATGTTTTCCCATTTGCTTCCTCTATTCACGGTTCTAATTTTTTTTTTATCAGTTTGCTGACTGACTTGTGAAAACTTTGCTCAGCAGTTTTTGACATTTTGTATGATGGATTGCATTTTATGCTAATTGAGTTTAAACACACTTACATACATCTTTTCGTCTCTCAGTCTCCTGCTCTATCGCCTTTTTTTTTGCAGTCATTGCCTTTTTTTTGCTTGCAACTTTTGTCATATTTGTGCCCCGTCTGGAATGGGTTTGAGACTGCCTGCCACTTGCAGACTGATGGTAGTTGTGGAAAACTAGAGAGTCCTGGTTGTCTAAAACCGTACAATAACTTTGATAATAGAACTTAAATACTGCATTTGGCAAAATGTTAAAATTTTAGAATCTTTTAATGTGTTGATCCTGACATTAATCAGATCTCTATATATCTTATATTGTAGGTGTATCGTAATAATGATTTTTAAATAATTCAAAAATATTAAGTTGTTTTTTTTATTTAATTTGAATCACTGTCTTCCATCCTAATAAAGTAGTTCTTCATTTAAGTATGAATTAACGAAGCTTAACGTTTTTAAAAATTAACAAGCCGATTTATTAATGGACTGAAGTTTTCTCATGGCATTTGGAACTTATTTTGTGATCTTCCATTTTAAAAGTCAATTTGAGCGAAAATTACCAAAAGCATGGAGAAACTATGTTTCTATAGCTACATTTTTCAAGAAGCGAGTTTTTCGGGAAAACTTTATTTGAAAATGTTCCTAGATTTTATATTGAACCCTTTATCAAAGAGCACACACATAATTAAGTCATAGAGCATAAAAAGTGTAATTCCTTCCTCAACTTGACACCTCCTTTCTTTCAGTGAAATCGTTTTTTTAATTCTATGCTGACCACATTCCGCTTACATCACGTGGCAATCTGTTAGCTCAATTTGAATTTGAATCCCAATGCAAAATGAATTAAACAAATTATGAAAAATTGGAAAATCGTGAGCCTTGGACAGAACAGAACAGAGCAGAAGAGAAATCCAAATGCGATTTACAATGCATAGGGAGAAACATTTTGTATACATTTCCTATGCCTGATGATGATGTATGATGATGGATTGTCAACTTAATTACAATGCCAAACAAAAGGGAAATTGCATAAAACACTTTCTGGGCGTACATTTACACATTGTGGTCTCTGTTATTCTGTTATGCCAACTGCCGGCAAAAATATCCGATTGCCTTTACAGTCACCAATGTGAGTATGCAAAAGGCAAACACACACACACAAGGATTAAAGGGACTCGTCGGCTTTCGCCGGGTGCTGCAGTATCAGGATCAGGATCAGGCTCAGGAACGGGGATTGGGATTGGGACTGGGACTGGGACTGGGACTGGAACAGGGCGTGACGGCTAAGCTGAATAATCTTGGTTGCAGTTGTTTGACGGTCCTTAGAAAGCAGAACTTCCAGTCTGCATACATATAATACTCGTAATTACGCTATCACATTCCACACTCACACATTGTTCGCGCACTTGATAAGCATGGCATCGTAAATTAGAATGTTTTTGCTTTTTCACACAATTAAAGTCAACACACACGGCCCGTGGGGACGCAATTAAAATTTCCAAATGCCACGTCAAGTTTTCATACCCCTTTTCACAGTTTAGTTTAGTTTAGTTTTGGCTTTTCATGTGATATATGGAAAATGTGGTTTGAGTAAAGATGTATGTGTATATAGAGATGAAGATCAGAGTTTCCATTAATTGATGTCTAGGAAAGTTCCTCTCTGGATCCTTCTTTTGGTAACTAAGTATCTCTGATTAATGTGAGTGTAAAGCACTGTACTAAAATGAGCTTAATCATTCAGCTAATTGACCGTTGAAATGCCCTTAAAACCTGAAGGTCTTTATTCTTGTTCTTGTTTTCATCATTATCTTTACTCATCTACACTCTTCAAAATGTTGTAGTTGATTTACAATAGGCCATCCTTTTGCGGTTTATCTTCCGCTCGTGTTGTTGGCCAAATGAAAAATTTAAATTCATTTCGCAGACACAATTGTTTCCGATATTCTGCAACCGCCCTACAGTTTCTATGTCTTTCCTAACTCGTTTCTTTTGGCCGGCCTTTTAATGGCATCAATTAAAATTTTGCGTACGTGACAAGAATTTTATGCAGCAAGTCGAAAGTTTCCACTTTTGATGTTCGGTCCGAAGGCAACATGAACGATACGAAGAACAACAACACAACAACACAGAACAATGTATAAAAATTATGAAACTTTGAAGCGTAAAATTAAAATTCGCAAGAGTAAAAGAAGAAGAACAACAACAACAAGTGAAGAAGATACGCCGAAGAAATCGAGTATAAGCCAAGTCGGTTGACCTGAAAAAGAGGCCAAATGTTGTGGGCGTTGCCCCATTTTGCACCAGCATCGGATCGGGAAACATTCAACTTGTAGATGTTGATAGTGGGTATAAGTATGAATGTGAGTGCCACGGTATTTATAAGATTAAAACAATAGATTCCGATTTATATAAACAGCTATCTCAAGATCAACAAAACAATTAACTTACCGTTGCTAAAAAAAGTTTAGTTCTGGGTAATACAATCGAGTTAAAGACTAACAATTCATTAACCTGTTTAGCAATTTAATCATTTAATGATTCTTTAATTTTCTATTTAATGTGACATACAACCTCATGTTATATATTTATGAATATATCAGTTGACATTTATTGCAATTGAAGAAAATTCGACTTTAACGTAATTTTTCCATAAATGTTTCTTTGGCATTTTATATAGAAACATTTCTTTTATTTACTTAACTCTGAAAACCAAAAAAAATAGATACATAAAAAAACAGAAAAAGTAAATAAACAACAAATTAAATAAATTAACACAATAGATTGCAATAAAATTTATATATTTAACATAAGCTTAAACAATTATTTATTTGTAATCAATAGCTCCTTAATTTATAAGCTTTGTTTTGTAGTGCAAGGAATCAAATTATATATTTTTAAATTAATAGATAAATTAAAAAGTAAAATAAGTGCCAACAAATCACGGAGTAGTATTATCTTTTACGTTGGAGTAAAAGATTGAGCCGAACCTTCTCCAATTTCTGAAAAGGACAGCCTTGTTCTCAATACACAATTCATACAAATGACTATGTTTTAATAAACTAATTTTTTAAATTTATAACCATCTATAGAGAACTTTATTAAAAGAACAGAGTTTAGCAAACATTTGAGACATAAGAATCCTGCTGGCCAATGATTACATATGAGTATTTTCAGTTACTCCCCGCTTTATCCTTTTAGTATGTCTGGCTATATTTCTTGTTTATTGTCTCTCACCCCTCCACATCTAATCACTACCCAAATGGCAAAGCCGCAACACATTTATTTGTGCAATAGCGCGTGAAATAAATGTCAACCGCAACTTAAACCGCATATGCTGATAGCGCTGGGTTGTTCAGCAGCTCCTTCCTTATACCTCCTTTCTTCTTCCTGCTGAGGGGGTGTCAATCCACCCGAGACCGAGAACGAGACCATTACATATGGCCCAGACGCAGGCACATGTTCAATAACGGGGAGATATGAGTTGTAGCTTTATCTTTTTATTGGCTGCCGTCGTCGACTCCCAAGACACAAAAAGCAAGCGCAAAAAAAAACACATTACGAGAATTTTCATTTTTCGAGTCAATTTTTTGTCGCTTTTCTCTGGAAGGTTTTGTGATGTTAATTTTGGTTAAGCTGTGATATTTATAATGTGTGAAATCTCCTCCGATTATGATTCCGATTCCATTTCCATTTCCTATCGCGGCACACTTGGGAGTTAGGACGATGGCAGTCGATCCGTTGAATGTTGCTAATAAATTTCAAATGCAACAAAGTGTCGAACAGATAGCCAACTATGTGACGTGGCTGTGAATGTGGCTGTGAATGTGGACATGGTCAGGGCTTCAACGAAGATTGATTTGGCGGAATAAATGGAGCTACACGATGTGTGAGATGAGAGTAAGAGTGAGGGGAAAACAGAGAGTCCAGTGGGGAATGAACTAACTGACTGCAAGTGATTTTGACTGGTTGACTGCGAATACTCGTATTATTCATTGTTGTCCCTTCCAAAGGGCAGACACCCTCAGCGACTGATGTCCAGAAACAAAAACAACAACAAGCACACCACAAATAAAAGAAGAAAAGAAAAAAAAATTGGCCAGACGGCGACAAAGCGCAAATAAATTTTCGATGGGCACATTATTCGGGTGGAGAATGGAGAACGGAGCTTAACAGACATTTAAACGTTTGTACAAGCCCCATGAAATGTCCTTTTGCCAGAAGGACAAAAGACAAACGACGGGAAAAATATCGCAACTTGTCATGGGGCTCTCCATGCATTGACTGCGATTGGGGATCTGGGCTTTGGGCTCTGGGCTCTGGGGTCTGAGATCTAGGGTCTGGGAAATTGGGGGAATAGACCAGCACATTTAGTCAGTCAATAAAACTTGTTAACGCTGTAATTGCCAGCAATTTATTTATGTGGCCAACATCAAGAGGTGGGTGCCAACTTGGCTCTAAAAAGAACTAGTTTCAATTTCGTAGTAGATCGAATCTTTTTGTTTTACCTTAAAAACAATTAAAAATTCATTAGAAAATACATTAATTGGCCAATAGCACGCATGAGGAAAGCACTTCAAATGCTTTAGCTCCAGCTTGATTATTTTCAATTGGTTCTCAGTCTTGGCCTTCGTCTCCGTCCGGTCTTAGACCTTTGACTGGGTCCAAGAAACAACCAACGGAAACTTGGACTTATGCATGTTTCGGGAAAATTATGTTGTCGCGAATGTTTTGGCCACAGTGGGTGATGATGTGGTACGAGATATGTATGTATGTACAGATGGGAATGAGGCGTGACGACTACATACTCCATACACAAGTCGGAAGCGCGTTCCAATTGCAAATACCGGATGGACTATGGGACCGTGTGTTAGTTACATTAAGTAACAGCTTATTTTAAATAGGTTTCAGCACTTTTTTGATTGGTTAATAAGTATATTCAGTGTTAAAAATATTAATATTTTTGAAAATATTATGTTTTACAATTAATAGTAAATATATTTAAGCAATATATATATATGAATGGGTCTCAGGACTTGAATTGGTGGTTTTTTATAAAATTTGTATAAGTATTTCCATTGTTTCAGTTTGAGTTAAATTTAAAAAATATATTTATACGAAAATCATTATGTTTAAGATTTTTTCACAGCTCTCCTCAAAAATAGAAAAAAATCTTACAACAGTTGAAATGTTAAACCTACCTTGATAGAAAACTAAAATCTGGGAAATTTCAAAGTTCTTTAATCATTCCAATAGCAAGAAAAAAACAAAGCCACGGATCATTAGCTAGTTGACTTTACTTTGATGCACTGTATGCTCATGACTTGTGACAAAGGTTCCAAGAAAAGTTCTTAACTGTTTCTGAGCCTTTGTCGGCCATTGCAGTGTCAGCCAAAGATCAAATGACTACACATTGTTTTTCACAGACAAACGAATGACAATTTGCATAAACGTCGCGACATTTCCCCCTGCGTTTTCCCATAACCAGTTAAGGTTTCAGCCTTCCATGAACCATTAAGCTTCATCAAAGGGGCTGCCAGTGAAAATTTTGCGGGGTGTTTGAAAAAAGCATATGTTGCTCTGTTGTTGCTGGTTCTGCTGTTTTTCCTGTCTCTTACATTGTTGTTGTTGTTTTCACGCCGCGCAACAAGCACAATCCCCAATACCCAACACTGTTAACATCCCTATCCACAACCCTTTCCATTTCCCATTTCACATTTCCCTACCCATTCTTTTGGCAAAGGGGGCTCAAAGCATTTTGTTTCATGTGTCAAATTTAAAATGACAGCAAATTTAATCGATTTATGCCTTTGTTGCTCTGATTTGCAGAAACGAAAACTGAATGCTTCGAGGGCGAAGTCAGGGGCAGAGAACATACTTCAGATGAGAGCGTTATGTACAAACAGTGAACAACTAAGAGAATAGAATTCAGACAACCTCTCCGGGTATTTATAATTTTATAATTAATTTATGCAGCCTTAAAATGGAAAATTGTTGCATAAAAGTTTTTCAACTTGGCCATCGGATGCAAGTTTGTACAGCAAAACTTAATTGAATTGAAATGTCTGTTTGACATGATATCGCATAGCCAATACAACTAACAACCATTTCTCCACTTGTTGCCATTATTTAGCACAAGTTGTTGTTGTTGCAACAATTTCTGTTTTCTGTATACAGTTTTCTGTTTTCGTGGCGACTTAAGTGTCTGACTAACAGACCGCCTGCGGGCCTTCAACTTATTATATATTAAAATTTCTATATATTTTAATAGAAGCCATAAAAAGTCTTGGATCTCTTCGTTGGCAATTAGTTGTCTTGTAATTTAACAGATTAATTTCATGAAAGAAAGCACACATTATGGATATTTGCACTAAGTTAAGGCGTTTGCTACATTATGTGTAAAAAAGTTAGTTAGTTTATCAAACGAATGTATTTTGGACTTTATAATAAAAACTACAAATATAATTTATTTGAATTTTATGGTATATCATTTTTTTTGATCAGGTTTGACTCCAATTTAACTCATCACTCACAGCCTAGTCAGAATGCCCTCATTGTTAAGGGTATAAAAATAAAGAAAATGATGTGGAAAATTATTTTGTTGTATGGAAAATAAAACTAGGAATGGGACTGAAGTTGCTTTTGACTCAGTGAAGGCTAAAAAATTATATCTTAATTACCAATTTGCATGGTAGTATAATATTAACTGAGTTTGAAGCTAAGCACAAACTTAATATAAGTATGTCTATAATATTATGTTAATTAAGCGTCATAATTTGTCACAGAATTTTCCCACCTTAAGGGAGGAAAAGATTCACTTCAATTGGATGAAAATTTGCTTCTAAAGAATATACTGAGCATATATATTAAAATAACATTAGTTTCACAAGTAAAACTCTTTAAATACTTTTATTTAATTTGTTATCAATAACAGTGAAGGACAGAAGAAAAAGAATTCAAATTTTATGTATGTCATTAATGAATACTTATAATAAAAAAATAAAATATAATGACTACTTGTAATTTATATTTTTACAAGTCTTAAATATAAGTTTTGTGGATGTTTGCAAATTTGCTGTAATAAGAAACATGTTCTTATATTTAAACAATTTGTTAAATTAATTCTTATAGTTGATGTTTTTATATTTTTGTGTACATATATTGTCGTATAATTTTGTACACAGATCATTTTTGCCAAAGCTTTCAACTGACACAGTTCTTATCCGCAGATCTCATCAAAAAGCAATCAAATTGTGTGGCACAATGTTGACAATGATCAGACTAACCAAAGGGCTAGTAAAACAATTTAATATGATTTATAGGAAGACCGCTGGCCTCTTTCAACTGTTTTTCCCCCCATACAGGGTCTACTATGACTTAATGAAGTTACAAATCAAGTCGCAGTCTGGGCTCGGAATTTGCCTGTTTGTCTGCATGCAACGAGCGAATTTCAGTCTATGACAACCTTACAAAAGTTCAACTCTGATGATACATTGTGGCTGAAACTGCAGCAAACACATACGCATACAATACACTCACACACATACAAACATAGATAGACACACACGCAGACACAGATACAGATATAGTCTCTCAATTGCAGTTGCAGTAGAGAATCTCGCAGTTCATTGTTTCAGTTTTGAGTTCGTGTTTGGGGTCCAAAATTGTACAAACTGTAACCAAGTGCAGGAGCTGAAACGGATGCGGGATGGGATCAGATGGAGAGATGGAGGGATGGTCCAGGGACCTGCAAGAGTCACTGGTTTATGAAATGAAAGCAAAGATAAGCGCCGAGCCGAGTCGATCCAAAACACATCGAAAAAACCTTTTGCTTTTCCAGTGGTGGCGGTAAATTGCATTTTGCATGCGACCTATGTATGCGTGTGTTGTTCTGGTGTCGAGGGCGGTGAAGGTGGCCAGGGCAGGGGGGCGTGGCTGTGTTAAAGGCACAGCCTGCACAGAGAAAGAGAGATGCACACGGCCAGATAGGAGACAGGAGACAGAGCGGAGTGGAGGGATGTCAGCAAGTTGACAATGTGCGAACAAATAATTCCATCAACAAGAACAAAAGCGTCGAGTGATTGTTTGGGTGGCGGCGCGTCTCTACCCCTGAAACAACCATTCCCCCCGCCCAACCCACTCCCTATACCTGTCCTGGCAACCACAAAGATCCAATGCATATGCATATGCTTATGTAAGGACTTCAATGTATGTATGTACCACCGCCTGACAATATGGTAGAGTGCAAGAGTTTGCTGACCATGCATCGATTCAGTCTTCGAACGCTTCCCAACACTTCTTCCCAACGCGATTAACATTGATAAAATTTATGAATTCCAAGGGCCGATGTTAAGGAGAAAGAGAGAAATTTCATGTGCATTCTACACACACACACACACACACAGACACAGAGCACAATTTGTACTATGTGTGTAAGTATGTATTTATCTTCCGCTCTAATCTCCATGTAATTTACTGAATTCTTAAGAATTGGAAATAGCTTCCGTTTGTCTGTACTCTATGGACTCCTCAGTATTGATTGCGAGTTACATTTTCTACAGCTTTTTTTACATCAGGTGGATTTAGGAGAAATTGAGTATACAATATTCTAACCTTTTGTTTTGACTACTCAATTTTTGTATGCTTTTATATATTCAAATTCGGAAATACTCCTAAAAGCACAATTTTTCAATGTATAGTAAAGCTCCCATTTAACTATTTGGAAGATATTTGTATCTAAAGTGTAAAGAAATAAATACTATATTAAAAAAATAAAAAAAAACAATCGATAACATTTAACCACTAACCAATGAAAACATTGGTTATTCATTGGTTAATGATTTAACTGGACAATAAAACTACCGACAACTGCCTAGATTCTAGAACAATTTAGTTTTTGATTGAGTAAATATCTTATAATTTACTACTACTAAAATACAAATACTAATAGTATAACAATATGATATTAATTTTCCTTTTTATCTGAAAATTGTAGTACAATCTGTTAGTAGACATAAGGATGTTGTTTATACCGCTTAGCAGAACGAAGAGGCAATGTTGCCTATCCATTACATATGTTATCTTGAGCAGATCAAGTTTAATTTTAGTTTTTTGTCTTTGCTTTGTTCCCGAACATCTAATCTACAAATTCTAACTTTAAGAGTAATTTTAAAGGATATTTTATTTCATATTATATATATTATAGCCTGTTCTAAAAATCAGCCTTCTCGGCTAACAAGCTCGATCTTATTTAAGAAACATTCGGGTCAAAGGAATAAAAGGAGAATATAATAGTATAAATAACTGCTGGGTCTGAAATCTGTCGACATTAGCCTTTCCCACTAGTTTGCGAAGTAGGAAGGGTATCTCTCAGTAGCGCACTCATATTTAATGTTTATGAAATATGAGTATTTGGTCAGATTCCGATTAAATTGATATATTTGGTTGCCCATTGGTTACCGCACTTGCCAGCCAATTCCAGGGCTGCACTGCTTGAGGGTCATACCTGGGCGGACTCCAAAACCTGCCCCTCTTTAGGGCAGACTCAATAGTCCTTGTTCATTTGTCGAACACTCGGAACGAATAACGAAAGCAATATTTTGTGCATGCAAACAAAAAATTTACATATAAATGCGAAAACGCATTCAAACTAACAAAACGAATATACACACATACTTCATACATACTCGTTTATATGGAGGAGTAGAGGAGCCAGGACGTGGTTGGTGATGTGCATATGGAGCTGAAAATAGGGGCAGCTCCGTGTGCAGTGAAATAAATAACATTTTTGTGCGAACGGCCATCGAAAATGTACGAAAAAGTAATTAACTTGTGGCTGGACAAGGCGGGAAAACGGTTGCAGAAACTACTCATACCTTGTCCCCATTCCCCGTTTCCGTCTCCGTCTCCCTTAACCTATTCTAGCATATGCAAATTTGGCCAAATGCAATGCACTTTTGGCTAATGGTGGCCATCGTTGTCGTCGCTGGTCGCTGGTCGCTGGTCGACGCTTGTTCGCCAGGCGGCCATTGCACAGCTCAATTGCATGCAGAGAGAATATAGTCGGTCACGCCCCTCACACTCCACACTCTCCACTCCACACTCTACACTCGCTGGCGACAAAATAATATCATTTGCGATCAAAGTAATTATTTTGCTTTGGTCTACAGCATAATTACAGCTTCTACGACGCGGCTTGGCATTGCATGGCCGACGCTTTGGTTGGCTGACTGTTCGACTACAAATAGCATACGAGGTTGGGCTGTTTCTGTTCAACTGGTAATGGTCTTCGCTCATGGTTGACATTTTCCAACAATTCTGGCGGCCATTTTGGCACCCTCTGCCACGCTGCCAACGTTGCCACTTTTCCTGCTGCACTTTTCCAAATAAAATGTCGCAGAATGCGCAAAATATGCAAATGTTCGCCATTTTCAAGCCCATGACTACGCCATTTTGTGCATGGAACTATAGGGGCTCTCATACGAACACCCATTTACTCGTTCTCCTACTCGTTTATTTTAAAGTTACAGGCGCAACACGAAAAACTAAAATAAATTTATGTCACTCTCGAAAAATTGAAATTTGCATGCAACCAGAGGTACTTCCAAAATTCAATATAAAGGAACAGAATAGAGTGGGCGATAAAGTGCCTAAAAAGAGTTGCAAACATGTCCTTTATATTTTAGGTGGGAATATATTCTTTAATCTATATAGGTAATCATCAACTGAGAACGGCTGTGCCAAATTGGCTCAATTATTTTTTAGTTGTTTGTAATTGAGATGGTTTCTAGAAACGAAAACAACAGATGTACTCACTGTTAACGTATACAGCACTGTTAAAGTATACAGCAGTGTTAACGATAACAGTCTGAAGACGTTAAACTAAGGAGAGACGAAGTTCGCTGGGTCCACTAATTAATTCTAATTTTTTCCTATCTTCTAAATATTTAAATTATTTAATTATGCAGTTTCTTTTATACGGAAATTGACTTACAAAATTTGACTATAAATCTAATTTAAAATAGTTAATCTCTCCAAGGGTCAAATGGAATTAAATATTGATTTTCAGGGGCAACTTCACAGGGTTTGTCTTTCATAGACTTAAGTGAATAGTCAGATAGATGGACCAAAAATATATTTGCTTCATACAGAGATGGAGAATATTATCATTTTTGCTTTTGGTAACAGTCGAATTAAATATCCGTGTGCCTGAAATGTCATAGATATCACATTGCGAAACTAATTTCGGAGTCGAAATAAGCTTATTCAATTTACAACAGATAAACTTAATATTATATACAAAACACTAAAGTAAAACCGCTTTCTATGCCGATATTCACGTTATTCTCTTTATATTTAATTTATTAATTTAATTTATTTAATTTTAATTTATTTCAATCAATTTAATAAATGTATTATTTTTGCTCTTGGTTTTTTTTTATATTAATGCATATTAATCATTTTAGAGAATTTGTTATTGATAGTTTTAGTAAAGCTTTTAAGATCATGCTATCTAATTAAAAACTGGGACCGTAACTGTTGTAAGTAATAAAATATAAATTTAGAATTAACCATTATTTTCCATAACTGTAATAAAATAGTGATTTTCTCTTGTTTTTTATTCGATTTTAAAGACGAGATAAATATACAATAATCAATATTTTCTAAAACGAAAATATGCACAGAAATAAAACCAAAACATAAACTTACACGGATAAATCTTTTTAAAATTGATATTGGAATAAAAGCCCGCCAATGAACAATTATGCACATAAATTGCGAATGGGAGAAAAATTCCAACGACTCCACATAAAGTATTGACTTCGATATTGATAAGAAAAAGTAATCGAAATTCAGAGGCCAAGCGAAGTAGCGGATGCGGGAACAGCATCAAGGCCCCGGGCTATACCACCAAACTGCATTCCAAATCAACAACAGAAGCTAACAAAACATGCATCAAACTCATCCACATCCTCATCAGCAGAGGCTGTGGCAGCAACAGCAACAGCAACAACAACAGCAACAGCGGCAACGAAGTAAACAACAGAGGCAACTTCAGCATGGCGCAAAGTAGCAGTGGAAAATGGACTACGATGAGATGATGATGATGATGATGATGATGGGGATGGGATGGGATGGAGGCCAGCCCAGACGTGGCATGGTCTCGCCTCTGCCTAACTCAGAAACTGTTCCAGCAGCAACTATTACAACAACAACAACACCAACAATAACAACAACAACAAGAGTCAGATTCAACGCTTATTACTTACCAAACAACTCTGGCAGCTCGTAATGAACTTGAGGCATTTGATTGACTCGAATCGCGACTGCGACTGCGACTGCGACTGCGACTTCGACTTCGCCATGTTGCAATAAAAAATCGCAGCAACAGTTGAGGCTATGAATGAATGATGAATGCCATTCCAGGTCTCAAGAAGCCAGACTCTGTTCTGGCAACATGGAAGCCACGGTCGCTGAGCAAAATCTAAATGTGCATTTTATGGATTTTATACAAGGTGAACAAGAAGATGCCACAGTGGTTTCAAATCAATAAATATGATACATAAATTTAAGTAAATGCTTACGAAAATAATAGAAAATATAAAAGTATGTCACTGAAATCTCTAGAGACTTAGCTTCAAGCTCATTTTCAAATCTCCCAAGTCAAACCTTTTTCCATTCCATTTTTCGGACCAATTTTCGAAGTCACAAAAATCGGTTGGTATAATTTAGGCTAAAACTTACTAATAAATTTAACGCATTAACTAAATTGATTTAATATGTACTTTATGCTATTTTATTCAATTTAAAACAAATAAGTTTAATTTAATTTAATAAATTTCGAGTTTTATTAAATCACTCAACAAATATTTTGAGTTTTGGGAGTTGAGTTGTGTTCCATTTTGAACCAGCTTGCTTTAATTTTTTAGTTGGATTTCGAATGGTTTGCAGTCCTCTGCCACCTCTGTTAAAAAAGTTAAATTTAAAAATTTTCATACATCTACACAATAATTGGTCATAATCTCACTTTTTAAGCTGTTAACAAAGGTTAATAAACGCGGAAATTTAGGTACTGGAAAAAATCTTGAGATTTATCTGATCAGCAGCGGAAATATGGATCTATAATATATATTTAATACAATTATTTTATTCTTGGTTCAATTGTTATAAAAACATACTAATGTACACTGTGCAGATAAAAAGTCAAGGATGTGGCCAAAAGTTGCAAAACGCGGAATCCTTGGTTTGTCTTGAGTCCATGTACTCCTACATACGAATATACAATATCGGCGATAAATATATTTATATATGAATGTACATAAAAATATGTGCATATATAAATGTATGTATATATAAAGTATACGTATGTGTGGCATGAAAGAGCTTTAGGCGCGGCAAAGCTATTTCAGAGGCAGCAACAACATCTACAGAGGCAGCAGCAGCGGCAGCGGCTGCGGCAGATGGCAGCTAAAAAGATGGAAAGATACTATATGGCGAAAGGAGGAATAAAGAGGACGACAACGACTTTGGCAACGGTTTCAAGTAGGTTTTGCCAGAGAGGTAACAGCAGACGACTCTGAGTGCAGACATTGTGCATAATTTCGTATACGTTTTGTGAATTTGTAATTTCAAAATTATTATTGTCAGGGTTGCAAAGGAGGAGTCGAAGATGTTGCACGCGTTCAACTTGATGGCGTTGATGGAACTCAGATTGGCAAACAGAAAAGTAAAAGAAAAAATCAAATCTCTATATTGTTGTTGTTGTTGTTGTTGTTGTTGTTGAACCAACTTTCGTGTGATTGGAGAAGAGTCTGCGCTGTGTTGTTTTCGATTTGATTCGCTGTGAAAAGACATTAGCGGAAATGAAGCAAACTTTGTTTCTCACGAAATGTATTTGAATTACTGGTAGAGACCATCCTCATATGCATTCACAGGCAATTTCCGTCCATTTCACCCACAGTGTGTATTTCCTTTGACCAAGTTTTCCACCACTCCAATCTTCGCACGCAGCGACCCATTAAATGTGCTTTTGACCATTTTTCCGCCGCGCTTGCGGTTATTTAAACGAATGAGCTCGTATGGCCTCACAACACACATAAATATAAGGGCAGTATAGCAACCGCAACGGAAAATTGACCAATTCATTGTCCTTAGCTCGACACAGAGATACCCTGCATAAGGACACAAGGACTATCTGTCAATCTATCTAACATACTCCAGTAATAAACTAACCTCCCTTCAAATAGTTTCTACAGAATATAGTTTATTTAATTAGTTTAGAGTTCTTAATACGTTCGTTGAGGATTTTGGAACTAGCTGATGGAAATTGTTTGTTTATATTGGAAACTGAAATGCCTGTCTTCCTAGGACAGCCGCTAATATCCTCGTTATAACATTTTCGTGTGAGTGCTGCTATAAAAATATATGAAAACCTCTGGCGTTGTTGATTTACACGCAAACCCGCGCCTTTACTCTCAACTGAACTTAGCTCAACTCAACTCAACTGTTTACTCATGTAAATAATTAAGCAAAATAATGGTGCAACATCAACAACAACAAAAACGCAAAAAGGACCTTCGTTATGCGGCAGTGATTTTTTCATCGTTATGAAATACATACGCATGTGTGAGTGTGAGTGTGTGTATGTGTATGTGTGTTTGTGAATCAACAAAAGACAAAGTGATGTCCATTGTTTGGCCTTTTCGGCCCTATGTCCCCCTTTGCTCCCCTACCAAAATATCCAACTCAACCTCCCACTCTTTCCTCATTTTTCACTTGCGTGTTCGACGTGTGAAAAAAATGGTCAACTTTATTTTTCATATTGTTAAGCAGACAACAACAAAAAAAGGGTCATAGACGTATTCTCATACATTTTTCAATAAATTTATTGCGCGTAAAAATTATAATTGATTGTGTGTTTGAAATTTTGCTTGGAGTTTCATTGAGGCCAAAGCGCACAAAGTTGTTTCAATAAACATCAAATTAGCTGACAGAAATGGGTGTAAATAAATGGTGATATCTTAAAAGTATAGTATTTATGTTCCATTCATTCATGCTAATAAAGATTAGTTTGCCAATCAGACAGTCAATCTGAACATATATAAATTATTATATATGGAAACAACTGAACTTTAAAGTTCATATCAAAAGGAACTCTATACTTTAGCACCCATTCAAATCCCAGCAGGCTTAACTTTCTTCTAGGACATCTCCAGTATTTTCGCTACCACGAAAACGAAAATTACGCCAAGTTATTGTCTATTTACCTCAGCGCAAACAACATTTGCCAGCTGAAAAGTAAATTCTAAATGAATTATTGGATCCATTAGCAAAATCCATTTACACAAATTTAATGCAAAAGCCGCTTCTGTTCTGCAAGGCAGAAAAACTTTACACACTTCGTTAAACTTTTGGCAGTGGCTAAGTTCTCAAGGGTTGGGGCTTTTGGGAGTCTTTTTTCAACGTTTCGGGATTCGGCATTTGTACTTCAATACAGTAAGGTGGGGGAGAAAACAAAACTTAACAATTAAAAAACAAGAAATAGCAACTATATTTGAAGTGCCGAAGATGTGATACTCTTGCATGCAGCAACACGAGCAATAAGATGATAAATTCTGAAATAATTTGATCAATTCTTCGGATGTTAGGGGTATCTTTAAGATAAAACAAAAGTATATAAATTTGTAAGTTACTAGCTATTAGCAGCTATATGATATAGTCGTCTGATCTTCACCAAATTAAGTCAGGATGGAACATATAACACACAAAATACCTTGTCAACAAACTATTTCTTCATCAGTTTTTAACTTTAAACCCTTTCCAGATGGAATTCCGCAAAACGTCGACTAATTGCACGATAATTATATTTTTGCTATGTTGTGTGAAAATTTCAGTCACGTAGCTCTTTCCATTTCGTCTTCACGATGTTGACTGTGAACCTATGAATCAGGGCAAAGACTTATGTATTTATAGATGTATTTCAATGCATGACACAAGTTATAACAAACTTGGAATACACTTGGAAAGAGTATAATAAGGCAGTAAAGAAAACATTTTGAGATTTACGCATTATGCGTAAAGGGTTGCTACTCAAGTTATAGAGCTGTGTTTTAGTCTGCGGCCTTTGCATTTGCATATAAAAATAGAAAATAGAAAATTCAAGTGGTGAGGTCCGTGATATTGGCCTGTAGCTCATAAGATTTTCCTTTGGTAATGATGGGAAAGTTTTTGGGGTTGGTTCGAGTGGGAGAAAATATTATTTTAATTTTGGCAGGGTTAAGTGGAACTAAGTCATAAGACAGTGTTCCAGTTGAATGATGAAGCATGGTTGTTGTTCGTTTTTTAATGCATATGGGATTTATTGGAAATAAATAAAAAGTTTTTTTTTGCTTATATTATTCAAAAACGATTATGTCAGATAAACAACTTTAATTTACTTCACTGCATAATAATTTATGTAGTGTTTCATATTTAAAATTAACCACGGCAGTTGGCGTCACAGCAATGGCTACTTTTTAATTTATTTACAAACCACTTAATTTGTTGTTATTCTGTTTTAATTACATTTTATATGCAGCGTTAAATATGAAATTAAAAATGCATATGCGACCAATTTTATCATCTCAGTTTTTTATGAGTTTAATGAAAGCCGTTGCCGTTAATGCATTCATGTTTAAAACTAACAAAAGTCCCTATACATAAAGTTCTATATACATATGAATACATTGAATAATGAAAATGCAATACGAGTTTAACATATATATTTATTGTAGTCATATTATATATTGCAATTTATATAATAAATGTGGATAAAAAGGAAGACATAAAGATTTGCAATATTGACAACAATCCCATAATTTAAAAATATTTCCTCTGATTAAGTAGCTCATTTGGAAGAATGCAGTAATAATTCAATTACTAATTATATATAAGAGTTATTGAAAATAGGGTATTTATGAATCAAATACTCTCGTCTATAGTATTCTGATTTATTATTACAAAAGTTATAAAAAATGAATTTTAATTTGTACATATTTGCAATAATATTTACTTACATTATTCAACTCTTCTTTCATTTGAATATGTTATGTGTCTCTGCCAATAATTAATAATTTAAAATGTACAAAGAAACAATAACATAATACTGTTATCATTTTATTTCAACACTAGTACATCAATAAAAAAACAACAGATAATTACAAAATATTTCGTGTTTTTTTCCTTTTCAGTTTTTATAGTACTTGGTGTAGATATTGATTTCCAACAGCAAAATCACTGAGATACTAATAATAACAATGCCCAACTGTCGTCTGACGCCAGTAAGGTTTCTTTCAGGGAGAATCTCTGACACTTGAGCGCCTGCCCAGGGTCCGTGAGTCGAATCAAAAAACCAAGAATAACCCAAACTAACCCAATAAGAAGTCACTCAGTTAGCTGCAAGTGGTAACCCGAGACTGAAGACTGAGACATCAGCAAATTGAGCAGAAAACCAGAAGGCGCCAGTGCCAGTCGATGGTCAATGTTGAACCCTTGTGCCGGTATTTTGACACTTGCCACCGCTTGTAAACAACAGTTATTTAGGCTTATAATGAATATGAGCAACAGCACGAAGGTCACCCCGTAACCAAAGTCCTTCAAGCTTCAAGCTTGGTGACATGTGGCGCCAGAGAATCAGAGTGCAAAACCCCAAACCAATTTCCGTTGCTGGAATTATCTGAAGACCAAATGACGGACTGGACTTTCTTCTCGTCTTCCATTTCGATGGGATAAAGACCAAAATGCAGAAGTTTTCTTTTGATGCAACCTCTAATGAAGACAGAAAATGTTACTGCTTAATGAATGACAGGACCCCCAAATCATAGCCAACGTCTATGAGGGAAAAGCACTTTGCCTCATTAAAAAATTAAATTTAAGGAAATGCTCTCTTTGTGTGCATACACTTTTAGGGATACTAAAAGAAAATGTGAGATATCCGTAGCCAAAAGTCATATCTTATCATACTAAAAGAAAATGTGAGATATCCGTAGCCAAAAGTCATATCTTACAAACTAAAACTGGTCTTATTCGATTTCATTTACTTACAATATCATCTGCGATTTATAGTCATACAGAAATCTTTTCTAGTTGAAATCTACAAGAAATAATTAGAAATGATACATTTTTAGGAATACTAAAACTTGCAAGATGATAATAATTTTACATTTTGATATTTATATGAAGGGTATTTAAAATTCGTAAGCTATTTCATAATTTTCGCTCATTTGTTTGTACATTTCCCTTGCGCTTAAGTCAACAGAAATTTTTAATTTCATTTTTCAAACGTCGCTTTGATACCTGCATGCCGCATTAACACCCTCCTCATTCATCTCATCGACTGTCTGACGGACTCGCCGGCCCATGGCTGATAATTTGATATGCTTTTGGCTTATACCCAGAGTCTGTTGCGGGGAGGGCTTTAATTTTATTTGCACAAAAATGCGCATCAATTTTAAGGAACGTTTTATGTCACAACGTCACAACGTATTTTTGTTTCCGTTTTCTCTTTTTTTTTTGTGGCCAGAGCAAATAAAATTCATTATGAATTTCTAATTATAGCGCCGGACTAAAGCAACCGACAAAAACCCCTCAAAAAAGTTTACATTTTCACCGTTTTTTCTTCGCGTTTTTTTTCAGTTGCCAACCTTAGAAAAATGTCAAGCCGCGTTTGACAATGATGAATCTGCTAAGGGGAGAAACCCTCAATGATGGAAGGAAAGTAGCAAAAAAAAAAACAGAAGAAAACTCGGCTGATAAACTGATTAAGGACATCAATTGGGCAAGCACACTTTATTTGGTGTGCTCTTCTAATGGCAATTGTTTTGTGAAAAGTGAATTTTCCTTTGTATCTCATATTGCATTGTATGGAAGCCCTCTCCAATCAACCTCCAAAATATCCAAGTTTCTGGATTTCTAATTACAAATAAGTAAAAAGGCAAATGCTTCTCGGTTTTGAGCACCTGCTACCAACCGAGCATAGATAATTATGAAAGGTGAATGGAGTGGGAGCCCTAAATTGGTAAAGGTATTTATTTAAATTATTATTGGACTTAATTATGCCATGTTGGCTTACCTGAAGGGGAGGCATCAGTAGAAACAAAGAAAGTGAAGTGAATAGAAGCCAAACTAAAGTGGGGAAATATCAGGAAAGGCGGAGAACTTTGCAGAAGTTAAGATAAAAAAGACGAAAGCAGAGGAGAATTACAAAGTGAAAAGGAAAATGTTACTGTAAAGAAATTAATAATGTTTCCTAAAGGTACATAATAATAAATGAGAAAATATAAAAATTTTAGTTTATCCTTAAGATTGTGACAGAAAATCGATTTGTGAAAATTTGATATAAAATGTTGTTATCATTTCAAGTTGAAATAAAAACCAAAACATGATTGCACACAAGTTCAGTTATATGTATATATCACATTTCTATTGCCATTGACTAATGATATTTGCAAATCCCAGTCTCATTTGGGCTAAAGACCCACACAAAACACACATATGTATATGCTCATGTTTGTCAACAGTAAAAACTACACTCCATTAGTGATAGAGATATGACTGAGATATGTACGAATGTGTATGTTCACTAGAGCGACAGATTTGCGGATTTTGTACAATGAGATAGCACATATAAACCTGGTATTATATTTCTCATATTATGTTGACCTATTTCACTTTCCCTCTCTGTCACACAAGCCAAGCCAAAATAGCGAGACAAACATTCAACAAAAATCCATAGACTATTTAACTTACATACTACTCTAGCTGATATAAATCAACGAACAATAAGAGACACAGATAGTTATACAAAGTGAAGCACCCAGAGGTAAGTATGAGTATATGTATGTGTACATGTATGTGTATATGAGTATGTATGTCCACATACACGTAATACATCGCACACTCGAAATCAGGGGACATTTCAGATTAACTACACGCCTTTCGCCTTTGTGATCTGCCCCATTGTCATCACTAAGCAGCGTGTGAGGATTATTCGTGAGTGCGATTGTGAGTGCCAGTTCGAGTATGAGTATGAGTATGAGTGTGACTGTGAGTGCGAGAGTATAGTAAGTGTATGGCATTCTTTTACAGGCACTGATAAATAATGGTCGCATGTCTTTTGTATAATTGGTGGTGTCACATGCGAATCCTTCTCGTCCATCCCATCCTACTCCACACACACACAGCTAAATGGTATTGTTGTGACGGTTGTGATTAGAACTCTGGCTATTTATGAGCCCACAAATATTTGTACGTACACATTTGTTTCGGGTATTTAATGCTTCAATTGATTTTTAATTTAATGACAGCTGCTGTTCATAGTCCATCTTTTTGTAAAGCCCAGCAGGTTGCCTTCTTTAAAGTCTCAAAGACAACTAGCTGATCTTTCAGACCTCATGAAAGGTTTCACACTGTGAATCACACAGCAACGTACTCGATAACAACAATGAATAATATAACTCAAAGCGTACTGTTTCTCCTACTTAACAGACTTATTTCCTAAATGAGGAGGATGGGGAAAAAACGGTAGTTACTTCCTTATACCCGTTTTGAACAGTTGCATAAAATTACAATAATAAAAATAATATATTTATTGATGTTGTTGAAACGAACTCAGGTTCAAACTACTTTAAACCATTTGAACTTGTAAAAAAATTTTAAATACTCAACCTTTCCTTCACAAATGATTAATATTTTGATTCATTGTAAAAACAACGCATGAAAAAAAACATTTCCAGAGAATTGCTTGTTATTTGAACAAAAAAACACCACAAGTTCAGACTTAAACAAACAATTATCAGCAATTCGCAAGATGAGATAAGCTTTTGAAACGTAAATGGAAATGAAAGCTTTTTAGATGCGAGAGTGTGAGCATCGATTCACAGTTTTAATTAACCATTCATTAAGTGAACACGTAGTGTCGCAATCTATTCAAAAATGAAGCTCTTGCTGCTTTGTGTACTCGGTATTCAGAGCTTAACACTCAGTCTAGGCGATTCCAATTCAAAACTGATTTGCTATTATGATTCAACATCGTATCTACGTCAGGGTCTAGCCAGACTGGACCTCAACAGTTTGGATTTGGCCCTGCAGTTCTGTACGCATTTGGTTTATGGCTATGCGGGTCTGAAACCAGAAACATTTGATCTGTATAGTTTAAATGTCGATCTGGATATGTTCCACTTCAAGGACATTACGCTATTGCGAACAAGGTTCCCGCAACTGAAGGTCCTCTTAAGTGTCGGTGGAGATCGGGATATAGATCAATCCGAATCAAACAAATATATATCTTTGCTTGAGGCAAATCGCACGGCTCAACAAAATTTCATTGATAGCAGCATGCTTATGTTGCGTCGTAATGGATTCGATGGATTGGATTTGGCTTTCCAGCTGCCCAAGAACAAGCCAAGAAAAGTCCATGGAACAATTGGCAGCTACTGGAAACAGTTCAAGAAACTATTTACTGGCAATTTTATTGTTGATCCTTTGGCGGATCAACACAAAGGACAATTCACAGACCTGATTGTAAATCTAAGAACCGCTTTTCAGAGCGCTAATCTAATGCTGACCATGACTGTATTGCCCAATGTAAACTCAACTTGTAAGTATTCATTGATTAATTGAGTAATTTACATAATGTATTATAAATCACTTTCATATTTCAGGGTATTTTGATGTTCCCAAGTTACATAATCATTTTGACTACATTAACCTGGCAGCTTTTGATTTCCTAACACCCCTTCGAAATCCCGACGAGGCAGATTATACTGCACCAATCTTCTTTTTGGACGAGGAACAACGTCTGCCTCATCTTAATGTAGAGTTCCAGTTGAACTATTGGTTGCAAAATCAATGTCCACCTCACAAGCTACATTTGGGCATTGCCAGCTATGGACGTGCCTGGAAACTAACCAAAGATTCTGGCTTAAGTGGAGCGCCCGTAGTACCATCTACATATGGACCGGCTCCAGGCGGACTACAAGTTAATAGTACCGAAGGTCTACTAAGCTGGCCAGAAATTTGCTCAAAATTATCAAAGAATCAAACAGCTGTCTATCGTGGTTCTAATGCTCCACTTCGCAAGGTCACAGATCTTACACAGAAATATGGAAACTACGCATTACGCCCAGCCGATGAAAATGGCGACCATGGACTGTGGGTGAGCTACGATGATCCTGACTTTGCGGGAATCAAGGCAGCCTATGCCAAAAGCAGAGGACTCGGTGGTGTCGCCCTCTACGATTTAAGCTACGATGATTTCCGTGGCCTTTGTACGGGACAGAAGTTTCCAATTGTTCGATCAGTCAAGTATTTCTTGGGTTAATTAATAAGTAGCTGTGCCATGAATTTGTTTATTAATTCTACTTACTGAACTTGTTACAAACGTACTGCAAGGCAACGAGGTCATGCTCAAACCTTGGCCAAAACCATTGGTCAAATCAATAATCACTCAATAGATTACGAGAATAATTGTAAATAAAAACTTGACTTTATTTGACTCAACATGTTCTCTTTTTGTTCAAGTATTGAGATAAGGTTTTGTCATCTCACAATCAGTGAAAGCTTTTGTAAGCGTCTTCTTAACTTGTTTAACGGGTAGCTTAATTTATCAATATTATCTTTGCTTTCGAATTCAATTTGAATTTTTAGTTCAATTTTGAACAATCGTCATTGCGGTTGTGTATCTTCAAGGATATCCCAGTCAAGCAAAATGAAACAATTGGTTTTATTTTTATTTCTTGCGTGTCCTTTTTTAACTTTTACTAATGCTGCACAAAATTTGGTCTGTTATTATAATTCAGCAAGCTATAGACGTGAAGGTAAGAACAATTTCTTCTAATTCAATTATAGAGGCAGCAATTAACAGTGAAAGTGACGTTATTATTTACATTTTCTCTATAAATTAATCGCAATAGATTTAGGAAAGCTCTCGAATCCAGACTTGGAGATTGCTCTACCATTCTGTTCACATTTGGTATACGGCTATGTTGGCATTCGCAATGACAATTTTAAAGCGGAAAGTTTAAATGATAACCTCGACATTCAAAAACTTCATTTTTCGGAAATAACTTCCTTAAAGCGCAAATATCCACACTTGAAAGTACTATTGAGTGTTGGTGGTGATCATGACATCGACGACAATCATCCAAATAAATATATTGAACTGCTCGAAGGAGGAAAAGATCGCCAGAATGCATTTATTCAGTCGGCCTTCTCCTTGGTTAAGAACTATGGCTTTGATGGCCTTGATCTAGCATATCAGTTTCCTCGAAATAAACCCAGAAAGGTCCACAGTGCTGTTGGAGGGTTTTTCAAGAGCATAAAGAAAACATTCACTGGCGATTTTATTGTGGATCCTCAAGCGGCTGAGCACAAGGAACAATTTACATCGTTCGTTCATGATGTGAAGGATGCTCTTCGTCCTAGTGGATTTTTGCTAAGCTTAACTGTGCTCCCAAATGTAAACTCCACTTGTAAGCATTTAACCTTTAACTTGTAGTTGCAAATATTTTCAAGTATTTTTTGTTTAGGGTACTTTAACATTCCAGCACTAGCCGTCCTAATTGACTTTGTCAATCTCACCGCTTTTGACTTTGTCACTCCCGAGCGTAATCCTGAGGAAGCGGACTATTCGGTTTCACTGTACAATGAGGAGTCTCAAGGTAGACTTCCTCACTACAATGCAGACTTTCAAGCGAAATATTGGCTGCAGCAAGGATTTCCATCAAAAAAATTAATTTGGGTGTGACCAGCTATGGAAATGCTTGGAAACTCACCTCAAGTTCAGGTAAAAAAGGAACGCCGGTTGTGTCAGATACCGAAGGTCCAGCTTCAGAAGGACCTTATTCGAAAAAAGCTGGACTTTTAAGCTATCCTGAAATTTGCACTATGCTAGCAAGTACAGAAAATCACATTACAAAGGATTCAGAGACAGCATTGAGACAAGCTAGTTTTGGAAACTACGCTTTCCGTGCCAAAAAGGGCTCCACAGCGGAGGGTATCTGGATCAGTTATGATGATATAAATACAATCTCCCACAAAGCTTCATATGCAGAGGCGTTTCTCGGAGGAGTGGCTCTCTTTGATTTAGGATATGATGATTTCCGTGGATTATGTACTGGGGCCAAGTATCCGGTGCTGCGGATCATAAATCAAAATTTGAGGGATTTCTCTAACGGGTAACAAGGTTTTCTTTAAATTTGATTTGAAATAACACATATTATAATCCAAAAAAGGATTCAACCGCTGGGAGCACCTGGATTGGCTAAACAGGGATAGTCTTCAAAATGGCAGACTATGAGAAGGGGACCTGAGATACCTCGCTCCAAGTATTGAGATGTGTAATTTTAATTAAAATGTTTTCTTTCAAATAAATACAGATATTATACTTTTTGGAAAATATATACTTTTCAGTTAAAAATAAAATGAAATTACTATTAAAAACAATAGCTGGCAGATAACATTTTAAAGCCTTCTTTATTCTTAGAATTATTACTCTTTATGGGCTGTAGAAACTTTGACATTTTAAGAACAAATTTTAGCACGGAGAGTAGAAAATAACTTAAGCTAATGTTAAGTTTAATTTTAGATTATCTGAGAGCCTGTTTAATATATTATATTAAAGACTTTACTACGCATTGAAATTAAAACAGACCAGAGAAAACCTGAAAGCTATCATTTTTTTTAGAATACCTGTATTTCGACTAACATTATTAAGACTAATTATAATTTTTATAATGAAATTAAAAGTAGAAATTTGCAGATAAATTAAATTAATTATTATATACCTGAATTTTGGTTACGTATTTATTTATCCAAGTTTCTTAAGTTGAAGGTGCTCTTGAGTGTCAGTGGTGCTCAAAATATAAAGCTTAAGCATAATGGCTGAATGACTGGAAATGAAAAGGAGCTTAACGTCTTACAGTATTTTGGCTTTTGACTAAACTGAGTACTGCGGCAGGATTTTGATAAATACCCACCGGAAACAAGGAATATCGGTAGAAAAATGCTGAACACATATTCAAGTCCCAAAGATTTGCATTTCAAAATATTCGACGAAAGATAATAAAACTGGAAAATGAACTAATTGTTATACAAATAATAACTTTAGCTATAACTACAGCTTTTTCGAATTGTCTTATGACAATAAAAAGAATAAATCAACAAACCAACTGATATTTTATTTCTTTTGGGGATGGTTCACAAGTTGAAAATATTTTACAATATAAGCGACTTTGTACAATATATGCAACTTTTTCTGAAATTCGAATTTAGTTTATGGCAGACATTTTTTTAATGACTCAAAAAATATGTCCGAAAAACTAAATCTATCAATGGTCTGCATCATGTCCCAAATAAAATTCTAAGATTTTTATGTGTTTCTACACTTTATGGGGCTGTTGCGATTCCTTCTGACAAACCAGATGAGTTGCCAAAAGTCTTTTCCTACCATAGTTCTATTGTAGCAATTTTTGATCCCTTCTTTATATTGGTAGTAGCGCAGTTTACTCTTTAATATATTTCGTAACTAGCATGGCCGCTCGTACTTAGTAATTTAGCAACACACGGGCAATGCCGGGTTACGTCAGAGTTGTTCTTGAAAGCTTGACTGCACTTTGCACGACTTGTTTGAATTCTAATACTTCTAACTGTAAAAGGTTTGTTAACATCATAACATAAGATCAACTTGTTTAGCGGATAAATTAAGCTACTTGCTAAACACTTATCACTAGCTATATTGGGTAGCAATTTGAATTTATAACTTAGTTCGATTTTGTTAATTCGTCGTTGCGGTCGTGTGCCGTCAAGGATATTTAAACTTAAAAGGAATAATTTTTCTATAAGCAGTATGAAACAATTGGTTTTGTTTTTGTTTCTTGCGTGTCTCCATCTGATTGTCACAAATGCCGAGCCTAACTTGGTTTGCTATTATAATTCAGCAAGCTATACGCGTGAGGGTAAAGATTCATTTTTCAAAATTATTGTTGTATTGTTTGCAAGCCAAGTCAATATTCACTTTAGGTGAAGCCAAGTTATCGAATCCAGACTTGGAGCTCGCTCTACAATTCTGCACGCACTTGGTATATGGCTATGTGGGCATAAACAGCGACAACTTTCAGGCGCAAAGTTTACATGAAAACTTGGACATTAAAAAACATCAGTATACTGAAGTAACCTCCTTAAAGCGCAAATATCCACACTTGAAAGTACTATTGAGTGTTGGTGGTGATCATGACATCGACGAGAATCATTCAAATAAATATATTGAACTGCTCGAAGGAGGAAAAGTTCGCCAGAAAGAATTTATTCAGTCGGCCTTCTCCTTGGTTAAGAACTACGGCTTTGATGGCCTTGATCTAGCATATCAGTTTCCTCGAAATAAACCTAGAAAGGTGCACAGTGCTGTTGGTGGGATATTTAAGAGCATAAGGAAAGCCTTTACTGGTGATTTTATTGTGGATCCTCAAGCGGCTGAGCACAAGGAACAATTTACATCGTTTGTTCATGATGTGAGGGAAGCACTACGTCCTGGTGGATTTCTGCTAAGTTTAACTGTGCTCCCAAATGTAAACTCGACTTGTAAGTACACAAAGCTAATTTAAATTTATGAAAAATATTATAAATTCTTTTTGTTTAGGGTACTTCAACATTCCAGCACTAGACGGACTTGTTGACTTTGTCAATCTTGCCGCTTTTGACTTTCTTACACCCGAGCGCAATCCCAAAGAAGCAGACTATACGGCTCCTCTCATACTAGATGATACACAAAATCGACTTCACCACTACAATATCAAATTCCAGGCCCAATATTGGGAGGATCATGGATTTTCGTCAAAAAAGATCCATTTAGGTGTGGCCAGCTACGGAAATGCCTGGAAACTGACTTCCGATTCAGGAAATGAAGGATCACCCGTTGTAGAAGATACCGACGGTCCCGCTCCAGAAGGTCCGCATTCTAAAAAAGCTGGACTTCTTAGCTATCCAGAGATATGCGTCAAGTTGGCAAATCCAGAATACACATTTGTGAAGAGCAATCAGACTGGCTTAAGCCAAATTAGTCATGGTAACTATGCATTCCGGGTGGCAACGGGTTCCAAAACTGAGGGCATCTGGATTAGCTACGATGATTTAGAAACAGTCTCCTACAAAGCCGCCTATGCAGCCGCCTTTCTGGGAGGTGTGGCACTTTTCGATCTGGGATATGACGATTTCCGTGGCGTGTGTGAGGGGAAGTATCCAATACTACGCTCTATAAAATATCGTTTCACTTCAAAGGTTTTAAAAATACCACGAGTACTTTTATAATTAAATTGTTTTAAAATTGTATGACTAAAGTTTGCTCATTAACAAGAATTACTTAAACAAACCTTGCTTGCTTTTCATTGTCACTGGGCTTATCTCATATTTGTTTTTTACTCTTATTTTAAATATTACACTTGGCAGAAGTTGTTCTCTCTTCTGTGAAAGCTTTTTGCTATCGTCATCGACATAAGCTCAGCTCATTCAGCGTGTAGCTTAATTTGTCTCTTGTCTCTCGTCATTTTCGGTTTCGATTTCAATTTAAGCTTTAGTGCGATTTCATTTAATCGGCGTTGCGGTCGTGTATCTCCAAAGACTCTATAGAGTACTTTTCTCAAACTGAAAATGAAAAACATGAACCTGTTGGTTTTGTTTTCATTCATCGCGTGTCTCCATGTGACTGTCACCAGTGCAGCCTCTAACTTGGTTTGTTATTATGACTCAGCTAGCTATATACGTGAAGGTAAGCCATAATATGAAATAGTTCTCAGAATCTTCATTAATTCTAATAAGCCAAATAAAGAATACTATTCTGTTTGTAAACAAAAAACAAACCTTGACATCCAAAGCAAGTTCCTCCTCAAATGATAATTAAACATGTGCGAAATCAATAAAAACAAAACCTGTTTTGAAATTAACATTTAATGCAAAAACAATGAAGATAATCAAGTTAACTGCACGTGAATTATATTTCGGAGAGCCACACAAATATTAACAAGAGTGTTATATAAGAACAATAATCGCAATCGATATTGACAATTTTTGATAAATATGTGAAGATAACAATATAACAATCGAATGGATTTGAGAACCTGATTTTAAAACAAATAAAAAAATAGAGCATATTGTATATAATCGAGAAAATCAGCTGACATTTTTAAAGCTAATTAAAACACTTATAAGCCTAATAAAATGTATTACAAAAGAAATATCTGCTACTATTTGCAATCCTACACGTCTTTAAAAAAAGTAGAGATTACAATCATAATAGTATTTAACTGAATATTGAATAGTTCTGCAAACCGATCATTTATATTTTGTAAATAACCTATTAACCCATTAGAAAAAATCAAAATGATCTGTTCTGAATACTTAAAATTAAAAACTTTGATTAAATTAATTCAGCCACTACCTTGACTTATGTCGTATTTTTAACTAGTCGTATTATTTCTATTTTCTTATATTATGTTTTGTTTTTATTTATTGTTTATTTAAAATTTGTTTTGATTTGGTACTAGTTGTGTATAATTTATTTTCAATAGTCTACTTACTCTAATAACAAAAGAACTGCAAAGCTTTCAATTAGCTTAGTGCCCCCAAATACTTAATATTTTATTTACACATTCATGAACAAAAGTAGGTCTACCTCCACAAATACTTCAAAGCATTTATATTGGGACTATAGGCTTCTTAGCATTAAGTCAATTGAATATGCTTATCGCGTAGGCAGAGACAAGGCAGCTTCATGGAATACGATTACTAGACAGGTCTGGAGGTCAGTGGCTTATCTTTCGAGCTTTATGAGAGAGTCAGTTCTCTCTTTAGAGAGGCTCAGTGAAACAATCGCTCAATGTTATTGTTCAAATTAAAAACAATCTGAATAATTCACCGTTTGGAGCTTAGAAAAACAATGTTCATATCAATAAGATTGAAACTGTAACTTACCGAGAATAGTAATGTATTTAAATAATGTTGAATATTGATTTGAAAGCTATAGTATGTTTTTAAAAACACAACACAATCCACACACTAGAAACCGAAACCTGAGTGTACAACTCTCAGTGAGTCCAGCGCGACAACTGCCACAGCAACATTGCTCTGTTGGAGACCAAACAAGTGAATGACTCTGGGACGCCACAAGGCACAGTGGAACAAAACCACAGTCGAGGACAAACGAATAAAATAATACAACTTATTGCCACTTTCGCTGAACTATAAAGGATTACAACTTCACATTCTCTTAAAAATCTATTATCATTTAAATAAAAAGAAATAAATAAAAATACACACTATTCTATAAATATTTCCATAGACTTTCAGGCAACTGTGCGCTCTTCAAGTGAACGATAAATTTCTCAATATACATATAATTTCAACAAGATTGTTGTTGTTGTTCACTCTAAATTGAGTCACAACAAGTCAATGATCACAATATGTTGTGGTGAATGAAGGGGCCAAAGATTCAGTGACAGTGGGGGTCATTTGATTGTAGTTGGCCATTGTTCTCAGATAGTACTTCCTAAGTGAGGGTAATTTTTCACTCAATTCATTTAAAATTAACTTAATCCAAATTTCTTTTCGTACATAAATCGTCACAGGTCTAGGCAAGCTGTTGAATCCAGACTTGGATCTCGCTCTACAGTTCTGTTCTCATTTGGTATACGGATATCTTGGCGTTCGCAATGACAACTACCAGGCGCAAAGTTTAAATGAAAACCTGGACATTTACAAGCATCAGTTTTCCGAAGTGACAGCCTTTAAACGCAAACATCCTCATTTAAAGGTGCTACTGAGTGTGGGCGGTGATCACGACATCGATGTGGATCATCCAAATAAGTATATTGAACTGCTCGAAGGAGGAAAACTTCGACAGGCGGCATTTATTCAGTCAGCTTCCTCTCTGGTTAAAAACTATGGCTTTGATGGCCTTGATCTAGCATATCAATTCCCTCGAAATAAGCCCCGAAAGGTGCACAGTAGTTTAGGCTCTACTTGGAAGAATTTCAAGAAGATCTTTACTGGCGATTTTGTTGTGGACACCAGTGCAACTCTACACAAGGAACAATTTACGGCCTTTGTTCGTGATGTGAAGGATGCTCTGCGTCCTGATGGATTCCTGCTGAGTTTGACCGTGCTGCCAAATGTTAACTCTACTTGTAAGTGCTACAAGATTATTATGAATATTTATTAAAAGTACTTTATCCTTAGGGTACTTTGACATTCCCGCGCTTAATGGCCTCGTTGACTTTGTCAATCTTGCCGCTTTTGATTTTCTCACACCCGCCCGCAATCCCGAGGAAGCGGACTTTACAGCTCCTTTGTACGATTCGGGTACCCAGAATCGACTTCCTCACTACAATGCCGATTTCCAGGTGCAATATTGGCTACAGCAAGGATTTCCCTCCAATAGGCTGAATTTGGGTGTGGCCAGCTATGGAAATGCTTGGAAACTGACTGCCGAATCAGGCGTAGAAGGCACACCTGTCGTGGCACACACGGAGGGAGCTGCTCCGGAAGGTTTGCAATCCCAAAAGGCTGGATTGCTTAGTTATCCTGAGATCTGTGCCAAGCTAATGAATCCACAAAATCAATATTCGAAAGGCAATGACTCGCCATTGAGACGTGTGAGCGATCCACAGAAACGCTATGGAACTTTCGCATTCCGGGCAGTAACCGACTCCATAACTGAGGGCATCTGGTTAAGCTATGAAGATCTGGAAACAGCCTCCAATAAGGCGGACTATGTACGAGCAAAGAATCTGGGCGGTGTGGCTTTCTTTGACCTGGGATACGATGACTTCCGTGGATTATGCACTGGTGACAAGTATCCAATACTACGTGCCCTAAAATATCGATTGTAAATACAGTTCAGTACACGGAGTTCTAATCTTACAGCTGCTTTCTACAACAAAAATATATAACTTTTCTACATTTTTACACTAGTTTGTTTATTTAAAATAATGTACATTCGTGGAATGTAGAAAAAACACAAGGGTCTACTTTTGTCTAATCAATACAATGTTTTCACCTGATTTGACAAAATGTTGACCAGCGTGAAATGGACATTAGAATGTGAACGACTTGTGAAAAGCGATTATTGAATAAATGTATGAAAATCTCGTAATGGTTTAATACTCGTACGTATACTTAATTTAAGAAATGTTTGTATATTTTATTATCAAGTTAGCAATTTCTTATCATCCAAAGATTTGCGTGTTTGAACTATTTTGTTATTTGTCAGGGTTTATCACCAAATATTTGCACTATTTAATATGATATAATATCTTTTTAAGCCACTTGAAATGCGACTACAATATACTTGAACTGGTATTGAGTCACTAAACAAATACTTTTAAGGTTTGTAAATTACCCAAACCGAGTGATCTCACTGACCTTGACGTCATCTGTCATGTTGATATTCCCGTACTCGAAACTCGCACACAACAACTACTATAATTCCGTAGAAATTTGTTGATACTATAAGGCCTATTGCTCGATTTTGTCTCTGTGGCTGTACAAAGCTTTGTTGATGATATTTTCATTTGGATTCAGTTTCGTTTTGTGTCTCGTTACGTGCGGACGTATTTAATTGTGATCGCTTTGCATCTCTTCAATCTCTCTCTGTTTCCGTCACTATCTCTGTCTCTCTCTCTCTCTGATAGCTGCTCTCCAAGTCTCCAAATATGCGTTGTTTGTGGCTCGGCTTAGCGCTTAGCTATCTGCTCTCGGCTCCATTGCAAGTTATCGCCGCTGGTCCAAATTTGATTTGCTATTATGACTCTCGGGGCTTTCTACGACAAGGTATGTGGGATAATCTTCCACTCTAAATGCTCTCCACATCTCATCCGGTGTTGATTCACAGGTCTCGCTCAATTTTCGCTTACCGATTTGGAGCTGGCATTGCAGTTTTGCACTCATGTGATCTATGGATATGCGGGTATTCATCCAGATACCTATGAAATGCAAAGTCTGAATCAACCATTGGATTATGAACGTCGTCATTTTGCCCAAGTCACGGAGCTTAAGAACAAGTATCCATATGTCAAGTTTTTGTTGAGCGTAGGTGGCGATCGGGACTTGGAGCAGGAGGATAAATATGTCAAGTTACTGGAGGCAGGTGTTCAGAGTCAAAGACGCTTCATTGATTCGGCCCGAGATATCGTACGTCGCTTTAACTTTGATGGTCTCGACTTGGCCTTCCAGCTACCACGGAATAAGCCACGTAAGGTTCACTCCAATGTGGGCTCTGCCTGGAAGAGCTTTAAGAAGCTGTTTACCGGGGACTTCATTGTGGATACCAATGCCGAGACGCATAAGACACAGATGACAGAGCTTGTGAAGGAACTGAGCAACGCACTCAAAGCCAATGATCTTCTGTTCAGTCTCACGGTCTTACCCAATGTCAATTCCAGCTGTAAGTCGATCAACTTCTTAACTTGGCAATAAGATGTTTGTTTTACGCATTTGTATGTGCAATTTACAGGGTACTACGATGCACCTGCTATTGCCACAAAGGTGGACTTTGTAAATCTCGGCACTTTCGATTTTCTCACACCTGCACGCAATCCCGAGGAGGCGGACTACACAGCTCCTCTCTACGAGGTCTATGGTCAGGATCGCTTGTCCCATTATAATGTCAACTTCCAAATGGAACACTGGCTGCTGCAACGCGTTCCAGCCAGTAAGTTAAACATTGGTGTTGCCACCTATGGACGTGCTTGGAAACTATCCTTGGATTCGGACAGTGTCGCCCAACCCGTGGTGTCAAACACCAATGGACCAGCACCAATGGGACCACAAACCAAGACCGAGGGACTCTTAAATTGGGCTGAAATCTGTCAACTGCTTCCCAATCCCACCAATATGAATGGCAAGGGCGGCAATGAACCCATCAAACGTGTTGCAGATCCTACGAAGCGTTATGGCAGCTTTGGTTATCGAGTGGCAGATTCAGATGGAGCACATGGCTTATGGATTAGCTACGATGATCCCGATACGGCGGGCAGCAAGGCACAGTATGTGCGGGCTAAGAATCTCGGCGGCGTTGCCCTCTTCGATATAACTTTGGATGACTTCCGTGGTCAGTGCACTGGCGATCGATTCCCCATGCTGCGTGCCATCAAGTATCGACTACTTTAAAATTATTGTGCCATGCATTACCTTCAATCGTGTGCTGCTCCAAATGTCATTGAGCACGAGTACTTACTGTACAGTGTACACACTGGAGCCTGCTTGTATCTGTCTCGCTTGCAAATTAATTACAAAGTTGTAAACTAAAATGCACCGCAAATTAATTCATTAGCCTAGGGACTACAGCTCCTTCACAATGCCGCCGCATTTGACTTACTCTCGATCGGGCTTTAATTGTATTTGGTTTGGTTTCGGTTTGGCACCCAGCGGAGTCGCCTTTCGTTTATCGTCTTTTAACCATCTTGCTGCAATGGCATTTTGCATTTTTCGACCCTGTACCTATAGAGTATAAGAGTCTTATGGGTTTTTGGATATGTATGTAGGTAGCACGTAGAGGAAGGCATCTCTAAGCCTATAAGGTAGGTACATTCCTAAACAGCATTGACAGCAAGGTCGATTTAGCCAAGTCCTATAAGATCTGGAGCTACCAAATTTTGTAGCAATACTCCTATACACCTCGCTGAACCGGAGTAGTTCCGGTTTTTGGTTTAACCGAATCGGATCATGTAGCGAACATTATCGCTATCTGCCCCTCGAGACCGGACGACTTTCTTAATAAGATGCATCGATTTGGAATATACCAAGAAAGTCTGGTTGTGTATATGAAAAAAAGGATTAGGATTATTAGGATTAAAAAGGAAAAAGCAGAATAGAGTATCTAAGCGCCTGTATACCGGGTATCTCGCAGTCGAGCACACTCGAATGCATCTTTTTTTTGTTTTTGTCGTTCGCTTTGCAGATTTTCAGATTTCGACTTGCGTCGCGTCGGCGCAGCTTTTGCTTGTTTTCGTTTGTATAATTGGCGCTACGTTCGATAGTTGGACTGTGTTTGGGCTCCATATGCGTAGTTTTTCTGTCTGTTTAAGCCTTAAAGCCAAAGCAAAAGCCACAGCCAAGGCAAAAGCCACAGCCAATACTGACATACCACCCGTGCAAGCATTGCGACGACGCCAAATGGAACTGTACTGTCCTAAGAGTATGTCGTAGTACCCGTTTGTAAGTAAGAGGGCGACTGGGAACCGATTGAATTCGCCTTCTGGCCCATGGCCCATGGCTCTTGGGCTGTTGGACTCTTGGACTCTTGGACTGTTGGCAACGACACGATGTAAGACAACTAAATTAAGTTATTGTTTCTGCGAAGCGAAGCAATGACAACCAGACTTTGGTATACACTATTAATAAATTAAGTTTAGTACTTTTCAGGATCAACATCTTTAAATGTCCCCAAAACTTGAATTTATATTCTTAAATTCAATTGGAATTTTTCAAGTGATTATACATTTGTAATATTTTTTTAATTTAAATTAATGAATTAATAAAATTTTCTACTTTTGACAAGGAAAATTTCAAAGTTTTTGTGTTCTCAGCTCCATTAATAGTATCAAAAATTAAAATGATAAAAAGAATAATTTAAAATACATTTTAAGCTTTTAATTTTTGACCTAATTGTTCAATTTGAAAGGTTTAACTATTGAATTCATAAAATTTTTTACTATCTCAAAATATTATTTAAGAATTTACCGTGGAAAACATTTTTGCGTTCCATGCTTTTTAGGCTCAAATTCCGTAACTGGCCCCAGAAACTACAATTTAAATTTATTTTAATTTTATTTCACTTAATTAAAATTATAAATAATTAATTTATATACGATCCCACATCATTTATCTTTATATTTCCGTATGATATTTAATTAAAAGTTGACAATAATCAATATAAAAAAGTTGAATCCAATAATATTTATTGATTTCATTAAATTATTGTTATTACATGTGCTAGGCGCATTATTGTTTTGTTTGAATGACAGTGTACACTGTACTTGCTTATAATATTATCATAATTTATTTGCATTCCTCATTATTTTAACAGAGAACCCGCAAGTAAGTATGTATGCCCTTTCCTTAACACTTTATCCATATTCAACTAAAAGAGATGCCAGTTGTGGTCTAGTCTCTGCATTTTATCTGTAAATCGTGATCTTATTAAGCAAACTACACTCTAAAATTATTTGCAATTGGCGCAATGCCCTTTTGGAATGCAAAATATGCCATTAGTGGCAATCGAGCGTGGTAGCTTCTTCCCAAGACCTTAAAGTAGCTCACACCCAAAAACCAAGATGACGCCGAGACCCTTAGTTCGAGTACTCGTTGAAGAGAAGAGGGAAGAAACTTATCTACAGACTAACTACGAGTACATATGCATGCCTACAAGTTGTAAACATGGTATTGTTTTAACAGTAGCCAAAGACAAACTCAGGCTAGAGTCTAAGATCTCAGCTGTGTGCCATATTCCTTCGAAAGTATCACCGATCGTGGCTGCTCCTAGCTCGACTCTGGCTCTGACTCCAACTACGACTCCAACACTGAGACTGGCTCTGGCTCTGGCTCCTGCCGGCTTGTCGCCTCATCTAATTAAGCCACATTGGTCGTAGTGGGACAACAAGATCTCTGCATGATATTTGCTCTGCGATTATTGCCAGCCTGCGTCCCATGCGAATGACAAATATGCTGTTTATACTCCATGCTGGCTGCTGCCTGTTGGCTCCTTCTGTGGAAGGCAAGCTTACTCTGGGGCTACCTTTTTAAATAAAGATATTTTCGCCCTCATTACGCTTCGTATCCTTTTGTTTTCTCAATCTGTTTTTTTTATTTTTTTTTATTCGGTGGCCGATGAAGTGTCGCTGATTGCGCGTTGCATTGTTTTGCTTTGTCGATGCTCACGATGACGATAAGAAATGCATGGAGTACATGGCTTGCAAACAGAATTTGGTCAGCTTGGATAACTCTCTGACTCGTGGATATTGCTGATATCTCATATCAGCTGCTGTACTGTCAATATCAATAAGGATTTCCATAGAAATTTGGTGAATTAACCACAATGCGACTTCAATACGATATACGGTTACGATATATCAAATATATATCATTACAAAGCTTGTCAATGATTTTTGAAATTATTACAAAATATCAAAAATATATCATTAATATATATGCAGGCAAAACTTTACAATGAATTTTGAAAATTATTTTCGTTGGCACAATAAGAAAAATAAATAAATAAATGAACCTGTGATAATTATTTATTAGTTCTATCTGTCGACCTATGAATATATACAAATAAAGAGAACATAATAATTGAGTACAAATAATTGCCAAATACAATATTAGAAATTAAGCAGCAATTTAAATCAAATACAAATTGTCAAAGATTCTACCAAAAATATAGGTAACATTAATAAGGAAAATTTAACAAATCTGATAATAGATAGATTATAGATAGTAGAGATTATAATCATCTACTTTCTGCTGGACTTTCGGATAAAGTATAGATAAAGAAAAGATAACGAAAATTGCAAATCCTTTTAAATCAATCTGTAAGTTTTCAAACATCAATTCAATCTTTTATAGTCTGTGAAATCTAAGATCGTTCAAGCAGATGAAGGATATAAAAACCAATTAAAAACACACTTTACAAGAAAAGTTGAAAAGAAAAAAAACCTAAAGAGTATGTAAGTATATGTAGAAAATGCCGAAAATTGTGCGCAACTTTCAAATACCCTCTATATGTATATATTTGCAATGCATTACCTGTACTTGTTAAGAGGAAATCACAAAGAATAGACTACTTTTAATATTCATTATGTGTACTAAAGGACGTGGAAGTTTCGCGCTGAAAAAAAAAAAACAGTTTCTCTTTTTAGTTCTCAGTGCTTCTCACACTGGGTGCTTTTTTTCGTTGTTATTGTTTTGCATGCCCTTGGTCTGCATTTTTATTGCTTTGTTAATTTTAAATAAACCACGCGACTTTATGGTATTCGCCTTGCTTCTGGCCAGGCTGGCATATGAGCTTTTGAAGTCAACTGGCAGCAAACCGAGCTGGAGCATCGTTAAGTGAACCAAGTTCGTCTTCATGTTGAAGTTCATCACTTGGATACCTTGAATTGAGCTGTTCCTGTCCGTTTTGCATACAATTGTCAGCGGGTTGTCACACAAAATGATTTAAGCCTAGTGCCCTGATGACGTATGATACCTGTCTGGTGGAGTTACTTAGTTTTGGACAAGTGGCGCCAAAAATGAAATCTCCCAGGCCCCGTGCAGAGTCTCAGCCATGGATTGCATTCGTTTATAGATTTTTAACGCCCAGATCGTGGTTTTTTGACCACAATTATTTTGCCTTTGTTCTTGGTGTTGTTGTAGCTGCTTGTTGTTGCTTGTTCTCGTTATTTGATTCTTTTACAAGCGACAATAAAAATGTGCCATAAATGGTGGTCTGGCACAAGTTAAAGTTATTGTTGCTAAACGAAATAAACAACTCATCAAATTATGCAACACCAACAAAAGCGGAGAAAAAAGAACAAGAAGTTTCAATTTGAAAAACTAAAAGTTTTGTTTATTTTTCTACAGATTTTTCACGCCAATTAAATTCAATTAGCTGTCGGCAGTGTCAGCGATGCCCTATGATGTGGATACCTGTATGTAGTGTGTGTAGTATGTGTAGTATGTGCAGTGTGTGTTATATCCAGGCTAAAAGTGTAACATTCTGATTTCCACTTTTATTCCGCCATGTGTGTGTAATGTCCGCAGATAGGTCTAGCGCCACTGCATCATAAAAGGTTAGTTTAAACAAATAAACACGTGGAGTTAATGAAGAAACGTGTGTTGTAGTTTATGGTTTACTTATAAAACGAATATAAAAGATAAATATTTTTAAAGTCTCGAGAATGAACTGCATTTGCAATTGACTTTATTACTTCAATGTCACTTAAATGTGCTTATTCGATATTATTTTTTTATTTATTTAATCAAGGCCTGTTTTACAATGATCGTATTGCTTTTATTTGATAGATAACTTAGAATTTGACATGAGTTTCTATACACTTTACGTCAGTTTGTCATTGAGACCTTAGATAGACATTGAAAAATTGGGCATTCATTTAATTTATTTTACTTATAACTGGCAATGTATTCCTGTAGTTTTAGAACCCGTTCTCAGCTCTATTTTGTTCAATTTCCAAAGATTATCAAAAGTCATTTGTGAGACTTGATAGAAACAAGTTAACTTTGCATTTATAATTGTAAATTACAGTTGACTTTAATTTAATAATTTTCATTTGCAGTTAAATTTAATACTTCGGCATTGTGTATATAATACTAGTAAGTGTTGATCTGCTAAGAGATTCTTTCTGCAAACGAATCTTCTTTTTTTTTAAATATAACATAATTTACGAAAGATTTCTTTTGTAGTTAAGTTACATTATAAAATTCGATCCAAGTCAAAACTTAATTTTAACTGGAATAAAAACAAAATAAGTTTCATAAATCATTTAAAACTATTTTTATTTATTTCTACAGGGTATCACAAGTCATTTGAGAGATTAGTTTCAGCAATACTTGATTTATTCCTTGTTACACTCTAATAAAACGCAAACAGTCAGAGCTGAAATGCTCCCCTACAATAAGTCAGTGTATGCGCCATTTGGATTGCCCTAGACTTGTGGTCACCAAAAGAATGAACATAAACATTTACAACTTTTAATTACCACACTAAAAACGGCACGATACTGAATATATATGTATGTATGTATGTACTATATGTAACGCAACAAAACGTGTGAAATTGCTTGAGAGATTAAGAGCAACTATCTGACTGCAACTGAAAGACTGAAAGACTGGATGATGGAATGATGGGGGAAGGCGATAGAAGGAGGCGAGGATTAGACTGATGACGACGCGCCTAAAACAAACAAATAAACGCCAAGTAAATTGTCCAAGTAACAACGTCGCTGGCGGTACGCTTTGCTCTGGCTTTAATTAAATCGACGGGCAAAAACAATAAAACTACATGCATCCCGATGAATTTATCAGTATCGAGACTGGGTGAGATTTTATTACACACTACGACGGCCCTGTACAATAACTCAAAAAATACTTGCCCGTGTATCATTAAAATCAAAAACGAAAAACACAACGCCGACTGCCTGCCACCCAGTGTGTATTTGCGATGTGTTTGCTTTTGGGGGTATCCGGAACCGTTTAGATGTTTAGATGTACAAATAAACACTCGTAAAACGTCGCCTGGTATCAGACGGTGGTTCGACTATTTCAATTCCGTCTGTAAACATTTACAAATCGAATGGTGCTATACTCTTATTGAGTGTCCATACTTCTCAAACGAAAACGAATGATCTCTATATTACTAACTTTGCATTCATTTAAGTATTTAATATTTCAGAAACGAGTGATCTTCTTAAATGATCTTTACATTCATTCGTTCAACATTTTAAAATCGAATGAAGATTTGCAATTATTTATTATATGAAGTGTTTATACTACCCATAAAAAAACGAGCTTCTTAAAGGATCTTTGAAGTTTGTATTTCTATTTGTTCAATAAATCAACCAACTTATCCGAAACCTACTTTATGAAGTTGTTTGTAAGTTGGTAAATCAAATGATTTTTTAAGTGTCTTCCTAACCTATAAAAATATTTATTATTCAACAAATATATATTGGTATCATTATTATATATATATTCATTTAAGAAGTACTTTTTAATATTATACGTAAATTAGTTAGCGAACGGACTTTATCAATATCAAACAAGTTTATGATTAATAACATGTGGAACTTGCATTTGGAATTTAAATTTCTCGTTAAACTCACTTAATATGTACGTCATAAAATTGTTCAAAATTAAGTTGAATAAATGTTTTATTAATTACCATCATTACTTAAAAAGTACAAGTGATGTAATAGGTTTGTGCAAATGGTTAATGTGTGTATCTTAAAGTACATATCGACCCCTTACAGAGAAAATAACGTAAACGACATTTTCCAAAAGAAAAAAAGTGGTTATTTTAAATAAGTCCAATCTCATGTATATTAAGTATATCTAAAATATCAAAAATATCATATTAATTTTAAGATGATATCTTAAATATAATGAAATTCAAGCTTTCATTAGATTTTCCCATTTCCAATGTCAAAATGAAAAACTAAAACCTGCGAATATAATCTGTGTCTGTAAAGTCAGGTCCTCGGTTAGGGCTTGATATATTTATATAATGATTAAGTAGCATAATCTCTTGAATCAATAACTACTTAGAATAACTTGCATTAGTTCAATGCTCATTTCTAATACTTATTTGAAAATGGAGCTAACGTTGCTTGTTATGGGAATAAAGAAGGATATTGCTGGCGTGTCAATATTTCACGATTATGTCAGTCGGTTGTGTTTGGATCCCTGCGTGGGGTCTTTGAGGCCAATGGGGCAGGAGAATTGGAGTACTCTTTGGAAATTGCGTGCGCACGCGTACAGCGCCAAAACGAATTAAGCCTGATGCACCAGCCACTGATAATTTAATTTTTGTTATATGCTGGACAAAAGACAACATGGAACTTGGACTTGGACTTGCTCTGGGAGTGGGACTAAGACTAAGACTAAGACAGCGACTTGGTCTTGGTCCTTTTGCCTTTGCATTCAATTTATACAACTGTTACACACGCACATCTTATCAACAACAATTTGACAGTTGGCAGTTCGTTTTGCGAACAAATGAGAAATCTGCGCGTGACACGCAACCAATGATGAGAGATTGTGTTTATGTCAAAGTGTCGAAGTGGTTGTTGTTGTTGTTGTTCTTCTTCTTTCAGTTGATGCTGTTGATATTCCTCTACATGTAATCATTGTAATCTCAGCTGCTGTTAGAAGGTAACCTTTTCAATCCACAATACAAAACATTGGACAATTTATGCAAAAATTAAACAAACGTCCAAATCTTTCTTCACTTCACCCTCTCTGTTTATTTCACTCGAATGTTCATCTCAGCTTTTCTCTGTGTGTTATCGGCTGTCAAATTTGCCAAATCACGATGACGTATCGCTAAACCGCGTTTGACATTCCCGTTTTTCAACATCAGCCAAAGGGTTGCATACTAATTTTCTTGAAGCTGCCCAAAAAATATCTCAACAGATACTGTAGCTACGGGCATATGATGACATACATACATACATACATACATACATACATACATACATACATACATACATACATACATACACACATACACAATTTAAGGGATGTGTTGTCAAGAGACTTCTAGTAAATATTTTGACCATGACAGTGCATAGCTTTATTGTATATTTTATATCATAGTACTTTCCATTTTAAATATCATTATAAAACTTGCGAATTACACAGAATAAATATTTTATAAGGCTACAAGCCTCCAAAATGTTAGAGAAAGTTCAATTCTATGGTTTGAAGCTCAAACTTTAAACCATACATCAAGATTTCTTCTCAGTTCGGACCGTTTGAAAAAATAACGGTGAATACAAGAAATAGAAAGAATTTAAAAAAAAAAGTTATCCATTTTCTCAATGGTTTTAATTTTCCCTTGATTTTTAAAGCCTATAAAATTGCTTAGTATAATTTTTAATACAGAATCTTTTTGAAAATAGTGATTTATTTATAAATTTCGTATTTTTTGTTTTAAAAATAAATTCTTAATTAATGTAATTATATTTTGCGGAACCGTAGCTTCTTTAAGAAAGAGGTCCGATTCAGGATTAGATTTGAGGTTAAAGACTTTGAAAGGTTCTATTCGATTAACCCAATAAACGTTTCCTGAGGTTCGGTTCAGAAACAGATTGTATATTGAAATTTTTCATTTGACGAGTCTTATTTGTAAAGTAAAAAGATTCGTTTAATTCAAAATAGCAGAAATACAAATAAAAGTTACTTAAATAGTTGAACACATCAGTTGTCATATAAAACTTAAATCATATTTTCAATTAAATTTAAGATGTACAGAAGCCATGGCACAATTTATATCAATTTAAAGTTCTTAGGCTTTGATGCTGAACTGCAGGGTATTTTCATGGTATGTCATCTCTACTTGTTGTGTATAATTCATTTTCCGGGATTGCTTTCAAATGCGCCAAAAGTTTTAATTTGCATTAAATAGATTACAGAAATCCCTTCTGACGCCACAGAGCACAACCCTAACCATCCATCACGCACTGTTCGCAGTCGCAAGTTTGTAGCCGTAAATACATATATCCTGGCAAATAGAATCGTCATCGATCAGATCCTGTGTACAGCTGCCAGAGCGCTCAATTCTATGCAACATATTTGCACACAACGCAGACAAATTAAAATGCACAATCAAAAGAAGGAAAACTGGAACAACAACAAAAATTGACTTGCACAATAGAATTTCTAAAAAACTGATGACGAATGTTTTACGAATTAAGATGGATCACTTGGCATGACGGCCACAAAAATTACAAATAAAATGAAAACGTAAAAAGAACCCACTGTAGTGTTAAAATTAAAAAAAAAGAAAGAAAAGGATACACAGCGACAGTCAAATAAAAACAAGAACGGGAGAATATAGAGAAGCCAAGTGGAGTTAGGATTACGAGTATTGTCCGATGAAATCGATGCATAATAAAAAGAGCCGAAACATCTTCGGAGACTTTGCCATTTGATGCAGTCACTAAAAGCGGCGGCATGACACAGCAATTTGGCTACCTATCGTCATGGTCATGTCACTCCATCTCAGTTCCAGTCCCAGTCCCAATCCCAGTCAATTTCCTTTCCCCTATCCCCTCTATAAGCCATTCCCGCTACCAACTGAAGCATGTGCCGCAAACCGAAAAGAGTTTGAATTTCAAATTGAATTGAATCGAAGTAAATGATGTTGAAAACTTACAAGATGCGAACGTATGTACAGGATTTTCTCTCTGGGTTAGTCATTGTTGTTGTTGTTTGTTGGTGGTGTTGTTGTTCCGACTTTAATGCCTTAATGGTTAATATCGCGACTCTAAATCGTCCAGTCATGGCGCCACAAGACACAAGACGTTTGGCTGCGTTTGCTTCGACGATTTTGCTTAAGATCTCAACACACACTTACACACACACACAGGATATGAACAGACAATCATTTATAATGTTTAAATTTTTAATAAATATTCCTCGCACACTCACACACATACACACACACATGCTGGGAAATTGGAAATGCCTAGGAATGGGGGGGTTACCCTCTGAACCCTTCCCCTTGCTGACGGGTTGTGCTTCTGTAATCAGCACAGGAATCTGATACTTGTACAAAAGACTTTTCTTTGTAAACACACTTCCTGAACTTTGCGAGAAGCAACAAAAGCAATAGCAACAACTATGACAAGTATACACACACACACACATTCGGTTGCAGAGAGGGAAATTCGTTTGTATTGTATGGATTTTGCGCATATTTACACATATGAAAAACATGTTAACCAGAAAATTAATTATAAAATTTTCAAAAACCTTAACAATGTCTACAATATGGCGTTTATTTTACTCAAACAAAAACTTACTCAGCTATGTGTGTATGTGTGAATATGGGTGTGGGCGTGTGTGTAAGTATGCATATGTACACGTATGTCTACAAGAATAAAAGCAACTTTCCTCATACAGGCGCATTAATTGATACGCAACAAATGAAACCGACTAAAGTCGCAATCAGATTGAATAAGAAAATTAACAAAGAATGAAAACTATTCGGACAAATAACATACTATTTAAAAACATAAAAATAACATAACTAAATAATACAATAAGAAGCTTAATTGAACCATTTGTACTTTTTTAAAGTTCAGGGTCTAAAAAAAAATGTAGCCTAAAGACATTTTCCGAATTAATTTGTAACAAGCATGAACTAAAAAACTCCATATAAATATAAGTCAAGATACATTAGCTCGATTTTTTCTGTGTGGAATTTTTATTTTAAATAGTTCGTTTCAACTAAAAAAAGGTTTAAGATGTACAAGAATTTGAAAAGAAATTACTTAAAACAAGATGATACAATATTTAAATAAAATAATAATTTTATTATTGAATACGCCACAGAAATTAGTTTAAGATATTATAAAAAAAATAAAGTAAATAAATAAATAAGGAATCTACCATTAATCATAATTTATATTAATTAAAATATACAAGAATTTGAAAATAAATTTTTCAAAACAAGGTGATACAATATTTAAATTAAATAATAAATTTATTATAAATACGCCACAGAAGTTTTAAAGAACATAAACTATTTGAATAAATAAAGAGTCTACCATTTATATGAATTCAAAAAAGAAATTTGCACACTTGCTGAATATGCCACAGAAATTGATGTCAAAATATCATCTTTATAATAACATCTGTATTAAAACAAGAATGCAATAATATCATTTCTTAAGATTGAAATCTCTTAGCTACTACTATGCAACAACACCCTGTATGGGGGCATGCACAATATTCATTTTTCTAAGACTTCGCCACGTAAAATCATATACATTTCATATATAAGTAAGTAAGTAAGTACGCACATACATTGTTGAAGGCACAAAACAAAGACTTACAAAGGCCACAGCCATTCCAAGAAGCAGAAACAGGAGCACAGGCGGAAAAAGTGCCCGTAATTCATACTTCCCATAAGAAATTTAACATTTCTTTTCTTTAGCCTGGCATGGCCCACTCCCAATCCCACTCCCAATCCCACTCCAAACTGTTGTCCTCCCACTTTGCATGCCAGAGGCTAAGCAAGAAGGATAAGGATGTGGATATTGTGCTTGTGCGGGCACTGGAGCTGCTGTGAAATTAAACACGGTCTCTATGTACATACATATCTAGGAAAATGTCGGGGGAATAAAAAACAAGAAACGTGCCCAAGTTGTGGTTTACTTGCCTCATCCGGAAGAGGCAGGATGGAACGTTTGGCGTGAATGCATACGTTTGGCGGTGGCAAATTCATATTGTATATAAGTATATTCACATTCTTTCCGAACAACACAAAAATGTCCCAAAATCTCAAGCGCCAATCCCACGGCCGGCAACTGTTGCCAATTGCTTAAATTCCCTTCCAGCAATTGACAGCTGTTGTCACCTGTGTCCAGACCTCATGTATAAATCACAGAATCTGCTCAATGAACGCGCAAAAAAAATTAACATAATGTGTGGTCTGGTCACATAACGGTAATATTTTAAAAGGAGCAACAACACAGGAGGAGGAGGGAGAAAAGAGGGCACATTGTACAACTCTCGGACACGAACAGCCCGCAGACACTAAAGAAGGCTGCAAAAGACTGAGAAGACTGAGAAGATAATGCAAATAAATAACGGATCATATTGCATTCACACAAAATTTATGTTTATTTTTCAGGAAATTATTAAATATAATCAAAGGTTGCTCTATAAGCAAGATGCCCAGCCATATTATGTACAAGTAGCGGTGCACTTGACGACATTGCAAGACTGGGAAATACCCTACAGTTAGCTGTAAGATAAAACAAAGGAAATCTATATAAATAGGGAATATGCTTTAGTAGTGAAATATACTATTTATATGGAATTTATTTTAGTTTTTTTAGGACACGTAAATCTATATATTTAAAATAAACATAAATATGAAAGCTAATATAGAGCTAAATATGCTGTATATGCTTTAAACTTTAAAGGATCTGTCTGCATATATAACTATGTCAGTACATATATAACTTATAATTTTCTTAAAATTTGGACAAAAAAATAGGAAAGCTTGCACTTGTCTAATACACACCTTTACTATTAATTAAAAAAGAGTGCAGGGTATTAAGAATATGCAAGAAATGCAAAAAGATAAAATAATAATAATAAGTAAAAACACAAAAGACAAGAAAAGCGTTATTGATTGTGTGCTGGCCCGTTTCTCGAAATAAAAGTATCGAATTAGCGAAATAATATCAGATGTCCTGTATATACAGAGAGAGACAGAGACAGAGAGAGAGAGAAGAACTTCTGCTGGCAGTTCCACTTCCACTCGAACTGCCATTAAACTCTGGCTGTGTCTCTGTCTTTTGGTTTAAAATTTGGCTCACACACTTGCTTTTTTGGTCATGTTATGGGCAGATTGTTGTAATTACCCCGGGGGAACGTCAGCTGCAAGGACCTCTACTTTGAAAGTAGCTTGCACCAGTTATACAACGAAATCAAACCGCAATTTCCGCGCCCTCGACATATGTAAGCCTAATTCCAAATATGGATACGAGTTGTTGCATGTTGTTGCTACATTCATAAGACCCATACAAGTATAGGTCCTTTTTTTATACTTATACCCATAGTCGCAAAGGTAACCACATTGCAAAACTTGTTCGCCTGAATGCATTAGAATCGTTTTTTTTTTCTTTTCGTTCTTTTCATACACACAAGTAGAATCGGGGTCGATGCCGCCACAGAAGCGCCGGGATTCTCGAGGATTTATGAAATAATGGACGCAAAATATGTTTTTTATAATTCTTTGTTACTTTTCTTTTTCCTTCTGCGGGCATACTCATTGTCAAAGGGAGAAATATGAACAAAAGCTGACATAGCATATTGTAAGCGGTTTCTCTTGTGTTGAGCGGATTTCTTTTCGACTACAACCAGTTACATCCAAATTGCATTGCAATTGAAGACTTGCATAACTCCACGGATCAATGTGAATCACTGGATAGAGGTTAATATTTATACAGATGTTCTTCCGATACAGATAGTTTTTATGATCGGTGTCATTTGTTGTAAATTTACTTAATAATTTGTTCCTATTATCCAATTTACTCAAATAACTTTTAATATAGAAAGCCTCTTCCGGTCTCCAAGTTCGGCAAGGTTTGACGGAAGTGCATTTTGCTCAAATATTATTTCACAGAAGAAGCGGGTAAATTTGAATCTGTTAAAGCGATAAACAAAAATTTTTACATAATACATAATATTAAAAGAGTTCAAGCATAAAGTGAAAACCATAACTGCCCTGATACCCTTTTGAAACTTTCAGCTTACATAATTTTCTTACGAATTTTTATGAAATTTTTCTTTTTGTTTGGATGTTTAAAATTACTATTCTGTATGAAATTTTTCTGAACCTTTTTTAATTTTTATTTGTTTTAGTTTTCTGTGGCTATTATTAATATTTTAAGAGGAAAAACTTTCTAAAATTGTAACTCTCACAACTTTGTTAAATCTAAAAAGATTTCCATGTTGTCTGTCCTTCCGATAATGGTAAAACTTCTAGTTTAATAATTAATAGTTTTTTTATTTGAAATTTTGAGCAATAGCAATTATTTCGGGTCCCTGCTAATTATAATTAATTAGTGAACCTTGTGAACTTCGTCGATACGATAACAGTGAGTGCATCTGTTGAGGCGCTAGCGACTTTTCTATAAAGTTTTCCTAAAATTTTTCTAGAATTCTTCTCCGGGCAAATACAAACAACTAAAAAATATTGTAGCCAAATCGGCCAAGCCGTTCTCATTTTATAAATACGTTCACTTTTGCTTGGCTCCATTTTTATTAAGATATATAGATTTATTATTTTATAATAACTAAGTATTCAAGTTTTTAATGTTGCTTTTACAATTACTAAGAGGAGCATTGCCTCACAAATAGCTCAAGATGTACTAAAGAGTAATTCTAAACAGCTATACATATTTTATGCCATAAAGTTTATGAGGTAGAAAACTCCTGCTTCACTTAAAGATCTTGCGCTGTAAGAAAACACAGCGGATGAAGCTACATAGATCATCATCAATAAGTATGTACGTACTCCTTTGGCTCGTGTAACTTGCTGACAAGGAGCGCCATATTCTTAAAGCTCCTCTTTAAAGCTTCTCTTTTGTTTGCCGGCAATTTCCACACAAATAAGCCGACAATTTGCCCCCACTAGGATGACAGGCGAACAACCAGCCGAGCAAGAAAACGTCAATGGCCAGACACGTTAACATTGGCCAGAAAGGGTTCCTACACTCGGGGGCTCTGGTTATAAATCAGTTGAGCGGCTTTTAATAAATTGTAATTGAGTCGCGATTCACGACTGAGGTCATGTGCTGAGAGAGCCTGATAGATACGTTTGAATCTTCTTCGTCGGGTTTTTCCTTCGCAGCTTCAATGCTGGGATAGGCGACTAAGACTACGACTAAGACTACGACTACGATTGCGATTGGGATCGCGTGTGGGAATGCAGACGAGGCGATGTCGATCCTTATGGCTTGGCGACGACCCTAAACAATTCTCATGTAGTTGTAGTTGTCGTTGTAGTTGTAGTTGTCGTTGTAGTTGTAGTTGTAGTTGTTGTATACATGGCACTTTGCCGGCTGTCGCCACTTATGCTGAGCTGAGTATCTACTCCTACCCTCACTTGGCTCTCACTCTCTCTCACTCCTTTGATACAAACGAGGAGCATGCTTAAATATCACGTAATGAAAAATGTTTTGTTTGCAATTTTTCTTTTCATTTGTTTCCACTTCTTCCTCTGCTGCTGCTGCTGCTGCTGTTGTTGTTTGTGTGTTGAGCAGCAATAAAACTCATTGAACATGAGTTGCTTTTGAGCAACATGAACAATTAATGCAACATATGTTTGTCTGAAGTCCAACCGAACATTGCCACAGAGAGCAACAAAAAAACGCACATCTCTCGATCGTTTTTGCAGTTGATGGTAAAAAAAAAACAAAAAATATAAAAAAAACAAATCGAATTAGCTGCAAGCGCGACTGCCAAATGATGCACAACACGCGAACAGAGCTTTGGAGAAATTTGAAAAGGATTTACTGAAGATGCAATACCCTTGCTGAAATTATAATTTAATAGTGGACTAGACAAACTCTTTCCTGAACTTTACCAAAGTATCCAATCAATGTTATCTGTACATTTATTATTTATACTTTTCTAAAAGTTAGAATAGTTCAAAATTGTTACCAAATCAATCTCATGTGAAAACCAATCAACCCCTTCGATAACAAAAAAGTTAATTTCATAACGATGATTAAGCAACACGCCTACCCAAGCAAAAAGATCTTGGACAATCTTTAGGTTAGATGCTATAATACAATTGCCAACATTCCAAATTGAATGTTTTTTTTTTTCTCTTTTTCGCATATTTACAAAAGCAAATCGTACGATCGATTGCCCAGATACGAATTAACCCAATAGCAATGGGGCAGATACAAACAGCAATCCCAGATACAAACTTGTATTCGTACTCGCATATGAAAAATTATAGTTTTAATTGTCTCTAGGCGGAGGAGCAGATAACTTCCACACAGTGCTTCTTTAATTGGTTTTAACCTTTTGCTGTATTTGTTTTTGAAGCTACTCGTATTAAGAATGGACCGGTATTCGGTTTGATGTTTACGACTTATCATTTTTCTACTATTAATTTTCTTTCTTTTGGTGGAGCCATGAGAATCTGGGATTGTGGGTCGGAAAATCTTTAATTGATAGTAGATACTTTGTACAAATTGTGAGCTGTTTTTTTTACTGTTATGCTTAATGTCAATTTGTCTGTCGAATGGTGAGATAAAACTTTAATTGAAATGCAATTAACACAAATATATGATTGCCACAATTTAAGGGGGGACTGACAAACGGCAAGGAACCCGCAATCAACTAAACGTTGCACGTTGCCTTAGAGAAATTAACGAGAATTAAGCGACCTGCCCACCTAATGCCAGTATAAAGTTTGGGGACGAAGAAGCTACCCCTCGAACCCAACAATCAACAGCATTCCATTTGATTTCAACTTTTTGCATGGATATCATCCACTCAATACGCCCAAGAACAGGACCAGGCCGATGCCGATGCCGACGCCTGAGTCTGATTCTGAGCCGAGGCCAAATCAAAAAGTCCAAATCAAAACCAATAATAAAGTTAAATCGATAATTGAGGTCAACTTTGAAGGCATTTTTGGGGCCGCATAAAATGTTTGACCGCGAGGCCTTTTGCCAACGAACATACGTGATCGTTTAACTGTAAATTAAATATAATTTTTCAATAATCATAATTACAATATATAGTTCTGTTTTCTTCCTTTCTTCTCTCTCTCTCTCTCTTTTACTTTTTTTTATTTTATGTGAAAATCTCACATTTAGTTAAAGCTCAACTCTTGCGATTTAGCTGATCCCTTAAGTCACGCCAGACGCATAAATCATCAAAAGCGACCTTTATGGGGATCAATAACTGTACAAGTCTGAACGTCAGACGGTTTGACGATTTCTCAGTTTTTTTAACAAAAACTGATCTTGGAGTTCTTCTTAATGTCTGCATGTGTCCATACGGTTAAATCTGTGTCTCGCAATCATTTGATGTGCTATTATTTAGGTCCCATTCTGGTAACTGTCAAACAAAATATAATCATAATCCTGGTAACAATGATCTATGATCCTGCAGATGTTTCAGTTTGAATTGTAGATTCTTGTTTGCGATTTAATCAATATTGCTGTGCAAGCTATACTGACTTTTGTAAAATTCCAAGTTAAAGTCCTAGTAATCCCTAAATCAGAGTCTTACTCTTAACTGTTGAACCAATATATTAAAGACATAGTTAGTTAAAGTTACTTGTACTCTATGTCAAAAACACACCAAAATTTAAGTTTAGGAATTTTTCTCTTTTTTAAGTGTATAAAATTCTCGTTTGTTCCTGTTCAACTTTAAACCCCGAGCTGCCCATTAGAGTAAAAACAAATAGTTTATTATTTATGCAATAATAATTTATTATATATTATTTTTAAACTTTTCGCTTTTAGTTATAGTTGATGTTCTCTACTTGCTTGTATTTTGCTTTTGTTTTGTTTTTTTTTTTGCCAGTTTTCTGTATTTTTTAATGGTATTTATTGTAACAATTTGTCTGTTTTTGCAGCGAGCGATGAATGTAGCACAATAAGTTTGTATATATTACGTTTTCAATATTATTATGTTCAGTGACTATTGTTATGACTAAAGTTAATGTAATCTTTTAGTATATATATATATATATATATATATAATGTATTTATAGATATATTGTATGTATAATAGCATATGAAGCGTTTAAATAGGTATTTAATGTCAGTTGTATAACATTTGTATTTTAATGTCGGCCGTTTTAATTTCAGTTTATAATTTCAAATCATTTGATAGCATATTATATATTATGTATATCATATGGTTTTTTTTTTGGATTAATGTCTAAGTAAGTGAAATACATTAAGTTTGTTGTTAATAATATAGCTTAATCCGCGGCTAGGCTACTTGAATAAATTAAAATCTTAGCTTTTAACATTAATTCTCAGCTTACTTTTAATAATTACTACGCTCCCTCATTTAAAACACTAAAAACCGGCATATAAAAAGTAGCTGCACTAAATACACACACACACACACACACATACATGAACATACATAATGCAGATGAGTATGTGTGTGAGTATATAATTTAAATTAAAAACTAAGCTAACTATTGAAACAATGCTAAGTTTGTGACGCTTGATGTTAAATGCTAGGTATGCCAATTAATTTACTAGCCCATTAAAGACTGCCCAGTACTACAAGTTTAAAAAGTCTTTGTATGCCTATGTACAAAATACAAAATACTGGAAACTATTCATAAATGTACGTAGCGTACAATTACGAGCATGCATTTATTTATGCACTCTATGTTGGTATCGGAAGTGTCTCAATTTTTGCTATGTAACAGAAAATATGCAAGTACAAATTATTCAAAGCAACGTTTGCAACGTTTTGCACATGAATCCATTTTAAATATGTACATACATATCTTCCCCTACATTTTATTTATATTATTCATAAGTATATTTACAAAAGTTTGCTCTAATAATGCTGGGATTTTTGCATTTTGGTCTGGCCGCGTTCTCTTCTTCTTGCCTTTGCCTTTGCCTTTGCGCCTTCTTCTTCCTTCTTGCCAATTTCCAACGCCGCCGCCACTTGGATTGCACTTTGAGATCAAATATCCATGTCGCCTTTGCTAACAGCTCAAAACAATTTGGAGTTTAATTAGCGCTTCCAAAGAGCACCGAATTCTTATAATATGCCGTTGGCCTCTCCGACAAAGGACTTTTTACATCACGCTCTGCGTTTGCAGCACGCGTCTTGCGCTCCATTTCCAGTTCCTGTGCTAAGGATTCTTAAAAAGAAGAAAAAGATAAACACAAACGGGAATGCTGTTAGTTTTCAGACCTTTGGGTACTTTATGTTTATCCCTACTATATGAATCTTCTGTCTCTCCTTTCCAGCAAAACTCACAGAAAAACTAGCTGTCAAATTCGAAAATTTAGAGTTGAATTCCATAATTCCATTTTTTGTATATTTTTTGCCTGAATTTAAAAAGAATAATTTCAAAATAAAACTCCATCCTTTCGCTGCTATTTTAAAATTATTGTAATATCCTTAAACATACATTAGTGTATCTGGGATGATTTTCAATAAGTTAGCCCGTATTCTTTTACAAATGCCTATATTTTAGCCTAAGGCAAATATTTTTTTAATTGCAATAAATTATGAGCCTTGAGTTTCGACACTAAATGATAAGTATCCCAATTCCGAAGTGTCCTAGAAAGTTCGATTCATAAACTGTAACGTATCCAATCCAATCCGTCGATTCGCTTACTTTGTATTTATGAACAATAACTTTGTTGCAAATTGTTTGACAAGTGAAATGACAAAAAAAAATTACTTTACAGAAAGACCAAACCTTAGGAAAGAAATCAAGATGGTATCACATCTAACAACTACTTGCCCATTACATCCTATGTAGGAATAAAAGCTACAGCTAGTTTTTATGTACAGGTTATATTCATTCTTAGTTTTCAATAATAAATTTAAAGAAAACCTAAACCATATATTTATTTTTGATTTTTTGAGGTCTTTGAGGCTTAGCCTTTTTAAAAAACCTAATTATTTTTCTCTCTTGCTTATCCTGGTTTCTTAATTTATCACCTAGCCTTCTTTTGCCAACAAAGTTTTGATATCTCTGACCGAAAATGAAAACAGAGATATTTCGAGAAACAGTTTTCCATAGTAGAAATCAGTAAGAGCGTATTGCTTGTAGAGACAAGATTTGTAGAGTATGGTGTATCGTATATTTACCTGAGTAATTCTGCCAGAATGCTCCAGTGGCCATCAGATCAATTCCCGGATAACTCCAAGGCGCCTTCCCATTACTGGCAGCCGCAGCAGCAGCAGCGGCGGCAGCTGCAGCAAGACTGCCATCGGCTGCTGCAGCGGCTGCGGCAGCGGCAACGGAGCCAGCTGTGGGCGGTTGATCCTCGCGATCACGACTGGAGCAGCGGGGCTGATTATCTTGAGCTGTGATAGGACGCTGTTGGTGTTCCATGGAGCCTTCGTGATCGGAATGGGGTTCGCGCTTAAAGTGGGTGGGAGAATCCGAGCGTGTTGCAGATCCGACCGTATGACCGGTCACATCACAGGACGCACTGAGGGACTTCTCTGACTTATCGCTACCGCCGTGACTGCCGCCGTCGGTATCTATTAATGGGTTAAAGGTAAAACAGAGGGCGCTGTGTTGGTTATCAAAGCGTTGGGCGTAGGGCGCGGGTGAGGATTCAGAGAACCGAAGGCGAAAAGCGATAGAGGAGGTGGGTTATTGTTAGACATGCGTTTTGTTTTTTTTGCTCGCCTTTCAAATATTTTGCTTTTATTTTGATTCTTTCTTTTGCCTTGTCACTCACCTTTAAGCGTCTCAATGACATCGCTGCTTCCACTGCTGCATTTGGCATCCGCTGTCATACCTGTGCAGAGTTCAGCGTCGCTGCAGGTGACACTGTTATCATTCGCATTTGAATTGCCTTTGATGCTGCCGCTTCCCCTCCTACGCCTCCTCCTCCACCACCACTCAATTGTTGTTGATAACGGACGCGTATTTTGCGCTCGCGCCTAAAGCGCTTTTGATACAGCACTGTAAAGTAAGAAAAAAAGTAGAAATAGAAATTGAGTTGATTGTAAATTGTTGATCGAACAAATCTACATAAAAGTTTGACAGTGTTGGATAAATGAGAAAGTAAGCAATAAAGAACAATTATAAACTAACATGATCTCTTTCTCAGTTAAATAAACAGCTCCATTTTTTGTTCACTGACTTTAGAGCAAGTACATCTTTTGTTATAATTGGTATCAAAATCATGCAAACTTATATTTATATACTGTATACACAGTGAAAAAATCTTATTTTGTCTGTGATGAGAGAAATGAGAGATTCTCTATAGATTATCCAAATCAAGATTGTTTTAGAATTTTGCCACAACTCCTTCCTCCTCCGAAAATAATTGAATAAAATTTAAATTAGTTGCTATAAGAGCAAATTTAATACTAGCGCCTTGAGTTTTGATACATAACATATTTACAATAGTTACAAACTGTTCTGAGAATTTCATCTTGATCGGAAAACTAACTTGCAAGATATTCAACAAGCAATTTTACAGAGTAAGTACAGAATCTCCCATAGTCGAGTCTTTTGGGCAAGCCAAGTCAGGTAAGTTATATCAGACCAAAGTTTAGGGTATCTCCTCGTCGAGTACCTTTAATCAAAGAGTTCTGCTAGTCCCTGAATTTAAATATGATATTTGAAATGATTATAGAGCACTGCAAAGACATAGAGAGGAACAAGACAGAGACACAAAACTGGAAATTCAATCGATTGATATTTTTGCTGTGCCAATTCAACTGCGCATCCGTGGTTTGTGTGTGTGTGTGTGTGTGTATGTGGATTAGTATGCGAGTGTGTGTGGGCGCAATTATGCTTTGTTGATCCTGACTGAAAGACAGTCGAGTTGTAGGAAACTCAAAGAAACTCAATCGAATTCGATCGTCATCATCTAGCGTTGATCAAGCCAAGTCAAGCGTGGTGACAGCCGTTTTGAGGGTGGAGCAAATTGATGGCTATATGTCTATGACTCTGGCAATGGCAGATTGAATTTCACTCATCGGCCAGAGGATCGAGTGAGCAATGTTCTCAACGTTTTTTGTTTTTTTTTTTGTTTGCTGTTCAACTGTTGCACCCACGCTCCCGTTGCAATGGCCAATTTCTGGCATGTTATATATACAACCTCTAGATGTTTATCGGTTTGCTTTATTATTAGTTGCAATTAGATGTCGATGTCTGTGTGGCTTTTGCATAGTTTCATGCAATTTGCTCAACCCCAACAACAGCAACAGCAACCACAACAACAACAACAACAACTGAGCCAACAATCTGGGACGGGCTCCAACAAAAGTCCGCACGGTTCCGACATTTCTAAATGCAGACTTTCGTTTACTGATTTATGTGCTGCCTCTGTGAATGCAAAAGCGAATGTGAATGTGAATTCTAGGGCATTATTTGCGAAAGAGATGGAGAGAGAATTGTTCTATAGCCAAGTGGAATTGAAGTCTGAATAACCCCCTTAATTATATACTGATCTGACTAGTTTCTGCAGTTATAAGCGTGCTCAGACAAACAAAGAGTCATTAAAAACATGGCTAAATCGACGTACCTTTACTTTAATATGAATATAGTTTTGAGTTAGAGTTTATAATGCAACGTTTTATTTTTATAAATATTTCTCACTTATTCGATTTTTCAAGTTTGTAGTTTATTTTGAAATTTAATTAAAAAATCTTCTATATCTTTGCTAAAAGTTGCCTTAAGTGAGAATAAGGAAATATATTTAAATAAAAAAGGTCTTTGAAAATTAAATATGTATTTTATTAACTATTTATGCTTGCATTGAGATAAATTAAAATGTTAATAATTAATTTGGATTAACTACTAATTATCTATTGAGCTGCATATCTGGATATTATCATCTTAAAGGAAAATCTTGGAGCCATTATTATTTAACTTGTAAAGCTCAACAACATTGGATTCATTTGAAAATCAACAGAACCGGTTTCTTCCATTATGCATTATTTAATGTCTTTCATAGTAATTGGCTAAATGGTTTTCCATTTCAATATAGACTTGTATAACATAAAGTTCTTTGGCCAGCAAAACCCACCCTTACTGTACATATGTTGTATGAAATGAGTTAAGATGAAATTTTGACAACCCTTTTAGAGTTTGAGAGTCATCATAAGCATAACAACAACCAATTAAAAGATTTTTCTGTGTGTTAAATGAAACTTTTGCCTGTGTAACCAAAAGCAACTCAAATTCCACACCCAAATGCCTCGAAGACTCCCCTCTTTACTCATTTCCCCTGCTCTTGCTCAATCCAGAGACAGGCATTACCATCTTATAGTTGTTGCCCGTTGTCGTTGTAGGGTCGACATTTGCTACTTTTTGCCAATCGTTCGAGTGTAACTAAATAATGAAATGATATTAAATTCATTTGAATTGTGATTTCTGTTGAAAAGGTCCCGCGACAGCAAAAAACAGAACCAAGAACCAAACCAAAGCAAACCAAAACCAAACCAAACCGGCAGCCTCGGACTTAAGACCCTTTTTAGCCTGGCGACCAAACAACACGACCACCAGAGCGCCAACAGAGACAGAGAAAGATAGAGAGAGTGAGAGAGAGAGAGGCGGGGGTAGAAGAGAGAACTTGGAGTTCTTTTGCAAGGGTGGGGCAGTCGACATATCAGGTGTCATTGTCATTTGAGTCATCTTGCATTAAGCTCGGCTGATTGGAATTGGCATAGGCACTCATAGAGAACTCTGGACACTGTCAACTCGCTTGTTTGTCAAATCGTAATGGGTTCTTAAAGAGGTTCTTTGAAAAGAATTTATAACTTGAATCGAAATTGGAAATAAAATGTATACATTTCTATTTTAACGATTCGATTGCTCAACTCGAAAATCTAGCTAGTTCTATAACGATAGAATTTGGCTTTAAAACTTACCACGCAATTTACGTTCATCAACAAGCTGCCTTTCCAGTGAATCCTTCACTTCACGTTCGCGTAGCACATCCATTTTGAGCTCAGCTGTTAAATAAAAAAAAAGAAAAGAAAAAAGAGTTAGTACTATGCGCTACATATGTAAGTATCTGTTTATTACTGATAAGGTTTTTTCTAAGATTTCCCAAATTATGCAACAAGTTGAATTGCATATACTAAACAGTGCTTAGCTTTTAGGCTTTCAATTTAAATTAAATTTCTTTTACTTTATGAAATAACTATGCAAAATATTAGTGTTATTCTAATCAACTAATGGATCAATTAGAAAGTCTTGATAAGTATTTTTAGTGATTAAGTAGTACCGTAAAGGTGGTCGCGTTGGACTAAGGTATGTTTACATTAGTATTAAACCTGTTTTTTTCCCTTTACTGATTCAACAACCTTTTCAAGTATTCATTAATTTTTAAAAATATCAGGCACCAATTTTGATATGTATAATGCACCTCAGACTTTAAGCTGGATATATAAAATGTTAAAACTTTAATTTTAATTAATAACTTTTAAACCATTTGATATATACATTGAATTTTCTAATTTTTATTACGAATGTTGCATCAATTGTGAAATGTATTTTTAAATAGTTTCAGATATTGTATATACATATTTAAGCTTATATATTTATATAATATTTATATATTTAAGCTTATACAAATTTTATATTTTCAGACTTAATTTTGAATTTAAAGTTAGTATAATTACTTGAGTAGAAAACTGCACAAGCAAGAAATGTGAATTCTTTAGTAATGGAAAAAAAGTGTAAAAACATTTACAAAATTAGCCTATCCCTTTGAAGAGAAATTTAATAAAATTAAATTTAGTCAAATTAAATATCATTAAACAATCAATAACAAGAACTAGTATTAAAGTTTGTCAAAGTAAATTAAAACCAAATGCCTTAATTTATAAGATGTGGCTTAATAAACTGTCAAATGTTAAACTCACCTTTCTCATAGCTGATTTGACGCTCCTGCTGTCTGGCATTGTCGGCAGCCACTTTCAGCAAACTTTGAATGTTCCTCAGCAGAGTTTCCGTTGAGCTGGCGGGCACTGCGGCATGAGCATCAATGCCAAGTGGACCGAGGGCCAAGCCGCCAGCCAGGGCTGCAGCGGCAGTTGCATCATTTGCCGCCAGCAAGGCCTCATTGGGTGTCAGGGCGCCACCACCAGCTGATGGTGGTCCATTGGCGGCAACGGTGCCAGCGACGGCACCATTGGCCACAGCAGCAGCAGCGGCTAATTGGGAATAGTTTAAAGCACGCTGATGATGCAGTGCAGCAGCTGCCGCTGCCTCGGCTGTTGGAGAGCCGTGTTGCGCCCCTACGGCCAGATGATGCGCCTGCGCCTGATGATGATGATGGTGCGAGGCAACCGCGGCATGTTGATGCAAATGAGCAGCCGCTGCAGCAGCAGCAGCGGCAGCGGCCGCCGAACCCGTGGAGAGATTATCACGTTCCGTGTCACTCAAATCTGATGAAAGACATACACACAAGACAGTTGGAGTCAGTCAGAGGCAGTCAGACATTGTGATCGTTATCGCTATCGCTATCGGTATCGCTAAAGTAAAGTTTACTCACCGTCATCATCTTTGGCCAGGCAGCGTTCATCGACTTCGGATTGGTTCTCATCGCTCAAATTCTCCTCCTCCTCATCATCCTCGACGCCAATAATCTGACCACCGCCAACACTGCGACTTCCCTCATCCAGGCTACGTGGTCCACGAGGCGATGCTGCTGCCGAGAGGCAATCACTGCGTTCGCTGCCAGCATCGCAGTTGCTGCCACCATGATCCGTATTCCCGCCGGACTTGCTCAAATTCAGCACTGGACTCTGGCGCGTGGGTGAGCCTGTCAATGTATGAAAATAGCTGATCAACACTTGTTCCTCCAATTTCAAATTGTTCATCAGTGTGGACGGCAGACCACGCTAGTGACGAAAGCAGATCCCACTAACATACACGCAAATACTTAATTTTTTTTGTTTACACACTAGTGTCAGTCCAACAAGGTTCGACACAAAATTGATGTCCGTAAGCTTGCTTTCGTCACTAGGTGAATACGCAGTTAACCCGTTTTCGATATTAGCCTTACAATTATGCGAGCTAAGATCCCTTGGCTTGGATTCACGTTCGCTGATCACACTGCCACCTCGATCTCCACCTCCAGCACATAGGGCCTGTTGTCTCTCATCTGTGCGCTCCTCGCGTAATCTTTCCAAGTGCTTCACAATATCTTCATAGGCGGCACGGCAATTCTCCCAGATGCCCGATCGAGCCAGTGCATCCATATTGGCTGCCGACATGCCAGCATTTTGGGCAGCTGCCTTCAGCATTTGACTCTCTGGACGCGCATGGAGACCGTGTGGTGGCATACCGGGTGACATTAATGCCGCCGCACCCGGATGATGGGCATTCATTTGCATAAAAGCCATATGGTTGATCGGCGGCGGATTATAACCGTTGGCCAGCAGCGGTGACTTCTCCAGCCGATTCATATCTGTAAAAATAATGAGATTATCGCTGGTTTTAAAAAGAAAAGTCTCCATAGATCTGGCCAAGTTTGAGCATAAACAAGATTAAAGCGATTAAATGAGAAAACAAATATACATACATATGTACATAATTTCGCCATTAGCTATAAGAAAAAGTAGACATACTTTAGATATCTTTAATCAATAATTGAAACATAAGATTATGCCATGATCATATCAAATATCAATTCTTATCAAGTCAAAAGTGGATTCGGCATAGTTTGAATGAATATATATTTATATTCATCAAAGAAAGCACAGTTGGCATTAAAAGTTCATTCATTAAAACGAAATAGGAATAATAATCAAAATCTTTATGGCATCTCTAAACATACGAATCAAAGTCTACGCCTATGAATATCTAAAGGGAGTCACAAATGCAACAAGTTATTAGATTGATATTAAAAATCACTCATTTATAGAATTATAATAATTATAATAGAATGCACATCACAATATGGCAAATATAATAATAAAATTGGCAACATGATTTGTAAACAAAACATGAACGAAAAGTTGGAATTCTGAGCCAACAAATTTCATTGTACATTTTACTGATATGGCTTTATGCCATCTATATCAATATATATATACAATTTATTATACAAATGTGCACATGTGTGTGTGTGTGTGTGTGTAGTTCGTACATTGTCTGCACGCCCAGACTAAACACAACAACTAAAATAACAGCACGATAGGTAAAACACACACATGCTATCGATACAATTGTATGTTAGTACACCTATATTTACGGCAACCTTGTGTTTATTTTCTTAAATACATACGTAAATATATGTATCTATGTGTATGCTTATATATGGTATATATATTCGTATATGGGCAATTTTTGTGTGCCATTAAATGGATGGCATTGCACAATTTGTTTAAATTAAAGACAAACCGCTTTAAAGGCGCTTTTAAAATATATAAACTTGTTGAATTCAAAGTGCAATTAACCACGAAAACTGCAGTTGCATCTGTTGCGTTGCATCTATGAGGAATAATGCAATATCACTCAAAAATCAACGCCCCATATTTCACTCAGAATATTTGAGCTCAGCTGCCTTGTCAGGGATTGAATGACTCGGCAAACGCGGATCTTCACACTGGTCCCTAAAGAGGCGCCGGCGGCTGGTTCTTCAAAAAAAAAAACGTAAACTGAGCGTTGAATGATTTTAAATATATTCCCGATATTGTTTGATGCGTGTGTCTGGGGGTTGGGGAAACATTAATAGAAAAGGGCGTGGCTGAGCTTGTCAGAGGGCTTCAGGAAATCATAGAGCAACAAATATGTAAAAATCAATCAATTGTGAGCGTTACTTTTGTGTTGTAACTACCGATACATGAATGTATCTCAAAGTACTTATGATAATTACAATGGCAGATACAGCAACAGCTACAGATACAGATACAGATACATTTACAGAGAAGAAATCATGCCGCAGCATCAGTCATAAGTCCTACAGTCGGTTTGTAACTCTTAAATGCGATTTCCTGTACAAATCACATGGCTGCGACTCGAAACGTTTTCGCTTTGATTGCTGTTGCCTTTGCCATGGACAAATGGGCATTTATCTGGGCTGTGAACAGCGAGCTGGGAACTGGCAACTGGCAACTGGCAACTGGCAACTGGAAAACATGGCAGTTGGCAGTTGGGGAGCGTTGGAAGTTGGGAACGTGCAAAAGCCTGTAACAATTGTGCATTGTGTATCTGTATCCGTTCGCCCAAGTTATAATCAAGGCATCAACAAATCACAAAATCTTTATCTTTTTCTTTTCTTTTTTTTTGGTATGCGACTTTCAATTGGCCGCACGAGCAGCAAACGATCAAAATACAGATCCCCAGAGCAAGTTTCAAGAATTCATTCAAGTTCTGAAATGATTTCATTACCATTGCAAGTGCGTTTGGTGATCAATTTTCTTGCTTTTTTGTTTTGTTTTTTTTGCTAAGCTGATTATGGATCGTGGTTATGACAATGGCCGACGGCTCTAAATAGTTACAGTTACAGTTACAGTTACAGTTACAGTTTAAAAGATTGCCTGGGAATGCAGCGAATGCACAACAACACTGAACAGATGAGAGAGAGGAAAAGAGACAGTACTTTCTTTCTTTTTTCAATCTTGTTTTTTTTTACTTACCACTAATATGGCCATTCTCATAGGCATAGTCACCATTGTCCAAACGATGCTTCTTCAACTGCGGATGCTGTGTTAGATGCGTGGGCGGCAGTGAGAGGCCAACGGGGCCCCGTTTGGGTGGTCTACCCGGTCTGGAACTGCGGAATTGCAGAGAGTTACTGTTGGGTTGAAAGCAATGACAATTGGCTTGGTATCAGTATAAAGATGCTAAAGCACAATGAGCAAACACCAAAGGATATGGAATATGGTGGATAGAAAGTATTATTTTTATTATTATTTGCAATCAATTGTTTAACTTAATTGTGCTGCATTGTTCAAAATTCAATTAAATGGCAATTGGATATCATATAATAAGAGCATTTGAGAGTTTTCAAAAACATTTTAGTTATCTTACAATCTTCAAAAGTAACTATAACACATTATAACCTTAATTGTTATTTCAAAAATCAACTGAGTTAGTTTAATAAAATATAAATGCTAGAGCACAAAAAACAAACACCAAAGGAGAAGTATAATTTAATATTATTTGGGATTATTTGTTTGTCTTGATTGTGCTGCATTGTTCAAAATTTAATAAATTGGCATTTGAATATAATATATATATTAACAGCATTTGAGAGTTTTTAGGAACAATCCTACAATCTTTATAATAACCATAACACATTTTTACGTTTATTAATATCTTAAAAATCCTCTGTTTAAGCTCAATAATATTTCTTTAAATAAGTAGATTGTCAATTTTTCAATACTGTTTTTTGTTTTCTTTCTAATACTATCACTACTTTTTTATGCATACCTATTCAAATTTACATGGGAATATGTGAGTGTTTTTATGTAATAAAACTTGTATATTTAAACTTGAACTTGTCCATAAGATAATTTCATCATTAAGACGGTCTGCACCCCGTCGATTTGTCCATAAAATATGCTACCATTTTAATTATCTGCCATAAAAAATAAAAACTAAACAACGAAAATAATAAAGAAAACTGAAGAAAAGATTGTAAACGAATGAATTCCACTATACATATAGTAGTTCCAGTAATTTATGCCCGCAAATGGTTGTACTCGTATTTGATTTGTAAATATTTTCAAAAGTCTTACACAAATACTTGATGTATGTATGTACACTGTACAGATGTACGACTAGTAGTTACCCAAAGTCATAAACAAGTTTGCACAGCGGGCAGTTATGACAAACAAGAGATGCAGATAAAGATACAAATACAAAAAGCTACGTTTGCCGCAAATACTCGGAAACTAGATGCAAATAGAGGCTAAAGCGTAGACCTAGTGTCGCAACTAAAGATGGGATCTAACTCGTGACACGAGAGCAAACACGAGAATAATACGATATGTCTATTTACCCAAAAGGTCCACAGATCAACCTAACAAGAAACTATTATAGAACAAGACTAATTAAAATTTAAAACAAATGCAGAAAAATTCAGAATAAAAATACGTCTTCATTTTTAATGATAGAGTCGTAATTTATTGCAGAACCATTCGACACGAAACCATATCTGGCCTCAAGTTATTCAAACTCACAATTAAAAAATTAAACAAATTAAGAGTAAGAATATTTCTTAATGTTTGCTGGTCACAAACAAGGGGGCAAATAAACAAAGTTAACACAGGTAGCATTGTGGGCACAGATTGAACAATTTATAATTGTGCGTGGGCGCAGTAAGAGATCTGTGTCTCACTCTCTTTCTCTTTCTCACTCTCTGTCTCACTCACTTAGGCAGTAATTGCAAATATTTACAGTTATTTCAACAATAAATATTTGCATGTAAAAGCCCAGTTGAGATTTAATTGTGCAGCTCGTTTAATGACAACACACAAGCCAATTGTGGACTTGGCCCGCAGGTCGTGTAAAGAGAGCAGCCAACGGCATCAGCTCAAGGCAATTCAATGAATCATGGCTAAAAAGGAAAAACAAAAGCAAAAGTTTTTTTCTTGTTTTTTCAACTTTGCTGTTCAGCGAAAGTGTTTTTGGGCCTAATCGGAAGAGCGTAACCATCTATGACGTGCAAAACATGCTCCCCTTGTGTTTCTGCCAGTCAGTCAGTCAAGTCAGTCAGTCAGTCAAGTTAATGAATTTATGATGAAAACTGCTAGAAAAAAGGTTAAAGAACGGGTGACGACGTGTAATCGGAGGGGAGCAACGATAAACAATCAAATCTACATACATACAACACTCTTCTTGGCCGTTCTTGTTAACAGGGCCCAACCGATAAGCCTTCAGCCTCGTGGCCACTTTCATTGGAAAAGTTCTGTCGTCCAACTGTCGCCGAGAAAGTGAAAAGTGCACACAGTTTGTCTTGTTTGTCTTTGCCCGAAAATTGGATTTCCTTTCCTTAGAATATGTCATGTACAATACGAGCATACATACATATAGATTCTGGATAAGATTGCATAATTTGCACTTTAAATAGGGCAAAGATTTTACCACAAATTAATTGTCATACTATTATAATCATACCACGGTTTCTTTTCCTTATTTATTTCTTGTCAAGCAAAACAAACTAAAAATTTATAATTGTTTTTTATTATGATCATACGCAGAATCTTCTTGCACAGAGATGGAACTTTGCCTACTTAAGTCCCTTTTCACTACAATTATTTTTGTCTTCATCGGCTTTACACATTTTTACCCATTATTACTATTTTCTTATAAAATTTATCTGTCTATTTTACTATATAATAAAAATGCGCAAAGTTCAGAAGTTGAGAGTAAATTCAATGCACTTATTTGAAGAAGTGAAATTATAGATTTCATAGTGAAAAGTCAAAACAATAACTGATAACTTTAAATGTAAAAAAAAATTACAAGCTTTATAAAATCACAAAAAATTAATAATGAAAAATATTTGTTAAATTATTATTTGCATTGGAGGATGACAGATAAATCCATTTCATAGTCGGAATTTCAGTTGTGAATTAAAAATAAAACTAGGAAATTTAGAAGTTGTGCATTGAAAGTGAAATTTGTTTAAATGTTTTGCTTGAAATTTAGAAATTGTTTGTTAGTTATGTTGCTTATGTTTATTTTAAGCACAAATAAATTTAAATGCAAACCACATTTTTTAGACATTAATTATTATGCAATTACCATAAAACACTCACAAATTTGCATCACTTTAGACATATTGATGTTTCTAAAAGGACACTCTTTTGTTTTTTAACGAAGAAAGTGGAAGCGGAAGCAGAAGCACAGATGCTTCCAGTTTAGGGTATCTGTCAAGTCGAGTAATTCCGCCACTTGGACATACACCTGACTGTTGTGGATAACAGATTTAGTGCAGTTTAACTGCAGTGACTGACATAGCGCAGAGCTGACATGTATGTAAAAACAAACGTTTAGTCTGAAATAAAACAGCAAAAAACCATGCTGCAAACCGGTTCGAAGTTGCTACTTGCTACTAGCAACTTGCAGCTCGCAGCTCGCTACTTGCAACTTGCAACAGCGGCAATTTAGTCTTAGCAGAGCAAACGAACCAGTTTGCAGCTGTGTTGTGTGAGAGTGTATAGTATATCAATAATCAAGGGACAGTCGAGCTGTTAATTAGTAAATGAATGTGGCACTGTCCAAGTCCTCTTGCCGCCAAAAATATGTGGCCAGTTAGTCGCATAAATCATAAGCATAGTTGCAATTGAAATTGCAATTCCAATTGCATAAAAGTGCTGGGCGTTGCCAACATTTGTCAGCGCTTTTCCAAACAGACAGAGAGAGCGAGAGAGAGAGAGGGAGAGAAAGAGAACTCACACTCCTTGAGCTTAGCCCTCCTCTGTGTGTATTGCTCGTGCGGATTTGTCGCTTTCAAATTGGCAAATCAATTATATTTATGGCCACGTTGCCACCTTAGACTTGAGCAATTGATTGCAGTTAAATCAATGCAATATGCCTGGCAATTAACTGCCAGTGAGAATTTCCATATTTGAATTATGCAACATAACGTCGAGAGTCGCTTAATTGAATCTACAACTGAAAACTGTAAACTGAAAACTGATTTTTTGCAACTCGATTGCATGCCATTTGTCTATTATCGCCAACTGGTTAGAGCTTTGCCTTTGAACCCAGACTAGTTGCATATTTCCCAGAAGAAGCCCTCTGTCGACTCAAATTTCTTCAGATAGTTCACCTTCCTTCCATAGAAAGAAAATAGAAGAAGAAAAACATAGAAAAGCAGACTGCCAACCAACTTACGATTCATTGTAAATTGACATGCAAATTTCCAAATGACATGACATACATAGCTCATGCCCCTGTAATGCGTGGAGAGAATGATATTCATACTCAATGCTAATTGTGGGCCTGAGCTCAGCGAATTGTGGCCAACAAAGTTATGAATAAATATACGCCCCGCTCTGATCCGAGTTGTACTTGTATTTCCAATTTAAATTGCAAGTTTTCAACATATTGAAATGGAAAACATTTTTGAACTAGACTTGGAGGGAAATCATGTGTAAAGTGCAGATTCTACAGTTCATCATGATTGCATTTCAGCAAAAACAATTCAATAATAGAAAACTTACTTAAAGATTGTTTCATTAAAAGGGGAATGCAAATTTTATAAAAATTCCATCTTTCTTTCAAGTCAAATAAATGTTAGTTGAATCTAGTTCTGAAAATAGTTTAATGTTGTGCTATATATGAAACTCTCACTGACTGCCCTAATAAAATATAATATATTTTTGAAAACACTTAAGGAAAAGCAAAGAAATGTTTCTCTACAATTAAATCAATTAGCTTTAAAGTAATTTTTAGAGATCTATGCGAATTGTCGATTTTTGAAATCTGTCTAAGTAATTTCTTAAGATTACGCCAGTGATATTTTCAGTTCACTTGAATAACTCAATGTGAACAGACTAATATTAAGAGTACTCGTAAAGTCAGCTCAACTCTAATTAGTGTTTTTGGGTGGCATTTTCTGGGTTTGGCAACCATTTTGAACACTTAATCTTACTCTCGCTTATAGAGTATTGCATATATAGGTATATGTAGATACAAATGAGTACTCGAACTGGTACTCAAACTCCTACTCGTACTCATACCTAGTGGTTTCAATTGGCGTGCTAATAACTCATTTAGTTCGCATACTAAATTACAAACATGCTATGTCGACGTCGCCGTCGCCTTCATCGAGCGTTGTGTTTGTTGCACTTAACTCGCCCCACTTGCAACTTTGCTGAGAGTGAGATGCTGAGAGAATGCAGCCTGCACATTTTCCTTTATTTTTGTTTTGTTTTTTTTTTGGCGGCTCTATAATTATTTATTATAAAAATAAATTGATCTATTGTTGCTTCATTTATATTTTTTACAACAATGTTGCTTTTGTTATTTGGTTACACTCAATTAAGTCGCATTTGCAAAATGCAAATCGCAAAACACTCAACAATAGCAACAACAACAACAACAACTAACTAACTAACTAACTAAAACTCACACCTCATAGACCGCGAAACGGTAAAATTAATATTTTAATTCATTTAGAAATTCGACTTATTTAAATTAGTTTTAAAGCCTTGCCGAATTGAATAAATAAATATTTCTTTCAACCATATTAATTAATGTCATTATATTCCAGTTTCCTTTAATGTATCCTGGTAAAAATTCAACAAAATCTATTTAATATATCATATAGAAAATCTAAATTAGTTTGCAATGATTTATTCACCTTTGCATTAATTTAAATCTACTTTATTCACTCACAGTCAATCTATTGTTTTTTAGTCTATTATTATTACTCTTCAGAATTTATAGATCTCTATAGATGTTCTTTATATCTTTGACAGAACCCCAGAACTCAAAGACAAGTAGCGCAAGTTATTCAACTTTTCGCATCATCAAATTAAGCTGAAATTAATTTGAGTTCAATTTTTTGTTTGTGGGAGTTTAATTGCATAGTTGTGGTGTAGTTAGAAGTGAACAACTCCAGTTTAATAGAAAGGTGTGGCCAACAGACCACCAGCCACAACACTTTGCATCCATTCCACACAGTGTGCCCCCACAATGTGCCCCCTTGTCAGTCAGTCAGTCAGTCAGTCAGTCAGTCAGTCGCTTTGTCGATGCCGATGCCGATGCCGCACACAACTCTAAACGGCGTTTTAGTCAAAGAGGCAGTCAACTATCAACTGAAATCAAATTCAATTTGGCAGACCAATTGACTGAACGAACTGACAAACTAACTGATGGACTTACCAACTGACAGACTGACGAACTGAATGATTGACTGACTGACTTGATTGAATGATGCTGTAAATAGGTTACCCGATTGAGACGTCAATAACTTTTGGATAAAAAACAATCGCGCTTCTGTTGACGGCATAAAGGAAAATAGAAATTGAAGTTGTCATTTGAAGAAGCCTAAACAAAAAGGCAAACAAATATAATAAAAAATTATTGCAAAGTAACAAAAACGGACGAACTCAAGAGTGTTTTAGAGTGAAAAGCATATCAAAATTAAAAATATATAAAAAAAAATCCCCCCATATAAAGAAATAATCAAAATAAATTGTTGAAGGCTTTTTGTGCGATCATACAAGTAAATTAAACTGAACTGCCAAATGAATGGGAAACTTTGATGGATTTGATAAGATAATTCGACTTGACCCACATAAATGTATAAGCATATTATTTGAGTTATCCTTATTTTCAAAACCACAATAACACGCTCTATTTGTTGAATTTAAACAGTCCTGAAACTTCCGGGCGGGGGCTTGGCCCATTACTGTTACAAGTAAAACAAATAATTTAATAACAACAAATTGTTTTCGCTCTAAAAACTCTCAAGTGCACAAACACACACACACAAAACACATATGTACATCTCTTGTGCGATCGATTTCGATATCAACAAATTGCCATAGTTTTTTATTATACTTGTGTGTTTACCTTTCTGGCGGCTTGATCGATAGGCATCTGCAATTAAAAAGAGAAGAACAAGAGACAAGTGAAGTATCGTACTATAAAAAACAATTGTTAAACGTTGTGTGTAAGCGTCGACAACAACAAAAAGAAATATCAAAATATCATAAAAAAAAACAAAAAAAAAAAACAAAAAATGAAACAAGAACGAGAGAAACAGGGAAACTTAATACAAAGAACTGAAAAATGTTTCATTTATGAACACACACGAAAACGGGGCAAGCGGGTGTGAAAATGCAAACGCCTTTACCCCTTTACCGACCCTTTGCCACAACAACAACAACAACAACAGCAACAGCAGGGAGAGCAACGACAACAACAACTACACATTGTAATTATCCGAGGTCCCAGAGAGTACACGCAGTGGGGTGCAACTGGCCCCGGCCTTGTTCCCGTTACGGATCCCAAAAGCCAGACAAACAACGGACAGACCAGGCCTATAAAACTGCCAACTGCCTTTAGCGGTTTCCAGCTCACATTTTTGGCTTTAACCCTTTTTCGTCCAGTTTGTAGTTTGCTCGCTTTTATTTTTCTTATTTCTTTATTTTTTGTTTTTTTTTGCTCGCTTTTTGGCTCTGTCAGCGCGCTCAATTCACTACATGCTTCAATTTTTGCACAAGTCTTTTGAACCTAATAATAGGTTTAACCGCATTTTTAACTGTTCTTCAATTGGTTGGACGCACTCTGGCCCAGACCTCGCCTGGGACACGGGACCCGGGACATGGGACTCGCAACATGGAACTTGAGATAGCGCATGTGCACATTGGAGCACTATTTCCATAATTAACTAGATGGTTTTTCATTGCATTTATGTGTGTGGTTCATTCAGTGGTTCGGCACTTTACCCTTTCGCATGGCTCAGTGGTAAATTTAGACAAACTCGATTAGCATATGCAATTTTTTATGAAAACCTACAAGCGATATTTGTTTTTTGCAGTTCGCATATAATACTATACAAGACTAAGATTTATAATCGATATATTCAGCCGACCAAAGAGAACGGACAGACACTCGGTCAATGTCAGTTTCCGTTTGGTATTAATATTAATCAAGAATTTGTTCTTTGAACAATTATTTCAATTAATATCATTATAAATAGTTTTCATAGAATTTATATGAAATTAACCTATGATGTCTTGGATAAGGTAAGTCGATGAAAGTCTTTTCCTTACTAAAGTTAATATATTAGTGATCTTTCAAGTTCCAATAAGTATTATACTTAAGTTATAACAACTGCTGATTTAAAGTGTGTTAAAAACGATAAAATGTTTCAAATTCTTTGAATATCACTATTTCATTAACTCATACAATGAATGAAAAATGGGTCTAAAATACCAGGAGTCAAACAAAAATCGTGTTCTTGACTTTTTTAGACACTAAACTTCTTATTTTTGTGTGAAAAATTGGACCAATCTTCTATGAACATTATGTTCCTCCAAATACAATCGAGATCTTGATTTTGAAGTTTCGTTAATGAAAAATTTTCTAAAGGTTGTGTTTTTAGAAAAAGTGTTTGTTAACAAATCTTCCTGATTTTGTAGATCTTATGGCCTTAATCAAGTCTGTTTATCCGAACAGCTTTCTTATCTAATTCCAAAGCTTAAACAAATGGACAGAATAAGATTTAGAATTTAACTATATTAATTAATAGCTTCTTTAAAAACGACGAACGGGAAAATTAATTTTTTTTATAATGATTAAAATGGAGAACAAAATATGTGTGTGGTTTTTTGACTCATAATAATAATTTAAATATTTAATAAAAAAAATAAAGAATGCTGACTTTAAATTAACTTAAGAAATGCATAATCGGGTGTGTTCGACAAATCTATACTGATTTTAATGACAATTACTTTTATAAGCAACTGAAAGAAAAGTTTGTGCTACTATAATATGTCTGTGCTAAATATAATATTTTTCAGAAATATATTCTCAACCAATCAATCAAAAATCGGTTGCCATAACTTGTTTTCAAATTTTAAGAAATTTGTTTACTAAATGTTAACAATACATTTTAATTAAAATTCCTACTGAATGTTATTCAATAAATTTGAAATTGTAATATATTTAAACTCTCAACAAATATTTGATCATTTCAAGCAGACAAATTTGGTTTCAGAAACACTGACAATTGCTTTTGCTTTATTGGAGATTTGTAAAACATGCCTGAATACACATACATACATACATACATATGTACACATTTATTTTCTGTGCTAAATTTATGGACATGGCTGTACATATGCATTTACATGCATTGCTTGGGGCAAGTATTTGTTGCAACCGTGGAACGGAAATGATTTGACAGGGCACCGCACACGTCGTCCATTTAAACAAGAACAACAACAAGAACAACGACTAAAACTGTTGGCAAACTATTGTTAGAATCGTTCACAAATTTACGCAGTTCTATAAGGCGTTGTTAGTAAGTCATATCATGGAAATGGGAGGCACAAAGAGTCGGTGGGGTGGGGGAGGGGCTGCAGTTACGTTTGCATTGCGTATTTCCGCCAAATGTCATCAGAGCAAAAGTTTTTTGATTAGTTGCGCAAAAACGAATCGATATCGATAGACTGAGAGAGTCGATTAGAAAATTATTTGCACAGCAAGTGCGTTGTTGGCATTGACTTGAGTCAGTTTGATGGAAGAGGAATGGGCGTAAAGGGAGGCGGGGCGGGGGGAGTGGGGCATGCCTCACGCAATGGGCCGGCGAAAGGAAACAGGAAATGAGTAAAATTTCACAACTGCAGCTGCGAGTGCAAGTGCAACAACATTGATTGCAAGTGGGGGATTCATAATCGTACCTGGCAGTGGTGCAGTCCCTGTAGAGCACATCAAAGTCCTTGCAACTAAGCAGCTTGCAACGATTGACACCCGGTTGAATGGCGCCCAATCCACGCAATATGCGCACCTGCTCCACATTACACACAAGTGGCACAATATCCAATCGCTTGAGTTTCGTGTAAACCGTATGCAATCCACCAACGAGATGTTTTAGGAAGAGTTCAAAGGCTTGGGGCAAGCACAACATTGTCTCATTGCTAATGATGAAGGCGGCAACCTTTTGGCCACGATATTCGACCAGTTTACACTCATTGGCACTTGGATCCGAGGTGGAAATGGGCGGCGGTGAGTTGTATGAACGCGGTGGCACATGATGATGAGCTGCCGCCATTAATTCCAACGGCGACGCATGATGCATCATCTGCAGTGAGTTGAGCAGTCCCAATGAATGCGGTGGCAATCCATGTGGCATTCGAGGTGCCAATCCCGTGGGCAATGCTCCTGTTACATGCGGCGGCGGACTGAGCTGATGATGTTGTTGCTGCTGTTGCTGCTGCTGCTGCTGTTGCTGTTGTTGTTGCTGTGCCATTTGTGCCATCATGGATTGATTCAAGGAACTAACCGGACTCACAGCACTGCCATGACGTGTTGGACTACTTGATGGGGAACAGCTTGATCCTCGTCCATTGCCCGTGTGTGAATTGCGTCCATTTGGACGATCATCAGCAGCTCCACGTGAACTATTGCTGCCGTCGCGTCCGCCATTCTGTTGCTGATGTTGCTGCTGTTGCTGTTGTTGCTGCTGTTGCTGTTGCTGCTGTGCTGCGGCGGCGGCAGCGCTGCTGCTGCTGCTGCTGCTTGTTGTTGCTGCTGGTGATGCATCAACATTGCTGTCGTATTCATGTTGCTGCTGACCAGAAGCTTATGGGCACTAATGTTGCAGTTGTTGTAGCTGCTTTGATTGCTGTAATTGTTATTAATTGCTGATGTATTATTGTTGTTGTTGATATTCATTGACTGCTGATGCTGTTCATCGGTCTGTTGTTGTTGTTGTTGTTGTTGTTGCTGTTCACTGTATTCACTTGTAACGGATTGGCTATTGGCATTGACAGAATCCATGCTTCGTCATTGGTTTAATAATTTTAATAGTTGTGTTTTTCTCTGTTTTTTTTTTATTGGTTCCTTTTTTCTTTTTGATTTTGATTATAATTTTTGTTTAATAACGCGTTAATTTTGTGTTTCGAGTTCACTAAAAAAAGAACAAACGCATGGTAAATATAATTAATGAACTTTTAATTCATTTTTAATTATTTATTCAAATTTGTACGTTATGATATTGAAAAAAAAACCTTTCAACTCTAATGAATCTAATGAACTTCCATAGCTTCTAGAACTCTCAGTCGAAATTCAAACTTTCTCAGATCAAATTTTGTTTTTATTAAAAACTGATTGCCAATAAACTTTATAGACATATTTTAGATTTATATATTTCTCGATTTCTTAAGGTAAATTTGTCGTGCTCTAAATTTATTTAAGAGCAACTTATAAATTGCCTGAATTAAGATAAATTTATACTTTTATCGAACTGTGAATCAAGTTAGGATATAACGACTCTAATATAGCTAATAAATACTATACGCGGAAGTATAAGCTTTTGAAAAGTTTTTTAATTATTCTGTTCCTAAATAAAGTTGTAATTTTTTTTTCGTCCAACAATTTTACGGAAACCAAAATGATAAATTTTTATGGTACATCCTTAATTTTTATAAACAAACTAAATTTGATTTGTGTAATATTTGTTTTAATTTTGTGATCCAATTTGATTGTTTAATTTCTTTTAATTTAAATTTGATTTTATGTAATTCTCTCGTTGTTGGAAATTTACCTTTCAATTAATTAACAATAAGCACATTTGCATTGATTGTTTGAAACACACGCGCACCTTGTTTATTTGAATATTTTTTATGTTTGATAGTTTAATTGAACTTTCTCCAATTGCATTCGCAATCCAACTGAATTCTAGATGCGTTTTCAAACCATTTTCAATTAAATAGTCGCATCATCTTTTCACAAATCAGATCACGAGACGACACCGATTGGGCGAGAGAAAGAGGACGAAACCGAAACTCGTTACCGTGCCGACGGCGTGTCACTGAGCTTATGGGGCACGAGAGGACGATGACGATGACGATGTCGACGACTGAGACTGAGACTGAGATGAGACTCGAAGAAATCAAGGAAACGAATTGCATTCGAAAGGGAATCGTCACTCACTCACACACCCGCCCCATCCCATACACAAAGACACATCGATTGGTAATGCTGCGCGACTGAAAGAGAGACAGAGAGAGAGCACACTGCACAGTACAGCACACTTATACACTCACACACAATTCAAATGTTATTTTTTTAAGCCACCCACTCCACGAGACACTCCCGTTATATACCGTGGTACATTTTCGTCACCGATGTCACGAGAGTCCAAAATGGAAATGCGCGCGCAAAAATTTTATTGCATTACCTTCGCTTACGAATGACAAATTCGTAATGAAAGGCGAACCAAATGTGTTTCGTTTCGTTGCCAGTTTCCAGAGTTCGGCGTCTGCTGTTATATTACGTATACATGCATACGTAAAGTATCTGTGTATTGTGTGTGCTCTGTTCTGTTTGTGTGTGTATGTCCGATTGTGCAAAACCCGAACCGATATGTATCCGATTGTGCTGCCGTTTGAATTGTACACCAATACAATCAAAAAGTGGGAGTGGTATACAATTGCTACCTCTGACTGTGGGTCTCTGTGTGTGTGTGTGTCTTAGACTGTCTGCCTTGTGTGTGTGTTAGCATCCCCAAAAACACAATGACAAACGTAAAATACAAACAAAAACAAACACACAAACGAAATGAAACACAGAAGCAGAACGAACAGACAGAACAAGAACGATGGTTGAGACGGAAGAAAATCAGCAGCAGCAGCAGCACTCACACTTGCTCACACTCTCAACTCTCAGCTCTCTCTCTCTCATACTTTGCGGGATAACAGCGCCGACGTCGACGTCGCTGTGGCCGCCCTATACAATACAGTTACATTCGTTTTATTTATTTTTTCATTTCGTTTGTTGGCTTGGCGTTTTTTGATTGCGAGGATTTCATTTCATTTCATTTCAATTTCATTTCGTTTCAGACAACGTGCACACTCTCTCTCTCTCTCTGTCTATCTCCCTCGGTCGCATATTGCGCTACGAGCATCGCACACGCTTACAGATTGCACACATACAACGTACACACAGACAGAGCAGGTGGCTTGCAACCAATAAACATGAGTGAGCGTCAGCGTCGTATTTACATATTTGCGTTGTGTGTGTGCCTGTGTGTGTCTGAGAGTGAGCACTGCCCAGTAGCTCGCACTCACTCACTCCAATGGCCGACGTCGCTTATATAAACAAATGACAATTGTTTTGCATTTCTGTTCGTTGGCTGCCTTTTTTCGTTTCTTTGTGCTAAAGTAAATTAAAATAAATGCAATGCATTTGCAAAAAACTTCGTGCACTCCCGATGCTAACCTTCGACTTCGACTCCTACTCGGCGTCGGCGTTTGCGCAGCTGCTTAGCGTACAATTTTTGTGCTTTATTTTCATTAGCTGCACAGCGCATTTTCTTATTGGAAAAGCATTTTAATTTCAATTAAAAAAGTAAATGACAAACTTTTTGTGACCCCCCCCCTCCGCATTGCATCCCAACTCAACTAACATCGCATCCCACCTTACCATATCCTTATTAAACTAAACTTTTGGCTGCGCAAGCGAGACAGCTGCTGCTGCTGCCCGATTTTGATGTCCATCTCATCTTCTCACTGCCTTTTTTATGCTGTTTGTGGGTTTGTCAACCGTTTTCCCTTTTCGTTTCTCATTCGTTTCACTTTTTCCATTTCGTCTTCGTAGTCGCATTGTATTTATATTTCTTGCAATTTTTTTGCTTCAATTCTGAGCAGTACGCCAAACACTCTTATGCCATTTCGCTCACACTCACATGCGTTTTAATTTTGCAGTATGTACGAGTGTAGAGCTAACGGTCTTCGGCAGGGAATGATGGAGGGAGGGAGAGGAATTGTCAGACTTTGGGGCTGGCCTGAGGCGTTGATACTTATAATAAAATACCAAATGCTTGTCGTTCTCGCACCTTTTGGCATCTTTCACATACATACATAGATATACATACATTGTATGTATGTTTGCCAATATTAATGTGTTACAGACACATGTATGTATGTATGTTTATATTCACGAATGTTCATATGTATGTATGTATGTATATAGAGTCGAATGTGTGTGTTAATATGGTGGGTGTATTTTCTCTTTTTCTATTATTTGCTCCCACTGTGACTGTTGCTAAAGCTTCTTCTTTCTATCCTCTGTGTTTGTGTTTCTTTTGCAATTTCAGTTGGCACAACCAATCGGAAATCGTGCTCGATTCATTGCAATTTTTTTTTCTTTTCTTTCAGACCACTTTTTCACATTTATATACATGGTATACAAACACACATACATATGAACATACAAACAGTCGTATTTATTTATATAATTCCACAAACGAGTTTATGTACATTTGCAATCGTTTAAGTATTATGCATAATTGTAGATTCATATATATAACTTTCAAAGGATCTGACTAAAAGAACAATTGTAATTTTTATTTCAACTAAAAAATTAATAATAATGTTAACAAAACAAATATGACAGCCTAAAGAAAGTATCGTGACCAATTAAGGGTTAAGTTAAATTTATAGAAGTTAAATGCTTTCCCCTAGAATTAAAAACAAATAATTAACTTTATTAATCTTTTTGTCAATAATTTGCAGAACTTTTAATAATGGGAACAAAATAAATTTTGTTGTCTTACAGAAAAATCGATTTCCAAATCGGTGTACACACATTTGTATGGGAATAGATTTATTTATTCATTGTTGCATGGGAAAAAAAACAAATATGACAGCCTAAAGAAAGTATCATGACCAATTAAGGGTTAAGTTAAATTTATAGGAATTTAATGCTTAACATTTAAAAAAAATAATCAAGTTTATTAATCTTTTTGTCAATATTTTGCAAAACTTTTAGTAATGGGAATAAAATAAATTTTGTTGTTTTACAGAAAAATCGATTTCAAAATCGATGTATATACCAGGGAATGAAACCGAAACGAATTTCGGTTACGGTTCCGGTTCCGGTACGTACCGAAACGAGTATTTCGGTAATCGGTAAGGTTCTATTTCGGTGTTGTCCTTTCGGTTCCGGTCCTCGTATCGGTCCATACCGGTACAGTAAAGTAATTTTTAAAAAAAATTTAAAGTAAAGAAAATCGAATTTTATCAACAAATATTTGTGTATGTATAAACGTACAAATGCATGCATTTTAGCATGTTAAGTCTGACATATAATTCGAGAAATTTTTTTATAGTGCAAAACCATGTTCGTACGAAAAATAACAATCAAATTTTTTTAAATGTACCGAAACCGTACCGGTACGAACGTTTCGGTTTTCGGTTCTTGAAAAATAATTTATTTCGGTTCCGGTTATGGTTACGGTATTTCATTTGAAACGGTTAATTTCGGTTAAAGGTTCCGGTTCCGGTTACGGTTTCATTCCCTGGTATATACATTTGTATGGGAATAGAATTATTTATTAATTGTTGCATGGGAAAACCGTTCACTTAAAACCTAATATAAAATTAATATCATCACCAAACTAAGCTTTAAGATAGTTTACAAAACAACTTTTCTTTAAAATAGGTTAATAATAAATTAACTTTCTTTATTACTTCTATTCGAATAAAATCGTGCTATCAAATTAAACTTTATCAGGGGTGCCACAGAAATCTTAGATATTTAGGCTCAAAGCTGCTTTCCAAACTTCTCAAACTAAACCGTAGTTGACACAGAAAACTGGACATTTTTCAGAGTAACAGAACTCGGCAGCCGCAAACTTAATTTTAATTTCAGAAAAATTTTAATTTAGTGGTTAATTTTAAGCATTTAATAATTTTATTCAAAATGTACATTGTGTCTTTTTAATAAGTTAAAAATATTATTTAAATTTTATTCAATAAACTCAGGGTTTTATTAAATGTTTCTAAAATTGTTTTCAATATTAAGACTTAATTTTTGTTTCACCGAAAACCAGCTTGCTTAGGTTTTTAGTTGGATTTTGGGTGGTTTGCATTTCTCTGGCACGATATTTCATTTTTCGGACACATTTTCGGAGTAACTGAAATCGTTTGCCATAAGCTTCATTCAAATTTCAGAAAAACTACAAATTAGCGATATATTTTATGCAATAAATACATTTATTTAAAAATAATTAAATTTATTGAAATAAATTTAGAGTTTTATTATCAGGGAATGAAACCGAACCGGAACCGGAACCTTTAACCGAAATTAACCGTTTCAAATGAAATACCGTAACCGTAACCGGAACCGAAATAAATTATTTTTCAAGAACCGAAAACCGAAACGTTCGTACCGGTACGGTTTCGGTACATTTAAAAAATTTGATTGTTATTTTTCGTACGAACATGGTTTTGCACTATAAAAAAATTTCTCGAATTATATGTCAGACTTAACATGCTAAAATGCATGCATTTGTACGTTTATACATACACAAATATTTGTTGATAAAATTCGATTTTCTTTACTTTAAATTTTTTTTAAAAATTACTTTACTGTACCGGTATGGACCGATACGAGGACCGGAACCGAAAGGACAACACCGAAATAGAACCTTTCACCGAAATACTCGTTTCGGTACGTACCGGAACCGGAACCGTAACCGAAATTCGTTTCGGTTTCATTCCCTGTTTATTATTCCTCTCAGCTAAATGTTTTGAGTTTTGAATTTAAGTTTTGTGTAACTTTAAACCATCTTCCTTTGGTTTATTATTAATTAAAATATGAAAGTTCGTATTCGTTAATGATAGATCGGATCTTAATACAAATGTGCCTGAAATTATTTTTTTTAACTTAAAAATGCATAAGTCAATAACATATTGATTTAAAGTTCGAACTTTAAATAAAAGAGCTCTGCGGTTTCAAATTTAATGCATTTGTGATTATGTTTATCATCAAAATTATTGGCTATTTGCATAAATGAAAAATTAATGACAGTAATTTAATTTATTCTCTTTTCGTGTCATCAAAGGTCACGCCTCCACAGCGCCAGACTGTGTCTCATCTGTCACAATTCAAAAATAGACTCAGGTTGCGAATCGATTGGTTGAAGTTGCACCTTAGAGGTCGACAGCTAAGTTCAATTTTTCTATGCCCAAAAGACAATCAGGACAAAGAATGGCATTAAAACTAAACTTTTATACGATACTAGGGGACTCGATTTAAATTAAGTTCATGGCAGCCGATTTTTGTGACTCCGAATATATGTACATATGTTCGAAAAATTCAATCTCTCAGCTTTTGTGTCACCTACGGTCAGTGTTGCCAATTTAGCTTATTTCAGGATAGATCTAGCAAATTTTTAAATGGAATAGCTTATAAAATTTGCAAATAGCTTACAGTTGTAAATTTACCATATTTTAAGCCCATAAAAATATATACCATCTTAATAAAATGTTTGAATATTTTAACATTTTACACATTGATGATTTGAAATCACAGATTGATCAAATTCTTCTTCTCATTAATGACATAGTCAAATTTTGGGCAATGGCCAAAAGCGGGAGTGAAACGCACTTAAAACTTTATATTCAATATGAATCATACATAGGTTTTGTTTTTTTAAATCATAAATAAATCTTTCGTTAACTAATTTATTTTAAATAAAAACCCAATGATTGTGTAAGGCAACACAGCCTACGGTTTAGTTTAAGAGATTTGGAAACGAGCTTTGAGCTAAAATCTCTCAGCTTTCTCTGGCATGTTTTATGAGTTTTGTATTCCATTTGAATGGGAATTTAATCGAATCTCTCAACAAATATTTTTACCTTTGAAAGCAACCAAAGTAGATTTCGGAAACACCTACTATCAAAGCTACTTTTTAAACCTCTCAAACTAAACTGTAGGTGACACAGAAATTTCTGAGATTTCATTTTTCGGACATATTTTCGGAGTAACAGAACTCGGCAGCTTAACTTCAATTTTTGAAAAACTCGAAATTAGCGGTATATTGTAAACAATTAATAATTTTATTCAAAATGTCCATTTTGCCTTTTAAATAATTTAAAAACATTTATTAAATTTTATTCAATAAACTCGGAGTTTTAAAAAATCGTTCTACAATTGTTTCGAGGAATTTTTTTGGGCGATTTGCAATTCTGTGGCACCCGTGTATAACTTTTGGATTATTATCATTATTATATTAAGAGGTATTTAAGAAAAAGTATACTGAGTAAAGTTACTGTGCTTGTTGATTTATATTTAATTGAATACAAGTATTATATATGACCTTTTTGTTTGCAATTAACTTACCTAGTGTTGAATACAATGGTGGATAAAACTATTTTAAATTAAACTCATGCTGCAATTCATTAATGTATGATTTTAATCAATAAAATTTGATAAAAATTTTGTGAGAAGTAAATTTTATACTTTACTTAAACAACATAACAGGTTTTACCATTTAAAATGCTTTTACTTTAGTCCTGGATGCGATCTTACAGAAAATAGTTGTCGCCACGATGCAACATTAGTTTCCAAAGTACTTAATAAAAAGTTTTAACACACAAAATGCCAGTTTCTTTGTACCTTTATAAATATTACTTAGAGACTAGAATTTTTTCATTAACTGGCTTACATTACAATTACATTTAAATTGCGCGCCAAAATCGTGCACAAAATCAGGCTGAGTGCTACAATGCTACACAACAAGCAGCTTTTTGTCCGACACACGAACAAAATATGGTAACTCATTTTCCTGGGTAAGCTAAGCGGCCACCCTGGCGTTTTCCAGCACCAAAATACGCCATTTAGAGGTGACTTTCGATTAACTACACAAAAGCATTGCAAACGATAGTATCGTTCGATAGAAATATCGTGCACAAGTGTATCATCGCGAATAATATCTATCGATATTTTAATAATTTTTCAACAATCCTACCGTCGGGTCAAAATTGTAGTACTAATTTAATAATTAATTATTATGTTGCAATAACAATAAATTGGTGCAATAACAATAATAGGCAGCGCACATCGGTAATTTAAATTACTTTAAATCGAAGTCAAAGCAATTCGAAATTCGCTGAAAACGGTGCACAAAAGCAAAGCATTTTTTCGTTGCGTGTGTGTAAAGAGTACGGTGTACACACGAAATTGTTGCTGACTCAAAACGAAGAAGAAAAGAAAAGAAAGGGGTACATATATACGTAAAAAAAATTTAACACGCGCCAGTTGATTGCCAGCGATTGTTGTTGCTTTTATTGCTATTGCGGATGGAAGACGTTATTGAAATTAGCGATAGCGAGCGTGAGGAAACCTCATCAACCTCTGAAATGGAAGTGGATCTCCAAGAAGTTCCCGATGCAGAGCAAATAGTGCCAAAGGACGCGACAACGTGAGTAATCGTTATTTCCCTCTCTCCCTCTCTCTCTCTCTCTCTGTCCCTCTGCCCTTGACTTCTAATCTGTATAAATATCAGAATTGTCTCTTTTTGATAACCACAAATATATTTACAATACAAACACAAGGTGACTGGGTAAATATGTATGTGTGTATCACTTTGTACTAGACGTACTTTTTATATAATCGATCGACGCCTCATACTATTTGTTTTTTTTTCTACGGACATGTTCATGGACTTGTTCAATAACCCGATGCCAAAGACGCCAACACACGCGGTCAAATCAACTTGAACATCTCCCCGCTTGCCTCTCTATACAGTTTCAAACCAGAAACGAGTTTATTGCTTGCATTCAATTATGAATGAGTCAGTCTTGTTACCAAGAATTCGGTCTTTCAAATGATAGAATTGAAACTCTGACTTAATAGTTTCTTAAATTAATCTGATGGTAGATAAAAATTATACAAATATGTACTATCAATTATCGAATTATTTGTTCTAATTCTCTCAGTTCGTTTTAGCCAATTTGTGAAATTTCGCAACATAAAAAGTTGTTAGTTCATGGCCATCATGCATCATTAGCTTTTGTAGAGAAAGGTCGACTTGGAAATACCCTCTACACTTACATAGGAAACAATAATTCATTGAGGTCAGAGGCGATTTAGCGACAAAAACAAACTTGTTGCTGCCTTAATGAGGCATAAAATTGTTGACGGAATTGGAAATTAGCATACTTACATTTCCGCCAACAGTTGGAAATGGGTGTAAGTTGAATACATTACATTGCAAAGTTGACCATCCAACAACAACATTACATTCCTCCTTTTGCTTGTTGCATACACTTGCACAAAAGGTATAACAACCTTTTTATTATCCACTTGCCAAAGGGTATTGTAACAATTGGGTTAGTTTTGTAGTTCAAGGAACTATCGTGGGTAGTTTCCTTTACCATTCTTTTTGTCATCGCGTCTCACGATTTATCGATAAAATTGAAAAGGTGTTACCATGGTACACGTTGTGCTTGTTTTGTTTCATTAACAAATTTGGAAAATGGACATTGCAAACGGGTAAAAAAACTATATAATAAAGTCTGTGTAATCAGTATAAAAAGACAGCATTCAAATATTCTTGATATCCATAGATTTTAGACATGTTCTTGTCTGGCTTAATGAGACTACAAATTTTGATTGAAATCAGAGATTTCTCTTCGAGAGAATTTAAATAATTTCATCATGCCAGTTTTCGAGACTAGTTTCTATGGTATCTTGTATCTCCCTTTCTTTTGATTAGAGTTATTTTAGCTATTGGAGATCAAAGTCAAAGTCTTTTGGCTTGTATTCGTATTCGTTTCATAATGATTTCTATTCCATTCTGTTGCACATTACATCTGTGCTCACCAAAAGCGCTTGCAGCACAGAAAAAGCTTTTTTTTCCAATGCTTTTACTATAAGTATTTTCTCTCGACGATCGGTTGCATTTCACACACATTCACAGTGTGAATGTCTCTGTCGTCGCCGTCTTTTTTGTGGTCGGATCGTAGTACATTTGGTTGGTTTAGTTAATCAAAGTAAAAAAAAATATAATTAAAACAAATGTTTTTCAAATAACAAGCTGATAATTCTGTTGCTTATATATTTTACTATATATATATCGTATGGTTTTGAGTTAGCTGTCGCGTACTAATAACAAAATTTAAGTTATAACTATGCTGCTGTAAAATAGAATTCATTAATTACGTGAAAGTTTGTCGAACTGTAACGAGAACAGAAATCAAATCAAGAGAAAGTCCTTTGAATTGTTAAAGGGCAAACGATTAAAAGTAATCCAATACCAGATCGAAGAAACTCGAAAATGTTATAGTAAGTTTATTCTTCTTTTCAATTTCAATTTCTTTTCTTTTATTCAATTTCACATGGCACCTCTTTATTTTCTTATCGCACGCGAGAACTCTGCATTCTTATGTATTATATATATGTATTTAATTCTTGTATGTATGTATATATAATGTGCAAACGAACACACATACATATCTGTATGTCTGTATGTATGTACTTAGAATACGACTAAAAGAAAACCGCACAAGTTCTTCGCCTGGTCAGTTGGGGCCAACGCCATGTCGTGTGTCTATTTGCATGTCTCTGTCTGTCTCTGTACACATACTTATTTGCGCACTGTCTGGGACCACGTGTGAATAAGTTTTTAATGAAATTCCGTAGACACATTTTGCACAGGCAGTGTAACATTGAATTTTCAAAAAGATCGTTCTTATGAATGCATTAAAATGTGCATAAGTATGCATTCCATGCGCAGATTGTGTTTCTATGTGTACAATATCAAAAATCATGAAATTAAATTAAATTAAAGATAACAATGGAAATATAAGTACAAATATGTGGCTGTTGAAATAAATAATATTTTAATATTAAAATTGTAAATAATTTGCATTTCTTCTAACAATACTTTAGATATATATTTCATTTAAAAACAAAAAGCCTAAATTTAATTTCAAACTGAAAAAGTTATGGTACGAAAGTTAATTGATCTTCATTCAATTGGTACTAAGCTGATTTACAAGGAATCTACTCCAAAAATAAATTCACATATTTGTATAAGTTTCGAAATGCAATGTATGCGAATTTTAAGTGCAAATTAAAAAGTTATTGCTTAAGCTCACTTCAGACGGTCTGTTTTTGTGTGCCACTTTTAAAAAGTGCCTGGCTTCGGTCTGCTGTCGATATTAGATTCCAGATTCTCGAAAAACAAAGCTATGGCATTTTGTTTTGACCACGAAGCGAATATTGTGAATGGCAAAATGTTCCATCGCTCAGAAAGTGGCACACAAAAACGGACCGTCTGAAGAGAGCTTTAAGTATTTTGGTCAAAAATGTTTCTGCAAAACAAAAATCTGTCAAATGCAACATTTCTTTTTAACACGCTCTACTTTCAAAAAGCACACATTTGTGCACACCTATTAAGCTTCTTTTCATTACAGCTAGTTCGTTTCTCTTGAATTCTCTTTTAAGACCCATGTATTACACATCTGCAGTTGTAATATTTACATAGATACACACATACATATATAACATAGACTTCCAGTGTCGCTTCGCACATTCAGGCGGCTGTCAAAGCACAACAAACAAGCAATTTATTATTCGAATAGTTAATGTTTAGATGCCGTCGCACTACATTTGTTGACTTTATTGATTTTATAACTTTAGTATGCAATTTGGGGCGTCAAGTTTATTAACCCAGTTAAAATTTTGCTAATGTTTCCCTTGTTGATATTTGTTTTGTTCAAATAAAAGTGTGTTTATATTTATCACATACATATATCCCAACAACAAAATGGTTTAATGGGTGACAATCGATCTCTAATTAAACATAGTATTTTTAATTTTTTAGATAGATATACAGTTTTAATGGCTTGTCATGTTAGGAACAATTTCAGACAGGGATTTAATCTATAATTACTAAAATCGTAACCGGTATTAACCGATTGCAATTTGTTAACCGTAACTGAAACCAAACTTTTTTATTATGCCGAAACCAAAGCTCTTTAACCCAAAATAAGCGGCTTTAAAAAACTATTCCTGTACATATAATGTTTTCTTTAAATATTATTCAATATTTTAGAATAAAATGAAGCAAAATTTGTAATAATTTTGAATGCAGTTTAAGGAAATGATAGATCAAGTGATTATCAAAGTGTTTTTTAAGACAATCCAATCAAATTTAACTGATATTGATTTCGCCACATTTTTTTATATATATTTCTACTTAAAACCGAGTTCTATCTTTAGTTATACAGTAAAAACTCTTTTGGGCGGACACTCATCGTCAGGCAACTTTCGTCCGCTCAATAGAGGCAAAATTGATCTGAAAACTCTACCAAAGTAATGGAAAAAGTGTCCGGCCAAGGAATTTCCGCTGACGGAGTTTTTACTGTATTTGTAGTAGTGTCTTTCGACAGCTTCCACTTGTTATTAAATACTTGCCTTAAATAGCACACAAGTGAAGGAAGGACAGTTCCCCTTTGATAGTCCCTCCCCACCCAATTGATAGACACATTCCGAATTGAGCCCATAAACGGGTCAAGCAATGACCGATTGCATCTCAACCCATCAATTCAACTGCAGTAAGTGTCAATAGAACATGAAACTCCTTGTTGTTGTGCTTCATGTTAATGCTGTTGACAGCGTGTGTGTTGGCGTGGGTGTGTGTGTGTGTGTGTGTGTGTGTGTGTGTGTGTGTGTGTGTGTTGATTCGAATGCTGCCGGCACAAAAATCAATGAAGAATTTTCATATTGTTTGCACTCAAGCTTAAATATCGAGCATAGAAATAGTTCTAAATACAGGACACGAGTAACAGCTACTTCAGTTGTTCTCTATTATTTTCCATAAACTATATTTTCCAATGCTTTGTTAACTTTATAAGCGTATTGTTAAACAGTTTTCCCATTAAAAGATTTGTCAACATTCTCTACCAGTTGTTACAGATGACCTCATCTTTAAGTTAGTTCAGTGGGTCAAATAAAAGAGCATAGAAAATTGCTTCCGTATAAAAAAAATAACTACGCTCTGATTAGCTGGGTTTTTTTTAGACCCAGTACTTTAAAAAAGTACAAATGGGTCTATTACGTTTGTGCAAATGTGCGTAACAGGCAGAAGGAGGCGTGGCAGACCCCATAAAGTATATATATTCTTGATCAGCGTCAACAGCCGAGTCGATATAGCGATGTCCGTCTGTCTGTCCGTCTGTCCCTTTTTTGAACACCTATATCTCAGAGACTATAAGAGCTAGAGCTACCAAATTTGGCATGTACGTTCATCTGTATCTTGCATTAAACGAGTTTGTTTTAGATTTTTGCCACGCCCCCCTCCGCCCCCGTAAATTTGAAACAAAATTTCAAAGTCGAATAACGAAAGCTCCTTTAATGCTAGCGATATGATTTTTGGCATACATGATAAACTCTACAGTCCAATCCTGTCCTGAAAGTTTTATCCGGATCGGATAATAAACGGATAGTATACGGCTGTTCAAAATTTCGAAAATATGAACACCTAGATCTCAGAGACTATAAAAGCTAGAGACACCAAATTTGGTATGTAGGATCATCCACATCTACCATTGATCAAGTTTCTTTTAGATTTTTGCCACGCCCCCCTCCGCCACCGGAAATTGAAATACAAAATTTCGAAGTCGAATTAAAGAAGCCCCTTTAATGTTAGCGCCTTGATTGTTGGTACATATAATATACACTATGATCCAAACCAGTCCAGAAAATTTCATTTCAATCGGATGATAAACACGGAAGTTATTCAACTAACAGTGTTACAGGTAAAAGGAAGAAGAAGAGACGCTAGCGGCCTCTATGTTTATCAAGTGGCGCCATCTATTGATAGTACGCAACATTGAAGAACAATCTTTAGTGAACGCTTTGCACTCAAAAAGTACTGGGTCTCCTACTGTCGAGCTTGCTCCACTGTAGCTTACTGTATTTTTCTGAATTATATTACATTTTTCTTCCCAAAATATTTTTGCTATAATTGTGCTACTCCTTATTAGGTTAACGATGTCAGTTATGCCATAGACATTATACTTATATACTTATTTGAGTTATTTGACCTCTTTGTGCAAAATATTAGAGCGTTTTCTTCCATTACATCTTACAAAAGAACTATATAGAAAGCAACTGAACAAAATATTTTGCTAAAATATCATTTAACAAAATATATAGAAAGCAACTGAACAAAATATTTTGTTAAAATATCATTTAACAAAATATATAGAAAGCAACTGAACAAAATATTTTGTTAAAATATCATTTAACTTTTTGAACATATTTTGAAAGTTTCAAAAATCAGCAACTACGCAAGTCAATTAAAGCCGAGTCCCGATAATTCGAAATGGCAAGGGGAATTACACATGAATTAGATTTATTATTATTTTTTATTAACGAATTCTGTTGAAGGGGACAGCATTTTTATACGAACTATTTAGGTTTTCGATTTATCGGGGGAATGAATATAATGAATGAATATAATGAAATTTATTCAATTTGACAAATTTGTTCAAAACTTTATTTCCAAATCTTATTCAGCATTTATATTTCAATATTTGGACACTTTTATGCAATTAAATGAGGGTTTCAGAAACAAGATTTTGGGTTATTAGATATTTGTAAAATATGATAGGTTATAAATAGTTATATTAAAAGTTCTTACAGATTTCTGGTAATAAAATAAAGTTTCAAAATGTAAAATATGTTGGGTTGTAAATATATTTAAAATACTTACAGATATCTGATGATAAAATAAAGTTTCAACCCACGTCTTGTTTTTAAAGACATGCCCACCACAGAGTTCAGAGTTCTCTTAATAGTTTTTTTTTTAGTTTTGTTTAAATTCGGGACATTATGCAAAATAATATCTAAGCGTATGCAAGAGACGTTTTCGTATCTTTATTGGCCACCAACATAATGAGTTCTCGATAGTCATGCCTCATTCTGATGTTGCACTCTCTTTTTTTTTCTCTCTCTCTGTTGCTCTCACGCTTTTCGCTTGTGTTGTGCATCCATAGGGTGTGTAGAATGTGGACTAAACGAGCGACTATCGACTGCCGACTACGTGCCACAGCATTTGCAATCATCAGTTGCAACTGCAACATGCAGCAGCAGCAGCAACAGCGGCAGCATCAACATCAGTTGCCAGTCGCTTCCGTTTGCTTACCGGGACCACCAGCACAACGTGTTCGCTCTTTCAATTTTTTGTATAAAGTTTTAATAGTAGTTTCATTTTTTTACAAACTCTTTGTAAATATTTATGTATATGTATGTGTTGTTTAAAAGCCAAACAAAGTAGAAAACTCCTTCTCCCACATGCCTAACAAATTTTACATGAGTTCTGAGGAGTTCACTTTTCTGCCTCGGTAAGTAATTGCCGGATGGAAAAAGTTGTGAAAGTACTGAATAAAAGTTGAGTATAGTATAGTAACAAAACGGATATTGTATGATATTATAACTCAACTGGTGATTTACAAAGGAGCAAGAACAAGGAAAATGAAATTATGGAAATATTGAAAGTCTTCGACGTGTTAGCTTTTTTAATAAACCTTTTTTTTTTTTTAAATAATCAATAGTATTGAAAAATAGTTATATAGTTATATCTAGTAATATATTATTTGAATGCCAAGCAATGTAGTACAGTGAAAACTCCCTTAGCGGGCAAGAGGGCTGTCCGCCTTTTAGAGGCGTCCGCTAAGGGAGTTTTCACTGTACTACATTATTTAGAAATTTTCAGATTAATTTTACCTCTATTAAGCGGAAAGTTGCCTGACGATAAGTAAATTTTATTAGCCTTGTCTTTAACGCTAGGAATCAAACCATAATAAATAAATAAGAGAGAGTTTTCACTCAAGAGACTTTTCACTGTTTACTTCTGACGTATTTTACAAAAGTTCTCAATATTTTATATTGTTCAGCCTTGGCCAAGAAAAGCTTGTGATAATTCTGAATGAAAATATCGAGCTGTCATTGTGTTCAATTAATGGGACGTTTCGCTATGAAAAGCGGATTCACTCAACAGTTGCAAATTTAGAGAAGAACAAAACATAAATGAAATGAAAATATAGCAAGGGAATGGAAATGGAAGTGGAAAATGGAAATGAGCATATTTTCATGAATACTTTTTGGCTTTGTTTAATAAATTCAGATTACAATCATATTGTTTGAGGTCTTGCAAATCCACCAATCAAGCGAAAATTGTACACTTGTGCGCTTTACTAATTGTTATGCAAAAGTTAGAGATTTGACTACATCACAAAATCCCCCTTTCTCTTGTCCCCTGTATCCCCCCCTATGTTTTTTTTTTTGACTCTTGCATGTGACTCGAATTGTGCCCTCAATTTTGTGGCAGAGACCGCGGCGGCTTGCCAAGTTATGGCAGCAATTAAAAGTTTTTTGTGCTGAGCGACGCTTGAAAAAATGCCAACGTTTAGTGTTGCAAAGTGAGTGTAATCGACTTGGGAGTACCCTGTTATAAAGTCACCCATTTACACAACTCACTGTAGGCACATTTGTATTTGATGCTCCTTTAGTTTCTTTTGTGAAATCTCTCAAATGACATTCTGCTTTTACTCAAGGACCTTTGAATTTTAAGTATAAATTAAAAAATAAGAATAATAATAATTGATTTATTCAGATATTTAGTTTCAGCTTTGATTTTAGTTAACTCAATTTCATGCAGAACTTACTAAACATTCATTTTCCCTTTTTTTTATATTGCAGCATTGCTGAAGAAAAGAAAAAACTGGGCAACGATCAGTATAAGGCACAGAATTATCAAAACGCTCTCAAATTGTATTCGGATGCCATCTCACTATGTCCAGACTCAGCTGCGTATTATGGAAACCGTGCTGCCTGCTACATGATGTTGCTCAACTACAATAGTGCACTCAATGATGCCCGACATGCCATTCGCTTGGATCCCAACTTTGAGAAGGCTTATGTTCGTGTTGCCAAATGTTGTCTGGCTTTAGGGGATATCATTGGCACCGAGCAGGCCGTTAAGACCGTCACTGAGCTGGAACCGCAGAGCACGGCACTAAACAGTGAGAAGCAGTCGGCTGAGAAGCTGCGACAACTGGAGACAACCATACAGACGAACTACGATGGACAGGCATATCGTAATGTGGTTTACTATCTGGACAGTGCACTTAAGATCGCTCCTGCTTGCCTGCGGTAAGAATATGGTATTTCCAAATGTATATAGATGCCTAACCAAGTTCTATTTGGGTCTTACAGATATCGTCTGCTCAAGGCCGAATGTCTGGCGTATTTGGGGCGTTGCGATGAGGCACTGGATATCGCTGTGGGTGTCATGAAATTGGATAGCACCTCTGCGGATGCAATCTATGTACGTGGTCTTTGCCTCTACTATACGGACAATCTGGACAAGGGCATTTTGCACTTTGAGCGTGCCCTGCAATTGGACCCTGATCATCACAAATCCAAGAAAATGCGCAACAAGTGCAAGCAGATCAAGGAGATGAAGGAAAATGGCAATATGCTATTCAAGTCTGGACGGTATCGTGAGGCGCATGTTATTTACACGGATGCGCTTAAAATTGATGAACATAACAAAGATATCAACTCAAAGCTGCTCTACAATCGGGCATTGGTCAACACACGCATTAGTGCATTACGCGAGGCAGTTGCCGACTGCAATCGCGTCCTGGAACTGAATGCACAGTATCTGAAGGCGTTGCTTTTACGTGCCCGCTGTCACAATGATCTGGAAAAGTTTGAGGAGGCTGTGGCCGACTATGAAACAGCATTGCAGTTGGAGAAAACGCCAGAGATAAAACGATTGTTGCGCGATGCCAAGTTTGCCTTAAAGAAGTCAAAGCGTAAGGATTATTACAAAATATTGGGCATTGCACGTAATGCCAATGAGGATGAGATTAAGAAGGCGTATCGTAAGAAGGCACTGGTTCATCATCCAGACAGACATGCCGGCAGCAGTCTTGAAGTGCGTCAAGATGAGGAGATCAAGTTTAAGGAAGTCGGCGAAGCCTATGCTATACTCTCGGATGCACGCAAAAAGCAGCGCTATGACAGTGGACAGGACATTGAAGAGCAGGAACAGGGTAAGCTAACATTTAACAGTCGTTTTCCAATTTGCAATTGTTTATAACATTAATTTGTATTCTATATTCCACAGCTGACTTTGATCCGAACCAAATGTTCCGCTCGTTCTTCCAATTCAGCGCTGGACGCAATGCCTCCTTCAACTATGAGTACTAAGCCTCCAGGCCAGCAGAAATGATGACGACAAAGAGTACGATGACAATTCTCCAGACCAGATCGTCATCGCCACACAGATCAGATCACATCGATCATATTTAGCGGCAAACTCACGCACAAATCAAAGTTTATGCATTTTACACATTCATTTTGTCTTGTCCTAACTCAATTCATTATTTACAACCAGACTTTTAACAGTTTCATAAACCTATTTTTGTTGGGTTTTTCAATTACTTTTTTTCGTCCTTTTCTTCCCATTTGCTTTTCATTTTTTTTCTATTATTTTTTTCGGTTTACACAATTAGTCTAAATATTAACAATTTGTAAAATACTTAAATTCTTTGTGTTGATGAGTGATGATTTTCGAGTCTAGCCAAGTTATTGTGTCTGTGCGTCACGTCACGTTCAACGGCTTTTTAACAGCTAATTAATTGATAATTAACTAAGCCGCAGCCTTTTTTTAATTAACCAATTTAATTTGTTTTAAGCAGCCACATAAGTTTTAATTTTAAGCCGAAAAACGATGTTTTAAGAAACAATTTTCAATAGCAAACGCAAATAATCTTGTGTAATTACTGTTATAGATACAAAATTGAAAGTAAAAACAGAATAGATTTAAATCTGAAAAACTGTATATATAAATCTGTATTTTTATTTATATTTGCTGCATTATTTTGCGTAAGTTATATAAAAACCAAGATCCATTTAAATGTGAAGGCCATTTTTGTATCATTTTAGCAACTGTATTGTAAAGTCAAAATGAGTACAGTTTTTATCACGATTGTTCAAGCACAACTGATGGATCAACTCTATAAGAAAGCAGGAAATATGAATCTGAAAAACTTACCACCGCCTGACGAAAATTAAACATAAATTACTATTATTATTGTCAATTGGCAAATGATGACATCAGATTTATCTTCGAGGGAACTGTTAGCTGAATGACTTATCTTTTGTTTGTTTTTTAATCTGCTTTCAAAACTACGAAACTAGGAAAAAAAGTTAACGTACTTTTATTTAAACACAGTGCAACCTCGATATTCAGGAGTTTGGATTTCACTATCACTACTATATCATAAGCCCGTCATACTTATATTGAAATTTGAAATCCTTAGCGCCAAGGATAGCTTGTATTATCTTTTAGAATTTGTAATCGTTGTTCAATTAAAAAACTCAATTGTCAGACAAATAGGTACACATTTATTTACGTCTTAGCAATTTGTTGTTGGTTCACAAAACAAGTAGAAACAGAATTTAGTTCTCTCGCATCTACATATTGACAATAGTACATACATTTCGATTTCCATATTGACAACCAATAATTTTATAGTTGGACTTCTCTTCAATATTTTGTTCCACTTTTGCACAATGTAACATAAACTTTGTTTCTTTTTTCATTTTTGAAATTTTTTGACTTTTGTTTACCTTTGGGACATTTTGTCGACTATGCTAAATAAAAAATGCAGCAGCAGCAAAAGCTGCTTTACTACATTTTTTATTATCATTATGATTATGATTATAATAATATTTATTATAATCATCTTTCTCTCTCCTTCGCTCCTCTCGCTTACTTATATGACTAATTTACCAATTTGCTCTTCTTGTTTTTTTCTGTGTGTATAAATTAATTTAATGTTTTTTTTTTCTCAATATTTTCAGTTGTTTTGTTTTTGTTGTTTTGCTCTGCTTTGCATAAAAAAATAAAACTACTTAAAAATTATGCAATAATAATTATGACCTAAAAAATTTGCACGCAAAAAATTTACAATTTTTTTCCTCTTTATAATAATTACAATTATAATATTTTGTGTATTTTATGTTTTTGTTTCTTTTTTTGTTTTGTTTTGTTTAACAAACTAGTGACGACATGTACAGTTTTTTATTATCGATACATTTGTATAGTATATATTTATATTTATTTAATTATTTATACATTTTTTTAGTTGGTTTTTTATTAGTTGTTTACGTTGGTTGGTTTCAGTTACTTTATCGATTGGTGTTGGTAAGTGTTGACGACCAGACTTAAATGACTACTAAAACATTTCTGTTTCAAAATAAGGTACAATGATATATAATTTGACATATAAAAAACATACAATAGATACAATTATATCTATACACATTTAGGTTGTGTATATCTGTATGTATGTGTAGTTAACATAAGTGCTATGCTTGCCTAAAAAGAAGCAAGCGATTTTTTTGTAATTTTTGTATTTTGAGTTGGCCAAGTTGCAAGCACTTTTTGCCAGCAACGGCTTTTTTGTCTTTCGTTATTTTTGGCGCCCAACGTGTGTGGGCCATTCTGTTGCTGTACAGTTTTGTTGTATTTGATTTTTGTTCTCCCTTTGCAGCTAATGTATCTTTGAAGTAGCCAAGTAGCAGACGTAGACAAGGTCAGATATTGCTTGACTCAACATGGCAAATGCTTTATATTTATATGCTTCCCTGTAAGAGTATAAATACCTCTTGAGTTGGTATCGTAGTATGTAGTATGTGTGTATTGTATGTATTTTGTTGTATTTTTTTGTAGTTATAACTAATACTGAGATTCTGTTCAGTTAGATGTCTCAGGTATGCCTTGTCCCGAACCCATTATCTAACCCTATATAGTATTTTTTGTTTGTATTTTCATTATGCTCTATTTTAATATTGAAGTTGTATTTTTTGTTTGCTGCTGCCCAAGATATTTTGGTTTTGAATGCTTTAACATGGTTTACAGATAGAAACAGATAGTTCATAGTTGTTTTCTTTTGTAGCCGAATATTGTGACACGCTTCTTTTTTATTGTAATTTCACTTATTTTGCTTAAAAGGAAATGTGTCTTGACTTCCAAGCGAGACTGTTTAGCTTTTTAGGGCTTTTATCTCTGTTTCTCTTTTAGCTTTTCACATTCTAAGTAACTTTGCCCCATGTGCTTTGTACAGTTAAGCCTTAGGCCCTGGCCAACTAAATGTAAATTGTACTGTTTTTTTTTTTTGTTTGTTTGTTGTGGTTTTTCATTTTTGTTTTTTTGTAGTAATATTTTACAATGGAATTTCGTTGCGTCTATTTGCCATGTGCCAAGCCAACGTTAAACCCGCTGTCATGCCGGCCTCTGCTGTGTTACCCTTACCCTTTCCATGCCCCAACCCCATTCCCAATCCCATTCCCGTACCTAAACCTACACCCACTCTCGACCACTTCTTCAGGCGCCAGTGTCACTTGGGCTGAATACGCGCGGTGCGTTCGAGTTCATTGAATTGGCCAAAGTAGAGCACCTCGCTGATAAGCTTCTCGGCAATGATGCGCTGCGTCCTGTCCATTGTGCGCAGTTTCATTGACACATTCGAGCCCACAAAGTCACAATCATCTCGACTCAGACTCTCTGCATAGAAGGCAGCAGCTGCTGCCGCCGCTGATGTTGCATCCTGAGCGGAGACACTGCTCTTGATGCGACCAGGACTTGCCGCCGATTCCGTCGCCTCATCGTTGTCCACATCTCCGTCCGCATCGGACATACTCTCCCTGGAACTGAGCAAAGAGTTCATGAGCAGGTGTCCGGCACTCGAGGCGGCCGTCAGTTTGCGCATGTTGAGGGGCATGGAGGCAGCTGCTGCAGCGGCTGCAAGTTGAGCGCTGCTACTACGTGGTGGCAGGACAAAGCCACCGAAATTGGCCTGTGCTTTGGCCTGGGCCACACGCAAATCTTGCGCCATGTCCAGCTGAAGGCGACTCTCCTCCCCGGCCGAGCTATAGGAACGATGCGAGTCAAGTGGAGGCGGAGCAGCAACGGATGTGGGATGAAAGTAATCGACTAGCTCCTGCTTAATATCCAGTTCATCCGGATGATGGCCATGATGATGATGTTGCTGCAACACCTGATGGCCATGAGGCAGTTGCTCATGCGCCTGTCGTGGTGTTGCCGCGCGTGCTGACACCGGACTCGATTGCAACAGATGATTCTTGTGCGCCTCGTGCATGTTGGTGTTGGTGTTCGTGTTGGGAATTGGACTCGAGCCTGCCTCGCTCAATGCAACCGCAACAGGCATCGGATCCCCTCCGGGCTCAATCGTATCGTGTGCTGTGCTCATTCCCCCACCATCTCCTCCTGCATGCAGGGAATGTGGCGAACGCCTTTCTACTTTGGCGGCAAGTTGTCCTAATGCCGCCGCTGTCGTTTCATCTCGATTGTTGTTTTCCTCGTTATCCGACGTATCGATGGTCTTGTGTGGACTTGGCTGAAACTCGCTACTGCTGCTTCCTCCGCCACCCCCTCCTGTGTAGGGCGCCCCTGCGCCACCTCCGCCTCCTCCTGTTCCGTAGGACATTGGCAATGGCACCCGTAATTGTTGCTGCTGCTGGGAATTGGGCATACCTCCTGGTCCCCCGCCCGTGTTCCCAATCGGTGGGGAGTACTGGCCCGCCGTATTCCAGCTGTCCAGTGTTTGGCTTGTCGCTATCAGCATGGGTATATTGAGTCCCATCTGCAAGAGAAACAAAGATGATAAGAAACATTTAATTGCCAACTAAAAACCCAACTCTGTCCGAAGTTCATCGATTGAAACACACAAAGAATATAAAAAACCTACTCAGCATTATGACGCTTTTTAGTAAAACGATAAGAAGTCCCATCGAGACCCAAAACAACAACAAAAGTCAACATGTTCGGACACTCATATATAAACATGCAGACCCAACGACTTAAAGATTGTGCTTCTAATTCGCGGAATGTAAAATTAACTGAGATAAGTATTATGGGAGATAATCAATCTTTACAATCTTTAAACACGCCCGGACCAAAAATGTTTATTTATACCCTTGCTGACCGAATTATAGTTTTGTCACGAAATATGTAACACATTAAAGGAGGAGTTGCAGGCCCTTATTAAGTATTACATTTACTTAGATCGGACTTCTACATCAAATTGTATTAACAGGGTATGGAAACAGCTAATTTAGCCTTAATTTTTCAAAAATAACAAACTACAAAAATTAAAGCGACATGAAATATTAGAATACATTAGAGAATCGGAATTAGTAATTCAGTTTACTAAATTGACTGATTAGGAGCAGAGTGGCTGACTATAATACATATATGTACTCTGCATCACGCATACGCATTAAAACGAGCACTAGGTGGCGCCAGTGGCAAGCTGCACACTCTTGTTCTTAGCTTAAATAAAGCGAATGGCAAATATAGATCATCATCCTATTCATAGATACTCTCACATTCTCGCAATAAATGTAAACATCGTGTACGTTACTCTCTCACTCACTGTGAATACCTATTAACATTCTTTTGCCGGTCAGTCGCTTCACATTGTTATTGTTATTGACTTCGTGTCGATAAATCGTATAAATATTCATAATCATACTTAAATTTAATAAACAAATTTGACAAAATGGCAGCTATTACAATTTGGGGACGTTTCTCACACTCACACGTCTGCGTTTGGCTATGTGTGTGTCAAACGCACGAAGTCGATCAAAACAAATTAGCAAACACACACACACACATTTATTTAAAAGTGTGGACAGAGCATGCGCAAATTACTGCTAAAGAGTCGCGTAAACAATTGAGAAAGAGCAAAAATTGATATTTGAAGATGTTTAGTACAGTTTTTGTTGCTGCTCCAGTTGTTGCTGTGACTCTATGATGTAAAGTGGGTGGTGGGGGGAAGTCATCGCTTCTGCTGCCGTTGTTATTGTTGTAATGCATAGTGCAAACTTTGATTTACAGAAAACAAAAATATTTGACTTTTGTTATTATTATTTCACGACGCGACAACGACGACAACGCAAAACACATTGTCGAAAATATTCTAGCAACGTAGTAAGACTTTTAAAAGCGCCAGAGAACAGACAACATGCCGTGACGTCACATTGAGGAAGAGAGAGAGAGAGAGAGAGAGTAGCGACCGCAAACAAAACAATCTCACATACATACATATCTACCAGTGTTACCAAAGCGGCTTTCTTTTCACCAGATAAGCTTTTTGTGGCTAAAAAAGGCTAAACAGCATACAATTTTAGCAATAAAGCTAAAATTTAAGCTATATAGCGTAAAATTCTAACAACACTAGAATGTTCGTGCGACAAAGAGACTGATCGAGAGCGTGCAAAACAAAAAGACAGAAGAGAGCGACGCGGCGCTCAACGGATCAAAGATTGTATTTATATTCAAATTTCTTATTCGTGTAAATGTTATCAAAACATTACCTACATACATATAAGGCAGCAAATAGATGGAGAGCTAGCTGGTCATCGCCAGCAGTCCATAAATATTAACAACCTACCCCACGTTGGTGGGGCATAAGACAATATGCAAATGTGATCATCAATGATCTTCATCTCTCTCGCCTCTCCCTCTCTCTTGCTGCTGCTCTCACGAGAGTGTTGTTTGTTGTTGGCGCTGGCGCCTAGAACTTTCCACAATGCACAAAAACAACTGTCGAGGGCTATTTGACGTTGTCTGTTGTTGGTGTTTTAAAAATTTGCCTTCGCATTTGGTTTGTTATTGTTATTGTTATTGCTGCAGCTGCTTTTGCTGTTGTTTACGCATTTAGAAGTAGCGAGCATATGTGTGTGTGTCAGTGTGCGTGATTGTATTATTATTTTGGTAAGGCTAATAAAAACACACATGCACATACAACCATGTTTGTTTGTATGTATGTACATAAATACATATGTACATGCACACAGCAAAGCAGCTCTCACTCTATCGCTCTCTCACTCTCTCACTCATATTTATATGCGTCTCATTCACTCTCCCACTCTCTCTCTCTCTTTGTATGTAAGTGTATGTGTGCAAGCAAAAAATGTAAACAAACTGATTATCATCCAATCCAATGAATAAACAACCAAGACTGCATTAATCAAAAACACGCTCAACTAGAGTATACCCTGTGCATAGGACTAAGATAATGTAATTACAACTATTTATAAACAACTTAATGTCCTGACTCACAGATCATAGCACAGCTAAAGGGGTTAACGCAAGAAGCCTGAGACTAACATAACATCGCTCATTGGTTGGTATAGGAAACTTTGTGGTTTCTGAAGATATCCCAACCAAACTCACAGATTGTATATTTGGGACTTCGCGATAAATCCTTAACAAACTTGGTCGAAGGACTATACACTAACTAACACAGAAAGAATCGGATACAAAGTAACCTGAAGAAGGAAAAAAATAATTTTTTTTTATGATATCTTAGCTAAACTTACAGATTTGCTATTTCTCGCCAAATATAGCGTTTACCTCCCTCGGCGAAACTGGAATCCTTACCCGTTTACCGCCAAATCTGTCTATATAAACTAAGAGGCTTTGTTATAGATATAAGAAGCATTTAAGCGATATGTGTGTATCTATAGGCAAGCCCACCTATTTACTAACTTCATCTGTTACAGGGAATAGGAAAACTCGTACAACAATAACTAAGAGACAGTCCGCAACTCTTCTTACTCCCTCCCGTTTCTTGCCCCCATTAAACTATGCCAAACCTCACCCCACTTTCATTATATTTATACTGAAACGAATGTCGCGAGTTCTGCTCACGCAAATGTGTTTAAAAAACCGTTGCGATATTTTAGCACAGAACTCATAGTCTCACACACACATACAAAATTTGTACATAGATTCATAGACAGATTAAATAACTAATAAAACTGCAAAAACCTCACAATTGGTTAAATGACCCCGAAATTGTGTAAGGTGAAAGGTGAAAATTCACAAAGTCTTTATTTACCTTAAAAACATAAAATTTCCATTGTGCAATTTTACTTTAAAGTGTTTGTACTAACATTAGACTCTATTATATAAAACTTTTTTCCTTAAATAAAACTATATAGTTTGCTATATTATATACAAAAATATGAAAAGATATGAAAAGGGAAATGATGCATCATTAGAAAAACATCCAGATTTGCTATCATTTGGGTAACTTATAGTCGAGTTCACTTGCTTGCAACTTAGTTACTTGTTTTTTGCAGCAGGGGAAGTACACAAAATTTTAAATAAATTTATTCTGAAAAGAAACATTTATACTTAAGGAGTCCAAAGTACATATCTCTGTCTGGTTTGTGTATTTACACAACTTCATGATGCCAATTTGATGTCTTTAGGTTATAAAGAATTAATATAATATGAAAATGTCTCCTGTTCAAACATGGTTATTTTAAGGCTTCATGTCCAGGGGGTCTCAAACCGATTATCGGACCATAAAATACAAATACAAATTTTAAAAAAGAGGACAGAAAATGGGACAAATAGTTGTCTTTTTTAAGAGTGTTGATTTTTAACAATAATTGTTATTCAGAAACTATTTAAATGTGACTTCATCAATGACAACACTATTCTGGATATCTTGACCTTTTTCAATTGCTAAAAGAGGCTCTTCCTAAGTGAAAATAAATATTGTAAACCAGAACAGGCCTGTATTCAAAAGTATAGATTTCTGAATATGGGATCTTTGATAGGGTGGACCTATTTGGAAAAGGCTGATTTGGCAACCCTGTTATATTCTTAGATTTGTTTTCACTGCTACAGTTAGCTTTGCACACCTAACAATAACAAAATAGTCAAAATTCTTGCATAACTTACAAAACAAGCTCCCTCTTCTCCTTTGTGCTTCCCCTTCTCACTCATTACTCCATGTGCACCTTTTCCACTCCCCCACCCAGCGTGAAGTCGAGCTTTCAGCCATGGTGGCAACACTGCGCGCACAGCTAAACAACTTTGCAATGAATGAGTAAACAAAAACAAACGCTGGCTTCGCAGTCGCTGCCTCTGTCGCAGTAGTTGTTGCTGCTTATTTCCCTGGCACCTTTCCTTTTCCCACCTCGCCACAGGGGTAGCAAGCATTTTATAAAAGCGCATGCGAGAGAAAACAAAACCACGCGAATTACAAACACAACAACAGCTACAGCAGCAGCGAAGACAACAACAACAGTTGCTACTGCACCAACTACAACAACAATAGGAAACGCATTTTATAAACACAAACAAACTGAAAGAAGATTGAAGGGGGGGACTGGAATATTAAATGAGTGGGAGAGGGACAACAGGGCAAAGCAGGGCAACGGTATTAAACGCAGTCAACGCGTGTGGCGGCAACGCACTGTGGAAAGCAAACGCGATGATGTTGTTGTTCAGTAAACTCAAAAAAATACTTGAAACTTAAAATTATTGTCGATAACTTTAGGTTTTTTTTATTTGTACGGACAACCGTTACTTTTTGAGGCTTGCTCAAGCTTAAGTGTATTTATATAAAAAAAAAATCAATTTAGAATCAGACGTTATTAATTTAAAAAACAAAAAATCATGTTGCAGCTGCATTTTAATTCGAAATAATTTAGTGCTAATTAAATGCGGAGTGTAGACGTGGTCCCCTTAAAAATATATAAATTCTTATTTTAAAAAGAACAAACATAATTTCCATTTGAAATGGTTTTCAGAATCTCAAGTCCTTAGCTGTATATGTATATCAAAATATTGAACTTTTCGCTCATAGTCAACAAAAAAGAAATTGTAAAGTCTACTTTAGAAATAAAGAGTATGTATTAGCTGTTTCTCGAGGTCTGCTGTTGGATAACTATAACTGAATATACAATTTTAAATCGAATTAATTTTGTTTTAAGGCCAACTTTAGGATAGCTTACTTAAATGACAAATTTTCTAAAATCTCTAGCATTATATTTAGAAATTAAACTTTTTCCCATAGTGCAAAGCTGCCTCAAGTCAACGTCGACGTCGACATCAACGTAGCGTCGCTGCCTGGCACTAACCACAACATTGCGGGACGCGAGCAGACTTATTGTTGTTGTTTGCTGTCTTGGAGAAAATGCCGCAGCAAAACAATTGTAAAATATGAGCAAAAGTACAAGCACACACACACACACATACAGACTCATGTGCATAACAATAGGGGTGTAGAGAGGGACGACATTTGGTGGGCGTGAGCGTGGGCGTCGCTGCCACTGTCGCTGCCTGCACACGCAAATAATAATGACGCAAAAACAAAAACACGAGACCGAGCACAGAAAAACAGTAAAAAGTGCAAGCAAATAAAGTGTAAGAGTGGTGGGGAGGGGAAAGAAGGGAAGGGAACTGAAAGGTAAATGGAATTTCGACTTGGCGCTCTGGCGCAAAATAGTATAAATAGTATAGTTGCCACAACAAGAATACCTGGCCAAGTTGCACAAACAAAGCGTACGCATCACCCTCCACTCCACTCCCATCACGCCCACTCACAAAACAGGACTGTCATAACGAAGTGTTATATTATTATATTTATTTTCTAAAAACAACACAAGAGGCAAATGAATACAGCTTCAACAACAACAACAACAACAATACTACTGCTTGCCATTTTGTTTTGATAAGTCTGACAAACAGCAACAACAACAAAAGCACAGAACAAGTGAAAACTACACAGAGTCGAGTAAAAACAAAAGCAAACAACTAAAACGAATCACAATCATCACATATGTACATACATACGCACATACACACTTGCACATATACAAATGTATAAGTGGGAAGGGGAACCACAATACTAAACATTACAAAAACAACAACATCAACTCTGGCAAGTGCTACGCGCATTTCGCCGTGCAAAACAAACATTTCATCACACACAAAAACAGAGCATGCGAGAGCGAGAAATATCAGACAGCACTCTCTCGCTCTCCTTCACACATCCCCCCACTCCCCTCAAAGCTTTCTTGGTTGTCTGGCGCGACAAAGCAAATACATATGTATGTATGTATATAAAAAACAACTCTCTCACACACATACAGTTATTTACATATGTACCCACACACATGCACAGTCTCTCAAGTAACTCAGGCCAATGCCTCACGCACACAACGGCAAATTCTTAGAAAAATTTATGCGTAAAATTTTAATTCTGTTTTGATCGTCAAAAACAAAAACAACAGACACGAAACGAGACTTTGATTGCGAGAGCGACAGAGATGGCAACGCTCTTTGAGCTCTCTCTCGCACTATCGGTAACAAAAACAGCAAGTCATTTGCGCACATGGCGGTCTTGCTCTCTCCCTCTCTCACTCGCATTTGCCTCTCTCTGCTCTTTCAACTTAAAACACAGTTAACTTTATGCTTGTTTTGACTGAAATTAACACCAGAAAAACCAACGGGTTTGATTCTCTTACACATACGTATGTAAATACAAACATATATATAATATACATATTTATGTGAAAATGTATGCTAAATACAAGAACCCGAGATTGATAGGATTTAACACCTGTCAGTTTCTGGGAAAGCGTGTGCTTAGTAAGCGCTTCGATTATATTAATATACAAAAATTAACTATGCTGTTTCGCATTAAGTATGCGTAATTACGTATACGTAGAATGTACAGACATACATACATATGTATACATGTGTACATATATGTATGTACATTGGAAATGCTCTATAATCTACAAACTTCAAACCCTATTCTTGGAAAGCATTTCAATTATTATCAAGTTGATGAAATGCTACTAACAATTTCCTCACTTTGCAAATACAATGAAAGTGCGCAGATACATAAACTGCTTGCTTGCACATTCATACAAACTGCAAGCAGTGCATTTTATTTTTATTTTTGTAATAATTTCAACAATTACAAACGTTACAGTATTGTTACGTTTATAATAAAACATTTTTATATCTTTTGGAGCTTGTTATCTAATTTTAAGTTGATTGCCTAATTGATTTGATAGTTTACAATTTTTTTTGAAATTCACTTGTTGCTGTTTATACTTTTATCCACTCAATGGCATGCCAATAAACACGTGATTCACTCATTTTTCAAAAACAACAACAATGTTCTGCAGATACCTGAACTGTTTTCAGCAAACAGTACATTTATGTACAAAACTGCTTATCGCTTGTTAAAAGCAGAGATAGTTTTTTTTGTTAATAATTTATTTTCAACAAGTAAATATTTCAAAAATAAAATAGATCATTAAGTTTAAGTTTTAACTTTCAAGTAGCAGATACTTGAAATGCTTGCAGTCACATTCATATAAACTGCAAGTACATAGTTCATTTTACTTCTTTTCACTTTCAATGAAGTTTGTTTTCTTTGCATCTTTTCCTTTGTTTTCTAGTGATAATTAACCTAGTTTTCGGCAAAACTAGTTGAAGTTCATCAACCTGAGTACAATTTTTAGAATTTTTTCAAATCAGTAAAATAAAACTAAAGTACTGAGTTGCAGTTTGAACTTTTCCCAGAAAATATCAGGAAAATTCCTCAGTGATTTCTCATTAATTAACATAATTTTTCTGATATCTTCCATAAAATATTATATTTTTGTATGATTGTCGTTTTATCGCCAAATGAAGTTCATCGAACTGACTGTTTGATATTTAAGTTAACAATTTTGTAAATTATTGAGTTTGAGCTTCAATTTGTATCGATAAAATTGATTTAAAGTTCCGTGTGTTATCTTATCTGATCGAGAAATCAAAATCTTGTAGCAGGTGCTAAAAACAAAAGACAATGAGTCACTGTAAGATAGGTTTGTATAGGTAGGGAGAATTGGAACAGACATTGGTCAGTAAGGGTTAAAGAGGGTGTTTGGCTAGTCAACAATCAACTCGGTGTTGTGTTGTTTGTCAACGTCTTTGGTCTCTGTTTCTCGCTCTTTCTCTGTCTCAGTCTTGGCTACAAAAGCGATTACGCATTCAATTTATTTATGCCCCGATTACTCACCGCTCCAAAATATTTGAGCTCTTTGGTCTTGATGCGTCTGTGCTGCGATGCGGGCGTTGTTGCTCCAGTTGTTGTTAATGTGGCACCACAGCCATGGGGACCTGTGGCACCACCGTTCGATGCCGCAGCAATGGTGCTGCTCTCATAGGCCGCCGCAGCGACTGCTGCAGCAGCAAGGCCATTGAGACCGTTATGGGTTGCGGCAGATGAAGAACTATTGACACCGGCAACATTGCCACCAACATTACCGGGCAAACCACTGAGGCTGCCACCGCCGGCCTCCATAAAGTCGAAGCGTTTGAAGGCATACCACTTGGACGGATTGGGTTGAATGCCCTGATAGATTTTCACAAACATTTTGTGCTTCTCCCGACGATATTGCGTCAACAGGACATTCATCTTGCGCTCCACCTCCGCCTTGCTGCAACCAAAGCGATCGGCAATCTCAGACCATGCCCGGAAGCGACACAGCTTATCCTTGTATTTGGGATCGGCACGGTTCCATAGCTCCGTGTGGCAGCGATATTGTTCAATAAGCTCCAATGCATCGTCATTAGTCCATTCCATGTTTTTGGGTGAACTCTCGCCTCCTCCACCGCCACCGCCACTGCCACCCTCACCTGACCCACTTGCAACGCCTACAATCCCCACTGTGCTGGATGGGTAACTGGGGGGCAGTGGGATAATATGCTGCTCCTCCTGACGAACTTGTTGATGATGATGATGATGATGGTCCTGTTGATATTGATGATTCACTGCTGCGGATGCGGCTACAACGTTCTCTGAATTGTAGTTCATTTGCTGTTGAGTAAACACTCTTCCTTACTCTCCTTCTTCTTCTTGAATTTTTGCCAACTCGTTGGGTGCTGTAACGCTGAGCTTTTTTCTGGCAGTTACTATTCTTTTCTTCGGTCTCTTGCTCTCTTTTGGTTGGGTTCAAGGAATGTCATGCGAAATGCATTCAATCAGCATCTTTTGATTTGATCCTTGGTAATTTACTAAGCACGCGTCTCCTTAACACTGAAAACAAAGCAAACGGATGCGAATTTTAGTTAACTTGTTTAATACCCTTAACTTTTAGAAATTGTGCAACCTAATTAACTTAAAAAAATAGATCTTTTATCCTAGCTCTCTTCCAAGTAGTTGCTCTTACTTTTAGACTTGTTAATGAAAAGTGATAAAATACTACTGTCTAAATTCTGCTTACTACTATATTATTTATTTGCCCTAGCACTAAAAGTTGATTCGCAGTCAAACAGCTCCATTATCTTGACTCGAAAATTCCCCAAACTTGAAATTTCGATAGCCAAGATTGGTAAAACCCTACAACACTTTTAATATACAGCTTTTGCTACATTGAGGGGTCGTATATGTTTCAGATAGCCATATTTTTTTTCAACAGTCAAAAGTAGGTAGAAATTATTTACATTTACAATTCATACATACATATATTTATATTAATCCAATAAAAACGATTTCAGTCTAAAGTTGTTTCATTCACAAAGTTTTATTGGGCACTGTTATCGTGTTTCAATTTTTGACCGGTTCAAAATAAAGTGCATATTTTTGTTAGAATATAATTACAATCTCATCTTAAGTTAGTTTACAAAAAGCAAAATGTCTCGATAACTTACAATACTTTTATCAAATTCGGAACACTCCCAAAAATAGGCTGTCAAATGCTCGAAACTAGAGTTTTTCTCGTAAGTTTCCAAATATAAATTAGAAGTTTCATAAGAAATTTTTAATAATATTCAGTTGTAAATTTACGAACTTTCTTTAATGCATGATTTATTTCTTAGTTATGCTTATTAAATATCAATTAATATTTTGATAAATATTTTCAGTTTCAAAACTAGGAACTTGGAACTTTAACGAAGCATAAAAAATATTTTTGTGATGGTAAACCTGATCAAATATGAGCATAATCAAACAAAGTTTATAAACTCATTTTACTGTTGCAATATTAGGAATTTTCTTCATTAAACTTGTTTATAACCGATGAAATATGATTGTAATCGTTATCAAACTGCTGTCTAATGCTCGATTTTGCGTTTTTTCCCCAAATGTGCTTTCATTAATTATATTTAGAAGCTTCTAGTATGATTTCTTTCTTTGTTGCTGTCGCACACAATTTAAAATGCAAACAGGAAACACATTTAATAAATGTTAAAGTAAATGTAAGTCTAATGGAAATGAACTATAAGGCACTAGCACTGTTATCAACGACTTGACGGAATAAGTGCGCCTCTGTGAATGACGAGGCGCTTTTCCATTTCCTTGGCATGAATTAACATTAGTCGTCCGACATTTGGAATATCGCTATTTTCACAAAAGCTTGCAGCAGGCGGCTAAGCAAAAATGCTCTGCGTTTGAAGATGAAGACAAAAAAGAAGAAGAAGAAGACGCGTGTGCAAAATGTCACAAGTCACAAAGCAGAAAATGCTAACAACATCGATAACAGCACTATTCACAATAGACGGAAGCTATTTCGCACTCACACACATATACACACAGTGAGAGCCAGGGACACGTGCGCACTCATTCGCACAAACTGCGCGGCGAGCTTTGTATGTAAGTATGTGTGTATGTAAGAGCATGTGTGTCATGTATGTACATCTCGCTTTTACATCAATCTTTGTCGCCCGATTTGCTTCCTGGTCAGTGTCAAGACATTATGCTATACATTTGTACAATGTATGTATATACATACATATGTGTACAATTATATTTTAACATTTGGCACACATTGCAATTAATAAACTTTTTAGTTATTTGCCTTTGTTTAGAACATTTTTGCGCAGAAAGCAAATGTTGCTGCGCAATCAGCTGGATGAATCACAACGGTAAACAAATACACAGACACACAAACTCACGCTCACTTTTAGACAGCTTCGTAATAAAAGCCTGATTTCAATTTCTTTATGTTTTATAAACTGCAATTAGTTACAGAATAGAACGTCTGTTTTTTGCTATTTTTAGCATTTGTATTTTTATTATCTGTTTTTTTAAACTGTATAAGCTTTCCGTTAAAATTGTTAATTTTTATTTAATTTGAACAGTATATATTCATTTGCTGTTTTTACAATTTTATATCTTTTAGTTATTTTTTTAATAGTTAAAATTTGTTTTTTATTCAATTAGTTGCTCTTCAAATAAAAACACACATATGCTCGAGTAGAATGTCTTCTTTTGCTATTTTTAGAACTTGTTTTGTATTTTTGAACTTTCTACGCATTTTATTTTTATAAAATTTTAAACTTATTTTTTTAATTAATTAGTAACATTTTAAATGAATACACACATATGTTTAAATTGAATTTCTTCTTTAGCTATTTTTAGACCTTGTTAATTTTCACATTTTACTTTGTACGCATTTCTCAACTAAACAAATGCAAATTTTCGATTGTTCACCAATAATGTTTGCATAATAAATTATTGTTTATGTAGTTGATGAGCAATTGTTGTTGTTTGCTGGATTTCATATTGATGCGTTAAAGTAGCACAGTTTTGTGGGATTTACTGGGAATTTTGCGGTCACTTTTAATATTATTGTTGATTGGGTTTTCCACAAAATTCATTTGCATGTGGAATTCTTGATGTCTCAATACATTTCTTAGTAAAAAATTGCTTTAGGTTTTTTTTATAGATCAGAATCCTGTTTGTATTGCTGTTAGTTATGGCTTATTTAATTATAGTTGTAGTATTAAATATATTTACATGTTCACGTTAAGTTTCAAAACTCGAACTGATATTAACACAAATCAACTTTAGAGATACTTTTTGTTGCACGCAGATACATTTGAAACTACGAGATTTATTTTTTTTTTGGTCAGCCTTCTACGAGTACTTCTGTTATTTTCAAAAATAGCTAAAAACAAATTAAACAACGCAAAAAGTAAACATAAAAAAATCAGATCAAAAACTTAAAAATACATTTCAAGGCGCGTAAAAAAGCAAATATCACACACAAACACAAGCACACACACGCACAGCATGAGAGAGTGAGAGAGAAAGAGAAAGATAGAAGGAGAGATTGTATTTTAAAATATCATTTTAAGCATACTTTTTTATTGTACACCTTTCAATTCACATTTCTTGTATTTTGCCAAACACAACGATGCGAATACGAATTCCATTTTCGAAATATTATTATTATAGACGTTTCGTTTCTCCTTGTACATATTTGCATTTGTATTTGTTTTTCCGTTATTTGTTTAGCAAACACAGCAATAACAACAACAACAGCAGCAGGCTGCTGTTTATCGCGTCTTGACTCCCTCACACAAGCACAAGCACACGCACACACAAACACAAACACAGATACACTTGCTTCGTCACGATATTTATTATTACTTTCTTCTGCGCGCCCAAAAATTCGTACGCGCTTCTCGATTACGACGTCCGCTCTCGAACAACGACTGCTAACGTCTGAAACGTCTGAACTGTGCGTCGCTTTTTCCCGACAAACACTGACAAACTTATTGAAATCGATTTGTAACGAACCCACAACTACGACGCCTGCGACTGAGACAGAGACTGAGACGGAGACGGAGACAGAGACTGCGACGCTTCGCTGGCCGGGCTGCGTATTGAAATGAAATTTCTCGTTGGACGTTTGAATGAAATGAGCACAACGCACCAAGGCAGACATACATACATACACACACTCACATGTATATGTATATAGAGAACAAAGCAGCGCTGCCGCCGCGCCGTTGACGTCAGCATCGGCAGAGCAGCCACGTTCGGTAAACAGTTGTTTCGTGGAAAAACAAGCCGAACATCATAATGAAGTTGCTGTTGTGAAATTGTACGGTGCTTTGTCATGCTTAAAAAACAACAACAGCAACAGCGGACGATCTGAGTACGCGCCAAAACACAAAACCGAGGGCAGCTTCAAGACTTCCTGGATTATCGGGCAATACTTGGCGTTTTCGCGCTAGTGTTTTTTTGCCTTAGCTTATGTTCAGTGTTACCAACTCTGCTTTAAATCTTATCTGAACTGACATTTTTTGAATGACATAAAATTAATATATCATATATGTACAATGTACATATGTAGTACATATAATTGTAAAATTGATTGCAATTTTTATGCACCTTGTGCCAAGGTCAAATTTAAATACTTACTTTACAGCCCTCGCACGAAGGCTAGTTGCTCTTCACCAACACATGCGCAGCGAGTCAAACAAACAAATAAAATGTGAAGCAGAAATGGCAAAAAATTAAACAAACAAGTAGACAGGAGCGGTTCAGGTTTGAATTCAGTTGATAGGGCAGCGGGTGTCGGGTGTGTCGAAGGCGAGGTCGAGTTGAACGAACGAGGGCATAAGAATAACACACTTTAAAAAACCTGCGCGCCAAAATAAAGATAAAAAATTAATATACAAAAATTTCTACTACGCCGTAGTAAAATTTAGAAAGGTTTATTTTTTTGTTTTGTAGAATTTCGCCTCAATATTCCATTTGCTTAGTTATTTGTTTTTGTTTAGTTTTGTTTGCTCGTTAACTGAGTGATGGGGGCGGCAATGGTGGGTGGCATGTGGAGGGGGATGTGCCATGGCAGGTGCTGTGCTATCGCCCCATTCAGCTGCTCTTTCGCTCTCACATTCACACTCACCCGTCCTATTCCGTCCCGTCCCGACCCGTTCCGTTGCTTGTTTGTTTGTTTTGCGTGCCGTGTTTTATTGTTTATGGTATTGTTGTTGCTGTTGCTTGGTGCGTAGTTTTTACGTTCGTCATCGTTGGTTTGGTATTTCCGTCTTCAGCTAAGGCTGACGCTGACTGCGTTGATACAAATACATAGATACATACATATAAAAGTATGTTTGTATGTATATATGCGCTATAGATTTGTATGTATGTATGTAGTTTGCCTTGAGCACCGTTGTCATAGACTTCTGCAGTTGTTCAATTTTCTGCTATGCTAACAAAAGTGCATTTGTATTAGAGTTGCGTCGTTTAGCTCAGTTCACATGAACTTAAAAGATAAACGAATGTATACGTATTCAGTTATTCATGAACTTTGATAATTTTAAATAATTAATTTAGTTTTTAGCTTAAATTTACATATAGTTAGTTTTTACTTAATATTATATAATTTTGTAACCCAATTTTTTTTTAATTTTAAATTTCTCTTGGTCAACTGTTTTTATTCGATGTTGAATAAATAAAATATTTTGTTCACTTTAAATTTTATTTTTTTACAATTATATTCGTTCTTATCTTTAGTTTTAATGTTTTGAAATGTCAACTAAAACAAAAAACTATAACTACGAAATATTTGTTTGTATAGTAAAAGCTTAGACTTAATTGTGTGTATATTGATGAAATTTATATGTTTATGAAAACAATATTAACAAAACTAACAGTATTCACAAATTAATAATTGAATAAATTGGGTCTCATCTAAAATGGTCGGGATCGTGCCCAAAAATCTGATTTCGGACCGGCTTGGATACGTGCCTTATTTTAGGGCACCAAAGTTCCTAATATTTACATAATATTCTTTTTTTTGTATTTAAACAAATTCGTTACAGACTTTTGGTCTATGTATTTTTTTTGTTATTTGTTAGTGATTTTTTATGGGTGCGAAATACTTGTGTTTATTTGTTTCTTTATTAACCCATTATAAAATTTAGAGCTAGAGCAAGACTGCATTTTTACTTTGTTCAGTTTGTTTACTGGACTTTTAAGAGAGCAAAAATTGGGTGGGGAACTCTAGTTTCCACTGCACATATATACATATGTGCATAGTTGTAGTTGTTTTTCTTTCTTATTTGCCTCCATTCCTGTCATAGCAGCTGTTTTTGTACCCGTTGTTGTCAAAGTGCATTGCGTTTTTGCTCTGTGCGTGGGAGGCGTAAAAATAGCTGTTGTTGTCGCCCTTTTTGTTGTTATTCTTTATTCTCCCGTGCGCAAACTCTCACGTGCGTCTAGTCAAGCAACCGACATAACAGTATTGTTTGCTCTCTGGTATATGTGCTCGCTTTTATTATATTTTCTGTACGTGTGAATCTACAAAGGCACAGTGTCTCACACCTTATTTCGTGCAGGGGTACAGGCCAACCGTGTTTGCTACTTAAGATATTAAGATCCAATAAAGTCATAAAAGAGATCATTTTTCTTTTCATCGTTTAATCAAACAAATTTTTGTCTAATTTAGGTATTGTGCGTTCATTAAGTTCTTATACAATGTTTAAATCATCAAATTAAAGTTTAATTATTAAACCCAAAACTTTATTATAGGAAAGGAAATAGCTAGTTTTAAAATAAAATAAAATCTTACCATCAAAATAGTAGTGATAAAGAACTGCAATTTCAATACTATGGAACAAAAGTAATGCTAATGAAATTAAATTTTACTTAGCTTATCAACAGCAAAAGATAGACACTGAACTAACAATGATCAATGGTGCAAAAAGTGGACTTAAAGCTTTATTTTATGTAATTAATTTAGTTTATGTTTTAGTTTGTAAGCTGTCTTAGAGTAAAGTGGTGCATTACACCTGCATCAGATAACCTGTGAGCCACTGTACATACTAAGAATCTGGTTTTGCTAAACGCACTCTGATACAAAGTAAGTGAATAATCTAGCTTTTATCAAAACTATTTTATATACAATCTCACGTTCTGCCTGTTGCATACATATGTACATACAAGTGTATGTTAAATAAACACAGTGAAAATATTCAGTTGCTTCAATAAGTTCGACACACAGTGCGCAATACAAAATGCTAATTAGTACAAATCCGTTTGAACTCTTGCGAGTAATCAAATAAGTTTGTCTTGAACACAGTGTGTGAGTTTGTTAGTGTGTGGGTGGTCAGTGGGCAAAGTCATAATGTTTGAAAGCAAGGAGCGAAGCTCTGTCTCTGCCGACGACGACGCCGCAAGCAAACACTTGTTTGCACAGGAGCCTAAACACCCGAAGAGTGACCGAATGAGAGAGAATGGGATGTGTGTATGTATGTATGAATGTATGTGTTTGTGATGTGAGTCGGAGAGAGCATTTACAACTAGGAAGCGTTGTCAAAGCAGCAGCGCAGTCGGTGCTTGTTTACAATGTTTGTGCGTGGGTCGCCGGCGTATAGAGGATTGTAGGGGGGAGGCGTTAACGAGACCTGACCCGAGCAACAACCAAGTCGAGCCGAGTCAAACCGCCCACACAGACAGACGCCAGCAGCGACGTCAACGTCGACGATAGCGCAACTGAAGGTCATTATGCCGACGCCGACGCCGACGTCGACATCGCTGCTCCTCTTGAGCTTTCTGCGCTGCATATTTTTTATGGTTAGACTTCGGCTGTGGAATTGTGTAAACATCAGTGGCAGCGACAGCGACAGCTACGTCGGCGGCAATGACAGCAACAAAAACAAAGGCAACGCTGGCATTCCGAGTAAACAAAGTTTTTTTTGTTGTTGTTTTTTTTTTGTATTTTTTTGTTTTGCACCAGCCCCTAGCAGAGACAATGCAAGAAAGTTGAGTCGTAAGAAGGTGATGGAGAACGGAGAAGAAGGCGCGCTGTGAAACGCGTCGCAGAAGCAGGACAGAGGAAGACAAAGGCAACGGTATTCAGGCGGCAGACGAAAGCAGAGCTAATGAAGATGAGCCTGATGTGTTGTTGTTTCGTTGTTATTGTTGTTTACTTTTGCCCGATGGTAGCTTTTGTTGCTGAGCTACAAAAATATGCAAAAACAACAACAACAACCACAACAACAACAGCAGCAACAACAATGCAAAAAAATAAGCAAGGCAGCAAATACGTAAATAGAAGCAATGAACTTAATTATTTGTTGCTGTTGCTGCCATGTTGTGTGAAAGGGAAGGTGAGCTTGATAATTACAGTACAGTAGTTATGTATTTATGTAAATTTGTATGTGTGTGTTTATTGTGAATGTACATCGATTAATCGATAACTTGAACAACCGGTTGGCGATAAATCGATTATTCTGTTTAAATTTTTTAATCTGAGTTGACTCAATTAATAATTTATGTGATCATTAAATTAATAAATCTAGTTTTGTAATTTAATGTAGGGTGTCATTCCAGGGACCTTAAAGTCCGGTTTCCTTACACCATTTGACAAGAAAGTAATAAAAATAATTTGCTTCTGCTAGCAAATTTTGCGATGAAAAATATTTAATATGTTATATAATATATAATAATGAAACAATATAAAATTTTAATATTTCAACGTTTCTGCATCGGTTTTAATGAATAATGTTATTTCATTCAATTCCAAGATTTTTAAACATACTGCACAAATCAATCAGATGTTTCACTATAAAAAAAAAATTAAAAAGCTGATTAATTGGAAAGTGTTGTTTTCTTAGTTCGTCAACTTTTTTTCAGGCTCCTTTCCGCGTCGTAGTTTGAGAAAAACTTGAACATATCCAGAACAATTTGAAAGATTGCTAAATTTCATGGTCAACATATCTCGCAATAAGATCATTTAAATACACAAGGTATTTTTGGCTGCTTTAAGTTTTTAATCAAGTCTAGCGCCAAAATGTATGCAATAAATTTAGTACCATTTGAGTCCTTTGATTGAATACATGGTTTCAGCTCTAGTTTTTTATCGAAGGTCCTAGGTTCATGTAATTCTAAAGCAGAGAAAGTATTTGTGATACCAAAATTGGAATTGTGTTGCCACTTTGTTAAAAGGGTTTTCTGTGACAACCTTGAAAAAAAAATGTGTTTGATTTCATAATCAATTTTTCTTTATTTTTATAATTTTAAATTGGTCTTTTGGTCTGCTGTTAATTAACTTCTTAGCCGCAACTCAAAAAAAGGAAAAACTTTAAAATTACATTGGTAACATCAAATATCGGTTAATATGTCATATGTATCACTTTCTGTATTTAACTTGAAAGCTTAATCTCAATTTAAATATTAATAATAAATATAATAATTTTTAATAGGGTAAATTAGGGGATTATAATTTAATTTGATTTAAATTGTGGAAAACCTCAGGAGATGGGAAATTTGATCCGATCAAACTGACAATGAGTAATAAAATTAAAAGATCCCTGTTATTTTAAATAGTATGTCACTGGATATTAAAGATTATTGATTGGTGAGTAATAAGATTATGAACAGCTTGTTAAAATGTAATCGAAGGCTAGCAAAGATACATATGTATACGGATGCAATCCATTGACGCATTCTCAGAAAATAGTCAAAGAAATGTTCTTTGAAAGAAACAGTTGAAGTAAAACCCGCTAATAATAAATTGGGTCCAAGGGGGAAGTGTAAATTGGCCAACAACCACACAGATACACATAGATACTGTGGTAATTCAAGGCTCTGTTGAACGATAACCCTGAGATGCAGCTGTTGACAAGCGTTGCACAAACAACGATGTACTATAAGGTTAAAACGTTAAATCAACTTTCCACCCACTTGGAGTTCACGTGTTTCTTGTTTTCTCGGGCAATGCAAAAAATGCTTAATTAATTAATTTTTTGGCATAGCTGGCAATTTGCTTGTCTTCTGATTGTCTGTGTGTGTGTGTGTGTACATACATTTATACATATATGTATGTCATTGTTATTGTTAACAGCTGTACTTTTGCGAATTTACAACGGTAATGAAAGCAAAACAACTTTTCTACAATACCAACAACAAATTTGTGCTGAATGCACACAAAAAGACCAGCGAATAACTAAGGGTAAGTGAAGGGGTGGTAGGGGGTGGCGAGGGGGCTGTTGTTGGCCGATAAAAGCGAAAGAAAAAAAAAGAGAATGAAATAAATTGGTTAGTAAATAAATGCTACAAGCGTATTTTCGTCAAAACAATGTCAACATGGACAGCAATTCAACATAAAACAAATAAACAACAACAAGAATAATAATGCAACTTGTTCTAGCTAAATATACAATGCAAAAAAATACAGCACTCGAAATACATTTTATCATAATTACGTTGCACATAGTTTATACTGTCTGTTATTGTGTGTTCTGCGCTAGCCTCTGTGTGTCTGTGTGTCTGTCTGTATCTGTGTCTGTGTCTGTTTTGGCCTCAACGAATTGTCAATGTGCAAATACAATTGCAAAGAGCGTTGCATAAAACCAGGCGCAAGGTTGGCCACATTTTCACACTCGTCCAGACAGGCAACAGCTAGGCAATCAATCTAGCAAGCAGATACCCTATAAACTATACAACCATAAATAATAAATGAATACATGAATACAAGGTTTAATACCCTCTCTCTAAATTCAATGTATTCTTATAAGTTGCATTTAATTTAAGTAGGTAAAAATTATAGTGTTTTAAAGAAGAACATTTCAAATAAATTCGGTTTTGAAAAATCTTGGCGAAAGTGAAAACTGAAACAGGTTTGTTTGTTCCTTTTCTTCAGTTTGAACATATTTTTTTCTCATTATGTTTCGCACACATATTTTTCAAAAATAAAGAAACTTAGAAACTTGTTGGGCCCAGAATAAACTTACAAACCAAACTTAGAGCAAACTTCATTAAATTTAACATTTATAAAAACAAAAACTATTAATCATGCCTAATCTCATGTAAGTTAATACAGGGTATGTTAAGTAAGTTACAACAAGTAGCCAATAAAATATCATTAGCTTCCACAATATACCTTTCAAGTTATTGTAAGATTAACAATCGGAATCAGGAAACTCTAAAGTTTAATACGTCTTGATACATTTTTTCTTCGGTCTAAATGTCACTCAAGTAAAATAGGTTCGTTAAACAAGCTCAATGATAACAAATTATTGTTTTTGTTTTAGACGAAAACAACAACACAAAATGTTCAGGTTCTTAACTGAACCCCCTCTAAAGGCCGCTCCTGACCAAAGTGGATCCAGGGTGATTAAAGAATAGGGGTCAAGGGGGAAAAATGTGGCTAAAGGCAAGTACAGCAATAATGTAAGCGTTGCTTCCACTTTTATTGTTGTTGTTGTTGCCTTGAATGAAATACAATAAAATTTAAAAACAAACAAATGCAAACATACACACATAGACATAAAAAACACAGATACAGATGCAGTTGCAGAGACACAACAAGCACAAAAGAAGAAGCATTGCGAATGCGACTAATGAGCACCAAAACAACAAGAACAAAAACAAAAACAAGTATGAGAGCTGAGCAGCAGGCAGCGATTTTAACGTCAACGTCAACGTCAACAGCGGTAGCGTCGTTGCTGCTAAAGCTTTGAAATAAACAAATATAGCTAAAAGAAATACAAAAAGGCTGTCTTTGGCATGCCAAAGATTTCATACTCTTACACAGACCTCTGTTCAACTTTCGATTGATGACAGCTTTAAGATATAGGATTCAGATTTAAATAAAACTTGGTCCTGTATCTATATCTATATCTACATCTATATCTATATCTATATCTATATCTATATCTATATCTATATCTATATCTATATCTATATCTATATCTATATCTATATCTCTATCTATATCTATATCTATATCTATATCTCTATCTATATCTATATCTATATCTATATCTATATCTATATCTATATCTATATCTATATCTATATCTATATCTATATCTATATCTATATCTATATCTATATCTATATCTATATCTATATCTATATCTGTATCTATATCTATATCTATATCTATATCTATATCTATATCTATATCTATATCTATATCTATATCTATATCTATATCTATATCTATATCTATATCTATATCTATATCTATATCTATATCTATATCTATATCTATATCTATATCTATATCAATATCTACATCTATATCTATATCTATATCTATATCTATATCTATATCTATATCTATATCTATATCTATATCAATATCTATATCTATATCTATATCTATATCTATATCTATATCTATATCTATATCTATATCTATATCTATATCTATATCTATATCTATATCTATATCTATATCTATATCTATATCTATATCTATATCTATATCTATATCTATATCTATATCTATATCTATATCTCTATCTATATCTATATCTATATCTATATCTATATCTATATCTCTATCTATATCTATATCTATATCTATATCTATATCTATATCTATATCTATATCTATATCTATATCTATATCTATATCTATATCTATATCTATATCTATATCTATATCTATATCTATATCTATATCTATATCAATATCAATATCTATATCTATATCTATATCTATATCTATATCTATATCTATATCTATATCTATATCAATATCTATATCTATATCTATATCTATATCTATATCTATATCTATATCTATATCTATATCTATATCTATATCTATATCAATATCTATATCTATATCTATATCTATATCTATATCTATATCTATATCTATATCTATATCTATATCTATATCTATATCTGTATCTATATCTATATCTATATCTATATCTATATCTATATCTATATCTATATCTATATCTATATCTATATCTATATCTATATCTATATCTATATCTATATCTCTATCTATATCTATATCTATATCTATATCTATATCTATATCAATATCTATATCTATATCTATATCTATATCTATATCTATATCTATATCTATATCTATATCTATATCTATATCAATATCTATATCTATATCTATATCTATATCTATATCTATATCTATATCTATATCTATATCTATATCTATATCTATATCTATATCTATATCTATATCTATATCTATATCTATATTTGGTTGAGATACGTACCTCAAAAAACAAAAAGAAGTTTTTTATACTTAAAGTGAATTTTTGACCGATCGGCCGATATAACTACATAGTATTACGATTCAGTCCACACCAAATACACGGTCTAAGAGTTCGCCAGTTTTTCATACTAGTTTAAAGTTAATTTTTAATTGATCATTCATAAAGAAGCTGTCTAATATAGTTATCCGATGTGTACTTCGGCAGCAAAAAGACGGATATGTACAAAGTTAGAGACAGACAGGCAGAGGATCAGCAGGTCAGCCACGCCCCTCTTAATGCTTTGCTTATTTGTGACAAAATCATATTACCTTTTACAAGAGTAGAAGAACAACAAGGACAACTGTGTTGTAGTAAAACGCTTATTTACGCATACAATTGCATGGGAGAAGAGCAAGTTGGGCGGAACGGGCGTATCAACAGTTGTAGAGCGAGAGAGAAAGACAACAAATAATGACAAGCCCCGCGGAAGCGGACGAATTTGGTAGAAGCTTTGTTTGCAGCAGTGATGCCAACTACTAACCTAAACCGTCAAAAGAGGGAAATAAACGTTTAAAGTTAAAAAGATAATAGAAAAGATAATAAACAGTTTAATATTAAAAGTGTCTTTATTCAGTAAACTTTATTTTTCGACAACCATTTTGTGTATTACTTTGATGATGGTATCAATATGTTGGCCTATATTTCTTAAATTTTTGACTTGTTTTATTTGCAAAAAGGACTACATTTTTATATACATGTTCAGTGTTGTTCAAATAGTGTTTAATATTTTATTTGTTTTTTTTTTTGCTTTTTAAAACCGTCACTTCTTTTTGCTTTTCTTCCAAAGGTCCTCTTTATCAGCCAACTTTCGTTATTGTGCAGCCTACAATCTTTTAAAGAATATTTTAATTTTTTAACTTTCACGGCGCCTTGGAGTTCTAAGAGTGATCTTGAAAAACTGCACAAGAAAGACTATGTATATTCACAGTTAAAAATAAAATCTTAAAAAAATATCCTTAAATCAAAAAATATCCAATAATAAAGGCTGAATTGACAACACTGCTTACACATATATAGCCATATATACTTGCAAATTGGTATCTATGTATGTATGCACATGTACGAGAAGTGTAACTGTTTATGTGTATTTGGCCTGGAGAACTCCAACTAAAATCCCTCTTTCCCAATACTGGGTGCATTTTCTATTTCGTTTTGTTGGCCCAAAAGTTTGTTGAGAACATTAGCAAATGTTTGTTTTAGCAAACGGAATATGCTTCGTTTGCTTCATCATCATCATCATCACCAGTAGCATCATTATTATCATTGCATTGCCTTGTTTTGTAGCATTTCATTTGCTTGTTTGTTTGTGTGTGTGTGTGTGTGTGAGTGGGTGTGGGTGTGTGTGGGTGTCTTGCTTTGGCTTCTTCTTCTTCATTCTTTCATACCCACTGCCCTTTTCACTGAGCTACTATTGTTGTTGCTCCTTGTTTGCCATCATCGTTGTCGTTGTTGTCGTTGTTGTTGACGTCTGCCTGCTACTTTTGCGTAGTTTTGTTTATTTTATTTGTTTTGCTTTGTTTTTTTGTTGTTTATTTTTGTTTGATTTACGTTTGGCAGTACAGTTGCCAGTTACCCACCCCACCCCATCCCACACCCCACACCACACCACCCAACACCCATCGTATTCTTCGTTTTGTTTTACTTGTGCCGCTTCTTCTTCCTCTCAGTCTTCTGGTTCGGTTCGGTTTGGTTCGTCCCTTGGTGGGTAGCTAGGGGTTTGACTGGGTTTGCGGCCGTTGCATGCCACTTCCTCATCTTTTTCTTCTTCTACTTAATTTTGTATTATTTTGTTTTTTTCTTTCCATTTGTTTTTTCTCTCTCTTGTATTTTGTGTAGGTAACTGTATTGACTTAAAGTTTGTTGTACTTCTTTGTCTTTCGGTTCGCGATGTTGTTTTCATTTTTATGTTGTTTTTTTTTCCTTTCTTCTTGCCTGACGGAAATGCCTTGAAAACATTTCTATGTTTGTCTCAAGGCACGTTGCTCAACTTTCAGAGGTCAGATCAGCGTTACGTATACCCATTTCCAGTACACATACAACTATATGGTTATAGACAATGTACAGACCTTTTAATCATTTCAAACATTTCAGACGAATATTTCATATTCTAGCGGTCGAGAAATCAGAAATCATAAAAATATCCCTATTAAACCCACAAAATCAAAGTTATATTATTATCAACATTTTGTGACGAAATTTTATTAAAGTCTGGTTACTTTAATTAAAATACATAAATATTTTTAATACATACTAATATATTACATATTTAGAAACAATTTGCAAGGGGTTTAATAAAGTTTGTTTAAAAATTTTAAGAAACGTTAGCTGCCATATTCCTTTTTAAATTCATCTTTTACGCGTTCCTTAGCAGATCTAGTCAGTTTTCATTTTTAAAATGTATTTTACAGAAAAGTAAATTGAATATTAAATAAATCAAAAAAGTTAGGTAAAAACGTAAATTCTAATTTATCAAGTATGGCAGCCCTGGGAAAATCCAAGGAATGGTCACGCGCCTACATTTGTAAGCCGAAGGATAATCTAACAACTGAAGCTGGTTTAAGGGCACAGCGTAATGTGATGGTATCCACAATCGAGCAGGAAGTAAGTATGCTATGAAACTATCGAATCTATTAATATATCTGTAAATCCATCTATCCATCTATCTATTTTTTTTTTACCTTAGTGCACACCAAACTCAATGTCGATGATTATTGGAGGGGAATATGCAAGGATGTGGCTGCGTGATCGTGATGAATTTCAAGCCAAGTCCGATCGTAACCGTAAAACAAAGGTTATTAAGAACGACTTTGAATGGTGGCTAAAGCTCCGCAAAACCAACAAATGTTTCTGTTCCATCTGATAGTCGAAACTTAAAAATCTTTTCTCTTTCGTTCAAACTTTCGCAAAAGAAAAAAGCTGTGTACATTTTCCATAAAAATGAAAACTTCATTCTGCTAGCCAGTAAAAGCTGTTGGGCTTTTGGCGAGCTCATCCAAGACCCGCACCACAAGCTTTTAGTCATTGAAAGCTCCGTTTATTGCTGTCTGGCTGGAAACTTAATGGTTTACCTCAATGCCACTTGATTAATGCGCAATTTCTTTAATAAACAAAATTACCACAGATTTGTTTACGTTAATTCAAAGTTCACTAAACCTATAGCTGTACTCATTAACTTGAAATAAGTACTTCTTAAACACAAGGTAAATTATCAAATGTTACATTGTGTTTGTTTTTGTATGGGAGTGCATTTGGTGGGGTAGGCTTAACTGTTACAAAAGCTTTAACAGGCAGCAAGTTTACGTCGCTAACAGCTTTTGCCTGCCTTCACACAGGTTGTAGTGACAAAAGCACTCAAAATATTTTGACTGCCTTCACGTGCGCTCGCTCGCTCTCGCTCTCCCTCTCATTTCAACTCCCACTAGTCGAGGCTTAGCCACCCACATTCTAAAGAATTTGCATGCAACTAATTTTCGGTTTCTCTCTCTCGTGCTGCTCCCACGCGCTGCCTCAGCCACTGCGCTGCCATTGCTGTTGCTGTGAATTTCACTTCGTGTGCTTGTCGTGCCTCTGTGTCGGCTCATTGCTCGGGCCTCGTTTCATTTCGTTTCGTTTGGTTCGCTTTGTATGTAAGTATTTTTGAGCTCATTTGCAGTTTTCCATAGTGGCACAGAGTCAATCAAAATCAAACGTTTGCCGCGTTTGGTTCGTCGTGGTGTGTTTGTTGGTCGTTTTTGGCATTTGCACCTTCGCCGTTGCCTCGTTTAAAGTAAGCGCGCAAATGCCAACAAGTAAAACTCAACTGAATCTTTTGCAAATTGTTACGCATTTCCAAAAGGAATTTCCACAACAACATCAACAACAACAACAATAACAAGTGCAACAACAAAAACAGCAACAAGTAAAGTAACAACAAATTGTTGCTGCTGCCTCGGGACTGGTTTATGTATTTTCTTCGTGCTCGTGTTGTGTTCGTGTATTAACGTATGTGTTTTCAATTTTCGCTTGTGTATTCTCGTTCGTGTGTGTGCGTGTGTTTGTGTCTGGTGTGCAAAATAACAACAACAACAACAAATACATTTTCCATTGCTTTGCTGCAGCAGCTGTTGAAAGTAAGTTGAAGGCAATTTTTATTAGGAACTTTCCTTTTTTTTCGCAGTTTTTTTGATGCATTTACAAATGCTTTCAAGTTTAGAAATGGTTCTGTTGCATTTTATAAACATTTAAATGCACTCAGTTAGCAAAAATAGCAACAATATGCTAACTTAAGATATGCAGACATACACATACACATGTACATACATACCTGTATGTATGGTTTCTCGTGTGATTGTGTGTGTGTGTCTGTGTGCGTGATTTGCCAATAGCTTGCAGCACACAAAGCAAATCCGCAATAAAGTGTAGCAACAACAACAATAACAACTACAACTACGAACAAGTGCAGCCAGCAAAGCAACTCAACCAGTTGACACAGCAACAACAATACTAAGTATATTGCCGGCGTCGCTGCCGGCTGCGCTGCCCCGCTGCCGCATGGTCAGGTCTTTTTTTTTTTTTTTTTAAATAGCGGGCAGCGCAGCGACGCTTTCTTATTTACCATGCGCAAAGCAAAAATGAAGCCTTTTTGTTTTTTTTTTTGCTTCGACGACCCCAACGTTAAAGTAAACCGCGCTGCTGTTGCACGTCTCTGTTTAGAGTAGTATGTGTGTGTGTGTGTGTGTGTGTGCGTTTTTCGTGTCTTTTTGGCATTTTCAAAATGCATATTAACAAACAAAGTGCAGCAGATACATAAACATGCTTTGTTACTTTGTTATAGCTTTTCCTGGGTACATAATTTTGGTACGCGCTGTTCGATTTAATATACCTTTTAATTATTATCGAGTTTCACTATCAATTATTTGATCAAACGATGAGCAGACAGTATTAAATGTTGTTGCCACACATGTTTTGGCATTTATTCTCAAGAAATCTTCTGAATAATCAATTCTTATCTACCATATGGAATAGAGTCGAAGCAGTTTTGTGAAAATGAAAAAGACAACATATGTTTAGTTTGGCGGCACGGAAATTAGTATGTTATGATTTAATATTCAAAATAATTTAGTCGCATATGTATTACAGACAGTAAAAACTAAAGGCTACATACCCTCAAAAAATTTTCGCTGGCAATGTTTAAAAATTAATTACTAGTGACTTACCAAAAGCCATGCATATTTAACATAATGTTAAAAAGAAAAAACAAATTCAAAGAATTTGTTGAACTAAAAAGAAACCAATTTAAATAAAAACCGGTCCGTGAACCGAACCGAACCTCCCCAAACATTTTTGAGGTTTGCAGCCTTGTTAAATAATTAAACATTGTTCATTTCAGGATTAGATTTTAAAGCTATGTTAAATATGCATGCTTTTGTGTTAATAAAGTTTTAAATAAATTTTAGAAAATTTTCGAATTAGTAGTACTTTCAGATCTGCTACTAAATTACAAAATTGGGGGTATGATAACATTAGCTTGCCACTGTATACGACTGCTTTTAGTACTCTTTTCAATAAAAGCACACAAGCAGTGCATAATGGGGACTTTGCTCGTTTTTGAAAAATAGTCAAATAACTTACGTTTCTTTAACGACAACACATTAGAAAAACAGCATTCTGCACATAAATTTCATCTGATTAAGGCCTACAAAATTAATAGGTACTTAAAAGATCCTAAAAGTATTCCAATTGTTTAGAAAAGTTTTGCCTACAAGAACTATGGCAATTATCTGAATTGGATCATTTACAGCATAATAATACATCAACTTGCAAGTGTGGCCCGAATTAGAGCCCATTATAAGAGTCAGCTCACCAAAAACCCGGCCTGAAATTATTTTATTACCAAGTATAAATAAACTTATCATAAGTGCAATTAACAGCAAAATAAAGCACAAATATATTTAATAATTAAATGAAAATAAATATGATAATGCGTTTCATGACTTTACGAGCTTTACCTTGAGGCCCGAGGCCCGAAACTGTTTGTTCAGCTTCTGGTATAATTTAAATTATTATGCTTACACTCGTCCTCTTTTACTAAGTATTTAAATATCATTTTTGTTTAACTTTAGTCTTTGTTCCCCTTATGAAAATTTCGGGAAGAACATAAGATAAAATATGAAGCTTTCATCTTTTGAAATTGTTTGTAATTCGATCTGTAAGCTTTTTGCAGCTGTATTGAGTTGTTCCCTGACCTTCAGCTGTTTGCCATTTGCATAAATGTGTAACAAAATTGTTTTTAGGGGTTTGGGATACATGTAAATATCAAAGGATTGATATTTCGTCTTCGTCTGGCGAACATATGGTAAATAACTAAACATACAAATATGGAAAAAAGAAGGTTGAGAGTGGTTGAATTCACTTTTAAAGAGCCTTTGCTTGTAAACCTTGCTTGTAAGCCTTTGCAGTTGACAATACTCTTTGAAACTTGGGTAAAAGCAACATGAAGAGAAAACCAAACATACTATGATTAAGTAAATGTACATAAACATTTTTGTGTGTTATAATTATTTACCATATTTAATTGAAGTTTTACTTTGACATTATGCTGGTCCTAGAAAAACACAACGAATATTTTTTTAAAATGCTCACACATACAACAGATTGTTAGTATGTATGTGTACACATAGACTGACGCAAACACGCGCATCTGTATGTATGCAGATGTGTGCATGTATACATAAGTATTTATGTCAGAATTGCAAATGGAGTATGAGGATGAGGAAAAGGATGAGGATGCGGATGAGGATGAGGTTGAGGATAAGGAGTAACCTCACTTTTCGCTTTTTGCAATGTTGGAGTGAACAACGCGACGCCCACGCGCCAAAAGGCAAAGTCACCACCATGGTGTCATGCCATGACCATCGTCCGCTCCCCCCCCTTAACGCCTTATCAATTTACCACCTTACTGGCTGCCCGCTTCTAACATTTGTTGCACTCTCATGTATAATATTCAACATGCGCTCGTTATTCACCACATTGCTAACCATATTTTGTGCTCTCGCACTCGCACTCTCACATTCGCAATCGTGGCTGTGCTCGTGCCTGTGTTCGTGCGTGTGTGTGTGTGTGTCGTGTCGTGCTTTCTGTTTCTAAGTCGTCGTCCCGTTGTCCCGGTGTTTGCTATCGCCACTGTTTACATTGCATTGCCGTGCGTTGCTCTCTGCCTACGCTGCCGACGTCATCGTAAAGGTCACAAGCAAAGAGACGTAAAGATGATATGAAAGCGGACAATGGAAAATGGAGGTCGTGGGCGAAGGTGGAGACTGGTGGGTTGCGTTACTTGCGTTACTTGCTTCAACCATATGGTCAATGCACACTGCAAATTGGTACTTGGCAAAAGGCGACGCTTCATTTGGTTTTTAAATTGAATAGGAAGAGATGCGACAATGTCATTTAAGTCCCCTCCCCCTCCTACGCCGCGGTCCTTGTCCCAAGGATCCTGCCAGAGTTGACTTCGCTAATTGAGACATTTGTCAACTTGCACAAATGAGAACTCATTTCTCAGTAAGTACATATTTTGAAAGGGAATATTATGCTTGGCATAACATCAAAAGGAAAGAGAAATACGCTTTAAAAACTTTAGAATTGAATGAACTTCTCTTGATATTTTGGCATATCAATCAAATAATTTTTTCGTCTATATTTACCAACAAAAAAGAAATTAAAATAAATTAAATTAAACAGAAAATTTTCAATTGCTAGTGCAGTTCAGAAATTTTTACCAACTTTGAGTCTACCAATGGATGCATTAAGCTATTTAGTTGGTTGATTAAACCTCTTCGATTTGCGTCGTAATAAAGCTTCCGGTTTTGGGGGCACCAACGGACGTGATGGTGTTAATGTCGTGGTAGATTCATAATCTATAACTGTTGAGGGAATCTGCTTCTTCTTTATAATTTCTAGATGCTTGAGCTGCTTCTTCGGTGTTCTTTTCTCGATCTTTTGCTTTGAATCGAACCCATAACTTTGATTGTTGGGTTGACTCGATGATTTCATTTCTGAGATGAGCGTTTCAAAAGTCATCGAGACTAATAAGTATCTGCCTATGGATTGTATAGTAAATATTGTAAGCTAGGAAATTTGAGTTTTCTGACTTACCATTTACTTTTTGTAGAAATCCCAGACGATGACCCATGTCGAGTGTCTGCTTCACGGCCTTCATTAGATCTTCCTGTGGCAATTCCGTATTCTTGGCAATGACCATCACAATTTCCCGAAGCGTTGCCGGAGTTTTGATCAACTGCAGCGTGTGCATAATGATGGCGCCATTAAAGTTCGGCATTTTAAGTTTGCTATCAAATGGCCGTTTATTATAGTTGATAACTAATATTCCGTTTTGTCGTGTAACTATAAAAAATTAACAGTGCTTTAAGTAGGAGCAATTCTCTAAAGTGCTCCTATGATTGTGGCATTTGAAACAAGGCCTGCGATGTTAGAGCAAATGAACGAGTAATCGATTTTGGTATTGGTAAACTATTTTTACTGTAGGACTTTTGTACGTACGAAATAAGCTATGTTTTATACTTAATGAATGTGAGGAAAGTTGATATACTAGCTATGTTCTATTAATGTACAATTATAATGGTCTTGTAACGGTTACCGGATTTTTCTTAAGTTTAGTTCCGAAACACCGGTTTGATTTCAGTATCAAAAATATGAGACCATGAAAAACTTTTTTAGGCCTTGCACTTACAAAAAAAGAGCAAAGATCCTACAAATTTTATCACAATCGGACAATAAATTCGGAAGTTATTCAAAAAACAATCTTTAGATGAAAAAGGGACACTATGGATCATTATTTGTACAAGTTGGTATAATTATTTTCTCTTTTGTTTAGTATTACTTCTGATTTTTGGAAGTCGAAGAAACTTTTAGAAAAGAAATATAAGTGGAATCATTCAAATAGAGTTTTCGATCACTCTTAATTTGATCAGAAATATATAAGATATTTAGTTTGCAATCAGTCTCTTGCAAGAAAATGAAAGAAAATGATTTAAATTGCAACTTAAGAACTATAAACAAAGCTTTAGATCAAATTTATCTTCTCTTATTTTGCAATAATAATAGTTTGAATATACTTATAATAAGTAGACGCATCCCGATACCGCAGTTCATATCTCTTTTAGAAACCCCCGACAATAACAAAGATAAAAAAAATGAGCCAGTATAACGCGATTTAGGTGTTGCTTTGTCATTTTCTATTTACATCTATAGACGATGTTGTTGCTGTTGTTGATTATAATCAGCAGGGCACAGCTAAAAATAGAACATCGATGGCAACGAGAACCCCCGTACCGCTTGACAACTCTATCCAAACATATGGCAAATTGGATGTTTAATTAAACTGCCACATCGCAAAAAAAAAAAAAAAAATAGAAATAGTAATAATGAAATAAAACTATAGGCGTAACAAAACGTGGCATTCAACATTATCTACTAAAGGTTAAAAAAGCTGTATTTTCTACAGTCAAATCAAGATATTATCTATGCATCAATAAAGTTCAGTGAAAAAGCTTGAATCGAGTTTAAGTAAAATTAATTATTTTCAGCTCTCAGCTCTCAGCTTTGTTGTCAATTGCAAATGTCAGAGATTACGAGTGTTTGTGCAATTTCACTGCGTTTGACTCGCCATATGGAAGTCAGTGGAGCGTACACTTAAATATAGATACCATCTGAGTATAAGTTTATTAAAATACAGTAAGCAGAACAATACGAATAACTATTCGTATGGGTATTCCCATAAATAGCATCGATTATAAGTATAATAAAACTAAATTTTATTTGCGAATGGATAAAATAAAAGATTTTGTTAACTTACTGCAATTAGTTGTTAAATTAAATTAACAATTTGTTTTGAAAAGTGTAATTTAACACAAGTACATTGAATCATTGAATTAAATTTAAATTATATAAATATTGTTAAACATTTATTGCGCTTTTTTATTTTAAAATCCAAACCAAATTTAAACTAAATCATACCGGTATTTCAAAGCCGTTAGGCCACAAATTTGTATGAGTCCGAAAAAATTTTGAACTGGGGTATAATATAATAAATCGAATACTCTTATACTAATGTTCATAAATAGTAAATAAAAGATTTTTGTGTTAGCTGCATGGAACTTGGTAAAGAACAATAATATGCAAAATGTATTTGTTCTAATCTCAGATAGTTTTATTCCCTTGTATTTATCAGTTAAGCTGTATTCATTATCTTAATTCCAACTTCATTGATCAGAATATATGTCATTAAGGACGGAATTTACTGTAACGTGTAAAATCGGCTACGAGTATTGAATATGCATATGAAGAGAAGGATGTGTTTTGATAATGTAACTGTAGCTGTAACTGTATAAACACAAGTTTATATGTTAAACGACCATTTGATAATTTGCATCTGCCCATATGTAGCATATATGCATAGTAATAGTATTTTGCCATCAGTTTCAATCTCATCCACACGTCGCATTGTTGTGTGGGCGTCGCAGAAAGACCCTGCAAATGCTGGTATCAAATTATACAAGTGTGCACAGTGGCACAATTTATGTTTGGCCACGTCGCAGCTGACGTCAATGATGTTTTAGGAGCAAGCATAAAGTTCAAGAGAGAGTGAGAGAAAGAGAGCAAGGGGATATCGAGAAAGATAGAGAGTGGAAAAATTGTTGAAATAATGCTGTATCTGAAGTTTGAAACTTGACTTGTTTTCTGTTAAGTTTTCCCAGAAAATTCGTCCATGAAAAACTTGATATGAATAAGAAGAAAATAATTAAGTGGTTTCAAGATAATGCAATTTATTTTAAAGCAATTTATGGCAAAATGCAAAAGCTGCAGAAACATGTAAATAAATATTTTCATTATTTACTGAATTATTGAAGTTCGACAAACAAATATTTCCCAACAATACATTTTTTGATTTAGTTATGCATTCAAGTTGTATCAAATCTAGTCAATTTTCTTCACGTCTTTTGTCAGATTAAATACAATTTCTCACATTTAATTGAATAATTTTGTTAGTATCGATTGAATGTAAGTTGAGGGCGGGGTCCTTTTGTTCCTTTTCGATTAAGTCCCTTGACCCGTTGACCGTCTCCGTCCGTATCTCCAACTGTCTGACTGTCTCTCAATTTTGCATTTACTTTTTGTTGTTGTTGTTTTTTAAGTCAATTAACTGAAGCCATTTCTTGCGCTTACATTCTGTCTGTCTGCACTTTGCCTGTGTAATTATCATGAGGCGTAGCAACAACATCAACAGACAACAACAACAATGGGCAAAAGTGGCATATTGAGTGTGTGGCAAGTTTTATGCTTTTGCGTCCTAATTACTCACACTGTTGCCATTTGATTGAGCCTCTGTCCCTCAGTTCCTATTAGCGCTCGTTGTGTTGACTTAAATCCTTAAGCGCCTTTCTGGTTGCCTGTCTGCGACTCCAATGATTCAAATGAATACAGTTGGTTGAGGGAAAATGTGGGCTAAGTTTCCACTTTTCTCTCCTTCCTCAATACAGAAGGCTTAGACTTGTAGCATTTTCCTGCAACTGTTTGTACTTCTCATTGCTGTTGTAATTTTTGCTTTTCATTTCGCATTCCTGCACTTGCAACGTGTATTTGTATTTCATTTGTTAGCAACGCATTTTCCCATCAAATGCGTCTTAAAAGCATGTATACATGTTTTAGCCATATTTGTGCCAGATGACACAATCTCCAACTAACTATTTATATTTCTCAGTCAGACAATTCTTTTGAATTGCATTTTCTGTTCTTCAAAGTTCTCCCCCCTTCTTGGTTAAGAGACACTTTTAAAGCATTTGTCATAAATTATGCTCATAACGTGCTCTACATTTATCATGGGCAAAAGTTGTGGATTACGTTGCGTATGCGTAACAAAACAAATTATTAGGTACATTAATCATACGCCGCGTAAGTCGAGTGAGAACATCAAAGAATAAAAAGCCTGAACCTGAACCTGAACCTGAACTCACCTCAGCTTCACAATGTAAATAATGCCTAACTGGGACAACCAGAATTTCCAATTGAGTTGAAAATGTTTTAAGCCATAGTTCTTGCTTCTCTACTCTTCTGTTGTTGCTGTCGGTAATCAAGCCACAAGCCAGTCCACTTGTTGCACGCCACGTTGCAAGGTGTATATGGCCTGGGCAAGGCTAAATGGGGCATTGTGGCGCGATTAGAGGAGCGATTGTGGCTAAACTAAGATTTCTTTCATGTAGTTCCATGTAACTAAGTTGTGACTACTTCCTTTGAAAAATTCTAATTGGTTTCTTTGCTTGAGGATAAGCTTTAATTTAATAAAAGTTGGTTATAGTTGTTATTCCTTATAACTTGTTTTCTTTCTATAATTTTTCTTAGCAAAATATGGAATTGTTTTTAAAGTTTTTATGTATGTCTTTGGGACACGAAAAAGTGTTGCATAACTTAAGGCGATGCTTTGTTTTCCATATATAACATTTTTAGATTTCAACTGATTGCCGTAACGATTTTAATTTGGAAATGAATTAATTTAAGCGAATATAACCGATTAAGTTAAAATTAGAATTCACTCAAAAAAACTATTGCATTTTAAGTTTTTTTAGAAGGTTTAAAAAAGCTAACTAATTTGGTATAATAAATGATCAAGTACTAAAAAATGGTTATGTGATACTTTCTAGTAAACACTATCAGGGGTGTTCCACAAAGCTCTAGCTACCCAAAAGCAACTGAAATTCACTTTTTGGTGTCCTAAAACAAGCAACCATTGCTTTAAAATGTGAAATAAATTATTAAAACCTTTAAATAAACTTAAAATTTACTGAATTCAAATTAAATAATTGATAAAAATAAATATTTGGAATAGTTGCTTACAAAAACAGTTGTCGGCAAAAGATCTTGAGCTTTGTGGAACACCCCTGTATGATAATTGTTTATGCCAATGCCGTTGACAAAAACTATGGCCTAGAAGTGTTTACATAGGACATCGGATAGTCAACTTATTTATAATAAAATCATGGACTTGTTCTATACAAGCATAAATGAAGTCGTTTTATTAAATTTATTTTCATTTATTTTATTTAATTACAATTGGACTTAGTTATCATTAAATATATTAACTCTTTCGTTAAAAACACATAACAATTGATAGCGAAATCATTTTTTAGTATCATTTTTTAGTATCATGATACAGTCTGAAAGAGCGAAGGTATCACAAAACTGGTCAGCCTGTTGAAGACAGCCATTGGTTACTGTTTTTTGGGTGTTTAAATTGATATCTCCAATCGCTCAGCCAACGTAAAGAGAAATCATAACGAGTTGGAGTCGTTGAACTTCTCTGATTCCCATCCAAAAGAGAACATCTCGATCTTTTAAATAATCCCTTTTTTTAATTTCTTATACTTGCAGACTTTAACTGAAAGCGTATAAATCTAATTTCGATGATGCCACTGCAGCTGCAACAACCATAGCCACAAATGTTGGCATTGTTTGTCATGTAAAAGTATATAGTAATAAACACAATTTCAGTTGTTAAACAATTAAAGTGTAAAAAGTGCAGAAAATAACAACTTAGCTGGAATAAACAAAATCCAGCAACAATTTGTCAGCATACATGTAAATAAAGTAAAGTGCAGAAATTAAATAATGGCTGCAGCTACAGTGAGCACCCATTTGGAGGCACCGTCAAATGAAACGCAGTTGGATTTGGTGTGCGGCACTTGTAATTATTATGAGAGCTGTGATGCATCGACGGCAACAATAGAAGAGGACATTGAAAATGTAGAGGAAGATGCAACGGCGATACTTATCGATAACAGCACACAAACTGAAGATGACGATGAGATTGAAATCGAAATCGATGAGGAACTCCAAGAAGTGGATCAACGAAAGGATAGTTCGAGATCGCAATTAGCTAAAATTGTTGAAGAAGAATTGGAAATGGAAGCTGAAAACGAAATATCAAATTGTATACGAACTGATAGCAAAAACGACAACACCAACATTAATATCAATAATAATACAAATCACAATAACAACAATAATAATAATAGTAATAGTACAACGGTCAAGGCTGATGACGAGGAGGAAATTGAGGATGATGTAACCAGGTTAACGGGTTTGGCTTTAGAGATGGGCTATGCGCGGATTATCGACTACGATAACTTTCGCATAATCGAGCATGTTATCGAAAGCGATGATGATGATCAAGAAAATGATGTTGATGTTGACGTCGACAATGATAGTGATGATGATGAAGATGAGGTAGATAATGCACAAATGCAACAAAGTGTTAAATCTACATCAACCGTGCATTTGGATTTGGTTGCTTTCATTGATGAAAGTTATCAGATAATCGATAAAGCAGAAGGCAACAATGCTATCGAATCGATAGCGTCACACAATGTTGTCGATAACAACAACAATCGCAGCGCTGTTTGCGATATATCAAACGGTCAGGAACGTGTGAAAACAGCACGAAAAGTTCAAATTGCAATCAACAAGTCTGAGGAGTTGCAACAAACGCCCACGTGCAGCACGGGGGCAACATCAAACAGTAGTGCATTGATAAAAGCATACAAGTCGAATCTAACTCCTTTGGCGCCACCATTTCAACCTGCTGCCCTGAAGTCGCAGTTGCATCAATCGATTGCAGGTGGCAGCAGCAGCAGCAGCAGTATTAGCAACATGACTCTTAACAGGAGTCTAACAACAAGCACATTGTATGCTGCATATGAGCATACAACGGTTTATTATCAGCAGCAGCAGCAACAACAACAACAGCAACAGCAGCAACAGTTGTCGCCAAAGCATCAACAACAACAACAACAGCAACAGCAACAACACTGTGCTCAACACGGTGGCATACCGCACATTCATCTGCAGTCGAACAATGGAGCTCAACTGCTGCCCGTACAATTGATTACATTGACACCAACGTCAGCAACGGCGGCAACAGCAATTGCAGCACCGGTGGGAGCAACTGCTGCTGCTGCTGCTGCTGCTGCGGCTGTGGCAGCAAATGGAGGCGCCACCGCCACCGCTTGGCCACTTGTAGAGGCGCCAATTTACATGGATATCAATGGAGAGTATCGCAGCTATTGTCCAGCTCATGGACCGCCAGGAGTTGCTGCTGGCGCCAATGGGCAACCATTGCTGTCGCACCATCACCATCATCATCAGCATCCACATCATCATCACCAGCAACATCATCAGCATCAGCAACAGCATCAGCACCAGCAACAACATCATCATGAACAGCAACAGAATCTCGCAAAGCAACATTTGACAACGTCGGTGACAAATGTTAATGGAAATATCGGCCAGTCGGCAGCAACTGCGCCGCAATTGCTCTTGCAACTGGACGCGAGTCTCCAGCAACAGCAACAGCAGTCACAGCAGCGGCACCAACAACAACAACAACAACAACAACAGCAGCAAAAACCGCAACAACAACAACAACCAATCGTTGTTGCTGGCAAACGCAGCAAACTTTGTCGAGGTGAGTGCCCGTTTTATGATATTTGTCCTACAGCTTTTATCCCCCTTTATTTCCCCTTTTTCCCCCATTTTTTTTGTTGCTGCTGTGTTCCATTCCCTTTTTCTCCCAGTTAGGCCCCAAGGCTATTTGGCAATATATTTCATAGCTTGTCCTTCTTGGCCATGTTAAGTACTTGGCTATATACGAGAACACACATATAGCAGTCTGTCCATTGGCCATTGACGTGAGTCGAGGGGTTAATCAGTTGCGTAAAAGTAAACTTACACTCTCAAGAGATTCTTTGATTACAAACACTGATTGCTTACGCACTTAGTTCGTGGCTGAAATGAATTTTGAACCAGACGCATTTCTTCAGTTTTGCACATTTTCTCTCCACATATGAAGAAAAAAGAAGGTAGAAAGCATGTCAAGAAATTCTATGAAATAATTAAATGTTTATTATTTCTTTAGGATACAGACTATGTATCTACATATAGTTGAGTTAGTCTGGTGTTGTTTGCTTTTACTTAAAATGATTGAAAAATATGTTTAAAAGAAATAAAGTCAACTCAAAAGCAATTTTCGGACCTTTAAAATCAAGGAACACACATACTTTCAAATGTGAAATAATTGCTAAGCTGTTAAGATAAACTAAAAACATTTTTTAACAAAAGCAAAAGCATAATACATTAATTATGTTGTTGCTCATAATAGATTTATTCAAATTTTAAATTACTTCCTTAATTGTGAATACGAAAACATGTTTGGAAAATATGTACAATTTCTGACATTTTGAATACCAACTAAGTCCCATTTTTGGATGTGCATATAAGCTTAATTTGATAGATTATCTCTGAATTTTACATTAGTTTCCATACAATTTATGTCAGTTTAAATTTCAGATAGTTATTTGAGGCCTTATATAGACATTGAAAAACGAGGCCCAATTGTTATGAAAATCTCTAGAGATGATTACTTAATTTTTATTAGACAAAACTGTATTACTAAATCCTTGTTTTGGCAATTTTCTAGCTTGTTCTCACTTATTAAATACTTAGTTAACTACACGTTGCTTTAACTTTCGTCTTTTAAGCATAAACTTATTACGAGTCACATTTTAGACTGTGTTTTTAGGCGATTTTAGTGCGCCAACTTGACCATATCCTGCTGTGTTTGCCGTTGACTCTTTGTCTTTGTCATATCTCTACTGACCACCAGACGCGATGGTACGCACATTTGCAACATTTTCCGACATCCCAATGTCTCTATTTTTTTTTTAACTGTAGCTGGCTCATTTCCACACATAGCCATAAACAATGACAAGCATTACCCTTTTGTTGCCCTGGCTTTCCACAAGTTTTTTTTTCTCGCTCACTATTTTTAATGTTTTGTGTTTCGTAGAGTTTTTCACCAGTTATTTGGCAACAAGGCGTTTTGCCAAAAAGAAAAAAAAAACAGTTTTGATCGCTGACTGGAGTAATATTCCAGGGAGTTCTCCATTTTCATTTCGCATATCGCAATAAAGAACAAAAAAAAAATTGTACTTAGCCATCTTTTACTTAATTTAAGAACATTAATTGAATAAAATAATTAGAAGGCCTAGGCTAGAAGTGCAAATCATATTTTAATACAATAGATGTAATAGACTTCAAAAAACTAAGCAACATCATTTTATTTGTTTATTTATTTTTCCCTAGTACTGAAAGCCATAATACATATATCTCAAATATATAAAAATCTAACCAACAAAATGTAAAGGTATTGTTGATTTGGTTTCAAATATTGTTCAGTAGTTCGTCATTGCCAGGAAAAGGTTTCTAGAAAAGAATAACTTAGGAAAACTTTCCGGAAAAGTCGCTAGCGCCTCAACAGATGTACTTACTGTTAACGTATGCAGCAATGTAAACGTTTACAGCACTGTTAACGACAACAGATTAAAGGCGTTAAATTGGGGCGCAACACAGTCCATAAGTTTTTATATACAAAAAACAAAATATATGAATATAAATAAATATTATATTATACATTGTTCGAAATGTCGGCTAATCAGTTTTTTGGATTGTAACAATTGGATTGTTAAGGACTTGTCTCCATTTCTTGCTCTGTGTCAACGCGGGTCTGTCTCCTGTCGACTGTCGCCGTCCATGTCTGGTGTGAATTTTTCAGCATTTTCCATTTGCTTTTCATTTTCCAGTTACCAACTACCATTTAGCAGTTAGCAGCTAGCATTTTGGCCGTTTTCTGTCCAGCCTTACTGTTGCAATAATTTTGACACTGACTGTGTCTGTGCACATACTTTCTCTTGCCTTGCGACATCTGAAATGCGTTTAGTTTTTGGCTACGGATTTGTTTAATTTTTTTCTCGTTTCTTTCTTCTCCCCTTTTATTGAATATAATTTTCATTTGTTTGCTGTTTGCAGCTTGCAATTTTTTTTTCGTTTTTTTTATTTTTATTTCACTTTGTAATTTATTCTGTGGTACGGTTTTCGTATTTTTTTTTTGTGAGTCGGCATCCCATTGGTTTATGGCTTGTAAGTTGTTTATTATTAATGTTTGGCTCATGTTGGCAGTTGTTTGGGCCCGTTTTGCTGCCATTGTTGCTGCACTTTGCGGCATGAGCTCATAATGAAGTCATATTTATTTGCCTCAACCATTTTTACCATATTTGTTGGACATAAAATACGCGTCGTATGCGTCATATTGCGACAATGCTACCAGCTACCAGCTCCCGATTCTCAATTCTCAACTCCCAGTTACCAACATTCCCAGCAACCATCCATTGACCCGCCACCACAATTCTCCACTCATGTTGTAAGATATATGTACATATTATATTCGAAACTCGAACTCGCACTTCTAAACTGCATTAGCAACATTTATGTAATGCTTTGGCGAGTTGTGACTCATAAATACATAAGTACATACATAATTCCATGTACTTATGTGCAGTTGGGCTGATGACGTTAAAACTAGCGGGCAACTCAAGTGAGCTTAGGTATGATTAGGACTTTTTAGTATAACATTCGAAGTAACATTTTAGTTCAATATGAAAATTGTAATTAAAATTTGACATGTTGTGGATGAAGGATAAGTTTGTACTTAACTTATAAAGTTCAACTTATTATGTAGTTGAAGATGAAAAGATTATGATTTGGAACTGTCAAGGTACAGCAAAGGAGTATCTGCTAGTCAAGAACTTTCTACTAAATCACTCGTTTATGTTTAAGCTATTTATAAGCTTTATTAGCTTTAATCGGATGCTAAGATTATTAGAAAGAATGCAAGGGAAAGGCAGACATTGACAAGGAATTATTGCAAAACAAAAATTGATTTTAGAATGTATGTGAATTTCTAAAATTAGGGTAATATATTCTTGTTACAGTGTACAGGGTACTTGTAAGTCGTGATGGTCTTACCAGCGTATGAATAATAATATGAATTTAGTATTAATATTATGAATTTATATTAAACTACACTTGAACTAGCCGCAAGCCGAACAAACTTAGTTGAAACCTGAATACTACTAAATCAAATCAAACAGCAACATCACCCTAGATTATAGATTAAGTTTGGTTTTGTAATGTTACTACCCAAAATAGAGATTTAAGTATATAGTTGAATGAAACACACTCAAACTGAACGTAGAGTAACTGTTAGTCTGACGACCTCAACTACTTATGTAAGTATATATAGGGTACACCCGATAGTCTCTTGATTATAAATAAAGTTAAACTTTGGGATTGCATTGTCAGAGATTGCATTAAGCAGACTCTCCGTTTAATGCCTTAAAAGTAGCATGATAATTGCAAACATCCACGCGAAATATTTCATACAGATTGTTTGCAAATTTAATTGGTTATACTATCTCGGCCCCTGAGCAACAATTGAAAAGCGCTCAGGGAAAAAATGTTGCCAAGTAAAAGTTGTATGCGTGAAGGCAAAAGTTTTCAACTTGCGAGAGTAAAATGCAGTTTATACTTAGTTGTTTCTAAAAGACACGACTCCCTATTTCTCTACATGATACCTACATATGTTGCAGGTCGTGTTGCGGTTGCCTTAAAGTTTGTTAAACGCAGTTTGTGTCTGTGCTTATAACCTGCTCATAAGTCCCGCAAAAGTAGACAACGAACATTACTTTTACACTGTCTGTTGGGTGTTGTTTAACTCCAGAGTTATATATGTTATGTAAAAATAAGAAGTGAAATTTGAAATTTATTTTATTTAGATAGTGTAGAGGGTGAACCTTTAACTAAAATTATAACAAAAGTCAAAACATCGATTTTTGACAATTAACTATTTTCAAATGTAGAATCCACTTAAAGATCAAATTATGACCAAATTGACAAAGTATGCAAGTTTGAAATCTGTTACAAGTCACATTTTTTTGTCACTTTTGCATGACTTTTTACAAAAAAATGAAACACCTCAGAAACAACTTTAAAGTAAACGGTGCACAAGGCGTATGCGCAATATAAAGTTGATTTAACTGACAAAACTTTATGACACACTTTTTCATAAAAGACTCTATAAGATAAGTCCGAAGTATGGATTTAAGGAGTTATTCTTAAGTCGACACTCACTCTTAAATATTAAATAACATTATTTTTGTTAGATGAAGCAGATGTAGAGCTTTAAAATTGCAAGATTTTCAATCTGGTGCAGTCCATTTACCATCTGAAATTTACAGTAAATTGAGTGTCAAATAGTTTTTTATAGATTTAACTTGTCAATGTATCTAATATATTTTGAGTCACTTGTCTTAGTTGACGTTAAATAGATGAATAAATAATTAAATAATCTATTTGATATTCCATTTGGCTTTTACTTAAGTGTTATTGACAAACTCCACGCTGTTTTCAATTAGAGACAGCTGGAAAAACTTTTGAATATAAGTCCGGGGAAGTTATTGTATTGGACGAGGGCAAGGTCAAGATTGACAAGTACTTTTAACTTTTTGCAGTCTTGCAAACATTGAGATGCGCATTCTCTCGATTTGGCAAAGAGACAGAATTCTTCGTTGCGAATCTCCTGACAACTTGTTATGGACACGTGTAAATTTCTCAGTTTAAAAAGGCCAGATTAAGGAAACTTCCTGGGCAGATCATGAAGAGGGCAAGGCGGAATTTCGTCCGTCTGTCGGCATGTTGTTACTATTTGACTATTTGACATCTTGTGTCGAAACTTAAACTGCATTGTATTAGCTATTAAAATGGTAACTGCAAATGAAATTGTTTCAAAACTCGTTCTGAGATACTTTTGCACTTGTTGCCCCGATAATCAAGTGCCAAATTTCGGCGACAATTTGACGCCTTTACTGCTGACCACTTTTGGCAGGCCACGCCCTGTAACTGGCAGGGTAAGTTAACTTGTCAATTGGCATGCAAAGAGTTTTAAGTGTGCTTACCAAAAAATGGCAGCGTTTGTCTGTCTCGCTTAAATATTAAACTAGAATCTGATTTTAAATTGAAATAATTTCTAAAGATGGCCAAAGAATCGAGAATCCCCTGTGCACCACTCCAAGAATAGCGATGTAAAAAATCATCGAAACATCGATTGATCGATTTTTGCATTAACGATTTTGGATGTTTTTAACTCAATCTATTTTTTGCCGATTAATCGATTTAAATAAATCGATTTTCATGAAAAATAGTCATCAGATAACAAACAAAAGAAGGTAGTAACTAAATACAAAACAGATACATATCCTTTGTAAATTGTACATTCTGTGTAGAATTCAGTGTTAATTTCTAAAAAACTCGGGAATGAACTGCTAATCACATAAGTATGTAACTACACAAAAATTTGGTATACCTTAACCTCAAATGCAAAAATTTCCAAAATTAGCATTCTCTACAAAAAGTTGGAGTCTATTTTGATTTGTGAAATAATTTGTAATTTGTTTGCATCTTGTTGCACCTTTCCGCAAAACATTTTGCAAAGTAATTGTAATGATTTCCCCGAGCAGTATTTTCTTTTATTTTTCTATCTTTCTTTCTCTAATTGTATGCCCTCTCTTTTTCTCGTCCTTGTGAAAGCGGACAATTTGATGCCAGCAACTCGAAGGCAAAAGGCAAAACTTGATCTTGTTTTATATAAAATGTTATGTTCATTTTTTTCTTTCTTTCTTTCTGTTTTCTGACAGCATCAAGTGAATTAGTCGCCGGGTATGAAAATTTATGCAAATATGTTACAGTGCCTGCCTATGTAATGGACAAGAGGGAAGGGACGGTTGGGAAGGCGAAAAAAAGCAAAATGAAAGATGCGAAACTTTTGCCGAGCGTCGTTGTCAGTTAAAATGTCGTCTTGGCGGTAAAGTTTTTCGTTTTCGGGAAGGCAACAACTTTGACCAAAGTAGAGAGGGGGATCAAGACGTTCAGTGCCTGACACGCAATGATTACAAAGCAGTTCCGAAAGTTTCAGTTCAAATTAAAGACCAGCACTCCATGTTGCTTGGCCCCAAAGTTAATGTTAGCTTACCACAATTTTGAGGTGCATTGATGACTAGACCCAAGTACTTGAAGTACTTGCAGGTAGGCTAAATCAAGTTGTTGCATAACTAAACAGCGATAGTTAATAAATACATCTTGTACCTGTTGATCTTTCAAAATTAAACTGCGGCTTCCAATTGCATTATTAATGGGGTTTCCTCTGAAGAGCTACATATATAATTGCTTAATAGAGTAGCAAAGGAAAAACACGTCGAAAAATCGAAAGCAAATTTTAAAGAGACTGCAAAGACTCTAAAAGTATAATATATAGTTAGGCAAACGAGCTGAGAATGATGTTTTCAAGAGTTTGTTGTGAAGGCTGCCTCCTCTTTAAAAAAAATATCAAAAAGGATTTTATTTGTTGCTTTGTGTATTGTTTTTTAAAAGTATTGAGCACTTTTATCATTGTCAAAACTATTACTTGACATACTGTATATTATTTTGATTTTAATATATGTCTGTATAATAATAATAAAATTAGATGCTTCTCTATAAAAGCATTTTTAAGCTGGCTTGAAGTGAGGCACCTACCTCTGGTGCTTAGCCAAAATAAATAACGACTAGGTTTTTGGAGTTTTTAATTTTAAGGCGCCTGCTCATCATCCAAAGGGTCTTAGTCTCAGACTAAATTGCCAGGCTTAGTGCAAATTATATTCATATACAAAGACAATGAAGCCAGAGGAACAAACTTACCACTAATCTACTGGACAGAGCTCTACTACAAGAAGTCTAGGCAAATTTTACGCTCTATATCTTCTAGAGAGAAGGTTAAACTGTTTCTCTACTTTAACAAAAACGCTTTAAACAAACTAAATATATCTGCACTTGATTTTTAATTTCTTTTATATAATGACAACTTTTTGCTGGTTATTGTTAACTCAAATATGGATTTTAGTGGTCGACTGGGCTTTTATAATACAAAGTTTGTGCAAAAATTTAAGTTTACGCCATTTTACTCCAAATTATTATCTTCATCGATTCTTGTTGAACTGACCAGCAAAATTCTATAATTTTTTTTTATTTGTTTTTTTTTTTGAAACCCTTTTTAATGTGATCAAATATTTTCACAAGAAGTTGAATACCTTGGTCCGTTAGTATCCGATTTTTCAAATCAAACATGGGTTTCACTCACAATTAAACGATCTGTCAAAAAAAGTCCATTAAAAGTATGGTCTTTATTAAAATTAGTGCAATCTTCTTCTTTCTAAAAGGGCAAACAACATTTAAGATCAGTTTTAAAATCAACTAAGCTAGGTATGCAGTTTTGTTATACTCGATAAGCCCGACCTGAAAATCACTATCATTTCCCAGGAGTTTCAACTGTATTCCAGTTTGTAGCACTTTGTTAACTTACTTTTAGTATTTATGTTTTAGTTTAATTTACAATCAGTTACTAGTTCAAAATCTTACCTATTTCAATGATGTGTTTGAAATGTATGCATATACATAATGTATAATGGTTTTGTTTTCCCTCCGACGCTCAAGAGTTATGTAAACGGAAGAGATTAAAGAGATTTGTCTACAGGGCAAACGGCAATTGTGGCCAAAACTTAAATTATCCGTGCGGTGCAAGCAGGTATTAAAATTTTGCCAATTCATCCTTTGCCATGCATTTATTCACTTTCCAAACTGTATCTGTATCTGTAAGTGTATCTGTAGGCGCCCCCTTTGCCTGACCAGCGTTGACTTTCGATTTAACCGAAACGCGTGCATTGAACCGCCCAGGTTCCCAAAATTGCGAGACCCCGAAAAAGAAAAAAAGAAGAAAAAAATCTCACCTGGAAAAAAAAACCAATGGCAACAAAAGCGAAAGGTGTCTCTAGTGCTTATGATGATAATAGTTTTGGGGGAAGTTGCAAAAGCAGGGAGGTTGGGAGGTAGGGAAGAGGGTGAATAAAAGAGTCAAATCAAGTTGCACGTACTTTCAGCTCGTACTTGAGGCAGCCACAAGGAAAGAAAAAAAAACCACTGTTAAATAAAAAGAAAAAGAAAAAGTTGTGCTTCTGCTGGGTTTGCTTAAAACCCGCAAATAAATGTCACGAACCAAGTTGAAAGCTCGAGCAGAAGCCGCAGCTGAAGCAACAATTGACGCCAGGGAGCAGTTGGGGGGCAAAGTGGGAAAAGCCAATGGCAAAATAACTGTGCGGAAAATTCACTGCGAATGCAACACACCGACAACCGACAACGACAACCGACAACAACAACAACCGACAACCGACAAAAAAATTAAGAAAAATATAAAGCTTTTGACTCGCCAGCACAAGGCCAATGGGGCAAAAGAAGGGCAACCGGTGGGCTACAGGGAAGTGGGGAGGGGGAGCGAAGAGAAGGGGAAACAGGAGAAAGGACATGCAATTATTTGCCTGCAAATGACTTTGAAAATGCGCATTTATTTCAATTTGGTGTTAGAAATGATCCAAAGCTTCAGGCGAGTTGTAGCTTACGGTGTGTATTAGCTGCTTGCCACATTGCCAAGACATCATATACTTGCCACATCAACTTGCCACAAAGCTAATGTGGCATTCAAATGGGGGAACAATCTGTTTAACAATTTGATTATCTTCACAACTTCACGGAAAACGAGTCGCAGATAAACAGTGGATTAAGAGCATGGTCTTTTAAGATAGCATAGAAAAGGGATATTGATAACAGATGTGTCCTTAGGCTAATAAGGAAGGTTAAGAATCTTGTTTTAATCATTTAAGTCCGATCTTAAATCTTAAAGGGTAATTATTGATAAATAAAAATATCGTTTCAATAACAACTGACTTCTTCTTATTATATTTAAGTATAAAACTTTGAATTGTTTAGAACAGTTAATTTTTCCAAAAAACAAAATATTTCCATTTAAAATGGTATATTTTTGAATAAGTATCGACGTTCTTATTTGTTTAATAAAGAGTATTTAGCTGACTCAAGCCTTGCTCTATGTATTTTGACTAGTGTTTTTGTGTGTTCTTTTTGTAAGTAGACCTCGAGTCAGCTAAATACTCTTTAATATAATACATTTTATTTTAATTACAGAGGTCCCAAATTTTGAGGTTTCTCTAAGAACAATTCCAAAAAAAAAACCATCTTGAAAAGTGTCTTTTGTATTTTTTTTTTGTCAGGGACCATAATTAGTACAAGTTTAACATAAAGCGATCTTTGGGAAAGAGAATTAAAAATCCTCCTCATCAAACAGGACATTGAATAAAATGCGATATCTACATATTTGAATAGCTTGAACTTGATCATGGAACATATTAAAGAATTAAGCTACCATATAAAAACCTGGGTACTGGTATAAGTAAAGGAAATTAAAGGTTTTGTTCGTTTATTTCGAATAAACTAGAAAGATAAACATTTTGTTCTTCCCTGTGCATCCATGCAAAGCAATGAAAATTCTATTTAAAATCACCTAAAACTCTGCATAAACTCCATTCCACTTTATTGTACACATTGAGAGTTGCCAAAAAAGTATGTATGTGGACAGGGTTTAGACATGTCGACAACTTTGGTTAACAGATGCCATTGGTATCAAATGGAATCCTTTTGGCTTAAAGCAGCTAAAAGTGGTGCTTCTCTGGTCAGTCAGCTGGTTGCCAACTAAATGTCAATTCGGTACATTTTTCCTTTTTTTTTGTCTCTTCGATTTGCGTGTCTTAGTAAAAGATACACACACCATAAATTCATGTACTACTATTTATGCATATATGTATACACATCTACTCGTACATAGTTACATATTTGAAACATTTCGCGAAGGATGGTGTGAAACTTGTTAAAAGGTTTCCCATATTGATTTTGCTTCTTTTTGTAAGAAAAATATTCTGTTTATGCTGAAGTCATGTTTGCTACGTGGATGTGCATATTTTCTCATTAATTTTGCAGAGAATAGAGAGCGAAAAGTGTTGACACATCTGACATTCGAAGTTGCATGTCTACTTGTCGAAAAAGTGGGATTTTGGGGTCGTAGTGTTTTTAGACTCGTACTTTAAATGAGTAAAAAAGGGTCTACTAAGTTTGTCCAAGAGATATGTGCGTAACAGGCAGAAAGAGGCTTGGCAGACCCCATAAGGTATATATATTCTTGATCAGCATCAATAGCCGAGTCGATATGGCCAGGTCTGTCTGTCCGTCAGTCTGTCTGTCCCTTTTTTGAACCCTTAGATCGCAGAGACTTTAAGAGCTAGAAACAGCAAATTGCGTATATAAGCTCATCCATATCTTGTATAGATCAAGTTTGTTTCTTGCGATTATTCGCTTTTCACCACTATGTATTTGCTTCTTCCCATAAATACAGGGTCTCTCACTGTCGAGCTTTCTGCACTGTAGCTTAATGTATTTTTTTTTAAATTTATATATTGTATCTTAGCATAAATTTTAATGAGCGCAGTTAAAATTTGAAGAAGAAAAAGGTAAACAGTCAATGAAAATTGCTTGAAAATATCAACTACTTTTCTCTTCTGTCAGTCAAAACATTTACTCTAAGACAAATATATTTAAATGTATTATTACTTGTTGTTACTGTATTGTAATTGAAACTTATCAAGTCTTAACTTTTTCTCTTTGCAGGTAAATTATTGACAAACTGAATTTCCTTGGTAATCAAGTTAATATAAACAAGGCAAGGCTGTAATTTAATATTAACCATATTGACAGATCTGAATTATTTTTATTATACTTGCAACCGAATACTGCGTAAAAATATTTGTAATATTATTATTAATTAAGTATGTATAATTATACAGATTTTTTTTTTTTTTAAGAATCAGTTGCTGTTAGAACAGCTTCAATATGTGTCATTAAGCTCCGCGTTAGTATTAACACCAATTTAATATATTGTATACATATAATTACACAAAAGTGTAATTGACAAAAGTCTAAAAGGTATTCATTAGTAGAAACATTGTAAATAGACATTACATAGAAGTGCATTTTCTTATATTTTGTAAATTTTAGAGGGTGTCTCCTGGCGATGGATGTCTCTCTACTTTGCACTTTGCAAAAACTTTGTTGAATGCGCCTTGACACATTTTTGAACTGCAATTGTAATTAAGAGGCAACAAAAGCTATGCATTTTTGTCAGTACTTTAACTTGTTAATTACATTAACATTTTGCTGTTGGCGATAATAATGACGTTGATAATGACGATGACGATGACGGTGACAGAAAAAGGCGAACATTGCAGTCAGCCAGCATGACAACTAAAGTTGAAGTCACAATCGACCAACTGACTGACTAACTGACAATCAATTTTTCTATTTTTTACCTTTATTTTTTTATGTTTTGGATTTTTCTTTGTGCAACCATAGTTTGAAGCTTTTGCAAATTATTCAGCAGACATGCAACCACAAGAAGAAGAAGGAAAAGGAGAAGTGGGTTTCGAGGTCTACATTGTGAACGCACCTTCTCATTTGTCTCCACGTCATGCGTTACCTGTTGGTTGAATCTGTTATATCCACCACACCCATGGGCAAGCAAATAGGTGCGGTTGACAAGCAAATGCTGTAAATTATGATTATTGTTAGAAAACATACTTTAAAGTGTGGATAATAATTAAAAAAATATACATTCCATATAACATTAAACATTGCAGGAAGAGGGACCTTGGAATGTATACTACATATTTAGTTAAGTTTACAGAAATTCAAGTTTCTGAATAGAAGTTCAATGAAGTTTAAAGATCAACAGCGAAAAGTAATAACAAAACATATAAATATTATTCCTAAAATAACTATCTCAAATTACTTTCCATAAAATAATTTGACGTAAATGTATAGAAAAAATGAACCAAACTTTGGTCACCAAAGTAAACTCTAATATCAATATGAATTTCATGTATTTAGGTATATTTCGAAGAACTGTTTCTATTATTCTGTCCATGTCTTTATTGGTATAAAAACGCTCAGCACTTGTCTTGTTCTTGGGTTAAGGGGACGAGGATGTTGTTCAGTTGTCATTTGATCTATGATATGCAATTTAACAACAATTTATGATGACAACATCCCCATATCAGACAATGTTTAAACTCCCGACAGACAGCAGCACATCGCAGTCGCAGTCGCAGTCGCAGTCTCGTCATATGAGCCAGAATTAAATTCGAAATATAGACAACAAAAAAAAAAAACAGACACAGAACCCGTGTTAAGCGAGCGGCTGATTGAAAGAGATATCAGACTGCAGGCAAGATTTAAATCTCTTGCCCATGTTTGCTGTGGATTGAACGTGCTTTACGCGAATTAAAACACGAGACTAGATTCGAAAACAGATATTCTTTAAATTTAAAATTAATTAATAGTGAATAAAGTTATATAATTTAAAACTTTTAAAGTCAATCTATTGAATTAAATTCAATTAGATTGAATACGATAAAATTCTCCTAAACATATCCCTTAAAATTCCCAACAATTTCTCTTGCCCACCCGCTCTGTAAATAGCAAACTTATTGGCGGACAGTGTTGCCAATTCAGCTTTTTTTACGTCAGATCAGGCTTTTATCCAAAGCTCAATTGCGGGAAAATTAAGAAAGCAGCGGGCACACACTGGGAAAAAAAAGTCCGATATTTTGGCATTAATTCCAAAAATAAAGCTTAATACTTGAAATTTTGCAGCTGCCCGGGCAACGGGAATTCTGCCTTTTTTTAAAAAAAAAAAAAAAAATAATAATAATTCGAAATTAGATAAATTAAAACCGCTTCTATAAAAATATGTCTCGATTTTCTGGCTCCACTGAGGGCCAAGTTCCGATAACAGCCGTTGTCAGGGAAATTCAGGAAAGCTTAGAAAAATCTACAGAAAAATTCGTGCAGTTTCAAGCAGATCGGTGAGCACCACCCTTTTTGAGTGGCAATATTTTTGTGTCAGTCTTTTCTGAATTTCACTCGGAAATGGCTTCATTTGTTCGCTCTTATACTCCTAAACTCAAGCACTCTCTTATACTGAAGCGGTGTCTGCAGCTTCTAACTGGCAAACTGGTAACAGTGCAGCCGCTACGGGTGTGTTGAACCTCTGGCAGAGCTCTTCAGCGGTCTTCCAATTGAAAACTGGAATTGGTTTCACTGGAAGCATTGGTATGCGAATTTCGGAATCACGGAATAGTCAATGGAAGCCAACTTAAGAAGTACCAACATCAACACAACAATAAAAACAAGTCATAAAAACAAATAACATTGAGCACTTGTGATCAGTTGGAGTAAAAATGAATGTGTATGAAGATTGAAGAGTGTGAGCGAGCAAGGCAGATAGAGAGTGAGCGAGCAAGAGAGAGAGAGGCTAAAGACAATGAAGAAGGCATCAGAAATTAAAATTTTAACACTCATTAGCTGGAATGCTTGCATGCATGTAATTCCATATTTACTCACACTTCACTGGAACTCTCTTGAGAGTAAAAAAAAAACAAAAAACAAAAGTAAGAACTTGTTGCAAACTCAGTGTGATTTGAGTCCCATACACGTCTGTTTTTAATCAACGTCGGATAATTGTTGTCTTTGCATATTTTCGTTCAGTTAAACGCATACCATAAAATTCGAACATGATCAAAATGTTCGTGTATGGGAGCCCATACTGTGTAGAAGACAAAGAGATAGAAAGGTAAAAATGTGGAGAGCTCATCATGAGTTGAGGAGAGAGCGAGACTAAAGAGAGGGAGCGTAAGAGAGAAGGAGAGAGGAAAAGTATGTTTGCAATGTTGTTGTTTATACTGATGTTTCTTTGATTATTCCAGTGAGCACTCAACAAGTCGGGTTACAACAACACACACACAAACATATTTACACGTCTTATAAACACACACACACTCAGCCAGAGACAGTGCATTTGGGTCTTTGTTGTTGTTTTTGTTGCTGCTGTTGTTGTTATTATTGTTGTTGTTGTTGGAAGAAATCAATGCACCAAGTGCTTAACACAAGTACAACAAGTAAATAACTGAAACTGTTAACATGACCAAGTACCAAGTGGTTTCCAAGCCGAGCAATTTTCAAACCTGTAATGAAAGCAAAGGACTGGAAATGTAATGATTAAAGTCTATGATAAAAATATGCATACAAAATTAGTCTTGAGAAGGAAAAATCAGCTTGGCACAAAAAGCTACAACAACAACAACAACAAAAACAAAATCAAAATGCAAAGTCGCAACGTTGCAGGTTTGCGGGGCAAATGCAAAAAATGGCAAAAACTCGATTTATGAGTTTGAATGCAGTTTCTTTTTCACACACACACACACACGCACACACACAGATAGAGTCACTATATGTGTGTGTTTTTAAGCCGGGACTGCATACCAAAAAGCTGGTTACCTTGCTTACCAAGAGGTTGCCTCGAAAAGTTGCGCATAGATACAAATAACTTAAATGTTGCAAAACTCAAACTCAAAAAAATGGTAATTAAACAAAAAAAGTAGTTCTTTTTCAATTAACAAAACTTAACTCTGTACATAACAGTTGTACAAAAAACAGCAACAGAAACGTATATTTTGTTTTAAAAAGCTAAGGGAAAGAGATTACAACGATTACAATCAATTTAAAATAATTATAGCAAAGATAAATTATATTTATATTCATTTACATGCATTGTGCGTAAAATTTAACACATTTTAAATAAATATTCATAATTATTTATTCATGTTCAATGAAAAAAAACTATGTAAACAGATATAGGGTATTCACGTTCAACTAAAACCGACCAAGTTGATAGAACCGGTTAAATGGTGTACGGCCTGCATAACAACTGGGAAATCCCCCGTATACGTAAAAAATAATATGAGTAAACACATAAAAGAATCAAGAAGACTCTGTTATTTTGTACCTTTTACTCATCTCAACAACGAAAGGGAGCTGACCTGGTCAAGGTCCAGCTCAGACTCTACCAAATGGATTGATATGGATGTAGACAAGGCCATAGAGTTAGGGTATAGCTTATGGGGGAATGAAAAGAACAAACCGATTTACACCATCTCAAATAGAAATAAAAGAAACCAAATGCGAAGCAGTTGAGACAAAGGAAAACCTGGAAAAAAACCTGCATTTAACGTAAGCTAAGACAAATTGCAGTGGGGTATATGCGACTGTAAGCTTGATGTATTTAAAGCCAGGATCTGAACTCAACCGTGCAAAACGAGTTTCCGGATCATATACATTACCTTTAAAGTTATAAATCCTTTTTATTAAAAAAGTGGTCCGGTTTGAAATATAGAAATATTTCAATTAAATTTTTAAAATTTGAAAAATAATGATAAAAAAAATGTCTTATGTTAGAGTCTTTAAAAAATAAACAATTTTTAGCATTAAGTTGTTATATAGTTGTTATTTTATTGTATACAAATGAACCAAGGTTCGAACCAAAATTTATGAGTTTCTTAACCTATGTACTTCGCGAAAAGAACCCAAGTTTATGACTACGGCTCGAAACACTTAAATTCAACTTTTTAATTATTTTCCAAGTTTTCAGCCTTGACTAAAAACATATTTTGTATTAACCTATGCTGTACAAAATTGCAATTGGTTAAATTGCTATTTATTAGCTATTACTATTTAGCAATGATTATGTTACGGGTTGAAATAAAATTAAATACAAGTATGTTATGTAACATTTATGTTATGTTACATTTATGATGAATGTAAATATCTGCAATCAATTTAAGTGAAATGATTGCAATCAAATCTGTCAATAATTGGAATTTATGATTGCAATTAGTCATGATGAAACTGAAGTCTGTTGCCAAATTTAAAGAAATAAAAAGAAACTTTAATTAATGATTGAAATATTTGCTTTAAATTGAAATTGATAAATATTTAACCAAAATATGCAGCATTTTCGATTTCAATCATAAGTTGGAGAACATTTAAATTATGTGACTGCCATCGATCTAAAAAGTCATCATATTGTACTTTATTTATGGACATTTTCTAGAAGAAACTGCTAAAGTCTCCGTCTTCTATCCCATGTAGAAATTTCTAAGAGTGCAAAGAAGACCGAAGGCATAACAATACCTTAATCACATGTGGCATGTTGCAGTTGCAGTTGCATCTCGTGTCGACAATGAATGATAGTTTGTAATTATAAAGATACATCCGAAACTTGACTAGCTTGATGCTGTGATTGAGGACTTGACTTGCAACTTGGAGATAGGTGTAATTTTTGCATAGTTTTCATTTGTGACGCATGTCAAACTGCGGAGATCTTGTTGCAAAGTTGTAACTGGTGAAAGTTGCAATCAGTTGTTGCAGCTGTTGCATGCTTTTCAAGGTCTTTTCCGTTGGTTGCAGAGAAGGGATCCCCTTACTGATAAAGTTATGAATGTTTTAGCTGTATGTCAGGTTCAGTTGAGTCTGCTCGACAACGAAATACCCTGCGGCAATGCTTTGACTTTGGCCAGTGGTTCATTCAACTCTGGTCAGTTTTCTTAACTAAATAGACTTCCCAAACGGAGCTTGAATGTTTTGTTTGTTCGCACTCCAATTCGCATTCGGTTAGATGGTGTAGATCGGTTGCAACTTGCAACTGCCACATAGCACACAGCTGCAACGCATTGGTTGTTGCTGGTCGGTAAGTTGGTAAGTTGGTAAGATGGTAGTTGGTAGTTTCATTGGCCTCGTCAGTAGATGCTGTATTTATAACTTGACCAGCTTCAGCTTCCACTCTCTTTGTATTTGTGGCCCGAAGCGGATTTCGCCTCATTTAAACTTGTTCCTGATGTTGAGGTTGCTTCTTCTATCTTCTTATACATAAATACATATGTATATGTATGTATGTATGTACGTACTCCCCCTTTTCAGCTTTAACGTTGTCTCATTGCAGTTAGTCAACATTTTTCCTCATCATCATCATCATCATGATCATTGTTGTTGTTGTTGTTGTAATTGTTAGACTGTAAAACTTTGGCTTTGGTATGCGCACTTTCTCCTTAAATGCTATTTTCGTTAACATTGTTTTCGTCGTCTAACTCTTGGCCGTTATCCGCAATCATCACCATGATCATCATCATCATTATTATCATCATCATCGCATTGTCTTCGTTTCCGAATATATCTGTAAGTCTAATATCTAATTTGCGGCTTACCTGTTGACTTCCCTTTCGTCTCTCATTCATCACTTATACACCCACCCAGTGAACTTCTTTTTATTTATTCTCAGTTGTTTTTTTTTGGTTTCAAAATTTTGTAGCTTTCTTTTTGACATGTTGTTTAATCTGTAGCCTGAGTTTTTATTTTGATCTATAAATTGGTGTTTAATTGGCTCTTGTCAGTGTCGTAATTTTTAATGGAAGCGGAAAGAAAAGCTCTGAGACTCTTTTCTCTCTAAAGTGGCCAGCTTGTTTGTTGACCTCATTTCTCAGTTGGCTCAAAGCGGCTGCACAAACCACTTGACAACTGGCAAAATTGTAGCCACTGCAACAAGAAGAACTCCGTGAACTGATTAAGGACCTGGCCGTCTACACTCAGGACAAGTGGCAAGCAAAGAAATAGTTGAAGCTGACTTAATATAAATATACTAAATAAACAAGTTCACTATAGGGAAGTTCGACTGTATATATATGCAGTAGAAGCTCACAAATTAGAATTCGCTGAAATTTGAATTTGCCAGAAATTAGAGTTGAAGTTTGTAGTGTGTTGAGTAAATCTTTTTGTTTTCCTGCATATAGCTAAAAATTATTTATTCGTTGACTTATTTTTATGGAATAAAATAAAGTAAAAAAATAAATCTATTGCTAATATTTTTTAATTAAGTTTACTCCATATATATTTGAATGAAAATATTGTCGAGAAATTTGAACTTTTCTGAAATAACAATTACCTTAAAAACCAAGTGGTTCTATTTTGCGAGCGTCTACTGTATTTCATTTTAGTAAGAGCATTATTTTTAGTTGCTTCAGTCAGAACACACCATTAAGTCTGAGTTTTGTGCATCGTTGGAGCCCAAAAAAATGCATTGTTAAAAATACATTTTTTAATACGGAACCAATTGAAATAATGCGTAAACTCGTACATTGCAAAAAATATTTCAATTGCATCGCCATCTGGTAAAGTGACCCAGATGCAGCACCTCCTACTCCAGTATTTAGTGTATATATTTATGCATATTTTACGCAGTCTCCCTGTTGCTACATGTGGCATGTGGCAAGTGGCGTGTGCTGCACTTGTGCTTTCTTCGTTAAAACAGTTCAAAATGGTTTTGGTTTTTTAACCATAATATTCGTAGCATTGAGGAATCTTTGATATGAATGGAATCTTTTAAAATTCTGTAAAATACAGAGATTTCTGTAAATTCCTTTAACCGAGTGTAAAATACGTGAAGCAAGGTTGAATGTTTAAGTTCAACTGAAGAGCAAATAAATATTTAAAGTCACGTGGTATAAAAATGTGTGAATAACTGTAAACAAAACTCTGATTAAATTTGTCCATGAATTGATTTCATTATTAAGCACGGACAATGCCGGCATACACCGGCTGGCAGATACATTTGTATGTATGAATGTATATTTGTATGTATATGTTGCATGCAACTGCCATTCGGAAACGCGGGCGTAGTAAAAATATTGATTTACGCAACGATAAATGCCACAGATACAAATGTAGCAGAAAGATACAAATGTATCTATCTATCTGTAGCAGCACTGCACACAATGCTGAAATATTGAAATCAATTGAAGGTTTTGATTAATTGACATGAGCAATGCAAATGTTTTTGGCGCTTTCACAAATACTTACATACACATAGAAGTATCTATATATATTTATATATATATTTATATATATATAAATGTGTGTGTGTTTGTGTGTGTGTGTGCATTGTCAACGCGCCAAACAGCATAATATTTAAAATGTATCCAAAGAGATACATTACACATTACGGCCATCGCTGCCAAGTCTTGGAAAATCCCTTCACTGCATTATTTCCCACACCAGCCGCAGATATAGAAATAAAGCCAATGACAGAGATGGCACGAGAATGAGTAAGCATAAGTGAAATAGAGACAGCAACAACGGGCAGCAGAAGTTGTTGTAGTAGAGAAGGGGACTCTGGCATTGCAATATCTGAGAGATACTTTGAGCCGGCTTGCAAAGTTGGTAGTACGTCGTCTGACTGCAGGGCTTACGTCTCTGTCGCTGTCGCTGTCTACGTCGACGTCGTCATAGTCATTTCCAGTGTCGTAAATTTTATTAAAGTGCCCCACTCTATATGAGCTTGCAACAAAAGCTAGTCAAGCAGGCTTTGGACAACTTCAACAGAGCACAATCATCATCATAGTGATCATCATTGATGCGAAATCATTTTTACATGCATGCACCATGGAAATTAATCGATTTATTCAACATTTTTGAATATCTTCGAGTATACCAAAATCTTTTCGAAGATTTTCTATTCCTATGTAATTTAGTTTATTTATTTAATATTTTTGTGGATCTTCAAGCATTCCAGAATAATTTTAAACATTTTATATTCCGATTATATGCATGTCTTGTGATTTTATTGGTTGTTTGTTAATGTTTTTTTAATGTCTTTAGGCTTTGGAGAATATTTTCGAATATTCAATATTTTCATGCATTTCTTAAGTGATTTTATCAATTATGTGACTAATTTAAAACTGTAACAAAAATTAGTTTCATTTGTTTTCAAATATTCAATATACATTTCTAATGTGATTTAATTGATTTTTTTTGATATTCTTAAATATCTTCAAGTAGAATATTTTCGAATATTCAATACTTACGAACATTTTTGTTTCAGTTAAGCAATTTATTTGATTTTTTGGAATATCTGCGAGTACCTTTGTATTTTTTCGAACATTTCCTATTCCTAATACATGCCCGTCTTTATTTTTAAATATCTTCAAGTAGTTCAAATTGCTTTTGAATATTTCCTATTCATTGGAAAGCTCACCTAGACTAGTTAGACTTTGACTAGTTAAGTATACATATCTGTTCGGTCTATTTGCCATCGCTCTTAAAACTTTAAATGCTATCACCAGAGTTCAAATTGATAAAGTTAATGTTGATGATGCTTTTGGTGGTGGTGGCACGATTCTCAGAATTTGGTTACTTTCGGTTTCTGACCTCACTCTGGGGGGGTTATCTGACAGACGCAGTGTAGTACATAATTTATATTTGATTCTAAATCTGTACATGGCTTTCGCAATCTTCAATTATTTTTATAAATAGACAAGAGATTTCTGTGAGACAGACAATTCAATTGAACAAAAATATAATACTATAGGACTATCATTCTGGTACCAAATATTTTTTACCCTTGCAGAGATTTGCATACAACTTTTGACTTATGACAGCTTTATGATATAGTAGTCCGATTTTTAACAAAGTTAAGATGAGATGTTAAAGACAGTATAAAATACAGAAGCTGCGAGTTTGGTTGAGAAATCTCAAGAGACAGATAAGTTTTCCATAACTAAAGTTGAGTTTGACAGATTGGTTCTATGTCAGATATTTGATATAGTGAACCAATCCAAGTTTTATCAAGATAGTTTTAAAACTGGGGATATATACATACATACATAGTTTAATGCGTTACGAATTAGTGACTAAATTATTATACCCTCTGTAAGGGCATACAAAATAGAATTTGAATTTGGGATTTCCAGCATTTTGACCAAATTCGAGTTGGCAAAGTGACGAATCTGCTGCGTTCGTGGCATTTTTGTGACTGAAAACGACAGCGTGTAGACCCACAAAATCTCAACTTTAATAAGAAAGAGCAACAAGAACAACAGGAACAACAAAGAAACAAACTGTAGTGCAAATAATTGAGACTCTCTTTGAAAGCGCGCGTACTCTTCAGCTGTGTTATTTTGTCTCTCTTACGCTCTCTTTCGCCCACACAAAATGCAGTCAGCATTGTTGCCGGTTTTGCTTTTACTACGACAACTGACTACGTGGACGTTATTGTTGTTGTTGTTGCTGCCATGTTGCCTTGTACATAGATAAATTTGTATCTCACGTTTTGAATATGTATGTATGTATGTATATAGTAGTAAATAGCGCTCAGCTGACAGCGGGTCCAACCATGCCATGCACTCACTGGATTGTGCGGGTCTCCTAAAGACTTCGACTCCGACTACGACTCCGACTCGAACTCAACATCACATCGAGTCTGTTGTCTGCCTGTCTGCCTGTCTGCCGTCTTCCCGTCTGTCTGTCTGCCGCTGCTACTGCTGCCTTCAGCATTCCAGTGTGTGTTCCAGTCAGACATCAGAGCTAAAGATATTTCGGACTGGCACCGTTCCAACGAGAGCGGCCATGCAACATTGCCATCGTTGACAGCGGTCGTGTCGTCGTCATCGTCGGCTCTTCGACTCTTCGGTTCGATTGTTTCGTGATTGTTCGAGGGACTAGCGCCAGCATTCCGAACAGTCCGATATTAACTTTCAAACTGTACGGTTTGCGTGCGTTTCCAGCAAAGGAAACAGCGCGTCGTGTTTCATGTTTTTACTCAATCACACTGCCTCACAAATACAACAATACAACAATCCAACAATACAACAACAACTACAATTACAATAATAATGCAAGCAGCAATAACGGCAACAACGAACAACCATTATTAATATACAATATATATTGAGTAAACGATTTGTTTTTAAAACAATTCAAGTGAGTGCTTAAGAATTCGCAAAAGCAGCAAATTCATCTGTGAAGACGTCATAATCAAATTTTGAAGAAATGCATTAATAAAATAAGTCAAAAGATGAAATATGCCATTATTTATTACTTTTTATATTCACATCCTGCTCTTTGTGTTGTGCATTTCTATACGGTTTTTATCTTCAGCTAGTTTATGGAAAAAACAACAACAACAAAAAACAAATAAAAACACGAACAACGATCATGCGACATCAAGTTTAAGTTTCGTTTCGTTTTATTTATTTATTTAGTTTTTGTTGTTTAATACACATTCATATTATTTTCGTGTTGATTTTGATTTACAAAACGGAATCCGCTCTTTTCAATTGTAATTTCCGGTGTAGCGGAATTTCACTGTGTGCATGAGTGCGAGGCGTTCCGTTTGTGTGAGACAGCGTGAAAGAACGAGATGGAGAGAGAGAGAGTGAGTGTGATGATTGTGTGAGTGTATGAGTGTGACGGTGTGCATGTGTATATGTGTGTGTGTGTCTCTGTGTTTAGTAAGCATAAAGATAAACATAAACAGGCTGTGAAGTGAAATGAGTGAAAACTGAGCCCAGAAAAGTGCAAAAACAAAAACAAAAACAAAGTACAACAACAACATATAAAAAACAGTTTGAGGTCGCGGCATTTCGTGTTGTCTGCTTTTTTGATTGCTTGATTGAATCTATGTATTGCAAGTGTCAATATTGTTGATGTTACATAAAGTCAAACAAATAAGTTAAAGAAAAATCCCCCCCGAAATCAATAACAACTATATAGTATTATACTGTATATTCTGCAACAAATTCAAGATTAACTAAAGCACAACAAATGCCATACATTTGATGGGGAATCCCCGGTCTAATTAAATGTACTATTTCATAAAGGTCAATGGTCGTTCAGATTACCCGTGTATAATTTGTGTTACACACGAAACAGCAATTCAATGTTTAATAAACAAAGAAAATTGCAAAACAAACATTAATTTAACGCAATCTTATGACAACTTAATTAATGCCTTAATGAGAGAGTTCTCCAGAAGTTTCTAGCGGTATTCAATAATATTACATTGAATTACAATCATTATTCAATCTTAAATTACGGACTTTAAGTCTAAACTTTTCACACAATCGTAATAAGTGAAAACGTATTGAAATCTGTAAGTTTTGAGTGTTGCTGCCGTTTTGTGAAAGACTTTCAACTTGCCACAAAAAGTTGTGATGTTGTTTAATATCTACCTACAAAGTATCTAACAAATTGTTTATCTTACAGTGTGCGGGCATAATGCAATAGTTATAGTGAGTAGAAATTGTTAAACTATTTGTTCGAAAACTTAACTGACGAACATTAAATACAAAACAAAACAAAAAAAAAGATACTCAATTTGATTAAATAAACATTTATTAAAAAATCATTTGTAATCAAAGAGTGCAACAAATGTGCAATAAAAAAAGAGAAAATTTTAAATAAATAAATATTTATACAACGCCGCTGTGTTCATCGTTTTTTTGTGTTGAAAATTGAAATTAATTAACATAAAACGCCAGGCAGACTACAATGGCATTAAATAAACATAACAATTGCTACAGTCTATAAATATCTACATATTAATAATCAATTCTTTATCAATAAACACATAATTAAACACTTCTGAAATCCAAACATTAAAATAAACTACTTATAAAGTAAACAAAATCAATAATAAAAAGTTGCTGTGACGGATTATTTATAACGAGATTTGAGCGTTTATCAACTGTAAGTATAAATATGAAATTAATCAAAACCTATTATTAACATTTTGAAACTTGAGCCCCAATTCACGTTTGCGTTTGCTAATCCCAATAAACAAAACGAAGTCGCAAGACAGTTAATTAATGAACCAATCAATCAGGGCTTTTAATTTACAAGTATACTTTCTCATCATTCAACGATTCTTAGAATATGAAATTGAAGTATTTTTGTTGGTTTACCCACTTAGAATCTCAGTCAATGTGGGATTCCCCCCATTGAGATACTTGTCGTCGCTTGAGATACAATATCGAGATACAAAGCTGCGACCTCCTCTTTTTAACCCATGTCATGTAATGGCACAACTTGAGTTGTCAAAGCTTTTCGTGTAAACTTTTATCTACATTTAGATTTATACACAAACACACGCACACAGACGCACACAAAGGCAATGTGTGCTCATCAAATTGATTGTTTTTGCCCATGATAACAACAACATAGAGCATGCAATTTTGTAATTATTTATTTTATGGTCTGTTTGAGACGTAGTAGAGTATTTGATAGCCTGACTTTTTCAAGCTGACATTTTTTTGCCTGATTCGCTTCCGGTGCAATCCACTGTGCGCGCCAATTGAACATGCGTGCTGTCTGTCAACGTGTTGTGTCTGAGGTCAGTGAACCCCAAACCTCGATAACTGTCTACAGCCAACAAAAAACAACAACAACAAAAACAACAAAAAAAAACAATTTTAAAGTCGAAAATGAAAGAAAAAGGTGCGTGTTTGCTTAGGCCTCACCTTATGCTGGCCATACACTTAAAAATATCGGAGCTGACAACTTGTTTGGTTACAAACGGTTGCATTTTTTTGTCTTCCCGCACATTTGCGACATCTGTTTTTAGCCAGTTTACAACTCTTTAGCCATTTGATGATAAGCAGTTAACTGAAGATAACTATCGCTGAAATTTGTGAAAGTTTTTGTATGCATAAAACTGATTTACGTCATATTTGCCATAAAACAAAGAAAATATACTTTTCTTGATCTACGCACATTTGAATACAAAATGTCTTTCAACTTTTCTACAAATGGTTGTACAACTGAGCAAAAGTTGGTCATATCTGCGATGATCATGATCATTATGATGATGATGATGATGGCCAAGATGCTGTTGATGTTGGTGGGAGCGTAGCGGTTATTGACTTTGCGTTCTACTCTATCCACTTCAATCGTACCTCCATGTTTGTGAATCTTTCGTTAGCATTTCTTCTGGTGTTAAGGCTGTTGAGGCCATTGTCGGCATTTCTTTGCTTTTGAGATACTATTATTATTTGATTTTCAAAGCTAAAGTTGCTAAATATAAATGTACATGTCTGACTGGGTCAGCTTAGAAAACTTTTTGTTTTCTTTAGCCAAGTTAAAGTGCTCTGTCATCGAAAGAGTCCATGAAAGGGCAGTATCTATTTCTATCCGGTATCCAAAGCGTAGAGAAGTATTATATCTTAGTGGCCGTGTGTTTAACAGACAGAAAGACGCATCTTTAACTTCTTTTTGTTTTTAAACTATTTGCTTTAACTAATTCATAATTTGCAATTCAGTTAAAGATTTGCTGTAGAGATTTACCATTCACACAACAATAGCCTGATAGATTTTTATAATTTTTGGCATAGTACTTTCATTGGGTTCAATTTGTGGTTAAGATCGCTACGAATAAGAGCAACCATTGCTCCGATTATCAATTCGAAACAACAATATGATTGAAAATTAGAAAGAAAAAAATATATTTTGAGCCCAGTGACACAATGAGCTGTTGGCCAGTGCAAAACTGCAGAGGGATCACAAGTAGGCAGTCTCCGGGAATTATAGAATATCAGACATGTTGTAGGAATTCCTTGGATGATGAGTTCAAGTGGAATCAGATGAATACTTCTCATAAACGTTGTCGACCATCCCGCAGGAACGAGTGGGACGAGTGGTATGCGTATAACATGAAAGTAATAAAGCGATTGTCCAATCTGATGAAGAAACCCATTTCAGAGGTGGCGGAACTGCTCTACAATCTCACTCTGCAGAACTACAACAATATCTTGAATCCGAAGGGCAAAAGTTGGAATTCAAGACGAGTTCCCCTCTCCCGTTTGGATGCTTGTGATCGTTACCTTGGCGTTTTCGACTTGGAAGGAAATCTAAGGGATCCAAGGCATCCCAGAAGTCTGATATTGCTACTGGAGTTCATGCAGAGTATCATTGGGTCAGAAACTGAAACTTTTACTTCTATGGTACCTGACTCTACTGCCAATGAAAAATATAAGGAGCTATATCCTTTTTATGAAGACAAAATATACTTTATGTATAGCAAACGATTGGGACGTCTAATCGATCCGGATCTTGATAAAATTGCGGTTGCGATTGAAAAGCGAAATCTAGTTAGCAATGACCCTTCACATTCACCTCGCTCAATGGGAATGACAGCTCCTCAACATAGTCAAATTGGGAATTTGGAAAGTGACCAACAGCGTCAAAGAGATAATGGATATAACCAAATCATTCCGAATCGAACTGTAAGCTTCCTTCGTCCCGTCGCCTCGCCTTTGGATACCAGACGATCCGATTTCTTGTTATCCGATGATAAGGGAAGACGACGTGGTCAAGGCAGCGTCCAGTTGGATTTGCGTTCCAAACGTGCCGAGTTCTTGCGTCATTTGTTGCAAAAAGTAAACAAGATCGATTCCGACCGTTTCCTTAAAAGTTTGGGATCTGTTGATCTAAAGAGTCCGCGGTTGAAACGTAAGAAATCCAAGATTGCAGCAGAAGAATTAGCTACATACTACACGGATGTAGTTACCAAAGACCCAAAGAGAAAGAAGGATCAAAAGCAGCGCACTGGTCAAGGAGCTACTGATGATATTGAAATTGCTCGCAAAGAGCGTAAATACTTTGGAGAGCCTTTACCTGTACTTTATCACGCGCCGTACAAAGCCAATGATAAATCGACCTGGTTGCGTCGTTATCCGGAACAATTGCGTATGCAGGAGGATGGACATGTGGGGATGTCCAGTGTGAGACGCTATAAACGCGATTCAGTCAAAAAATCTCTGTACAATGCACAACAACGATATTCCATTCACAGTCTGAACAGTGTGGTAAATCCGTTGCCAAATGTGACTTTTGGGCATGAGGAGCTCCGAAGGAAACCAGAATACAAACGTATATTTCAATCCACCAGTAGGCGATTTAAGCAGTCAAAACAGCAGTCAAAAAGTTCACTAATCAAGTCAAAGTAATCCAAGAGTTTTTGTTTTAAATAAAAATTTCGAATAGCACGTTTCGTTTGTAAATTTTCTTTATAAACTAAAACACCTCATCCTCCTGTAGCACTATGTACTGTGCACCCTCCTGCAGCCTTCCACGTAGCAGCACCCTTTGTATGCTACAATGTGAAGCAGTCACGGAGCCAATACAGAAATGTCGACGTCGCAATCCTCATTGGCAGGCAGAGGAGAGACGTTGGTGTCTTCACAATGGCGGAGTACTTCGTCAGTTGGCAATGATGTTGCAACGTCCGTTGGAGCAAGTGTGTCGCTTCCTTTACCAGCTGACAATCAAGAGATTTGGCGAAATCCTTAATCCGAAATGTTCGCATTGGAATTGGTATCGAGTGCCTTTTACACGACCAGACACTTGTGGACTCTACGATGGCATTTTTGATATGCATGGAAATCTACGAAATCCCCTACATCCATATATTCAACATATTCTACTAACTATCTTGAACCATTATTTGAATATACCCTGTCAGGGTTACAAGGAACAACATTATCCGAGTATGTTGGATGAAATACGCTTTGGGCGCAGTGAGGGAAAGTGCACAGACATATTTAGAGCTGACAAGGATGGAGTGGGCTCTAAGCTGAGACAGGACTGGGATGCATCTGGATTAGGTTACAAGTTTGGTGGAAGTGACTTTAACCCTGATGGAGACGGCAAGGATGGTGGTGGTAAGAAGGGCAAGGGCGATGATGATGATGAGATTGTTGTAAACAAAAGAGGAAAGGCCAAATTCGGTGAAGATGATGAAGATGATGGTGCGGGTAAAGGAAAGGATGATAGGAAAAGCATGAAGGATATTTCCAATCTCTATTCGAAAGTGGTGACAAACCAGCACAAGCGTAAACTGGTGGGATCCAAATCGGCTGATGTGGATGATGCTAGTGATGATTATGGCTATTACCAAAAACCAAAGAAACAAAAAGTCCCAAAACCAAAAAAGAAAAAACGTTATGGTGGCACTGATCGTCAGTTTATGGGCGAGATGTTGCCTGTGCTCGTGCATGAACCCTTTGATGAGAGCAAACCCTGGACCTGGATTCGTCGACATCCGAAGCAGACACGAGTGCTCCAAGGAACAAAATTGGGACGCGCCAAGGTGCATCGATATAAAGGGGAATCGCTTGAGATCCAATTTCAGAGGGCCAAACAAAAATACTCGGTGCGTAGTATTTTTTCGATTGGAAGCGATGAGTCTATTGGCTGGGAAGATACGTTTGGTAAGCGCTCCTACATGATGAAGAAGAAATCGATGGCCAAACCCTATGATTACAAGAAACTTCTGGAGAAGCCCGACGATGGAATGGCACGTATTTCCGTTGTTCCCATTGCGCCCAAAGTTCCAGTCAAAACCAAAGGAAATCCCAAATCCAAATGAAGTTCAAATGTTGCATACAAGTTGCAAAACCGGTTATGAGTCACTGACAATGAGAACTGGCAACACATTCAAGAATGTTGCAAAATGCCAACCAGAAAGATAGAAATTTACATTCGAAACGTGAGAGAGCTATTTTTCCCATTTTATAAACAGAAGACGTACCTAAGATCAATACTTTAAAGTAAACAATTTATAAATTTAATGCTAAATTTAATGATATGTGTTGGCCAGCACAGAGTGGTAAGAATATTACCTGAGTCTTTCACTGTGATGACATTCACAAAGCTATCTTAATAAAATTCCATACGTAATATTACTATTAATTTCCTGATAATTTCATTGACATTCGTAGTATCCGAATTAATTAATTTCTGGCTTTAAAGTCTACCAACTATTGTGGAAACTTTGACGGGTTAAACTTATATTAAATATAAATTGTATGATTAATGAGAATAGATGAATACTCTTTTGCTCTTGGACGTTTTGCTGTTGACGTTTTAACAACGTTTGTACAATCTGAATATGAATCTTGCTTTTCGGATTTATCTTTATAATCATAGTTGGATATTCAAATAAATCAGTGTTCTACAGAGTTAGTAAGTCTTTATTTATGAAGGCTTAAGGCTAAGATTGCTATACTACTTTTTCACTTTTCATAGTTATATGGATTAGATTTTGTACTCTTCTTTTACCCTTTGTGATGCTTCATCACTAGCGTGGTCTGTTGTTCACAGTGATATGACATAAATTTGTATATTGCCTCACAATCTGGATTAACTTGAGAAGCTGAGGAGCCTTTCATATTCTACGTTTTCCATCGTAACTAGACGTTCTGATTTTTATTTTATTATATACAGCTGCCTTTACTATCTTTCTCAACTTCTTACTCTTATACTCCTTTGCCTTTGTTTCCTCTTTCTCCCATTTTAACTACTCATCATCCTTTTGCTCTCATTGAACTGTGGATGGGACGCTTATCTTTGCCATTTGCTTAGACGCAGACAGCGCAGATTACAAAGAACGCGTCTTCACATACACACTCTTGGCTAAATACACACACATGTGTGTACATATATTAGTGTGAACATGTCCTGCCATAATGCCTTGCCCATGACACTCGCAACATTGTTACGTACTACATATTTTTGCCTCTATAAAAAAATGAAACATTGTTTGCAGTTTTTTATACAATTTTTAGGTATGATAAATGTATGTAACAGATGTTTATATAGAAATGTGATCAATTTATTTATAATTGCAGCATATATATAAGAAAAATGAATGATCCTTGCTGTGGAAAATGCTGCGATGACTCGCAGTTGGCTTTTCCTGCTTGTTTTATACTCATTTGTTTTCGGAACGCACAACGTTTGCCAAAAAGCAAGATTGCTTGTCCGTCCTTATGAATATGTCGTCCTCCTCTCCTTTTCCTCCTCTCGGCAAACATTTATACATATAGATATGTTTGAGTGTGTGTATATAAGTATATTGCCTGTTACGGCCTTTGTCTTTGGGTGAGACGAAATCTACTTAAATCGATAAAAACTATCAAATCTGTGCGGGGCGTTTATGCCACAGACTGCTGAACTCGTTGTCGTTGTCGTTGTCCTTTGGCTGTGACTGTGACTGTGACTGGAACTGTGATTGTGATTGTGACTGTGCCTCGTCACTTATACGACATGTGCGCCTGATGATGCGTCTCTGTCTCTGTCTCAGTCTCAGTCTCTGTCTCAGTTTCAGTCTCTGCCTCGGTTGCCGCTCATTTTTCGCCAATGTTGCGTATGTTGTCAAGTCTCTTCCGTTTACAGCCTTCGATGCTGTTGGCATTTTTTTTTCTTGGCAGCCGCCACCAAAAAGAAAATTCTTCTTCATTGTTGTTGGCATGTCCGTTCTGGCACGGACTCCAAGGCACAGAGCTCATTGTTCTGTGGAATGGGTTTTTGGGATTGGGTTGATGGGTTGATGGGTGCGTTAGGCAAGCGAGGCAGCAGTTCCGTTCTTCTATTTCTTTGCCATCTCTCTTCTTTTTTTACTGTTGTCAAGGCGACAACACACAAATGTACAAACTTTTATGTGTGCGTGTGTTTGTATGTGTGTTTGTGTGTGTGAGCCATACACAAAGGCGCCGCCATTTAAGCGCCGCAAACGAATTGACCAAAAATGCCATGCGATGTATTATAAACCCTTGTCTACATTTTGTCTTTCCTATTTGCCATTTTCTTGCATTTTCTCTATGGCAATTATATTGCTAACTGACAAAAAATGACAAATTATAGCAACATTTTTCAGACTGATGTATTAACACACACATATACTATAAATATATATGTACAATGTACATATATACTACTATTTTTTATATACATAGTGGTATGTGTAAACTGCTGCTCTTGAAATTAATACAAAAATCACGCACTCCTAATGTCACTTTTATATGAATTGCGTGTTTAGATTTCACAATGTTTAGAGAGAAAACATGAAACCCAAGCGCGGCTAATCTGTAATTATGCAAATTTGTCAGTTAAAGATACACTCGTTAGCATTGTGACACATCATCATCATCTGTTTGCAGTTCTAAAGTTTCCAATTAGTAGAATTATTTCAAAAACACATTTGATAATCTCATTTCTTTTATTTAGAAAGTATTGCCAAATATTCAGACCGATAGCAAAAGAATAGAATCAATTTAAAGAAGTTAACATTTTAATGACATTCACCTACAAGCAAGATACTCCTCTTTTTAGTCCTTCCACAGTTGCCTGCTCGAAAAGCGGAAATTTATAGAGGTTTTCTACGTCGACCGCATGTAGATGTGACTCTGTGTGCATGATTACTGCACTTATGAGATAAGTTTTTACTGTCGACAACAATTAAATTACATTTTAGAGTTTATAGTCTGCCTGCCTCCGGATTCCTGCCACCCTTTTGGTCCTTTTGCCTCTTTGGCCCTGCTGCACTGTATCTTTTGCTGTCGCAAACTTCAATAAATTCCAATAATTTATTTCATTACCCGAGCGCCTTCCATTGGCAACAAACAGCACAAGTCTTGGGTGACTGCAATTGTAATTTCAGTATTAAATTGTATGTGATACCAAAGTAATGCGACAAACAGTCGGACAAACAGACTGACACAGACATAGACACAGAAACAGACATAGAAAGAGCCACAGACAACGGAGTAGCTGGTGAAAAAGGGCAATCCCAGAGTCCAGAGTGATAGTGATAAACAACGATACGACATTCTAGACTTTAGATACATTATTTGTCAAACCAAATGTTGACATATAATTGCACGTTTTGGGCTGCAAAGTGAACTGGACTCTGTTGTTAAAAAGAGAAAGAGAGTAAGAAATAAACTGCTATCAAAAAACATTATGCTACACTGTTAACGTATACAGCACTGTTAACGACAACAGTCTGTTAACATTATCAGTGTAGACGTGCTTAATTACGTGTATATATTGGAAAAATATTAATATTTTGCAAATAACATTACCATATTTAGATAAATATTTACATTATTTTATTTTAACGGGGAGTTTTTTAATTTACGTACATCGATGGGCAAAATATATAACAGAACAGCGTAAGAGGGCTGCGGAACTAAATGTTTTTTGACTCTGTCATTTCGCGTGCAGTCTAAATACAGCTTTGCACGTTATTATTTTTAAAGTCGCTGAAATGGAAAAACCAGACCGCAAATCGCTTAGTGGGCGAAACTCTAAACGCTCTTGTTGCATTTATTACAATTACACGTGAATGTATTCATCTCAATTCGGAAATAGGAAAGTACTCAGCTGAAAATGTTATATACGTTCACACTCAATGTGGGGTTTAATTGAATCATTATACACCCATAATGCATACACACTCAGACTCACAATCAGACTTACATATTCATTCGGACATTCGTACTCGGTACATAACATTTGTTAGACAGTTTATGTAATCGCTGTAATTAGCCACATACGCTTTTACATTGTTTTTTTTTTTCTTTTTGAGCTGCTTTTTGGGATTACGCAATTAATTCCCTGGCGACTGCAGACGGAGGATTTTCCCAAATGGGGGAAAAAAAAAACAATAACCAGAAATGTGATAATGCCAATATCATTAACATAAATAACAGTTGAATCTTGGCTGGTTTCTTTGGCTTTCGGCTAGTTTTTGGAACGTACAAAATACTTATACATATGCACAATGTACATACATATGTAATGTAATTAAGTGCAAAAGATGTCGCATGCAGCAACAGGTTGCAGGTTTTCTGCATACAAGAAAATTGTGATTTTTCACACACACACAACTCAGAGACATTTCCACAAGAAAACCGCAGGAGGGCTGGAGAGAGAGGGAAATTATTGAGGCATGTTGGTAGTTTCTTAAGCTTATGCAATTAACTTGGTTAGTCAGTGTGGCAACATCTTGCATGTGATTGACTGACGGGCTGACTGATTTACTGACTGACTGACGACTTATCTCTTGTTGGCAGTAGGAAACCACAAATTATTGCGAGAATGCGACTTGCTTGAGGAGGTCAAACCGAAAACAATTTAAACGGATTGAAAATATAGTATATATTTATTGTGACTTGAATCGTTGGCCCCTTTTTCTTCCCCCTTGTTTTCCCGCCTTGTGGGCGTAGCCAAGTGAAACGGAGCCCATTGACAGTGCATCAAAATAAGAAATGCCCACCTAAGGCAGCCTTGGCAACTCAGCGATTTCTAGAGACTTCGTTTGTCATCATTATTATCATCATCATCATCAACATAATTATCATTGTCGCCATTGATGCATTCGAGCGAAGCATAGAGAAGAAAGCTAAGAAATGGACACCATTGACGATGACGCTGACGATAACGATGACGATAATGAGGGCGATAATGATGATGATGATGCACTTGCGTCGCTCTCTAACCAATAGACTCCTCCACGTCACCAGCATTTTTTCATGTATTGCCACTCGCCAACTTGGCCAACATGTCTATTAACGGTAACTAGGTAATTGCTGGAAATTGCCGTTAGAAAATTTGCCTTTATAGTAGCTGTTGTTGTTGTTGTTGTCGTTGTTGTTGTTATTGTGGTTGTTGTTGCAATAGCTGTTGTAACACAAAAGCTATCAAAAAACGAAAAAAAAATAAGACGAAAAGGCCTTTTTCCAAAACCCCCTTTAAACGAACGCTTGCTTGCTTTTCTTCTTTTGTTTAGCTGCTGAATAGAAAAGTGTTACCTGCCACTTTAGCTACATGCTACATGCTACATGCAACAGCATCGCACTCGACTTGCCACAACACAAATGCCTGTGTATTCTATTCCATTTCATTATGAAAAGCACACAGAATCGTGGCAAATACATGTGTCTGATTGTGGAACATTCAAACCCTCGAGGCACTTTCCAATAACAAACAATTGACTTGTGGAAAACATGGAAAGTAAATACTGATATGGCTTTTGTATTTGTTACAGCATCGATCAAGAGTTTATCATCAAAAGTTCAGTTGCAATTCAATTTCAACTCAAATCAATATTGAATTAGTAACGTAGTTTCTTTATAAACACAGCAAATTTCATACTTTAATTTCAAATATTACCGTTTGCAGTTTGTTGTTTAACTCAATAATAAAATAGCTCTCATTCTACTCTGTTATTGCTATTATTATCTATTTATTATTAATTATTTACTTTTCATTGATTAAACAAAAGGGAAATGCAAGTGAGTGCAAATTAAGTGGAAAATACAGTCATCCTCACTGTAATTTTAGTCGAGTTAGAATGTAGTTAACATACGATACATAGTAAACGCCTCGATTTAGAGTCCACCTTTTAGACAATTTTAACAAACAGAAAGCAAGAAAAAATATACAGAAATATATTGAACAGTCCACTTTATCCAGGCACAACTGTATTATATTTAATCAAGGATATTTTATATTGGTGGTGTTTTAGTTTAGGAGAAGCACAGTTTTCGACACATAAAAAGTTAATTTTAAATTCAAACATTTTCGATTTTGTCATAAGATTTGCGATTGCAGCAAGAAATGCATTGGCTTGTGAAATCGTAAGCGTGTATTATTAATAAATTAGTACAGGAGAGGAGCTAGAAGGTTATTGAAAACAGATTGCAGTACGAGAGAAGGATTTTCATTAATGGGCAGTATTTTTACAGAAATATATAAATGTATATATAAGTATATTTGGGACGGCATTAAGTATTTTCTAAATTATTATTTGCATTCATAGGCCAGAGAGTAGACAGTAAAGAAATGCAATGTAAACGTCATCGCCATCGCCATTGGCATTCCTATGCATTCGTATGGAAAACAAATGGTCTCATCAAAACGCTCAAGGTGGGAACGGGAGCAGGAGCGGGACAAGTCCCTTCATTGGGGCACGCTTACGCGGCCACTCCACAAGGCCGGTCTAGACACTTTTGACACAAATGCAGTACAGGTCTCTCTAAGAAAGTCCCCTCTCAGACAGTGTCTGCCAGTTTAGTTGAAGAAAAAAAAAAAACCAGACAAAACACACAAAATGAAGGCAATTGCCAAGCTGCGTAAATTTCCGCGTGGGGCAACGTTGTCATCAGGACAGAGGAAAGGTGACGGTGCAGGGGTAGAGGTAGAGGTAGAGGTAGGGGTAGGGGTAGGGCAGTGCATCATTACCGGAATCGCTGACGTTGCATGTCATTGTCTGGAGCGTGGGTCTCTCTGTCTGCGACACTTGAGACAGCCGTGAGAGGCACATATTGAGACAGGTGACAACAGTCACTCATTGTTGTTGTGGTTGCTAGAATGGAGACTTGGATTCAAAGATGGGAGAGGTTAGAGAGCAGGGTTAGATGTTGCAGCAGACGCACTAAATCAATTAGAGAATGTGGTATACAACTTGCGGGCAATTGAAGGATTCTGTAAAGAACAAGTATCTAATCATTTCTTTAGTTTAGTTCACTGAACCCCATAACCGCATAAAGTAGCGTAAATCTATCCAACACTCAATACCAATGCCAAAAACTGTCCACTCAGCAAAAGTAGCTCGAAAATATACAGCAGACAAAAGGCAAAGAGGCAAAGAAACTGATTAAGCAAAACAAAAAACAAGTAAAAAACAAAATGTGTGCGCTGATTAATAACGTAAAACAGTCATAACTATCATTATGGTTTTCCGATTGTGAAGTGATTTAGTAGTATGACTGATTATAACATAAGGGAATGTTCAATATAAAAAGATCGTTCCATCTTAATGACAATATAAGTTATGGAGTTTTTTCCGGTAACACTTTATAACCTTTCCGATCTAGATGTTCCTACAGACGGACAGGATTCAATCGACTCGGCTGTTGATTTATGATCAAGAATATATATATACTTTCTACAATATACCCTTGTACTCTACGTGTTTAGGGTATATTAACGATAAGAACATTAATACCAACAAAGCATAGGTATCAAATATCCACCACAGTCAAAATGAACTTGTTCAAGTGTAAAGTATTTGGGGGGAATCCCCTTTCCAGCACAGCAATGACTTTCTTGGTTGGCAGATCAAATCGAACGATTAAGACACGTCTATGAATACCACATGAGTACTCGATATTTGTTTGTTTATTCATATTTGCCTGATTGTTGTTTGTTATTGCGGTTTTTCATTAAACTTTAATTTGCTGTTGTTGCTCTTTATATTGTTGTTTTTGCTTCTGCAGCTATTGATGTTTGTTTTTCTTATTAACATTGCATTGTCTTTCAAGTGGTTTTCTCAGTTTTTTTTGTATCTGCAACTCAACTTGACTGCTGGGTGGCCTTTTGTGACTTTGGGTCATTTCTGCCAATGTGTTAACTAACTATTTGCCAAATTGACACAATGCGTCGCTTGTCTGAAGTTTGTTGGTCTCAAAAGACACAATTTTAAGTCGATATCAAGTCGAGTTAAAAACAAAGTTATAATTAATGTTCTGTTTGATTTTTTTCTCACTTGTTAAGTATATTGCCTTCCTGAGTAACTCTTATAGGTTTTTTTTTGGGCGGAACTATTTGTTTAACACAAATTATCAGTTTATCATTCTATTGAATGCTAATGAATATTGAAAGCTTTTTGCAATTCGTGAAATCAATTTAGATATGATCGTTAGACTTGCAATTTATTAATAAATTAATTCAACAATAATTTGCAAGTTTAACAGACAACAATTGAATTGTTATTAGCACATTAAGAGAGATTTGAAGTTAATATTGTTTTTGTTATAAAAACAATCTCATATCAACCGCATTTCATTTGCATGACTCATCGGCTTCTCACAGCTTCTCTCAACTGATAAGATAACAAAAAACAATCTGCAGTTTCAAAGAACAGTGCCTATTGTTTTTTAATTGAAGCTACGGCAAAAACAAAGAACGCTACGTAAATAAAAACGTAATAGGAAATATAAGATATGAGATATGATAACCTTGAATAGAGGGAATGCAAAAATAAAGGTTGCTTATCGTTAACCGTTACAGTTAACGTTTTCGACCCAATTTCAACTGAATTTCAAGACTCTTCCGTGAATTTGTAAATGGGAGCAGCAAACGCAAACACAAACATCGCTGTGGATTGGCAACCAAGTGAAACACTCAATGGAATTGTGTGTGCAATTATTAATTTAAGGCAAACAACGTTGCCGTCTACTTTCCTTATTTTCTTACAGATAAAAAAAAAAACAAAAAAAGAATACATTCCAACCACAGAGAACAACAATAACGAGAACTCGAGGAGAGGAAGCTAAGAAAGTAACAACAACAACAATAGCAACAACAATAACAGCCATGGTGATAAGCTTGTTCTAAGCACTTGAAGAACCCAGAGGAAAAGACAACGAAACGCAAGGCATTTAGTATGGTGCGACGTAATGTTGCTGAGCAACAAAGTAACAGCAGCAGCATCCCACACAACAGTAACAACAACAACAACATCAACAATAGCAATAGCAACAACAGTGGCAACAATAACAATGCAGGCAGCTGCACCTCTAAAGCATCGTCCACCGCGAGTTTAAACAGTTTTACGAATTCAGCCTCATCGGCTTGCAACATTGTCATGTTGCAGACAGCTCCGTTGCCAGCAACGCAGCAACATTGTCCACCAACAGCAGCAAGGCAAGCCTCGCAGCAGCAGCAGCAACATCAATCACAACAACAACAACAACAGCAGCAACAGCAACAGTCGCCATCGGACGGTGGCTCCTCGAATTGTTCGCTGCCATCGTCGCCTCCGTTGTTGCAACAGACGGCGACGCCGCCACAGGGTGCACAAATAGTGCCGCCAGTCTGTGCGCTACATCATCCGCAGCAGCAGCTGGCGCTACTTGCGGCCATGCAACACCAACATCATATGCTGCAAGCCCCACTGCCCCCTCCTAGCCATCAGCATGGCATGCCACACACCGCACCACCACATCATCAGCCTCAGATCCATCCAGAGAATGGGCATGGTGGCGGCATCTCGCCCAATGGCGGATCCGGCGGCTCCTCCTCGGCCAGCAGTGTCAGCAGCGTGTCGAGCAGCAACGGTGGTGGGGGCCAGGGAAATAATGCAGGGAATAGCACCAATGGCATTGGACCGCCAGTGCCCACTCCCTTGCCGCCTGGTCCACTCTATATACAATATCCCGGCGAGTTCTTTCCATCGGAATACTATATTGCACCGCATCCGCACGAGGGTATCTGTCCACAGCATCCGCATCATCCGCACGCGCATCAGCATCATCATCAGCCCATGTGCGCCATTTCGGCGGAATATGGTGAGTTATCCGCCCCCATGGCATTCTCTTTCTCAGCACAATGGGATCAGTGGCCAACCTGCCTTATAAAAATTAATATCTTTTAAATTAACAAAGATATCCTAATTTTTTTCAATGTGTATTAATTTGGGAATAAATCCAAAACCGGTACCGGTACCGAAACCGGAACAGGAACCGAAACAAATATTTTTTCAAAAGCCCGAAAACCGAAACGTTTGCATTGGTATTGTTCTGGTACCTTTTATCAAAAACTTTGCATCATATTAAAAAATGTCTTAAAATTGAAGCAAATCTTATAACGTTAAAAATATGTGTTGATGTACATGTGAGTAAAATGTTTACAAATTGAATTTTTGGACCAATATGTACCGGTATTGATGCCGAAATTGAATGGACATAATCGAAATTGAGCCATTTACCGACATACTTTATTTGGAACGTGTGATTTCCTGGTATTAATTACATTACAGGCATTCTTAGCATAAGTTTTTAAGATTACAAAGAAATTAAACAAGAGTTTTAAAATTTTATTCAGAGTACATATTCTTATTTTTAGGCTTTAAATGCGGTCTATATTGCATTGGAAAACTCATAGCTTGTTATTAAACATCATAATTATAATCAACAATTATTAAAAAAAAAAAAAAAACAAAATTCGCGATTTGAAATATTATATAAAATAATATTATTAAATTTTAATATATTTTAAACTAAATTGGAATTTGGTATATTGTTCGTTTTGCCCACTGTGCAATTGTTCCTTCTTGTGCAGCTGATGTCTGCTAATTACATCTAACATAATCCCCCGACTTAGCAGCACTCGGGAAGCCGCTAAATAACTCAGTTCGTCACAAGAAACTTTCCTAAGCCTTTCCTCGGTTTATTGTGGGCGTTTGGAGCTTGCTACAATTCCAATGATTAGGCGACACTCAAGGCTATTCCTCGAGCTTATAAGCTGCGTAAAGTCAGCGTCTCAAGACTTAAAATAGACGCCAAGACTTCTCTCTCGCACTCTACATACGATACTTACTTATATACGATGCCAGCATCTGTAGCTGAATTTGTCGGTTTAAGCTGCAAAGTCAACAAGTAAGCTCTTCATCGGATTGGTCCATCATCTGGTTCCTCTTCCCCTTTTCCTCAAACAAAAATTAGCTAACTTAATTTTGAGTGATTGCACTAGACTTAACAATTGAAAGCGGAACAACAAAGAACTTTATCAGCACAAGCACAAACAGAAACAGAAACCGAAATAGAAATAAATATAGAAGCAGTGAATTAGAATTGTTACGCCAGCACAAGGAAATCTATCCTCTCCGGAAATAGACTAATAGACTTATCAGCAATAATGCAAAAGTATAGTTAGTAGTATGTTATAGTGAAACATTGTATGCTTATTTATTTATTTATTTAATAAGTATTAAGCTTTTTGTTTACTTTAGCCCTATTCTGTTATCTAGTAGTAGATCTTGCTGATCTGTTATTAAATCTTTAAAGTGGAATGGGCTTTTGGGGCCATTACTAGGTAATTTCAATCAGTAATCGGTCTATTACTTGTGATGGATCAGTAATCAGTAAGTGATTGATGACATGATACCATCTATACAAATCAGGCTACTAAATGAAAACTTTTTATTAAATCGGCGGTATTTTAAAATTGCGTTGATAATTTACTAAGTAAATAATTTACAGATTGACTGGTTGATTGACAAACTGAATAATTGAGAGGCTGAATGACTAAATGATTGATGAAACTAAGAGTTGCCCTTTGTATTGACTGGCTAATTTAATTGGTTGCTGAATTGACTCAATGACTGATTGATGTTATGAAGAATTGAGCGATTGAGTGGCTTACTGACTAAATTACTGGTTAAATGATTGATTGATTGACTAACTAATTGATTGACAATTAACGTACTCGTGAATTATTTGAATAAGTAAAAATGACTGAAGGTTTAGATTTATGCTACATATAAATATTTGACTGGATATTTGTCGAAATTGTTGATTGAAGACACCATGTAGCTTAGATCAATCTGCAAAGATTAATTTCAAATTGTACTGTTACTTTTGTAAAACATTTGCATCGAATATTCTTAGAACTCAATTCAACTGAAACTGTTTCTTGATAAGTTTTAAAAAACCGGTCAGAAATTTCGTGGAAATCGATCAGAATGTTTATAGATTAGTTTCTAACACGCGCAATGCCCAGTTACACCCACAAGCCATTCTATTTGTTAACTTATCTGATATTGGAGTATTGTTATATTCCATAAATAAACATTCTACTACGATTAATCGTAGTTGCATATAGATTTCAACTCCCCCTTCTTGCTGTCTCTATTTCTATTAGCATAATAGTAGAAACGCCCACGTGGCAAATACGGAGTTGTTTGACTGGAACTGGAATTGGAATTGGAATGGGAATGGGAATTTGAACTGGAACTCGTTCGATCCAAGCTGAAAGTCGTATCCGCTTCAGCTATCATTTCGGCCAGTCTCAAAGCCGGAGCTGTCTTGGCTTTAAGGCGAATGAATCAGACTGACAATCTGCAACAACTTGGAAATATAGAGAAAAGTTTTTTTTCTTGCAGAGGGGAAAAGGGGGAAAAGTGCCAACTGTCAGTTGGGAGTGTTGGCCAAGATAATTGAATTTAATCAAGTTTAGCGCAACCCAGAAACCTCAATTACCAATGTGTCGCTGCTGGCTTTAACCCTAATTGGGCTGCGTCAGGAGACTATTGATTCAAAGAGGGGGGGAGAGACTACCTGTTCACGCTAAATTAATAACAATGATGAAGTGAACTCTTAGGCGTAACAAGAACTTGGCTAAGAGATTACTTTATTGTTTTGCAAATGGACAAATTTAATTCAATTTGCCAAGACATGTAGTAAGTTGCAAGTTGGCCCACAATACTAATTGTATTTGCATGTGGTTGGAATTGTATGTAGTCTCTTCAGCATCCATGCATGGCTGCCAAATAGTTTTGGAGAGCACAACTTGGCCGAAACCAGAGCAGAGAACATCAAGACCATCATGTGCGAGTAGAAGCTCATAATTTACAATTACAAGCAAGTGTAAATGGCTTTTACCAGGCCGTCTACCATCTACCGTCTACCGTACTGCGTCCTGTGGTGACCCTTGACCCCGTCTCCATGCAGTCTTGTTTGCCAAACGACAGAGACATTCCATCTGCGGCTCCAGCAGTGTCTACTCTACCCCCTGCCCCCTAGAATGTTGGTTAATCGAATCAACTTGCAAAGAAAATGACTCTAAGTGCGTGCTGGGCTCGACTTTTCCCTGTAATGGAATTTTCTCCCGGGGCGGTCTCGACGTGGCTATATATTGATATGGATGCTGAGCATGTTATAATTATAAGAATGCTGAGCATGCTCTTGTGCCCCCATCCCCCCGTACCCCATCCCGCCCAGCAGCCTAGTAATATTGTTGGGTCTTTGTGTGAAATGATTGTTGTTGTTGTTTTTGCAGGCGCCACTTCAAATGAAGCTGAATCTTTGGAGTGTTGATTGCTCTTAGTTTCTGCCACTGGATTCACTTGGCATAATTTACACAAACAACACACACACGCACACACACTTCCCAAGCTCTAATCAACATAATTCTTATTATTTTATATGCCACACATGGTCAGTTTACTTACTTACATACTTATATACATATATGCACTTATATAGTGGAGGCTAGAACGACGATAAAATTCTAGAGTTTAAGGAAGTTTTAGAAGAGAAGAGCTTTAAGTAATAGATTTGCAAACGGATATGAGTCTAGGCTTAAGCTATTTTCTCTATTTAACTGGGAAATCCCTTTTTCTCGAGATTCTACATACATAGTGTAAACTATTCTGAACTAAGTACAGTATTTAATTTAAAGACTTGATGAACCGACTTTTATTTAATTTAACTGAGATGTGGGGGACTTTTAATAAAACACTTTCAATAGTTACTCTAAATATACTTCCCGAAATATGTCAAGGAATTCATGATATACTTTATATTTTGCAGATTAACTTGAAGATTTGTTTGAAACGTAATTCCCATTGTAAAAAATTCGGTTCATTTCTATTAAATTAAAAATTAATATTTGTGTTGAACAACATGGATTTCTTCGAAATCCTAAATCCTTTATTCCACTTTTCCTTCAACTTCCACCTGATTTGTTGCTTAACTTTATCCTGTCTATAACAGACAACAACGCATAGAAGTTTATTAACTGATTTTATATCAGAGAAATGTGTACAAGTATGCCATTCAACATTGCACAGCATACAGACAAGTTGAAGAAAGCGATGTGGACCGAAGTTCGAGCGTTCAATGAACTCATCACAGGTCCACTCAGATTTCTATGTTATGGCCCATGGCGAGGGGAGACAGCAAAGTAATCGCAACAGTTACAACAACAGACTGTAAGCAATAATGACAACGAGCACAACTTCAAGAGCAGTCAATCAAAATACGCCTTCCCCTTTGATACTCCCCCGTCGATAAAGTGCCTTCCTCGATGAACTCTAAGCACTGACTGACAATGGTTCGACATCGACATCGACATCACGTTGCTCTTGGTATAAATTTCAATATCTTACGAGCATGTGCTTCTTTTGCTTTGCTTGCTTGCTTTCGGCTTTATCTTTTTATATCTTTTAATCTTTTTCTACCCTGTGACCATTCAAAAGCCACTAAAATAAGGTATTATAACTCGATGTAAGGCTACGTAACAAGCTGGTCCGTTTTTATTTGCAGATTGTGTGGTTCTCTGAGACTAGGAGATGTAGAACTAGTAAATTTTGTATGTAAGATCGTGAATAATTGGATAGCATTAATAAATTTTAAACTCAGTATCCGAAAACAGGATAAACTGTATGTATTTCCTATCATGCCTTAGAATATTAATACTATTTTAGCTCATGCACTCGAAATAACTTTACCATGAGGCCTCCTCAGCAATTGATAAATTTTAGGTTTTTATCAAAAGTCTTTTCTGTTGATACAGGGTATATGATTTTTGATCACTCTCTTTTAGAATTCGACTACATGTTGGTCATAATTTTTAATTAACTCATGGGTTGCCCGCACATTGCCGAACTTCGGCATCGTATTGAGACTTATGTATATAGTATGTAGGGGAATATAGGCGGGCGGTGGGACTTACAGCAATTTATACCCTATTGTCTACGAGTATTCCAATTTAATGAGTATAATTATGAGCATTGCCACACGAACTTTGACATTTGTAGATTGCTCTTAATATTATTAACAAAATTGGAGGAAATACAAATGCTGTAGTCGGAAGTGCTGAATCTGTCAATACCCTGTTAATATTGTAGAATCCCTTTTCGTTTGCAGAGGAAGGCAATGGCAATGCTGTCTTGTGTGGGAAACTTGAGAGTAAATGGCACCTGATCTAACTTAAACTGTGTCACAGTAACATTAACTGCCCCTCGAGTGGAGGGAAATTGAGGAGGCCAAAGTAACAAAGCGATTGCAAGCAAAAGAAAATACTTGTATTATCCCACAAGTAGGTTTCATCTCAATTTCCAATTCCGACTACAATGAAGGGCCAGCTACTCAACTAGGCAAATACTTTCAGTTCAGTTAAGTTCAGTTCAGTTTAGTTCGTTTTCGTCAGTTCATTGCTCCACTAAAGATTGGGTTTGTTTTCTTAAAGATACTACAACGAATGCATTGCCTGCTGATGTCATCACTGTCGTTTTCACAAGCTTTTAACTGCAAATTGCCTCTTGAGCAAGACATACTGTATACGGGTAGTAAGTATTCACCTTGGGTTGAGTTTGTCTCTTACCTGATGAACCTCCCACAATACACTATTCGCAACATAAATTCGTCCAGTTTTACGAGCCGCTTTGACGGTTAGATTTATTGACTTCCTCGGTTTACCCAATTTCATTGTGCGAAATGCTAATGGGTCGTCATCGTCGTCGTAGTCGCCATCTTGTGAACCCATCAACCGCACCACAGCACCACAGTTCCACCTCAGCCTGCTCTCTTCACATTGCTTCTTATTGTGTCACAGTGCATTTACATATTCACCTCCAATTTGACCTCGAGCCACGTCTTTTATAATGCCAGCTCGAATTGTTACGATCCGAGAATTGTTGCCTCGTGTTGAGCTTATGCCACATTGCAACATTCGAATGTACTGCGAGGCTGCCACAATGCCACACTAGCTAACAAAACTTATCTTTTCTTGAGTGTGTTACTGCAACCTACTTTTTTTAATGCATATGTCGTCCCAAATGACACTAAATATTAATTACTTTATTTTCCACATAAACAAAAATAATTTACAATTAAAATAAATAATTTTTTCATAGTATTTACTAAATTTTCAAAGCAATTTTCTTTAGTTAGAGTTCTTAAAATATTATGTTTGAATTGATGGAAATAATGAATACTTCTATTACTCATTAACATTTTCAAGTCCAAGACTTAAGACTTAAAACTTAACTTTATATTCAAGTTAAGAAAAAATATGCTTTCAAGTGTGTTATTTTTTGAATAATTTTAATAACTAATAATAAAAAATATTTAACTTTAAATTAAGTAAAATACGCTTACTAGTGTGTAATTTTATTTATGATAGTTATTTATATTTCATATTAAACCATTAGATATGCAACTACTTAACTTTAAACTGGGTAAAATATAATTTCAAGTGTTGAACTTTATATTTAACAGTAATAATTTATATTTTGTAATTATTTTTTATGACTGTTTTGACTTATGTACATACATATGCATATGTTTAGATGTTCTTTAAAGTATATTCGACTTATTTTTCCCCGCTTTGACACATTGTGACCCTGAACTTTTATTTTGTGACTGCACAAGCAACAAAAAAATTGTGTAGTAGTCCAATTGTTATTTAATATAGCTCAATGGTCCGGCGAGGCAAGGTTTGCCACTCCCGCATCCCACTCTTTCTCAGTCCCCCGTTTAATTAATTATTTTTCTGCTTCTCTGACTCATCTGCTGAGAACGTTATGTGCATGTGCTTTGATTTGATTCAGAACCTGCTGATTTGCATATGTTTCGCTCAGAGCAAAAACAAGTCTATTAAACTCAAATTTACGATCATTTGCAAAGCGTGAAAATGTCATCGACAGCCTCATCGACTTTTTCTCTTCAGACAAAAGCCTCAGTTGATCAACCCATAATATTATTTGTATGTCTACAGACAAAGACCCAATCAAAGTGTGTGGAGGCAAACCTCCCACATAAGTTACTTGGTGGCACAGTGGCACTTGAATGTATACGTACACAAGTTCAATCCGTTTACCAATTAGCAAATGCAGACCTTACAAACCTAACTGTTTGCCAAATAGATTTTGTAATTTGAGCTGGGAATGGAACTTTAAACATAAATAAACAAACTGAATTACCGCAATCGAGAGCAGTCGCAGTAAGCACAGTTCGGAAATTCTATATAGCCTTGAACTCAGCTTAACACTCTACTCATACTCTATCATGTTCTTTATTCAACCTGAAAATATCATTACGTTTGGATAATAAACACACAAGTTATACATAAAACTTTTTTATCCCAGTGCGGAGCAGAAGGATGTAGCAGGGCTGGCGCCATCTAGCGTGTGTAGCTTGTGCTTCATGTTCAATGTGTGTGTGTGTGTGTGGGAATGTATTATAGGGTACTTTAGAGATATTTTAAAGGGTATCACGAAGCGTAGCTCCTTAATCAACAGTATTCTAGTGGAAAAGTATCTTAGCGCTGTGTACAGGGCATTTCGCAGTTGAGTATACTTGTTTTGTGATGTTATTAAAAATCCTCCGGTCGTATGCGTAATATGAATGCATATCTCTTATTTCCACACACACACACACGCATTTAAAAGTATTAATGTGTGTTGACCTTGCAAATAGCCTTAAGACATCGAACATTGCCAGGTTATCATCTTGTGTGTCTGGTTCACCTTTCTGTTCACTTCTTAAGTGTGAGAGACGCATCTCTTAATTGCTTTTTAATGGGTATTGCCCCCTTCGAGGAGGCATGTGGCATGTGTGACAAGTGAGGAAAATGAGCTTACCAACTTGGATATTGAACAATATCAGTTGACACCATATAAGCAGAGCAAACATAATTTGCAAGACTTCATCCTTGTGAGTGTGTGTGTGTTTATTATTTAAACATACTTGCATTGTATATATCTTTTGAATGTACTATGTATACTTACTAAGTATATACATAGATATTGTATGTACATATGTATATTTAAAATGTACATATATCGTTGCATTTTTCTTAACTCTGATGAATAAAAAAGTTAGCCGCAGCGCAGTTTTCATTTGATTTGTGATGCGCTTCTCGTTGTTGGTATTGTTACCAGAACTCTGCCTCTGCCTCTGGCTCTGCTTCTTCCATTCCTCTTGGCTAGGGCCACTTATGACCCAAGCGCTCGACGAGTTCAACAACCCACAAAAAAAAAATAATAAAAATAAAAAATAGAGGAGTACAAAAAAAAATAGAGGAGGAGCAATGCAAAAAATTGGCATCAAACAACAAAACTTACTTTAGATACATATGCGGAACGAGGGATGCGACGAGGCACAAAAAAAGAGGACAGTGGACGGATGGATGATGGTGGGTTGGGACAGAGGTTGGAGGGTGTGGCAGGGCAGCACACATGCAATGCGCATTAAAATTGTAACTGTTACAGTTTCCCCCCACTCCCTGTCTCTTTCTCTCTATCTCCCTGTTTCTCTCATCTCGCATCTGCAGCTCGTACTTCAGGCTGGCAAGTTAAGTGGCATTCATGTGATTCTCTTTTTTCCGATGCCGCTGGTGCTGCTTTGTGTGCTCCTTTTTGATCCTAAACTTGTTATACCCTGTACAAATTGAAAGAGTGCATAAAACAGTATAATAACTGGATGCAACAGGCGGACAAAGCTGAACCTAAAGGCTAACAACAGTTTAACCAAGAGAACTTTGTCAATCTGTACTCTAATTGCTGTATAATATCAGACTGATTAACTCTAGGTTTGAATATTTACTAAATAGGATAACTGTAGGTCCAAAAAAAAAAACGAAATTAGTGTCTTTATTAATGTACCTTAATAATAAAAAAAAAACAAATTCATAAGTTATTAGTATAGATTTGATAATCTCATTAAATAAAAATGTATTCGCAATAGAAAAGAGAAATACTTGTTAACAGGGCATCTGCTAGTCGAGTACACTCGTGCTTGTTTATTTTGGCTTTCGCGCTGCTGACTTTTGTCTCTTTTGCTTTTGTTTCGCATTCTCTGAATTTTTTTGGTGTTGGGCAGATTCATTTATTAACAAAAATACATAAGGAAATATTGTGTATGTATGTACATACATATATATTTATATATATAGTACTTATATTGGAATCCATAGCTGGTGCCATCATATTTGAATGTACGTATACATGTTTGGTATACACTTGTAGTTGGCTAGTGTTATTGTTGTAGCTGCCATTATAGCCGTTATGGTCCTCAATTCCATTCCATGACATTCGATTTCGATTTCGATTTTCATCGCTGAGCGTTAAAACCCAACATTGATTACGAAATTGAAACAATTTCGTTTTTGATTTGATTAATAAACATAATAGCTATTATAGCATACAACACCGTTAGCTAGGTGGTTTTATACGATAAATATTGATACAATAAATATGAAGTACATAACGAAATCGTTGACTTTATGAACTCTTAAACCAATGCGGCGATTTGCAGTTGGCCTTTTAATTCAGCTGATTTTATTGTGTATCAAAGAATTGTTTTTATGGCTTCAAGGAGCAACTTTTTCACTGATAACCAAATACTTTATTCAGTTCATCAGTCGCTTGAAATTTAATATGTCTATAAATAAATTAGTCTATTTCTTCTATTTACTTGCATGTTAATCTATTTGTCTTATCCCAATATTTGCATTGCTTTGTAAGCATATCTAACAGCTAAGACAACTAACTCTGTCAATTGAGCTCACAGCACGTGCATATCATAAAACTAAAGGAATTCAAGCTCGTAATTCTGTTTGCTTTTCCTTGATTGTAAAAAATCTGTTCAAGTGTTAATTTGCTTAAGTAATTTACCCAAATAGGAGAGCTATTGGTGGGAGTGTGCATGACCAACACACACCCTGTTAGAAAATCAAGCTAAAGTCTTTGAAATCTACATACAATATAAGCTGTGACTTGACTTAAAGATACTTTTCCTTTGACTGATTTGATATGCTTACAACAACATACCCTTTCTATATGTCTGGTAAGAGGGTATAAAGAGGGTATATAAAACGAAGACAACAATGTGTGTAATCAAAGACAACCTTCGGCAGACTATTCAAATCGTAGAAACATCGTTACATCGTGTTTTATTCACATGCACTAATAACGAGTACTCATTTGTCATGTGAGTGTTGCTCGTAAAAAGCTATGAGTGCCTTGTGGGTCGCCGACTATCGACGAATGAAGACACTACTCGTAAACTCACAACCAGCCATGGGCAAGATACTCTGTACAGTTTATAGGCAATGGCCACGCCCACCATAGCCCCTATGCCTATGTTGTTTTGGGATCGTAAAACAAAAAAATGCCACAAAATGTCCCGGGGGCCGTCATACTAATAATAATAACAATAATAATAGTGTTAATAATAGCACATAAATCCATATGTTGAAGCCTTCCAAAAATTCTGTGTGTATGAAAAATTTGTCGCATGAAAACAGTTTCATGGTTGGATTCTCGAATATAAACTTGAGATATGTTCGAGTTTGTGTTTTTCCCAAGAAATTTCATGTTTCATTTGCACACATGCGAAACATAAACGAAAACGATTGGAAATTTATAAATTAAACAAATTAGTTAGCGAATTGCAAAAAGCACATCCACACGCTCTTCCACAGAAATGTATGAGAGAAGCGGTATTATTAATGGTGTGCAGTTGAGAGATATCCTATAAGTAGACCTAAAATACGGCAGAGTGACATGAGAAGGTTATAAAGTAATTTTTCGTCGATTTCATGAGCGTGATTTTGACTCGAAAAATTTTTGAAGCGGAAATATACTTACTTATGGAATATGTAGTTGAATAAATAAATTAGTTTTAAAAATGTCATAGTTTAATATACGTAAATTAATTTGATTTAATTTTTTTCTAATTACAGGTAAGCAACAGTCAAAGATGTTTCAAATTACTTATACGCCCTGTGCTCTCAATTGTAAGTGCAAATGACAATTTCCACGCTGTTTTCAATTAACGACAGCTGCACGAAAAAAACTTTTGACTGCAACTGCAGATGAGGAAGCCTGGGAAATAGTTAAGAGGGGCGTGAGCGTGGGCAAGGTCAAGATAGTCAAGCGTTTTCAACTTTTTGCAGTTATGTAAGGCATTGGGATGGGAAATTCTCAGCGACTTGGCAAAGAGACAGACGTCTTCTTCACACACAAACTTTTTATGGCCACGTGCAAATGTGTTTGACTAAGGAGGTCAGGGTAAGACCACTTCCTCCTGGTCTGATCGTCAAGGCGAGGGAGGAAAGAGGAAGCGGAAGCGGAGAAGTTTCCTTAGTCTGTCGGGATGATGTCATCATTTGACATCTTGTCGAAATTACAGATGCATGCGCTTAGCTGCCATCAAAATGCTAACTACAAATGAAATTGTCTCAAAACTCTTTCTGAGATATAGTACTTTGGCACTTGTTGCCCGATAATCAAAAGCCAAATCTCGGCGACTATTTGACGACTTTGGTTAGTGTTGACCACTCTAGCAAGACACGCCCTGTCAATTGCAGGGTGAATCGCCCTATCAAGCCAAGCCAAGCCAAGCCAAATAACAGTCAAGTCACATGCAACGAGTTTCAAGTTTTTTTTTCCTTTATTGTTTCTATGGCTGCTTAAATGTCGGACACACTCAATTCATTTAAATTCAATTCGATTTAATTAAACAAGTGCGAATGCTACAGGCGACAGTGTGTTTGACTTAGAGATACCCTGTGTTCTACTTTTAATACCTCTATATAATTGCGCTGATAGTAAAATTATTATTAAGACACATAAATGCTTCTCAAAATTATTTCAACATTTTATCAAAATGTTAGCCAAATCAAATCTTTGCAAAGTTTGATTTTTAACTCGACTATTGATTGAAAATATCTACCCAATTTCTTCTGATTGAGAAATGCTTTCATTTTTCCTTTTATATACAAAGTACATATGTAAGAATAAAACTATAAAACTTTATATATTAACGTGTTTATCCAATTAAACTACCAACTGCTAACTGTGGGTTACTTATATACAGTTACTTAAAGTTAGCTCCAATTTTCACCCTTTTTGTCACCTACATTTTAATTTTAAAGATATAAAAAACTCTCAGGGCAGTTTTCTCATCTTTCTGTTAACCTTAATAGGAAAATAAACTTAAGATTTTGTTCTCTTAACGGCAGGTTTATCTTCCCTTTAAGGTTAACGGCAAGATGAGAAAACGGCCCTAAGGAAATCAAAAATGTATATTAATATCAATGGTACTCTCAAGACATATCTATTCCGCAAAATGTATTACGATCGGCTGTTAGACAAGAAAGCTACGTAAGAAACTTTGCTACATAGTGCGGAACGGGGAAATCCTCGCTGGCGCCACCTAGTGTTCGTGGCATAGAATTTCTAACTAGTTGTACTTGCCAGTGTTGCCAACTTAAAGGTGTTGGGAAGATGGTCGAAAACGGTTATTTGTTCGTCTTAATTTTTACAAAATAGCTAATGTTTCATTCATGTTTATTACGATTTTTAAATACATTTGTTAAAGCTCCTCTAAGAAGTTACAAGTTAAAATGAGTTTTATGTTGTTTTAAAAAATGTCCTCCTTCAACGAGTAATTACTTTTGTTAAACTTGATCTAATTGGTAATAATGCATTATAAATTATCAATCTAATGCTCTCCACTTCAAAAACTAAAGAAAAATCTATGAAGCAAAAAACTTTTGAAAAAGTCAGATTGTTGGGAATAAAAATCGACTTTATTTTTACTACCAAATGTAGTTAAACTTAAATATGAGTATACTATGCTTGGGATAATGCTTACTAGAAGGTATCTTAGAGCACAGACCACAGACCACAAATGCTGGCACGTAGCGACGCGTTGCAAGGCAAGAAAGAAAGTGGTACTCGGAGCAGTTGCAATTGCCAATTGGCATTCTAACGGCAATAGCACGCAAGCGAAATCAGTCAGTTAGCTGAATGGCTAACAAAATGTATAGCATAGAAGAAGAAGTAGTCTTCGAGAGAGCGAGAGACACGCAACAAACGCAGACATAATTTGGGTAACTGCATTGCCAGCCGACAGAGAAGTTGGCCATTTGGCATTTACCGTTACCGTTAGGCGGCAGTGGCATGGCAGTTGTTGTTGTTGTTGTTGTTGTTGTTGCAAGGTATTTGGGTCAGATGACGCTTTAGCTTTAGCTTTAGCTTTAACTGCAAGCGGCAAACGCAGTCGATGCCTTCTTTATTGGCCATGACAAATTAGACAAACAAACTCGAAGCACTTTTTTTCTACTTCTTTTGTGGATTATGCAAAAAAAAACTTAAAAACTAAACAATAAAATAGAAACTGCAGAAACTTATTATTATTATCATACCCGCATGCCACAGTCGTAGTCGCAGTCACAGTCGGCGACTCTTGACTAGGTTAATTTGAAAGTTTCAACTGCCCCCAATGTTCTAATTGGAGACGACACTCGACAATCTCGTATACACTTCCACTTCCCACACACAAACACACACAATGATCGAGAGACTTTGTACAAGTATTCATATGAGTATACTCATCTGAGTAACTCATCTCTGAAGTGAGTGTGATTCGTTCAGCTGCTTTTGCTGCAATTTGTTGCATGCATTCCTTAAGTGTCGTTAAGTGAACCATTGACTGACAATGCCTCACTTTCCCGCCCACACACACTCACACACAGACACACACACACACACATACAGTCGCATACTATCATATATTGTCGCAGCTTTCCATTGTAAGATGAGATTTGGCGCTGAATTCCTACACACTCATCGCATATACCCTATAAACGATCCATCAATTAGATGTTGCATTCAAGTCAGTCTATTTATACATATAAATAAAGAGATGGCTTAAACCATATTTTATGACTATACATTATTTAATTAAACTAAGCAATTAACAGCAAGTAGCTAATTTTAACAACATTCTATCTTTGTCTATTGTAAAATGTAAGCTTTGATGGTCTTTCTGTAACTCAAACCTATTACAAAAAATAGTATTGTTATATTATTGTTATATATTCTTGGTAATACTCATCTAGGACAATACCCTGTGCCAAATTATTTTATTTTATACTAATGGGTCTAAAAACAAATTTCAGCCCCTCTTATTATGCATTACGAATAGCTTGACAAAATTGTAATACCCTTTGCAAGGGTATTGAAACCCCGGTTGATAATGAGTACGATATGCATGTTGATTAGCCAATTTGTTATAAATTTACACAAAAAGCTTACTGCGCATTAGGACAACACTCTATTGGATCTGCGGACACGCTGTTGTCTACACTGACAAAAAAAAATAATGCTAAAATTATAGTTGACGGATATTGATTCAGAATATAGTTGTTAAACTAAAAATACATATATGCAGATTTTAACATAAATAATAATAATATATTTGATAGAATTACAAATTTCTTAACAAAACCTTGATAAGCCAAATACCATACGTACTAAGACTGAACTGAAAAACCGTGTTTTAATTAAGAATATCGTTATACGGTTAACCCCGTTTTTTTCTGTGTAGCAACAATCTGTAACTGCTCTTAAGAGATTTCATAACCTAAAAACTATACTTAGTAACGAATATGAATTCTCTGAGGATCAAAGGAATAGATGCAATAGAAGAAAGTTTCTCTTTAAAGATTTAAGATAACAAAATAGTCTAAACGCATCTAATTTAATTACTTTTTTTTTTAATTCGAATGAATAAGATACTAGATTCTATAAACATCCGATACTTTCTTCAGCAAATATTTAGAAAACTCCGTCAAGAAATTTGATATCCTTGAAAAGAAGGATGGGGCATCTCCTTTCGTCATAGGCCTGACCTAGGTACAGAACTGCTGTGGGAGTTCCGCAGTAACAAAATAATAAATTTAATAACTACATTTAATAAATGGTACTTATAAAATGACTAATATGAAGGCAATAGGCGTCTTGTCCGTCATCTAAGACTGTTGAGCCCACAATGATTAATTAAGTTTATTTGATTAATGTTCTAAAATCTAGAGCATGGCACACAAATTAGCGGCACAAGAGTGACAGAGAGAGGCAAAGGAGAGAGAGAGAGAGAGAGAGCGTGTGTAGAATATAAGTCTTAGGCAAAGAGTGTCTGGTGTGCAATCCAACTGAATAAGTAAGTGACCCAAATGTGCACTAACACCCAACACCTTTCGATGGGGTCACAACACGTACAGCAGCTGCCAAAATATTGAGCACACTCTCTAAAAAAAATCGGCATGGAATTTTTGGGGCTCTATTGTGTGATTGTGAATTGTGTGAAGCGTGGATTGTGAACTCTGGATTGTGGATTGAGGACTGAGGAGTGTGGAGTGTGGAGTGTGAAGTGTGGAGAGTGGATTGCGGGGCTTAGCGCCATTTAGGATGTGACAGGTGCAAATTGTTGAATTTGGAATTTGCACGCTTGTCTAACACGTACATATTAGTTGTTGTGCCCACTGTGTATGTTGTTGTTATTGTTTCGATATATTTGTATATATATATTCTGACAACAGTTGTTGTTGCTGTTGCTGTTGTTGTTATTGTCGGCATTTTATTTGTCTATGTCTATGTCTGCACGGTGTCTGTTGTTGTGCTTTACTTGGCCTCGTTTTTGGGTCGAGTCGGGTCGAGTTGTGTTGAATTGAGTTGAGTTTAGCTGTTTTGCTGTGTTTTTTCGTATTTTTTTGTGTGTCCTGTTTCGTTTGTCCTTGAAGTATCCTTAACGATGTCGACTATGCTGCGGCCCTATAAATCTTTTGCCTCAAAATGGCGCAGTGTCGCCACATCGCACACGTGTTTTTCGGGGGGGCCTCACACTTATCTGTGTGTGCATTATCTCTACGTGTGTGTATGTGTGTGTATCTCAGTATCTGTGTGTTTAAGCAGCCAACAGTTTAGGAAACAAATATTTTACTCTTTGCTATCAGCCAGTTCTTTGTGTTTGTGATGCTTTACGCTTTTGAGAAAGGGTATATTCATCCAATCTTTGATTTTCGCAAGCTTTTGATACTTACACGATTTAAGAAACTCTGAAGCATAAATAATTTAGTCTTTATTTTACATTTTAATTTTTATTTCATGGATATTAATTAGTTATATATTATATTTTATAGAGTTTAGATCGAACCACATTTTTGTAAAAGAAGTTTGGGATGGTTTGATGTACATAGTTATTAATTGGTTATATCACGTCACGTTTTACCCAAAAAGGGGTATGATTAAGTAATATATTAGTTAGATGGGTAGTATTAACTGTAGGCTGAGATTGGGAAAAATCTGCAACAGGTTGCAGATAAACATATCTCATATCTAGTCTACAAGCTATAGGGTATCCCCTTAGTCATGCTGGTTTCTCTTCACTTTTGTTTTAGTCGCCGTGATGGCAACTAATTGCGCTATCCACTCCCTCATTTCCTCCCTTTCCATTCTCTCCCCTTCCCCCTCCTCCCCACCCTTGGCAATCTTGTGCATGTGCTAAAAATTTATGAGCATTGCGACGGCGGATTAGAGAAAATAAATGGAAACGCAAAAATTTACCATCGTTTGTCGCGGCATAAATAAAATGAATAATTCAAGTAAACTTGAAGAAGTTGCAATTTAAATAAACAAAAGGGAGTATACAACTAGCACATGTCCTGTAAAGAGCATGCTTTGAGAGTAAGTCTGGATCCATACGTCTCAAGAGATTTTAATTGAATTTAATGGATTTTATATTACTTCACATTTAAAGACAACCCAAGTTGATTTCAGGAATATCAACAATTGCTTTTGGGTGGCTTTTAGATTTCCAGAGCATCTCGCAGTCGTGCACACCTATCATTTGTGTTATGGGGCGTGGCCGTAAGCCAGGTATGACCTTGTAAAGCAGCAGACTGCATGACAGACAGTGTAATTAAAAGGTCGTCGTCTGTCGCTCTTACCAACAATAGCAATAACAATAACATAAACAATAATAATAATAATAGAAACAAAAGCAATAATAACTTGCAATTAGACAAGGTTTATGATATTATAAGGATTTTGTGGCAAAGTTGTTGAAAATCTAATTAAAGATGATCAGTTTCAACTGAACGAAGCGATTTAAATGCATTCAAAGTAACTGTAAGGTGAGGGAGGGAGATGAAGTAGACTTAAGGTGTTTGTGTGTGAGGTGAGTTTAGGGTGTCCTTAAGCTGTTTAGCATTAATTAAGTTTGAGTTTAAGTGCAGACGCGACGAGAGTTTTTTTAACCCTGGAGAATTTAACTGTCTGGCCAAGTGATAAGCTCTACCAATCCCCCCCCCCACCGCCACTTCCACCATTCCGCTTTCCAGCTAATTTCCAACGCTTAACTAATTGCTGTCTTTCAACACTTTGTTAGACCAGCTAGAAAGTTCTTTCTCTGTCTCTGTGGTGTCCATTTCGCCAGACGCTGACGCTGATTAAATGCAAATGAGAAAAGAGAAATACAAAATACAAAATACGAAATGCAAAATGTGAATTGTGAAATGAGAAATAAGAAATGCATTCTCAGCTGTTGTTGTTATCAACTATCACCACTTGCACTTTGCTACGTTATGCGTCAGCGCACTAATCCAACATTTTTACACCTAAGTGCAGTTAACATGAAGCACAATACGGCTGGCTAAACACGGCGGCATTTTATGCCTGATTAAGCCATGTCTCCTCCCTGTTCTCCAAAAAATTACGAGTACTTAACTAGTTGAAACTAGTTGTTAGCAAAAGTTGCGTCGACAGTCGCTCCAACTGGAAACGAGATCTCGCAGGTATAAGCGTATTAAACCGTAAGTAAAGTTATTAACAGCCTGCAGATTGATTTAATGTTTAACAAGTTTACAAAAAGTTGCCCAAAGGACTTTGCCACAATTTAAGTATATTTAAATATTCGTTAAATACTGTATTGTTTGCAATTGTAGGATGGACAGCATGGTTCATTGGCCTGTTATAAATCTCATTTTGGTCAGTTCGAGCGAGCTTGTTCCTAACTGTGAGGCATGAAACAAACCAATATGTCTATGAAATTGACGTTCGAACATCGCAAATGATCCACAGCTTTTCATGATTTTTTAAACCAGTTGAAATGTTTTTATTTTTTAAATTGTTCATATTTTCGTCCGAAAGTGGTCTGATTCGACTAAGGCCATAAGTTATGGTTCAAATGGTTCGAGATGCGGTCTGGGTCCAAGAACTTGAAGCGGTTCTGTGAACCAATTTGAGGTTTCGACTTTAAATAAATATAACGATCACAATACACTGTTGGATAATGTGTGTGATCTGTATATTAGGCAGAATTTTACTTATTTAAACCTCAAATAAAGTAAATTGATAAGAAAAGATTTGCACAATTTTATAGTTAACAAAAGGATAAAATCTTTGAAACCTTAAATAAAGTAAATTGATAAGGAAAGATTTGCACATTTTTATATTTAACAAAAGGACAAAATCTTTGACCTTTGTTAAATCTCAATGAAATAAAATAGACAACAATCTTGGCTAGACATCTGCATATAAGATATGTATAACAATATCATTGTGTGGTAACGCAGCTTTTTGGCTTTAAGTTGTCGCAGTGCATCCGCAAATTGAACATTGATAGAAATCCACAAATCAATGAAGCTGGTTTTTCTACAAGTACTTAGTATACGAATAACTGGGAAATGGAGATGGAGATGGAACTGGGAAAGGGATTAAATGGGAAGAGCTGCGCATTGAGGCCGACAGATTTTCTCCATTTTTTACATTTTTTTTTTTGTTTGTTTGCCATTGCATAAAAGCGTAGTTTCTTTTTGGCATTGCCTGAACTTCATACTGAGGCAATGACATGCCACAATGTTGCAGCAGACACACAGAGTGAAAGATAGAACTAAGGAAAATGACTGCTTTCAACTAAAGATGGGCGCGTGTCACATTTTCAACACTGTTTTTGGCGCAAATCCAAACAGTTTGTAGATTCTCGAATGTCTCTATAATTGTACTCAGATTCTTAATATGCAATGACAGGTGAGTTTGGGGATTGATTATAGAATGCAAATTCTATAACGACCTTGTGCTAGGCAGCTATCTGAAAATTTACTTGACAAATTTACTATCTTTAGCTTTTGTAGCATCTGAGATTAGACAGAAGAAAGAAAAGACGAACTTTTGTTTTGCACAGAATTTCTTACTCATTTCCTTTCTCATTGTTTACTTTCCCTGTAATTTCTGTGTAATTTAAGTTTTTAGTTTATTACAAGTGTAAATACTAAATTCTGTCCCAACGTGAGCATTTATTCTAGATAGAATATTTGAGTAAATTCGTAGCTCGTGTCACGCGTCCAATTCTAGTTTAAATTACAATAGAAGTGGAAAACAATGATAGAAGCACAGACCTTGAGCCCATAATAACTCTCTCCAACAATGGGAATAGAGCCGCCTGTGATCTGTGCCAAGAAACTGGCAGACATTTGGATTAGTTGTGTGACAATTGACCAGCACAAACTGTCAAAAAGAAATGGTAACAAAATCCAACTGACCAACATGAGCTCAACATTTATAAAAGTAAATAACTTATTTTCCGCACCTTTTAATAAAAAAAATTCTTTTTAATTGCGTTAAAAATGAGTATATGGAGTGCAATGGTCGGGGGTCCTTTGGAGGAGTTCGCTCGGATATTTGGCAACATCTGTCACATGAGTTAAGCGACGGCCATATTTTGCTTGGCAGCAACACACATTATGACCCAGACATGCATCTCTTTCTCTCCAAGTGTGTGATGTGTGTGTAACCATTAAGCTCTCATAGATATATATATATATATATATATGTGTGTGTATATATATAAAGCTACGATGGCATCGTTGTCGCTGTCGCCTCGTTGGCGCCATGACTTGATGCTGCATCCGCATATGCATATTCCAGACATCCCAAAAAATGTATTATGAGTACAGTTTCTCACAACTCAACCCAACTGAACCGAACATAACTCTACTATACTCTTCTCTACTCTTCACTTCACTTCACTTCACTCATCTGTTCTCTTCTCTCTTGTGTTTTATTTGCAGGTCCAACACCCGTTCAAATGGTTTCCCACAATCGCCCGCCGCCGACAATGACGGTGCCGGTTCAGGTACCGCCGTACGTCAACGAGAATGGAACATTAACCCACGTGGTGCTGCCACCACAGCAATACCAGCAGTTGCATCCTGGACAAGCTCATCTGCATCCAGCACCTTTTGTAAGTACACACAATATTCGGGGGTCTTCTACATTCTTCTGTACAGGAGCATAGAAAAACTTTAATAGGAGAAAATTCTGGGAAAACTCAAGGATTCTGTTACAGTTAGTTATTATAGTATTAGATAAATTTCAGTAGACAATTAGTTCGTTGGTAGCCGTTTCCCTAACATAATGAGTAATTAATTAAATGCGTAATATTATCATTAGCAATTTCACATAGTTTGAAAGTTACATATATGGAAAATATGCAAGCTATGGTTCCGACTTTAACACAGGGTATTTCCTGATCTGAAGTAAACAATCGTTCCATGGACTAACATGTAAGATATCTTCCATTCAATACTCAAGAAGTGTGTTAAACTATTTGGAAATACATGTGTCTTCTGACAATGAGATAGAAATTATGTGTTCAATATTTGTGGAGCTGAACACAGGGTATACAGTGAAAACTTCCTGAGCGGACACTTTCCTTAAACGGACGAAAGTTGCCTGAAGATGTATGTCCGCCCAAGAAAGTTTTCACTGTACCAATGACCTACAAAAAGACAAAATTATTTCTTCAGGAAGATGTTTCTATCACATCATCTACAAAATAGTTTCCGTATAAATATAAACTTTGAAATATGTAAAAACATATCAATACTTCTTGGAAAACTATACCGAATAGGTGCAAAATCAATCAATCAAAATTAATATTGATTAGTTAGCTGTTGTTTAATTAGGGATATCTTTATCATAAAGCAATACACATTTCTACCATTTCGGCAAATAGACCCCTTTTGGGTTGAAAATGTTAATTTCAAGGTGACAGACCTGAACACAGGGTATCTGCCAGCCTGCCTGGTGACAATTGGCACCTAATTATTATGCATATTTTGCATATGTTTTAAGCTGGAAGAGCAGAAGCGTGTGTGGCTTTGTTGTAAAATTGACAGATAATTGAACGCCAATCAGTAAGAGCAATTACAACAACAACAACAGCCGACACAATGCTAATTGTATTTTCCAGTGAAATGAACCTAAATAAAATATATATATATGTATTTATATGTATGTGTATACCAATTATTCATTGAGCGTCAAAGCGTTTCCAGCAAACAAACCAGATCCGGCTAAAGCGCCTCAGTTAAAGTTTTCCTGGAAGCAGCTTAACGTCGATGTAAAAACCCAAGCCGTTTTTTTAATTTTGCAATGCAACTTGTTATGTAGTGTGTATTGTTGTTTTGTCGCCAAAGCAACAACTTAAACTATTAAAAATGCAAATGCAAATGCAAAAAATGTAAAGGCATTTGGCAAATACAATACAATGAAATACATAGTATGGAAATATAAAACTGTGCAAGCTTTTCCTAAACGCCAGTAAAAACAATTGTAGTCATAAAACTGAAAGTTAAGAAAATCAGAAACATTAAAATTACTTTGTAAGTTATTTGCTAATTTGTAATGTCTTTGAACATTTTGCATTTATAATATGCTTATTAACATATTTACAGAACTTATAACTTTATGCAAATTTATGGCATAGGCAGAAAAGGGGTGTGAGCGGTAGCTTTGAGCCTATAACTAAGTACATACTTCGCAGAGTTAATCAAAACATTAATTGTGCATTTATAATTGAAATGCTTGTTATATAATAATTATCAAATAATAATATGGCAAATAATGGTAATCAAATAAAGCTTTAAATGTTGAAACCTACTTCATTCCCTGTTACACCCTGATACATCCTTAAGTCCATAATGTATACATATTTAACAGTGATAGCTAAACATTTCTTGACCAACTAAAATCAGACACAAAAAATAACTCAAAAAACTGTTTTCCTGGCTGGCGCCACCTAGCGAGCACAGTTTGCAATAGACTGTGGATTAAGTTCCGTGTATATTATACGATCGTAAGGAAGTAAAAATAAGATAAATAGAATAGTTAAATTTATTAAGACTTTTTCATTAAACTACTTACTGAGGCTTGGCTTTATTGCCAACAGTTTCATCCTGAGCACAATGCAATACATAAACAAATGCATAGATACATAGATACAGAGTCTAAGGTGTGTGTGTGTGTGTGTGTGTGTCGACGTCACGCTTTGTTGCTGAAATGAAAGTGGCAGCGGTGGCGTGGATAGTTTTTCTTGACTAAATTAACAACATGACGGTGGCAGCCACAAATTTAATGAGGCAAATTCCAGCTTCCGCTTGTACTTGTGTCGAAATGTGAATAAAATTTGATTGTATGCTAATTTGAATGGTCATATAATTGTTGTAGCATTATTATGTAACTCAAAAACCAACAACTACAAGCTGCCACTCCTAGCTGAAGCCATCCACATTTGCAACTTTTCGCAAACCGTTAAAAATCTTATTAACTTTGATCCATCTTTTGATAGACTTGAAAAATTGTAGTTCCTTAAATTGTGCATTGAAATTGGATCTCTCCAATTTAGTTCTTTGAAAAAAAAGAGTTAGGTCACCCTATCATTGATTTGTGAAACTTGTTTTGCTTTGAAATTCATAGTTTAACTGAAAGTTTAATAATGTATTACTTAATTTTCGTGGTACAGTGGTATATAATTAGTTGTTAAATGTTTGAAAACCGTTACCACAGCTGTATTTAGAGACAACAATTTACCAACCCGATTGCTAAAACAAAAACAAAACAAAAAACCGACAATAAATTGCCACATAAAACATGATAATATCATAATTTTAGAACCAGTTTGTGCAATTCGTGAATGTTGCATGTGGGCGACCAAAATATAAATATTTTGCTACCACTTTTGTCGCAAATACACTTCTTTTTTTCTTGTTTCTTGGTTGTTGTCAAACAATTTTCGCAATTACATAGCGCAAAATTGCACAATATAAATTCAAATGCGCGCGCAGCGTTTATTCAAATCACTCAACTGTTACGCAGCTGTTGCGTAGCGTATTCTTTGGTGTGCCCAGAGCAAAAAATACTCAAGTCGTGTGACAACAACGAAAAAATACTAAATTGTTTGTTGCATTTCGGTAATTGCATTAACAAAGCATTTGTTATACAATAAATTCAATGAAATTAACTAAATTAATTCAAATTAAAGATAAAATTTCTCAATTTGTCATAATAATTGAATTGTATAGCTCCACATTTTATATTTATTAACAGCAAGTTAACAGACCATTTTGAGCACAACAGAGGGTTAAAATTGCTTTAACATAGTACGCTTGGTTTTTTATTATAATTTGTGATTTTGTCGTTTTTTCTCTTCGAACAAAATAAAAACATTCAAGAATAGAACATGAATTTCAATGTGGCATATATAATTAACGGATGTGGGACAATGTTAACTAAAAATAACCATCTCGTAAAATGCGAAAATTAATGGCATCGCAATTGAAGGAAGATAAGATTTAGATGCTTTTTGAACAATTTGTTATCAGTTGACAGTGCTCAGTTTGCTCAGAGTATTTAAAGTTCTTCATTGACGTGGTAGTTTTCCTAAAAGAATGCCGCAAGACTCTGAAGTAACGACGACCACGTCAACAACCACCAGAAAAGTGGTCATTAAAGTAGGCAATCTTAGCAGGGTACTTATTTTTTTAAAGGATACAATTGCAATTAATGAACTTTTGAACTTTCTGCAACATTTCCAGATAAGCGCCAATGGCACATCGCATTTTTATACGCCAATGCCTGGGTTTCCACCTGGTCCGGGACCGGCAGGTAATGGACCACCCCACTATCATATGCCACCACCGCCGCCTCCAACGGGACAACAGCAGCAGCAGCAACAACAACAACAACCGCCCACGTCCACAGGAAGCGGCGGAGGAACTGCGTCAACACCACAGCCGCATTTACATTCCCCGCACTCGCCATCGCCGCCCAACTACAGAGATGAGCGGAGTCAACGACAACACACGAAATTGCTGAGGAAACTGGAAAAGCAGCGAGAGCTGAGTAAGTTTTCAATATCCAATGGAGACTCTTGCAGAGGATATTAAAAATAGGTTACCAACTATAACATACATCAAAGGAGGAAGTATATATCTTGACCCTTTATGTGAGAGTCGAAAGAATTCTTCTTTTTGCTGTTTGATGGTACTGAATGGAAAACCTTAAATACGTTTCTCTTTTTGTCTGTCCATCTGTTGCTATTCTCGAGGAAACTTGATGCTGCATTGAGTACATATATCTGCATCTTCAGGTTACTTGTCCAATCTCACAGTACTAAAGTATAAATTCTGAATTATAGGTTATCAAATACTGAGTACAGTGCTCTGCAAGGGTATCAAAGTTAATATTTACTTTTAGTGCAACTTATTGATTGATTTAATCCTTTACAGATTCTGTCATGTCCACGCCCACGCACTCGCCTTCACCGAGACGCAGTGACATCAATGGACATCACAACAACAACAACAACATTCCAATGGCTCAACATATGCACAACAATGGACGTCGTCTTCCGCAGCAGCAACAACAGCAGCAGCAGCTGCAGCAACAACAACAACAACAACGCAATGGCCACATTCCTAACTCAGTAGGTCAACAGATGGTGGTGGTGGGATCAGCAGGTGGTGTTGCCTCCACCTTGACGCTGCCACAGCGGACAGGGAGCAGCGTTGGCGGTGCAAGTTCAGTGGGCACCTCGGAGGATGGCGAGGATAACAATTCCAGTTTGGCAGCCGAGGATGAGGAGGACTATCAAGCGACAATTGTCGAGCAAATTTCGGCAATTGAGAAACCCGAAGTAATCGATATAAGCTCAAGAGCGGCAAAAATCATTTGGGTATCGCCATCCATAACGGATGCAATGCTGGTGGATTTGCAAGAGTTGCGTTACCAGGTGCTACTCAGCGATACCGGAAAACAGTGCAAGTACAAGAGTCTGTACCGTGGCGAAGCATACGAATGCATTGTCCAGGATCTGCAGCCAGGACAGGAGTATCTGGTGCGTCTCCAGGTGCACTACAAACAGCTCCAGGGTAGCGTCAGTGAGCCCACAGAGTTCAAGACTCCGGCTTGCGAGCCTGATCAACCGTTGCCACCGAAACTTGTCTCACGTACAAAGAGTTCCATCAACCTGCGTTGGGCAGCACCTCCATTCAATGGAGCTTCCATTCAGCACTATTTACTAGAGTATGACGAGGGTCGTGGCAATGGCAATGGCAATGCGCTGCAATTTGTGGAGCTGGCCAAGACAAAGGCCAAGCATTATGTGATTAGCAAACTGCAACCGACAACTGTGTATAGTTTTCGCCTAGCTGCTGTCAATGAGGTCGGGCAATCGAACTACTCTCAGGTGATCAGCTACAGCACCGCTGGCAATCCACCCACATCCCCAAAGGCACCACAATTGCAATCGTGCAACGCCAGCTCGTTGCGTCTTGTCTGGGATCGTCGTGCACAGGATGGAGAGTTTCTGTTGCAACTGCAAGATGTGGACTCGGGACATGGTTACATAAACAGCTACAAGGGCGGCGACACACACTACGAGTGCTTGCAACTGCGACGTGCCACAAGCTATCAATTCCGCTTGCGGGCAGAGAACGAGGCTGGTGTCTCCCCTTGGTCCCCGGAGGTCAGTTACAGCACAGCCTCGGAGCGTCCGGGTAGGCCGGGAAAACCGCATGCCAAAGGCAAGATTCATGGCACACACTTCAAGGCGCGTTGGGAAGCTCCCTCGGACACGGGAGGCGCGGATATATTGCGTTATCATCTGGAACTTGGTGCTGGCTCGAGCTTTGAGCGGATTTACTCGGGCAACGAGACTGAGGCAATGTGTGAACGCCTCCAGCCAGGTACCACATACCAGTTGCGTGCCTGTTGCGAAGGACCTGCTGGTCAGAGTCCCTTCTCGGACATTGGCACTGTGACCACGGAGGCAGTGCCACCGGGTGCACCGCCTCCACCTCACAACGATGCACCGCCAACGCCTTATACCGCATTGTTGCGGCTCAGCCAGCCGGAGTATAATGGCGGTGCTCAGGTGCTGGAATTTGAGGCGCAAATGCGTCAACTGGACATGCCACCAAAGAGCGTGTATCGCGGCAAACAGGATTACTTTGTGGCACAGCAACTGCTGCCCGGTGGCATCTACGAGGTGCAAGCGCGTGCCATCAATCGCATTGGACCCGGCAACTGGTCCCAATGGCTGCAATTCACTGCAGCCGCAGCACCTCCAGGCATTCCCGAATCCCTACAAGTTGTGGTCAAGTCGGCCACACACTTGAGTGTCTGCTGGCAACCTCCTACGGTGGTGAATGGATCCGCCGTAACCGGCTACAGCCTGCAAAGTGCCAGCCAGCCATGTGAGGACGTGGAAGTGGAGCCGTCGAGCACACAGTTCCATGGATGCTATCAAGGTGCCCAGACCAATGTGGAACTGCGTAATCTGACGCCCTATACTCGGTATTATCTTCGCGTCTTGGCCATCAATGCGGCTGGAACCGGAGCTGCCTCGGATGTGGTATGTGTTTCAACGCCTGCTGCGGTGCCAGCTGCACCACAGATGCAAGGATACGAGTTCACGGCCAAGGAGGTGACCCTCAACTGGACTCAGCCGGCATCGCATGGTGCCGCGATCTGCAGCTATAACATTGAGTACGGTGAGAAGACGATTGCAACTCCTGATGCCTGCACCCGTTACACAATTGTGGAGCTAACACCGGAGACGAGCTACAAGTTCCGTGTGCAGGCGGTGAATGCAATGGGTGCGGGAACGTTCAGTGCTTATGCAAAGCTAACAACGCAACCAGCTCCACCAGCACCGCCCAGGCTAGAGTGCAGTGGTGCAGGACACAATTACATTAAACTCAAGTGGAGCGACAATGGCAATGGGAAGGGAAGTGTGCCGGCGGGTGGTGCAGTTGCTCCTGGTGCGGATTTCACTAAATACTTTGTGGAAATGTATGTGGCAAGAGCAAAGCAATTCCAGAGCGTCTACTCCGGCACGAACTGCATGTGCAAGGTGCACAAACTGCAGGAAAGGAGCAGCTACACATTCCGCATCTATGCGCATACGGATCGTGCCGGTGATGGCGACTACTCCGAGGATTATGTATTTGAGACAAGTGCCACGTTGCCGGCCAACATTAAGCCACCTCGTGTAGTGCACGAGAGCAGCGTCTGTCTATTGGATCAGGCTGGACAGTTGGCCATGCAATTGACTTTGGAGTGGCAGCACTCGAAGAACAGTTTCCATGATCGTGTCGAGTATCAGCTGCAATATGCGATCGTTGCATCTGACGTGGATGCCTCGGAGTCACCCAAGACGCCAAGGGGCAACAACGAGAATAGCAATGGAGCTGCCGTTTCTTTGAGCAATCAGGAGTATCGTCAATTGTATCGCGGACCCGAGACCAAGTTCACCATTGACAATCTGGCAGCGGGAACCTGTTATCAATTCCGTGTCTGTGCGGTGCGTGTAACCACCAGTGGCGAACTGTTCCCTGGCCAACCGTCGACGGCACTGCGCTACAAGGTGCCCAATGAACTGACACCCAGCACGGCAACCTGCCATCATCTGCATGGATCCACGGCAGTTCAAGCTCATACTACGCAACGGAGCAGTCGCAAATTGTCGGCGGGCAACGGATCCAGCAATGGCCTCCATATGCGCTCGGTGAGTGCCTCGGCAATAACGGGCAGCAGTGGTGTTGGAGCAGAACCTCAGGCAATTGCGCGTTTGCAGCATGAGTTGTCGAGCCTAAATGCTTGTGGAGATCCAATGCATCATCATCATCATCACCATCATCATCATCATCAGCAGCATCAGCAGCAGCATCAACATCAGCATCAAGCGTGTCCCGTTGATATTGCCACCTCCCCATCCTCATCCACGTTGCTGCTGCGAGGCAACAGCGTGGCATCTCATCACATGCACCACCAGCATCACATGCACCACTCACACCACATGCATCATGCGCATTATACGCACACCTCGGCAGCTGTTGCTGCCTTAAATGCAGCTGCCACCAGCAGCAGCAGTCCGGGAAGTGGCAACAGCAGCATGCACCATGGAGGAGGAGGAGGAGGAGTCGTAAGGCGTGTAATCTCCAGGCTAACATCGTTGTATTACAACCGTAAGCGATTGACGGATCAACAGAAGGCCGTCTTCTTTGTGGTATCCTTTGTGTTTGTCACCTTCCTGGTTGCAATGTTGGTGCACATGCTCTGGGGCTAAATGGAGATGGAGATGGACAAAGAAATAGAGAGATGGAAATAGAAATAGAGATGGGATATAGTAAAAGCACACTTGATGTTTAATGTCTCAAATAAGTGATTGTCGATTGCCTATTAATTACACATGTATTTGTATTTTTATATATATATGTATATGTAACAATAACAATAACAATAACTACAACAGCAACAACAACCTGTAAATTGCCCAACACACACACCTACACACACACACACACACACATAGCTGTAACTGTAACAAGAACTGTATTAAATGTACACACAATACGAGTATAAAAAGAAAGAAAAACTACTATAAAATTATATGATGAATGAACCTTTTGCCGATCAACAAATTAAACATACAAATTATTCATGCATACATACATACATATATACACTAAAAAGCTATGCATCGATATTTGTAAATGATATGGTATTTACTTAAAAAAAAGAAAATCTATATATATATATATATATATGTATATGTATAATTGTTTCGTTACTAATCGAATCACAAACATATGCTTCTATGTATAAATAATGAACACAGACACACACACACCCAAATCTCTCCATATGTGCTATAGCATTTTGTGCAACAACAAATTCTCAATGTTGTATGTATGTGTACATAATAACGAACAGCAACAACAACAACAACAGCAAGAAAAACAAAAAACAATATTGTAAGCTTAATCAAGAAAACCCTTTTTAAAAAAAATGCTTCCGCAAAAAGCGCTTTTCCAACTGTTTACCATAATCTTGTTGCATGTATATATGTATGTACATATGTGCATGCACACAAACATACATGCATACATATATGTATGTATTGATGTATTGCTGTATGTATGTATGTATGTTTGTGTGTGTGCGCATGTTACTAAAGCTATAATGATTAAAACTTGTTGAATGCGAATCGAATAACGAAAAGTATGAATTTATTAGACTCTATTCCTAGTATACTACTGATAACAGTACTATATATCTACATATGGTATATATATATATATATTTCCATACATATATTTGTATATACACATGTATCTGTATCTAAATGTAAAACTATGCAAATACGAGTACATATTATCCCATGTATATGCACATACATATGTGTGTACAATTGTTCTCCTTCGGATTTGCCAATCGCTAGATAACCCCCTCCTCTCCCCCTTTCCGATTCCCATAGCCTCCCCCTATAATAGGATCCCAACTGTTTTAAACTTTCAGGCAATGTTAAACAGTGCAAAACGCTTATTTTATTCTTCTCAAACTATTATCCCCCAAATTTATTATGATAAACATTATAAACAAAAAAAAAAAAACAGAAAAGAAAAGAACAACAATTACAAATGCGAGCTTGCATTTGAAAAGAGAAGAAGAAGAGAAATCATTGTACTAACCAATTATTCCAGAGCTTACATGAATATATTTGTCGGTGTTAAAGTCATGTTAATGCAAAAAATGCAGAAATTATTGGTCAATTTTTGACTCTCCTTGTACGTGCTATGGACATATAGCCATCCCAAACTAGACAAAGCTCTCAAAATACACACACACACACACACACTTATATAAAAATACACACTATACAACAAGAAACATAAAATACACATTAAAAGAGAAAATATAGTATATATAAAGCAGTTATATTTATACTATATTTTCTTTTGCATGTTTATAAATATATTTTTTACACAAAAATCAAAACAAACAACAAAAAAAAAAACGATGAAAATATTTAGTATATATATATATATATATGAGAATATATTTGAAATTTATAGCCTAATGCAACGCAAAGTGATTTATATTCCAATTATTATTATTTTTCTAAATAAATAAATTAATGTAATCGTTTCTTTCCATAGTTTAATATATATAAAATCTAAAGAATACATTTAAAAACCAAAAAAAAATAAACGAAAACGAAAAAAAATACAATTAAAACACAACATGTATGTTTATAACAACGGTAAATGGTTACAATATATAAACGTATATATACATACTATATATATATATATGGTATATATATATATATACAGATATATATTAGCAAATTACTGTACTCTTTGTCGATTTATTTGTTTATTATACATACATACTTACATATATGTAATACAATGCAACAAATTATACAATTTATTTGCAAAAGTATACATATATATGAATCATTTCAAATAAATGCGATATACAAATACCTTAACTCCCATTTTGACTATACTTCTCTTTGGATCTGTAAGGTGAGTTTCTGATGTGAGTTTTTAATTATCTGTTGGGGGTCTATTAAGTTTGTTTAAAAAGTAAAAGTATGTAACAGGTAGAAGGAGGCGTGGCAGACCCCATAAAGTATATATATTCTTGATCAGCATAGGCAGCCGAGTCGACATAGCCATGTCAGTATGTTTGACAGGATCTCAGAGATGATAAGATCTAGGAGCGGCTAATGTATGAAGACTTCTTATACTTCTTTGCAATCAGTTCAAGTTTATTACAAATTTTGGGAGCCACGCCCCTTGTGATCACATATATTAACGCTATAGAGATTTGTCAAGGGGTCCGGGCCGATCGTTAATTGTAAACTCCCACTATAAATCTGGCAATTACCCAGCTGGAGATTTGAGTTTTGACATAAATGATACTTAGGTTGATATTAAACAAGGTTGAAAATTTGATCTCACTCGGGCCCTCCCGACTGAATGTTATGTTTTGATTTTGTAACTTGTTCGTTAATACTCCGTTTAAACATAGTACGTACAGAGAAAACTCTCTTGGGCAGACACTCAGTGTATGTAGTACTTACTTTTTTATAAAAAAAAAAAAGCAAGAGATTCCAAATGCGTATTCCCTTCCTTTCAAAACTACCAATAGATATTATTTGCTTTATAATTAAAACTCTTTTCAAATTAAAAACAAATACATAATTGTTCACTTTATTTTCTGTGCAAATAACAATTTTTCTTTTATTTATGTACTTTTATGTATTTTCTATTAACTTTTCCTTCACTTATGTACTTGATATTCCAAGTGTCGGAACAACAAAAGAACATTCGATAGAAGGTAACGCTACCATGATGCATGTTCTATTATTTTGTAAAATCGAATTAGAAAATAATACGAGTGTTTCTAGCTCTATTATTGTTATCTATTGTTGTATTACTTTATTGTTGTTTATGTGAAGGAGTTTAATGTTTATTCACTCCTTTGTTCGTTAAATATGACAATCGTTCAATTAATCAATTAACTAGTGTCTACAGTTTCCTACAAGTTGTATGTATAACTTTAATGTATAGTATATGTTTTATGTGCGCACTTAAAACGTTTTAGTATTTCTTCTTATTATTAACAAGTATCCCTTATACGATATACAGATAATTCAAATCGGACCATTTACTGAATGAATATTTGCTGTAGGAACATTTCTTTTCGAATAATTCTTAAATGCTCTTTTTAGCTGACACTGATCATTTTCAAGTCGGACGTTGTCGTATTCGTTGATATGTAGATTATAAATTCTATGCGCTGCTAGACCTTGACCCTTTTTTTTATAATTATAAATTGAATTCCTAATTTAATTAATATCCATGTAAAATAGATAAAATCAGCTAATTACAAATGTTGGTAACACATTTATGAACAGTAAACTTGCTTAATTTCAGTTAAAAATAAATATATAATTTAAAATACATCGTAATCGTAGGATCAAGGTCTTGAGTTTGGCAAAGATTTATTATTTGATACACTCACAGATAACATTTTAAGTACCTACATAGATGTAATCGCAATTCGTATGTGTTGTATATATATATATTTTTTTTTTTTTGTATTAAAAACGAGTAGTTTATCGTTAGTTGATTAGTGTTGCTGCAGGCTATATGTTTCTATATGTTTTATGTTCTGACACTTGTAACAATATGCGTTGCCTTCTAACTTAAAACTCATCTAAAATTTAGTATGCATTCGCATTATTTATTCTACGGATACATATAGTACTAAACGTTATTTAGTATTGATGCTACAAACCATCATACTTAGTTAATCTCATAGATATTGTATTCAATTCGCTTGTTTTGATTTCATTGTTGTGTTTGTTTTGCTTAAAATCGGTGTATAAAATTTATGGTGTATTCTTTGCATTTGCTAGCCTGGCCTAACTTGAAAAATGATTGGCTCAAATCCATTTTTGAAATTAACAATTCTCAGCGTTTCCCTAAATCCAAGTACAGCAATTCAATTCAATGTTTATCCAAAACTTATACATGTTTGTCATATACCTTATACATACATACATACATATAAATTGATGTATATATCTTTAACATTAGTTAGCTTATATTTGCATACAAAAAATATTTCTCATGCTAAGGCAACTTTCAACATCGATATGGGATAGTTTTAAAGGTATTCGGTATTTCGTGTTGGTTGTTTTAAAAATTCCTAAAGTATAAATTTGATACCCTTGCAGGGTTTTTTTTATAATCCTGATCGGACAAGGATCGTTTGAATTAGCTGCCAAAAGAATGAACTTTAAGGGTACAAAATAGTAAAAAAAAAAGGAAATCCTGTGCAGTCATATGATAGCTTAATTGAGGATATGTTAGGAATTTGTTTATATGTATGAATATGACAACAGCAAGTTGCATCTATTTAGATATCTATTCTATATCTGTAAGTGTATTTGGTGCACTAGAGAGCTAATCCCAGATTAATGGTAGAGGGGACTTTTCAGAGCCTTCTTCCTCATTATCTTCATCATCTCCTCAGCCAATGGTTCCCATTGTGGAGACGCAGCTGCTGCTAATCAGAGGCTCCCGTGAATTAACAGACGTATTAGATGGATCAATGGATATGGTAAACTCCGTTGATGTTTCCACCGAATCGTGCTGACTCTGCGTTTGCTCATGGCGTCGGGGTCTGACAACTTGAGCGGGATCCTTGTGTGGTACACCACCCTCAGCTGTGGCTGCTGGATAACTGGAGACACGTTTAAGGGTCTGAGAAACAATTGAGCAGGGAGATTACTTTTTGAATCCATCAAAAGTGAACACTAACAAACCTTGTCGTTGAGTAACTCCGCCGCATTGGCAGCTGCAATGGATTCGGTGACAGGACAGATATTTTTGCTCGATGAGAATTTCTTGCGTTTTCGCTTAAGGGCAGCAATAGCGGTTAGTCCTGCAAAGATTAAATTGTTAAGATTAATAATATTAAAATTCATTAAATCTAAAATTAAAATGTCAAAATCATTTAAAACTTGTATACCAAAACAAATGGAATATAAAAATATTAATCAACTATGTACATACATATATAGTAATAAAACGTAAGCTTACACAAGATTTAAATTATATTAACATTAACATTAAAATTTAAAAGTAAACCTTTTATTTATATTCAAATAAATATCGTAAAGTGGAATATATTTTAGAGCGAATGGTGTGAGGAAAAGTAGGAGGAAGATGGAGAGAGGAACGACGTTTACATCAAGGGAAGGACGCACTGTGGCTTGTCAAGCGCTGCATTTGGAAGGCTTCTTTATAAACAAGGATAAACAAACAACAACAGCAAAAAATAGAATACTTATAAATAAAAGTAAATAATAAAAATTAATTTTCACAACATAATGAATTTGCTTAATCAAATACGTATTAAATAAGACTAATAAGAGATAGCTCAAAAAACAAAACAAATTTCATACTAAGCAATTTCGAACTTTGACCCCCATTTTAACCCCTTCTTAAAAAATCCCGTCTAATTGCACGATAACTATTGCTTAGCTATGTTGTGAGAAAATTTCAGCTCGATATATTAAGCCGTTTGGCCTACAGCGTGATGTCTCGTCAGTGAGTGAATCAATTAGGACAAAGAGTTTTATATATATAGATAAATAGATAGATAAGAAACGAATCTACACTCTTCATCATATTTGAAGTTTGAATAGACGAACCAGTAGTCGTATGAAAGAAGTGAGCTCCAACGCCCATATGAGTATGAGCTGTCGAGTTGGCGCTGCTCGGAGCTGGAGCCGGAGTAGTCGGAGGTGGATACGGCGATGCTGTTGGAGAGTCTGCTCTGTAATAACCAAACCCATGCTGTGGTGAGTTTTGCGCGTACGTAACTCGAACCTGGCCATGTACGGGAGTGGAGTTTTGCGAAGAATTGCATACCGAATCCTCGGACTTGGAACGTCCTAGCATTTTGCTAACATTGCCCACCTTGGCAGCCTCAATCAGCGTGCCTAGAAAAGAAAATTAGTTGTCATGGCAGTTAAAGGTAATAAAACTCACCCCAACGTTTCTTATGTCCCGCAATGCGTTTGTTATACTTCAAGGTGGACTTGTTGTACTTGGTGACAACAGGTGGAGTTGGATTCGCCACCGTTCCGTTGGTAGGAGACGTTGGAGACTCGACGCCCACAGTAGATTCACATGTTGTGTTTTGTCGGCGATGCATAAAGTTGGGAGTGAAAAGTGTGGAAAGTGTCGAGCTGAGAATCTCATGCTGATTGTCGTAGTTGTCCAGCGATGTGGAGAACTCCGCCACTGGTGCGAGAGATCCTGTCGAACCTGGAGGCGCAATGTTGAAACCCTTCATGAGGCGTCGCTCCTTCTGACGATTCTTCTTTCCGCCGCCACCTAAACAGGAGTAGAGATTAAAGTAGATACAGTTAATCCTACTTATTTCATATTTACCTCCACCTTGACCTGCTGTAACATTCGTGTCCATACCGCTATTCTTCAGTATCTCGACCAATTCACAACGGAATGCGGATATATCCTGTTTAATCTCATTCACATCGTCCTCGGTGACGCCCTGAGACTCCGCCTTGCGCTGTTCCACTGTCACATAGCGTCGGACCAGATTCCGCATTATCTGCTGATACTTGAAGTCCCGATCGCTGGCCTGTTGTGCTTTGCGCTGTGAGGATTGGAAATTATTTTAGGATTGGTATTGAACAAGTAAGAACACTGGGTATAAATACGAAATGCTATTATGCTGAGTTAACTTACGCGTATTGTCTTGAGATGTTCACGACGGGCGGCAGAGGAGCCACTGCAGAAGACACGACGCATCCACTTGCAGGCATACCAAATGGACTTGGGTGTGGGAATGATATTAAAAGGAGGCGGACAGGTGCCGCCCTCCTCAAAGTAGCTTATCCACAACTTGGACCTCGCAAATTTCCACTCCACATCGGCGCGTTCCTACAAGGATATCAAGTAAACATAATGGATAACCAGGTTGAACAACAGATAAACACACCGATATGAGCTGATATGAGTGATTCATCATTGCAATCAGCAGATTGAGCAGCACCACAATGTTGATCACAGAGTAGGTACCAAACATGAGCATGCCCCAGAAACGTGTGAAAATCTTGATCCCATCCAGCTCAAAGCTATCCAGATCAATGAGGCCAAAGACAGCCCAAAACAAGGTCTGAGTGGTCTCAAAGAGGCTACGTAAAGAGGTTGAAAATTAGAAGGAATACAATTTACTGTATAGATACTGACTTGGAGAATCTGCGCCAGACAATGCAAGCATTGGGATCGTTAGTGCCATTCATATTCAAAAGCACGCTTGGTGAGACCTCCGGGCAACGTTTCTTCTCCAGATCCGAGTAGTACCTGTCAATGATGGTAAACCAGATTATCTTAAGAATAAATCTATTAAGAATGATTGTGTAACCCACCAGAGCAGCTGATTGAGACCGCTGCCAAAGGCAAAGAGAACCAAAACATAGAGAAAAAAGAACTTCATAATGTCCATGACCATGCGCGACAATGACACTTGCAGTGGACCCAAGTGTGGGTTCACCGAGAAGATGTACACCAGCTTGAGGCTACTGAAAATGTTTGCCGCACTAAAAAGGCCCTCGGAAATGAGCATTGGATCCCAGGTGTCCCAACGCTCACGAGGCAAATCTGTTGCCTGCGAGTTGAAGATCATTTCCTTTTGAACCTGCACAATAAAATAAAATTCTGATTAGATTTCAGTATTACAGTAAAGCAACGAAGATTCTTAGACACATTTTACTCCCTTTTTAACAATTTGAAATTTACATTTATTGGCTATACAATTCTCACCAATTGTACAAAAAAGACCTGTCCCAAAATCATATTAAGATTTCATTTCATTTACTTAAAATATCTTGAGATACGAAAATCATTTTCCAACAAAATTTCGTATTACAACTAATCTTTCATATGACAGCTATATGATATACTAGTCACACCTACACACCTCCTTTAAAGGGTTATACATTTCCTGACAATATTATAATATACTCTATATAAAAAGATCAATCGTATCTCACCTGAAAAAAGGACACTACACGTAATGCAACTGTTGCCACATACAGGGAGTTGGTCACAAAATCAATGACGTTCCACATGTCGTTAAGATACTCCTGCAATCCCACATCCCACAGTTGTTTCACCTCACTCCAGATGAGTCCACTCACCCAAGCGAGTATCAACCATTCGATGAACGTGGGTTTGGCTCCTCGCTTTGTGGGCAGCAGCAGTTCATCCACCTCGTTCAGCATGCTGCTATCCTCCGTCCAAAACCAACTACCGATGAAGGTCTCGATGCGTTGGGAGGCCAACATGAGTAGGAATAGAAATGTAAAATACGAGGCGCTGTGACAAATGAACTTAATGAAGGGTTTCCTCATGGTCTGTCCAATGCTTGAGTAAGGCGCCAGAATGTAGGCCAACGAGAAAATGGGAAACAGGATTCCAATCCTTATAATGTCCACTGCCTGCAGAGCCATGTTCTTGCGCCTAAATCCCGGCAAGCCCTCATACCAAATGCTGGCCAACAGCTGCTGTACATTCGAATGCGCCACAAACTAAAGGGAACAAGTAGAAAGCAGGTTTTAGTCTTTCTCGAATCCTTTGCAGTATAGTTTCTGATTGTTTCATATATTGCATAAAGCCCTTACACCCTCTTTTACGCAGAGTTGAGGTCTCTTAAGATCTCTACACTGATAGGTTTACTTACCTTCTTCTGTCGCAGCTTTATGGCTAGTTTGAGGCGATTAAGGTGCATGCGTTCGCCATGTTCATAAACGGGGCCAGTGGGATCATGATTCAGCAAAATCTCAAGCTCATGGGAGGTGCGAGTGTGATCCAACAAGGCAGTGGCAAAGTCCTGACATTGCTTGCGCAATTCCTGATATTCATTCTGAAGATAGACGTTATATTTACCCAAGGATCACCTTTAACAACTCTACCTATTTACCTTAAATTCATGCTCGAGAAAACTCAAGCGACGGAGTTCCCAGGACAGCTCAAATGCCGTCAATATAGGATCCTTTGAGGACAACGCAATGAGACTGGGACTGGCTAAAGCACGATAAGCATTAATGCGAGATCGAGAGTGCCTCAGTGAATCCTCTTGCCGAGATTGGACGCACTCATCGCAGCCACAACGCACATCGTGAGGCATGGGAAGCACAGCTCCACGATCCAATAAGATTTTAATGATTTCGTAGTTATCCCGATGTGCGGCCAGAATCAACGGTGTTATGTCAGGCGTAAAAGTGGAGGTTTCCTCCGAGGCAGACTCCCAGCTCTAGAAAGAATCATTTAAGAAAATTGTCTAAAAATTCAAGTAAGGACTTACATGATTTCCCTCGCTCTGAAAGGTGACATTCTCATGATCCAATAGGACCTCAACAGCCTCCACAAACTCCTCGGAAATGGAGTGCAAAAGCGCATCTTTTGTATCCACATTGTAGTTAATGAGCAGCTCAACCATCTCCAGATTCTCATTGTCAATGGCCATGAGCAAGGCAGTTCTTCCCAGAGGATCCACACAGTTCACATTAATATAGTCCGTATCCTGGGCCTTTTGCAACATTCGTCTTGTCCCCGCCATATCGCCACGTTCTACAGCCAGAAGGAACTTTTTCTCCTCCAGCGTCAGTTGCCGTATCTCCTGATGTGGCCTTATGGTGTTCTCCTCCTCCATCATGCCGTGAATGCTATGGCGCTGCAAGGATCTCAATTTTAGCAAAGTAATCGATATTATGGTCAAGTTCTCTCTCACCTTAACACGCCTGGCCGGTTCTATTTGAACGGCTATATGGCCACTCCCACTGTTCTCGCCCCCGAGTTTCTTCTCGGCACCATCTGCACCATCCACACCATTCTTGATCTTATTCAATATTGGGGCTAACACCGATTTCCGACGTGCTGGACTTATAAAGTGCAGCTTTTTTCCTTCGTCTGTAGGATGGAAGAAAAGAGTGTTTATTTAAAGTTGAATAAAACAAATACTGTATAAATACAAACTGCATTTAAACGAGCTTTATCAAATTCTTAAAAACACATTTTTTACAGACCTAAAATAAGAAAACTAAGTGCCTAATGTCTTAATAAACTATATTCGTCAAATAAACTGATATCGATACTGTTAAGCTTCATTACGTTTACATTTTTAGTTTTTATTAATATATAGTTATTATATATGAACAATATTTTCAAGTATGATTCCAAAAGAGCATGTATAAACACACAGCATCACGTATACGGCATACTCAGAAAATATCGATTAAATATCGTTTATATTCAATTCTGTATCGATACAAACTCTAAGTTCTTTGATGTTCCATCTCAAAGCTTTCGCGATCACCACTGTAAAATGTACCAGCAAGAAAGACACTACAATGCAAGTTTAAAACTTTAAATATGTTTAAATTAAATAAGTTTTTAATATAAAATATTTTACTGTGTGTTTTAGAAGCTGGCTCAAGATCAGGAGTGGAGTGTTCGAGGTCGTGGCCGTGGCCGTGGCAATTGCAGTGGTAGAGGTCGTGGCAGTGGTAGGGGTCGTGGCAGTGGTAGGGGTCGTGGCCCTGGCGGTGGTCGGGCTCGAGCACGTGGTCAGAGATGTGGAGGGTGGCGTGATACTAAGCCGCCACCTGCACCATTTAACCGCTGCCAAGGCGGTGATCAGCAACTTCAAGGGTGGCGCCATTATGGATCTCCACCGCCATCATTTAACCACTACCAACGCAGTGAGCAGGAACTAGGAAAGTGTCACCAATTTGGGCAGCCACCGCCATCATTTAACCGCTTTCAAGGCCACGATCAGGGACTTGGAGGGTGCCACCAATTTGGGCGGCCAACGCCATCATTTAACCGCTTTCAAGGCCACGATCAGGGACTTGGAGGGTGGCGCCAATACAGGTCGCCACCGCCATCATTCAACCACTGCGAGTGTACATGCCACATGGAGTGTAACGCATGTTGTCCGGGATGGGAGAATGCACCACCGCCGAGCCATAACGCACCAGCTGCAGCTCCGTCAGGTCGGATCTTCATGGACCAAGCTCGAGAAGAGGCAGCAGCAGTTCAACGAGCGGCACAAAGTGGCTTAACTTGTGCCCTTCAAATCATTCCAAAAATCGGGTTCAAAATAAGAATATCCCACAAACTCAATAAATTACAAATTCAAACAAAATAAAAACAAATTTATTTTCATTTAGTTACTTTTTTACAGAATATTTTAATTGAGTTTATTGAAAATAAAATATTTACAGATCAAATCTTTTTGAAACTTAAATTGAAATCCATTGTAGCAATCATAAATATACATATGTATGTGTAGTTTTGTCAACAAAATTATTTGCTATACATAAATGTTGCTTACGGTATTTTCTCGAAACGGGCTCAATATGTTGCCGTGACGTCACATTCTTCGAAATTTGTGTGCGCTTGCAACATTTTTTTAGAACGGGACTTTCTCTAATGTTGCCAGACAGACGCAAATGGTAAAGAGTAACGAAAAACAACACTAACTTTGGCAACACTACGGTTTCCGTGCCGACAAGATTTGAATATGGGATTCTAGTATAATTCATTAAAATAAGACGAGAAATTATAACTTAAAACCCTTTTTTAATTTTTAAAGTACAGGGCCTAAAAAAGCTACCATAAAGTGTTGTGATCAGATAACAGAAATAATTTTCGAGCTCGAATTGTGTTTTCGCTATTCTCAGCGAATTTTGCATATTAAACAAAAAGAGGTTAATAAATACATTCAAGAAAGGCAAATGTTAGAAGATTTTAAAACAAATGTTTAAAATCAAAACTATTTGATCGTTTTTGTTAACCTCAGTGAAGTTAATCCCAGTAAACGGCTCTAACTTAATAATATATTTATTTGTAACCATATCATTCATATATTCGAGGTTTTATTTATATGTATGTAGAATGTACATACATATTAACAAGTGTAGCACAGATAACAAAGTTATCCAATCCCATTTCAGCCTTGAGCGAATAAACAATTTTCCGATGCGTTGCGGCCGCACATTTCGAAGGTTACAAGGCTAAAGATGGTGTCCTTGCTTGAAATCAAAGGGCCATTAATTTGCATTTGTTTTCAGTTTAGATAACAAACTAACATAGTGTGCGTATACATATTTTTACACATATATGTACTATATATACTTATATATATATATATACGTAATCAGCATAAACATCATCTGCAAATTAAATTATAATTTTCCAGCGCAAAGCAAACAGAAAACACAAACAATTTAATGGTCGCATTTGGTTAGAGGAGAGAAAGTAGGCGAATATGCGCCATCAAACTGAAATCTGGGTCAATTGTTGCTTGTTTTTGCATATATTAAATGCACTGCAAACACACACACACCGACAGACAAACACACACACACACACACACACAGACATGCGCATCTACCCACGCCCTACTCGGAGGGTGTTATGATGAAAGCTACAGAGATTTCTACAATTCTCAGTAAAGCGTAAGATTCCTGAAATCTCTTCTGTGCGAGTCGACACTTTTTTGGCATTTGAAAAGTACATGCATTGATTGGTTGCATCTAACATTTATACATAGATATCAAAAACATTTCATCGTACCAACAAATCAATTCATATTTTCTTTATATTTGTGTATGTAAAACAAATCCTTCACCCACTATCGACTTGTTCACAAAACAGTATGCAAAGTTTCTATATTGATACACTTTCGTAATCAAGTTAACTTTTATCTGAAAATTAATATTTTAATCTAACATTAATTGGTATACATTTTACATCAAAACATCTTTCAGTTAGTTATTTGACACCTCAAAAAGACATTCTATTTAATGTCTGTGGTTGTCATTGTATAATAGTTTATTATATTGCATAGCATTAAATTTATTTATTAATTATGCGATTTCAATTATTTGTTGTTTATATTTAAAGTTTTAGCAACAATTAATAGATGAACAAGATGAGAAACCCCATAAGTCAACAAAATATTTTAAAATTGATTTTCATAATAGCTTTCTAGTACAGTTGTACATTTAGTAATGTATTTTCTCTTTAAATGCTTGACTATATATTTTCAAGTAAGGGTATCTGAAATTTGTATTCCTTTTCAAGCTCTCACGCATTTATAAGACGGTCGAGTATCAAGTTAGCCCACATATTTATTACCTTTTCACGTTCACCGAGCGTTGAACTTTCATTGATTCCACACAGACATAAGAATGCAAGTGTAGGTGACTGTCAATGTGTGTGTGTGTGTGTGTGTGTGTGTGAGTGAGACTGCGCAGGACATAACCTAAGTGCAGTTCCTTTTACTTGTCGTAGGTCAGGACACCCTATGCTACGAAGCAAAAACAAAACGGCCAACATTCAGCGACGAAGTCGACGTCGTTGTTTCTGTTTTATGGCCAACAAAAAAGCACACAAATACACGCAAACAAAGAGAAAACATGCTAGCTTTAGGTCTGGCCAATACTCGTAATCGCAATCAGTTGAAATACTATTGATTGACCTGGAAACAAGCACACCTACACTCTCTAATTTTGGTCAATTTCGACTCCCTTTTCTTATTTCTTCAAATTGCAGTTCTTGTCCAGCAACTTTATAAATATGTTAAGTTCAATTAACACAACACTAATAACATGTTTTGAAATCTTAGAAATTTACTTAATTTACCTTTGGTGCACAAATTGTTGATAATATAAGATTGTTCCATATTTTTAAACAACTTTCTTTGACTAGGTATTCATGCTACTTACCTTCTCCTTCCTCTCCAGTTTTTGCATCGGTCCATTTCGACAACTAGCAAGAGAAAAAGCAAAATATATTTTCAAATGTTAGTTTAGTTAGTTTTTAGGCACTCAGAAAGCTGTCAAAATATGAAATTATATGATTTTTGCAAAGTAAAAAGCGCACTTAGTGCTTAGTGGATAGATACGTATGTTTATATTGGAAATCAATTATAAGCAAACTCAATCTAGTTTCCTTTGCAAAAATATTTTTTTGTATTTTAGTAGCAGGTGTTTCCTATGGTGAAATAAACATGCCGAGGATTGTCTAGAAAAATTCCCCAATTTTTTTTTTTTTTAAATTTTAATATTTAAAGTGGTGAAACACCTGCTAAAAGTCTTTTAATCATATTATTTTGGATTATTATTGAAAACAATTTTCTAGGTATAAAAACTTAATTATTTTGGGCTATAGCTCGAAGAAAATGTAGGCTGCAGCTACTTTTAGCACTCGGACAATTTTGGAATGGTGTATTGCAGTACTATAATAAATCTTTTTACTAAATGAATTGATTTTTAGAGTCTTAAAATTTATAGCATACTTTTCAGAGTCTTGGCTATTGAATAAGTGAAAGTGAAATAAATAATAATAAAATAGAATAAGGAAGCTTCTGCTGTGCGGAATTATGAGATTTCCTGAATTAAAGTAAACGACCGTGCAACACTGCGAACCTTGACATACACAGCAGCAACATCAAGAGCAACAGCAACATAACAACAATAATAGTTGGAGCAGCAGAAAGAAAAGCAACATCAAAAGCAGCACGAGATAATTAAATGTCAAGACTGCAGTAACAGTGGCTGCAGCTTGCAGTTGTTCTTGGTTTTAACTTCTGACCAAACACACACACAAACACAGGCGAGTCCACACATGCGTACTATGTACACACACATACACGGCCATACATTCTCAGCTTCAGGTTCATGTCCGTTCTGTTTCAGCTTCTCCGACTGATGCTGACGTTGACGGTGATGCTATTGGATATGCAGCATATACATATGTACATATGTATGTATGTGCATACATAGTGTGGAGATGAGATGCGGAGCAGACTGAAGAACGGAGATTGGCCCCAAGTGTCCTTGTTGTTGTGGTGGCATACCGGCAACAACTTACGCTTGTGGCATACAGCAGTTGCACAAATGCGTCCTTGGTACGCAGTAGTACTTGCATTTCCTTAGACAAAAACAACGAACAACGAAGGACAAGCCAAAAAAAAGAAAACCGGACGATTATTGCACAAGTTGCAACCTGCATATGTTTCTTCTCTTTTTCCTTTTGGGCAACAAATTGAGGACAAGTGCGTGTTGGATGTCAAGACAACTACAACTTTGATGCAAGAACACATGCCTTGCCTATGCATTTGTTGATTTGTTTTTATTTTTCGTGGAAGGCCAAGCGCATGTTTTGAGTGCACTCAGACTTGCAGCCACATAAGTACATATTCTAACAGGCTAACAACTCTTATTGTTCGCTCACCAAAGTACCAACTAACGGATGTATTCCTATTGCTATCGTCTTTAAAATCTATGTATCTCCTTTTGCCTTCAAGATTTTCCCTTAAACAGGATAACAGGCAGGGTAGCATTTAATTTGTTATAATAACAAGATGCTAATTACAATTAAAGGTTTGATTACGTGCGCTAATTTCCAATGAATGGTAACTATGGACACAGGCATTGTTGTTGTTTCTGTGTCAGTTTCTGTTGCTGTTGCTATTGCTGTTGTTGCGGTTTCCTTTGCTGCAGCTGTTGTCGTTGTCCTTGAGCGCCTTCTAATTGAGGGCACTGCACTCAGTCGGGATGACCGCACAGTCCCCCATCCCCATCCCTGGCCAAAGAACTGCCCACATCACTGCGACCCCGACCCCAAACACTGGGTTCGCTATGTTTTGTTTTTGCTAAAAGCTGTTTAAATGTCGTCCTCCTTGACACACGTCTGTGTCTGTATGTATGTACATACATATGTGAGTATTCGTGTTTACATGCATATTTATGCGCGTATGTATGTGTTTGCATAGTTGTATGTGTAGCGCTTCCGTTTAGTTCAAAACATGCAAACTGCATGTTGTGCTTCTGTGTGTGTGTGTGAGTATCTGTGGGAAAGTCTAAGCAGCGGCAGTGCAAGTGTGTGTGTGTGTTTGTGTGTGTTTGCATGACACACTAACACATACAGAACTACGCGAAAAGTAGGTTAACTTGTTTTCGCCGTTAAAGTTCTTGAAAGCACGTTAGCGAAATATGAAAATATAATAAGTATATAGCTAAAAATTGATAATTTGCATGTAGATATGTACATCTAAAATATATGTAATATTCAATACTATAGTTTTCATAACGAAAATGTTCTTTCAAGAGGAACACGTAATTTCACAAAATAGTATTCCATAAAATGCTTTTCATAATGAAAATGTTTTTAATTAAGTTTGACTTTCAAGCAGAGAACGTTATTGTCTTAATTCTAATTAGTCTACGGTGCTCTAGTTGAAATCTTCTTGTGCTTGAAAATACTTGAAAACCAACACAAACTTTCGGCAAAAAGATGTCCCTTTGTTGTCTCTGTAAACCGTATAAAATTGATAAACTGGCACAAGTGTCCACTCTTCAATCTCTATGCCAGTAAAAAGCAGAAAGTGAACGAACGAAAGGTGCAGTGAAAAAGTACAGTGAAAAGTGAAGAGTGAATTCATAGATGCAAAGCTATCACCAGGTCTTGTACAGTGGACTCATCGCTTTCCCCAGTTACCTTGAGCTGAGATTTCCTCTTGAGAGCAGCAATCGAACGAGTTTGCTGCCGTAGAACCTCCAGTTCACTATTCGCGTCGACGTAGGCAGTACAGGCAGCGACAACGTTATGATGATTTCAAAAATCGAATTAAAAACTGCACGAAACAATTTAATTTGTATACATTTGTATTTGTATGTGGAAAAAATCAAAGTTCTTTTTACTCTCTTTCGTCTTCAAATTTGTTTATATTTTGATTGGATCGTGGGAATCGAAAATATCATGCGATGCGTTTGAATTATAAACAATTAACAATAAAAATTGTTTTCATATTTGATTTCGATATTTTTGATTGGTTTTCTGTTTTCCTTAATTACACGTTCTGTTTATGGCTATAAATATCCAAAAGAAATTACGCCAAGTATGCCGTGCGATTGTTTAATTTATTGAAAATTTTGTTTTCTTTTACATATTTATTTCGAAATTTGTATGATAGTTGCCGAATTTGACTTTAGCAGTTTTCCCAAAATTTAATTGTTGAAGTGTGTTCTTAAAGAATTTTTAGTTAAAAAACTTGAATCGCAAGTACAGTGAAACAATTACTGAAAGGCCATTTGTAAAAGGAAGACATAGAAATGAATTTAGAACAAATTTAAACAACCGTTATGATGGGTTTAGAGTTTGAAAGCTTCGATTTGCCAATAAAATTACTTGGGATTGTTGTTACTGGCTAGTTGTATATTTTGGGTTGGTTAACAACAATGTCTTTACATTTTTTATTGACACATAATGAAACACAGCGAATTTTTTTAATAATTTAAATTATGGCATGCCTTCTTTGGTTTGTTCAATTCAAATTCACAGCTGCCCAATATTGTTTCACTTTGTTAATTAGTTCGTTGTGTATTTCAACACACATTGATCACTTTAAGCTTTTCCGAATTTCCGTACGCCTTGGCCAGCTGTCGATATGCAACTGAAAACTGGGCGAATACAAGGACTCTTCACAGCAGCGTAGGCGAAATCGCGAGTGGAGAATTTTGAGTCTTGGGGCGAAAAAGTTGGATATTTATTAATGAAACCCATGACCGACCGGCTGTTTGTTGCATCGCGCATGTGTGTAGTAGTAAAAGCGTTGAGGCCAATGAACCTTGTCTCCACAAGGTGTGAATAGTAACACAAATATAATCCACATAGCAAAACAAAGTAATACAGAAGACTATACAGAAAGCCACTAAGTAAAATTTTATATTTTGAAAGAGTCAAATAAGTAATTAGTTTTACATTTAATTCAAATTATCTTTACCCGCCAATATGCTCGATAATTAATTTATCGTTCCATGTATCGATTTTAAGTATTTTTGTCAGAAGTTTCAGTATTTCCCGGTAGAGTTTTTCGTCGCTGTTTAGTTGAGGGATTTCGTCCAGTCGTTTCCACGGTCACACTCATCGATTTTGCCAAATGTACAATAGAAGTAAAAGGCCGCTTCTGCCTAAATTAATTTTGCGTTGATTGTTTTGAATAAAATGTCCAGCTACACAAGGGCTCTAATAGTGTGCAACTAAAGTATTAGTTTATATTTGGTGCCCTCTAAACTTGTGTCTTAAATCTAAAGCGGGAAGCCTGAAGGCGTGCAAAAAAAAAACACCGCTGAGTGAGCAAGTGGTGGGAAATGCGGTAAGTCGTACCTTAAATGTCTGCATAATGATTTGCATTTATTGGTGATTTGGGAAAACATGTGCAAATTAATTGGCAAACGAAGCAGCATGTATAATTTGTATAAATTTGCTTTGTTTGACTTTTTGGCGCAATTCCTTCGGCCTTTTATTGCGTTCAGCATAAGAATTCCTTAGGTCAGAGCGAGATAGTTATATACATACATTTTTGTAGTGGTAGGGATGCCCAATACATTTGCAGATTTTCTTTTCGCTAAATCACGTCAGTTTATTTTGAATTAATGTGACACGGATTAAGTAAAACTTCTAGATTTTATAATCAAATATTTTCAATCATAGTAGACTGTTGATCGAACTTCGAGTGTTATGTGTACAATAAAAAGTACTAAAAATAACCAAACGGTGTCTTCAACAATCAGTCGTTGACAACCCTGTGTTGAGTGCGTACAAAATTCAATTCGAAGAATTGTGATTGTTTGAAAATATTTAAGTGTGTTACTTTAAGTTTTTGTGAGAGTTTCCTGTATAAAGATTGGGTAAGTAGTCGATATTAGGATGCAATTGGTGTGTTGTTAATTGGTGCTTGATTTATTACCGTTTTATACTGTTTATACTGCCGGCAAAGCACATGCACACATACATGTGCATGCATGAAAGCGTGTGTCTGCAGAGCTCATGTAAACTGCAGTCATCAAGCTTATTTGCATATGTATGCGAGTGGGCAACTGCATGCAGAAAATAAGGTTATGTAGACGGTAGCGGTAAATTGTATCGGTATCGTTAACTGCCATTTGCATCGACTGCATTTGCGTCCCTCTCTAATAACAAAACCCTTCAACACCCAAATTTAGCGCATTATGGCTTGGGCTCCGTCTACAACCTTCGAGGATGACTTGGTGGACTTGCAACCTGACTTTAATTTAATACAAGGACAGTTGGCATACGAGGCGGCTAATCAAATTCGGGATAATACTCCTCGCCCGAAGTCAACTTATGAGTATCTGGCCAAACGGGATAAACGCAACAAGGAGATCGAAGAAGCCAATGGGTCTAAAACGAAGGAAATAAGCGCCTGTCTGGCCATGATGGAACGCATCCAGGAAATTGCTGGAACCAAACCTTTGGGTGAACATGCTACCATGGCCGATTGGGAGGACGAGAGCACAGTCGAGAAGGAAGCAATTGCCATGATGCGTCACTTTGGCATGATGTCCATGGCTGACGGGTCACTGTCGCAGTCAGAAACTGATAATTTGCCAAAGGAGAAAATTATCCATTTGCGCAATGGAAACAAAATTTTTCCATTGATCCTGGATCCCGAATACTTTGATCCATGCAGAATGCGGAAGACTTCCAAACCAAGTAGCAATCAATCGAAAAGCGACTCCAGCAGCTCTTTGAAAACCTTTGAAGCGGCTGAATCAGAAAGCATTAATAGTTCATATCACACAGCAAAATTCAACTTAGATGATACCAACAGCAGCAAGGATAGCTACGTCGATATCCCATATGAACTGCTTCAGACGTCGACTGAGGAACCCGAGCAGCAACAACCATCGAAGCCCAAGGTAACTAAAAAGGGCAGTACTAGAGGTAGAGGCTTTCGTCGCGCACCGCAAAAAGAAAGGATGCTAGAACAGAAGCAAAAGAAACTAGATCATTATTAAATGTTCCCATTCCTGAATATAAAGAATTTATGTGATGCTACTTTTTAAATAGAATTAGAGCATTAATGAATACAATATGTACAAAAATAAGTTAATGTACAGTATATATACTATACATTTACCATGTAAAAATAGTGTAACACTTAAAAAAAAAAGTGGTCCAGTGAAACTCGGTTAAAGTTATATGTTTAAAATGGTTAAAGTATTTGTTGGTCTTAAACACATTTAATATAAAAATCCATTAGGCTGTGTAGCATGTGAATCCTGCAGTTTTCTATAAACTTGGCCATAATTTAAAATTTTTCATTTGTTTCTTTTTTTTTTTTTGTAATTTTGAGTTCAGCTCAAAATAGCTGTTGCATCAACATTTAGTTTAACCATTATAATTACCTTTTAATTTTAAATAACTCGATTCTGGAATTTCTTAATGTGTTATTTTCGCACTACGAATTCATTTAATTCGATGAATTTGAGAAATTCCGTGATTTATGTCTGAATATTTGAATTCAAGTTCGAAAATTCGAGAGAATTTTTTATCATAGTTCCGAGTTCCGCTGTGCAAACTTCAGAGGCAAAAATTAATAACACCCACACTCGTATACATTCTCATAAGTATCTATGTTGTATGTGTAATGGAATATTACCATGTTTCAAATGCAAGTTTTCAGGTGCCCTGCTCTTTCCTTTGTTTAGACACCCTTACAGAGGATATTACTACCTATATTGTTATCAAAGATGGCTTTGAAAAATCATGTTTTCTGTTTAATTTAGTTAAAAGCACAAGCAAATCTTTAAATATTTTTTAAAAATTATTTAATTTAATTTCAATTCAATGATCACCTAGAAAAACCTAGATGATTGATCGATTGATCGAAACTTCAACAATTTAGACATCGATTGATCGATTTTTCAAATGCATATAAATACACAGAAAGTGCTTGAACACTTCATCACATTTAAACTTAAACATTAAGCAGTAACATTATCTAATTATGTTACTTATATATATTTACATTAATAAAATAACAACTTATCAACTTTGGCATATTTGTAAACTTTAACTTTTTCAATGGAATGAAATTTTGACACCTCGTGTGTATTTTGTAGCGTTCGCTAAAGATGTGCAAAGAGGCCGATTTTTCATGATAATCAATTTATTTAAATCAGTGAATGAAACCGAAACGAATTTCGAATTTCGGTAAAAGGTTCTATGTCGGTTTTGTCCTTTCGGTTCCGGTTCTCGTATCGGTCCATACCTGTACAGCAGAGTAATTTTTAAAAATTTAAATAAAATCAAATATTAACAAATATATAAGCGTATGTATAAACGTACAAATGCAAGCATTTTAGAATAGTAAGTCTTACATATAATTCGAGATATTTTTTTATAGTGCAAAGCCATGTTCATACGAAAAATAACAAAAAAAAAAAAAAATGTAAAATGTACCGAAACCGTACCGGTACGAACGTTTCGGGTTTTGAAAAATAATTTATTCCGGTTCCGGTTGTGGTACTACATTTGAAACGGTTAATTTCGGTTAACGGTTCCGGTTTAATTCCCTGATTTAAATTATTAATGATTCAATTAATCGGCTAAAAATAGATCTAGTTAAACAACTTAAAAATCGCATTTGCAAAAATCGATCAATCGATGTTTCGATGTTTGTAGTAAAGGAAATCGACCTTTTTAATTGTTTAATAAAGGGTCGAGTCAGCTAAATACCCTTTACTAAAAATAAAATGGGCTTGTTTCAGTTAGGGTTACTAGTTTGATCGGTTAATACCTGTTAACGGTTACATTTTGTTTGCAAGGTTATTTGAGCTTTGACAAACGGAGGAATGATATTTTTTATACTTTTATTTTATTTTTATTTTTACTGGCTATGCTGCCAAGGATCACTGTGGAATTCTGCAGTGTCTTTTTCTTCATATTTATGTAAATACAAAAAAGGAAATAAAAAAGCCCAGATGGAACATATATGAAATAAAAGTCTCACACATTGTCCACGAAAATTCACAAAACTTAACATCAACATAGTTTAAAATTTTTTTGTGAAATGTATTTATTGTTAAATTGTTAAAAATGTGTTTTGAATAAGAAAATAGTTTGAACTGAGGAACAGAAAAGAAATCTTATGAAATAAATATGAATTCTAATAGTGGTTCCAATATGAAAAAAATGACTTTAGACAAATTAGGGGAACATATCATGTCGTTAAAGCGAAACTTGTAAAGGTTAGTGTCAAAGCGTGATTTACATAGATGGGGGGACAATAATACAATATATTTAATACAAGTTTAAGCATTAGTATGCAGGTATACCAGTATGCACATATATTTAAATGTGTGTACATATATCAAAGATGCGATACCATGAGGAATAATATGAAGCAACAGCCCTTTGCTCAATGTTCCGCTCCTCGACTCGTTGCTCGTTGACGTTGACTGCTGTGCTGCGGTGTCGTCTCCATTGTCGGCGTCGCCGCAGCTGCCACATTGAACTTAAGAGCGGCAAGTTAAACTTGAAAGCTGTTTGGAGCGCAGACTGTGAGAGACGAGAGACTTGCAGCAGCAGCAGCAACCACCGAAAACGTGTTGATGTCTGTTGCATCCACCTTTTTGGCGCGCGCAAGCGCGTCTTTCCTTCTCCACACACACACATTTAAACTAAAATATATGTATAGATATAGATATATATATATATATATAAACTATATGTAGTTCTCTCTATCGCTCTCTTTGGCGCCGTTCTCTGGAAATTTCGAGTTGCCTGGCCTGGCTTATGGGCATGTATATGTATATTATACAATGGTCATGTATCGGTCGCATTTGCTGCTCACAGTTTCGTTTTAACGCTGGCCCAGGACGAACCGTCGCAAGGATTGCGACTTTTTCGGTTCAGTAACAATGACATTTCTAGTAACTATACTAGTTGAATCAACAACTAAACGGAGAGAAGATTATTATCAAAGAAAACTTTACAAGACAACGGACTTTTGATGCAAATAAAACGTTTGTCAAGTCGTAGGTATGATCGCCGTACCGGGCGGTACCTTACCGGGTTTTTCTTTGTGTGTGTACTACGCATTCCCGAGTTTGCCGAGACAGTCTGTGAGACATTTTAGCTCATTATGAGTTACGCGACGCTTGACGACGGTTTTTCGGTTCGGCAAATGACGCGCGCGGGTCTCGCAAATAAAAAAGAAAGAAAGAGATGACCCCCAACTCCAACAACAGACAGACACCCTAATGCGTTTCGATATGGAAGCTATGTAGCTGATACCGGAGATACCATGTTCATCATTTAGGTAAACCTGCAATATTAATAAATATAACTTTTACTTACATTCATTTGCAAGACGTCTCTCTGCTCACAAGGCTCCATCTCAAAGCCCGCCATTAAAAAAAAACGAAGAAAAAATGAAGTACCGAATGAAAACTTGCTACTCTGGTCTTGTTTCCTCCGTCTGCGACAGCCTGTTATGTCCCCTCTCTTCAGCTCGGGTCACAGTCTCGTTGCCCGCCTCTGGGTACTGTCCTTGCATCCACCAAGAGAATTGTGTGTATTTTGTCTTATCCATACAATACATCTAATACCCTGTGAAAATTTGTAAGCAAGAAAGTTTATTTCTTATAGGTAACAGTATAGATATTTTATACATAAATCCATACACATAGATTTGATTATACTTAAAAGAAGTATCTAAACATACAAACAATTTTCGCAGTAATCTGCTTAATTTTAAACCTACAGGGTATTCTCAAAAACATCATTCTTAACTAGTGTATACAAGTTTTTCTTTGGTTTTTATTTTTGCACTGGAGCATTAACGGCCAAACTTATATCCAAACTCGTATTTGTTGAGCCTTATCGGAGGTGGTTAACCAAAAGGTGGTACAGAGGGGAGTCTTCCTAGCGGCAATGCCATTTCAGTTTTCAATTTACAGTCCCGGGTTATTGAAAGTTGCTGTTGCTAGGGGCCAGGTTTCGAAGTAAACTATCTTAGTTTATTTATACCCTGCACTCATTAGAAAACAATCAAAAGCTTATAACTACTTGGTGCCTATCGACTAACTTATTGGATACCCGGGTATCAATCTCTCTGCATCCAAAGACTAATCTCATATTGTGTAATTTTCGTCTATTTCATACTCAAGTTTCAATTTCGAGTTTCAAGCATTCCGACGATCATAGCAAAGAAAGGTAGATTATTCCCCAAAAGATCTGAACACAGCTTGTAATAGTACATCGAAGCCGGTTACCAGAACATAAAAACCTGCAAGATAGGAGTATCTAGTTTACACGTATCTATGCACATATCACTTATCCTGCTCACTTTTAGCTCTTCCATTCGTATTTCTTTGACCACTAACACGATGGAGATTAGTTTGGCCACAAGCTACAACCAGTTCGCCCCCTAGCCTTTGCTGTGTCCAGTTACTGTTGCTATGCCAGGCTTCACTTTTTATACCCTGTTAACACTTTAAATAAACGGACTAAATAGAAATCCTAATGAATGTAATAAGGAAATCATTTCATTTTTCATATTTTAAAACTTTCCACCCTAGAAAAATATATCCCAAGAGTGTAAGTGTAATGCGTTTCCTTCCTTCTTAAACCCTAGATCGAGACTTAATATGATAAATTAAGTGATATTCATTGATTGATGGATAAATGGGTTAAAGCTTAGTTTTTCAAATCGGATGAAAATTCAGTTTGTTTTGAAAGAAGACAGACTGGCATTTATCAACCAGGAACTTGGTCCTCGGCAATTTACCCATTGTTTTTATGACCTCTACCCTTAGGAACAATATGCAAATGGTCGCAGGCAAAAGCAAACAACTTCGACCCTAAAATGTATATGAGTGCATTGATCTTAGAGACAATGAAAGCAAATAATACAAGACTTCTTATTAGATATCCCTATATGTATCTGAAGATAAGTTTTTACTGACAGACGGACATTATTATCACTGGGATAATGATGGTGATGAAGAGTATGAGAATAGTGACTCCATAAACTATTTGTGGGCTTTTCGCAGATCCTGTTTTGCTTTTCTACATCTTTAGCATAAGTATAAAGGGTATTTGCCAGTCAATCACTTCCGTCAAGAAGACTCCTGCTCGTTTATGCCATCTTTCTACCTAGCCTAAAAATAGCCTAGGAAGAGGAAGCTGCCAAGAAAAACGTTAAAAAGGAGCGCAAAATAAAATAAAAGGAAAAATTAAGCGAGTGTGCCACACTGTGTGTGAGTGTGTGTGTATATGAAAGAGAGGTAAAAATTCCACTTTGTTGAATGTAAATGGAGTATGTATGTATGTACATATACAAGGAGTATAAAAGAAATCGTAATAGTGGCCTGTTGAACAACGCAGCCAGCCAACAGAGCAACAACTACATCAGCAACTGCAGCAACAACAACAGCAAAAGAGAACAGCAGCCAGCAGCAGAAGGGCATCGACTACAACGTCGTCGGTCGACGTCGACATCGACGCCTGCCATGAGCTTTTTAGCACCGGCAAATAAGAAGTCGCTGTCAATGCCAACGTCGACGTCTCGGCATCACACAACGCAAGAGAGAGAGAGAGAGAGGGCATCAGGAGAAGCTCTCGTCGCCACTGTCTTTGTCTCTGCCTGTCGCGCTCCCCCTTCCGGCTTGTGTTGTCGCCAACGTTGATAGAAACGACGTCATATTCGTCGTGAGCCGAGCATAGAAGAGAGCACAGAGTAAGAGCTTTGCAGCGCAAGTTTATTGTACGCAATATAGTGAAAATAACGGACGGACAGCAGCAGGAATACATTTTTATGCGTCTGCGACAGCGACTGTTGATGCTGCTGTCGCAGTTGTTGTTGTGTCGTTCAGCTCGTAATGGAAAAATAGAAGTAGAAAACTAAGGTTAGGTTAACACAGCTCGTATAATTATTTAAAGTTTCTTATTTGCTTATATTGTTTAGCAAAGGAATTTATTAAACAAGAAACTTGAGATTCTTCTTTTTCAATCATGTGCATATACATAGATGTACACATGTAAGCATATTTAAATACGTGCGTGCGTGTGTAAGTGTACATCGAGAACTTCAATTGAGCGCTATTTTGGCAAGAAGAGCGCATGTGCTCTCAACGCAATCTCGGAAAGTTTTTTTTTTGTCATACTGTGATGCGAAGTGTAAAGTGTAGAGTGCTAAAGGGATTGAGGAGGGCCTTGTTTGATGTAGCTGTGGTTGCATGAGGGAACGAACCATGACCATGCCAAAGGATGAAATATTAAAACGGCATAAAAAGTTGACTTTTTGTGCTCTGGTGTGTACACCAATAACAGCATTCTCAACAGTCAACATCCCCAAAATGTGTGTGTACATATATGTATATATGCAACTACGTAGTAATTGTGTGGGTGTGTGTCTGCATGTGTGGGTGTCAAGGGGTGTTGGGGATTTTGAGGTTAAGTGTGAATCTCCACATGAATCACGTCGCATCGGGAATGTGAAATAGTTTTTGACTCTTGTCTAATTAAATGTTTCTTTTCACATTTGTTTATTTTGCAGCTTCACGCAATGCTTTTGACGACAAATTCCTGAGGGACGTCACATGGCGACAGCAGTTAGATCAGATTACGGCAAGAGGATATTAAACTGAAGTAAAGGACATGGCAGCCATCGCAGCATCAACATCAGTTCCATCAACACCATCGACCCGTGAATTTGTCGAAGGCTGGACTCTGGCTCAGACCCTCGGCGAAGGTGCCTATGGCGAGTAAGTTTATCCAGAGAGGGAGAAACAGAGAGAGAGTTGCTCGAAATCAACACGGCATATTCAATGTGTCGTCTATGTAAAGAAGTCAATAAACCGGAAACGTTGTGAGGCAAAAGAAAAACGCACATTTCCGGCGTATTTGCGGCATATGCCACTTCTCCTTCACTCTCCTCTGTTATCCTCCGCCCAGTTATCCAGCCTTGTCGCAGCTTGTTGCTATTGTGCGCATGTCCTAACAATTGGTAACAGGAGCAGTGTAGTAAAACAGTCAATACACAGACAAAGACGCCCCTTCTATTAAATGTCTCTTGCCCAAGTTGTGGCACTTGCAACTGCATGTACATAGATATATGTAATTTCAAATGAATCCCTTTCATTTATCTATCTCAGAGTCAAATTGCTGATCAACCGCCAGACGGGAGAGGCGGTGGCTATGAAAATGGTTGACCTGAAGAAACATCCCGATGCTGTGATCTCAGTGCGCAAGGAAGTGTGCATACAAAAAATGTTACAGGACACGCACATCTTGCGCTTCTTTGGCAAACGTTCGCAGGGAAATGTGGAGTATATATTCTTGGAGTATGCAGCCGGCGGAGAGCTCTTTGATCGCATTGGTAAGTAAAGGAAATTTAGCGATATACTAAAAGAATATTTGGTCTTTGATAGATGTAGTAATTATCGCAAATATGCTTCACTATAAGAAATTCACCTCCTGAAATGATAACCCGAACCAGATCTGATTATTTACTGAATATAAATAAATTTACTTACTTGAATGCTTGCATCAAATTTCCATATTTTTATTTTAATTATATAAATTGAAAATCGCTAGGAAATTTTTGAGCTTAATTTTTGAGCTCTTATTAATCCCTATAATTTTCAGGTTTGGTTTTTTTTCTTCTATATTACCGATTCATATCATCTGCAAGTCTTCCCTTTCCATCAAGGATTCGATAGAGTTTTAGGTACTACCAGTTGTAGTCGTAACTTAATCAATATGTGCACAGAAAATGTGTGAATGCAAACTGACATTGACGCAAACAACATGGTTGTTGTGGGTTGGAGGACACTACAACCTAGAGAACAGCAAATTAAACAGCCTGGACATCTGATGACGAGTTACAGGAATGACACGATACAGATCTTGATTACGTAAACAGACAGACGAGAAATGACAATTTGGCACATGTGTCTGACAAATGGAGGGCATTTGACATTTTCCTAATTTAAACTACTCTGCTGTGTACTGATTGCATGTTGAGCTTTCTAATGTGGGCGTGGCAGCTGTTTAGGCAACATTAATACGACTGTCTGTCTGTCTATGTGCAATTTGAAAGCCTTTAGATTGGTTGAACATGCACTTAATTGTGTTTTCTAATCATCGTAATCCTTTAATTATGGGGTATACAAAATGTAATTTTTATTAATTTGTTTATTTCTATTCTTATTTATTTGCAGAGCCAGACATTGGCATGCCACAACATGAGGCACAGCGTTATTTCACACAGCTGCTATCCGGACTTCATTATCTGCATCAGCGAGGCATTGCCCATCGTGATCTGAAACCGGAGAATTTACTGCTAGACGAACATGATAATGTGAAGATCTCGGATTTTGGAATGGCCACAATGTTTAGGTATTAGGTGCAAGCAAATATACTGCTAAATTACTGATCAATCAATTGAAAACGCAACTAAAAATACTAAAGATAAATAAATAAAATTGAATGTATACTTATTAAATACACTTAACATATATATAAGTGTAATCGTAAATTATGTAAATATAATAATTTAATGTATCTTTTCTAAAATTAATCAGTTATTCCTTTCTTCTATCCCTCATTTCATCTGCATTTGCACTATAAACTCATGCTCGCTTTGCCCCTCAGATGTAAGGGCAAGGAGCGTCTGCTGGACAAACGATGTGGCACGCTTCCCTATGTGGCACCTGAGGTTCTATTGAAGCCTTATCATGCACAGCCCGCGGACATTTGGTCGTGTGGCGTCATCTTGGTCACAATGTTAGCAGGAGGTAAGTCGCGAAATCCCGTAAGAAGTGTGTTTCCATTTTGATATTGTTTTCATGTGTAAATATAACAAATTGATGTACTTAAATCAGCATTTTATTTTATGCACAACAAATTGAATTTTAACAAACGTGATTTTTAATTGAAGCATAACCTACGCATTAATATCGTTTCCTCTCACATTTCGCATCCATATGACAGGCACAGTTTTAAAAAAGGTTCATCGTACTTAATTGTAAATGTTATTGTGTTTTATGTTTTTGCCTCATTGTTTTTGTTGTTCTTAACTGTTTACATATAATGCAACTCTTTCCAACTTTCATTTTTGCTGTTTCTTTGGTATTCTAGCTGTAGATTGTTTCTCTTATTTGTATCATCTAAAGCTTTTATACCAAAGCTCCAGCTTAAATTGCTTGCCAGCGCACCCGCCAAACCAAACCAACAACCAAACGAACAACCAACCAATCATAACATTAGTTAACAACAAAAGTTTATCGACAAAATGACAATAAAAACAGTCAACAAAAATCTCACATTCTCTTCTCCAGTGCACGAATCAAACGGCAACTTTGTAATTAGCTTGTAATTTGCACGGATCATTGACATCCTCAAAGTATATATATGTATATATATATACAAACATATATAAGTGTGTTTCTCTAAATTGCCTGTTTTTCCTATGTTCGTAGAGCTACCTTGGGATCAACCATCAGCCACTTGTAGGGAGTTCATCAACTGGAAGGATAACGATCATTGGCAAACGCAGACACCTTGGAGTAAACTGGATACTTTGGCCATATCCCTGCTACGTAAAGTGTTGGCCAGCAGTCCTGGAACGCGTCTGACGCTTGAAAAGATACTCGACCACAAGTGGTGCAACATGCAGTTTGCAGAGCATGGTAAGATTTTGTATAGAAGTTTGATTCTAGTCAAGTTTGTGTTAAAGTGTTAACAATAATAGTGTTCTCGTTAATAGGCACATGCTGCTGCTCAGGTACTTAGTGACTCTCAATTACATTTTGCTTAGCATATTTTGAGGGTCGCTCTGTGCCTGTGCCGCACGTGTTGCATGCAACAACAAAATGAGTGCTTTAAGTGTAAAGTGATGCCTCTCCATGCTGCATTTCCATTGCTTTGGCGCTTTAGCTGTATGATAGATTTGAATACTTCATAAAGCTAGATTACCAAAGCATTGGGGACAGTGGCCAGCTGCAAATATATAAAACGCAATCATAAATTGATTCTATAATAATTATGTAATTTATCTATTTGTTTCATCTTTTGTTTTGCATATTATTTGCTCTTTGGTGATTTTAGCTGTATGGTGTGTGCATATTCCATAGAGCTTTATTACCAAAAACCAAATGGTTTTTGCATTTGCTTTCTTTTATTTCACTTAATTTGCTAATGTTATTTTGATCTAGATTTTTATTAACTTGAAGTTTGGCCGTAGACAAACATCATCATAATTATAAAATGACTCTAATTTTGTTTATCATGGATTTAAATTTTTGCAGACCGTTCCTATGACTTGGTGGACTCGGCCGCCGCTCTGGAGATCTGTTCGCCAAAGGCCAAGAGGCAACGTTTACAATCGAGTGCACATCTAAGCACGAATTTGGATGACTCTATATCCCGCAATTATTGCTCCCAGCCGATGCCCACATTGCGCAGCGACAGTGATTGTGGCATCAACCAGGAGGATGGAGATAGGCAGGCTCTTGTGCAGGAAGCACGTCTAACTTATTGCTTCTCACAGCCGGCGATGCTCGATGATTTGCTGCTGGCCACGCAAATGAATCAAACACAGAGTGCATCACAGAATTATTTCCAGCGTTTGGTGCGACGCATGACACGATTCTTTGTGACAACGCGTTGGGATGACACCATCAAGCGTTTGGTGGGCACAATTGAGAGATTGGGCGGTTACACCTGCAAGGTCAGCGAGGATGGCGTCGTCACCGTGTCCACCATTGATAGACGTAAGCTTCGTCTAGTTTTCAAAGCGCACATCATTGAAATGGATGGCAAAATACTCGTCGATTTCCGGTTGTCCAAGGGATGTGGTCTGGAGTTCAAGCGACGATTCATCAAGATCAAACACGCTCTTGAGGATATTGTATTAAAGGGTCCAACAACTTGGCCAATTGCTATTGCTACCAATTCGGTGCCTTAGATTTAAGCCTACACTTAAGTTTTACTATTACAAATTTTCACATTTTTAATATTTGTTTAACCCTCATTGAACAACAATTTCTTAGCTTTTTGATTGTGCTAAATTGTTTGTGATCACCCATTTTATTTTATAACTATGAACATAGTTAAGTACAATGAACTTTTAATTTTGTTAAATGTTTATAATAAGTAGTTTAGTTAGCTAAACGTTATAAAACAATAAATCAACCTCGATTTGGATTATATTTATACGCAATGTTCTTTTAATTAATTCGAGAGATGTTTGTGTTGATATTGAAGTCCCGGAGATAACTTTCTAGCTTACGTGAATCTAGTTAAAAACTTTGCTCACCAAGTCTCTATACATATTTTTTGAGTGACTCCTTGAACCAATCCTTCAGATCGCTCCGTTTCCAAGAGCAATTATTTTTGGACCTTATTGAAAATTAGGAGATAATTCGGAACTACATATCTGCACACTAACTTTTTTTAGAAAATCTTGGGTACGCTTTATATCCGTTTATCTCATTTTAAAAAATCCAAACGTCTTGAATTTATACATACCTGTTTTTACAGGAGGAAGTATATTTAAACATTTTTTACCATCTGCAAAAAATGCTTTCCATATTACTTCACTTATTCACCCATGAAGGGACAAAACCACTTAAAATATTTTCAACCATATTTATTTGACATCTAGTAACACTTTGAATAAGAGTATAATGGATTCGACTTTGTTTTGCTTGTGAACAATTTATACTCGCACTACCTCATCGAGTTGAACAATTTGATGCTTAGAACACGTGTATATTGTATCTTTATTTAGGGAATAACAGGTTAATCCATACCATATTATGGTTTTACAATGATATTTGTGCCTCTACGACTGAAAGAGAAGCATTTTGTAGAGTAGCATACATAATATATACGTTTTTGCAAACAATGAGAGTGGATCGTACTAATCGTAACGTTAATAATAATGTCTAATAACGAAGCAATGTGTGGGTAGTATAGATCTATAGATCGGTAGATCAGTTGCTTTGTGCGCCAGTCACAAACCCAAAAGGTTGACGAGAACGTACACCAAATGCGACACCTGTTGTTGGTTTTCTTTATTTTTGTTTTCTATCTTTTGGATGAGGTGTGAAAAGTGCTTGGTGTGTGTTTGGAATTTAGAAGTGGCAACGTTTACTGTGGTTTCCTGAAGCTCTTGCCGGCGAACTTGACTCCCGCACCAATCTCCTCCTCAATGCGCAGAATCTGGTTGTATTTGGCCAGACGCTCCGAGCGGCAGGGAGCGCCAGTCTTGATCTGACCGGTGGAAAGACCCACGACAAGGTCACCAATGAAGGAATCCTCGGTTTCACCGGAACGGTGAGAGACCATGGTGCCCCAGCCGTTCTTCTTGGCCAAGAGATGGGCCTGAATGGACTCTGTGACTGTGCCAATTTGGTTGACCTTCAGCAAGAGGCAGTTGCAGGCGCCCTTCTCTACAGCGGTGGCAATGCGCTTGGGGTTGGTTACTGTCAGATCATCACCGACAATTTGGATCTTGGTGTTGGAGGTCAAGTTGGTCCAGGCATCCCAATGATCCTGATCGAAGGGATCCTCAATGGAGACAATGGGGAAATCCTTGATGAACTCCTGGTACAAGTTGGCCAACTTCTCAGGCGACAGCCATTGGGCCTTATCGCTCTGTGGGTTCTTGAAGTCCAGATCGTACAGACCATCCCTGAAGAACTCAGAAGCGGCAACATCCATGCCAATTTCGATCTAGAAATGAACGACAATGATAATAAAATACAGCTTTTAAGGAACCAAGTAAAATCTTTTACCTTGCCGGTGTACCCAGCCTTGGCAATAGCATCGCTGATCAAGCAGAGAGCCTCCTTGTTGGACTGAATGTTGGGGGCGAAGCCACCCTCATCACCAACAGCGGTAGCATCCAGACCGAACTTGGCCTTGATGACGTTCTTCAGATGGTGGTACACCTCAGAGCCCATCTTCATGGCCTCGGTGAAGCTGGTGGCACCAGTTGGCAGGATCATGAACTCCTGCATGGCCAATTTGTTGCCGGCATGGCTACCACCGTTGATCACATTGAAAGCGGGCACGGGCAAGATGATTTCCTTGTTGCCAGCGAGATCAGCAATGTGTTTGTACAATGGGACATTCTTCTTGGCAGCTCCGGCCTTGGCAACAGCCAAAGACACACCCAGAATGGCATTGGCACCGAACTTGCTCTTGTTCTCAGTACCATCGAGCTTGATCATGAAGTTATCAACGGCAGCCTGATCGGTCACACACAGATTGGCCTTGATCAGCTCGGGGCCAAGGGTGTCGTTAACATGGCCAACAGCCTTCAGCACGGACTTGCCATGATAGTTGGCCTTGTCATTATCGCGCAGCTCCAAAGCCTCATGTACACCTGTCGACGCACCTGAGGGAACGGCAGCACGGAACAAACCCAAGTCCGTGGTCAGATCGACCTCAACGGTGGGATTACCACGAGAGTCGTAGATTTGACGTGCATGGATCGACTTGATGGTCATATTGTTTGTGTTAGTACTGTAAACAAATCAAAAAATTTATGATCAACAAAAATTAGAAAAGAATTTGTATCAAAAAATAATAAAAGCTATCTAAACTTATTGTTAATTTAAGGAAAGTACAACTACTCAACTTTGCTAAGAAAATGTACCATAAATAAAGATGTTTATGTACAATCATTGGGTACAACTTTAAAACTTGGTACATTTTGAAAGTCCAAAATTCAATTCGGGTGTAAAAATTTTTAAATAAATCCGAAAGATTCTGCAATTTGGTACTGCTCTTTCAAATTTAAATATTAACAGATAATAGACTCTGTTTTGTTAAAACAAATGAGACCCGTTGCCGACAAGCAGTTAATCAAGTTATTGTAACAAATACTTTTTCATGGTTTATAATTTAATTTTTTATTTGAACTTTTGAAAAGATATGATTCTTTCTTTGTATATAATTTACTCTTTTCTATGCATTTAAAAATTTTCAAAAATTTCACTGTACCGGTATGTAGCGGTACAGATACCGGAGTCGAAAGGACAAAACCGAAATAGAATCTTGTACCTAAATACTCATTTCGAAATGTACCGTAACCGATACTAGTTTGGGTTTGATACCCCCTGGTCAAAAGAATTAATTTACTAACTGAAACCCCCCCCCCCCCCACTTTTGATTAATAAATGTATATGAATTTTGTACATATACAAATGTATATGTAAAAATATGTTAGTCTCAAATAAAATTTTAAAAAATCTAATATTAAAACATTTGTTTCTATTTCAAATAGACGGATAGATATTTCGTCACACAAACTGCTTTGCATGCAACTGCGATTAATTAAATTTTGTTGAATTTGTTGCTCCAATTAAATTAACAAATATCAGAATAAACAGCAGTAATTTGCAGTGAAAAAACAGTTTGCCTTAGTGGAAGGCGGCGGGAGGGAGAAGCAAGAGCAGGAAGAGCAGTTGTACCATTTGTATGTATGACCTCTACGCAGCGTATAAAGGTCATAGCAAAAGTAGTGAGTACAATATGATGAAAATAAAATAAACTACACTACATAACGATTAAAATTACTAAATAACCAACGAATGTAAAATAAATGTTGTATTTATCCATATAAATCGATAGAAATTGTTTTATTTGCCACATATGAAGCAGATATGTAAGTACCTATATATAGTATATATGTACATATAGTAATTTGTTAGATAATCGTGGATTTCATTTAATCATTTAATTCCTTATCAGCAACAATTAGCAATTGAGTTTCAGATGTTATTATATTAATTATTTTAGCATAGGCTCACTCTCACTTTTATAATTATTAAATACATACCAAGAACTTTTAAATTTCAGAAATTTAAATTCAGACGAGAGCGACTTTTGCGAGCTTCCGGCTTGTCCGACTGATTTGCTACTAAAAGCGACAACTGTCGACCAGCTCGATGAGTACGCAAACTTTTTCTTTCGCTTATTTTCTGCGCTGTCGGTACCGATGATTGCAACGTTGGGTACACTCGGAGAGCGCGCGATACAAATATGTGCGCCATTGTTGTTGTCGATTGTGGAACGTAAACAGTTGCGATGAGAGTATGCGTCCTCCAGGTACGTTTTTGTTAGGCGTAGGCTGTTTGAAACTCACTGCCTGTCAGCCGGCTTCTCAGCAGGGGTCTATATGTTGGATTGACCTTCGCTCAAGGTTAGGCGCAATGGCATCCACATATGATTCTCATTTATTGTACGAACTGTAAATGAAATACGAATAAACATTTTTGAACGATTCCAAGTTAAATATTTTGCGTAGCAAAGTTATTTGTATAAAAATATTTGCAATTCTCGTTTACCATCTATCGATTGTCAACTTGGTGCACAACACTGTTGTGGGTTGAGTTGCACGAGAACAACATCGATATCGATAGGTTATCGACTATCTAAACAGCACGCGGCCGGCATTGTTTTGTTTATATTTTTAATAATGTCTACCACGATGAACATTGTTATGCCTGGCGAGCGAGTCACACATATCGAAGAAGTGGCCAAGGGCAAGCGAATCATATTGGGACCAGGACTACGAAGAGTCAACGATACAGTGGTGGCGAGCAAAGCAGGTCCACTGCGTCACAAGGAACCAAACACATTCTGGGTGGACAACTACCAGCGACGTTACGTACCAGCGAGGGGAGATCTAATCATTGGCATTGTAAAGGCCAAATCGGGCGATGTGTATCGCATAGATATTGGCGCAGCTGACTCTGCATCTATTTCATATCTGGCTTTTGAAGCTGCTACCAAAAAGAATCGTCCAGATCTGAATCCAGGTGATCTTCTTTACGCGCGCGTTTTGAATGCCAGTCCAGACATTGAGCCCGAATTGGTGTGCGTAAACTCGAATGGAAAACGTGGAAAGCTTGGCTTATTGCAGGATGGTTTCTTCTTCAAGTGTAGTCTAAATCTGGGTCGACTTCTTTTGCGCGAGAATTGCCCTGCTCTAAAAGCACTCACAGAAAAGTTACCCTACGAGATTGCCGTCGGAGTTAATGGACGGATCTGGGTGAAGGCACATTCAACAAGTGAAACTGTCGGTCTGGCGAATGCCATCATGACACTGGAGCAGGCGGGTTACTCAGAGATAGATAAAATATGTGGCAACTTGAGCGATGTGCTGCAAGCCTAATAAAAAATAACAATTTAAAGTTACTTACATTTGTAAATGTGTTTCAAACTTATTTTCTTCTTATTGTAAATTTATAAAACTATATGTATATGAAATGTTAATTTATAGTGACAGATATGGCAACCTGAATTGATTACTTTTTAAAGCTGGGAAGATCTAAAAAATCTGACCATGTCTGTCGATTAATCGGAAGCAGGTACATATATTTTAAGTAGATTTACGATTTAAAGCTTAAGCAGTACTATTTGATTTGCATATGGTATCTTAAATGATTCAAAATAATCTTATTTGTAGGTCAATTAACTGTGAAACACTGTACAGAGTGTTAATATGTATTTATACAATAGGATGATGCATGAGTATATGTACTTATGTACATATGTGTGTATGTTATATCTTGTCTTACTTTGAGTCTCTTCGATAATTCGTCTTACCGCTGGCATTTGTCATATTGCTCATCTCTTGCTTTCGCGCTCTCGCTCTCACATTCACTATTTTTTTACACTCACATATTTTAGACCAAACAGCTGATTAGTGTTATCATCCACAGAAGCAAGAAGGTCGCTGCGACCGGCTGTGTTACGGAAAAGTACAAAGTTCCAACAATGTCGTTTTTAGAGTTTCTACTAATTCTTCTCGTGCTATATTATGTAGTCTATGTGGTTCTGTGGATTGTGCTCGACTGCAATGTGGCGTTGTGGTATAAATGTCGCTTTGGTGTCTCGTTGTCCACAATGCGTGGACAGGTGGTTTGGATAACAGGCGCCTCGAGTGGCATTGGTCGTGCCTTGGCCGTTAGTCTGGCCAAGCATGGAGTGCGACTCGTGTTGAGTGCAAGGCGGGTTGATCTGTTGGAACAGGTGCAAGCTGAGTGCTTGGAAGTGGCACATGGACTGCTTGCAACAAAGGATGTTTTGGTGTTGCCAATGGACATGTTGGAGCTGGACAAGCATCAATCCTGTCTCTACACAGTGCTCAATCACTTCGATCGTCTGGATGTGTTGGTCAACAATGCCGGAAGGTCACAGCGTGCTAGCTGGACGGAGATCGAGATCCAAGTAGATCGTGATCTCTTCGAGCTGGACGTGTTCTCCGTGGTGCATCTGTCGCGCATTGTGGTCCGCTACTTTGTGGAACAGAATGGCGGACGAGGTCACATTGCTGCCACCTCAAGCATAGCCGGCTTCAGTCCAGTTCCATTCTCGGCCACGTATTGTGCAGCCAAGCACGCATTGAATGCCTATCTAATGGCTCTCAAGGCGGAGATCCGCAAAATGGATGTGACGATCTTTGCTCCCGGTCCCATTGCCACGGACTTCCTAATGGAGGCATTTACGGGATCACATGGAGGCAAAGTAGGACAGAGCACGGCAAATCAGAAGCGGGTGACGGCGGAGAGATGTGGACAGCTTTTTGCGGTTGCCTTGGCCAACAAAATGGATCTCACGTGGTGTGGACTGTTTCCGGTCAATCTGATGGCCTATTGTGCCCGAAATGCCACACTTACTAAAATCCTTGGCCAATTCATGACTGAGAAAACATTGAACAAAATTCGAGAGGGAAAACTGTAGAATCACACATACCACACATTTGTACCATTTTCAAGGAGTAATAAGTGTACTATTTTAGGTACAAATATGCGTTTGATTCACATGCCACATATAACAAAAGTAAAATTTTCTATAAAAGTGTACCATTTTATGTACAAGTGTACGATTGTCACTTTGTACAACATTTAAAAGCTAAAGTCATGTTCATAAAAAATTCCAAGTGTAAAATCTCATTCATTCATTTGAAAACAATTTTAATAAAAAGTAACATTTTGAAGGAATATGAAATGTACAGTACAAAAAGCATGATTTTAAACACTCCCGTCCACATCCTAATACAATTTCTACTGTAGTGCTAAATATAAATATCTTGCCTTGTGTCAAGTTAAAGTTTAATTATTTTTATTAACTAATTAACTTAAAATGGTTACAATTCATGCCTTCACTTGCTCCGCTTTGACATGAGCTGAGACTTTGACGCGTTTTCTTTTTGCCTTGGCGATTGTAGACTGCTGTACGCCATGAAGTTGTGGGATTTGTTTTTGTTTCTTGCTTTTCTTGCAGGAAAGAGGATTGGGATTCTTCGGTCCTTTTGTCTGTTTTTTCTGTACAGGCGCTTCAGATGGCTTAATGCCTTGTTTCTCTTTCATATAAGCGATTTTGTCCACCTGCTTGCCGAGCATTAGGTTTAACGCTCGTTTCTGTACCATTTTCTTGGATGCTGCTGAGGGAGCTTCCAAAACAGGCGTCGCCTTGTGCAAATAAAGCAGACAACGTCCAGGAATCTTGCGCAGACTTGCCTGCAACAGGCGATCTTGTGAAGCCACTATGTAGCGATTGTCCTTTGTCTGCAAATAGTATTATTTTAATAGTAACGTTTTAATAAACAATTTCTGTACCCCTACATAGGTTTTATCGTTTTGTCAGAAATGTAATCGCATAAGGTATAAACATATATTGCTGATCAGGATAATGAGCTTGGTCTGTGTCTGTTGAAATATCACTTTGTTCAATGAAGCACAGGTTAAAATAACGAATTTATATAATCTCAACCGACTTCAGCTGAAAGCTATCGAGTTCTATTCACTCGAAATCTGGACAGAGATATCAGACTTTAGTTCTTACTTTGTATTGCCCAATTTAGTAAATCATACTACTACTATTTATATATTATAGCTGTCATTGGAAAGATCTGTCGATTACTGCAAGGGTATCAAATCTTCGTCGGTCCAAAGATATTATTTCTTTCTAGATTTACCATAGATTTAATGCACTCCGCTGCCGCGACGGGTTTCCCCTCGTGTCCACATTTATGCACGTGGAATTGTTTCACAATTGTTGTGGCCCCCGTCAAAGGTGCTCCTAATGCCTCAGCCTCCAATATAACGCATTGTGTCGTTAGCAGCTTTACATTGCACTGAAAATACTTCCTAATTTGTTCCTCAATGCCAATTTTATGCTGCAAACAGAAAAATTATAAAGCTATCTACAATTTTATAAGCGTATTATTGTACACACCTGTAGCGCCGCTTGACAAAACGTAGCATCAATGAGCACTTGATAGGGCTCCCGGTAATCAAAGTTATTGGCAAAATACACTAGCGTCTTGTGCGACTTTTTAAAGCGTGAGATTTTCATTCTAGAGTTGAATCGAATCGCTCAGAATGATAATAATATTGATAATGTGGTTTTCGTTCCAAATCTACATAATTTTTGTTGTTAAACACGAGAAGACAGGGATGTGTCGATAGGAACTTTGGTTGTGGTGTATCTATCTGACAGAAGGTGGCGTATTTACGTTCCGGAAACCTGTCAAGAGATGGTTAGCGTTTTTATTAAAATAAACTAGATTTTGTAATTGTCAACGAGCTCCAAGTATGTCCAATTTAATTTTTATCAATGTACCATTGTTTAATCTTAACATTATTTTAATTCATTTTGAAAATTGTGCCCAAAACACGTATTTTTGACTGATTTATCGATAGTTCTTGCGTCACTGCCAACTCACGTGTATGTTCGCTGTTGTCCAGCACTAGGTCATTTTAATTTTTCAATATTGGCGCTAAGAAAAATCGTGTGTGTGTTTTCAACCACCTCACAAGTTTTCACCCTCTGCGCTAGTATGCATTGTGCCTGCTGTTTTGTATTTCCTTTTGTCAATAGTTTAGTTTTATTTTCATTGAATCTGCAGTTGCATTGAAAACTTCAACTGCGTAATATTGTCAGGTGAGTAATCTTATCTTTTTGTGAGAGGAGTTTTCTGAATTTGTTATTTGTTAAATCAATCGTGTGTGGTGTGCTTTAGTTTTGATAGAGGTCATCACCCTTGCAGTTTTAGCTTTCGTTTACGCGACAATAATAGACAAATTCGCATACACAAGTATTTGTATATATGCATTTTAATGTAACTTATATGTACATATGTACATATACAATTACCTACTGTTGCATTTACATTTGGTTGCTGTTCGTTCGTTTCTATTGTTGTTATTTTTCAGGGTGCAGTTTTTATGGCTTGGTCGATTATATATACCTCTAATTCGTCCCTCTTCCCGTCTATTCACCATCGTCAGCAACATTATCGCCTGAGAGCGAGCAAATTCAATACATGGGATTTTGCCAGTTGTAGTCGGCTTAACGCTTATCATACTGATTAGCCCGTTGTCGGCGGTCTCTATTAGTAATTTTCTCAGTTGTCCAATATTGGTCAAGTTGAAGTCAGAGCTGCGCTTCCAGATAAAGACAAGCTGCGCACTTGTTCTTATTCCTTGAAGGTTGCATCTCGAATGCCGCTGAAGTACAGAATCTCTGATAGTATGTATATTTGCTTAATTCACTCTTTCCTTTTGCCTCTCTTATGAGACATATTCCTCTCCATAGTATAAGCTCTTCTTATGGCAATTGTTGCTTATCCAACCGACCACGGGATGCACGTGGTTTGCATAACGAATCAATGAAAACTTACGTCAAAACTGACATGATTTCCGGTGCGACGCGGTTAACGAATTGGCAAATTGTTGAATTGAAACTTTATCAAAGGGCTAGTAAAATTCGCACAGCTCACTTAAAAAACTTTGATTGAACTCTCTATTAAAAAGTTCCCGGTAATTTTTGTAATCTACGTAAATGACACTCCTACTCAGAGGGAATTATGCCAGCAACTGATTAAAATTTTACTCAGGAGCTTGCCAGTCATCTGGGCTCATCAGGTACTCCCAGCAGGCACAGTTCATAGTCCGACCGTAAACCGAAGTATTCGATTGATATTCATTCATAAGAGAACGAATTTTGTACGATTATTGCATTATGCATGCCAATTAATTTACTTGGAAACATATGTTCCAATTGTCGACCAAAAGATATGCATTCGTTAACTGAAAATGAGATGTTGTTGCTTAGGGGCTCATTAGAAAACAGTTTGCGTACTCGCTTGTGTAATCCGACTTTATTTGTTGCATACTAAAGGACAAATGAATTAATGGATGTTTGCCTTAGATATTTTATTTAATCTACATTATATTTGACAGCTCTATGGTTTAAACAACATTCTATATAAAAATTATTTTGGCAATAAAACTTTTTTTTTAAACATCTGAAGAGAGGACTGTAGGGTATTGTGTGGAGAGTAAACCCAAGTCGTTGAATTTTGTTTATACAAAAAAGGTTGCAATACATTCTCCGACTGTTGTTGCGAATACTGCGTCATTTTCTAAACGTCGAAACGATTTTCGGATTATGACTTTGCTGGGTAAATAACCACAAATAACTGCTATTAAAGTAGTAATGTGAATTTTTAGGTGAGTTAATTATATCCGCTTATGGGTGCACTGTATTGCCATTTTAACCACAATAAAATCTAAGTTTTAATCCAATTTATTTGCTGGGTATCCCTACGGATAAAAATATAATATGCAGGTGCATTTGATTTACACTTTAAATAACAGGTTGTCAGAATGGAACGAGTTTGACAAGCCTTAAACCAAAACCTTATTTAAGTCCCAGCAATATATTTTAAATGGGTGTCAAAATATATTTTTTTAAAAATACGTTAATTTTATTTTGATCGCTTTACTAAGGAGTGTTATATCTCAAAAAATGGCATTTTGAGAACAATTCATTAATTGCAGTAAAAATAATATATATTTCGTCTCTAAACAGTATTATATATTAGCACAAAACGAATTTATCTGCGTCATTATCTCAAAAACCGTGCTTTGTGATGTGTTATGACAGTCTTTAAGTAAGTAAACGTAATGTTCTTATAATGTATGCCACTTTATAAAAACTTCGATTAAAACATTTGTTTTTGAAGCGAAAATCCTCTATTCCCATTTCTCTCTTGTACACATTTTTTACATTCTTTCTTTATCAATCAAATCTGAACTTTTACTACAAAAAAAATTATGATTAAGATTACAGTCATTTTGTAAAATTACACAATTAAAATAAATCTCACACCTTCTCGGAAAATGTTCAGGTGAAAACACCAAGAATTAAAAAATTACGTTAATTGCACGCCCACAGCAAGACATGGAAAAACACAATAGTGAATTACCCCATATGTGCATTGCGTATTCATTTAAGTATCTAAGCTTGTATCTAAGTACATACATAATATGTATATATGTACATATATACAGGTATGAATAATTAAGTACCCCTCTTTTCAATGACCATAAAGCACTTGTATAATTATGCATACGCATAATGTTTAAACTTTAAAGTTTAAACACATTAACCGGCAACATAAAAAAATGGGAAAAGTGATTTAAAATAACGTAATGTGAGCGACGACGTAAAACTTTACAAGAGCCCTGTGTGCGAGAGAACAAGCAAGAGAGCGAGTGAAGTGAAGCAGAGCGACCGAAAAAGCCAACGATCGTCGTCGTCGCACAGTGGGTACTTATTTTTATTAGCTCTGCACACATTTTAATTGGAATACTTTTCGCAAAAATCGAAATTAAAACTTATTAAGTTATTGAGGGTAATTAAATTTTTGAAAATCTCTTTAATATTTTATCAACATTCTAATGATGACAATTAAAAATGATCTAAAACAAGTTACACTACATTTTCATAATGCTGCGTAGTGTTGGGTCTGTGGGCATAAAATTCTTTTACGTGATTAATTAATTATGAGTTTCACTCCACTGTGTGCCGGCACAGCTGAGTGAGCATCTGGCTTTGACTTAGCGGACAGTGCTATAATAATAAGCCGTTGAGAGTGAGTTCTTTAGTTCAGCGGCAGCAAGCGGCGCAAATGGAACGCGCAACGGCATCGACATAGAAACGGGGAATTGAAGACGCGTCAAAGTGAAAATAATGTACAGTGAATAGCAAACGAAATACGACGACGCACAATTTAAATTAATTACGCTCTGTCGATCTGCATAAGTTCAATGAAGAAAGAGTCATAAAACGTAGAAAGCGACAGCAACTGCACTTGAGACACACACACATTGACATACATACATAAGTACAAGTGTATATAGAAGTTTTAGTTCAATGTGAAGTTTCAAAATAAAACTCATGTGCTTTTATGTAAATGTGTATTTTTGTGCATGCACCAATTTGCCTAAATTCGTGTGCAACGGAAGTTGCAAACAATAGAATTACCTATCAAAATTATAAAATCCTTACCTAGTTCAACAAAAAATAATTATACAAAAAATACGATCGCGTGTTTGGAGTGATAACACTCAATGTTTATGTAAATAATTTTTTAATTTGTGCTTTATATACATTCTTTTATATGTGTATATGTATGTATGTATATACGGATTTTAAACTGTATATGTATATATACATGCATATGTACATTCAGATGTAACTCGGTTCATTCATGAACTACGTTCTATGATGTTGTTATTTTTCTTATTGTAAACTTTGGCATTACATCGTTTTAGTTCACGTGCGCGCACGATTTTGCGACTCAATAAGTGTGTCACAACAACAACGACAAAAGCATAGAACAAAAGAACACAACCACAACAAAAGCAAAGACAAGAACTGCACCCAAAAAAAGAGAAAGAAATAGCAGCAGGCCAAATAAAGGTGAGTAACAGAGTCGACGACACCGTTACCGTAACGTAACAGCATTGACACTGACTCTCGCATGCAGTTCACGTGCAAGTGTGAGAGATTGACTAAAGAGTGCCTCTCTTGTTGAGTAGTTGTTTTTGGGTGGGTGGGCGATTTTTATGTTACGCGAAGACAGAAGACAAAAAGGAATGCGTGTAATAGACGCTTTCTGGTTGAATATTGTTGTTGTTATTGTGTAAATCTTTCGTTTCTCCTGCTGTTTATCATCGGGTTAAGTTCTGCGCAGCTTAATCGGAAGAATCCAAAAGTAGGGCAGTAGCGTCTCCGCCTATTTATCTATTTGTCTCTCTGTCTGTTTGAATTTTTGATTATGAGATGTGGCATTTACAGCCGTACTTTTCTCTCCTTCGTCGCAAGCCCTTTTATCTTTTTCTAACTCTTCATTAGTGCTGTCAACTTAACAGAATCAAAATATCTGTTTTTGGTGGGAAGGTTGAAAAAAGCTAAACCATTCATGTAATCCTTGAGTCCTCCTTTATCGAGTAATTTCCTATGTAAAATCAATCAATGGGAGATCGATATTAATTGAATACATTTACATACTTTCAAACATTCTAAATTTGAAAACAGCATCACAAAAACCAAACACTTAAATATTTTGGACATTCTTCTTGAACTTTGAAAAAAGCTAGATTTGACGGGAAAAAACGGTTTTAGCAACTCTTTAGCACTCTTCATGCATACATCCATACATATACAAATATGTATATTAATTGTGTGCATGAAGATTCAAAATGTATCGTTGGATAACTTATATTTAAAAGTTCTGTCTGTAATAGTTGCCCATAATAAATACAATATTCCATTGGATCTTAATATTGCATATACTTACTCCTTAATATTTTCAATTAATATAATAAAAATAATTTGTAATTCTTATTTTCAATTTTGTTTTCATAAATAAAAGTTATTTTTGATTTTTATTGAAAAAGTTTCAAAACAAGAGTTATTCCGTAACTTTTATTCTGAAAATAAAAGTTAAACTTTTAAACCAGGAGGCGTATTAACCAAATTTAAAGTTGTTCTTGATCTTTGGTTGATAACCCTTCAGCTGTATTTCCCTAAGCAAAAGAAAATTAAAGTATCTTAAGCTTGGATAAAACAATTTATGGTATAAATAATTGCATAAAAATGTTAATCATTTTCTTACGTGTTACTTAAGTGTCGATATATAAATTTGTGAAAATGTAAGTATGTTTTCTTATACATACATACATATTTGCATAATTCCCCCATGACCCTGTCCCTGATCTCACACAAAGCGCTCATATTCATTATATTCCTAAGCCGATCGTCAAGCACTGTGACCTTGTAGATGGCACTTTTCTTTATCGCAAATGTGATTCTAAGGGTCGAATATATAATGTTTCTCATGTTAATTTTTTTTCCCCTTTTTTTTTTGGTACTTAATTTGTTGTTTGCTTTGCTGACAAGTGTTAGCTCAGTACTGAGTACCCCCAATCTTTAATTTCAATTAGGATTTTTTTTTCTTCTCAATTTTAGTGCTCACGCTTGCGTCTTTACAAATGACAGAATCGTGACTGTAATTGAAATTGACTGCGAAGTTTGCTTGCACTATTCTGTATCCATTAATTCTGACATATTTTTTTTTTTGCATAAATTATACACTGCTAAGATTCCCTTTAAGAAATGTAGAATAGTAAATTTTCAATGCGTATTCTCCAGTCTTTTTGCATTTTTTCCCATACATCGATGACGCGATACACATTAAGTCTCCCAGTTTGTAAGTTATTCCAACTTTGAAGCAAAGTAAATTATGTATGTGCATATTTGATTTGATTAAGTAATAGAAGTAATACAAAAACTTATGACACTTAATTGTTGTTTCATCAAATTCGATATATTGTTTTATAACAATGCACGTATATTTAATTATAGAGTGAGCAATTAGCACAAGCTGCAAGTGCTAATTGGAGGCGTTACCAAAATCTATTATATTCACTCAACTAATCGTCTCGCATTACTCATTCAAATTCTAACTGCAATCTTTTATTAAATATTTGCTAATTTGCATATGTAAATTATTTGTTTAGTTATGGTTTTCATTAACAAGTGAAATATTAATCCGGATTATTTAAAAACCAAACTAACTTCCTTAGAACAGACACTTCTGGGATCTTTCAAAGTAGTTGAAGTGATCAGCACGGGTTAGCAATTAGTTTTAATCATCCTAAAACAAAAACAAAACAGAAGTGTGAGTAAATAATAGTTTGACGTAAAATGGACTTAAAATTATTATTTACTATTATTGCCTTAGGTCAGTAAAATATTTATTGGCGTGTTTTTGTTAAGAATTGATTATCGGATTTGCAAGTTAAAAGAAATTAGTTTTCTGGGTGAATCCTACACAGTGGCTACAAAACAATTGCAGCCACTTAAATTGATCAAGTAATTCAATTTTCCGTACATTTTGGGTGCAATTCGACTAAATATTCGTTAATTGAATCAATTCGTTGAATCAATCAATTGAACTTCTTGTTCTCGACTGTAAGGTCTTGCGTCTGTTTGCTGGTACATACTTATGTACTTAAGTATAGAATATATGTATAGTCTGTGCAAAGATAGATTTATACAAGTCTTTCAATAACACGCCAACACTTTAACATGTCGAGTTAAGAAATTGTTGATACGCTTTTTTTTGGCTAAATCTTGAAACATGTCTTTCATGTTCATACACTGAAAAAAAAGTTTTTATAAAACAATAAGACACTTGTTGTTCACCCTTAGGAGCGGAAGTATTTTCAAATGGAATGTGCAATAAAAAATGCATTTGTTATTAGTTACTTAATCTGTCAGTCAGTGTGTCAAACTGTCATTCAATGTTTTTATAGAGATGCTGCAAAGTCGAAGTGCAAAGTTAATTACGCCACTTAATGTATTCATGTGAGAGTAAATAAACCCAGATGACTCATTTATTTGTGGAATATTACTGCTTGTTTTGTTTGTATATAATTAATATTTATTTGTTGATATTAAATTGCAGACGAAAACCGTAAACATATCAAAAGTGGAAGCACAACTCAATTCAACGATACACTTTCAAAATGACAGTCTTGCCAGATATTAAAGCCACAGATGCCACCTGTTGTGTGGGTGGCGGCGATACCAGCAGCAACAGTGGGGCAAGCACAAGTGGCAGCCACAAGGAACATCATCATCATCATCATCATGCAGGACATAATAGAGTGGATTGTCTGGGCATCAATTGCTGCACGACAGCTGCCAGCTCCGAGTTGTCAATTGATGAAAAGTCATCATCGACTTTGTCCGATGCAAAAGTCAACAATAATCTCAATGAATACCGCACATACAATTACCACGAGGCTGTGGCACATGCTAATTTCGCTCAGTGTGAAAAGGTTGACATTGAATTCAGCAATGTACGATATGCGGTGCGCAAGTTTTCTTTTGCAGACCGAAAGTTTGGTAAATTTATATTTGTCTGTAATTACTGCCAAGAAGTTTAAACTGACCAATGATGTCTTATTGCAGTTACTAAGGAGATTCTGCATGGTCTTAATGGTAACTTTAGGTCCGGCGAACTTACAGCTATAATGGGTCCGTCTGGGGCGGGCAAGAGCACGTTATTAAATGTCATGTCAGGATTCTGGTAAGTTTGAAAATTCTTTAAATAAATATGTATGTACAGCCTTTAATTCGAACTATATCCCTATGCGATTACTAAATAGTTGTAAAACGATTATTCTATATAAAAACTGTAGATTATGATTACATAAAGTGAGCCATGTAATTTTCCTCTAGATAAATAAAGAGATTATATTGTTGTTAGTTCTTAACATATAGAGTGACGAAAGTGTCTATTAAATTTGCTTATTTTTTCACTTTCGTCATATTTTAATAATAATCTTGGAATTGATTTTGTTTCCTTCTTTTAGTTGAGTTATATAACTGTCTGTCAGAAACTAAAATTTAGATTGAAGAGGAATGTGTGTGTGTTTCTAAGGTACTTTAGAATTTGATAAAGTGCAAGTTGCACTCTAATGTGAAATTGCACATTTCTGAAGATCATACGATATATCACAGGCGACTTACATATACATATGTTTAAATGTCTGGAAATAAGAACAGAGAAAAAGCATTCATTGCATAAGTAGAACTAAAGGCGGCGATAACAAATGCATGCGCCTGAGTCATTATGGCTATGACGAACATTTCTCAATTTAATGCAATTGAAATGCAATTTTATTAGCAACTGCACTCGAGACGAAATCAAAAGCTGCAATAATCGAAAGCCAATTGAAAACTAGCTGTTAACAGCAGAAATATAATCTATGTCGGAACTGTCAGTGAAAACAGTAATGTTATCACATATGCATTTGCGTGTGTAGACAACAACGGCAAAAACAGCAACAACAGCAACAAAAAACAAAAACAACAGCTGTGAGAGTTGAGAGACCCTGGCAAAGTCCACGAGCCTTACTTTCAGCTCAATACAAAGCAAAATAATCTTATGCCAAGGCACTATTCCTGATCATGATGGTGTAAATGCTGTAATATTTATGTATACATATGAATACAGAAAAACTTACGTAATTAATTAAAAGTTATTGTTGTTTTGATATTTCAAATTTTTCAATTACAATGCATATTTGAACAGTGGAACAGAATTAGTTATACAGAAAAATAAAACACCTTACGTGGTACGTCACCAACACGAGTAAATGATCTTCTTGAGGTAGTTGTTTTGAAAAATCTACAATATGAGCAACATATTCAGAGAATTTGTTTATCATGATTAAATGATCTATTAATGACATATTTGGTATTTAGAAAAGGTCTAATGTCTTGCGGACTGCAGTTTAAATGTATTTAATGTTCTCACATAAATTATGAAGCCTTCTTTATATTTGAGTTATAAAAGATATATATATATTTTTAATTGTGCTTGTTTTTTTTAAAGATTTATAGCATCACATAAAGTGTATTTGCTGATCAATGTTTCAGGTACATAAGTATAAATGTCTGAAAGTATTACATCCTTAAGCTGCTGCTCGATCTCTGTAAACTAAAGTTCACAAATTGTTACACATGTCGCTATTTTTGCTTATCGGTCATTACACTACGAACTTGAAATATATACGCGTGCTCAGATTCAGATTGAGATTGAGATTCAGACATACAAGATGTAACCCGCAACAATTGTAGTTGACTTTGTTTATGTTTATATTCATATTTACATTTGTTGCTTTGTTTTTTTGTTGTTTATTTTTATTATTTTTTTTACTTATAGCGCTTCTGGAGTCACTGGCAGCATTCGCGTCAATGGCAAACCCATGGCCACAAGCTCGGACCGATTTCGTCGACTTTCGTGCTACATTCATCAGGATGATCTATTGCGTCCCCAACTGATGGTTGGAGAGATAATGCTGATGGCGGCCCACTTAAAGCTCGGCTTCAAAGTGACCAAAACCTACAAGCTTAATTTGGTGTGTTAAATATATTTATATATATTATATATAAATAATATAGTATACATATGTTTGTTTATTTATAAAATGTTTGCATAGTACGTGATCTAATTAATTTGCTTGTCTACTTTGCGTAGATCAAACACATCTTATCGCTGTTGGGTCTGGAGCATCGCTACAATGTCCACACAGGGAAACTATCGGGTGGACAGAAGAAGCGACTCGCCATTGCCCTGGAGCTGATAAGCAATCCTCCGGTACTCTATCTGGACGAGCCAACGACGTGAGTATAAAGAACCTTCTTTCAAATCTATGAATAGGTTTCCAGTCTAGTGATAACTAAATAAACGCTTCACTGCAATTGCCTTAAAGATTACCGATCTATTGTGCAATTAGCGAATACAGTGCAAATTTGAATCAAAATGTTAGCGAATTTAGTTCCCTATAAAACGGAGCAAAGACACTATTAGACAAATTTATTAAATGCTGAATTATATAATATTAAAATTATTTTGTTTAATCTGATTCAAAAATGGTGATTAATTAATTAATGGTCAATGTTATTAACTTAAATAAATTAATAAGTTGCAAAAAATATATCTGAAATCAACCTATAGACTTTTTTATAAAAATTTATTTAAATTTTTGTAACTTCTTTTAATTTAATTTTGCAATAAAATTTATCATGCTGCTCATTCTGATCTAATTTATTCTTTCAGTTATTTAACTATTTAATTTTGTGCTTAATGATCTATTATAATCCATTTAAAATATTTATTTATTACAAAAAATAAATAAAATAAAACAACAAACGTTAAGTTTCTGTCTATAGAAAATTGCTAACGGAGAATTTGTCACCTTGGCTACTTTTTAGCCATTACAAATAATGACTTGCGATTTCAATCGTTAAAGCTAGAGTCTAATGACCCGTTCTAGACATACTAAATTTATTGAATATGTAATTCTAAGAGTCTAGACAAAAGTGCTTTCTATTTGTACTTGAATAACAAGGTGTAAAGATAATTGTGCTCTTTTATGTTCCGTTTTTATTTTGAGTGTAATAAAGCCAATAGTCGATTCACATAGTATATTTTGTCAAACAATCATTATGTGTAATGATCGCTCAAAGGCTTAACTTCTGACTCAATTCTCCGAAACAAATGAACATTAACCTTTTTTATTGTCTGTCGGATAACGATCGGATTATAAAGCTATTTCAGGAGCTGGTGTGGAGCGGAACATGGATAGAGTATGACAGAGCAGAGTACAGGTTATCTTATTAATGGGGGTTAAAAGAGTAAAGGGTAACTTGTTAATGACGGCATGTCATAAAAAAGAACAGGGTATCTGCTAGAATCTAGATAATACCTTATTTTTGAATTTTGTTTTTAATCTTTTCCCCATTTTAAACAATCAATGGGACACTGAAACCCATCATGAAAGCTGATCAAATCAATCAATTGCTAAATTTGTTGTATCGGTGGTAAAAAGGTACCATAAACAGGGTATTTTGTCATTCAGCAAATACTGATTTCTGATCCATCACAAGTAAGGCAGGGATAACTGTTTGAACTACCTGCTAATTGCTCGCAATGTAAATAACACATTAAAATGATAGTTTATTAGGCACTCTACGCATGGAATTCCTGATTAGATCAGACGAGATTTGCTATGCGGAACTTAATTTGTACGATTTACATTACGTTGGCAAATACAACTTAAGCTAACAGTGATTAGGAATAAAAGTGCAGTGATTAGTGCAGTGACACCAGTTGAACTCGTAATGATTGGTTAATCTATTTGTATTATCACTAAGGAAATCACATTATTTATAATCATTTCAGTGGCCTTGATAGCTCCTCGTGTAGCTCATGCGTTGCGCTTCTGAAGAGACTTGCTTCCCAGGGACATACGATCGTATGCACTATACATCAGCCGAGTGCTCTGATCTTTGAGATGTTTGACAAGCTATATACGGTAGCCGATGGGCACTGCATGTATCAGGGAAGGGTCAAGGAGCTGGTGCCATTCTTAGCCGACCAGCAGCTAGTTTGTCCCAGCTATCACAACCCAGCAGATTACTGTAAGTATCTTTGCACCTATGTATCTATAAGTAGGTCGTCTAACAAGATGTGTATCTTTGTCTATGATTAGTGCTGGAGGTGGCTGTTGGAGAGCATGATCGTGATATTAATGATCTGATAGCAGCTGCAAATAAGAAGTATTACGAGGATGCCGATCGTTATCGATACATGAATAGTAACGATATGTCGCATATCATAACCACGATAAAAGGTAAGGAATATTATTAAAAAATGATAATGAAAACGAAAAGAATAGAGAAACATGAAAAGGGGGAGGGGAAATAAAAACAAATAACAATTTAACTTGGTTTCTGGTATTGGGAAACAAGGTAACAGGCATGTAATTTCTCGATTCTGCTTAATGAAATAGGAAACATGGAAACTGAAAAAGAAAACGAAGCACTAAAGCAGAACTTCGGTTTCTTTGGTTTTTGAAGGGGAAAATTATGTTTCTTTCCTAATTCTGCTTAACGAAAGTTTTTTGAATTGTAGAATTACATCACATTTAGAGAGCAAGTGTTGAACATTTGTTGTTTCGTCATTCACATATGTGAATTGTAGAGTACTTGTGCTCAAACATATACTTGTAGTTTCATGGGTGAAAGCATCGCATAGCGTGTTTGACTTAGCGCATAAATACTTACTTGTACATAAGTTAATTTGCATTGTAACATTTCAGAGAACATTGGAGGCAAAAAGTTGAGCAGCTCGAATCAAGAGCTGTCCACAGTTGCTCTAACGCAATTCTCCGGATTTGAATTTATGAAGTCGGGCTATCAAGAGCTGCCGCTAAAGGAGATGAATGTGTCTGTTGATGAAGCGACGCTGGAAGAACCTCTTGCCAATGAGAAAGCCACAGAGCTTGCCAATCAGATGGAAGTTAAGCCACTAGAAGTCATCGATTCAGCCTCGTTTCTCATGCAATATTTACTTCTGATGCAACGTATTTTGATCTGCGCCAGACGCAACTATGTGAGTAAAATGATGATAAGATGATATTTTTGTACATGTTCATGTTGTTGACAAGGTCATGCCGGTTTAGGGCAGTGCAACTCGCTACTCGCAACTCAAAACTTAAAACTTACAGCTCGCAAGTTGACAACTTGACTTTGATTGTCAGTCAACATTGATTTGGTAATTCGTTGCAATTTACGGTGCCTTATCCATTAAGTAAAGTAAGCTAAGCTATTTATTTATAAGTATATATATATATATATATATATATATATTCAGGTTTTTTATTCACATCACTTCACTTGGTAATTTTCCCAAAAAATTGTATGACCCCTTTTATTAACATTACTTGTATACTAAAGTATATCAGATATTGCAACTTTGTTGTTAATTTCCAGTTTCTTTGTTTTTAACATATTATTATTATTGTTTGTCTTTAATGGTCTAGTAGTTCTCTGTTGAACTTGAGTGCCCGGCTTTATGATATGTTTAATATCTAAGATTGTGGTTTATTTTTTAAATTGCTATGCGAGTGTGTACAATTATACCAAGCATGGATTTTTAACTTTTTGGACCCGCTTTCTGTTTTGACACATGTGCGAAACGAAATGAAAATGAAATTTACTATATGACCTTACAGTTATTAAATAGTACATTGTACTTACACACGTTATGCTTTTAACGCAAGCCACTATAATTTTTGGCTGTGGTAATGCTTTTTTAATGTTCATTGTAATTATTCCATTGCTATGCCATTGATAGTAACGCACTCTTGACTCTACTCTAAAATTCTTCATATTTTAATAAAATACGTTAACTTTTATTATTTTTGTATGGATACTTATTATTTAAAGTTTTTTGCAGTAGTCTTGGCTCTAAAATACTTCATATTATAAAAAAGTACTTTTACTTTTATTATTTTTGTATACCTTATATAAGTATAAAAAGTTCTAACATTGAAATAATTAATAAGCTTTGCTAAAGTGCAATTTTATGAACATACTCGTACTTAAGTACGATTTACCCTTTGGTCAGTTATGGAATTGCAGATCATAATGAGTAAAAAGATTTGTTATATCAGCACTAATTACAGATGTTGTTTGCATGTAATTTTTGCATTTATATTTCATATATTTGTAACATACATAAAGTATATTGAATTGTATTTAGAATTTATATTTTTACGCACTCAAAAAAGTGCACACTTTGTAGTCATCGTTTTTTGCGGTAATCATGAAAAATTGCAAACATTTAAGGTTCAGTTTCAAGTGCTTACTTTAGTTGCACTTAAATTCGTTTTCAATTTAGACCCACTTAGAAACATGCATACAATTTGACAGGGTCTTAACCTATAGTCAGCATTCTTAACTTTGACAAATGTTAATTGCAAAGCGTACATGGGTTTCAAAGTAGAACATATTTTATTTAAATGTTTTGTTTTTGATTGCAAGCAAATAAATTATTGGCTTATAACCTGTATACGAATATAAAATTTTTTATGCACATGTTAGTGATAAAAATGTTGGCTGATATTTACTGTAATTTTTCTGCGAGTTTGCATTTATGGGATTCTTTTAATGATTTGGCTTAGCAACTTCTGCAAATGCAGTTGTTATTGATTTAATATGTATTTTTTAATACTCTTTATAATGATCTTTTTAGTTCCTAGTGAATATTAAATTAGAAATTACTTTTGATAGAATTCACAAGCATGCTTTACATAATTTACTTGACTAATTGTGTTTATTTGCTTGGCATTGACTGTGAGTGCTTTTAACGTCTTGTAAATTGATTTGTTGTTCTACTTACGTCCACACATCGATACATAGATGGTTGCAGTAAGTAAGTATGTGGGTATTGAAAATAAAGTATGAGAAAACCACTCAACTGTAGATATAACTCAAAAAGCAAGTCGACGCGACGGCAACCTTCACACAGATAATGCTTCCATGGCAATGTCTGGTCAGCTGCCGATGGGATGCAAGCTCATAGATACATAGATAGATAGATACTAGATAAATATATACAATTGCCAAATGTAATGTCTCTTTAATTTTATTGCAGTTTCTGCTCTTGGCCCGCATCATATCGCATATAATCATTGGCGTTATTTTTGGATATCTCTATATGAATGTCGGCAACAGTGCACACTCCGTGCTGGGCAACTATGTCTACTTTTATGGCTCCACACTTCTCTTGGTCTACACCGGCAAAATGGCAGTGGTATTGACATGTAAGTAGCTAAGAACGCAATTGTTACTCAAAGATACAAGTTTCACAAAAAAATTAAACAAACAAAAACAAAACTGCTTACGTCCTAAGTATTGCGACTAGTATTTATGTATGCAAAGTTGACCTCAACACTTGTGAATATTTGCTAAATGCAAGTACTTGTAAGAGGCAGACACTGTAGGAATTTGTGCAGCTGTTGCACTTTAAATTTGTGCAATTCATATTTGTTTTCACGTCTCAAGTTCAGTTCTTGACTTTACATAGTTCTTCTAGATCAATCCTTTCGATCTTAAAGATATTCAATTAAAGGCCAATGTATTTAATGTTTTAACTATTAATTCAATATGATAATGAGGTTTCTTAACATAATAAGTCTGTTCAATAATTTGACAACTTTCAGTTGACACAAACTATACTTTCAGTTAACATTTATAAAGAGCATTTTAGTCTTTGCTTAAACCAGTTAAGCAGGAATATATTTATCTAAGTGTATTCGTAACATCAAACCAAAGTTGAATGAACTTAACATAATCCTTAGCTCGCTTGGGAACTTTCTCATTTACATATGTATATGTATATATTTGTTTTGGGAATCTTTTAAACTGGTTTTAGGATCATAAAACTGTCGCTTTCGGTCCACTGACCTGACCTATATAAGAACATGTTGGTGAAAGGGGGCGGGGGGAGATTCAGTTTGTTGTCATTGAGATCATTAATATAAGTTTTATTGTGATTTTTATCGTTGCAGTTCCCTTGGAAATTGATATGCTGACGAGGGAGCACTTTAATCGTTGGTACAAGCTGGGACCCTACTATTTATCGCTAATCTCCTTCGAGATACCCTTTCAAGTAAGTACAGTTAATTATGAGGTCTCTTGTTAAAATATTATCGTTTATTTATTATTTATTTCGCTTATAGAGCTTATGCGCCGTTTTGTATATTGTAATCAGCGTAAGGCTCACGGATAACGACAGTGTGGACTCCTACCGGATCTATTACTTTATAATCTTGGCCATAATGGCCACTCTCAGTGCACAGGCATGGGGTTTCTTTGTGGGTGCCACGCTGCCAACAAAGGTATATCTTTTGTACATCATTAAATATCAATCAATTTCTAATGAAATATCCTTTATTTTAGCTTGCCGTCTTTCTGGGCCCAATTTTGGCGGTACTGTTCTCAGTTTTTGGCTTCTGCACACGATATATTGACATAACGCCCATGTTCCGTTGGATGTGGCATCTGAGCTACTTCCGTGCTGGATTTCATGGTGCTCTCAATGCATTTTACGGGATGGATCGACCATTTCTGGACTGCCCAGAGAATGTTATGTACTGCCATTTTCGCAGTCCCAAAGTGTTTCTTAAGTACATGATGATCTCCGATGTGCACATGTCCGACTGTGTCATCCTTATGGCGATTGTAATCGGTGTGATGAATTTGTTGACGGTGATTACGCTATGGCGCAAGTTAAACAAACGATAGAGGGTAGACATAGACTATTTAGTGTTTCCGTTTAGTTTATTATATTATTCATGTTGTATATACATTAATTGTTTCGTTTCGTTCCAAATATTTCAGTTGATCCAATATTTAATATTACTATTTATTTATAATTTAGTTAAAAATATTCATTCGATTTTATTGCTTAACTTTAACCAAATTGTACACAAAAGGCTTTAGGGTAGCAATCCAAAAATTAATTTTTTTCCAGTTTGTAAATTTACTTTATGTATAGTTTTATGCTGATAAACCAAAAAGGAACAATCATACATTTTGTTAATCAATTAAATGATGTAACAACATTCACAAATTATTCATAGCCGAATTAAGTGCTTGCCAATAATATCAGATGTGCACATTTTTAGGTTTCATTCTATGGCCAACAACAAAATTATTTGTGATCAATAAATTTGTTATCCATGATTAAGTTATATTATGCGTTTAGTTTAAGCAATTAGCAATTTAGCACGTTAAATGGATTATATTTTTTTGGCTTTAAAATTTATTAAATAAAATGGTAAATTTGTAATTAATAGAGGATTTGTTTATTCAATTATCGTTTTCTTATCAAAAGAAGAAGAAACTTGCAATGTATTAACATATCTCCAAAAATGCAATTTGACGTCTCAACGGATAGATATGGCAAAATAGAAATAAGAATGTTCTTTATAAGATCAGAGATTAGAATAAAATTGTTTAGTTGTATTTGTCTCTTTCACAATTGCAAGTTTCATTGCACAGTTTACTTAATACAAATCGGAGAAATTTACTTACACTAGTTAAATAACTCGATTCTTTTGTTACTTTACACAAAATTGTAATGTAAAATATATACCTTGTTTATGGATAGTTTTATCCAGTTCTTATTGTTGCTATTCGATTTAGCTTATACACAATTCAAGTTAACTTACATGCTAAAACAAGTGTGAATTTTTAATGCACAATGTAAATGCTAATACAATAAGTTAAATACATTTATGGTTTACGGCGATTAGAGTGATTTTAGTAAGTTAGACCCTTAACTAAGCAGATATCTAAGTATATATAATTGATTCACATGGTGGACATGCGTGCATAGCCGTATCTAATGATCTGGTCATGATTGAGAGGCGTGTCTGTCGTGAGTTGGACACGCTGCCATTGACGCGTCTCATTTGATTTACGTATCGCTTCGACAACGGCTTGAACGTACAATCCATCCTCAAAGGTGGCGGCTGTGGAGACGGGTGCCTTAATCCAGCTAGACTCCTTACTGCCAAAGGCTTCCTTGAGGGCTCCAACCATCTTGCATAGGCCCTTGATATAGGGCCGGGGAAGCAATGAATTGTTAGTGGAGAAATGCAAGTCCTGGACATCCACATAGACAGCTTCTTCCTTTGGTTGTCCCTCTTTGAGTACAAATAGGTCTCCGCCTCGAACCACCAGATGGCCCTTGCTACCATAGACGAGAACTTCTTGGGAGAACGTCTTTGCTGGCACAGTGTGACTATGAAGAGCAACGGTGACAAGCGTTCCACTGGATAACTCCATTTGGAAATTGCAAAAATCTGGAGCTGTTATCTGGCGGATGCCATTGATGGCAGTTGTAGTTTTTGTGTAAGACCTCAGCACACCATGCACTCGCACTGCTTGTTGTTGCAACAAAAAGCTGACCAGATCCACAACGCTGCCCACCAAGTTAAGGGCTCCGCCGCCCATCTGTGCATCGCACATCCAGTTATACTTCTCCGGAAAGAGTGTGCCCATTTGCACTCGCACATCCATGAGAGCTACGGTTCCCAGCGGACCGATGAGCTCATCCTGAAGGCAGCGACGCATTTGTGTAAATGCGGGCAAAAACCTCAGCGGATGATTCACCAGCGATATGAGTGTCGGATAATACTGTGAGGCACGTACCATTTTCATGGAGTCCATCTGATGCAGACCAGCTGGCTTGTCACATACCACATGCTTGCCAATGCCCAGCGCCTTCACCGAGATCTCTGCGTGAAGGAAAGGCTGGCAGACGATAAAAACCAGATCGACGTCTTTCCTCAGCAGCACTTCGTCTATGACGTTAGTGTGAAATGCGACATTTTGTGCGTTTGCCGTTTCCTTGGCCTCCTTCAAGGTACGTCCCCAGATGGCTCTGACTTCAAAACCCTTCTCTCGAAGAAGCGGGACCAGAACATTGGCAATTTCGCCCGTTCCAAATACGCCAACTCCAGGTAACATTTTACATTTATGTTTTTTAATTGTAAACACGGCTGCTAACTTGGCGTTTTTGCCGCACTGGCACTTTGTTCCCTTTTGACATTGCGTCCACGGGTAGAAGCTTGGAACAAATTTCCCTTTGACATTGCGTCCATGGCCAGAATTTCGGCAGTGTGACAGAAAAAAGCTAAGGTGTATGAAAAATTGTCGTTATTTTGTCTAATTTCGAATTAACTTTTTTGTAAAAAAAATCGTTTCTTGGCTTAAAAAATAAATTTTAGTTATTGCACAATTTTGTTTTGTTTAGCGCTGCCACTGTTCACATTGGGAACTACAAAGCGCCGCCACTAGTCACATTTGGAACTAAGAATTGCCTGTTTTGTAAAAAAAGCGGAAAAAGAAAAATATTTAAAAAAATACCCGCTAAATAACAACCTCAATAATTCATAAAAAACGATGTCCCCTTTTGATAAAAATTTGTTAGTTAAATAAATTAATAAATTGAAATCTTGTGTAATTTCCAATTAACGGGACTCGACTGTATTTTTAAAAATTAATCCTTTTAATGATGTTCCAACTTCTTTATAAGAAATACTAAGATACTTATTCGAGAGCTCTGAAGAGTACTTTTCGGTTATCTTTTAAAACTTGAATGAACAAATTTTAAACCCAGTACTGAACGGGTACTAAGGGTGATTAAGTTATAAGGGTATATTTAGGTATATATTCTTGATCAGCATCAACAGCCGAGCTCATAAATCCATTTCTGAGATTTATTATTGTTCTTTCAGTTAACACTCGTATAAAAAGATAAATCCAGACAACATTTCATTAGTATTCAATTAATGTTACTATTAGTTACCTTAATTTTTCTTAAATAATTTTGAATTTGAGAAGTCTTTTATAATAAATTTACAACTAATAAAAGTCTTTAGTGAGATAATGCAATTAAAAACATTTTGGTATATTTGAGCCACAAATAATTTTGGTATATGTATATTCCATTTTTATAGTTGATAATTTTATCAATAACAATTATTTTGGTCTCTGATTTTAACGCAACCTAATTTGATTCAAATGAAACGTCAAATGCTGTTAAATAATGTTGTCAATAGATTTGTTGAATATATTCCCCATAATTTAATGCCTAATTATTTCAAAATTCTGAATCAATGAAGCCGATAATCCAGTGGCTTTTCAGCATAAGTGCTGGTCTTCTAGTGGGTACACAAACTATGCGCGGGTTGAAGGTGGCCAATGAGGAAAATGATTCTTACTTTGCACAATTAATGGACTCTTCGGCGATTCAGCATGAATCCGATTTACCATACATAATGGGATCTGAGCAGATTAGTGCAGCATTGCAACATATTCTAAGCAGCGATGAAAATAATCTGGAAAGTCGTCGGGTATTCATGAACGATATGTTCAACACTATTAAGCCAAATTATGAACTCGGCTCGGAGTCCTTAAATCGCATGCTGGAGGAAATGATGTCAACCTCTCGCAACGGCAATTCTGAGCTGATTCACTTTGAGCCCGCCAATAAGGTTTAATATAGACAATTTTTTAAGATTGTAAATAAATTGAAGTTTCTCCATCTACCCACTAAGCTGAATAAAAGCTGCGAGTGTCGTAAAATCTGCTGTCATGAGTTAAATTGCGTTTAATTGACACAGCATATCAAGGATATGCTAATGCCTTGCCATCTGATAACCCAGTTAGCAGAGTTCTCACTTATTTTTTTACCCTTAGCAACGTCGATTGTCATTGACAATTGTCGACAACAAGCTTACAGTTAACCCATTAAATATTATAGGGTCTTCAAAATCTTGTAACAAAATTAAGAATTATTATCAATGCAGTTCAGTCAGTCAGTTATTCAAACGTGTTCCAGAAACAATATGTAACAAAATTTTGAATTTGTCCTCTAACTTTTACTAAACTATCTTATCACGGATAATATAGAAATCTCAGACACTTCAAGAAACCAGCTGTTAGCTTTGTGATTTTAGGGCTAAGAGATTTTTAGGGCATGCCTGATTATAACTTTATAGCTAATTTGCAAAATCTAAAATCTTTTCTGCAATTAGATTGACCGCCATTTCCAAGTTTTGTTATTTACCAACGTTTAACAAAATAAGTATTGGTAGTTTTGAATTTGTCATTATAATGTCTTACATAATAGTTTATTTAGACTATTTAGGTTCGCTAAAAAAAAATTGTCTCATTTGATATAAACATTTTGTATAAATCATAGCAAACAGACTTGGGGCCATGTGAAAGGTTTTACCCTATTAGTTTAACTAGCATCACATCCGTTCGTTGGCTTCTTCAGAGATACAGCATTAAACTAATCCAATAACCTCCACTTGCACATCTAAATGAGCCATTTTATTTGCTTCGCGGCTGCACTTGCTCACATCCTGGCATCCTTATGTCCTGGCGTCCTGGCGCAGTATCATCTAGGCAAACTTTCGCAACAGCACCGGTTCCGACTGGTAAAAGTTGCATTTAATGATGCATTTAAGCCAGTCGACGACATCCTGTAGAGAAAGCTTTGAACTTGTTAGCTTAAATTTCGCATGTCGCGCAATTAGGCGAAAGTTAAATTGCTTGTCATAAATATAAAATTTTACGAAAATTGAGTCAAGTGAGTGGAATTTATGCGCTCACTTAAAAATATTTTAAGCGGCTTTGAATTTAAATTGCACATTTAAGTGTCAACATCGGTTTCTCAACTCCTTGAGCTGTAAAAACGCTGAACCATAAAGATTATAAAAACTCGTAAAAACGCAAAAGTATGGAATATGATAGTCGGCTCAACAAACTGCAGACTTATGCGAAACGCGATGGCGATGACGATGACGATGGAAAAGCTAGCGACGACACTCTGTGACATTTTCCGCTGTCACCCATCCAAAGTCAAGGCATAATACGAATACATATAGCTTGGAAAGGCTCAAAAATTGCGCCGCCAGCGCAACATTTTGTTATTTTTCTCTGCTTAGCCGCAACAAGAAGAAGTTTGCTTCATTATACAGCAGTTTGCTAGAATCCACAATTCTACCCCGTTTTGTGTTTTGCCATCTTCAACAGTTGCATTTAATATATAATTATTTGGAAAACACGACTTTGAGTTACTCAGTATACAAGACATTGACATTAACATACTTACTGCGTGCTCGGCAGTTAAGAGAAGTACTATATGCACTGTAGTTATCTGCGTCTTTCTCCCAAGATCGCTATCAGCTAGTTATCTCCCTTTTACTTTCACCATTTAAGCTACCCTCTGCATGTGGACAAAAATGGCAACCGGAAGTAGCTTAAAAGTTCTCAGTCTTAAACTGACAAAAGTTGACTTGTGGGTCCCTTGAGATCTGAGTTATGTTTAGTTTAGGCGAATGTTTGTCGGGAATGTATTTTGTAGCTGAATTCACACCTGCTAGTGTGTGCTGTGTTGAGAAACTAACTTTCGGTAATTTAACGTACATTTTCTAACCACAGTCTCAGTAAGGCTTAAATGTTTGTAGCCTGCATCTTCGTAAGTTTTAATTGAGAACTATTTAAGGAACTACTGTATAGAAAAGAATAGATAGGAGTATAAAATCCTTTGCAATGCTTTTTCAATTGTTACGGGGTATAACACCATTACATAAATTTATATACCCCTTTTTAAAAGGGTAAAGGTATTAAAAGCCTTTCACCTATATATATACAAACATATATCCTGCGGCAGTCCTTCCCATTTGCTGTTCGCCTTTTTTTGGCCCTAAATTCCACGCCATTTCCATTTTCGCGGACGTGACTGATTTTTTTCGGCGTAACTAACAAACGAGAATAAAAAATTTAGATTTCAGCCGCCAGCGAATCGCTTAGAGCCTAGACTGCGGGTCTAGCTCCCAAAATAGAACTTTATCTGCATTAAGTACATAAATAATCGTAGGGAAACTGTTCGACCCGAAAAGCTTTTAGCTGCAGTGCTGCAAAAGGCTTTAACCAGCTGAGAGTATGAGTAAGGAAATGAGTACTTGTAGGGGGTAAGTAAAGGTTGATTCAGCTGCTAATTTGTAACGAATTTATGTGCATTTGTTTGTTTTGTTTTTTGTTTTCCTAGTCGATAAAGTTCATAGACTCATCAATCTATATTCCAAAGAGATATAAGGTTTTACTATTAAGTCAGGGACAACATTCAGTTCCAACTGTCAACAGCTGCTGATATATCAATTGGTCAAAGGTAAACCAAGCAATTTCTTTCCCACTTCAATCTGAACTCAATACTGACGTCAAACATAATGGCATCTAATGTCTACATATACAATTGCACAACTTCTGTGATTGATAGCCACCACGTTTTGCTTTTCAAACGACAGTACCACATGACAGTTATGACATATAGTGCGCTTTGTTGTAGTCAAGTTGTTGAAAGGACAGACAAGAAGCGTACTTCATTTGCATATCACATCTACATTGTCTTAGGCATGCAGACTACCCAACTCCCAAAAATAGACTATGTAATGCTAAAGATACCAAATATGAATTGTGAGTTTCTTTATACGATAAGATCAAGTTTACTTGCAATTATCGATATAATGTTCCGCTTTCTCTTGAAAAACAAGTATTAAGATGAATTTTAAAGAAAAAGGATAGCCATCAACAAGTTTTGTAAAAGTTATCAAAAAAAATATTTTCAACGGAGCAGAGCTAGGGTTCGGTTTATTTAAATGGGTCTAAAAAGAAGTTCTTTAAACAGTCCATAAATGTTCATTTTAAATAAAATAAAACAAAACAACAAAATCATTCCAAGCTGTTAATATTTAGAGGTGGCGACTTGAGTTCAAAATCCTTTTAGTAGATACTTAAGTGTTAATACGAAGATTGTCTAATGTATCTCCTCCTTGTTTACTGATCCTGATATAATGCTTAATAAACTTATAGACCGGTTTCCACAAATTTACAAGCCTCTGTATCCTATGGATACTGGGCTATTGTTAATTTTTCTGAATAAAATTAGAAATATTTATATTATTTACATATTCTAATTTTAACAGAACTCTTATAAATATGCAGAGCCCTACTGTATAACTTTCATCGCATTTTGTTAGGATGTCAGTTAAAATAGATTCTCGTATGTATTCATATGAGTACCTTTTGGCATATTTTTGAGATGGGTACAAGGTATTGTATTGTTAGGATACTTTTCTTTAACGTTGCTTCTTTTTCTATATTGGGTCAAATCGATCCAGTCTTGGATTTGTAGAAATATGAAGCATACAACTTCATGTGTTCATGAGCACCCACACATCCACACACTAACACACATACATACCCGCTTCATTGTATACTAATCAAGTCTTTGTACTATGTATATGTCCGTTATATGTGTGCCTAGGAAATAGGCAGAGATACTGACAGAATAGGGTCAAAGGATGCAGCTTGTGGGATGTAAACTTGTAGAAGGATGTTCTAATTCATGAATTTAGACAATAGGGGATATTGTTAATGAGCAGCAAGCAATGGAACTGTCTAACAATAGAGACTTACACTTACTTAACAATTAAGTATGATTATTAGATATGCGATTATTAATAGATAATAGATAATAATTAAATTGTTAATGAATTATAATCGGTCTTTCTTTCTTATTTGTTTCTATAACATTTAAATATATTCAGTAGATGTGTTTGCCTAAGTATCTATTATCTGTAGCTAAACAACTGCTAAACATCTATGAGACAATCTGTAGCTTTGTTCCTTTCATTAGTGAGATGAATGTCCAGGTGGTTGGTCAAGAGACAACTTTTTGAGAAACATTAATCACATTTAAGCAGAATTAATACTTAATACAAGCATGAAGACATGGACGGAGCAACGCTGCGGGAGTTGAATCAACAAATAAAAGCAACTAACATTTAATAAGCCAAAGAAGGGAACGTTGACACGATTGTACGTGACCTCATCTACTTTGTGTTGGCCATCTTCAAGGATGTCTCTGCAGAGACTCGAATGAATCAGACCGCACATAGATCTATGTCAGAGCCATTAGCATTACCATCTATGGGGACAAGCATAGATAGTTCATCAAAACTGACAAGCCCATTTCGGCTAAAGAAGGCAGACGGAAAGGTCAGAGGTAAGGGAAGAAGCAACAAAATCGTGGCGGGGGCAAATCCACGCTTTAACAAAACTGCATGAGCCTTTCCAGCAACACAGCACCACAGTATACCACACATAACAGATGAGAAATATTCATCAGCATTTACGTCACGCAGCGCGGAGTACAGCAAAAGTCTAAGGATGATGCTGATGCTGATGCTGAAGCCGATGCTCAATCCGTGGAGATTGGGGATTGGGGCTTGTAGGATAGGGGAACGAGGTATAGCTTTGGGGACAGGCTGTCAGTAGATTTATGTTGACATTTCAATGACAGTTGTGAAAATGCTGAAAATGTTTTAAGCTACCATTTTGTGTTGTGGTTTCCACTTCCAGCATTGTATGTTCTTTTTGTTACATTTCTGCAATTTGATTATCACGCGCAGATAGCTCTAACAACAACTGCGACTGTTGCTAATTTAAATGTGCCACATATTCCCTCGGATCACATCACAAACTAGTTACCAAACGATACTCACAACTAGTCACGTTTCACATTTCACATTTCAAATGTCACGTTCTCAGATAAATCCATATTCGCGGTCTATCTAAACAGGTCAGGTCGACTGAATCGACTGACTAATTGCATGTGGCATATTGTCATAAACATTTATCTAAGACTAACACTTGCGAATTATTATAGAGTATTAAATATTTAATGATAAATCATATAGTTACGCTTGCTGTTTGTGTCTTTCTCTCTAATGACTTAATGCATTTATCGTACATAATGAATATATATTATAATAACATATTATGTAGGTATCATTCAGATGATACCTATTAGTATTCTTGTCAAAGCATTTAATTCAGAACACCAGAAACAAATGTTTGCATTTAAAAACAAGCACTGTATTTACAGTGCCTTAGTGAAAATTCAAACTCAGAAGTACAATTTAAAATTTACAATATTACTCGACATTAAAAAAAAACTTGTCTTGGCAATTTTTGGATTGCTCAACGGGCAAATAAGACTACAATACCTCAAGGTACACTTCTTGTAAAAATAGTGTCACGGATCCACGTTGTGTTAGAGAGGAGAGGAGAGCTTTATAGGTTTGATTCAAAACCGGTTTGCAGCCTAGGTTTTGAGTCCACTTAAGTATTTAATCTCGCTTCCTCTTTCAGAATTGTTTTGCGCTAGACACTTGCTCTAATCCTGTAAAGAAACCATAATACTCAAAATTAATATTATACATATAAGAACGACTTAAAAATTTCTTTAATTAAATATTTATATATATTTTACTATAAAATAATTCAATTTACATTTAAGCAAAAAGTGAATTTAAAATATTTTTATTCAACCTAGTTTCAGTCCAATCACAATGTTGACTTCATGTGTGAGCCATATTGGCGACATTAATGACAAAATGAAATTTTGCTGGCAAAGTCACACACAAAATTGTGTTATACAAGGATCAATAGAAACAATTCCCAACAATAAGTTGCAGTTTACTGCCCTCAATTCAAAAGAGAGCCAACTCGGTCAGACATCCCGCCTCCCTTAACATGACCAACCGTAAGCGCCTTTGGTTATTTTGGCCATTTTCCTTTTGCTGACTTTTCTTTGTCGTGCTAAAATTGCCGGAGGAGGAGGAGGCGTATCAGATATTTGGGCAATGCCTAAAGTAGAAAAGAGCCAAAGCCATTTTCTATTACGGTTATGCTCTTGAGGCGTTAAAATAAATGAGAAGCGTTTAAGTCGAAATCCCAGTGGCCAATGTAGAATCCAAATCAAAGTGGCAGCCAGGCAGACATGTGAACACCTTTTTCGTAGGGGGAAACAAAAGTAAATCCAATGTGACAGACGACTCCTGGTCAGGGATCAGTTACCAAAAAATGTGTGTGAGTTTGTATGTTGTTGTGAGCAAATTAATTGCCAACATTTGTCAAATTATCATTGCAAAGATGGCAAATTAAATAAATAATTCTGCATCAATTTCCTGATACATTGGCGCATCGTTTATGGGCCTAAATCACGGAGCGAGGCCAGGTCGGAAATGGAGGTGATAAGGGTATACCGCTACAATACATAAATCTTGACTATGGCAACACCAAAACGTGTCCGAGTGCCGGTCTCCTCGTCCTCGTTTGGCGGCATCGCTTTCTGGGCCATTGCAAAGAAATCGGGTCACCGTTTTTCCTTTTTCCCATATTGCGCTGGAGTGTTCTTTGTGAGAGTTGCTTGTACTTGTATGTGTGTGTGTGTTTGAGTTTGTGCCTTGTGATATAGTGTGTTTGTGACGGCAAAGTTGTGGAGCCTTTCACTTGACCTGGTTGCCAAAATGGAAGCTAGCAAAGCAACCTGGACAGACCGACAGACCGACAGACGGCGGGTGAGTAAAGCTCACAACATTAGCATTATGTGTCAAGGCAAAAATTGAAAGTTAAAGTGCACTAAATGCTCAAATCGAAGCAAATTGATACACCGTACCTGATTACCCTTAACTTGATAATGCCAAGCCCAATTGAGTTGGGTCTGTTCCTTTCTCAATATCAAATAATTGACAGCGTGTTTGCCTATTGAAATAATAAACCGTTTTATGGAAAATGTTTAATATTCGACTTTAATATGAGGTCCAACTACAGTTGAGAATTTCAAAAGTGAATACTTTTCGACCAATGGACGGAAGAGAAAGTTGGAAAAGTGACAGCTGAAAAAATGACTCAAATTCATAATTATCGTGAGAGTGCACAGAGGGTCCTTGCACACCCAGAGTCCTTGCTCACAGCTCAGCTGTGACATTTTTATTAATTTCTTTCCCACACACTTCGGGGACCCCCTCTGGGGAGAACAACAATTTATCGTTTAGGTTTGCATTTTAATTAAAAATATGTCTTAAAAGTTCTTGATTATTTTTCTTAAATTCTGTATATTTTGCAGACAATAAATTCAGTTGATTTGATTTGATTTCGGCACATTTTATAGTCAAAACAGTTAATTGTTAATTTCTTTTTTAGCTTTTCTTTAGAACTTGGAAGTTGATTAAGGTATGTGGCATATGTATGTATATAAATTGATCTAGTTCTTCAGATAGAGACTGCAATTAGTATTGTATAGAATTGTGAGAAGTTAATTGCTAAAGTTTCTTTCTAACAGAACTCAAACAATTACATAAATGAAACTATTACAAATCTTGTAAATAATCTCGTTAAGCCACAAATTCTGATTCAGACTCAGTTCATTTAATATCTTGGACACTAATTGTCGTCAACTCATAAAATTTGCATATTATGCTGCCCAATTTGGGTCTAACAAGTAATAAAATTTTGTGAACGGTCTTCAATGAATTTAAGTGCCCAAAATATTCATAGGTGGGACAGAAGGAGATTTTGACAAGCGTTTAGCCAAGGAAGACGAGACATCTACATACATTAAGCTGCCAAAAGTTTCATATCTTTTAAGTCAATGAATATGTTAGAAAACATTGAATAAACTTGTATTATTGCATTGCATTAAGGACAACAATCTTTAAGACAACAATCTTTAGTCAACGTCCTGTTTAACTCTACTTATATTTATGGAAAGTAACTGAAAGTCTTCGACAGAACGACGCTAATTGTTCTGCTCTGCTTGCTTAATTTTTGATTTTTGCTTATTGCGAAGGCAAACAAACAAATAATTGAAAATGTTCAACATCATGTTGTGGACAAAGGCAAAGAAAGCTGCTCAAATTAATTGAAAATTTTTCATGACAGACATATACACTTCACTGCACGCCTCGCCTCTTTCAAAATTTGAATTCCAAGAAAAAAATTTCATCAAATTTATTGTAGAAGCAATAGTTACCATGGCCCGTTTTTCATTATCCAGTCTTATTTTATCTGATTGATACGTTAAAATTTGACATTAATTTCAATATATTCTTGCTAAATTATATTAAATATCGCTTATATTAAAATAACATTAAATATTTATTTAATATGCTGCTGACAAAAACAATTTTAAATAAACCTTCATTATTTGGTAAGTCAAAATAATCTAGATTGATTTATTAATCAACTTAATCGTCAGAGACCTTCATTAACTCCACGCCATAAGTTAATAAGTTGAGTCTGACGCCCAAAAATATCTGTTTTGATTGTTTTAGACTAACGTGATTTCCAAAGACACATTTCAAATTTATGGCAACTGGAATTAGCCCAATATTGAGAGCCATTTGGAGTGTGCTAACAATATTTGATAAAGCTTTTCTCAACTTTATCTGAGAGAGAGAAAACGAAATGTTGCTGCCGGCTCTGCTCAGTTTTCGAGTATGTTGCCAACTTGCAATGTTGCCACAGCATCTGCCACGTGTCCAAAATTACGAGGTCCTGTTATTGATTTCTCGCTTCACTTGTTTTTGCTTATATTGGGAGTTTTTCCTATTTTTTTTTGGAAGGAAGGGATCGAAGCAAGCGGTCTCGGAAACAGCAGACATATCAAGTAGACTTGGCACACTCTTTGCATAGCCTTTTAGAAGGTATTATAATTTTGTTAAGAAGAGTAAGAATTCTCCGTTAACTTCATTATAAAGCTACTCTATAAAGAAAACCTCGACAATTTAATATCAACTCTAATTATGGAACATACGGGTATTCCCCTTGCTTCTCTAATCGATGCTTTTTTTGGTGAATGTTTTACGAAATTCCTTTGCGACGGCAGTCATACCTCAAAATTGATGAACAGCTTCAGGTTGAAACAGTTAGAGGCGATTACCAGCCCCCTTTCCTCACAATTTCCCTCTTTTCTCCATAAATTCACTCACTTCTTTGGGTGAGAGACGAAAGATGACTTGCTCGGTTTTGTCAGGCATTTTAAATTCCGTGCACGCAGCCATCTGCTTGGCTCGTCTAGGCTCCAGGCTTGCATTTGGTTGCAACAACATTGACATCGCAGGGAAGTGAGCCAAGATGAGGATTGTTAGGTGTACACAGCAATTTGGGGCCTTGACTTGACTCACGTTGTCAGCACCTTCATTATGGTCCGCATTTTTGGCCGGGGCGTGGCTTTGCAGTTGATTAGCACATTTTTTCACACACAAGCCAAAAATTTGACCATAATAAAATAAAGTAGGAAATACAAAAATTGTTGCATGTAACTAAGCTTTTATGTACATAGAGCTTTACAAATTATCTTAAAGTCTAGCAGATATTAACTACACTTTCCTAGACAGTTATCAGAAGTCAATAACTCAAATGTAGAATTTTCCCTTTTGTAAAAAGAATGTAAGTCTAAATTTAATGTTTTTAAAAAACTGTTAGTGTCAAATCAAGTTAGAAGAGATATTTTAAACATCGTTCTTGCTTAGTTTCTCATGTAAAGAACGATCTTAGACAGCTATTTTAGCTTTATAAAACCAGAAGAAATCTTTATGCGGGACTTCTCATTAATCATGAACAAAATAAATTAGGTTTCCTATTGTAAAACTTTATTTTGAAATTGTAAAATTGTATGTTTACGATCCACTTTCTGATCCTAAAACTATTTGTAGGTTAAGCCTAAACAATATCACAAACAGAACTGAATTAAAGTACAGATTTCACAAAGATAGAAACTCACATCGTGAATTATTTCTAGATTGCTTAATTTTTTCCATTTGAGCTACGCATTTTAGACAATACCAACACCCTCAGATTACGAATGCTGCATATTCCCCTAGCCTTAAATTATGCAAATGGCAACACAAATACAGATACAGATACTAACATGTGTGTATGTAAAAGAAACTACTTCAGTGTTTCTCTTTTGGGTGACAACTTTCAACGCATTACACAAACCAGGTAAAACCTTGCAAGGACCTTCGCCCCCTCTTGGGATTTTTTGTTATGCTTTTTTGTTTTTTTTTGTTTTCGGTCTTCACCCCGGCTTATGTTTTGCATGCTTAAGTTTTCCTTTGGCTTTGCTCGTTCGTGATCCAAATGCATGACAAGTTTAAACTTGTTTGTCTACTTCCCCTTCAATTGTAGTCCTGTGGTCGCATCACTTTAAATGTTTTACGTTTATTTGAAATGCTAATGCTTTAGCTTTAGCTTGTAGACAAAATGTACTGCTTAATTTTGTATTGTAGGTCAAACGAATATCCAACTAAGTTTCTATTTAACTCAGTCGCATTGTTGGAGCTACAAAGTCACGTCGAGCTTGAAAGAAATTCAAAAAGTGTCGAAGGTTAACAGGGGTCTGTCTGAGATGCAACATACACATACATTTTTTTAAGGTCATTGAAGATGGAAATTAATGCAGGTGTAGTGTTACCCTCAAAGTGGAATTTTAAATTTGCATAGCTTGAATCACACTTTTGTTGATTTTCTATACTGTTTCCTTTGTGAGTGAGTTCAGTGAGTACACAGTGAGGCATGCATAAACATGTTAATATACATAATAATATACATAATAAACGCATAGGGGGTCATATTCTTGCTCTTTTTAGCGTAACTCTTAGTTCTAATTGAATAAAGTCTGTACTGACTGCTTTAGTTGTTCTCTTTTACCAACCACCTTGATAAATAGAGAAAACGTAAAGCCCAAACACATATATCAAGACGAGGAAACAGTATCCTTCGGGAAGGTGAAATGGGAGTGAGTTCTCTGCAATGTTTTTTAATTTCATTTGCGTTTGAGGCATGATGGATGGTCGAAAATAAAACGTATACGAGTCAGGTATAGAAACCATAAACTTAAAGAGCAAATGCCTTGAGTAACTTTATAATAACTATTGGTTGACTAAGTACTCTTACTGACTACTCTCTTGTAGATCTGACTTAAGTGGAATATAATTTGCTTCTGAATTTTACTGCTCTTTTGGATGATGCTGATTTGAAATAGGAGCGGTCAATTTAATTTAGAGTTAAATGGCCAAAAATTGTATACTTAATCTATGCATTGTTATGGGAATGAAAGGACGAAGCAAGCTAGTTTTATTTTATTTTTATTTAGTTGAAATTGAGTTAGAGTTCATCCATTCAATAGGAGCTCCCTAGCTTTATAAGTTATTTTAAATTTATTTTTTGAAAAAGGGACAACAAAGGATTTTTCAAATGTCAGAAAAAGGGCTGAGATTTGGTAAAACCTAAAATTTATTGAATTAAATTTAAATAATTTATAAATTTAATAAAAAGGCATGGAATATATTTTGAATGAATTTATAAATTTAATTAAATACAGTAACAAAAAATAATTTTGTAGAAACTCGAAATAAATGAAAAGCAGCCGATTGTCTGACATCGAAAAAATTTTCGGAAATGAAAATCAACCAACACTTAAAACAAATGTTTCCTAAAGCAGTTGTCGGCAAAAACTCTAGAGCTTTGTGGAACACCCCTGAATATAAAGTTGCCACAATTTGTTGCAAAACAAAGCATACTTTTCAGAGCAAAGAGATTTTATATAAACAAACAGACCCAACGAAAAGAAAATAAAGTGCTGGAAGTAAGAAGGATGAATAAGATGCTGCAAGAAACATGTTTCAGATTCCTTCTTTCTGCTTAAGGACATTTTTCTATGTTTGTTTTTTTGCATAACCAGCTGTAATCAAGTACGCCCAAAACTTAAATGACGTTGTATAAGAAGTTGGCGATGTCAATTGACAGTGACAAGTTGTTATTCCCGCCTAGCTCATTGTGAAAACTAAAGAGTCTTCATTCATCTTATTTTTTCATTCAGCATATACTCACTTTATTATGATTTAAGTTGTTGCAGTCAAAAGGAAGCATCTTTGACGCTATCAGCATTGACGGGAAAATATTTGTGTTGCTAGGGTTTTTTCTTCTGTCTTCTATTCTGAACTAATTCTTTTATGATTTCTATATTGATCATATGTCAAACTTTTTCTTCCGTATCAAATGTATTTCGAGTTACATTGGTCGTTGTGGCAAAGTCCTTTAAAGTGAAGCTTCAAAGCTTCTGTGAAGCAAACAAAAATAGTTTGCTTAGACTCCATTCGCTGTTTGCTACATTGAACATCATCAGTGGAATGTGAGAGTATAAAACTTAGTGTACTCGCACCACCTAATACATTCACTGACTGTCCTAGGGAGGACCTCCTCAGGTCCTCCACAGTTGCCTCTTAGCACAGGCAACACATAAAAGTTTACAGCACACGATGCTTTTATGAATCCTTTCATTTTATATTTAACCAAGAGCGGGTACGAAAGGAACCAGGATAAAAGTGGGGCTGTGCCACATAAGAAAAACAAGCTGAGCACAACTCGAAAGAAAAGCGAAATGCGAGACAAAACTGAAAGGAACCGACTGAAGGGAAAAGAAGAAGTCAATATTTGCTGACTTGACTGCAATTATGGCAGATATTTTTATGGACTTGATGTCAACACGCTTGAATAGTTAAGTACAGATAGATTATTTACTGAATAGCTGGCAGACCTAGGAGTGTTACTCCTTTATGGCGTGATAAGATATTGATAGCAGCAATATAGAGATTGACAGCGGTATCTAAGGAAGAAGTAATTGTCCTAGTCTCTATTATTATATATATGCTTCTAAACCCAAGCAACAAATGCTCTGATGGAATAAATAATTAAATCAAAATGATTTTTTAAATAAATTAAAATTTACTAAATTAATTTTTAAGAAATATTTTTTCTATTAAATATTATTTCAAATAATAATTTACAAATTGTTTGGAATGGGAAATAAATGTAGAACAAATTTTTGTAATTTCGAAAATATGTGCAAACAACGAAGTTTCTATTTTAGGAATATCGCGATTTCGTTTCGTTATTTTTAAAAGCCATTCTCATCAAAAATTTAAGTAATTTCTAGAACACACCAAATGTTTTGGAAGTTTTCTTTTGACTTAAGGTGTAATGGTAAAAAGTAATTAAAAGGATCACCCATTTCGCTGTAATGACATTGTTCTTTCTTTGCAGACTATACAAAGACATATTTAGAAAGAATAATTTTCTTAAGTCAAATTTTCTCAAGTCTATTATGTATGTTCTACAAATCCCAAACACCATCATCCAACATCACTTATGTCTATGCCCTTCGGAGAAGTTGCTTCGAGAACTACGTATCTCTAGGACAACAAAGCTTGGGACATCCAACAACACTTACCCTTTGTTTTGCCTTTTAGCGAACCCTTTTGGAACATTACCTCACCTAAACCTAACCCTATACACTAGCATTTCTGTTGGATCTTACCTTTAAAAAGCATTGAGATGATTCATGTGAAACGGCAAAAGTAAAGTAGTTTCCTTATTTAGAAAAACATAATGAGTAATTTGCATGCTGGTCCCTTTTGTTGCTCACTCGACTATAAAAAGTTGCATAATGAATTCCATTTTAAATGAAATGCTCTCCACAACAACAACAGAAAGAACGACACAGAAAAAAGCTTTAACAAATTTCCGCTTGCGGCCAGCAACAAAAAGCAAAAGTTAATTGTTCACATATTTTCAGGACACACATGCTTGCCACATGCCCCTGCCACACCGCGTGTCGCAAAGCCTGCCAACTACAACAATTAAGGCGGGTGTGAAGGAACGAATGCTTTTGCCTGTGCTCTAGGAATCCCGAACAAAAAGCTCCGTGATTTTGCTTTATGTCAAATGCAACCATTTTTAGTAACACAGGCAACCTTAATATTCTTATATTTCCTTAATGTTTAAGTTTATTTTTAAAATAACAGTTCTTCGCGCCTTTATGGGAATTTTTACTGCTGACTCCGAGCTGACTCTCCCATTGTTTATCAGCCTTGTCTTGTGTCCTATTCTTTCTCTAGCTTGGGGCAATTAAATTTAATTTATTTATGCTTTTTTTATGAAGCTACTTTATACCCTGTACGTGGAAGGTATTAAAGTAAGGGTATAATAGATACAAACTAGGTTTGTACGGATTGTATGACATTTTTAAGAGTATTAAATGGTTGGAAATGAGTTCAGCTCTGATACACCCAATTCCCATTATTAAATATACATTCTTACTACTCTGTTATTTCAGCACATAATTTTTTCATTCTTGAACAACTTCAGAGTTTATTATGCAAACATAATTCAATTTTTAAATTAATTGGGCTGCTGGTATTTCAAGATGATTGATTTTATTTCTTTTTCATTTTTAATTGAGATTATGCCTTGTGAACATTAGAGCCTGTTTACTTTCTAGGTTGTCATCTATTCTGCATTTTATCACTTTCTGAATAGATTAGCGAGTTTTTCGTGAAAAACTTTTTTCCATCACGTAATAACAATACATTTATTTGCTGGTATTTCTATTTTGTCCTTAGGAGTTGATTTTTATCTCGTCGACATTGAATATTTACGAGCTTTCACAACACATAAATTTTGTCCCACATTTCTTTCGATTTTTATTAGCTGCAAAGTATTTTAGACGTATTTAATTCGCAGTTAGCAAATGTAAAAGCAAATTAAGTTAGAAATCAATGGAGTTTATAAGAATCATAGCTTATTTTTAAATGAGAGTTGGGAATCAAATTAAAGACACTGTACGGTAAAAGCAGCAAAGAACTTAGAATAAGAAAGGTGGAAACTTATTATGGGTTTCCATGCCACTGAAAAGTTACTGCGGCAACTTTCAGCTGCATGTGTTGCATTCCTCACGGGGTAAGCAAACTTAGTGGTAGGTATTATGGTGGAAGGGATAAAAGGCAGGAAATATAGTGAAATCGGCAAGTAAACAAAAAACTAATTTTTAATGTATCAAAAAGGTTGGCAGGAAAAGGTAGCAAAGGGACTTGAGAATGAGAGGGAGAGAGAGAGCTCTTGGTCTGTCAGTTAGAGCAATCCCTGTTTGTCGTTCCACAAAATGTGTCGCAGCCAAGGTACAAACAGCTGCCAAGTACAGGCTGTAATGGAAAACTCCTAACGACTTTTCTTTGGCCAATAAATTTTCAATTTTCGTACAGAATTTCCCATTTACTTTACTGCATCAAGGCTAATTTTCTCCCTCCCCTGACACCATGTTTTCTGATTCAATTTTGCACATTTTTCAACTTTTCTCTTCACATTTCTCACACAGAAGAAACAATAATGCAGCACAAAGTGTACAAGAAAATACCTTGAACTCATTGTTTTTGTTCAGTTCAATTGTTGCTTATCAGGTAAATAAGTGCAACGTGCTTTAAAAGTGTTTTGTCAGAGTTGCATTTGACCTTTTGAATCTCTGCGATATTATAAAGTGAAGTAGATAAAGTTAATCAATTAATTGGCAATTAAATTGTTCCCTAACTTAGTAAAAACTACATCTTTACAGAAGTTATTATTATTAGCAAACGTCTTGTTTTTTCTTTAATCAAAAAATCGAAGAAATGCCAATAAATTAAATGAATTTTGGGACAATCATAAAACAATATAATTAATTATGTTTTGATTAAAGAATATTTCTGAAATATCTCAATATGCAGCTCCGGATAGTATCATAGTCTTTGAAGTCGTTGATATGTTCATGAAATGAGTCCGAGTTTCTTAAAGTACACGCAATTGCTAGATGAAAGGATGAATAGCATACACATATAATGGGAGTGCAGTGAATGGCTTGTTGTCCCTGTTTTAAGTGGGGATTTAAAATACGAATAGGATCATCGCCATTGCTGCTGCATTCAACTGGAACACACACTGGCCCCTCAAGCGAATGGGAAATAAGCTGCAGTCATAGAACAAGTCTGCCAAATGAGGCTAAGCTAAAGAGGGTGAGGGAAAGAGACATTGTAGGGGAAAAGAGAGAGCATGCATAATGAAAGCGAACAATTGAAGGAATTTCTGCTTTCTGCGTTGTTTAACAAAACTATCTGCTTCGGAAGTAAAGATTTTTATTCTTACAGCAGGATGGGAGAGTACAATGCAGGAATTGCAGTGCAGGAAGATAGAGGAATATAACCAAACTATAAAAAGGACACTTGCATAGGACAAATTCTGCAGTTTTTTCTTTTATTTCAACAGTCTACTTCCTTTTTCCGATTTGGCTGATGTTGTTTGCAGTAGAAACGAATTAAAAGCCCAATTTGGATAAAAATTATTATTGTCTGCAATTTTTATTGGATTTCCCTTTATGTGAGAAAACTTTTCAAAGAACTTAAAGTGATACTAATTATGAAATGAATCCGAGAAACATAAATATCACATAGCCATAAAAATATACTACATTCTTTTCCCAAAGTGCTTACTGTACGTGTACACTGTACAGTGTACACCGCTGTGAATGACAGCCGAGAGCCTCTCACAGGCTACCCTGAAGGGGCCTTATTATGCTCGATTATTGAGAAGACAAAGCCAAATCGACAACAACAACGATAAGAATACAATGTTGTTTTCTTTTTTCTTATATTTTTTTTTTGCCACAAGTGCGTAAATTGATTTTTATTATCCTGTGAATAAAAATCCGCACTTATCCCCTGCCTGCCTCTCGACCACTTAGCCGTTTGCTTACTAACCAAAGTTTTTTTTGGCAATTTCCACGTCTTTCCTCGTCTTTTACGTCAGACAACAAAACGTGGACCAATATATATATTTGATTTATTGCTTTTATGCTATGTTCGCAAATGGCTCGGAAAGAACATCAGCAAATTGGTCATCGCTTTGTTTACATAATAAAATTCTTTAGGTATTTCGTATTATTCCTTAGCTTAACTTAAGTTCGGATCTGATGGCTTATAAGCTTGAGTTTCGAAAATAATTTGCTTGTTTATTTAGACCATAATGACGATAACCTGCCCGTCCATTGCAAACAACAGTAAATGACTACGAAGTACCCTAGAAATAGCTGAGAGGTATCGTGGAAAGCATTACCTTAAAAGAACTAAATATTAATAGTCGTTCCTTCTCTCCCTGGTCTGCATTATTGTAATTCTAGTTGATTGACATGATTATAATGATGTCATGCTAATAAAAAAAGTATAAACCACAGCCCGAAGTAGTATATGACCTCTTTTTACATAAAACAATGTATACCAATAGTGTATTATTAAAAAGTGTGATAGGCCTAAACTCATTTTAAAGAAACGAATTAAATATGTGTCAAAAAAATGTATTAAGAAATATAATGTGATATAATAAAATCATTTAAGAGCCATCAAAGCTTAAGGATGTTTTGTTTAACCTAAATAGGTTTGAGCAAAGTCAACTTTCTATAAAATAAGGTTCATAATAAGTTGAATATTAAGTTATATGACATGGAAGCCCATTTAAATGGTATTTTTAAGAAGTGTTAAATATCTTAAATAAATTGCATAAGTGTTATAATATACATGTTAAACATACAGCTAACTAAATTATTTAAAGCAATGGCTTCAATCTGGAATTCTATTACCAATTTAAACTACAAAAGGGAGTTGATCAAATACAAGTAATTTATATGCATTTAAAGTAACTGAGAACATGAAACCGCAAAATAAAAAACCTAGAACTACTGAGAAATCAAGTGATGTTAAATGAATGCACTAAAATTGCGGGCATCTGTTTGTCGGACTCCTTTTTATCCCCGTCCAGCTAAATGGCTCGCTTTTACTATTTTGATAAAGAAAAGCAATCTAAAGCTTAATTCAGGCATTTAATGATAATTACAGTGACCATTAGCAATTGTCTGGCGGCGGTAATAATAAAGCTAGCGGATGAGAGAATGCGCAACAGGAAAGTGAAGGGAGGGGAAAGGAATTGTGAGAAGGAGAACAAGGTACCTCAGTTTGTTAAAGGAGAAGGATTTAGTCGACGTGTCGTGCTTTTCAATTACCACGACGAGTTGCGTTGTCGACTGTCGACAGTCGACTGTCGAAATGCAATGAATTGTTAAATTATGTAATGAAGCGTGTACTTTGGATAAATGAAAACTAATTAAATTAATTTTGGCTAGAGAGCGTGAATAAAAACGGAAGTGAAGCAAACTTGCGCAAACTTTGTCAAAAGATAAAATTGCATAGTGCAATGCGATTCCAGTTGTCACGATAATTGGATAGTTGAGAGCCAAGAAAAGGAGGATTTCATTTATTTGCCAACATTTTAGCAGAAATTGAAAAACTAATTGTTTGCAACACATAAAACCCAAAACTCATTTGTTTAAGTCAACACGACAAGACCGAGTCTAGACCGAGTTTAGGCTCACAATCAGTTGAGGCAATTAGGCACGTTCGCCGACCTCCGACCTCTGACCTAAGCATTTATAGCCATTTTCTCTGCATTTAATGAGTCGTTCAATTTGCCATATACCATATTTGTGCTCGTATGTGGCACGTAAAACATTAAAATAAATGCCACATGACAAGCAAATACTCATAAATTTGTATACAAATGGATGTGAGTCCATTTGACCAATTATAGATATGTTTGGATAAATATTTACTTTCAAAATAAACTAACTAATGTTTGCGTTGTACAAACTATTTCAAAACCCTTATTAATAATAATTTCCACAATTTAAATCTCTATTTAAAGCCATCCCCAATCAATTTGATTTTCAATCGTCATATAGACAATTGTTTGCTTGACTTTGTTCCATATTGTTACTTTAACAATTGTCTGGCATTGTTGCTCAACTGACAACTGACAACTGAAAGTGTGGGCAACCACGTCGACCAGCAATGTTCACACAGAGAATCAACCAAACATTTGGTTTATCTTATGCTTTGTAGCCCCCAAGTTAATTATAAAAATAAACTAATTTTCAGGGACAGACTCAGCCACAAACAGGCGAACTTTGAACCGAATTACATTTACAATATACATATTTACTAGGAGCGTTCATAACTCTGACAAAGGACTTGGTCAACATATTGCAACGTCGGGTGGTTATATCTTTGTGTGCCTGCGGCAAGTTTGTTATTAAAGTTTCAGTTAGCTTTGAGTAGATATCCTACATACACATTAATTAAACTAAAGTCATCCCTTATTAGTTATGTAGTTGGGGTAAAATAATAACTTGTTGCAACATTAGGTGTTTCTCAACATATTGAAATTTGCACAATACTCTCAATTAACTTAATTAAAAGTGACGGCTTTTGAGTGCCAGCTCAGAGTGGGGTGAGGGCTGTTTGAATACTGGTAGAAGGAGCTTACTGCTTGAAGAGCTCTCTGTTCATTTATTTAAATTAAGTGCCGCTGAGAGAAACAAACGCTAATGAGACGGCAAGCACAGAGTACACATGGCGTATGAGGAATATGCCAAATTGCTTGCACGCAATTTGTTTTCACACTTTGATGGAAATGGTTGGAGACGAGCTGGATGATGGATTAATGGCCGACATTTGTTTAAGCATCGATTTTTTCAGTCTCGTTTCAGATACATAAATCAATTTGAACTAATTGTCGACATAACAATAGTTGCAGTACTTAAAAGAAGACTTCATTAATATTTATCTAAAAGTTTTCGGCTGAGATCTGCATTTTGTTCAACTCTGTTAATTACCTATTCACATGAATTATGGAATGGCAAACATATGTCGAATTATGTTTTTACACGTACATAGCTAAATCTGCTGCTGCATAAAAGTAGATGCCACAACTCCATCCATAATCTCATGGTATGAGGCTAGACTTTCAAACTCTCTTTTTTCTTTCTTTCTTTCCCTCTCTCTATATATGTATCTCTTTGCTCTGATTCAAACTAATGGCATAAGCTGCTTATGCAGCTTGTAGTTTGCTCTTACTTTTAACCCACTCGTCAGTGGGGACGTTTTTAGGATTAAAGCGGCTTTGGTTTTACATGGGGAAATGCTGCAGTTGAATGTGGTCAACTAGCAGATACCCTATACTAAAGTTTGTTGTCACCCAACATATGCAGAAACTCTCTCATTCATAGAACACGAGTACGAAGCAATTATCGATTGGTTTTTTAGCCTTGGATTGCTGATTACTACCCAAGGGGCAGCTTTGCGCTTACTGTAGGCATTTTTGAATGGAACTGCTTTCCTTTTGAATTGATTTTTCATTCAGGACAGCTTTAAATTTCAATCCGGCCAATTAGCAGTTTGTTTGCGAACCCATTTCATGGTTTTATGGCAAAGTTGCAACGACAATTGTCTTAATTTCTCCCAAAGGTGTCTTTAGCTGGTTTCTTCCTCATTTTTATATACGAGCTTTAGCGAGTTGCAAAGTGTTAAGTGAAAACTGTGGACCAGAGATACGAATAGCAACAAATTCTCGGCTTTGCTGCGCTGGGAGAAACTTTCTGTTAAAATGATTTATGCATCGTATTTATTTATTGCTCCTCAATGAATTTGAATATAAATGTGGCAAATAAAAATGTCAGACAGCAAACTGGCAAAAATAGATGCAAAGCAACAAAAACATTGGTAACATTGGGCTTATTTGTGCGAATATGCGAACTGAATAATCGAATTGGAAATCCGAATCCGAATGCGAATTGGGAATGAGAATGGAATTTCGAATGCAAATCGAAGCGGAATTGCTGCCAAGTAGAGCACAAAATGCACTTGCCAACGAATCTCTTCAGCAAAATGCGCGAGTTATTTCACTTTACTTTTATTTGTTTGTGTAAAAACTCATGGATTATGTTATATATTTGGTTTAAGGGATTGGAGATTCGGCAACTTGGCAGAGCCACTGCAACTGATGGCTTTACTAACAATATAAAATACCATCAGCTAAAAAAAGAACATTGTGCAGATTGCACATTCACTTGGAAACAAAATGCTGTTGGAATTATAAGGCGTCTGTCTGATTTAATTATAGTACGAAGAATAAGCAATTACTGGAATCATTTTAACTACTTCTTTACTATAGAGGTGCTCAAAATATTTAGAATGTCGACTTCACTTACTGTTCAGTAGTTTTAGAATCTAGACACTCTGTTCAAGTGTAGCTTTGATAGTATTTTGGCTTTAATTTGGACTTACAAATGAATGAATGAACATGGCTTACAACAAGCCATACAAAACTTGAAAATTCTCAGTTCTATTGTAAAATAAAATTACAAAATTTGTAAGCTTTGTAAAATTTCAAAAATGTTCCAATGAACAGGAATTTTTTTGTTTTGTTTTAGAAAATGTAAAGGGGGACCCTTATCTAAAAATCACAAAAATCGGGTTAGACTAGATAGATTTATGAAAGTTTGAAATACGTTGATCCTTGGGACTGGAAACTTTACAAGTCAAATTTTTGCTCACTTTTATCATGCATTTTTCAAAGTTGATTATAAGATTATTATTATATTTGTAAAGTTCATTTGAATCTTATTAAAGGCACTCTGATTTAGAAATTATTTCAGGTAGTTTATGGTTGCATATAGGGTTATTCCTTAAGACTTTATTGTTCTTTTTCTTTATGAGTTAAAAATTTAATACAAAACAGAGCATAAAGTGAGGGCCAAAAATACAAAGAAAGATTTTTATACATTGATAACTATCAAAATTGTATTTAATCCTATACTGAAAAAGTTAAGGATAATTTGAATTTAATGTATGTCTTTTGACTGCAAAATTCTGTTCGTTCTTAACCAGCTTCGAGAGACATTGCGACAGATTTATGGACATCCTTGTATACATTGGCAGAACTATGTATAATATTCAATTTTTTTTTCCACTTTATGGCTACAAAAAAAAATGATGCAGGAATGCAAATATTGAAATGGTTATGAATATTAATGCAATGCTGCAGTGGCCTCGTTCTTTACACTCTCTCTCTCTGTTCACTCTTAGTCCTGCCGGACTCACATCATCCTTGACTGGTCTCAACTCGGCCTACAAAACCAGCTGGTGAATAATTTCTCTGCAAGCCACATGAACCGCAAATGGGCGTATGTGAATGTGTATGTGAATGTGAATGTGAATGTGGATATTCGCACCGCAACCATGCCTGTCAATAACTGCACTCACTCGCATATTTAAAGTGTTTGCAAATCATGGCAACAGGAATTAGCAGCAAAGTGGTCAAAAGAGAGACAGATAGAGAGACAATGAGAGAAAGAGAGACAGATATATATAGTAAGAGAAGCGGAGGGGATATACAGTAAGTTGGTGAGTTCTGACCAAACATAACTAGTTGGCAAATTCCTCGAAGTTATGTCTGCAAATATACATATATACGTAATAGCAACTTTGAGTACTGATTACACTTGTGATTATAAATAGCTCAAAGTATGTTAATGGAATGCCTTTTTAAAATTTCGAATTACAATTTTAGTTAAGCAAGAAACGTCTGCTCTTAATTTACTTTGTCGTAGACATGTACAATCGTTTTAGATAATTAATTGGTCACTTTATCAGATTCTACAAAATTCACATTGTTTTCAATAATTTTGTAGTGAAAATATTTTGAAATTGACGGCAATTTATTAGGCATTGCCTAAAAGCTCTATGATAATGAAAGGCAAAGTTCGAACTTGGCCAGAACAGAATTCCATATAGGGAATGTTAGTATGAAAGTTGGAAACATTGAGAGCAATACTTTGCTTTACAACTTGACATAAATTTTATAGTAACTTTTTGGGACAGAAACGTTAAAAACGAGTCGTAAACTTGCAAATGACAATCGTAAATTTCAACAAGAGAATTTTGGGTGAAGTGTGCAAGCTTAGAAATACCCTGTAAATTATGTTTCAAATACTTTATTGTCATTTACAGGATATGAAATACAGAATCCGGTATCTACTGTTAGGTAAATAAAACTCTAACCTAGTCGAAACATGCAATTTATGGTTTTGCACTTAGCAATTAACTACTCTACTTGTTTTAAGCATCCTCTCTCTCGTTCTTCCTCTCTCTCTCTCTCTCTCTCTCTCTCCTCTCTGTGTATGTTTTACCACAGCTTTTCCCAGTTGGCTCGTTGCTCTCAATTAGAGTGTCACTTCCGCTTGCAATTTAGTGTGCTGGACAAATTTACCTATCTTGTTGGGTGGCAAATGACATCAGCAGCATCACAGCTTTTGGCCCGCTCCCCATAGGCAGCTGCCATAAACGAAACTTGCCAACGAAGCTGGACAAGATGTGCCAGGATGACAATGAGTTCAACTAAGCTCTTTGGCCATCCTGTCCGTCTGTCTGTGAATGATCACACTGGGCATTTAACAGTTGGCTTTGTTTGTCGATTTAAGGTTTTGGTCTTATTTCTTCTGATAGAATCTAGGCCAATCTTGTTTAGCAACAAAGTAGTCTCTCTTTGTTAAAACTTAACTATTATATCCTGCCTAAAGGGAATTTAAGGAAGAAACAGTAGAACATTTTTCTTGGTAATGATTAGTAGAAATATATATATAGATTTTGAATTGATGGCTTATTATTGGACTATGGCAAGTACGTTAAATAAATAAATAAAAAGACTTGAACTGGAAATCACTATAAAAAACTATTTCTAATTACAATTCCAAATGTCGAAGAATGAAATTAAATAAAACATTTGGCATCCTCAATTGAGCGCAATTCAAATACTAATGAATCTTCATCACACACAGCATTTTGAGGATTCCATAGGCGACCTCATCATCGAGTGGAGCGTACGTGATCCAATGCGTCTGTACTCTCATCCTCTCTCTCACTCTTTCGCTCTGCTCCTCTCACTCTGTTCCTTGCTAGGGGGTCCTACTGACAACAACTACCAGACAGTGTGGAGGAGCACCTTTGGGGGATGTTGGTCTAATTCGCCAAGGGAATATCTTGTTTCGCTTCAGATACTTGTACTGCATGCGCATGTATTTTCGACTGCCACTGTCAATATGCCAACAGCACATACTTTTTACATACACTTAAAATGAGAGAGGGTATTCTGCATTTATTATGCAATATGACACTTGGAGAACAGTCGTTAAAGCAGTCTTCTCTAACATACATTTTTAACCAAAACAAACCAAGTTATCAGTGTAGGAAATTAGTCTTTGATTTTCGTAAGGGTATTCCAGCTGTTACATATCGAATTCAATTGTTGTTTACTTATTTTTTCTTTTGTTGGTGCTGGGCACGTAGCAGTCGCAGTTAAAGTCGCAGTCGCAGTCGCTTTTTGCCGATGGCCCGTAAAACATTTCTTTTTTTTGGCAACGCAAAACAGAAACTAAAAATTTTTGCATAAATGAAGGCTGCAGGCCATGCTTGAAAGAAGGCCGAGACAGACATTATTATTGGCATTGCCAAAGCAACTTGGAAGTTGGAAGGGGAAGCTCTGACATTTGTACCGCATTTCACTTGAATATAAGTCTCGAGTCAGGCTCTTCTCGACATTTCAACGAAATTAAAAAACAGAAAATGCTTGGAATATACTATAAACTAAAGCAAAATTCGTGGTAGTTTGCCAATTTAATTCATATTTGGGCACTCGAATTAAGAATTCTGTTTTTTGGCTTATGGCCAAAATAAAATGCTCGTAAGGCGCAAATCGATAAGTTATGCAAGTGTGCTCGACCCAGAGATACCCGTAAGCACTTAGAAATCTAGTTGCTTTCATAAATAGTTTTATGTGCACATCCTTTCGTCCTTTATCGTGTTCGGTCAGAAGCTAAACGAAGTGAAATTTCCATTCATTACACTTGCTTAAGTATGCATGAAAGTAGACCTACCCTCAACTTACCTCATCAACATTCAGTCATAGTATCAACTTCAGTTAATTTTGAAAGTTTTTTCTACAAGAACTAGAAATTGAAACACTTAAGCTTATTAAAAACTCAAATTCAAATTTGTAATTCCAAAGAAGCCACAGACGGTGATTAAAGACAGGACAGGACACGATTGGACAGAACTGGATGGGACAGGGCAGAGCATGACAGGACAGGATGAAGTCGTCTCTGGGTTCACCTTGGCAGATTGTCAACGTATTAACTTTTGGCCTTTGGGAAAATTTGGCTAGTTTCTTAAGTTGATTTCCTGGATAGCTGGGAAACATTATTCCGGCCGCAAGAAACCGCAGACAAATTTCGAAACTTCCACCGCACAATTACTTGAAATGATGAGAAAACTTTTGCAAAAAAAAAAGACATTTACCATTCAGCAGTTTCCTTTCGAAAATTATGTTAAATAAGGGAATATTCGCACAAGAGTATGGAATTGGAAACAAGTCCCGTACTGTCTCCTACTGTCTTCTGTCCCCCATTCTGTTCAAGTGCCGTGTAAATGGCCACAAAAAAAGAACAGCAAGCGTTGAATGTGAGGCGCCTCTCATATTCCTAAGTATGTAATACATATACACACACACTCACAGAGACACATACCTTCACATACTCATGTATGTAAGTATATAAAGATTCATTCATCGCAGACAAATGTGGTTTATGGTGAATACGTTCCGCATTATTTACATTTTATTCTTTCAAATTTATTTCAGCCTCAGTCTCATAACTTAATTCAAGTTTCCTCATTTTCCACATTTTCTCTCGTCCTTTGGGGCTGTTTCTTTGTCTAAGAGTGTGAGTTTATCTCTGTGTGTGAAGATGGCTTGCTTTAATTTTGGCTTCCTTTTGTTATGCTTTTTTTATTTTACAACTGAATCTGTTTCGACGCCGAACGCACTTAAAGCCCACTTACTACCCACAAAACGAGTCCAACAACAATGCAAACCAGAGATGGCGGCTCTTTCTACAAGTCCTCTGAATGTAATCCAAGCTCTCAACATACTCGGCAATTACTGCACGTCGTCGGATGTCTGAAGATGTGAAAGGGGAGTGGTAGTGTAGAGTGCTGAGGAAGGGAAAGCTATTTGCAGGTGTGGAAACCCTTTCACCTTCCACATAAGATCATATTTCTAGCTGCCATTGGAGTGAAATCTCCTGTCGGTGCTGTTAATATTAAAGCGTGCCAAAGTAAAGGAAATTTGCTAAGAATATCAACAGAATTTTTTCATTTTTTTTATTTTTAAGTAGTTGCACTTGCTGCACTTAATTAGCACCTCATTGAAAATTCAACAATGCTAACTAAACAACACCATCAACCCATTTATTTTTGCTTGTTGTTAGTGCAAATATTTGCATTTTGTTTGCTTACATTTTGTAATGAAAAGTATTCAACTCTCGAGAGGAAATTCAAAATTTGTATTCAAGCAAAGTGTTGTGGAAACAAATAATATTCTGCATTCCTTTGTAAGATCAATTTTGCAAATATCTGTTATGTTTTGAACAAAGCAAATCAGAGCTCGTAAACTATATATGTAATAAATAGATGAGTTATGTATAAATTAAACTCTCAAACATGATTAACTAATTTTTCGAAAGAATGAATGAAACGGATTGCTCGAAAAATAAGTTATTGTCAAAGAACAATTTTAATTTCTATCTGTTTGTCTGTTTTTAAAATCTCTCTCACTCTTTAAGAACAATAAATGATCTGTTTGAAGGGTTCTATTCTACAATGCCATCGGGAAGTTTCCTCCTCTGATAGATAAGCTTAATGGAAATAATACAAATATTGAGATTATCATAAATAAAGAGATTAGATAATTCCTTTTAAAAGAACACATTAAAGTAAAGAATTTACTGCATTATCTTCAATAGAGAAATAAAAAGAAATCTTTGTTATTAAATAGTGATTGATTACAAGCTCGATTGCTTTTGTTGATTCCAGCTTTATTTTGTTGCGTTGCACAGTTCCGATTGCCATTTGAGATATAATTTGGTCAATGTAAACAATTCGATTATTGAAGTAAACAAAACAAATACGCAAAACGAAGTGTTTACATTCGCATTTCATTTGATGTCATTCATTCCCATAGAAGCCAATAATCTGAAACCTAGCGAAGAGAAGACCTCCCTCAAATCGATTCTGAATGAGACTGTCGAGACCTAAAACAAATTTATGGTAACTGAAATCACAGAGAATGACGTTGAAGCTTTTTACAAATTTATCTGAGAGCGTTGTAACCAAGAGTTTACTTCAGAGAGCTCAGTAAATGTTGACAGAGGCGTGCAACATGTTGCCAGGCATTGAGTCAACAACCGCAGCTGTTGATGTCATGTTGCAGCATCCTTCATCCACATGTCCCCACAACCTTTGTCTTGTTATTGATTTCTCTATTTATTTTATTTTTAACTGACCGATTGGGTGAGCAAGGATTGATTTCTGGGTCAGCTATACAAGCAACAATGACATTGATTTCTTATACCCTGTACTATTTATGGCTCCTGCTGTAAGGTTGTGTTAATTAACTGATCTCTATGAAAGTTTTTGAAGAGTTAAGGTACATTATAATATGTTTTTGTCTGGCAAATTTTTATACAGAAAACGACAATCTAAATTTCTATACCAATTCCAAAATTTAAACAGCGACTGAAGCTTAAAAGAGCTTGCTCTAAAATCCAATTTAATTTCCCGGTCCCCCTTGCGTTTATGTTTCATGACAGATGGAGTTGTCTGCTCTTTGCATTTCAATTCCATGTATGCGGGCCTCCGTTTGGGCCTTGTTCCGCCTTTTTGCTAAACAGCAGCGAGTTGTGGCAACTGGGAAAATTGGATCGCGTAAAGGTGGACTCTGATTGCAGGTTGCTGCTGCTGATGCCGCTGCTGCTGCTCCTGCTGCCCCGAAATGCGGCACAAAGCACATTGTCAGCACTTTCATTATGGTCCGTATTTCAGAGTGTGGGACATGGGTGATGCTGTTGATTGAGGCATTTTCAACATAGAAGCACAGAAACGAGGTCTCTACCATTCAGCTGGCTAACCAAAAACATCCTCACTGCTATGCTTCAAATGGAAATGATGAAGGGACTTGTAAGAGTGAATGTGAGCGCTGACCATAAAGTCTGATAATGAGTCCATCCTACTAGATTTAATATAATACCGATGAGCCCATTTGACATAAGCAGAGGAAATCATATAAAATAAAAATAAAACACATTATTAAAGTTCGTCATGATGGTGTCCAGCTAATGACGAAAGCAACTTCCAAAATTAGTTATATCAATTTTGCTACGAATAATTTTTCTTGCAACTTTATTTTGAGATAAAGAAACAGTTCTTTTTTTAATATTCGGTTTTTTTATTCTGGAGGAATAAAGTTCATATATAAGGTCGGAGATATTTGCGTTCTTAATTTACAAGTTACCTTTTCCATTTGGACAAACTTCTGAGAGTTTTTTAAAGCATATTCTTGGCTTTTCTCCTTGCTTTTAGCCATAAACTTATCGTCTTGCATAGACTCGGAATTCTCCAGCAGCTTTTGGAGAACTTTCCCCGCACTTGTAGAAAATGTGAGTGGAAATGATGATAAAAGGTGAAAAATCTACCAGCAGTGATAGAAAAGTGGAAGGTTGGTAGAAGCTAGACACAACTTATTAGAGGAATGTTTGCTGCTGTTGCAGCTTGTGCATCTAGCCAAAGAAAAGTTTATGTGGCAACTTTCAGTTGCAAGTGTTGCATACTTTATGGCGCTCAACGCATATCATGACAAACGTGGTCACACTAGACGGACAGGCATAAGAGAGGGTGGTAAATGAGGGAAGGAAATGTGCAAGTTGCAAAGTCAGGCATGCACAAAAACTAATTTTTAATGTCTTCTAAAGGATGGTAAGGAATGTACAAATACTACAGAGAATGCATGTCCTCAGAGTGTGATATAAATTGTTTGTAATTTGTCTCTCTAGTCAGTTGCCTCAGAAACACTGGTCTGTCATTTTAGAGAAACCTCAACAGGCACCTCTTGTTCAAATTTAATGAAAAGCTCTAATGAGTTTTCTCCTCCATTAAATTATTAAATTGTTTTTTCTCTAGAACTTTAATTAATCAACTCGGCACTAGAATCATGATGTGGCTTATAAAACTGACAGTCGAATATTAAAAATGGTATCTTGCAAATATCTTGTGTATTTTTACAGACCATAAAAAAGATTTCTCTAATTAAATGATCCCTAGATATTACTAAGAAAGTTTTTGACAAACTATATTTAAATACTAGTCAACTCTTTTTACAAGTCTGTCTCTCTCTCTAACAGAAAAAACTAAGTAGTTTTATTTGACTTAATTACGTTGTTTGGTTTTATTGATTTATTCACTCTGTCCGTGCTTATCATTCATCACACTCATTATTTCCAGAACGAAAGTGTGTTTGTTCAGTTCAACCTTTGGGTGACACTCTACAAATTCTGGGACCTAGGTCTATACCTTTTATCTACGTTTCAAGATCGAGGAAACTTCAACACTATAGTTAGTTAGTTAAGGTAGTTTTAAAACTTCATATACAGTTTGCGCAGAAAAGTAAACTACCTGCAATACAACATAAAATGATTAAAGATTGAAATAACTTCTTTAAATTAATAAATAGGCTAAAAACACATTTTAAATAAAATTGTTTGTTGTAAGAATTATATCACTAATTAGTAGTTTGTCTGAAATTTAATTGAAGTTTATGGTTGCAAATTTTAACGACTCTGAAAATGTGTTCGTAAACTGGTATCTCTAAATTTATTGTCAGTTTTAGGCCAATATCTTTGAGTCCAGTTTATTTCAGACAATTGACTATAACCACTGTGAGCAGTTTTATAACTATATTAAGAATGATAAGCTGTCCTAAGGTGCCTTTGATTTTAAGTTATAAAGAACGCAATTGGCCTCAAAATTGCAACAACGACAAACAAAAGCCTGTGTGTTTCCATACGATTGATTGTCATTGGTGATTATTAATTTACACTGCTTATAATGTCCTTACTCTCAGTCTACCATTAACTTCTCATTCCTTGTATTTGTCGGTACAATTAGCCGAAATAATCCTATTACGATCTTTACTGGGCTTAACTTGCTGAAAGCCCTATTCATTAACATAATGGATATTTGACTGAACTTCGGTGTCTTTGAACTGGCCAAGTAATTGCAAGGATTTTAGTGATATATATTTAATTTAACTTGAAAGTAGTTTAAGAAAATGTGATTTAAGTAAATGCTGAAACGTTTATAAACTTTTGTTTTTCAGACAGACTTAGCGTTATTCTCCAGTCACCAGCATTTGAAATTAAATCATTGGCTTTGAAATTCACAATGCAATGGAATTTCGCATAAACTGCATTACCTAGTCAAATTTAATTAAATGAATTTGTAATGGAAATATAATCTCTTTCACATAGTCATTTGGTTTCCATAGACCTTCCCTAGACTTTTCACGATAGTTCACAAAGTTTTCAGACGGAATGGAACTCAATACGCAACTTGGCTGAAATTAGAGAACATTTGTCTTTAACTCAATGGAAGAAAACTTGTAGGATATAAAGGAAGTTGAAGAAATGAGGGAAAACCATGCACAATGAAAACAAAGAAAATGTACGATTTCTGCTTTGTATGTATTTAAACAATACTCTCCTCGGAAGCAGCAATTTTCATTCTCATAGCAACAAGCGAGGGGAGTCCGGAGGGAAACACAAAAATCGAAAGTACAAGCGGCATCAGCAAGAGAAAAGTCTGTTTTCATTGTTACGTATTGTACGTTCAAGTTCTGCCTATTTCCATGTAGGTGAGTAGAAGAATTTTTCGCTTGTTTACGTTTCGAAGGGAAACAGGTGTGCTGTATTTAGCTAGACAATAAAGCTGGCAATCCATCAGCCAAGACTTACAATTATTCAAGTCATTCAGAATCACAAAATTCAATGGCGCGTCAAACCAGGCTCTTTTCTCAGAGACACAATTTGAAATATTAGGAAGATTACAGAGATGACCAGAAAGAGTTTTACTCTACAATTTTGAATATTTAGTCGACTACAAGGATAACCAAAAAGTCGTATACTCTATGTTCTCTATAATGTTTAAAGTATATAACTTTCAAATTATTAGTTCATAAAATGAAGGACGAGATGCGTAAGTTGCCAAATCAAACTAACAGAGCAGTTAATTTTTAAAAAGCCCCTAAAGGCTGAGTGCAAGTCCTCAGCTGTGTGTACTATACATATAACATATTGATAATTATAATTTGTCTTTCTAGTCAGTCTCATAGTTGTAGTAGAGAAACCTCACACATCTAAAGAGTTTTCTATTACTTAAAATTTAGCTTTAATTTTAACTATTCCCATTAAAGAGAATGGGACTTAAAGCAACTATTTCCACGGCGACACATTTGGATTATCAAACGCCGTTTTGAACATTCGTATCGAATGTTTAAAAATTCAATTTACTTAATAATATCAATGTAACGACTACAATTAATAAAGATAATGTTAACTTTTGTCTACCATTTCCATTGGTATTTGCAAGTGGAAATAGTCTATTAAACTGTCCGTCTTCATATAAGTATGAATTAACTTCACAGTATTTAGTTTTACACTTCATTAAGGGCCGTTTTGAAATCTTGAAATTTTGTTCTCTTAACGCAAGTTTATCTAGATTTTAAGATTGTCGGCAAGAGTCGAACGGAGCTAAGAATGTTACACTAATTAAAAGATTCACAGACTATAACTACCCTTGCTTTGGAAAATAACAAAGTATTAAATAATGCTTATGAGGTCCTTCAACAAATTCAGACATGTACATTTGATTAAATATGGTTAAAGTTTCCTCAATTATGTATTCTAGTGTTATTGATTCAGTCAATTTGCCCGTGCTTATCATTCATCGTATTCATTAGTTTCAGAATGAATATGTCTTCAATCGAATTCCATCATTAACTTACAATGTGTCGAGCTCATCGCAGTTGGTGCCGGAAACTTGTTCAATTCAACCTGTGGGCGACACTCTACAGCTCCTGGGTCCTAGGCCTATTTCCGTTCATATACGTTTCAAGGACTAGAAAACTACAACGCTCCAGGTGGTTAGTTGGATACGGAATAGTCTTGAATGTGTTGGTGGTTTGGGTCCTTTTTAAGAGCTTTGCGGCAACAAAAACAGGCGCCACAGAGGAACTCTTTAAGCGTAATCCTTTGGTTCACAAAATTTCACAAATACAAGATATAGTGTTACTGATGACCTTTTTTGTGACATACTTTCGCAACTGGTGGGTGAGTGAGGAACTTTGCAGGATTCTCAACATGCTACTCGATCTTCACCATCGGCATTTTATCAAGTTTGATTCAAGTGATTGTAAAAAATTTGATAATTACATCTTATACAAGGGATCTTGCATTATATTAGAGCTTATCACGATGATCCTCATGGAAATTGTACTAGCCACCAGCTCCGGTTTTCAGATGATTCTGGGATTCATTACTGTTCTGTTCATGCAGCTGGGCGTTCTTCTTGTCAGCATGCATTTCCATCTGGCCGTCATGTACATCTATCGATCAGTTTGGATTATAAATCGGGAACTTTTACGTCTTGTGAATCAGCTGCGTGTCTTTGGAACTGCAAAATCATCAAGAGTTTATAAATTTCATTGTCTATATAAGCGCCTTTTGAAGCTCAATCTGCGACTTGTTGCAATTTATGATTACCAAATTACACTTCTCATGGTGGCGTTACTCTCAATCAATATAACCTCTCCATACTATGTTATTGTCTATGCAATAAGCCTAAAGAAACCTATTACAATTTTTATCGGGCTTAACTTCCTGCAGGCCTTATCCGTTAATATAATGGATATTTGGCTAAACTTTGCAGTCTGTGAATTGGCCGTGCGTGCCAGTCAAGGTACAGCAAGGATTCTTAAGCTTTTTAATGATATACCTGATTTGAGGACGGATTTGGAACGTAGTGTAAGTATCTGCCGCTTTAAACTAAGTTAAGTCATACTCAAAGCTCTTTTCTTTCAGCTCACAGACTTTGCCTTATTCTCCAGTCATCAACGTCTAAAATATAATCATTTTGGGATGTTTGATGTTCACAATGCAATGGGATTTCGAATGCTTATAGCTTGTACATTGTATCTTGTCTACTTAGTTCAATTTGATTTTATGAACTTGTAATTAGAATATGATCTGTAATACATTCTGATATTTTTCTTAGACTTCTCCAGACTTTGTAGAGCACACAATTTTGCTGAAATGTATGAAAATATCAGTGCCGTTCAATTATATCCATCCAGGTCTTACCATCGGTACTGGTCCAACTTTATTTGGCGTGCTCCATTTAACTAGACAATAGACAAACAACTCAAAATATTGTGAATAACAGAGTTTATTGGCACGAAAATCAAGTCTCTCTACTCAGAGAAGGACCTTTTAAATATAAAGTAGTTTTCAGAGATGTCCACAGAGTCTTATTCTATTAGGTTCAGTACATTAACTTTTTCCCTGGAATTAACTTTTCAAGAAATTATAGAGAAGATGTGCAAGTTGTTATTCTAAGCCAACAAATAAATCCATTAAAGTGGAAGTTTAGACATGTGTTCTAAGAAGGTAAAATAGATTATTTCATGGAGTGTTAACATTATCAGTAAATGGACTAGTTGTTAAAAATTGCCAGCTAAAACGGTTTAGCTTTTCTAGAATAAATTTAGGAAATTGGATTATATGGATAATCAAATATTTAGACTAAGTTGTGACCAGCGGAACTTAGTTCATCCAAATTAAAATTTAAGAACATATTTGAACCATTTCTGAAAAATGCAATTTATTAACATCGATGGAACGACTACAAACAATACTGATAATGTTAACGTTTTCCTACCATTTCCATTGGTATTTGCCAGTTGAAATAGTCTACGAGTTTATGAGTTTACTTCACATTAAGTATTAATTATTTATTTGTACAGTTCATTGACTAGTGTTATTGACTTATTCTATTTGCCCGTGCATATCACTCATCGCATTCATTAGTTTCAGACTGAACATGTCTTTCAGTCCAATTCCATCATCAACTTACAATGTGTCGAGTTTATCGCAGTTGGTGCCGGAAATTTGTTCAATTCAACCTGTGGGCGACACTCTACAGCTCCTGGGTTCTAGGCCTATTTCCGTTCATATACGTTTCAAGGACTAGAAAACTACAACGCTCCAGGTGGTTAGTTGGATACGGAATAGTCTTGAATGTGTTGGTGGTTTGGGTTCTATTCAAAAGCTATGCGACAAGAAAATCAGATATCACAGGGGAACTTTTTAAGCGTAATCCATTGGTTCTTCAAATTGCCCAAATACAAGATAAAGTATTACTGATGACCCTTTTTGTGACATACTTTCGCAATTGGTGGGTGAGTGAGGAACTTTGCAGGATTCTCAACATGCTACTCGATCTTCACCATCGGCATTTAATCAAGTTTGATTCAAGTGATTGTAAAAAATTTGATAATTACATCTTATACAAGGGATCTTGCATTATGTTAGAGCTCCTCTCGATGATCCTCTTGGAAATGGTATTTGTCTCCAGCTCCGGCTTTAAGATGTTCTTAGGACTCATTAGTTTTATGCTCATGCAGCTGGGCGTTCTTCTTGTCAGCATGCATTTCCATCTGGCCGTCATGTACATCTATCGATCAGTTTGGATTATAAATCGGGAACTTTTACGTCTTGTGAATCAGCTGCGTGTCTTTGGAACTGCAAAACCATCTAGAGTTTATAAATTTCATTGTCTATATAAGCGCCTCTTGGAGCTCAATCTACGACTTGTTGCAATTTATGATTATCAAATTACACTTATCATGGTGTCGTTATTCTCAATCAATATAACCTCTCCATTCTATGTAATCGTCTATGCAATAAGCTTAAAGAAACCAATAACAATTTTTATGGGGTTTAACTTCCTGCAGGCCTTATCCGTTAATATAATGGATATTTGGCTAAACTTTGCAGTCTGTGAATTGGCCGTGCGTGCCAGTCAAGGTACTGCAAGGATTCTTAAGCTTTTTAATGATATACCTGATCTGACGGCGGATTTGGAACGTAGTGTAAGTATCTGCCGCTTTAAACTAAGTTAAGTCATACTCAAAGCTCTTTTCTTTCAGCTCACAGACTTTGCCTTATTCTCCAGTCATCAACGTCTAAAATATAATCATTTTGGGATGTTTGATGTTCACAATGCAATGGGATTTCGAATGCTAATAGCTTGTACATTGTATCTTGTCTACTTAGTTCAATTTGATTTTATGAACTTGTAATTAGAATTTTATCTGTAATACAATCTGATAATTTTATATTAAAGTGGAAGTTTGTATACTTTGGTGTTCTAGGAAGGTTATTGAGATTATTTCGTGGAGTGTGTATCATAATCAGTAAATGGATTATTAGATTATATGGGTAATTAAGGCTTTCGACTAACTTGTGACCAAATGTGTTTTAAATGACTAAATCCTTTAGTTCAGCGGAACTGAGTTCACAATTCTAACACCTGCCGAACAGTTGCTGTCTCCAATGTAACCGCATTAGCCACATGCTCAGTGTGATAATTTCCGGGGCATGAAATAAAACAGCTCGGAGCTGAGCCCACTGTCATCGTTGTGCATCTTGTCTGAGGTGGATGGGGAGGGGGAGGAATCTGGGTTGGTTCCCCAATTGCCATTCAAAAACATAGGTAAATTTGTCCAGCGCACTAAATTTCGAGCGGAAGTGACACTCTAATTGAGAGCAACGAACCAACTGGGAAATGTTGTGGTGACTAAGGGGACAGGGGGACAGGGAGACAGTGGTAAAGGGAGGGGGTTACGCGATGGAAGCACTGGCACTAAAAAAGTAAACTCGTTAATGGCTAAGTGCAAAACCATAAAACGGATGTTCAGAGTAAGCTCACAACTCACAGCTCACAGTTCTGGACCCAGAGAGTAGATTGGTTTGTTGGTTTTAGCCGACAGCGGATTCCGGAGATGGAAAAATGATTTGGGGACAGTTTGGGAAAAAAGGGGTTTTTAAATGCGGGCTCGTTTACTCTACTCTTTTTTATGATGGTTCTCAGTAATTAATGGTCTTCAGGCTGTCGAGTTTTCTTTATTGCATAAAATAAACTTAATTAAAGTGCAATTTTATTAGATGGAAATTAAATAGGATATTGAAGAGTGTTTAACAAAAGAAATTGTATGAATAAGTTTAGAAATATATTTAATTTAAGTATCAGTGATGCGCGGTAGTAAATGTTAAAGTTCTGTTCAAATTTTATATTGCAGCTGTTTTAAATGCGAAAATATGAACGGATGAAATATTAAGTATACGTATGCCGTGAGAATTGTACTGCGTACATATTAATAATGGCTTAGAAAAATCACAATGGACATTTTCACTATTGCGAAATCAAGTTTATATAAATTGTATGGGAATAAAATTAAGTTTCTAATGTAATGAAGCTTTTAAGTAGCTATATAATATGTACTTAATTGAATAGAATTTTTTGTCTATTTTCCAAAAGAAACTCGTCTTATTTAAGACCAAAATAGTTTCAAACTCTTGTTTTTTTTTAATGAGCATTTTCTGGAAATAAAAACTTTTACATGAAGCGAGTTTAGTTTACAGGTTTTTAGATTTCGGTCATAAATACTCTGCACACATTGAAAATTACTGTTAAGGAAAGCACATGCATACATATAGAAATGCAAATATTTCAAGTGTAATTGCCAGAAGGCTTAAAGAAATTGCATTCTTGTTTAAGTTACAGATAAGCTCACAACCAAGACGTTAACTAGCTCTAGTATAGGCCATTAGGCTCTAGATCTACTTGTATGCCTAGTCTGCAAATAAATTTAAACAAACTCTTTACGACATCCCCTAGACACCCTACACAAGCACACACGCACACACACACACAAACTCACACACACACACAGAGAAGAAGCCATTAAAAGTGCTCGACTCGAATGTCGCCTATATTCGTACTCATACTCATACTCATACTCAAACTTGTATATGTGTGTTATTTGAGTACTTTATATTCAAAACTGTGTAATTTGTACAAGTCGAGCATCAAGAAGGGGAGCAGAGTGGAGTTGAGGGGCGTTGGCAACAGCTGCGATTGTCACATTAACCTGATGTCGACCGAGGGAAATGGGGAAAATGTGGGATAGCTTTAGGATGCCGGCTGGTTGCCTTTCATAAGCCGTCGCGACGGTCGTTGGACGTCGCTCCTCGTCGGTTGTTGGTTTGGTATCGTCAGGTCGCGGTTAATTATGTTTTTTGTATGCCCCGACGCATACAAAAAGGAACCTTCCTCGACCTGCTCCTATTTGTCTCGAACTCCTCCGTCTCCGTCTCCGTGTCCGCCTCCGTGTCCGCCTCCGTGTCCGCCTCCGTGTCGTCTGCCCGTGCGTGATTATCGTCTCGGATTTAATGTGCACTTTGATGTGAAACATTGCTAATTTGGCTTTTTGTTGTTGGAAAATTGTATTGTATTGTATGAATGTGTGTCGGGCATTGGGCTATATTACACTAAGGCATATTTAAAGTCTTATTAATGCCTTGGCTGTGACATTGTTATGTGCTTTGGTTTCAATTATGATTCTGGCCCAGATGCTGGCTAAGGGCGTGTAAGGAATTTATAAAAGTCACAAGGAAAGCTCATTTAAAACTGTCTTTCTTAAGAAAATTCACATGGTGATTCAAAATAAAAGTTGTGGATTATTTGAATTGACTTCCTATACTGTTATCATATTTGATAAGCCTAAACATATTAATGAAGCTCTTAGTGTTGTTTTCTCCAGTGTCCCTGCACTGAAGGAGTATTTGAGCAGAACTTATACATAGATCTTTATAAGGTCAAGAAACCCTTTCAGGCACAGATTTATCCTTACGCCTTCGAGACTCTGCCTGTATTTCCATTTCATTTTCTTTGAACCCAATAAATTTCATGTTTTGTTTCTCTGACCCTTTTGACACACCTTTCAGCATGATCGAACTTAGCACATTAAATACCACTTGATGCTTGTCAGAAACATCTCGATATTGGTCCTCTCAATTTAATACTTTGCTCTCTGTTTTCCTTTTTCTTTCGAACATTGACTTTTGTACATTTGGCTGAATTTTAAGCGTGTGCTTAACATTTTTTGACAACTTTTTCAAATTCCAAAGGTTTGAGTACTTAGGTGGTGTGTGTTTTTGTTTGAAAAGTAATTTTGATTTTATTAGCTGTGTGCTGCACCTGATGGGAATCTGTTGGTGTCATCTGCACCTTGGGCATAGATTTTTTTTAGCTTTCTTCAATTCAATTTCACTCAACTGCGTGGAAAGTTTGCTATACACTCGTCGCGAGCACGGGACAAAGTTAACAGCCTGTGGAGTAAACAAGTAAAAGTGTTTTTAACGAGTCTTGAAAATCGACTTAAATATACCCTGTACATTAAATGTATACATAGACTTGCTTCAATCTGCTCAACTTAAATAGCACTAAAGCTTATACTGTTTTAGGCGCTTTATTTGCACAGGGTACACAACCAGCTAACAATATGTTTCTTTCAACGTTAACACCGTCGATATTTTCTTGTCAGGAGAAAATATATTTGGGCCAAATGCCAACCAGTCACCCATCCATAAAACACCATCGACGCCAGAGGTCAACTATTTTTACACATTTTCCAAGAACGTGTAGCTTCTCAATGTCCTTACAAGCTGCCTTCTTTGTCCTGTGATGTATTCAACGTATTTGGAGATTTCCCAGAAATTTTATGTGTTTCTTTTAATGAAACGAAAGCAACTATAGAAAACACTAAAATTAGAATTATTAAGATTATTAGTTGCAGATATAATAGTAGAATGAAAAGTATTAGGTTTGGTAGGGTTTTGTAGTAGTATTGGTAGATATCATACTTATAAGAAGTGGCAATGGCTTGAGCAGTTGAAAGGTAGTAAATAGTAGCAGTAGTATAAGCAGTAGAAAATTGGTGTAAGAAGTTTTAGATAGGTATTAGAATAATTGTACAGGTATTAAGAGTGGTAGAAAAGTAGTATTAACAGGAAAAAGTAATTGTTAGTTGCAATGAATAAGTAGTAAGAGGATAGTTGAAGTAGCAGTAGTATAAGTTGTACGAAAGTAGTACAATAGTATTAGAACAGTAGCATAATTAGCAGAAGAGTAGCATAAGTGGCAATTCAATGAGTAACAACAGAATAGTAGAATAGTTGAAAAGTAGCCTAACTACCATTAGATTAAGTTGTAAAAAAACAGTAAAACTGCAACTAGAACAATTAAAACACATTTATTAAGAAAACGTTGTTCAAACTCTTGGGCCAAGAGTAAGTTCTAGGCTTCACTAGCAGAATCTAGCATCTCTTGACTATTTTGATGACTCACAATAGTCATGTCGTCGTCGACTTCAGTTTCCGTATTAGCTTCAAACACATCATTGTCAATTAAGTAGCCAATTATATTGAATTCGGCATTTAGGCTCTGTTCCCACCGTTGGATGACATCGTCGGTGCAGACACCCATGGAACCACATGCAATATTAAGGACTTTATTGGCATTGCAGCCGGCCAACAATGAATAGATTCCCGATTGTGAGAATGTTCCACGTAACGAGCTGAGATCATATATTTTTCCATTTAGGGCCGTATAGATGGGTTCATTTTCATGCAACCCATTGTAGGCAGTCAACTGTTGCATTGTGAGCCAGGGAACTTTATCTAAAGGCGATCTATCTTGGCTACTCCTGATATCCGAGTCCAGGTGCGAAGGATACTCCAATTCTGGATGTCTCTTTTCCGATTGCTTTCTATTCAGCGTAAAGATTTGGTTGATCTTGATTGTTGCAAAATATCCAAACACAAAAGAGATAATCACTTGGGTCATGGGATTCCTAAGCAAAGGACAAAGATATCTTGTGACCGCAGCAGTACTTATATTCTCTTCTAGAATAAGGAATTAATTATAATTTTGGATGGGATTAATTTAAGTGCAGTTAAACTTACTTGTAGTTAGTATTTGAGATTGTAGGATGTTAATAAGCGACATTTTTTCTAGCATATGAGATATTTTCTACTACTAGATATAATTCATGTATTTTAAATTGTTTCTTTTGACACACAAAGAATTTTGATATATTTTTCTCTACTATATACTTGAATTCTATTTCAAATATCACAGATTGTTTAGTTTTACTAATCTTGTTTCTATGTACTTTGTCGCAATAGAGAAAGACAACATTTTAAATAAGCTAAATTTGTTCTTTGATTGGTCTGCTCATTCTTAGCTATTCGTTTTCCAATTCAATTCCAATTAATGGTATTCCAATATTTCATGTCTATCCTATCAATTTATGTTTTTTTTTGATGATTTGCCTTGCTTAACCTATCCTTTTGTATGTCAACTTTGAAGAGCCTGAAGATCAATGGAAATGTTGATGCAATGTATTAACACGTCTTAACATTTTGCAACATTGTTCACACCTATCTTTGCGGTCTTAAAGAAACTTTGACTGATGATTCTTCAACTCTTTTACATTGATAATATCTTTAATTATGTGGCGGCAGAAAAGAAACAAAAAAAAAAGAAAATAAATCTGGTGGCAATTTAAGTCTTTGAAACTTCAGTAATTAACTGAAACATATTTAATAAGCCATGTTGCGTAAGCGGCGCCCACTTCGTCCATCGTTTGTCTGGCGACAGCCTTTTATGTGATGTTTTGTGGACTTATGAGCTTAGGTTTTGCGGTTTTTTTTTCCCCTCTATTGTGAATGTCAGTGGGATTTGCCGACATTTACCAAAGAGAATTGCACAAAATAAGGCTAATAGGCAGCCGAAATAAGCCCCAAAAATATACACAAAGAGCAGAAAGCAAAAGTCAATGTGAACAGCTGCCCCGCTGTTTGTTCTCAATTGAAAAGTTTATTAATAACAAACAAGAGTCAGTGTTGATGGCAAACGCCGCTATGCTGTTCGCATTAAAAAAGGTTGTTTATATAAATATACGTTCTTTTTTTATTTTAATTAAATCGTAAGTAGATTCCGCAAACCAAGTGAAATTATATTTGAACAGCATGCGAAATATGTTTTAATTTATTAAATGAATATAATCCACAACCAAACTTTGGTAGCCAAAGCACTGCGATAGTCGTCACATGCGTCGTATGCGTAATGTGTGTAGTCTCTCATATGAAGGCGCTCCCGGAGCAACAAAATCAACGTTATGCAAATTTAAATGTGAGCATCAGGCGGAAACGAGCTGCGTCGACTTTTTTCTGCTCAGTTTTGCGGAGAGTTTTCTTCCCCTCCTCCTCCCAACACCACTCCATTCCGTCTCTTGCCCAAGCTGTGACTTCCCTGCAGCTATTTATATTTACATATGAGCGTTTGCATGTGCATGTGTCTCTGCAAACTCAAAATTACATTTGTTTCACATACACACACCCACACCCACACACACTCACATACATGTGGTGACAACGAAAAAAATATTTGTAATGAGCTTATTAAGTCATATTAAAGTCCAAGTACAACCAATTTGATAAAACAGCAAGAGAAAGAGTATGTGCTTGTGTGTGTCTGTGTGTGTGAGTGTGTGTGTTACAGCCTGGCTTATACAAGTGTACACATTTGGAATTAAAGTTAATAGCAAATGGCTGGCAGAATGTGCATAACATAAATGAGGCAGACAGATGGCTTAACAGCCGCCAAATTGTATAAGGCAAATATGATGGAGAAATGAGAGGGGTTGACGGGATACGAGGGGGTTGCCGGTTGTAATTCAGCTGCACTTGTTCTGCCAACATGCTACTTAACAAGCTTCCACTTCAGAGTCTTAGGCTCTGTTACTGAATACTCAATTATCCCAATTATAGTGTGGATTTAAGAAGCGTAATTAACCCACTGTGATTTAATTAGTTTAAAAATGAGTTTTTTTATATACAAATTTTATCTATCACACCTGTATTATAAAAGATTAAAAAAGTGTGCATTAAATGTGTTTAAAATTGATACCTTTATATACAAATCTTATCTATCACACCTGTATTACGAAAGAGTTCAGTCAGCTTTATTCCTTAAAACTGATGAATACTTCTTATTTTTGAAACCTCTCTTCTTACATTAAAAAGTCAAAGCGAAGACTTCTTTATTAAAATTTTAGTGTCTATTTAAGATTAGATTAATGCATACAACATACTAATACTCTTTACCCTTTTGACTAATTCCTACAGTCTGAATTCCTTTTGATACCCGTTGAGAACTTGCTTCTTAAGAGCAGAGAATTGAGTTCTTAATTAAAAATATATTTTTTATTCTAAATCTCTTTTTGACGTTTAAAAAAATATTAGTCTTGTAAACTTGATTTAAGCAAAAGCTTCACTCCCATAAATATGTGAAATTTAGTTATACATGTGCCCTAAAATCTTTCTGCTGTCAAGTAGGAATGTTTCTTCGTTTTGATATCTATAGAAACTTGTTCTTATATTGAACTAATTATACGAATAATGTATTTTAATGAAATTTGTGCGCTCAGGACTTCAAGCTCATAGCTCCCACCCCAACATTATTCGTCTTCAAGGAAACAGGTCTACCTCCACCTGATCATCAGCATACCAACAAATAAGTAGAAAATAACTTATTTATAAGAACAGTCTTAGTAGCTGTCAACTATCTTTACAGTTTCACAGCGGAAATGTTCATTTATTAAAAAGATTGCATCGCAAATGTGTGCGCTTAATACGATTTATTAAGCTTTTCCGTAGCTGCCTAATTGGGAGGCACTGTCAAAATTAATGAACACTGCAATGCAAGTCGAAGAGGTGAATTGAGAATAAGAAGAAAGATATTTTCTTTTTGTTTATTTTATGTGAGTACTGGAAGCATATAAAGTGTTTGAAGCTCTCACGAACTTTTAAATTGATGCGCATCCTGGGTAAACTCGAAAGTTTTCTGGCACGTATTCAGTTTGTGGCGCCACAATACTTTCTCTGCCACAACGCAAACCCTACCCAACGCAACCCATCTCAAAATTTGTTCATTACGCATGATGCTGCTCGAATATCCCATTATAATTCGATATTAATGACGTGTCGGGGATGTCGGAAAGAAACCTCACAGTTATATGCTCATTAGTTATACTTCAAAAGTATTTTGAAAATTAAAATCGAACACATAGGATTGCACACAATTAGTGTCAGTCAATAAATGATGATAAGGGCAATAAAAACTGGCAAACATATATTACGAACACTGCAGAATAAGCCAAAACTTGCCTCCTCTCACGTATTGACCCACTCTCGGTTATGGCAAGAACATTTATGAGCCATGCCGCATTCATAAACCACAAGACCGCAGACATTAGGGCGGCTTTAAGTGACCCCTAGGAAAGCAATCCCACCTGATGGGGTTGCAGACGACGTGAGAGGTGACAACTGCAGACGCCACGCCACAAAATAGAAAGCACACAAAAAACCGGCTAAAAAAATGAAAATGGCCGCCACGCGAAAAGTTATGAGAGTTTTCCCCTCAATCCCAGCCTCAACCCAACTAACATTCGAGACACCATCTAGTATTTCAGCTGATGTCGAACAGCTGTCTTGGCAATGTTTTGGGTAATTCTGAATGAATCTCCAGATGCCCTCCTCTTCAATAGTCTAAAATAAATCCCAAAACACAAATATGTTCCAAGAGGATGCTGTGCGCATGTTGAGAGTCTGTGAGAGAGTTGACAGAGAATTATATCCCACCAGTTACTCTCTCTCTATTTTTTTATGGCAAACCCGAGCTTTTATCTGAGTCAAAAGGCATCCATGGCATCGCTGATGATGCTGCTTCAGTAGCGGAGCAACTTTCAAGCGTTACGTTTGGGAAAATGCGGGAGTTGTGAAACCCTAAAGGCAAGAAAGTTCCTGAAAAGCGGCGCGCCAACAAAAATTGTGATTTGTTCCCAAATAAAGTTTACATTGTTTGAAATTATAACACACACAACAGCCGGCTGATTAATTCCAGCAATTTTGTCCCAGCTTGTGCATCTTAAAGTACGTTTCTTGGAATTTTTCAAATGCCTAACAGTGCGAAATGTGATTTAAACCTAACAGCAAGACTTTGAGACGTTATGTTTTAATTGAATTTAAAAGTATTGCAAAATATTAATGTTAAAAAATTACGTTACAAAAAATCATTGGTTTAACAAGATATTATGAGTTTAGGAAGAATAATCGATTTTGTAGGAACTTTTTCTCATATCAAAGTTGTTGAAAAATCATTAAACAATCATTAAACGAATATTAATTTTTTTTTAAATAAATACTTACTTCAAAATATACCATTTAAAATGGAAAAATTTTGTTTTTTGAAAACAACAAAATAATGAATAATAATTTATTTGTGAATGTTTTTATTTATTTTTAAAATGAACCAACCGTTTGACCGTTTATAAAAAATGTTTGATTTTTGATCAATAAATAAAAAGATACCAGATTTTCATTTAATTCATATTTCAGAATTTTTAAAAAGTATTAAAGTGTTATATAAACAAGCAGAAGACGCAATTAAATTGCAAAAAGTTACAATTCAGATAATCAAATCAAAAGTGTGACGAAAAGCGGCGCAGTTTGAATAAAAGTGCCCCACTCCAAACAAATAACATAAAATTAATTCGACAGTCGATCAAAAAGCCAGAACAACAAGAACAGAATCAACAACAAGAAGAACAACAAGAACAACATCATCGAGAACAAGGAGCGACATTGTCAGCCAACAAGAAGTACAAGACACTTAGTTGAGAGGGCAGCAAAAGAAGCGACCCCGAGAAGCGTACGTTGTACGTGTTTTTCCTTTTTAAAACTACATCAAATAACATTTTATACCAGAGCCCCGACCCATCAGTTGAACCCACGTATTCGAGCTTCACCATCTTCTCCATCTTTCTAGCCTCCTACTCCTTCTCCTACCCATCTTCTCTGCTTCTCCTACGTACTACTATCCACTATTTCACTGACTAGTCAATGCCAGAGATCGCTGCTTACAAGTGCCACTTGAAACGCTTCGATTCCAGCTGAATGTGAAAGGCATTGGGCAAGGACGAAGAGATGTGGGTGGGGAAGGAGATGGAGAAGGAGATGGAGGCGGTATGTGGGTGGGGTTTGGCATTTGTTGGTGACTTGGTTTATGTTGTTGACCCGGCTAGCAGCGTCGTGAGACGTTGCCTTAAATGCTTCGCTTTACATAGCGCAAACTGAAAGATTCTAAGAGATTAAGCTCACCCCCATTTCACCCTCTCTTTCACACACACACATACACTCTCACACACACTCACACACACTCACACATACTCGTTGACTCATTCCAATTCTGTTTTCTCGTGATTTGTATGCGTTGCCACCATTGGCGTTGCCGTCATCAACGTGGCTCGGCTAATGTTGGCGTTGGTTTTAGTATGCGGTGTGGGAGACATGAAGTTGTGCTCTCCCCTGCCTCCTGCCTCCTGCGTCCTGCCTCCTGCCTCCTGCCTCACGCCTCCTGTCTACAGTCTGCAGCCCAGCTTAGCATACGTTTTTCACTAGAAACGTGGCTACTTTCCAGCTCAGGTCTCAACTCCACTCCTTCACCTTTACGCTGCGTGTTTTTGGCGTGTTTGTGGCATAAAAATAAAGATAAATGCGAGTTCTTTACAAAGCAGAACACACTCTATGAACAAGCATAGTGGGTTGAAATATTATTATTAGATTTTGCTTATTTTATAATGATTTAAATTCAATTGATTAAAGATAAATTAATAATACTTTGTAAGTGCAAATGCTATTGAATCTATATTTCAATGAAAAAGGCAGAGAGTTGCTAACTTGTGACAACTAAAGTTAACATGACAAAACAAATATTGCGGAAACATTAATTTACTTATAATTAAATCGAAATCTTTGTCAGTCAGGTACTTTACTGAAACACTGTTTTGTACTTCTTGCCATTCTTAAAATGTTCGAGTAAGATTTAAGTAAGGCTGAGTACAGATCTGCCTTTCTACATATCTGCCTATTTCCTTTTCCTTTTTTTTTATCAGTATCATCATTTTCCTACTGTGCGTTACAGTTTTTGTTAGTACGTAACCCACTGTGCGGCTCACCTTGCCTTGGGTCTGACTCGAAGGATGGGAATCGTTTTCACAAAACAGTGCGGCCACAAACAGCTAACAAAAGCTAGAAGAAGCTGCTGTTTCTCTGTCAGTCGAGAGACTTGCTTGGCGTTTTTCCAGCTAGAAAAATAGAAGTAATCGTAGAGAGAATAGGCAACGTCACCGTCGAGTCACAATCGTGGTCCTTCTTGTCATCCTCATTGTCGTCCTGGCGGTTGCCATTTGTGTTGAGGCATTCCCATTCACCATTCACCTTATGAGCGCGGTTGCGGTTGCGAGTTTTAAATATCAAGCTACATTTTTTCCCATTTTGCTTCTGTTTTTTTCTGCTGTTTTACACCAAAAATGCCTCCCGCACATAAACATTTCTAAATAAAAAGCGAAGCTTTGCATAGAGAGGACGGAAATGGCGCAAGTTTATCTACAGCTTTATATCGCCTATCTCCAACCCCCAGAACTACTCCAATGTATCTATGTGAGGAAGAGAGTGTGTGTGTGTGTGTGTGTGGGTATGAGGAGGGTGTGTGTTCTTATGTGTGTTGATATTAGCGCTGCTTTATGGCTCAGTGTGTGAGTGAATGGCACGCTTCGTCGCATTTTAAATTAAGCTTCATTTTTATTTCTATTTACTTTTGCTTTTTGGCTGCAACTGTTTGTACACAAAATACACACAGAATGCTGTAAAAAAGAAGAAGACCAACAACAACAACAACAACAAGAAATAAAAAAGAAAACTTTCTTTTTTACATCCAGACAGAATCTGCCCCTCTCATTTAGGCGCTGCGTAAAAATGTTTATTTGTTTTTCATTTTCACTTTTATTATTCCAACATCTCTTAAAAATATTTGTATATATAAAAAAGAACAGCATTGAGTAGCTCTTGTTTATGTTTTTATAGCCGAAGCCTTATTTAATGTTTGCCTTTCCACTCTAGATGTTTGATATCCTTTTATTTGTGATTATTTATTATTTACCAATTTCTTCTCCTACCTTTATTATAGCTAAATATTTCTAAATTCTCCTATTTGCAATTACAATTTCAGCAAGTTTAAAGTGAGGGTGTGTTTTTGTATAATGGGTACAGAGGAAATACTTTAACAAAATTCGGTTCTGTATCTTGTTTTGTGTGAGTAAATGAAGATGGTGATTTATGGTAGATTTCTCACTAAAAGTTAAATTACAAAAGAATTATTATAAATCTCAATTTTTAATTGGAACAGCTGCATTGACTTTGACTTCCAGTTTCCTTTTAATGTTACTTTAAAAATAAGACGAGAACCTTCTGGCGGAGGGGCCAATGGTGGTTGGTGCTTCCCTTATTTAAAACTAAGAGGATTTCATTTGTTTTTGCTTGAGCTGCTCTCATGGCGCTTATGTTGTTTGCATCCTAACATTTTCCTTATGCTATTAGCCACTGAGGTTTTTCAATATGCTGGGTAAGCGATGCTTGAAATTTGTCTTGGGCTTGTGTGTCTGTCAACTGGGCGTATACATGACTTTTTGCTTTATTGCTGGCATTGATTTGTTAAAGTCGCACCACAAGCATTTCAATATTGCAACCGCATAACCAAATTCCATGCATTTTAATTAATTTTGTCATTACAATAATTAATTAAATGTCAGCCAAAGCACACAGCTGCATTAAATTGAAATGTATACAATGTATACATTATACATATATTTCAAGGACTCCCATGAGGAGGAAAATAGAGGGAGAAACCACTGTTGATTTATGTTTGGCAGTAGTTGGAGTTATAAATAAACAGGACCAAGTGCAGAACGCTGTATCCTTCGTTCTCATCAATTGAAATCTTCGATTTAAACTCCTTAATTGTGAGCAAGCATTTAAGACAAATTTATGTAAAGACGAAAGTCAATCGAGAACTTTCATTTGACTACAGACAAATTTACATAACTAAAGATGGAAATCAATTGAAAGGAAAAGCAATGCAAACAATGCATATGATCCGGATCTAAAGTGATACAACTATTTATAAGGAAATCGCACTATCAGTCTGTCTTTGAGCCATATCACTCTATCCACAAGTTGTAGGCATGCCATTATGTGACGAACATTGTTTTGGTTTGTCTTCAGTACTCACTATACCCATTAATGAGCAACTGAAGCAATTACTCAATAGCTCAATTGCCACATTGCCGCAGCGGGTATTCTGAGGCAAGTATCTGCTGGATACTGAATGAGGCGCAATGAACTGTGAGCTGTCATCTCCAACAGCCAAATTGAAGTGACCGCAAATCAATTTTGTCTACAAATGAATCTCAACGATTTTATTCCTTCTATTCCTTCATTTTCTACTTTGTCCTTTCCCTATCTCTTTTGGGTTACTGTTTATGACTCCATTGTGGTTGTCAACGGTTATGGCAATTATTTAATTTTGAATAAAACTCAATTGAATGTAAAATTGTCAATTTGCTTTTTATTCCTTTGTGTGATTGTCGCATTCCAATCAACATTTATTAAATTGCAACATTATTTATGTATAGATATGCAATTAAAACTTAACTTGCATCTGAACTATTTTTGTCAAAATTCCGAAATTGATTTGTTAAATTGCAATTTTATGCATTGCTTAAAAATTCTTAATTGATGCATTCAATTGAATAAATGAATAAAAATGATAAAGAGAGAAACAAACAATAAAACATTGTATCTAGTATTTATTTAATGTCAACTAATTGAATATGAAATAAAGTTGAGTATTAAACTTACAGATTGAAGACATATAAAGTTTACATGAAATAATAATATTTGCAAGTATAAAAATGTTATCGCATCTTAAAATAATAATAGTTTTTCTTTTTCTCTATTTTGCAGTCGATGTAACGCGTCAAAGCAGATGAAACCACAAATAAAATCGGCAACAATATAAAAAATCACATCCGAACAACAAATAATTACATCCATTAAACAACAGCTTATTTGAATATTTCTCTCCAAAATGCTAACGAAAATAGCGAAAATCTGGATTGTTACATTTGTAATGCTGATGCCCGCAGTTTGGGCCACAGGCGAACCTACCAAAGCATCGGCAACAACAGCACCGATTTCAACCATAACAAATGAGTTGCACAGCAGCCACGCCCCCAATGCCACCACAGTGGTCAGCATTACCAACGGGGAAGGATTAAAGGGAAATGAAACAAGGGAGGTGACGTCAGCGGCAGAAAAAGGGATTATAGAGGACCTCACAACCATTTCTCCCACTTCAACGTCGACGTCAACGGCCACGCCCACCACAACGGCAACAACCAGCACTACAACAACGACAGCGACAACCACAACAAAAACTGCAACAGTTGCAACAGGAAATGAAGCCGACGAAGAAATCAGGGCATCAACAACAGCAGCAGCAGCAGCTGGAACAGGAGAAGAAGATGTTGCAACCACAGCAGCAGGCGGAGGAGAAGATGTTGCAGCAACCATAATGACGGACAAGTTAATGACGACAACCGTGCCGCCACTCGCATCACTTGGTAGCGTCTTTGACAGACTCTATCGGATCAAGTTCAATGAACAGCAGGAAAACTCTGAAGTCGACTCCTCTTCTGATTTTGAAGATGTTCCCGTTTCCTCACCCTCTCCCTTGCATATACAAATGCAGGCAGCAGCCTCTTATCAAGTGGCCGAAACTCTAGCTGATCTCAATGAGGAGGAAAGGAAACGTTATGGGGCTTTATTGTTTCAGCAATCGTCGGCAAGCAAACTGAACATTGTGGATCTCTATCCGATGAAACTCGAGGACTTTCAGCCCATTATGAGAGGTGATAAAGTGTTGGAAGAGGAGCAACCAAATGCAATCTTCAAGCAGCTTAATAATGCCGAGGAATATCGACAGAACCTAATGCCCAATGAGGTTGAAATGATGGTTTCCAATCCGACAGTCAATCAGGCAACAACCATGTCAACAACAACGATGAGAACGACAACAACTCCTTCATCCATGACAACTCTGCCAAGCGTTGAGTCCACGCCGAGTGATTTTACACGGAAATTGTTGGCAGAGCAGGATGATTTGATAACGGAAATCGAGCGCAAATTTCAGTTGGAAGAAACAACGAGCACAACCACCGCAGCCACAGCAGAAACCAAAACCACAACCGCAAGCACCACCAGCACCACTTCGACAATGAGGTTACCTCAACTGGCACCTGGTAATAGCTACATTGATCGACGTGTGAAAAAAAGCTTCGAGTTTCCCATGCAACATAGAGCTAGCGATGTTATGGCCCTGCCCAACATTGACTTTGCCAACACAAAATTCAACACGGATGCCGCCGATGGCCACGAGGCCAAGACAGACTCTGTGGCGGTGGTTGCCCCATCTCATCCAGAATTCTCCACAACAAAGTTCTACAACAGCAAAGAGTTGTACAACGAAATGTTGTTACATAATAAACGCAAGTTAATGAAAGAAATTGGCACTACGAAGGCAGCTGGAAAAGAGATAGGATTGGGCCTGAAGATGGAAGAGAGGAGTACTGTGCCCACAGCAGGCAGCATTATAAAGTCATCAGAGGTCCCAGCGAGGTTGCCACAAAGTTCGGAGCAGCAACGTCAAATCATTAGAGCAAGTGAGACCACAAAGTTGGAGGTCTCGTCACCAACGCCAATGTCGACAAAACGCGTGACTTTGACGCCCACCAGGCAAACTTTTGACGGCGCCACAGCAGCCACGACAGCAGAGTCAGCTAGGGTGGAGGTAGACGGGGTTGAAGGGGCTGCTACAACAATACCCAGTACTTGGACTACTGTGAAACCCATAAAATACCAGAAGGAGCTTAAGCGCGCTAAATTATTGCTCAAGGCTCTGAAGCCGCCAGTTGCCTCCGACCAAGAGTTGGAAAAGCTGGAAGTGGTCGCAGCGAAAGTCAAAGTTACATCCCAGACAGGCAATACAACTGCAAGTCCCACATTCACATCCACATCCACATCCACATCCAGCTCCTCCAGTTCCTCCAGTCTCTTACCAAGGCATCCGGCTAATCTAGCTAAATCGGCCTCAAAGCCAATTGCTCGTCCGCGTATTTTAAGTCGCCTCCAGGAGAAAATCAATTCGCTTGAATGCGAAATTCAAAATGTGCCACAGGATTCACATTTGTGGCGAGGCAACGAAACGCACGAGCTGCTGCTGCCAATTGTGGTAAGTTCATCTATCTATAACTGATAAACAGTTAGAGCTTTAAGGCTTAGGCCAAAACAATTCAAGCTCTCCAGAAAAACCATACAAGTCCAACAGGCTGAAGCGAGTAGGAACTGAGCTTCACACACACACTCCTATTATTTGAACAAACAGACTGAATAATTAGTTTGCCTAGCGAGGAGCCAGTATTTAGTATTTAAATAACGTATTCCTAATGAGTACTAATTACGAGTATGGGCGCAATCTGCATAGAGAGCTTATATATACAGAGAAAATTTCGTTTTTTGTGCAATTCTAGGTGCAGTTGTAGTTTCTAGCTGACTGCGATGCTAATAGCTTTAAAGGTTTACTAATTACTTATTTTATAATTTATGTTAATATGATAATTCTTAATTCTGCAATGCATTGCACATGCATTATGTTTTAAAAATCTTTAGCCACCCAAAAGCAACGCTTAAACAAGTTTAGTGTTTTTCAAAACAGGCAAGCAATTTATTTATAATAATATTATTTAGTTATAAATCTAATATAATGGATTTTAGTATATGAAAATATAATGAAATTTATTTAACAAAAGATAAGTGTGCTGCTCCCTTACAAGTATATAATGGATAGAAAAACATTTTGATTGAACTAATTACTTTTATAAAATAAAGCAGTAATAAACAGTTTTGTAGAAAAGCAAGGCCGATTTTCTGACTTCAAAAAGTGTTTGAAAAATTAAAATCTCTGAAAGTTAGGGAACACCAGCATTTAGAATAGTAGTTTTCAGTTGTTGTCGAATTTTTAAAAACCAGTGTCAGGGACTGTAAATAATTATAATTATTAAATTGTGAGTGAAACAGTAAAAACAAGAAGTAATTATTATTGTGTAATTTTTATAATATAACTTATAATGATTACAGTCCCTGACCAGTATATCTTCTTATAAGTTCTATTTCACAATCGAACTTTGGTAAGCACCTACTATGTCTTAAAAAATGTAGCATATATCAAGGGTGTTTTTTATTTTGTAGGAAATCATTTATTAACAGCTTAGAAAGTTATTGGAGAAGTAAAACTAACTAAAGCATTGAAATCATTATTTCTAATCTATTGCAAATTCCATCACATATGAAAGGGTTTCTTGAATCAACTGTAGGGTAAAACAGGAAAATATAAATATGCTAGATAACCGTTTTTTAATATGACAAGACGAATGCATTGCACAAAGATATTATTCTTGTACAAAAAATCTATTATATGTTTAGCCCAAAAACGCCGACTATGCATAGCACGAGAGGGTCAAGTGAAAAAAGATTCTAAAAGATTCTATTGTATCTCAAAGATACAATGTGAAATCCCAAACGAGCACTGACCCAAAACTGTTATGAAAGAATTCTATTTGCTTTTACCTTTTCGGCATTCAAATTCCAAGTACGAGTATGCCCTGCTTATGCAAAGGTTTTCTTTAATTATTTTACATTTTGTACATTTCGTACATTTTGTATTTCATTTACCTTTTTTTTTTTGTTTGGGGAAAAGATTGCAGGAGGAAAAAAGATTCTCAGCACAAATGATATGCAAGGTAGAGGTTCTGTTTTGTTTTCTCTTTTTATTTTAATGTATTTGCTAAGGTTAACAAAATGCAGACACATTTTAATTAAATGCACGAGAAAGAGATAGAAAGTGAATAGAAAAAGAGAGATATAGCGCTCTCTGAAAGAGGAAAGTTGTTGGCAACATTTGCTGATCAAAGGTAAACAGAAAATCAATTTAATTTCATTTTATTGCCAAGAAAAGAAATAAAGAGCAAGAAGCCGTCAAATTAAATGACAAACTGAAACAAAACAAAGACCAAACGTTGATGTTAATTAAACAGCATTGACGACTGAGACGCAGACTGAGAATGGGATGGAGAATAAGACTGTGAAAAGGCGAGTTGCGAAAGCAAAGAACTGTTCCAGTCAAATCAGCAATGGCATTGCCCACAGACAGATGCCATTGAAAAGGATAAATTCTGAAATGAATTTAAATATTTGCCCAGGGACATTAAAAATGACTGTTAAGTTGCGCTTCATTTTCCATCTCCGTCTCTTTCTGTCTTCTCATCATCTTTGCAAAGGAAATATATATGCTGAATTTATGGTAAGTTAACAGACATCTGGGTCTAACAATTGTAAGCCATCTTAGTTTTCTGTAATCTAACAGCAAATGTGATTTAATAAAGAAAATGAAACTCTATTATGTGTCCCTTTTTTTTTTTGCATAAAGATGCTGAGATGGATAGGCAAAGTTTCAAAGGCAATGGCACAACCCTGAGTATTTCCGGTCAACTTGTTTGGGTCGCTTCCTTCCACACATGTTGCGGAAATAGACGAATCAAATGCTGATCAATAATTTCCCCTCATTGCCAGGCTGTCCTCACAGTTGGTTCAGCTTCTCAAAAGGATTAAATTTCTTGGGTTCATTTGAGAATGTCAAATGTTTGTCTATTGTCTGCCTGACTGACTGAGAGATTGACTGAGAAACTGTCCTTTTTCTTTTGGTGTTTTATCTGTTGCCAACTGGCTTCGTTGTTTATTTATGATTGTAATTGACTGGATAGATAGATAAATGTATGGCAACAAGTGGAGTAGCAAATTAGCTGAGTAATTAAGATAAAAGCAATTGGAAATGGAAACAACTTAAGAAACATTTGTAAATAATTAACAAATAGAGAAACAACAAAAGTAATATCATTCTATTAATATTTCTCTTTCTCAAAATAATACAGGGAATTGTTGGAAAATATACGCATTTAATTGAAGCATTGTCAATTCAATGACAAAGGCATTGTGTAAGCTTTTGTAAAATGCAAATAAATAAATACATAAAATGACATTTTCACTTCAAATGTGCCGCATTTTCATGGAAATTTGTGTGACATTTTATTCGGTCACTAAAAATAAAACACTGTGTATATTTTTATGCAAGACAAGCTATTAAAATGCCATAAATTGTAGCACAGACAAATCCTCGAAACGAAACAAAAACTAAACCGCTTCAAATTGAGCGAAATATGCTAAAATTTGCCAACCTGACCCTGACAGCCTCCCCTTATAGACCCCATTTTATTGTTATGGATGAAACGGAAAAGGCAGGCAGCTTGTGCGTGGCTTAACCCAAATTAATAAAACCAAAAAAAAAAGAAAAAAGGGAGATACAGTCAGTGGATCTATGCATATGGCCATTGGTATATACGAACCACATGTCTTGTGCTTTAGTCGGATTTTGTAGGATCCCCAACTGGAAATGAACCTTTTGGCAGGCAAGTTTATTAGGTTCGGTGTGGTTAGTATGTAAATTTGTTAGGCTAGCAAATGGCTTAGACGGCGACATGAAACTGAAATTAGAAAACTTGTTTAATAATTTAGTTTACCGTTTCCAGGTTTTCTATTTTCGTATCGTTTTGTTGTTACTTTTGCGGCTACGGAAGCCACAGAGAGAATGTCGAGCAAGCCGACAAACCTTTTAGTCCCTTTCGACTGTGAGCTTTTAGGAGCCCAAAAACATTTTCAGTCTCCGTCCCAGTCTCATCCTTATCCACAGCAAAAACCTCTAATTTATGTAGCTAGTCAAAATATTTAAATAATTCCACCACATTCTCTCTTTGCAGACTACGGAATCTTGTAAGGCCGGAGAGCATTGTACATCAAATGGATACATTATGCACTCAATGTTTGAAGGCGAAGCAGAAATCCAATCTGGCGACATATTAATTGTCGAAATCAACGATGACAAGTTGACAACAGCACACAAACAAAACAATACGAACAGGTACATTTTGAGTCAAGCTAACTATTATTTATAAGTATCACTGTAGACGGCCGCCCACGTTCCACGTTAGTGATGAAAGCAGACACAAAAAATACACATAAATAATACGACAAGAATTTCATATCAATAAAATCATTGTAAATAAATGTAAAACAGCATACGGAATTCTATCCAAAAACAAATATGATTTCTGCAGCAATGAGATAGTAGATAGCTTTGTTCTCTTCGCATTTTAAATAGCAGATAGGCTAAAACGACTAGTTCATGAATGCTAATTTTAAACAGATGTAGTTTTTAAAGTTATAGTTGTAATGAGGTATATCAACATTTAAAGTTCTACTCAAGTTCATATGTCTGTGGTCGACAGTTCATCCTGGACAGTTCAAAGGAAATATAAAAAGATTGCTGTAATAGGTTGACAGGCTTTTAAAAATAATTTTAAATTTTAATTAAAGAGTTTGGCGTTCGGTATAAAGTTATTTTTCATTACAAACGACATTCAACCAAATCTGAAAACCAACAGGAAATTAATAACCTTTCCTGATGCCTTTCGAGCACCTCAAAAGTGCAAAATAGGAAATGAATCAAAACGTTAATTTGCGAACCTTTTGTGATATTTAATGGCTATATACTACTAATAATTATTAGTATTAAACCAATTATAATTGGTTGGTAATAATTGGTAATACTGAAATTTCCTTTCAATTAGTTTCCTTGAAAGTCCCTTTACAAACATTTTTCTCTGCTAGATAGGCACCCAAATAAACACACAAATACAGTGCACTCACAGAAGATAATAAGTGCTCATTAACTTCATTAAATATCTTAAAGATACATACACAAGTATATAGCTACGAAAGTAGTTCTAAGCTCTGATCAAATGCATTACAACTACTTGAATCAATAAAAAACACATTCGCTCTCAATATGTTGCACTCGGCGACAACCGTAAAAGAGGTTGAAATGTTGCAAGTCAGCAGAAAAGAATATACGAGTATTTCTATATGTGCTCTAACTTTGAGCTGTTCGCAAAAGCGGCAACGCCAACAGATGTTATATGTGTAGTTTATCAAAGTAACTGACTTGGCTGCGAGGCAAACTGTCATTATGTATCATCAGCATCATCATCATTATCGTCATCGTCAGCCACAGCATCAACATCAGCATCGTCAGCATCATCATCTACCATCCAATGATGTGGGCGCATTGGCAGCCACAGGGATTTTTCTTGTTTCGCTTGCACAAAAGAAAGCTTCTGTCGAGATTGTCCACCTACGAGATACCTTATGATCTGGCCATAACTAACAACAACACTGAAATTAAGACAACGTGGAGTTTTTCTTTACGAATACCTTTTTTTAATTTTTATTCCTGGTATTTTGCATACTTAGCACAAACTTAATATATCCTTGGCCAGGGTATAATGCTGATCAAGAACATTGTACTTTATGGAGTCTGCTCCATCTTCAACTGTTGTTACATACTTTGCACAAAACTGAGTATACCCTTGACTAGGGTATAAAAATGTGTAATACGAGTACAAGTTGAAGTGCAGGTAAACGCAACCAGGTGTCTAGCTGAGCTTAGAGCTCCTTGGGTTTTGAATCCTGCGGCTGTTTCTGTTTGTCTACGCATAAGCGTATCCATTTTAGAAAAGCTTTACGAACTCTTATGGCGTATGTATAGTTTCTTATTTTTATTTTCATTTAATGTGCTTAAATGTGTTGGTCGGGACGAGTTTGTTCTACAGCTTATTATATAATAACATCCATTAGGGGCTTTTATTGATTTTACTTCAGCACGTCTGCTCAGGGGGGAACACATACACTACGACTACGAGTCGATGTACACGTTTAGTTTGCTGGTGCACCCAATTGACCTCTCTCTCTCTTTTTATTTCTAGGAGCCCACAGGTCGCCATTTCATGTGCCCCAGACACGTTTTGCCATTATCATGCCCTTTTTACAGTATATTAAATTGTTTTCTTCTCTTTTCTTCTGTCTGACCTCACTCGTTTTCCCACGTTTTCCACGCACTTTGCCTGGGAGTATAAGTAAATATCGTATATTTGTGTTTGTTTTCATTTCTTTTTCTTCCTATTTTCCCTATATTTTTTGTTGTTTACTTTATAACGCTGGCAAATCCCTTACAAACTGCGCATATTAATGCGACTGCGACTGCGAGGGCGAGTCTGACTTGGGTGCTATTCTAGTTCAAAATATTCTCTTTCGCTGACTATTAGTCATTTTGTGGGTCAAACTTCAGGGGGTATCAAGCATCGTCCTTCTCTATAAAACGGGTCTCAGCTGCTGACCCTTTGCTGTTAAAAGGCTATGGCAATTATCACGTTTCTCCGACAGTCTTTGCGCATTTCCCAGTCTCTATGCCTGGTCTTATCTTTGCTGCTGAAATGACCAGAAAGTACATATATACATATAATATATATTTATGCATAAATATAAACATTTAAACTTTCATAAAAGAGGTTGCATCGCAGTTTTGAATTCACACTCATTTTATACATAAAATGAAGATAGCGGCAGTATTCGAGAAATTAGCCCAAAGGCTTTGAAAATGAGACGCATAAGTTCAATTTGAGTTGCCTTAGGGTAAATGACGGCCACCCTACAGAGTTGCTGTACCTTCTTCCGTCTGTTAATAAAACCACAAACAATTGGGTTAAGGGAAGAAAAGTGTGGGAGATGTGAGGAAACGATGGAAAAGCACAAATAACGTGGCATACAATTGAGCGTGAGCTGGGGAAAAGTTGCCAACTATGAAAATGAGATGTCAAAAAAGTTTTTATTATCGATTTAATATGTGTGCACTGTTGCCACTGAGTGAGGGTCAAAGGGGAGACATGAGGAAGAGGGGAGTAGGGAAGTAGGGATGTACTGGAGAAGGAGGAGCTAGCTAACAAATGTACAGCAGCAAATAATAATGTGAAGCAAAGGAAGTGGGTAACGTAAAGATTGCAAAGTTTCGGGCTGCTAGTATAGTCTAAAAGCTACTGCCATGCGTTATACCCTGTAGAAATTCAAGTTACGGAATAAGTTGCTTAAAGTTGACTTGGTTGTCATTTACTTGTATTACCATTATTTTACAACACTTTTAATTTATTCCTTAAGTAAATACCAATTAATTTTTTAAATGCGTTACTTAATCCAATTTTTAAAAAGGCCACAGGGTATTTGATAGTGGTGCATCTTTCAGTTGCATCTGTTGTTCAAAAAATTGCAAACTTTATACTTTTTGTGTGTTAGATAGGTGTGTTCGAGAGTGTATGTTAGGGAGTGTGTGACCATAGTAAAGTTGTCAGTGCGTAGTGTCAAAAGCTGAAAAAGTTTCCCCACTTTGTTAACTTATTGTGGTGGTAGTCCTTAAACTGACATCACAACGGCCAAAATGCAAACAATTGGCATTATTTTGATTTAAAGTACAAACTCAAACTCAGCTGGTATTCAAATCAACAATTTGTGCACAAAAGTCCAAGTATTGAAAGATACGAATAACACGATGAGTTATTTTATGGTAGCTTTAAAAATGTTATAGAAATCATGGCCAGAAAGGAAACAGGAAAAGCGTTGCTTGTAGTTGCCAGCTAATTAAATTTCCGTTTGGCGTTATTTAATTTCCTTGAACAAAGTGGGAAGTGGCAAATGCTTATAAATAAATTTTAATTAATTAAGTATACGAAGCGACAAGAGATGCTTGACTGCGTCGTCATATTTATAACTTGAACAACAACTACGAGTACTTTTAACTGGTTTTCCCTTCTCTTCTCTTTCCAACTCCTCCTTGATAAATCTATTCTAGCCAAAGTGCCGCACACGCCGCACAGGTCTATCAGGTAACACGCTCCGGCCACGAGCATTGCGATGTTACCGAAGGCGTTCTCTTGGACATAACACCCTTGGTGGTCGATGGCAGGAAACTGGTTACTTTATATGACAAGGATCTCACTGAGGGAGTTAACCTGCTAATAGGTAAGTCGACTAGACCACAAAAATGAGTCAGCCTTTAAGATTATCCGGTTGGTTATCTATAAATTATTTATAACATATATAGCAATAAATTATTTATTTATACAATGTCAGTCACATGGAAAATATTGAAAATTGCAATTCATTTAATATTTATTTATGAAAAGGAGATATAGAAAATTGTAAACATTTACAAGATATAAACACTTTGAATTTCCCTCTTATTTGATTTAGTATTTATATTCTTAATTTTTCTAGAGTAAAATTGATTCGGCTTTTTGTCATTGCTAAGTTCCTTTTTTCTACGTTCTTTTGCCTTTCGGGGGTATTTTTTCTGTCCCTAGGTTGAGTTTAATTAATTTCACAACCCTTTTTCCACCCTTTCTCTCTTTCTCTCTCTTTTGCTTACACACGCACAGTGGTATCCGAGCTGTGGGGCACACAGTGTGTACGCCTAAAGGTGACCACAAAAACCGACAATTGTGGTGAGAACGCCGATTGTTCTGGTAAAGGGGTGTGCTATTCGAACCCATCCATGGAGGAGTACGAGTGCCAGTGCTGTAGCGGTTTTGCGGGTCCACATTGTGAGGAGATCGATGCTTGTAACCCCAGCCCCTGCACTAATAACGGTATCTGTGTGGACCTCTCACAGGGCCACGAGGGCAACTCATACCAATGCCTTTGTCCATACGGTAAGGTCATTAGTGAAACCAGAGTGTAAATTTATCTAGGTTATATTATTGGACTTGATGTTACCCTTTTATACAGGCTATGCGGGCAAGAATTGTCAATATGAATCGGATCCCTGTAATCCGGCCGAGTGCATGAATGGCGGCACCTGTGTGGGCAACTCAACGCACTTTCAGTAAGTACAAGCGTATTCATATTATTTTTATCTCACTTATCAATCTTATCACTCTTCGCTTGCAGTTGCGATTGCACCTCTGGCTTCACAGGACCGCTTTGTCAGCACAGTCTCAATGAATGTGAGTCCTCACCCTGTATACATGGCATCTGTGTGGATCAGGAGGATGGTTTTCGTTGCTTCTGTCAGCCAGGTAAGCTAAAAAATAGTCTGCCAACTACGCGTATACTTGATATTCATCTATCAGCGGAAATAATAAATTGTGTTAATCATGCGCATTCCCAACTTGATTGAAACGCAGCTCATCAGTTATTTCATTGGCACAAATACAATTGGCACAAATCGCACTCAATAACAATGAAAATGAAAATAGAAAAAAGAAAAGAAAAGAAAAGAAAAGGGAAATTCAAAAGGGAAACCTAGCAGAAGACTAAGGTCTTCCTCTGAGTGTCGCAGCAATCGAACTCGTTGAAATTTCCATTTCATTTATTTTGCACATTTACATTACGTTTCGGGTTACGACTTCGCTTACCCCATCTGATGTTCTATATCCTTTGCAGGATTCGCCGGCGAGCTGTGCAACTTTGAATATAATGAATGCGAATCGAATCCATGTCAAAATGCCGGCGAATGCATCGATCACATTGGTAGCTTCGAGTGTCGCTGTACGAAGGGATACACGGGCAGTCGATGCCAAATAAAGGTAAGTGCCTGGCAGGAGAATGAATCAGGCGACAGTCAGAGACAGTAGACGTATTCAATCCGATGCTTAGATACCCTCACTATGTAATAAAATGAGGGTATGGAAAGTGTTTAAATTTAATTTAAAGTTGTTCCATAAGACAAATATAACTAAGCGAATGAATGGGGCTGGGATACCCACTCTTCATAAGAAGAATATATATTTTCCGTCAGTGAGTTAACAATGCTCATAACAACTTCAAGTGACTCTATTTTATAGTGAGAGTCAGACACTTTTCTTCACATCTCTCAAAAGATTTCTCTCACAACAGATAGAGTATACCAATTCAATCTCAACATTGCTTTTTTCAGTCGCCTACTCAAATGTTATGCGAACATATTGATTGAATTTACCCTGGCCAATACTTGCTGCCACAAATGCATGTATCAAAAAATAGAAAGCCCCTCTGATATAGATACCTCCGTCTCCTAGTGAAGTTTTACTCGTATGTGAGGCAAATAAATTTTTGAATATGTAATGAAGTCTGGCTTTTTCAATATGCTTTGATTTCTGCCTTTCTCTATGGCATTCTTTTTCATTCTCGTTGTCGATTTCGGTTTTTGCATTTTTGTATTTGTTTTTGTTTTTGTTTCTGTTTTAGGTTGATTTCTGCGCCAATAAGCCGTGCCCCGAAGGACATCGCTGTATTGATCATGGAAATGATTTTAGCTGCGAATGCCCAGGAGGTCGCAATGGACCGGATTGTAATCAAATGCCACGAACGGTAAGTCATGATTTATGCACTCAACTCTCCTCCCTCTACCCCTCTACTCACGCGTAGTGGCTTCCTATTGAGGCCAGCATGCTTCCTACAGTGGAAAGGGGTAGGAATGTCTAGGGGAATAGACGTGCCAGCTGGCGGCGCATAACAAAAAGCCCAAAATATTCACAAATTGCTGGCTTCGTACGGATAGATTTACATACAGACGAATACGACTATCTATAAACATTTATTCAGACATAGTTCTAATACCATATTCGTATTCATTGTACAAATGTAAATGTTGTTTCATGCAATCAATGCAATTTTGTAATTTTAGCTCTGACATTGCATTGTTTATCATGTTAAACAAGCTTCAATCACTTTGATAAATTTGCAGAAGGAGAATTAGCTAAATGTGTGCATATTTCTAGCTTTTTAACTTAGCGAATTTGAATATTTGAATTCAAAATGAAGCTGCCAAGTTTTTGCAACTCTTAATTATAAATATGTAATATTGTTCTAAACTATAAGTAAATATTTAAGTTATAGTGCAAAAAATATTTTAGTTATTAAAATACGTTCTTACAAAGATATAAATTAGTCATAAAATCATAATTATTCTGATTTTCACTTACAGAGTATCTAAATGTGCTTATTGCTAAATATCTTTGCATCCTTTGAATATACTTGCCATTTCGGGGCTTTAATTATCATATTGTATGCCCTGAATTTGTTTAACATAATTAAAAGTAGATACTATCTTCAGTAATTGACCTGACAATCTAGAAATTCGAAAGACAAAAGTGAGGGCCACAGAACAGTTAGGGGAAACTGTAGATGGGGCCACGACTAGTATGTCCATTATTATGAAATGAGAATCTACTTTAGGGTATTTAATAAACGCCCAATGACTTGATAATTTGCGGTGGTAAAATAAAACTTAACACAATGTACATAAATTAAGCGTCAAAGCTTCATAATTAAAGCTTGGCACGATATGACAATGATGATGATGATGCTCTTAGTGATGATAATAATGATGATGGACACGGGGACTTAACCGCGAGCAAAGGAAACAAGCCCAGCTCCATGACAGAATTTAGAGAAAGATAAAAAGAGAGAGAGAGAGAGAAAAAGAAAGAGAAAGAGAGGGAGACAGACAGAGTTCTTAGGAGGCCTGTCTTGCAACAGAGTTAGCAGAGGCAACTGTGGCAACTACTGTTGTCTGCCACTGCCACCGGGTTTTCGACCCTGATGAGCTGTTGCTGTTGCTGCCAGGCGCCAGCAAATTAATTACATTTTACTATGGCTCACCATTATGTGCCGCGTTAATATTTAACATGCCAGACGCACACAAAGTCCGCCCCCAAGTAATTGTTAGTTAGTATAGTATAGTACAAATATTGCGTATACGTAACGTAAACTGTACACGTGTGTGTGTGTGTTTGTGAGTCCCTGCGATAACTTTCCCAGTATTTTCAGCAGTGCAGCGTAAATCCGTGCACTCATGGCGGCACTTGCTGGTCCAGTGGCGAGAGTTTCTACTGTGCCTGTCGTCCTGGATATACGGGCACAATGTGTGAAGGTAAGTGTTCCCCTCCCTTTCTCACAGTTCTCATGCCTGCCAGCCCGAGCTCATTAACTCTGGCTAACCCGAAAAATATGCGACACTCCCGTGTGGCCAACTAAGCCGGAGTCGGTGGGCAAGAGCCTGGAGCCAGCAGCCAGGAGCTGGAGGCAGGAGTACTCTTTGGTCATGCTCCCCCATGGAATGAACTAACCGCATTTACATTCATTTTGTGTGCCCCTCTGCAGATGAGTTTGTGGTGGAGACGGTCGTCAGCTCCAGTGAATTTATTGTCGACGATGTGAACGCCAGAAATTTTAATGACAAAACTTTTGGTTCATCGGTTGTGCTTAAGAGTCCCATTGAATTGCATAATGCATATTTTGCGGCTGGCGTTCTGGCGGCCGCCATTTTCATCGTTGCCGTTGTGGTAAGTTTTCCACACGAACACACACACAGACACACACACTGACATTTACGCACAGATACACACATATACACAGGCACAGCTATATACATATTTGCACTTTGATGAAGAGGGTTAAAGGAGCGCTTGTACAAGCGAGCTGACCAACAGGGAAATTGTACACTGCGGTTGGGGAAAGTGCGCGAAATGGCATTGCATATTCATTTGCATGTTTTAAGATACTTTCCCAACTGCAACTACAACTTCAACTACAACTTGAATTTTAAGCTCAAACTCAATCGAGCTGCAAAAGAAACTTACATTTCAATTAATATTTATAATAGCTGCAAGACTTTCAAGTTACCACATAAATTTTGACAATAATAAATACTTCCTTTTGATCAGATTGTTATTTCTTTTTCTTAACCAGGTCACCATCTGTCACTGCAAAGTGAATCAAACGTATCGAAAATTCTCAACGCGTCCAACATCGTTTATACCCATTTTGGGCTTCAGTCGACGACCCAAGTTGCAAGGCAAACTTAATAAACATTGGCTAAGTGGCAAAGGTCTTAGCACAAGCACACAATCTGCTGCAGGTGCAGGTGCAGATGCAACTGCCACTGCAGGTGGCAGCAATGGGGTACAGTCAACGCGTCATTTGCCCGCCCAACAAAATGGCAACAGCCCCCAAACACAGACCACGTTGGGGGGTCAACTTCATGAGCGACCCTTTCAGCGGCATCTGGCCATGAATCTGGAGAATGACATGTACTACACGGTTGATTTCAGTGAGAACTCACAGCACTCTCCGCTAATACAGTGAGATGTAGATGGCGCCAAAGTTGCACTTGCAGTTGCGTCTATAACCAAAACTGAAGACAAGCATGTTGGCTGGTTAGTTAAATTTACGTGCAAGCACGTTTCACATGAATAGAGAGTAAGAGAGAGTGAGTGTGAGAGAAGAGATTAGATTTCTCTAATCCGCTCGTGCTCGTGCAATATTTCAATATTTCAAATATTGATAATAATAACTAAATAAATAATAAACTATTAATAAAGCTGTCGACAAATGAACTTTATGATTACACACTCAAGCAAATAGATGAACACTTATAATTCTGATCAATATGGCATACTTAATAGGCTTAACACATCTTGTTTGAGCTTGGCAAATACACACACACACACAAACACATTTGAGTTGTTGATTGTGTAACTGTAATAGCCAAATTGTATTATGCTACAAACTCAAAATTATGTAAATGCCCGCAGTCAACTGTGCCTAATCCAATTGTTTTACCTGATTAAATTGATCTCTCGAAAACGTTATTTGAACTAAATATTTTACTAATACTTTTGTTATAATTTATTTATAGATTTGTTTGTTAATTGTTAGCTATTTGTAGCTAAAACACAAATTGGTTGCACCTTTTAAAGCTCTCACTAATTAAATGCTTATTTATTTAAGCAACAAAGAGCTTAATGCTTTACTAATTCTCTTATTTATATGCATCATATTTATTTAATAAATGTTTTTTGGATAGTTCTCAATTCCAGCTTTTAGAGCTCGCTCTTCCATCAAATGCCAATAAAGTTTTAATTAATTTCACCACACCAACAAATTGACTTTATTTGCATAAACAAAGTATGCATTTGTGTATGGAAAAAGTATTTAATGAAATTCCGACATACATATATCAGAGATTATCATAGTTCTCTGTGTAATAAAATGTGAAAGAGAACTGAGGCCAATGAGGCCTCTCATAGCATTAGTATTATTCAATATCAATTAGCATAAATTAAAACAGGCCGCAGAATTTAAACAATTTTTATCTGGCTTTCATTGTAATGTGGTTGCAAAATGCAAATGCAAATATATTAAAATACTTTTTGCATAATTATTGAATATGAATGTTTGTTTGTGTGTATATGCCAAACATTTGGCCATATTGTTGATGTGCAAATATTAATATTGATCAAATTGCAATAAGAAATTCACAAAGTTTCAGTACTATAAATGAGTTTAACAAAAAGTAAATAAAACAACATTAAAATATCGAATCATTAAATCTTTGTGAAAAAATAATACAAATGTGACGCGGCTTGACAGTATTTATTTGTTTTGATTAATAACTGGCAAATGGAAAATGTGTTTGTAATTTAAATGCTATAGTATGTAATTATGATGATTAAGTGAGTTTTTGAAAAGAATAAAGAAAACATAAAAAAAACATTACATTAATTTTAACCTTAGCCAGCCTAAGCCTAAGGGAAAACATTGCAAAAATATTTAAGATGCAAAAAGAAAAGCAAAAATAAATAAACATTTTAAATAATTAGCAAATAATAACACTAATAATAAAGTGAAACTCTTATGTGAATTAAATGAATGCAAAAACAGTTTCTGTTGACAATTATAATTTAATTTAAGCAAATGCAAATAAAATATATTTCGGGGCAAATTTAAAAACAATACAACATGATTTTTAATCAAACAAACTTTTATTTTTTGTATTTTACTTGTAACAATTAACAATAATTTGATTATAATTTGATTCACACAGAAACAGAAACGTTATGCTATAGGTTTCAAATCGTTAATGTTATGTGTAATTTCATTTGGTATTTGGTTTATTGTTTATTAATATCACTTATACGCCCCGTTACATTTGGCTTCGTATTGATCTCAATCAATTGTCATTGTCCTGCAGAACCTTTCCATCGCCATTATGCTGCGTGCTCTGAACTGTAGGGGGTGTCTCCTCTACACAGCCAGACACTGTGGTTTTGGATGAGTTCAACTCCGTCTCCTCGGGTATTACTTTGGGACCCTCCTGATCCTGAGAGTTAGTAAATAAAATTTAATTAAACAAAATATTACAAGGCTAAGTGCAATTTTAAATGCATGCCCAATGCAATGATTTCATACAATTTACAGTGGATAAAGTAAGTATATACAAATACAAAATTTAGTCAAGGCGATGCTTCTCTTACGTATATGTGAGTATATGAAAAATCGACAATAGTAGGAGAAAAGTTAAGATATTTTTTCATTTGGTATGTAGGCTCATCTATATCTTGCCTAGATCAAGTTTGTTCTAGACTTTTGTCACGCCAACTACTGCCCCGTAAATCAAAAAACTATATTTCAAGTCTAATAACAAGACCACCTTTCCCATAAGTACAGGGTCTTCGACTGCCGAGCTTGATCCACTGTAGCTTACTGTATTTTTCTTTCTGCAAAATATCAATTTTCGTCTTTAAAAATTACTTAAAGTTCGTTTATGATCTGGTTCGGGTAACCCAATAGTCCAAATCTGTGAGGTTCGGTTCAGAGCCGATTTCAGACTTAAATAAAACTATACTCTCGACGTACAAATACATAAAGGACCTTTGTTTTTTTTTTTACAGTAATTCCTTAATTTTCCGAGGTTTACCCACAATTGATTGCCGCTCAGCTCACCGCTTTTCCGCACACATACTGAGAGCAGAAAAAAGGAAATAAAGTGGATTTTAAAAATACTTTGCCAATTAAAAACTAAAGTAAATGAAAAACCAATTTCATAACTAGCATACAAATTAACTATCCAACCAACTGGAATGCAAACAACACAATAAAAAGCAAAAGCAGTCTCAATCCTCCCAATCCTCCTAAATCCTCTCAATCCCCCATTCCTTCTGATATGTATAGGTGAAAACTGAATGCGATTTGCAGCCGCAATATGTTTGTATGTTTGTTCATTTGTTGGTTTGTTTGTTGGTTCTGTTTTTGTTGTTTTTCTGAAACTCAAATGGAAATGTGCAAGTGAGTTTTCAACCTGCATGCTAATTTCAGCTTTCCCATATTATACACACATTTAAGTGCAGAACAAAACGATTTTTAAATGAATAGCAGCTGCGGCTTTTGCAAAACTTTTCTCCTTTTTTTCCTTTTTCTACCATTTGCTTTCCGATCTGCTGATGCCATTTTTCGAAACTTGAGCGAATGCAATTTACCAACATTTCAACAACATTGCATTCAGCGTATGCACAAATAAATTTCAATCAGTTCTATTCAATTCAGGATAAAAAAAATTTATAAGAAGTGAATATGGTCAACTGTAAAATTTAATTTTTACAGAATAATAAGCAAATTTAATTATTTTGATTGATAACAATATATATGACAATATATTATTACAAAAAAAATTAATTAGATCTTGTTATAATTGAAATTAAACAGTTTGATAAAAATTCCGTTGCTCAGAGATATTTGAAAAGCATTCGGTATTTTTAAAATAGTTATTTTAAGTATATGTTTGTTGGTCCCAAAAAAACCTATGATAATTAAAATATTAATTTAATTTCATTAGTCGAAAAACTTGTAATCCTTTATAAAGAAAATTTACAGAATTTGAAACTCTTTGGAATAAGGATAAAACTTCCATTTTGCGATCTATTATCAACGGTATATAAAAGTCGGCTAAGTTGGTTTGAGAATTCTGTTCAATATAGTTTGTTTGTTTGTTTTTGTTGGGTTTCCACACCATCAAACTTTTGATATAAATCGTATGCATCAAACACTTCCTGCGGTTATTGTTTGTATTTTGTTTTCGTGTTTTTATGGTTTTTTGCTTTTATTGAAACGTGCTAAAACTACAAACTAATAGTACAAATACTCTCGTACATTGCAGCTGAATGCATAAATTCTTTGGCACACACAGGATACACAAACACTGCAGTCCCTCCTTCATCCTTTACTCCTTCTACACTCGCTTTGTGTTGAGCTCGCACAGCTCATCAGTTGATTTTTTGTTTAGCCGTATAAAAAGTACGAGTATTTGCCGCCATTGTTTTGCGTTCTTTTTTTTATTTGGTTTTCTCCCTCCCCCGCTATACAATAAGAATTACTTACGCACAATTTCGTACTCACTTTTTGTGCGTTATGTATTTGAGATATAGACATAAAGTCGTTGGCGTTCAGCCATATAAAGTCGTTGCCGACCAAATTCAACAATGACAAATGTTGGCCAAACCACCCAGCACCTCTTCCAGCTAAAAGGCAGTCAGCCAGGCCAACATCGCCAAATTACATGGCTTTTATTTTGAGATTCGCGTATAAATATTTATTTTTTTTCAACTTCTTTTATTTTGCTATTGTTTTCTTCGTCTCTTTCGCACATCGATAAATCGCTTTATGTGAAATGAAAATAAAAAAAGAAGAATATAATGCTAGCAACAATATGTGCTGAAGGTTTCTCTCGCATCAACAAGGGGAGGGAAATAGGAAAAGAATAGCTAACAGGAAATGGCAGAAAATTCGTACGTGCCATTGAAAATAGTAAAATATATGAGAAGGAAATCGAATGTGGAGCTCCTAATACAGTGTCCCCAAACGTTGTGGAATATCATAATTTACACAAGCAGTTGAGCAATCAACGATATTACGAGCTGTATTCATAATTTCATTTTTGTGTTTTGGGATTGGGTTTAAAAGACCAAAGTTAAATTAATAAAAATAAATATTTGAGCAAAATCTACAAGCGGCAATTTGATAAAAATAATTTTTTGTAGAAGTACAAATATCAGTAAACATTAATTTATTTATTTTCTTGAACAATTAAATTCTTGCGAAATAAATAAATATAAATATGGAGAGCAAATGGAGAAAAATAAGGAGCCAAGTTAGTATTGTTGATACTAATATATTATATAAACAAGAAATACAAATTATATAAACAAGAATTGTGTTTCTTTAACATGCCAAACAGATGTTGTTGTTTTAAATGCATCACATCTCAAATCTTGGAATTTATCTTATTAATCAAATATTATGTATAGTTTTTTTTATCTATATTAAACTTTACAACTCTATATTTTCATGTTCAGATTTTAACGATACTATGTGTTCCCCAGGCCCTTAGGATCAAGCTTTGTAGTTCAAAATTTTTAAATTTAGCAGCAGTTCGATTAGTTAAACACCACGGCGAACTGTGAACTTCAAAATCGTTTTGAACGTTACACAAACTGCGTCTTTTGCTGTGCTTCTTTGTTTGTTTGTTTTACGACAATGTTTTTTTTTTGCCTCTTCCTCTACCGTGCAGAATTTTCCCTCCCTGGTCCGACCGCATCGACCATTTGTTCAGTAAGCTTATTGTTGCCTTTGCAGCAGCTGCGTTTGTTGTTTTTTTGCTTTTTTTTGTCAACTTGTACTAAGTTGAGCAACAAATCATTTGGCTTGAAACGCAAACAAAATCAAAGGGAAAGAAAAATAGCAAAAGCGACAATTTTAACGTATTATTTTTGGAATCAGACGGAAAAAGCGAAAAATGTTTACTTTAAAAGTGGCATAAAATACCGAATGTTGCATGCAACGCGCGATATGCGATGCCAAACTAAATCTAACTAGAAGTGCCATTTGGCCAGACAGTAGAAATAGGAGATGTGGCAGCACTAGGAGTAGGAACAGTGGTAGTGGGTGCTTAGCCAAACAAGTGCAGCTAAAAGCCAAAATGGCCCAAGTCCGGGCTTAAATTCAACGAAATAACTTGATGCCTCGATTGCAAACAGAAAGAGTACAAACAGTTGAAAAGGGAACTAGAGTGGGAGTAGTAGTTGAAGTAATAGATGTAGCAAGAGTAGGGGCATTATATGTACGAAAGAGGATAGATATCAGAAGAGGAAGGAGGAGTCCTACTCGTAAACATGCAATGTACTAGCCGCTGGCCACGCGTCCCTGTCATGCGATTCCTTGGCTGGATGTTGCAAGCCATGATGCAGGGATTTGTTCTAGGGATGCATGCCAGAGTCCGACAGTAAGTTATGTACTACTCTCATGTAAGTAAATACTTATGCATGCACCTATATCAATACTCTTGCAAAGCCAAAAAGAGAGACAGAGAGAGAGAGAGAGTCATAGAGAGAGAGAGAGAGAGAGAGAGAGAGAGAAGGAGAGAAAGAGACCGACAGTAAATTATGTTATATTTTAATCTCTAAAGAAGACAATCTAATCATTTTCAAAGAAATTACTCGTTAATAAAGATTCATGTATATTATTATGATATCTAATTTGCAAATATCGTAAACTGATGTATAAAATATTCTCCATACATATGTACATATATTCCCTCATTAATGAATTTAAGTAATTTAATGATATTGTTCTGCAACTTTCGGACAAGCTAATCCTTATCAGAAAAATTTCTCATTATTAAATGATTGCATTTAATAATAAGCAATGATTTCAATAAAGAGATTTGTTATGTTTTTCCCACTTATAAATTTGTTTAAAATGCATTTCTTTCTCTTCTTTCTCCTGCAAGAGTATTCAATGTTCGGCTTCTGCCGCAAACTCTGAACATACAGATGCATTTTTTTTGTATATGTATTTCGCCTATTTTGGCTTAACTTTTGTACATTACCATTAACATGGAGCTGGGTATTACAGATAAATCCACAGCGGGTATTGAAGTTAACAAACCACTTGGATACTTTTTCATGCGGCTTGGAAAGAATGTAGATTCCACTCCCTGTTTGTATTTTTGTATGTGGACAAACAAACAGACTCGCATAGTTAGATATTTTAGTATAGATGCACTCACACACACGCTCTCTCTCTCTCTCTCTCTCTCTCTCTCTCTCGCACACATTTTTGCCCTCTCTTTCACTCTCTCTTTGCGGGATTTTTGGGGGAAATTTATTTTGCACAAACGAAAAACATACAAACAAAGTTTTCCTCCTATTTCCTCTCACTTTTTGGACTGGCCTGCAATTTGCAAGCCCAACTCAACTCTACTCAACTCAACTCCCTGCTGTGTTGTTCGGGGTGCTGGCTTTTGTTTCCTGTTCACTGATGTGCAGCCCTGACTGTCAGTTTGTCAGTTAGTCAGTCTGTACGCCTGTCCGCCTGTCCTTTTGTCCGCCAGTCCGTTTATTCGTCTGTCCAGCTGTCCGCTACAAAGTGTTGTTGTTTGCAGCCTGAAAATGCCAAGGCAAAGTTTGGCATGTTCATAAATTCATTAATTTGTTGCTGTTGTTTCTCAGTTTTCTATTTCTCTGTTCTTTTTTTTTCTCCCTCCTTTTGTTGCACATTTGTGTTGCAACCACATTTGATTTATTGAATTATGGTTGCCTGACTACCATAAAAGCTCGCTTGAAAGCTTTGCTAATTAATTATGAAATTAACTGTAGCCGGATAGCCATATGGATTGTGGAAAAGATAATTCAACAAAGTGTTCCTTTAACAATGCGAATCACAAAGAGCTGATATGACTTACAGTGGAACTTCCATATGGCGAACATCCTTAAAGCATCTCTAAATTTATAAAAACATCGAAGATCATTTAGTGAAGTATTTCTCTGGTTATTCGAATCGAAACTTGGCTAAAATTCTTCTCAGCTCGAAGTTTCCTTTGTCACTTAAACTTCTATAACCAGAATTTTTTACAAATCCTTTTACATTTTTTATTCGAATAATTAAATTTGCTTCAGCTTCTTTTAATCGAATTTTGCAGAGAAATTTACGTCCGTTACTTATGAAGAATGCTTTCTGTAACTTTCTTAAATTAGATGTTCAATTCATCTATAAAAACTCGTTGAAATTTAATTATCTCTTTTAAGCTTCTGCCGAACTAACAAACTTTCATGTTCTACAACAATCTATGGATTTTAACTCAAAGTGACTACTGTAAATGAAATGATATAATTAAAATAGTTTATAATTTAGTTTATTAAAAGTTTACAATTCAATTACTGTGTCAATTTCTCTACTCTTAATGAACAATTTTATAACACAAATTTTAATTTTTTATTGTTGTCGGGAAGTTTGCTTGTAGTTCATTTAAAACTAAAAGAAGCTAAACTCTTGCTTTGAGCAAGGACATCAACAGTGGGACCTATGACCTGTAGCTGGCAACTTGTCACCTGTGCCTGTGCCCGTGCCATGTAGAGCTCTTGTTTGTCTTGAAAACAAAAACCAATAAAGTTGGCATCCAATTCGCATTCACATTCACATTCGCATTCGAAAGAAGAAATCAAAGCCATTGAAGCGGCATCAAAAGCGAACGTTGTTCAGCAAACAAATGCCAAATACAGGCAAACATACACATACACCGAAAGAAATGCTGACTGCAAAGTGAACAATGAGCGATGAATGAATGGCGGATGCAGTGGTGCTCAACATCCGTTAGTCAGACGAAAAACAACGGCAGGACATCTTTCTAGGTATGCTAAAAAGTTATTGAAGGCAACAGCTGCTGTAAACTCAAAGAACCCCAAAAAAAAAAGTATACAAAAAAAAAAGCAAATCAAAACAATTGACGGCAATCATCGACACAGAGAGAGAGAGAGAGAGTGAGAGAGAGAGAGAGGAGGAAAAAAATAGAGATAGGGGAGAGAGAGAGAGAGAGAGAGAGTAAGGGACTTGGGGAACTGGGGACCAGCACTCACCTCTAATACAACGCCCTCGAGGGCGGGTTGTGAAATATTCTTTAGATTGCTGTGATTCAATTTGGGCGCACTGTCGGCACGATTGCGACCCAGTGATTGATTTGACGTTTTGTTATCGGCTTTGCTCAGCATCGAATTGTTGGAGGACTTGTGATTAATTTCGAGAGCCGAACGCAGTATATCCACCTTGGATGCGCTGCTTCCAATGTTCCCATGCCTGGGCACGCCCCGAAGCGACTCCACATTGTAGCTGCTGCGACGCACCGACAAATGGTCGTGGATATCCGCCTGTACACGATAAAATTGCGGAGAATTTCAATTAAAAACTTTTATGTTCCTGTCCTGGTATTGAAAGTTTTTGAACTAACCCGCGAGCCACGAGGCAGCGATGACAGACTGCCAATCTGATTGTATTTGATCATCAGACTCAAACGTTCCAACGACATGGATGTGCCCTGTTCTTTGGTCGCCGGCTCCGTGAGTTTCTCTGTCTCTCCGACCTCAACGGCCTCGACTTCCTCCTCGTACTCTGCAGTGGTGTGATCGAATTTACGTAGCCAAATGAGATGCAATAATCCATAGGCTATGCCGCCAACCACAGCAAGCAGTCCCATATAACGAAATGCATCTCGAGTGCCAAATTGTCCGATAAGCAAACCACCCGTAAAACTGCCACTGCCACGTCCTGCAAGACAAGAGAAGAGAAGAGAGTCGAGTCACAAAGGTTTCACATCGCAAGAGCTAAATTCACTACTTGCCTAAACTGAAGTGAGCCATGCCGAGCACGCCAATCAATGTGGCCAACAGACTTTTGGGGGCCAAGATGGAGCAATATGTGGCAGCTGCCACCCACATCAAGTGGCAGGAGAGTGATTCCATAGCCTCGAAGGGGAAACACCACCAGGCATTCCTGCAAATAGTGAATGAATCTATTAGATTACACTCCACACAATGTCTATCTATGCCAACTACACTCACTCGATAAAGGAATAGCCGACGAGTCGTCCGGCATGGGAGAAGAATGCAATGATGATTAAATTAACATGTCCAAAGATTCGTGTAATCTTCTCCGCTCCATAAAGGAAGGGAATACTGCTCACAGTTCCCACCGTAATTGTTATACCTGATGAGAAAACATTTTACTATGTGAAAATTACAGTGAAAGTTGAAACTTACCCAACAGGTAATTAGGTGCACCCAACTCCTTAAGATAGAGAAAGAGAAAGCTTTCGATAAAGCCCCAGAAATTGCCAAGTACAAACAGAAATATGATAAATGCAATCACGTGCGGCATTTTCAATAGATTCCACAAGTCCCTAAACACATTATCTGCCGGCAACTTCTCGCCCAACGGCATCATTAGCACTGACATTGTCGATATCACCAAAAGCACATCGTATGTATAGAAGGCAGCCGAGTAGTCCGTGTAACCCAATCCACGAGATGAGTAGTCAATCATGATGCCCGTTATGGGTGAGAATATTGCCATGCCAATGCTCGAGAAAAGACGCTCACGGCCAAAGTCGCCGCCAAACTTCTCTATCATTGTCAGTGCAATCGGATCCATGATGGTAACGCCAGCCGATAACATGGTCGTGGCCAGAAATCTGCAAGTTGGGTTAAAAATAGTCCAAATTAATTATCTTCATCATTAATTGCCTCCTAAATTGAAATAATTAATTGACGCAAACTTTAGGAACAGACAGCCGATTTTTTCAATGTCTGTATAAGTCTTTTTTGATATCTTTGAATTTGACAATAGTTTATTTAAATTTTACGTCAATTTATCATTCGGATAGTTATTTGAGACCTTATATAGATATTGAAAAAATGGATCTAAAACTATTTCTTATACATATTGAGAAAGAAATAAAATATATACATAAATATCTATATTTTTATAAATAAAATGTGCTGTCAACATATAAATAATTCAATTTATTAAAAGCTTTAACATTAAATATATTAATAGATATAGCAAAAGAAACAAAATGTAAATTAGATGAATTAAATTTATACATTGTGACTATAGTACACTATTTTATAAGGTTGATCTAGGATGATCGGTAATAATAAATAAATAATCTTAAATATGTTCAAATTCAAATTTGCTATATAGGAATACAGATGTCGAGGACTATAAAAATTGGAGTTACTTAATTTGGTTAATATTGTATATACTTATTAAGGAAAATTAATATATCTCTAGAGTTTTATAATTATTAATTATTAATAAAATAACTTTTATTTGTTTTCTTTTTTTTTTAATTCAATGAAGTTTGTGATAAGGAATTATTTGTAGCTCTTACCTCAGCAGAAAGTATATCCAGAATATGGTGTCGTCAGTTTCCTTGTAGTCCGGTGGACAAATCTCTGGTGCATTCAACGTAAATGTGCAACGTTGCATCATGCACTTGACAGCTCCCGTGTTCACATAGGAGATGTTGGTGCGCCTCACGAGGCCTCCACAGCGTAGATCCAAATCATCCATATCGGTGAGATTGATTTGCATCTTTACCAGCCGGTCTTCACCAAAGCGTTGTCTAATATCCGTGACTGTCTCGTTATCATCCTGTTCAATTTCCATGCCCAATTGCTCTGTGGGATCCGCAAGATCGGGATGCATTTGTAGCATGAAGTATGTGGCATCTGCATTATCTGAGTGCACCCAACTGCTGCTGGCATTTGGCATTCCACCGTCAGTGCCTACATTTCCTGTGGAAACTGTAAACAAATGCAAAAGCATGACAAAATTAGATTTTCAAATGATAATAGACAACTAAGCAAATTACAATGGCTCAGTTGCCCCCAAGTCAACAGCTTTACAACTGGACAGTAGCTGGACAGCAGCTGGACAGCAGCTGGACTAAAACTGAAAGGAAAATAAATGGGAACTGGCGATGCATGACAGATTTTCAATGTTCTTGTTATGTTCTTGTTTGCCAATCCTTTGAGACTTCCTTTATATGTTTTCTTTACAATGGTAAAATCAAATTATTTAAGAAGCAAGATATTCCGGATCTTGTTTTGAATTTTAGAGACCACACCACAAAAATCAAAAGGGGTTTCTCTTTTAAAGGTTTCACGGAAAAGCAAAAATAATATTTATAAGAAATAATATTAAATTTACATGAAACAACTATGCATATTCTCATTAAATGTTTTGTTATTCAGTTATTGCTTGGATTATTATCACAAAAGGTATTGAAGAGACTATAAAAGTAACTATTCTATTGTCCGGAAATTGCAAGTTTGATGCTGCATTTTTACTTGTTTAAAATGTAAATATTCTCATTTAAGAAGCAGCAAATTGTCTGGCTTTTGTTGTGTATTAAACTATACTTTAACTAGAATTCAAAACAAACTTATTCTATTTATTATTTCATATCAATTAAGAATTACACAATTTCTTTTGAAACCTAGCAATTATATTCAATTAATCTTCATTTTATTCGACTTGAACTTATTTCCAGAGTTTGTTCATTCGATCTAAGTTTGAACAGTTGAAATTGAATAAAAAGAAAGACAGATACTCCTTGAAAAGTTTCTGTAAAGTTCAAAACTTTGCTGAAATGCGTCAGGCTTTAATAAGGATGTGTTGGTCCAGATGCCAACCACAGGTTTAATCGTATATTGTCGAATGGCGGAACAAGGAGCTTAACTCGTTCGTTATTTTCCCTTTATGGAGTAAGTTTTCCCCCCAAGATTCAGCAGAAATGATGGTAAAAACAAACTAATAAAAGTATGTATAACACACACGACATGGATGCGAATGTGGTCATGGATATGGACAATGGGAAAGAAGAGACAGGAAAGGGAATGACAGAAAAACTAATGGCTAACAAGCATCAGGAGAGACCAACTCGAAGGTGATGATAATAAGGGAAAGTCAGTTAAAGGAATGGGTTGGGAGAGGGGACAGTGGACAGAGTCCAAGAGGGGAGATCATCATGTAGAAGTGTCACTTACGATTCAATCCCTGCATGGACATGGCTGACATTTCAGCTGATGATAATGATGACGACGAGTATGAGGATGACGATGACGATGACTGCAGGAGCAAGGACATTGCTGAAACGTTCTCCAGTGGCGGGAACATGGTCGATGACATATTAAGTACATCTTGGTATCTGCTTCTCGTTTGCGTTGCGAATAATGCTGGCAATGATGATGCGGGCGAAGATGTTGTCGACGTCGTCGTCGTCGACTTTGTTGTTGGCACATTTGATTCACTCGGATCCATTCCCGGACTGGTCATTGCTGCCATTGTAGTCGTAGTCGTTGTTGTTCTTCTTGTTGTCGTTGGGAACTTGTCATGCATCGGCAAATCGGTGTAAAGCTGTGGATTCACTTGCTCCTGCATTAGACAATAGTCAACGCATTGATATACGGCCAAATCGAGTTCTGGTTCCTCCGGACACTCCCTACTCGGACAGGGGGACCACCAGACCTGTAAGTTAGATAATAAGACAGATATATTACAGAAACGTTCAAGACATTCATTTGTACTTTAAAAACTGAGAGTCTCCTTAAATAACCAACCATGAGATTGAGAAAACTTATTCCAAATCCTACTATGATTATGAACATCACATACCGAAGCGTCGTATACATCATGAGAATCGAAATAATGAATATGTTAAGAATAACTATTAGACTAGTAGGCCGTAGATTTCTTGAGAATTCAATAGAATCTTACCCCAATAGATCTGTTAGTTGATATCTGGCATTGAAACGAACAACTTGTAAAAAATATATGTAAAACGTTCAAATTTAAGGAAAATCTTAAAAATGTCTAAGCTCCGAAATATATGGACTTCTGAAAATCAGTTGTGGGACTGGGGGCTTGTGGTACTGACCTTCATATTGGTGTATATAGCCATTATGCTTTACGAACGCCGGAAGCATCCGACGTACGATGATGAGGACTACGAAAAGGAGGGACATCTCCAGTTGAAACCTCCACTCCGAAATCTAAAACTAACCAGGGAAGAGCTAAAATCTTACAATTCGAAGAATCGCAATGGAGTATTTTTGGTGAGTTTCCAGAACAAACTCTACGATGTGTCATGTTGCCCAAGGAACTTTGGACCAAATGGCAGCCATAAGGAGCTTACAGGGACCGATATCATGTCGTTCATACAGGAGAATGCAACTTATGATCCTCGCGGCTTTGATGCTTATGTCAAGGAATGCAAGAAATGGCTCAAGGATCGTTTCTATGTGGCGGGCGTCTTATTGGAGGACAACAAAAAGGAAACTACAGCAGATTCAGAATCAACACACTCTGGTTGGTCTACAGTCGAAGATTGGAGCACAGACGATGACGAAGCTGAAGAGGAGCCCAATGAGAAGCCAGCAGAGAATGTTGAAGAAATTGAGGATATTAAGGACCTTGATGAGACGCTCATCTCCACGAATGCAGATGAGACAATATTGGCTCAATAGAGCTGTCCTATGGCCATAATCCTTTAATTATGCATAATTTGGGACTATCACAGTTTGAACAGGCCAGCACTTGGCCAATAAATTGAATCAAACTAAATAAAGGCATAAATAAATATTCCTGCCCGATACCACAAAGTTGGAAGTTGTTCGATCTGATTGCCCCATGTTGCATAACAACATTTGTTGTTTCTGTTTTTGTTGTTGCTGTTGTTGTTTGGTTTATACACTCTCACATGTAAGTGTATGCTCGTGTGCATGCATATATCCATTACCAATTTTAATGTGAATTCAATAAGCTCGGAGGCAAGTGAGACTGTGGAGACAGCCGAGTCCTCGCTCTCGTTCCCGTTCCCGTTCTCGTCCAGCAGCAACGCCTGTAATAATAAAATGGTAATTTCCGTTGCCAACACAACAACATCGACTGCATATAAATTTATGCCAAATGGCAACCAAACTTGGCTATAATGGCGTAAAATAGCAAACCACAGGGCAAGGACCAAACCAAGGCACGACACGGTTAACCAAGCCAAGAACAGGACCAACAGCAGCAGAAGAAGAAGACCAAAGGCAAATGTGTTTCAAGCTATTTCTCCAACTCTCTGACAGGAGATTGGTAGAGCACTTAATAACCACGTATGCCCATGCAGTACTCTACACTCGACAAACATATCTCATATAATCAAATTGAAATCAGTAATAATATTATAGTTTATCAGTACAAAGAAATCAAAAAAATATTGACAAGTAAAGCATTTGAAAGAAATATATTGTTTCAAAATGTAAATAATCTTAAATACAAGAAGAATTAATTTTTCTATAAAAAAATATATTCTTTACAGTTTTTGCGATTCTTCTCTAAAAGAATTGCTTTTGTTTTTAGAATGATTTTAATACTTAATTTTTCCATTATTTTTGATTATTTCTCAGTCAGCTAGATTGAAGGTCTAACTGATTTATCCAAGTATTTTCTTTTGTCATGTTACCTTTAATTTTCGATCCTTTGGAAAAAGCTGGAAAGTTATCAAAATCGTTATTTAAAATTATTTTAATAACTTTTGATGATTGATTGAAAACTAGCTTGCTTATCAATCAACGCAAAGATTATATTGTAATATGCAGCTGTAATCTTCATTTTCAATATAATTCTTAAAATTTACAAACTACATTCAGTGTGACTGATTTAATGACAATAAGTGCACAGCATATTAACATTACATCATGCGGCACTTTTTAATGTTTTTTAAATTCATAAATAAAAGCTGTATGGGAAACTGTTAAATTAAACGTTTTAATACCCCAGGCCACAAAACTATATTTTTTTATAATTGCTTCTTTCGACATAATCTATTTTTAATCTGTAACCGCTCCAAAATTCTCTGTCCGAATTGATTGTTTTTGTGATTAAATGACAATAAATCCACAGCATAATAAGAAAGACATAATTAAGGGAAAAAATAGTGTCAATAATTGTTGTATTAAAAGTTTCAAGGCCTTAAAAGTATATTTTTTTTATACGCTTCTTTCGATGTAATCTAATTATAATCTTTATGACTCATCCCTGAAAATCCCTGGCCGAAAAATGGTCTGTCTTCAAAGCTCCTATATATTTTAATTTCTATGAATTTCACTTTAATTTTAAGCGGAAGCCATTTCTGCGTCACCTCTGATAATATCCTTTTTTCTTTCTTTCAAAACTCCACATGAAAAGTAGATAGATGTACTTTTACTATAAAATGTAAGCGTATTTAAGTTTCGTTGTCTCGCAACTGAGCCTCGATGGGTTTCATTGTTGCTAGTGTTGCTGCAGCTATTTTAATGGTGTTATTGTATTTTATGTGCACATCATAAATACAAATTCAATACACGGCCGTCGCCTGTGCTCCTCCTACATGTTCATGTCCGTATCCGCATCCGCATCCGTGTCCGCATTTGTGTCCATGTCCGTGTCCACTCGACTATAGTCTAGTGTTCAATGGGTGAACGAGAGGTTTGGGGTTGAGAGTGAAATAGTGAATGTTGAATGGGGTTCGGGATGTGCGTACCTCAGAATGCAAGATACTTTTGCGCAAATTCTCATTTAGAGGCAACTGACGATGGTCGAGGACCACAACGAGGCCTTTCACACGCAGCTCCATTGCGTTTCATTACGACTCCTCTAACGGCAAACAGGGGGCATTTACAGTTACACGAATTCGTTGTAGTATCTCTTAGTATGTGTGTGTGTGCGTGTGTTTTGTTAGTGTAGCTTAAGTGCTACAAAACGACACAAAGATAAATGTACGTGATACACACACATGCCGAGCTGACGTGCACTTCCATTTTAAGTGGATTTTTCGGCATTGCCGCCATGTTTAGAAAGTTTCCCATCCCCCCCCCTCCCCTCCTCATTTACCCACTCTGCCATGGCTTCGATTGTTTTTGTTTTTGTTGCTGCTGTTGTGGAGATGACTCTAATGCGTTTCGTTTCTTGTTAGCTGTCAAGAAGGTTTCTATTTTCGATTTGCATTTTAGGTACTTCAATAGGAAAAGTGCCTTAGCTTGGGTTTACCATAATATCTTGTATCTCAATACAGCTAGCAAATATTTCTCTCATCTCATCTCTCCTCTTCTCTCCTCTTCACCAAATTCTCCAAGTTGATACTGAGCTGGTGCACGTGTGCTTCCATAATTCGATTTATGTTAAACTCTGCTCAGCTGCAGTTGAAGCTCAACACTACACTATTTGCCACTGCAATTTGTTTGCTGCCTTCAACAAGGTGCGACTTCCATCTTCTAACCTGGTCTAAGCACTTTGAGTTTCTGCTTCAGTTGCTTAGCCAGCTACAAGATGAATTCAAGCACAGAGTCAATTGCTGATGCTTCTGATGTTTGCCAAATGGGTGTACTTATCTATCAATGTCGTTTGGAAGAGAAAAGCTGAAGCAGGAAGTTGCTCTTGACTCGCCTCAAATACGGAAGTGAAGAGGAAAAGATCCTTAAACAGTAAACAACATTTCAATTTAATAGGATTTTGGTAGCAATCATTAAAAAGCAAACCAGCAAAATTTCAACAGTGAGTGTAAGCAAATACTCATATGTATGTATTGCCAATATCTATTTAAATTATTCTTTTAGACTTTAAAAATCGACGCTATAAAAATTATTTAGCATTTAAAGAGACTAAATTGTTTGTTTTATTTTAAAACATCCAACCAGTTGGTGTAAGTCAATAAATTCTGCCAACAAATATTTAATATGTACTTTTAGATTTCGATATCCGTTCATTTGAAAAATATGCAGCATTTAAATAAATGAAATTTTATAGAGATAAAACTCTACTCTGGTCTGGTCTGGTGCACAACTCGTATAAAAATTCACAAAATTTAAAAAAAAGGCAGAAAAAGTTACATTTGTTTATAGTGGAAAAAAGTAGGTCTCTAGCAAATTACCACCAAAGGGGATCAGAATCTGTTATATATCTAATATTACCTAAAGATTCGTGCATTTATTTACTCTTTTAATGGATATATTTACATATTATGGAGTCAGTAATGGAGTATTTATAAACATTTTAAAATTACTGATGAAACTTATTTTCACCTGTGAAAGCAAATTTCAAAAATATGTCAATTGTTAAATTGTGTCTTAACTTTTTATGTTACTTTAAAAATAATATATTATGTCTTGTTTGCATATTCGAATCATTCTCCTGATTTTGTATAAAATAATATACTTATGTGCTTATTGCTTTATATTTATATTTTATTTATTCATTTTTTTCGCAATATGTTGTTACATTTTGCTTTTTATACAAACTCACACTCTCAACAAGTATACGTATACGCAACGTATTTTTTGTTATTCCATGTTACAATCTGTTGCAGACTTGAATACAATTTGCTGACCTTTTTGGGTGTGTCCTTTGACCGTCTCTGGTCGCGATCTCTCGTAATGGCAGGCAAGAGCATCGACGGAATTTCAATGACAATTCAGTACTAACATTTTTATTATAGCCAAGGCCAAAAGAAGAAAAGCCAGCAACAGCCGGACAAACAACAATGACAACAACAAAGAATAATTTCTGCGCTCATAAGCATAAAATACACAGAATGCATAAAAATAAAAATGTTGAAGGCAACAAAATACAATTTGCCATCGATGTGGCACAAGCTACATATCGAGGAGGCATCTGAAGCAGAAGAGACGTGCAACATTGGACAGTTATTTGCTTTATTTCAATGATTTTACATGACACAAATGTATGTGTGCATGCAAAACTTGAACTGGAAATGGCTGAAGAAGTTGCAAAACATACACACACACACACAGAGCATATCCATGCAACACAATGCAGCACAGACAGGCAAGGGTGCAACACAGACACGCTGTCTGCCGCACACATTGCGTATACGTAATCAGAAGTAAATAGCAGACATGTTCGAGTGTTTGTGTGTGTGTGTGTGTTGTGTGTGTGTCTGGCAGATATTGCGTTTGTGTGCGCGTCAACGTGTGCCACGATGCTGGGCTCGCAGCAATATACAGAGAGTTGCCACACACTTTAACTATTTCTCTCTTTCGCACGCTCTCTGACTCCAGCTTCATCTCTTCCCCTCTCTCTATCACGATAACTCTCGTTGAATCTCGCTACGCACTAATAGGAGGAGAAAGCACACCCACACACACACACACATACACACACTCATATGTCATGTGAGAGCGAGAGAAGAGAGAGAGAGAGAGAGAGAGAGAGAGAGCGTGAGACTCTCACACACTTTAGAGCCTCACTTGGCAGCGTTGTGTGTGCGTTTTATGACTCTGTGTGTGTCTCTTGTGTTTATGTTTATGAGTGTGTGTGTGAGTGTGTGTGTGTGCGTGTGGCGCGTGTCTGAGTGTGTGTTGCATGTGGCAGCATTATGGCGCCTCAAATAAAAGCCGGCTTTTATGTAGCTTCTTCTTGTCACAGTGCCACGCCGTTTCGCAAATAGAGACATGCGAATTCGTAATATGGAAGTCCACTCACAGTCAGAGATGCGCGTGCCACAATTGAATACGTGTGTAATGCAACATTTTGTGTCAAGTCCCCTTCCCGACTAATATTCAGTGAAATAGTGGCGACTTTTGTTTTCTGTGACACGAAAACACACCTTCCAACTGGATATTGACACAGGCAGTTAATGATTACAAGTTCAGACTCTAAGTTTCACTGGACACTACTGAAAAGGCTAAATACTGACCGACTATCTATACTTTGTATTCCTTTGGTACTGTATATAAAGTGATGTCTGACTTCATACATACAGGCAATCCTCGAACTCTCAGCCTTTATGGGCTGACTTACTAGCTGACTGTCTTCGTAAATTCAACTCCCCTTAGTTGAAAATATGTTACTGTTTCATTTCTGGAATTGAATTTATGACTTTTTGTCCTATCTATTAATCTGAACTAGTTTTTGCCTTTGAAACACATAGAACATACTACATACTACAGAGCAACCTGTGGTACTTGATAAAACTTCACTTTCAGGCAGACGTCACTAAATTTACCAGCTAATTCTTGTTCCCTTGACAGACAGAATTTTGTAGTTAAATTGACTAGATAATTAATTCCCCTCTTGGTACAAGCTTTAGCTGCCAATGTTCAAGTAAAGTCTGCTTTAATTAAATGTAATAAAAAATACATAACAGACAGATAACTAAACGTTGCTAGAGGGAAAGGAAATAATTTTTTTCGCTACCAAGCTATCGATAAGTGCTGCTGAAGAGCATAAAGAGATTGCATAAACTATTGTCAATTTTAATACCTTGCTTATAATAATTATAACCATTGACATTTGTTAGATATGTTTGTTAAATTAAAAACGTTCTTGCAATAAACAAAAGTTTGATAAGATGTTTACATCAATTGAACTTAAATTTGCCTTTCGACTAATTAACTTGGCCCAAACTATTGTCAAAATCACAATCATGGATGCAGTTGAGCACTTCAAAGCAAGCACAATTAAGCAAACTGCCATTAAAGCCAATGTGCAGCAGCTGTTGCTACTGCCTTTGTTGCAAGTTGGTTGCACTTGCAACAAATGTGTCAGCCTTTAATTTGAAATCGATATGCGTATCTTTAGCACATCTGAAGCTGTTTCTTATTTGATTTAAGCCTGTGGATAACCGACATTGATGACAGTTTCATCTGCTATCAGTGTAATTAAAGAGAAAGAGAAAATATCTACAAGATATACTTGAGCAAAGGGTAGGGGGCAAAGTGTGGTGAAGTTGTTGTTAAAGTCACTGAAGCGAATACTTACCTCAATGTCGCCGCTATCCGGATGCCGCAGTACAAACGCCGATGGGACAACTCCAGGTATCTCCTGTTGCGGTATGAAGAGCAGCGAGTGATGGAAAATTGCATTTAGAAGGAGACTCATCACAACGACAGGTTTATATTTGCCAAATTTGTCAACGAGAAAACCTGCACAGACGGTTGGAAAAGTAGAAAAGTGAATACCAAGTTAGAGCTCTGAATAAATGCTCCTCTGATGTGTACTATGTATAAATGTGTATGCATCTGTATCTACAACTGCCGTTGTATCTTTAGCTGTAGTTGTGTCCGTATCTGTGGCTTGGCAAAAGTGCCGCATTAAGTGCACAAGCTTTATCAAATAAGATGACTTCAAGATGGCCTCACCATTGGCAAAAGCTGCACACAATTCTGTTTCATTTCTAAATGAAGAATGGTGAGGGGTAAGGGGTGTGGGGAATGGTCAGGGGTCAGATTAAGCAACTCCTAAGTTTATTTCTAACTGCAATTGAAAGTTTTGCTTTTGAGCATTTGGCTTAAATTTTAAAACTCTGTCTAGCTGTAATGTTGAGAAGTTTGTATCGTAATATGATGAGAAAAGATTTTGTGCACAGTTTATTAATTATTCAATTGAATTTGCTACAGAAACTGTGCTCATGACTTATTCAAAGATATTTTATTGTTTATTTAATTTATATACTTCTTTCTTGATAAATTTTAACTGTTGCTAGCATTGATAAAGCATTTTCTTTTTGAATGTATCTTTGTTTTAATGTTAGCTAAGTACATGTAAATTAAACCAACAATGGTATTTCTTTTATTTAACTCATATTTAATATGAAAACCATACATACTCAAAGTTCACTCAAAAATGCTCACTTTCTATTTGTTTTAGCTCATACGATATTTTTGATTCTTTTGGCGCTATCGTGTATTGAGATATGTTTAAAAGAATAAATACAAAATGTAGTGGTTCGAGATTATTATTAAATCAATAATATTGAGTGGCATAAAAACGTATATCTTAACTGGATCACGAAAAAAATATTAGTTCTAAAACTTCCGTTGTAGACGTATCAAAAAACTAAATTCATGTTCGAGGCTGGTAAACGAAAATTAAGCCTTTATATAAAATAATGAGAACTCTTTAAGATTATGAAATCCACTCTTGATTTGCGAAAATTCCACTATTTTTTTCCTACCATATAATAGTCACACAAATATTAAGTTTCTTACTTATATAATATATGTAGCAGGCCGATATTCACAAAATTTAGCCGGCTGAGATATCTGGATATAATCATAGGTAAGTCACACCACATAACAAATGTTTAAGCTCCATTTCTATCATACCATACTAGATGAATATACTTTTTATTTATTCTAATTTATTTCAGCTTAATATCATTTAACTCCCAATTTATACGATAAAAGCTTTCGAAATCTTAATTTTGATGTTTTCCATTAACTGCATTTTCTGGTTCAGCATTATGTCATCCAATTATTTAATTTTCCTTTTAAAAATGTGCAATAAAAAATAAAAAAACATTTTTATTGTCATTTAAACTTTAAGTAAATTTAATTATTTTCACTCTTATCGCAGAGGCCCAAAAAAGTATGCTATGGAAAATGTTTCGAATAAAAAGCCACAACAAACCAACTGTCAGGGTTGAGTAGCACTTTAAGCGTCTCTTCGCGACTAACTGATACCCTGTAGATACACATGGTCTCAATTATATTGATGAATGTATATTCAAGAGTTAAAAACTTCTCCCATTTGTACCTTATAAATGAATTCACAAATGCATGCCCATTTGGATTGTGTACGAGGTATAGGACAAAAAACCAAAATACTGACTATAAAATAAAAAACTGCTTTTTCTCTGCAAGTATATAAATAATCGTATATACGTATACATAGCTATATATATATATATAAATGAATGTATATTCTGTTCAGTTATGAATGAGTGTGTGCTGAAGCTTTAATATTTGTTGTTTTTCTAGTGGTCGTATATGTTTGTCAAACAGACAGAGCCACAAAAGCTGTGACAGGAAAATAAAATAAGGTAGATAAGCGTTCGCAGAAGCAAAAACGTTGGCAAAATATGAGGTGCAGCAGCTGCAGCCTGCAACCAAATAGCACAAATACATTGAGATAGTCAAAATAGATAGCTGTCAGCTGATTAAATAACACATTTAAATATTTCACAGCAGATATTGCAATATTAAAGAATCCTTAAAGTCTTGTATCTGAAATTGTAATAGCCCTTTCAGCTAATTGCCCTCTTTGAAGCTTTTCTTCTTTTTTATTATACAGATGAAAGCTTGTCTCAAAGAATTTAATTGAGTGAAATTCGTCAATTAATTAAGTTGACACTTCAACCGAGTTGCAATCAACATACTCACCTGTTATCGGTGGGCTGAGGAACGTCGTAAAAGGCAATGCCAGATAGATAATCGCAATCTCTTCGACTGTCAATCCAATCGATTGCATGTGTATCGTCAAATACGGCAGCAATGATGAAGTGGCTGGAAAAATAACAAAGTAACTTATCAGTTCTTTATAACAAATACATATATATACAAATACAGACAACAATTTGTGATGCAAGGTGTGAAATTGGTAGATAATTGATTTAAATAATATATATATATATATGAGAAAAAAGATTACAAAGAATTAAATGTCTTCAAAAATCGAATCAGATACTTATTTAAACTCATCTCATATAGAAGGTTGTGCAAATATTTTGGTAAACAAGGTTTAATACAGAAACAATTTATAATATGGTAGAAAATTATAATAAATATATATATTTGCAGCCTTCACTACTTAAAAGTCTCTATATTTCCTCTTCTTAATTATAATTATTTATAGTAAATAAAACAATATTTAAAACGAAAGATATTATATTTTATTTATTATATGTTACTAAAAGAATTTATGTGCAACTGAGTTTTTAAAAATTTAAAACACTCTGAAATCAAGTTGTTATCAACTGGCAGTGATAAAACTCCTCGACAGCACACTGATAACTATAACTCAACTGTCAAAATGTCATAGAGCAGACTCCCTAGAAAAGTATCATGTGTTTGTCCCACTCGACAAACTGAGATTATTCATGCAACCCAATGAGATTGTTCAGTTGAATGGCGCCTTAAAACCTACTTAAAGCACATTTCAGATGGTCCAAACGAACAGGGACAGTTTTTGTCTCCTCTCCCTCTCTTTATCACTTCTCCCTCTTCCTCTCCTTTCTGTCGCTTTTTGATGTGACGCATGGCATTAATAAATTATAAACATTCAAAACGAATGCCATGCGTCCAGTTGCAATTGTTGCCACTGCAGCAAAATGACGCAAATAATGATGGGGGAAAAAAATGGGGAAAGGAAAGACTGAAAAGAAAACCTCTGGACAAGCCATTGCAGCTGTTACTGTGGCTGACGATCCCCGACCCGCGATTGACGACCCTACGACCCAACGACCCGGGAGCCACGAATGCCGCAGCCTTGACCAATTGGAGTGCAAACAACGTCCGGATACGTGAATTGGCAGCGAATGCGGCTTGCCGTGAATACAAATTGATGTTAAAGTGCATTCATCACTTTTTCCACTTTGCTTAAATTCAATACACTTTTCATTTTTCGCCCTTCATTTTTCACATATATGTACTATATGTAGTCTGTTTACGTTATTTCTTTTTACATCCCCGCTGATAATTAACAATAATATGCAACACATGTGTTTGTTTTTCTTTCCCAAAGTATGTGTATGTATTTGTATATAATATGTGTGTGTGTGTGTGTGTTTAAGTATGCACGTATGTTTGTGTGGATTTCTCAATGCAATAACAATTAATTGCATTATGCCCATGTGTGTGTTTACGCCTGCAAGTTGACACAACGCACGGAAACGGAAATGCATGCATGTCAGGGCTGTATTGCATGACGGCCATTGTTCTTTCCCTTCTGTTGTTGCTCCTCTCTTCAGTCCACACTTCTATTATTATTTGTAATTAATGCCATTTTCGCGACCGATAAAAGAACTCTTTTCTCCTCTCTCCCCTCTCCACCACCGCAAATCTATTACCACAGTATGTTTATTGTATTAATAGCTGCATGGCAAATATTGGCTGTGTTCTCTCTCAAAAAGTTATGACATTTACCTTTAAAGCTATATTAAATAATATTATGACAACAGCATTAATACTTATTTAATTAATTTTTATAGACTTTGATCTTTTGTTGTTTATTTATTATGATTTTCAAATTATTATTTACAAAAGAGCTTTCCTTACTTTGTGTGTTGTAATATTATCATAAAATTTATTTATATATATATAATTCTATTGTTACAAACATTCGTTTTGGGTTGAATCCCGGCTATATAATATACTGCTAATGATTATAAATATTGTGGAATTTAAAAAGCAATTTCATTTAATTATAATTATTGGCACAATGAACTTTGCTCTTCTACGATTTTGATTGCATTAGCACAATTACTATAAAAAGTGAAAACTAACACATTAAATGATGTTAATCAAAAGTAAGTGACTAGCAGATACTCTGTAACATGAAATGAATAAAAAGCATTTGTTGCTGCTCAGGTATAAGTACTTTAAAGGATTGAAGATTTTTCGCTGCGTTAATTCACAAAAAGTGATCATTCCCATTAGCTGCGTTTCACTACAGGGTATCTACAACAATGGCGTGCATATGATGTCAAATAAAAAACGCATTAATACTAATATTTGCGACAATCTGACGTTAATGGCATAAGACAACATGCGACCAACCATCATGGCCAAACAGAGGTCGCCGTCTGGTTTATAACGAGATAAAGGGGGATAGACGAAAGAACAGAGAACAGAGAACAGAGAAGAGTGAAGGGAAGAGGGTAAATGGAGGGAGGCAACTAAGGCAATCGCAAAATGTTTTTGTCATTGACCGCCAGCAGCGAAAATGGCGCACGGTCAGATGACTTGACTTGAGTTGATTTAAGTTTAAGATAGATACTTGGGGCAACATCAAGGCGAATCAAAACTAAACCTTTCTCAAGCTTAAAGCACATAAGCTAGATTTATTCACAAAAGCCGCACACACACACATCGAGACAGAGACAGAGAGAGAAAGAGAGAGAGAGAGGGAGATGTATAAACATTACGTATATCTTAATTGCCACACGCTGAGGAAAGGCTGTGCAACCCAACAAAGTAAGATGCATCATCTTCAGGCGAATGTGTTTGTGTAACTAAATTTATACAAATGTGTAACATATTTTGTGCCTAATTGATAACTTCCGACCAGCCCAGTCCCCTAGTACCACAGATTCACAGATCTACATCGCACCAGCTCCATTGCTATATAGCTCTATATAGTTTGCTTGACCAGAACATTCGTCGCACGCACATAAAAAGCCATTTCTTGGGTCGAGGGGGAACTCCTGAGATGCGGACCCGTTGTGATAATGAATTCAAAGATTCACTGTCAGCCTAGCCTAACTCAGTCTCATATTGTAGGTAGTATACTGTAATATCCCTCCCTCCCTCTCTCTATTCCACTTACCATCTCTATGTGTAAGTTTGTATCTGTGTGACTGTGTATGATACAAAACCAACTGTACTTTTGTTGTGGTCAGTTTACGATTTGCATTTTCTCATTTCTGTTGTTCCAAATAGATTTGCTCAACTTGCTGGCATCTTTAGAATTACGAAGCATGTACTAAGTATATATGGCTTTTGACAATCTTAGATACTTAAGGCAGCCCTTTGATTACAGTATTACTTGTAATTTATTTACAGTTTTTGAATTGTCTAACTATCGTTCAAAGAGCTACTCTGCATATCAAACTACATATAATTTCAGAGTGCAATTTCAAAACAATGAGCGTATGCAGATGTTCTGTAATTACAGAAGACAATCTCAATTTTCAAAGGAAATTTTAAACATAGGAAAAACCTTTTGATACGTGATATGTATTTACATATCACAATATGCCGTAAAATGCGTTTCAAAAAAAGCTCTTTTCTGCCCATCTCATTCTAATAAGATGATGATTAACAACTTCTGTGGAAGTATTATATTATTGTAATTTTATCACTTAATGTGTTTATTTTTGTAGGAGACGTGGCAGACGCCATTCAGAGTTTATACTATAGTTTTATTCTGTCTCTTTCAGTTTTAACTCTTTCCCTCAGCCTCTCAAGAAAATCATATCGAGCACATTTACTTCTTATAATTTAATTTTACTTATTTAATAAGATGATATATACATGCACTACTATAATTTATATCTACTACACAAAAGATAGATAAATATTTTTCTAAAAGTGAAAAAGTATTTTCGTAAAAAAAAGTACAGTTTTGTAACCCATTTCCAAGAAGCAAAAGGTGTTATTATTTTTGAAAATTTCAATTTATCTGCTTTTTGGCAGCTATGTTAAAATTTTGTCAGCTGCAAGCTTACATTTTTCAGTGCAGTAAATTCAATATACTGAATAAAGAAATTTCAGTTTAAGTAAGTATGCAAATCTACAACTTGTTCACATTTCGAGTAACCTCGTGAGATCTTAACTGTAGGATCACCCCTTTCTTAGCCAAGGATCATAAATATAGAGCCACCATATCATAATCTATATTAAATACTAAGGATCGCTGAAATATGATACACGTGTACTGAAATGCAAGATAAACTCTTCCTAAATTAAGTTTATGACATTTTGTTTTGCATTTGTTTAATATTAACCTGGATTTATTTTGATAGGTAGGTTAAGCACTACCAGATTTGTTCTTAAATTAGATACCGTAAAAACAAATTTACTAGTGTGCTTAAGGTAGAGCATCTAAGAGTAAGTAAATCCAACTGTCGAGTTGCTTTCTCTCTATCCTAATGACGTTTCGGATCATAAAGAACCTTATAAACAAAGTCATAATGTCTTAAACCATTGTATAAGTTGATATTTTTAGTGGTGTTATCAGTTAGTCAAGCATAAATACGAGTAATCCCATTTAAGCCTCACGAGCCGACGACACGTCACCTCACGTCACGTTTTTCCGAGTGCGATATCAAGTTATCTAGTTAGTACCTTACTGATAACCTGCTCGATTTCTAATTGCTTTTTAATAACATGAAATTGTGTGTAATGATATATGTGTGTGTAAGTGTGTAAGTAAGTGAGTACTCACCTCCATACATAACAAACAGGGTTATCTTGAGCATAATCAAATTTGGATTTATGCCGCGCCTTTGGCACCATTCGCCAAAGCGCGACAATTCGATTTTATCCTTATAAGTGATCGTCTCTTCGTTGGCCATTTTGCCCATTTTGCGTCTGTCTCTCTCGGAAATGCACTCAGGGATTGTTAATTTGCATGTGCTATGTATCTGTATCTATATATCTTTGTATCTGTATGTGTAAATGTATCTATATCGGTATCTGCAGTTGTGCTTGTGTCAGTTTGAAGTTCGTTTCAATGAAATGCAGCGCTGCTGCCTTAGTTTAAGTTTCTCGGTCAGACGACACTGGGACACACACATGCACACACACACACACACGCACACACACACACACACAGGTACAGGTGCACCACCACATACGCAATGTTAATAGACTCCGTGTGTGTTATGATTTTGATTAAATCCAATTGAAATTTGTGATCATAAACGTCGCACAGTAAACTTGTTGTTGCCTTATTCTTATAGTTGTTGTTGTTGTTACTTTTTTTTCTTTACTTTTTTTTATATTATTTACATTGTCACACGCTAAAAATAAACATTAGTTTTGTATTATTTATTATATTATAGTTTTTTTTAATATATTTAAGCAAATTATTAAGTAACTAATTTGTTTTCTTTGAACTTTATAGCATACATAATACTATATAGAAACTTTTGTACTATATAATATATTACGATTTTGATTTAATTTCTCACGATTTGAAAAGGATTTTGCGACGCGCGTTTTGAACTTTCACAGTCGCCGTTCGCACAGAGACTGAAAATGCCTCTTATCTCAAGCTAGCCAAAGATTTGTGCATACTATATTCTAAGTATATCTTTTGCAATCTCTACAGATCTGAGCACACACTCACTTCCCACCTCCATCCATCCACCCCCGCCCCATCCCCTAATCTGATAATCTATGAAGTCTTACTCAAAGAGCAAACGTTGCTCACTTCCACACACTTACTGTTGACACGATGATCATAATGATGATCATGATGATCATCATAATACGAGTATTCTAACTTAAATTGGACCAGTCAACGTATTAGTGACATCTCTTAAGATGGCGTACCGCTCTCAAATGTTTTTTGCTGCTGTTGTTGATGTTGTTGTTGTTTGATACGACGAGTCGACGACAGCTGAGATCCCCCAGAGATATTGTCGTTAGTCTGTTTTTTCTTTTTTTTTTGTTTTTTTTTCGTGAATGAAGATAAAACCCGAGCAACGACTGACGTGCTACAATGTCACTCTGAGTGATAGGCTGTCACCTGAGAGATACTCGTAGTTGTGGATAGGCCAAGGTTTACTGGAAGGTGTGATCAAAACAAAGCTTTCATCCAAGTTGGGCAATTAAGCTTTGACTTTATTAAATCAGTGCTAAATATTTTACACAAATTACAATATAAAAATAGATTCTTGGATAACCCAAGTACAACGTAACAAAAGCAATAAACATTTATTCAAATGGTTGATATATGACTTTTTAGCTGTCCCGTTGCTTTGGCTTTATTTTTGATATGAAACAGAATCAACAATTGACAACACACAATGCCAAGGAGCAAACAAGGCTAAAATGGGTTAAATACTCTGTTAGGAAACTTAATTCAATCAGTGGGTCGGATATAAAGGTGTTGTACTAATGCTAAGGTTGAGTTTTAGTAAAATATACGCTCAATTGTAAACTAATTAGTTGCAGTTTCACTTTTAATGCGACATATTAATTGTTTGCAAATACATAATTCAATTCACAAATTTTAATAAAATTTCGCTTTCACAGAAAACTGCTTATAAAAACGCGGGCAATAACGAGAAAATATATTGCTTTATATAAATATAAACTTAGTCTAAAATAAACCTAAATAAACTCGAGATTAATATAATTTACTTTAACTGTTTGTTTTGATTTGCTTGTGTTGATTTTGTCGTTTAGTTAATTAAATACTTTCACTATTTTAAGCAACTTTCACTCGTTACATAATAATAATATTTATACACGTCAGCCGTATTCGAAGGAGGATTTCGGAACTCCCAAGGAATCGAAAAGTTGTTGTTGCACAAGCGATTGAGGCTCAAAAAGATTTATACACAAAAATCTTAAAAAAGTTTTATTCATTTCGTTTCAGAAACTATTCACAATAAAAAGATCAACGTTTCACTTCGAACAGTTGGAAATTGGAAAATCAACTGAAACATGAGGCCAAAAGGTGGAATGCCAATCACCTGGATAAATGACCAAATGCTGTTAACAGCAACATTACAATTTACTGATAATAGATAAGCAAATGACGATCGATTGATATGTGAATATAATGACTGTCTTATTGTCCGATATGCGGCTTGGCAACGTGAGGAACTATGTTTTACAATTTGAATCAAAAATAACATGTCAATTGCGATTCATTGCCCTTTGAGGTCAACTTTCAGTAGGCCCTCGTTTTACGCTTATCATATCGGAAAGAATCTCATCGAAATAACAAGCTGATGTATTTTTAGCGGCCATTATAAAAGATAGAATATATATGTGCAGTCGTAATAAGATATATGGGTAGCAGACAAACACATTGTAAAGCAGAAAACGTAAGCAACTTCCACCTCAGACTGACTGGTTATCACGATAAATTTCCTTATCATTAACTGATTAAACGAGCTACCAAGTAAAGAAGATGCTGCAGAAAACGAGAGCGCACGTCGCAGACGGATTTCAAAAGTGTTACGCAAAGCAAAGTACACAGGGAAATTGCAAACAGACTTTGTTCTTTAGCTTAAGTAGCTCGTGATTTACGTGGATGTATCCCGAAGTATGCTATAAAGTATCTAGTATCTATACAAAATAAGCTTAGTTATTCAATTCAAGCTCACAGATGCACTTTATAGCAGCGAATTGTTTTACAATAGCAACAAAGACTCACATCTTGATATTTTTAATTGCCCCAAAACAACTCCTGATATCAATAATACTGACGAAAATATTATAATTTAATGAAAGCACTATATTCTTATCTATCTACTCTGATTCATATGTTAAAAAGAATAATTGTTAAAAATTTATTTATTTATTATTTCGTAAAGGTATACAATTTATATTCATAATAGGTAGTTAAACTAAAATCTGAACAAAACATTGTTTATTTAATTTTCGTTATTTAATTAATTTAATACAACATATACATCAAAAGAGTATTCAACTTCAGTATCAGAATATCAGGAATTATTTGTATCGGTTTCATCCAAAATTTGTCCTTATTGCCGTTAGATGCGTCAATAACATCCTTCGAAAGAGGGTTTATTGCTTTTGAGTCTTCCCAATATTAAGACATTTGGTAGAGATCAGATAATGGGTAGAGGCTATAGCTCTTTGAGTAAAATCGAGCTATTCAGGTATTTAGCTCTATTCTAAAACTTTCTATCATTTTATTTTGCAATCGCAAAAAACTTTAAATTAGTTTAAATATTTAGAAGATTTTGTTTTAGACGTTCTTCATGCTGGAACTCGAAATTGTTGGAAAATATTGTTATTTTGCAGAGTTGTAATCAAAAATGTGGACAGTCGTAAAGATGAAACTTAATAAACAACATAGCAATCTACACAATTAGTTTGTAGTACATGTGTAGTGGAATTATTAAATCTATTTATATTTATTTTATCCTCTTTAAAGGAATCCTCATGATTGTGAATGTTTAAAATGAATTGCTACTTTATGTAATAGCCATATTCCACTACATCAAGTATAAACATACATATGTGACAAAGTTTTCATAAAATAACAAAACTCACATACTTAAAGTGTGTAGAATTTGGCCCTTAAGTATACTTGAATTTGTTTGGTAATTTGTAAAAGGCAACTTGACTATCAAAACAAACACAAAGGATTTGCTGTCCTGGGAAAGGTATTGTTTAAAGGAGCGGTCAATAGTTGGTGTGTGAAAAACTGTTGTTTTGTTTCGCCTAAACTAAATTTAAACACCCTATACAGTGTATTTGTCATTTGTACTTATGTATATCCTTTTTAAATGATGTTTGACAGCTAGTAAAACCAAAACTCGTATCTTTTCAGCCCTTCAATTCAATCGCAAACAATTTGAAATATGCAAATAGTAGAAAAAACATTTTAAAATGAAATTTAAAATATCTTCTTTGAAAATATCTACCATATTTATATAAATATAATGGAACAACTTACAAGGTACCTTCAGGGCAGGTATGTAGATACTTTTGTGTATCTAATTAGGTTAATTAGATTATTCTTAACTAGTTAAAATTTTTTTAATATATAATGTCCTTTGTAATTAAAATAGTCAAAGTAGTTAATTACAATTTAATTGTTTTCTTTCATTTTGTTGAAATATTATTTAAATAGCCCGCCACCATGAACTGCTTGCTTGCTGTATAACCGATGTAATAATTCACACACTGCTTGCGCGATTAACCACTAGAAAGCGCTCAACATAATTGTAAGAGCTGTTTGTTTTATTTCAGTTGTAAGCGCTTTTTGGGATGGAAATTCTATTGTAAACTCATTATTAATAAAATGTTCAAATGCAATAACAATATTATCGTTCATAGATCCTAAATAAATACTTCTACATGAATTTGGCAATGCAAGCGCCCTCTGTTACTCAGATACTAGGTTAGTGAAGCTCTATTGTTCGTTTGGTGACGCTTTGTAGTTTCCAATGAATGGCGCTTTGTAGTTCCTGACATGGCCAGTGGAGCGCTTTGTAGTTCCTAACATGGCCGTCGACGCTAATAGAACGAAAGAAAATTGCTCAAACTAAAATGAATTTTTAATCGGAATAACGACTTCCTATCAACAAAACAAATAAATCCGAAACTCGACAAAATTAAGCCCCTTTTTTTTAATTTTAACTCGATTTTCTAGATCCACTGGGGGCCAAGTTTCGTTCACAGCGTTCTCAGTAAGCTGCGGTTTTTACTGAAATGCTTAGAAAAATTCAGAAAAAATTCGTGCAAATTTTCAACCCGATCCGTGAGCAAGAAAGGAAAAATAAGTGAAAACATATTTCGTTCACTTAAAATCGGAATTCACTCAAAGCCGCTGTCAAAATATCATTTTTAGTTCCGATAAAAGACAAAAGATGGCGCTATTTTATTTAGTTTTTCTAAACAAACAGTAGATGGCGCTAAAGTGGCAGGGAAAATTGAACGGTATAGTTCATGAACTACTGAATAAGTTCATTCGTTCATTTCAACGACCTGTTCATTTGAACTTATTCAGAGCGAAACGACGCAACTCTAATTAGTTGTTGTTTTGACGCCGAAGCACGCACAAGACCGTCCGTCGGGTTATGATTGTTATAAAAATTTACTAATTACAAATAGTGAAATAAGTGTGTGCAAAGGCGACAAAGCGCAAGATAAGAGCCTATTAGGTATTATCTAAGTGCAGAAAAAGCAAGCAAGAAACCGAGATTAGATAAAAAGAAAAGCAAAGTCAAATTGGCAATAATTATCTGCAACTGAAGCCATCGCAGTCGGCGCCGCGTGAAAAAATAAAATAAAATAAAATAAAAGAGAAGAGAGGAGAAGAGAAGAAGAGTGCCAGGTGCCAGCGTCCGCATCGTTTGTTTGTCTCTCATTTGTCTGCGAGTCGCGTCTTGTACATGTGTATTAGTTTTTGATTGCATGCGCCTGTGTCTGTATGTGTATGTGTGTTTAGTTGTAAATGCACCTGTCTGCCTTGCAAAACTTCAACTGCGCTCCCATAATTGCATATCCCAGACACCAACAACAAGAAATTCGCTGACCGCCGCCGCGTGTGTTTAAGTGTAGTGTGTGAAAATGTCATTGCCAGTGTCGACGCTGACGTCGCAGTGGAAGTAAAGATAAAAGCAGAGAACGCGCGCGGCCAACAATAAAGAAAAAGTGAATCAAAACGTAAATGTGTGTGTGAGTTAAAGAGAGTAGAGAGTGCAAAACGCATTCCTTTTAACCCGTCTTATTATTGTTATTACAACAAGTTCTCTCGAAGGGAGTAGCAACAACTTCAACAACTACAACAACTACGACAACAGCAACTACAACTGCAACTACAGTTACCATTCAACTTGAACGTCCAGCGCAAAAAGAATTGCGTTCAAAATTCCAGTTTCTTGTTTTTGTTTCAAAAAGAGGTGAGTGAATGTACCGTTACTTGGCGTATTTCTGACACACATTTTCAATCAATGGACGCCATTTTGGGGGTGACATTCCTTTGGAGGTTGTTCTATGTGCTGAAATTTCTCGAGCCTCAAGTACAGCATCCAATTGGGGGTGGTTTTTTGTTGTTGCGCGCTCAGCTGAGATATTCACACACATACACAACACAACACAACACATTGATGTGTATGTAAATACATAGATAAATCTGCCAAGTTTATGTATTTTGAAGGCCATTTGAGGCAACAACCGTTAGAGGCAAAAACTCGGTTTGTTAATGATTTTAACTTTTAATTGTCTAAGCTGTACATCACGTTTATCAATCAATAATTCATTTTTATTTGTTTGATGAACTTGACCTAAACCCAATCCCACGTGTAGCCTCAGATACAGATACACTCATACATACAGATACAGATACAAATCCACATTCATCGCTCGACTGATCTAAATAGCATGCATTTGTGGCAGTTGCACAACACGTCTCAACGTGTACCCCATAATCAAACTCTGTGTGTGAGCTTCACACAACTTTGAGACTAACTAACTATCTTCTCTACTCATTAATCACAATGACTAAATTGTGGATGTGCTTTTTTTGTTTCCTTTACTTTGTCTTCAGGTTGTTAAGCCGACATTGTCGGTTGCTTTAAGCCCATTACCCAAGGGTTTATAAATAGATGGCTGGGAAAAAAGTCTGGGCAACTAAGACAAACATTTGAAATACATTCACATTCAAGTTAACTTACGAACTGATCTACTCTACTTTCACAATAAGCCACATTTAAAATATTTGAGATAATTAAGGAAAATGATATGAAAATTAGTCACAAGCAGCTAATAAATATGTAATTGTTTAAAGAATGCTTTTAAAAAATATACGTAAAATTGTGCATATAAGCAAATATAGGCCAATATATTCATTTGTTTAAACAATCTGAATTGGAATTTAGAAAATCTTTTAGGTTGCTTTCATTTTTGTTTCCATCAACCAAATTTATTCATAAATTGTATTATAAACAATAATCATTTCGCAGTACTCGCATACAAATACCATAACCTATTGAATGTATCGTTTTTAGAAGAGTATCTATCAAATGCGATCAAATAACTATCAACACTTGAGTACAGAGAGCGTCTCGCTCTGCTCGTGACAGGTGGATTCTTTGTTTATTGTTTAATTTCTCTTCTATTTTTTTTTGGCCGTTTTGCGTCTTATTTTATTTAATTTTACTCTTCTGCTGTGCACAGATTTATTCTTGTTCTTATTTTCTTTGTTTACATATTTAGTTTTCCATCCACTGCTTTCGGTCTTTCGGTCTTTGGCTACCTGAGTCATCAATTCTTCATCGCCTTCGTCTTCGTCTTCTTGTGTCTTCCTATTTGTTTTGGTTTGCTTGTTGCGCTTACCTGCGGCAGGTGTTGTACTTAGTATCCAGTCTGTGACTTCTTTGATGACACTAGTCAGCATAGAAAAGTATTTTGGTTCTTTATTTTGAACATTTAAAATTGTTGACTAAAATCCACACTTTTTGATGACTGTTAAATTGAAGAAATCTACATTGATAAGAAATCTACATTTGTTGTATGTTAAAGATTTGTTGAGGAAAGAGAGTATACATTTTAAGCGAATAAATATGTAACTAATTACTATATTTATTATTTGAAGTTTATCCAAGTTGTTGTTGTCTTGTGTAATTCAATTGGTTTCCCTTTGAAAATTGTAAAACAAATCAGAGGATGTTTATACTCCTTCAATTGTTATGCCAGCTGGGTATCCCTCTTGTTGTACACCTCGAAATATGCAAATGCCAATGTCAATGCCAATATATTTTGGCCAAAAGTCTTTATTCTTATCAAGATTTGTTAGAATTGCAGAACACGCTTATAAATATTTCATAGAGACAAGTTTATTCTGTCCAAGAGTATTTAAGCCGATTGGAGTTTTATTTCCGTTGACTGTTGCCCAAGTCTTTCATCTGGCCGTGGCCCTAAAAAAAAAGTCTTGGCTTTAAGCGAGGTCTATTAAATTTGATGTTCTCTTAATTACATTCTGTCGCCTATTAGTTACACGGCCTTTCCAACTATGACGCGAGACTCTGCTAATGTGAACTCTAATGACTTGTAGATACTTATTACGAAAGCGCAGCAAATGCGATTACAATTTGTACTGGACATATCGAGTCATAGGTTATATCGATAAATACTGAAAGAAACTGCCGCTAGTATCTAGAATCTAGAAGATACTTTAAGCCAAACTGCAATGTCCTTTAAAGGCATGTCAACTTTGTCTAAGGCATTTTTAGCTATACATTTGTGGCTTATAATCAACGGAAGTAGTGTATGAAAACAAGACTTTCAACATTACTTCCCCAACTAAAAGCACACATGTTAGTTGAGAATGTTTTCAGGATGCTGAAACATACATTATGCTAACAGTTCTCTTCTCTCTAGGGATTTCTCTCTCTCTCTGTTTTGGTGATTTGCAATGTGCGCTGCATTTCCATTAAGTTGCCACAACAGAGGAGCGGCAATGTAATGTGCCTGCAACAAGGTGCAACATTCCTAAAAGCTACCATTCTCCATTACTTACTCTCTCTTCTACTCTCTCTTCTCTCTCTCTCTCTCTCTCTCTCTCTCTCTCTCTTTTTCTTAGTTGGTATATTTTACCTTCTCTGTCCTTGACTGCCAACTGGTGCTCTGTGCTCTTTACTTTTTATTTTTTTACGTCTGCTTCTGTCTTCTGCCTTTTGCTGCTGTTCCGTTGTTGCTGCTGCCTTAGCGCCTTCTACTTCTTATCTTTTAGAGTACTTTGAACGCTTTATTGAAGCGAGGGTTGTCTCTAAAGTACTTAAATTGGAGTTTTAAGCTTGTGGTAGATAAAAATAAAATAAACTTCAAATAGTTGTGTAAATAAAGTCGATTTATGCAGTGGAAGATATTTGTAATATATTGGATTAACATTCACTCTTAACTTTTCAATTTGTAACTTTACAAACTCAACTGTAATTTATTGATTTACTAACAATATAACAGAGCTTGTTAAATATAATATTTATTTATTTTATTTAACTCTAAATATTATATTTACTTATCATATTATTTTTATTTTAAAGGTATTGAAAGCTAGAAACATTAAGATTTATAACTGAAGTCTATTGAAGTAGATTGTACTTAACCAATTATTGAATTTAATACTTTATATAATATATTGATTTAATATAATTAATTTTTTACTATAGACTCTGTGGTAAAGAGGATAAAAGACTAGAATCAAATTTTATATTTTATTTATGGTAATGTTTAAATATTTCACTAACTGAACAGACTTCCCTTTTATATCTTTGTCTATACACTTTTATTGATATCAGGTAACTTTGGTGATGTCTCAAGCTGCTCACAGATACATGGCAAAAGGAAAACCATTTGTGGAATGTTGTTTAGTGTAAAGTATAAACATACATACATACTTAAACATATATGTACATATGCACATACATTATGCTACAGAGCAATGTAAATGGCAAACTAGACTCGATAAGACATGCCTACTGTTCACTCGTAAATCGCTCCACTCTCCACTCGCCAAATCTTCTCAGTCTTCCCACATGTTCTATTCCCTACCTCTCTCTCTCTCTCTCTCTCTCTCTCTCTCTATCTCTCTCTATTTCTCCGTTTCTCTCCCGGGGTGAAGCTCATGTTGGTTTTATGTGTGTGTAAATAAATAACAATAGAAACTGCAATACAATCACTTGGAGAGTCACTTCAGGGTTTCCTCTGGTCTGGTGTTAACTTGGCTTGGGATCTGCTCCTGTTCACAGCTTTCTTTCTGTTCTTTCTTCTGCTTTTTTTCCAACTCTTTTCAATGCATATTTACGCTTTGAGGTCGTTTCTAATGAGCTGCATCTACTTCAATGCTGCATTAATTGGAATTGGAATTGGATTTTGCATTGTTGCCGCTTCTCTGACTTCCATTTATTTGGCATTTTTTCTGCTTTTCAATTTATGTGGGAGTACAAAATGCTGTGGCTTTGAAAATTGTTGGAACGGTAACTCATGTTTATTAAAACTAAATAGACGTGCTCGTAATTAACAGCAAAATAAACGTTACACCTATAAATTACACTGGGCAACCACATTGTTCATGCCAAGCTGAAGAGAAAAATTGGAAAATGTCGAGAATGTGAGTTTTGGTTAGATAGAGTATCCGTGTAACTTTTAAAACTAATGTGGTTAACTTTATTGAATAGAAAAAAGTTGTACTGTCAGGAAATTATTTCGATAACTGTTTGCAGTACGTAACTTTACAACTAATTACCAACTATAGTTATGTAAATCAATATTTTTATCAGCAAAACTCTCGTGTAATTCCATAAACGAAGAGTTTAACTTCATATTTCCCATGTCTGATTAGTTTGATTAGCTCAACTGTCTGTAATTTGCCTGCTCAGTTGCAAAGAGAGATGAGTTTAAACTCTAATCTACTTTATAAGTACGTGTCTATGAGCTTAGTAGTATTTACTTAGCTAACGAACTAAGCTCAACTCAATTAAGCATCGACTTGTGTCTCCCCTCTCTCTCTCTCTCTCACTCTCTCTCTCTTTACTCCTTCAACTACAAGTAATTGTTGTAGGAAGTGGCCTGAAGAGCTTGATGATTTGCCAAATGTGGCTTAAATTGTTGCTCGCTGTGTCATAAGCCATTAAAAGGCAAATCGGCATTGCGATTTTGAATACTGCATCGGAAATTGTCCAGGCGAAGGCTGTTGCCAAGATTTTTGTTGCTGCTGCAATCAGTCGACAATGCTTAAGAGGAAATATTTTGTGCAATACACAAAGAAGCACAAGTAGACATAAGTTTAACATGTGTATCTGTGTGTATCTGTGTAAGAGCTTTAGACAATTGAACTTTTTGTTTAAGGCCATGGTAACCATTGTAGTTGTTGCTCTTGCTGTTGCTGTTGTTGTTGCTGTCGTTCCCCACAGCAACATTTTTGACAAATTTGTCTGCTCAGTCAATAAATACTTTATGCAGCTCGGTGATGTCTGTTTGTCGAGACTAGTCTGCGTCCTCACGATGCCAGGACATGCAGGATGCGTCGCAGCCATCAACTGTTTTTTCTAAAAAAAAGTTTTTCTTTTTTTTTTGTCAACATTCTAGACTTTTTTTTTGCGACTGCTGCAAACATTTTATCTTATTAGCTTTTTTATTGTTTCGTTTCGTTCGTTAGTACATAGTTTGTAGTTTCTGAGGCTGGCAAACAGCCAAGACTAGCGCTAAACTAACGGGACATAATTATAATTTATTATGCTCGGTATTGCTTGAAATTGCAAAGATACTTTATTTGTTCCGGGAAGAGTTTGCGGAACAAACTTGAAAATAAGACAACACAAGTTTTTAGAACTTTAAGAGCAAAAGTTACAATTGTTACAACTGTGGAAAGCTATAAAAATAAATTTAAAATTCTCCTAACGTTAACTATTATTACGTTTAACTAGCCAAACTTTGAACAAGTTTACAAGTTATGTACTTAACTATAAAATTACATCAGCCTCATTTGTATCGCTTAGGATAGAAATCTAATTGAAGACTCAATTTGAAGAGATTCTTAAGAATATCTATTCAATTCAGTTTTATTTTATCTTGTCTTCATCTTTATTTTATCATAGTAACTTATCGTTCTTAGAACAAAATGCTAAAGAAATAAGTAATAATTAATTCCATTCCAAAGAACATACATTTATGGGAATTTTTTTAATTTTCCAAACCAATTCTTAATATTCGGTAGTTTTCAATCATATCTTATTATTATCTTCTTATTTAAAACATTCTATAACACTTTTTACACCTGTTTAGTGGGCAGCATACCTTACATTACCTTTTTAGTAGTCTGTAGTCTGTAAAGTAGTCTCAACAAGTCCATTATTCATTCCATACATATTTCACAAGACAACTGACCCTCAACAAATCATAGCAAATACAAAATATTGATTCCTGTTTATTGTTTATTGCCAATTTTGCTTTATGTTGTCGCTACGTTTTTTACTTTTCTGATTTTCTGCTTTTCAAGTTCTCTTATTTACGATATGTTTTTTTTATTATTTATTTTTTGTTCATTTTTTCATCTTTGCACGTGTGTCATTGATTTTTTGTTAGACTCGAGGTTTTCTGTATGAAATTGTTGGTAATTGCTTTGCTTTGTCACTTGAATGAATCGATGAGAGTATTTGTCAGCACGTTATTTGAGCTTTAATGTCAGAAACAAAATCGTATTATTTATTGAATTAGCTTCCTTATCTTATATGTTACATGATTAATGATTTGTTCAATTTAATGTATAATATACATGATAGTTGAAAAATTAATAAACGTTGACTAAACGTTACTAAAGTCTTTACAGATTTCAACATTTGATCTTAATCTGTGAAGAATTCTTTAAAAATACTTTTACATAATTTTGTGTTTGTAAAGTACATATTGCAAATTTTGTTAACGATGATGTCATTATCGATGAGTGATTGTTGCTTTTATTTCAAAATATGTTCAATATTGTACATATATAGTATTTGTATTGCATATATCCAAACATTCAATAGATTCTGAGCTCATTTCCTGCCAGATAAAGGATGAGGTAACGGGAAACGACAATTAAGTTGGCTTGGAAATCAACAGTAAATTCTGAAAAAGTCGAATTTATAGAATGTCAATTGCGCTGTTCAACTGTTCTTGCTATACCCTGCACTTGTGTTAACAATCAAGGGTATATATCTTTGTAAACTATAAAATGTATCTCGATTTCGTGAAACGGGGAAAGCAGCATTTTTGAAAATTGATTACAGGGTAGACGCTTCTCAAGCACTTTCGACTAATGGCACTCTCTTTCTTGTTGTTCTTGTTGTTGTTGCCAAATGAATTGGAACCAATGGGTCACTGTCTGTTTACACCCCTTTCCATTGTCGATGTTGTTTTTGTTATTATTGTTGCTATAGTGACTGTTATCTCGTTGTTGCCTTGTCCATTGTTCATTAATTGTTCTGACCCTAGCAATAAAAGTGATGTTTTTTTTGTGCCGACTCCTTTTCCTTCTTGAAAGTATATTTCATTTCTGTCTTTTGCCTTTCTAGTTATGCCAATTTACATTTTAGACAAAAAACTTGGAATAAAATACAAACTAAAGCAGATGAGAAAAGCGGAAATGAAAATTGTTCAACTCTGACTCGTTGTTGGAGTTTATTGAACTCGGAGTGTCTAACGAACTGACGATTTATGAACATTATGTGTTCACGTTAACTTCAATTCAACGCATGTGTCGTCGCTTAATAGAGTGTGAAAGGTTCAAGTAATTTCGCAGCTAGAAAACTTTGAATAATTGCCATTTTTTCGCTTGGCAACTATTAAAGTCCGAAAGTCTAGTTAAAGGTGTGTTTTTGATACTGTTTATAATACTTAGACAATAATATTAAATCAGTTTACGACTTCAAGGACTTGAAACGTTTCACATATCTATAAAATATCTAAAAGTACAAAAGTATACAGTCTCCTGATGTTGTTTTCATATCATTTCATCATAATAAACCACAAACAAGTTTGCTGTTGTTTAAGTTGTCTCAGATATTTGTCTGTTGGCATGAACTTTGAACTTTGAAAGTGTGAAAGATTTACAAGTGTGGAAATGTGCGATATGAGAAATTTCAACACGCCACTTTAAAGTATTTCAAGAACCCAAATAAACAATACGATTATCGAAACATATTTACTTAACCAAATTAAGTTGCAATTGCTGCGTTGCACTTCACTTAACTTGATTACTCGACTAATCGACGATAAAGTGCTCATTACACTCGTATAAACTCGAATCGAATTGGCAGATTTGTTTAATTTATTGCCTCTACCAGGTCAGAGTTTAATTAAAAAAGTATTTACTTACTCAAAATAAAAAGGGAAAATTAGAAAAAGTGGAATATGGTTTGCTATTCGTTTAAGCCAAACAACATTGCAACCGCGTTGATTTTGGCACGCAACACTTTAGCCATGTCGGAAAGCAATCACATCGAGTCCTGCCCCGTGGCTAATTGGCACACCTTTAACCTTTGCCAGTGCTGGCCAATTAGCACCTTGGCCACAAGTACAGCCAACGTTGGGAGGGGGAAGCTAATTCTGCAACTTTTACTAATTCACTTTGCTGATTTGCAATCTAATCGAAAGTCGTTTACTTACTTCACGGTATTGCGGTTATAACAAAAACTTAGAAAGCACATAAACCGATGATGCCATACTCTGGAAGAAATTGGAGTTCTAAGCAAACTATATTCCGTAAAGTGGAGGGAAGAATTCAGCTTGGTTTAAAATTATTATTTATTTCAAATTTCAAATTTATTTCAAATAATCTCAAATGAAATAAAATTACTTATTGTTAGCTTAAACTTTTAACTGAATAAAATGAAATAAGAAACTTAGCCCAATTTTTCAATGTCCCTACAAACTTCATTTCTAACAGAAACTTTCACTGATCCTTCCGACAGTTTGGGGAATGTCCAAACAAAACCTTGAGGAAAATGGCTAAAAACATTCAAGTTTAACTGACCACCGACTCTACTCATATCCAAATACAATTATATTGCCAAATATGGCCACGTTTAATACATTTTTTCCATTTACATTTTAATGTGAAACATAAATTTATCAATCGATTACGTTATATGTAAGCTGTAAATAATAATAATAAAAAATCAATCGATTGGAAAATAGAAATTGCTTGTAGAATACTTAAGGAAACAGATTGCTTTAAGTTGGTAGACGGCTATGCATTACTTTATCAACACATTGGAAAATCGGGCCTAAGATACTGTTTGATAACATCACAATTAAGTTGACTGATAAACGACGATATCGCCTTTTGATGCATAGCTAACTGAAATCAAGTCTTGGCCAGCAGAAAATCAGATGTTATGGGCGGTTTGCTTGTTAACAAGTCAACATTGAGGGACGTTTGTTGCGCCTCATTAAACACGACGACTTCGATGACGATGGCGATGACGATGACAACAAATGTTAACTTTTACCAGAGTCATAGAGTCGTCGGAGTTGTTTTTGTTGTTGATTGTTCACATTGGCGCAGTCTCATTAATAATTTCACATATTTGTTGATGTGCACACACGTTTAGTCGATTTAGCTCGGTGTGTTATTATTACTACTACTACTATTATTGTTGTTTTTGTTGTTGTTATGCTTAAATTATGATTAGCGGTTTGTCATTGTCATCGCCGTTTTACTCGGACGCTGATCATGTTATTTATGCGTTAACATGTTAAGTTAAAGCTAACGAACGGCTTCAAAGGCTACGCCTTAGGCTGAAGCTCAAGCTCAGCTACAGTGCATCATCATTATGATGATCATGATCAACATCAACATCAACATCAGTATCAGTGGGTAAACGTGACGATCGTTCAGCACAATTGATTTGCCTGGCGACCGTTGACTATGTATTGAGGAAAGTGCCCAGTTGGAGACTGATTGTGGTTCATGTTATGATATGTATTGCACTTTCCAATGTTAAGCTCTTCTCTCTCTCCTCTCTCCTCGCCACACTCTACACTCACAAACAAGCGAAAGTTTTTCACACTTTTCACAGCCAATTAGTGAGAGTGCAAGTGAATGTGGGGGAGTTCACTTAGAAAAAGAAAAAAAACATAAAACCCCACAAGGAAAAAAGTCTTAGTAAAACTTAACTTTGTCTCATTTGATTTGTGGCATGGATAATCACCAAGAGAGAGAGAAAATACCCTTTTTAGACCCTGTATTTAAATACAAATGGAAGAAATATAAATATTTTACTTTTTAAGCTAGTCGCTACTTTTTAGCGACCTTTTTAGTTGTTTAGATTTATTGAAATGTTTAAATTTAAATGGTTTAGCTGACAAGAGGTCGAAAGTTAGATTCATATAATTATGATTAACAATGTTTATTTGACAACAAATGTTGACAATTGTTAACAGATTATACCAAAAATTTTACAACAACAACAATACAACATAAGCCTTAAGCAAGTGGCTCGGTATACAGCTGTTTTGAACATTTAAATAAATCTATTTTTACTTTTTACTTGATATAATAGTATGCAATTTTTCAATTTGGTTTGTTTAATATTTTTCAGCCTTGAGAGAAATGCTTACGCAATGTGAATTTAATCCCTGACCACCGGCTTTTTGGCCAGCTCTTAAGCAATCGCATTCATAACACTTATTTCACATACACACTCAAACAAACATGTTGTTCAATTTAACTAAAAGTTTGTTGCGTGCCCAATTGGCATTAATTTCACATCTGTCGTTTTATTGACCAAATACAAAATTATTATTTATACGAAACGCGCTTTTTGCTTTTTCAATCGCCTTCGCCTTGGCTCTTAATAGTTTTCCCCCGCTTTTTGTGTTTTGCATTTAATTAATTTGAATGCACTTGGTTAATGTCATACAAAATGTAATTATGATAATTGTTACTAAAACATAGGAGTTTAATATTTTTAGCAAATATATGACTGGTCGGAAAAATGTTCTGTTGATTTGTAGAATAAGTGAGTGCTATTTTCAATCATTTATAGTAGATAATAATCTGCACTTGCAGTTTATTTAAACTTTTTGCGCCCAATTGCAATCATAAATTTTATGACCAATAAGTATATTAGGGTATATAAACATGTTCAGCAGCGACAGGTGCAATTATCAGCCGCATTTTCTATTTATTACAATACATTTAACCTTAAACACTTGCAGATACATTTACAAACTCAGATACTCATCGTAGAATGTAAACATATATTGGACTGTCAAGCGGCTGTAAACGATACTGCTCGCTTATGCTTATGAATTTTTTATGGCAAGACTTTCTAGTCGTAACAACGGAACAACGGGAAATCAGCTTAGAAAGTCCGATACAATTTTGCTCAATGAAACTGAAAAAAAACACAAACTGTTTAATTTGGCAATGTGGAAGGTCAAATCCGTATTCGATTTACCTGTCATACATTTATAAAGCAAATGTGCGTCAATGGGAAATAAATTAAGATAGATCTTAAATATATTAAATAAAGATTTAAAAAGGTATATCTCCCCTTGTCAAAAAAGATTAAAAGTATCTAAAGTATGTTTTGTATTTGCACTAGACACAATTCATTAATTATTGCCATCATAATGCCTTCATTAGGCCTTATAAAATAACACTTTGATGTATGTATGTATGTATGTATAACTGGTGCTATGTTTATATGTATTGACTAACAGTCGTGTCGAATAATAAACAAACACTTCATTAAGTTAATCCAATAGCCCAACCAACATTTGCACATGATCTAATTTCCAGTCTATTTGTTATGGCAGATAAGTAAATAAATAGCAAAAAATTAAACAAAAACCGTTTTCAATTTCATAATCGCAATGTGTAAATGTTATGACTTTTGAATGTTTTGTGAATGACAACAAAAGTGGGTTAAGTTATGGAAATAACCTACAGGTAATTGAGGAAATGGAGTATTAGAAATAAGACTCTTGCTAACAAAAGAGGGACAAGGACAGCACACATATTATATAATAATAATAATACTATTTTTTTTTATAGTTTCATCCAATTAAACACAATTCTTTGTTTCTCTTTGCAGGTAAATAATTTTTGTAATAAATATCAAGTGAGTACCTAAATATATTTGAAGACATCGAAACCACTCCCAAAATGTGTTCTTAATCCATTATAATTTCGTTACATGCAAATGTATTTTTCTGCTATGGTTTCTTAGTGACAAATGTGTAAGAATTCTTTGGAGCAGACACCCCCACAAGTTGTTGGTTGCAGAACAAGTTTAATGTTACATTTGAGAGTGGTTCCCAGTTGGTTCGGTAGTTTGGCTAGTTTCTTTACTCGACTTTTTTCACATGCCGCAAATTATCCATGATATGCATATACAATACATTTGTACATACATATATTTATGCAAATAACTGTGTTGTTGTGTGGAAATTATGTGAGTGGGCGCACCTTCCATACACATAAAACTTTGCATTTATCAACATCAACTACAACTACAAAATGTGGTGGTTAGATTTACCTTGCTTTGTTCCCTCATTCCAGAAGTAGTTCCATCAAGCACTCCCACTGTATGTGTGTGTGTGGGTGTGGGGAATGCTTGATAGACTCTGTCTGACCGTCGGGAGTCATGCAACTCCATAAATACCAACAACTCCAATAAAACACGTTGCGGATCCAGGTTGTTATGCATTTAGACCTCAGAGCAGACACAATTTTTGGGGAGGCCGCTCCCCGTTTATCCAATGTTTCCTTGTCGTTGTTGTTGTTGTGCCGTGCCCCTTTTTGCTTTTGTTGTCTTTATTGTCCACTAACCGCGTCTGGGGGCCACGTGCTCACCACAAGGTACTACCGGCTTGGCCCCCTGTCCCCCGCTCCTTCCATTTTCCGGTCGTCAGTTTCATGTCTAACTGCAGTCGGAAATGTTATTCGACTGTTTGACTGAACTTCATGCGCTCGACGCGACTTGCAAACAATTCACATTTATTATGCCGCTATAGTCTTTAGTAATAGTTGTTAAATTTGCTGGTTGATCAAGTGTATTTAACAGATATAACTATTCTGAAAAGTCAGTTCTTCAGAGGGTTCTAATCGATCTTTTATTAGATTCGAAAACATCATTAACGTGTTGCTTTAGTTTAACAACTATTACAGGGTATTCAAATGCTCATTCCAATTTTATGGGGTTTTTAATGCGATCGGAATAGACAAAAATTCGAGAAAAAAATTAAATCAACGATTAAAAAAAAGTTTTAAGGTCAACTTTTAAACTGGGATATTTTTTAAAAAAAGCTTCACATTTGTTTTATTTATTTCAAGGAATGGCATTGTTCAATCCTTATTATTAATTGTTAAGAAAGCGAATTCAATTAAATGAAAACATTTAACTTTTTAACCTTTTAAGCGGAATAGGAATGGTTAAGCTAGCCTAGCTAAATATTAAGTATTAAGTAATTTTAAAAAAGTTAAATTTAAATCAAATAGGCTTCACAATAGTTCATCATCATTTAACTTTGTAGTTGTTTATATAAAAAGTGTTTGTGTTCCTAATTTCTAGTTTAACCCTAAATAGACAAGTTAATTTTGTAAACATAAGTCATTACTTTCCAGCCAAAAAAAGTAGAAAATAAAAGTTTATATGCTGCATAAAGGTTATTTTAATTAATAAATTATATAAATTTAAATATCGTCAGGATTCCGTTTTCCCTCTTTTATTTGCACCAGTTTTTTTCCACTTGCATTTGCAATCGATAAACATAAATCACATTGATTTGTTTATGCACACGAATATAAAACCCTTGTAATGTGTCTTTGGCCAAACATTTCGACAGTCGTATCTGTTTAACAAATGTTGCAGGCGGCTCGACAAAACTTGATATGAGAATAAATATCTGAAAATCGTAAAATATTCTCATTGGTGTAACTTTGGAATGTTTCTTTTTTTTTGCCAACATATGGCCATATGTTGTTGGAGTTGGAGCTGAGACTGAAAATGCACTTGGAGCGTGAGAACCAGAACACATAGTAATAAAGAAATAGATGATTAATACATATATAAGACCATGAACATGTACTAAGTATATAAAGTGCTGAATGTTTAATGATTTCGTGGAGTACGGATATTTGCAGTTGTTTCCTGCTTTAATGTCTTCATAATTTCCAGGGGGGGGGTCATAAGGGGCAATCCCTAGTTTACCTAATGCAAACTCAATTTAGCACGGAAAATAGTATTTTTTCGGTCTTAGTTTTTTGTCTGGTATTGTTGACAACGCCCACAGGTAGCTTCGTTGCCCGTTCTGCTTCCAAGTCTTTGTCTGAATACTTTGCTTCCTGTTAGAGACAAAAGAACAAGAAAATAAACAAAATCATACACAGAATTTGTGATACACTAAAGGAACTAACATTTTATTGAAAATTTATAAGATCTTATTTTATTAATTAAGTTTTATGTCTGCTTGTAAAGTGTAACTTTACTTTCCCTGATCTCTTATAAAGATTATAAAGCTTATAGCAAAGTGTATGTAACATCTCTTAGGGTATAATCATTCTTTGTTAAGCTAACATCGGAGCGTTTAGGTCTGTCTGTTTGTGGTTCTTTGGTGTTTCCTTTGTTATTTCCATCATCAGCAGCAGTAAAAGCACTTCAGTTCAAGTTAATGACTCAGTTTTTTTTTGCATGAATTTTGTTTGCCATCATTATTTATGCCCGCTTCCTGGAGTTGACTTTCTTCTTTTACCGTTTTGCTCATCGAATTGTCAAAAATAATTCTGGCAAAAAAAAAATATAATAAACAAGCAAGAAGCAGCCAACCGGCACCGACACCGACCGGTTTGAATACACTTTACACAGAGTACATTTGATACGAAGTGGGTCAAGTAATATTCTCAATCTGCGCAATAAACTGAGTCAATATACATACATTTGTTTTTATGTTCATCGACAAACAATTTTCATAAATTCTCACAAATTTAATTTATACTTATTTATACTAGTTATCGGAAAGTTCGACTTAAAATAAGTTTTAGTTTGCAATATTTTTTTGTTTAAGCCGATATTTCCAACAAACTCACTAAACCTTATGTTTGGCATAGTTTCATCTAGTCTAATTGACTTTAATTAACATCTAACCATTCTAACAGGCTATGAAATTTCCATGAATCCTCTACATTATTTTCTTTGCATCAAACTCAAGCTGTATTACAAGAAAGTCAACCTAAAGCATATGAAAACAATTTATATGGAGTCAAAACAAGTTGTTAGGGTATTGAAACTTCGTCTTGCTAAATATATTTATTCCCTCTTGGTTTTCTTGTTGTTTTCTTGCAATTTTTGCTGACTTCCACGTGCAAATTGAAATAGCGTGATCTATGTACATATATACATACATATGTGCAAATATACATACGTATAGATGTATTAAGTATGTTAGCATGTTTTAGGTTTATGCTGAAATTCGTGTGTTAACACAAAGAAAAAAGCGGCTAAGGGGCTCTGACACATGGCCGGTAAGAGCGCTTAGCATGTGCACATGCCTATAAACTAGGTTACCTTCTAGATAGGTTCTTCTGAGACAAATGTGGGTCTCATTGTCAGCCCATTTTTTTGCTTTGCTCAACTCATTTGACAATTACGAAATTATTTTGCTGAGGTTAAACATAATGTGACATTTAATTAAGCGATTACTTTTGAAAAATTGTAAACTTTCACTTAGTTAATGCGTGGTTTTTACGAATTATATTGGATCAGTTACTTAAAATACTTGGAAAGGCAACAGTTGTGTGACAACTATATGCCCATATACAGTATATCAAATAACTGTTTGGAGTTTTTTGAAGAATAGTAAAACGGGATGGATTTAACTTGCTCTAAGAAGCATTAGCAATATTAAATAAAATAAGAAAACATTTTATTTTGCAAAGCAAATATGTTAATTTTCCTCTTTTCCTCTTGATTACTAAAGGATTTCCTGTAACTTGCTGCAGGCTAGCAATAAGAGGTCATCAAAAGTTAAGTGCAAATAAATATTTGTATCTTCGAAGGCTGCCAAGAGTTAGAAGTACTTTAACTTGATGCCGTGACCCAAAAAACCATGAAATGCAAACACCAAAAATGACCTTCACTTGGCGGCAACGGTTCAAATCCCTGGCAAAAAGCCACTTAAACTTGAAATTTTGTAAGTTAGCCAAAGGTCAGTGGCTGTTTAAGCCTCGTTAATTGAACCAA